>OZ017739.1:27688195-29034029 GCA_963969285.1 Odontomyia ornata
TAGCGAAAGGGCGTTGTAACCATTCTAGGATTCGAAAAAACAGGCCATGAATCGATGACTACAGTACAGGGGAGTGGCCCCTGAAAAAAAAAATGCATCAAAGGTAGGCAATATGAGTATCAAATGAAAGTTCTTATAGGAGCTTTTCAAAACAGTTCTCAAATTGACAATTTTTGCTTCCGTGGGGGAAAGGGGGGGAGGGGAACACATATAAAATAGTATAGTATGATCCTCGAATTTCACATTTTCTCCAATAAAATTGTCTATGACATGTTTCTTGCTGGTTACTGCATTTCATAAGTTGAGTACCAAACCCTTCTCACATGAGCGTAGGTCTGTCTACCCAACTTGTTTCTGTTTACTCCACGTGCTTGTGGTAGGAGGGGTTTCCCCAAGGGGAAAAGGAAAGACGATAGCGTTACAACCCTTATAATGAGTCGTCGTATTACATGTCCTATATTTGTACGATAATTTAATTTTAATCGTGTTGGATTATTAATGGTCAATCGTTGGTAATATAATTCAAAGAAGGAAAAACCACAATGAAACATCTAACTTTGTTATTAGCAAAAATTAAAATAAAAGTTATTGTTTTGAAGTGCTCTTACTGTGTCACATCAAAGTAACTTAATTAGTTCAGAATCCAAGGCACCATCACCAACCGCACCACCCACGTGTTAGAAATAAACTTCCTGCTGTGCTTTGACAGATTTAATATTCCAACATTATACTCGTACTAATCTGAATTCTAAGAAATGAAAGGATATTTCTTCAGAGAATTCGGTGCGATTTGTGGAAGCATTTATGTTGAATTCGAAATTAGGTCAATAATTTCTCAAAACTGTCCAAAGCAACATGAAGATTGGAATTAAATGAATAAATCTTCATTAAAAGCTCTCAAAGTTATGTGGACAGATGGTGAAGGTAAAAGAATTCTAGCTACATTCAAACAGTTCTTTTTCATTTTCAATAAACTTCGGCCAACGCTCAAAACCTGTGCGCTGTAAACAACCGAAACAACATACTTCAATCACAAACATACTGTAATGCATTTTTACGGGCTTATATTCATTGAGCTAATTAAAATTTATCCTTAGTACACGGTGAACCCTTTTTTATATCATATGCTTTCACGGGAAAATAAATTCAACGATATAAATTCACCTAATAGAAAGGAATATTCAGTAAAGAAACCTCTTGGTACGAATAAACTGAATAAAGGAATCACTCTGGCAACAGCGAGTTGGAAAAAATTAATTGCATTAGTGGAACAAGTGGTCCTTCCGCGTGTTCTTTTGCAATTAAAACCTGTCTTAATTAAGGTAATAAAAATAAAGCAGTGGCAGATGAAGTTAAGTAGCCGACAAGGTATAAATTTGAAATAGTTGATTTACTATATTACATTCACGGGAGAGAGTTATTTATGCAAAGCAAATTTTTTTTGGGTTCATCAAATGTTTGTATGAAATCTAGTTGAAAAAAGATTTACAAGAATTTTACATGAAGCTATTCGAAAGTTGAAAAAATGAATAACTGTGTCCAATTATTTTGTATAGAATATGCAATTAAATAAATAAAGATACATTCGTGGAACTGCAGAGATAGCGTCGTACTGAAATGGCCTCATTTTTTTTTATTGTATAAAAATACCTTTTAGTAAAAATATTATACATTTATTAATAAATTTTTCATTATCGTTCATATTTATACCGCAATCTGCTTAGCAACACTTGGAAGTTATTCTGAGATCAACTGCATATTTGAGCGCTAACATACATATACGGATTACATTAACTTATATGCATTTCACAATCCTTAGATGAGGCTCTGAAATATTTTCAAGATTTTCTCCTTATGAAATTTTTCAGTTGATCTGAAATATAAAAACGCAATTTATAAAATAAATAAGACCAGTTGCAAAACCCCATAAACGTGTATCGTCGTGCGATAAAAATGAGAAATTATCTATTTTCACAGTACTCTGAGCTAACGTATTATCGTGAACTTAAGTGTAAGTGGCTACATTTAAACAGACATAATACATGTATGAATGCCACTACTTTACCAACCAGTTCGACTCTTGCCAGGATGTCTGTCTACAACTAAATCAATTCCTTAGAACTTAAAATTCTAGTCACGCATTTTTCTGTCACTTTCGTGGAAAATGTCTTGTGCACCCAATTCAGAGGCACTAGAGTCAAAGCATTGTTATTTGCTGTCATGAAACGAACTTGCCTACACATTCAAGAAAAATAGACACTTTCAGAATCCCAAATTGTCTTTAAAGGGACTTCTATGAAATGTTATATTGGGAATATGTGTTCGTGGAAAATCAAGAATTTCACACTTTCTTGACTTAGTTTGCACAAGATTATATGTTGTGGAAAAGAAGTAAAAAAAACAAGTCGGGTAGATAAACCTATGCTCCTGCCAGAAGGATTTTGTACTCAACTTACCATATGCAGTCACCAATGACAAATAAAGTCAAGAAACACGTCAAATAGATTCGCACGTTAAAATGCAGTGTTTAATGGTGTTCAAATATCCATAAAGGACTGCAGCAATGGTCTGCTGCCTCAGAAAGCGAAGATATTAGTGGTCACCGGAATTGGCCTTGTCTCAGGAAGCATGAATGCGCTTACAGGCCAGCATTGTGTTGCCATTGCTCGGGGTTTTTTCCCCAGCACACGGGTCCACTACAAAAAATTTCGCATTCACAGATTATTCAATCAAAATCTGGCCGTTCGACGGTGTCGAGACTGAGGCAACCTATTAAAGGAATTGACACGAAATATCAACGTCGGTGCTCAATTAACGCGAATTAAGTTCTTTAATTGAATAAAACCAGTTTTTCAAAAAATTAAACTTTATTCCAAAATTCCTTTACACGACTTTATCCAACAACCTCAAATCTACTTCTCCGTCCTCTTTTTCATTCTTCGCTATTGCCTCCGGCGTATCTTGAAATATACAAGCTTGCATATCTCGTAGCTTGCATATCTTAATCTTAAAGCTAGCATTATCACTTTTGCTAATCTCATAATGGGATTATGTGATCATGTTGTTTTGTAGGGTTGTAGTTTATCGGTGGTATCGTAACACGTCCACCCTTTGTTTGAAGACTATCCTTAGTCTGGGACATTGTATTGATTTTAATCTTTATATTTTTGTTTTTGATTTTAAAGTAGATAAAAATTGAAATTCAAATTATTACAATGATTAGTATGATTAATGATATTGAATGTACTGCGGTATGTCCCTTGAATTCAAGTTCTGTTATTTTCTCAATATTTTTAACATGTAATTCTTTTAATTCTTCAAATGATATTGCTTTATTTTCAAAGTTATATGTGTTGGGGAGTATATAATTTCCTTCATAGATTTGTTGTTTATTTTGGAAGCTTTCATTCTTTATTTTTACATTACAATTTGAAAAGTGGATTATATAATTTGCTATGATTTTCCAAGTTCTCTCATCACATGTACTAGTTATAGATGCATTACATAAATTTATTAGTATAATTCCAGGACTTATTTCTTTTACGAATGGTACACTTTTAATTTTTGTACATTGAATCTGTTTATACATGCAAAAATTGCTAATTTGGAGATTTTTGTGATACTTTTCATTGTTGTATCTGAATGTTATTTGGTTTATTCTTATTATTTTCTGAGGTTCAATTACCATTTGATTTTTATTTGTCTGATATAGGTTCTACTAAATATAATTTTGTTTTGATTATTAATGTTGGTATTCTGAAAGCAAATAAAATTTCCTGGTTGTTTACAGAATACATTTGAATCAATTAGTTCTAGCTTATAAATGTCTACATTATTATCTTTTATTTCTAGTGGGGCTAACATATTTCTTGATAGTAGTTTTAATTTTGAATACTATTTAGCAATTGTATGAATTTCAAATCTCTTTGAATCTTGTTATTTAGATCTATTTCTATTTTGTTTTCTTTTTTTATGTGGCTGATTAGATTATTTACTTTTATTTGGAAATCTTCGTTAATTTGAATTTGACGATTCAGAGTCTTAATAACTTCATGTTGATTTGTGTCAATTATTTTCAGATGTTCCTTGATTTTATCAATCCTCTTCCTCCGTCCTGTTTTAGTTCGAGGTTTTATTGTTAAGTACTGAGAGTACAAGTTCTGTAGCTCGTGGTCCAATGTTAATGTTTGTTCCTGGGAGAAGAATGGGTATGGCTTGGTATTGCTGTACATATAGTTAACTAGTTCTTCGATTGTTGTTAGGTTGATGCGATAGATAATTATTTTATAATCGTATACTAGGTTAATTGTATCTATTTGAACTTCTATGTATCCAGCGGGGCTATTTATTGGTTCCAGAGTTAAATGTGAATATACTGCTGGTATTATCAAGGTCAAGATTATCAAGATTATTGGGATTTTTATGTCCATTGTCTGGGATGAGAATTGTCTTTTTAGGTCGTTTTATTAATTCGGTAGCATGTTTGTTTTTGTCAAATTTCAATTTTCTAAATTTAGGTTGTAATTTATGTCGCAATGCTTTGTAATTTTTTATTGGTACCGTTGTTCGTATTTCGTCGTAGTTTTCTCGATTGATGTTTATTTTGTCTATTGTTTTCTCTTTTTGTTTATCTAGTAACTTGCAGATTTTTTGTTTATCTACTTGTCCTCTTTCTATTTCATACGGCCTATGTTTTGTAACAGAATGTATTTGTCTATTATATATGGCACAAGCTTCATAAATGAGTTCTGTTATATTGATTTTTATATCTTCTTGGATGATTCTTAGTTTCTCCAATAACGTACTGTGGAATGTTTATATGTCAGCGTTACCTTTGTGCGTATTGGGTTCGGTGAAGTGGGCTTTTATATTTTGTTCGTTAAAATATTCTTTTAGGGTTACTTTATTGAATTCATTGTCCGTTATAATCTGTTCTGGTTTTCCTATTAGTGCGAATAATTTTCTGAGTCCAATTCTTAAGTCTAGATTGTTTTGAGAGGGTAATATGGTTGTAGTAGCGAATTTAGAAAACTTGTCTATTGTGGTTAGCACGTTAATATTTTTGACAGTGAAGATGTCTACGTGGAATATTTGCGGATGTCAGTGGGAGTTTTGGATTTGTTTAGTTTTGGTTTTATTGGGTTTCGGTCATATTTTGTCAAGTTACATGTGTCACAAGTGTTGATATATCTGTTAATATGTTTCTTTAGGTTCGGATAGTAAATCAATCTTTTGATTCCGCCGTAATTTTCATTTATACCGGAGTGTCTACTTTCTTTGAGATGATAATATTTTATTATGTCCATAAGTTCGACTTCTGTTTTTGGTTCGAATTTGATTGAAGTTACTTTTATACAGGATAGGTCTTTATAATAAAATGTTTGATGAAGAGTTGTTGGAATTTAGCTAAGATTAATAAGAACTGGATGGGCTAAGCTCATATAAAATGCATGAGAGAGCATGCGACCGGTTTCTGTTCTCTTCCAAGTGAACAGTCTGTCATTTCCTCCCCGTCTGCCTCTTGCTGGTCACTTTCTTGTTCCAAAAGCTGACTAGGTGTGAACTGACTGTCAAGTTGACTGATGCAAATTGGACGCCAAATTGGCCAATTTGCAAGTTTCGTCGCGAATTTTATCCGATATTAAAACTATGGAAAGTGTTCGCGATCTAAATTCGTACCAAGTGTTTAAACATTCGATTGGAGTTTGTGATTCAAGTTATTTTAACGTGTGACACTGTGTAATTAAGTTAGAATTTCAAAATGAAATATGTAGTGCCTTCGTGAAAAAATCATAGTGGAAAAGGATCTGTAGGTGTTTCCTTTCACAAGTGAGTAGTTATTATATTAATGTTTTGCATGTTTTTCATACAATGCTGAAGGTTTTTCAAATAGAAAGCAAATTTTTGGTATTGTATGAAAATTTGTTTACATTGAGCAGCAGCCATGTTTGCTTGTGCAATTTGGCTCTCTCTAAGGTTGTAAACAAGAGCGTAGCAGTAGGAAAAGTGGTCGCAGGGGTTGTTGCAACCATATTGTCACGTGGTTGTCCACTCCAGTATTATTTAATTACTCAATGGAATTTAGTATAGTCGGTATCTGTTTATTCGTTATAAATAGCCGTTTGTTTCTTTATGATGTCTTGTTTGAGTCGTAATATAAGTTTGTCGGATGTTATGTCGTCAGATTTTATTATAATTCTATGGTGATGTGATCTTTTTAATTCTTTTCTTAATGAATCTGAGAGGATAATTTGTTGTGGGTATTTATTTATATAATCTTCTTTTATCGGAATCAATTCAATGGAGTCTTCTTGGGCTGAATGTTGAGTGGGGACCATTGTCTCAGGAGGTATAGTAATTTTTTCGAGTTGATCGAGGTTCAAATCATCACTGGAGTGTACTGATCTATTTTCTAAGACGGTTATTACATTGCATTCATCGTTTATCACCCTTGATAGATAATCTGCAGGTATATTTGTTTTCCCTTTAATATATTTGATATTAATTTTTTATTCCCCAAGTTTTAATATCCATCTCTGTATTCTTTGGTTTATATCTTTTCCTTTATATTTCTTATAAAGCCATTCAATTGGTCTGTGATCTGTATAGAGATTGAATTCACGTCCGTATATATATGGTCTGAAATATGTTACGGCGTAAACGGTAGCTAGGAGTTCTTTTTCAATTGTTGAATAATTGCGTTCATGGTCGTTGAGAGTTCTTGACGTATAGGCTGTTGGGTGATTTTTTTTGGGATAATATGGCACCTATAGCATGATTACTTGCATCCGTAGTTATTTCAAAGGTGTCGTTAAAATCTGGTCGTTGTAATACAGGGTCAGTTGTTAAGATTTCTTTAAGTTTTTTGTGGGCTTCTATGTAATCATTATCGTTTAAATTAATTTTTGCGTTCTTTTTGAGATATTTAGTCATGGGTACTGCAATCTTACTGTAATCTTTAATAAATTTTCGATAATAACCGGTAATTCCTAAAAAAGATTTTATTTCTTTTTTGGATTTAGGCAATGGGATGTTTTGAATTTTTTCGATTTTATCGGGATTTGGTTTGATGCCATCTGGGGTTATTAGATGTCCTAAGAATGCAGTTTCTTTTTGAAGGAAGTTACTTTTGTCAATTTGAATTTTCAGGCCGGCTTTTTGTAGTAATTTAAATACGGTTTTTATATTTTGCAAGTGTTCTTCTAGGGATGTTCCGAAGATGAGCATATCATCTAGATATACTACACAGATTTTGTTTATGACTTCTGATAATACGTCATTCATCATTCGTTGAAAGGTTGCTGGTGCATTCTTTAGTCCGAAGGGCATCCGCATGTACTCATAATGTCCATGAGTCGTAGAGAAGGCTATTTTGGAGATATCATTGGGGTGCATCTTTATTTGGTGGAATCCTTTCGCAAGATCTAATGTAGTAAAATATTGACTTCGTCCTAGTTTATCTAATATATCGTCAATATTTATTAAAGGATATTTGTCGTCTATAGTTACCGCGTTTAGTAGTCGATAGTCTATTACCATTCTCCATTTCTGTTGTCCAGAGTTGTCAGTTTTCTTTGGGACAATTATTACAGGTGAATTATATGGTGAATTACTTTTTCTTATTATGCCATCGTTTAATAATTATTGTATTTGTTTAGTTATTTCTTGATCATGGATTTGGGGATTTCGATACCTTTTGCTGTAAATAGGCTCTTCCGTAGTGGTTCTGATTTCATGCAATATTTCACTTGTTGATCCTAGATGGTCGCCTTCCTTGTAAAAAAGATCTTTATACTGGTTTATCAGTTGTCGTATTTTTATATTTTCCTCGTGATTTAAGTGGCTGGTTTTAAAGATTAATTGATCTACGGGTTCTAATACATTTATTTCATCATATGAAAATAATTTATTAAGGAATGGAAGCTTTTTTCCGTTTGCTTCTAATGTTTTGTTTTTATAGTTAATATTGGCCTGGATTGCCGCTAGGATGTCAGTGCATATTAAAGCATCTTGTAGCCTATTGGAGAAGTCTATTACTCTCCATCTAATATTTTTGTACCCTCCCAACTCAACTGGTGTAGGAGTTACTACTTCTGCAGTTATTTGTTTGTTTCCTGCTAAGGTTTTTATGCTGAATATTGTTTTTTCGAAAGGGAAATCGGTTACACAGTCTTTATCAATTAAAGAAATAGTTGATCCGGTATCGATTAGAACTTTAATGATATTTTTACCGATTGTAATTTCTATTATAGGGAGTTTATCTCGTTGGAGGCTGAAGATTGAAAATTTTCACTATCAATGGGTGTTAGATTCTGAGATTGTGCTACATTATTCACTTCCATAGGTTGCACAGAGGATTGGTGAAAATTTCTAGGCTGAAAGTTCCTTTGTTGAGAAGTTTGGTTAAATGGGAAACGTTTTATTGAAATGATTGATAATTTTGGGGATATGTTTGCTGAAAAGTGTTTGGAGGATCATTCTGAAAATAATTGGTTTTGAAATTAGAAGTATATAAATTTCTATTAGTTTCGTTATTTGGGTTTTCTACAAAATTATTGTTGTTCTTAAATCTATTGAAATGTTCTGGTACTGGCGGTTGATTGCTATCGTTTCTCTGGAGTTTCCGCTGTTGTTGTATTCTTTGCTGTTGTTTATGTAAAGAAGGTATATGATGTGCTTCTTTGAGGCGTCCTCCTATTTTGCATTCTTGGCGTAATTGATAGGTTTCTTCCAATGATTTGGGTTGCTTGATATCTATCCAGCAGGCCGTTGTATTGTCTACTTTGTCCTTGAATATTTGAAGAATGTTTTCCTCATTCCGCTGAACACTGAACTGTAGATCAGGCACTTCTATTAGTTCCGTTTTTTGGTTCACCAGCTTCAGGATATTGTTGAGTTGTTCGTATAGGTCGTCAACGTTTCGTCCTTTAGCTAAATAAGCTTGTCAAATAAGATCACCATAAGATTCTCGAATGCCGCAGTGGATTCTCAATGTCCTTTTTATTGAGGCCCAATCTTTTTGTGGTGTTCTTCGTACTGCATCTGCTGCTTTTTCTCTAACCTTTGTCAGGATAATCCCGAATATAGTAGACTTGTGAATATCCTGAGTGACTGAGAGTATTCCTTCAACAGAACTGATGAAATCGATCAGCAAATAAGAGTCCTCTCCTGAAAACACTGGGGTTCTGTCCGCATAGGCCAATGCAGCTGAAAATTCCAAATGGTTAGTCATCGTGTTATTTACCAAAGTTTCTGGGTTCCGTTGATTAACTGCTTCCAACACTATACTTGTCTGATTTTTAGACAAAGGTTCGTAAGCGTCCAAAAAGTCAACTTCGCTATCACTTTCACTTTGATTGTTCACTTTGCTCTTCTTAGAGAACCTAATTATAGGTATTTTGGGCATTTAAGTTCCTGATTTTTACTTTAATTTTCGAGAGCAAAACCTATTATAAAACTGAAAATCTCGACTTGGTTCTTTACCGGTCTCAGTAAAGATTTATTGTACTTTAAGACGTGTACACCAAGTGGTCTTTGATTTGTCAATTTGTTTTATGCACTTAGGTTCATTTCACTTGCGGATTCTATTAATTTCACTTAAGAATCCTACCGACTGCGCCAATTAAGTTCGTTAATTAAATAAAACCAGTTTTTCAAAAAATTAAACTTTATTCCAAAATTCCTTTACACGACTTTATCCAACAACCTCAAATCTACTTCTCCGACCTCTTTTTAATTTTTCGCTATTGCCTCCGGCGTATTTTGAAATATACAAGCTTGCATATCTCAATCTTATCTTGAAATATACAAGCTTGCATATCTCGTAGCTTGCATATCTTAATCTTAAAGCTAGCATCATCTTTTTTGCTAATCTCATAATGGGATTATGTGATCATGTTGTTTTGTAGAGTTGTAGTTTATCGGTGGTATCGTAACACGCGCGGGACGCGAGAGGATTTCATCCTTACTTTGAACACTTACGACCTCCAAATAAGAGTGGGGCATCCAGGTAGACGCGATGTAATATTGTAATACTACTAAAAGCAAGCCACGTAACGTTTTTTGCCTTTAATCATTAAAGTTAATTAGCTAGGTCGCTTCTGATTCACACACCATATTATGGACAATGCTAGCAATAGCAAGCGCCAAAAGCATCATGGACCAATGTTAGCTCGGTATGCATTCAAATCATCTGGATAAAGCCAGAAAGGTTCATTGGCATATTTATGCACGAAGGTTACCAACAAATCAAACATCACATATTTCGGCCATCAAATTTGGATGGAAGCGTTGACTTAGTGGATCTAATACTAATTTAGCCCATAAACTTTAAGCAAACATATTCAGGCAAGCATTGTTACCAAAGCAATAGACAAAAACAACCCATCAACCAGTCCCAAGCGACTTGAAATGAAACGCGAAATTCCTGGCCCTAAGACTAGATTATACAGAAGCGGAAACTGTCTACCTGCAACAATGTATTCGGAATCATAAAATATATAACCCCTCAAAGCAATGGCGTCAGATGTTAGAATAACGTATGAAAATTGGACAATATCCATAGGAGAAGATATGCATAAATACGTTTTAGCTAACAGCATAACGACTTCAGAATCATACTAAAATCCAAGCCTAGATCAACTAGCTGGTGGGCAACGGGCAGTACTTTTTGAATCCGAAACTATAAACCCTACGATATTCTTATTTTGAATTACCGCCTTCGTATTGTGTTCATTCAGTTACACTAGTAATCGATTGCCAAACATTGGAATTATTCACAGGAAAGATCGATGAATACTATAAAACATACTACGGCAAATTAATTGATAGAATCGAAGGATCTTTAATGTTTCGTTTAATTTTAAAATTGGTGCCGAAGGACACTGCAATTTAGATATATATGTAGGATGCAAGTAGCGATCATAACAAATTTAAAAGTCCTATCAATTCTTTGCAAGCGAAATTGATTTTAATAATGGGCAAAACATCGTAACTGAATCAAAACATGAACCTACATCTAATACTGAAAAATGCAAGGAATTTTTTTGTTCTTATGCCACCTCCAAATAGTCATCCAGTCTTCCAAAGAGGACACAAACATCGCTGATGATCAAACTAAGTAAATTGCGTTTGCAACTATCAGACACCTTGCCTCCTTTCCTGGCTGGCTGGCGACATTATGCCGCTGGACATAAATTATTCTTAATGCACAAATTCACAAATTACCCACTATCGGGGGCGTAAACAAGCGATATCGTGAGATTTTTGGACTATTTTTATTTTGTTGTTGTGGGGAGGTGAAGGTCATTTACGCACAGAATGGGGGACTCCCATGCTCGCAAGAAGGTGACTGGACTACCCACTAAACACCTCCCCTGTCAACCCAGTTTGGGAACGTGTGACACATTAGTTCGGGCCAGGTCTCGTTTTGTTACGCCGTGAGGTGGCTTCAAGCTGGAGGATCGCTCTTATAGTGTACGGAGGGAGGGGAAGAGAAATAACCAGGCAAGTGATCCCCAAGTCCCAGCGCCCCTGGCTGCTGTGAGTCCCTTTCATCTTTTAGGACTGCCAGAACATAATGTGCAAGTTGGTTCCATTTGTCAACTAATTCGAGCATTACTGCGACTATATTATCCGAGATGAGCTCTCCCGTGTCTCTGTAGAGGTCCCTTTCCTTCGTGCAATTCGCCTATGACTGCTGCCAATCGTCGAGTGAGTGCTGTCTCTCCTCGTGGACAACCATCTCCTTCGCATCCTCGTTTCGATGCAGGTAAATAGCGCAGCGCTCTCTAGCAAGTAGGGGAGCAGGTATCACGCCTGCAATAAATCTCACCGTCGAATCAGAGACTGTAGGATACGAATATGTAATCTTCAATGCTTCTGTTCTCTTTACCTGTGTCAAGCGTTTTCGGTTTACCTTCTTACTAAGTGCGTTGCTCCGTACTGTAGCATTGAGCCAACAACACTGATCAAGAGGCATTTTCTTGGTGGTGGTGTCCCCCTACGTTGACCATAAGTCAATTCAGAGATAAAATACTCCCGAAGCAGCCTTTTCAGCCGTTGCTCTAATTTGCTCAGAGAAACTCATCTTCAAGTCGCTTAGTAGCTCCAGGTACTGCACCGCTGGCTTCGATTCAATTAATATGTTTCCAACACTGATCATCCCTACTCTAGACATTTCCTAATTTGTCAACGTGACTGCTTCGGTTTTCTCCAGTGGTAAACTGAAGCCACGAGCAGTCATAAAATCTCTCACTTAGCAAATTAGCATATCTAGCTTAAGTTGCGCTTACTCAACGGTGCGTCCAGTGACCAGAGCTGCAACATCATCTAAATAGCTGATCAAGCGTGACTCACCTGAAATCTCCAATCTCAGCAGCCCATCGTAAGATACGTTGCACAGGTCTGGGCCAAGGATATATCCATGGCCAACACCCGATGTAACTTCATCAGCAGGCTTCGGTCTATCCGGTAGTCCCTCAAATGCCGCATTCCACATTCTGGAGCTTGGAATGGGTTTTCCAGCGTATCCAGAAAATCCACCCATCTATCGGAGTTGAAGTCGTTCCTCACGTCGAGTGTCACCAACAGGGCGATCGGTCGCTTGGTGCAACAATATGCCTCCACCTTTTTGACCGCACTCACCGCCTCTGCAATTGCATCAATGGTAGAGTGCCCTGCTCTAACGCACTGACGAAGAGAAAGGTCCCCAGCAGCATGAGTCAAGTCAGTGAGTCTTCCCTTGATGAGTTTCACTAGCACTTCCCCAGCCGTGTCGTGCATAACAGGCGGTATGCAGACGACAATCTGGGATTTCCCTTCCCCTTGCTGAATGTGCGGAGCAGCAAGTCAGAACATTGGTGATGGGCAAGCTGCGATACCTCACTTGGAACATCACTTAGGCCTGGAGCCTTCCTCGCTTTCAGTCAAAGTATTTCCTCTTCTAATTCTGGCTGTGTAAAGAGTGGACACTCGACTGCTTTTTTAATATGGACAGTGTCAACGTGACTGGGCGGGAATGAGTGCCCCTACTATCTCGTCCATTTTTTCCGCATCATGTAAGCAAGGTTTCCGTAGAGCACCAAGCTTCCGCGTAACTAGCTTGTAGCCAAGGTCCCAGAGATTATTCTTCACACTTTCCACTAGATCTTGCCAGCAGCGAGCCTTGCTATTGTTGATCAATTCATGAAGGCATTTCCTGGCCAACTTATATGCTGCCACTTGGTTGCATGCCTCGTCACGGTTCCGTGACTATTGAGCCTCACGCCGAAGCTTGTGGCGCTTCCTTTGCTTTTCAGCGATTCCAGTTGTTCACTAGCACACTGGGGGCTTGCCGTGCCGGATGTTTTGATGGGGCATAGAAGCATTGCAAGCAGTCGTAAAGATGCTCATAATTGAGTTCACTACATCTTGAGCAGCCAGTTCTTCCATCCCTTGCGAATCTCCCTGCAGCGGGCATCTGCTGTGAGCACCTTGATGAACCTCTTGACGTCTATCCTTTCAATATTCCATCCGATTGTAGAACGCCAAGAGCACGGACGTCAGGAGGCAACATCACTGATCTCATGCAGAATGCACTGATGACCACTGGCTGAGTAGACATCTAATACTCTCCAATTGTGTATCCTCCATACTAAGGACTCTGCGCCGAATGTCACGTCAGGTATACCAATATGGCGGAAAGTCGGCGTTTTTCCAGTGTTTGATATGGTCAGCGCCGTCTTAGCCAACATTTCATTTCTCCGTGGACCTGTTTGAGGCATGATCCATTCGATTGCTTTGGCGTTGAAACGTCCCCCAACGAGCACGTTCCCCTCTGCTTTCGAGACAGCGCCCTCGAAAGCATTAGGCTTGGAAAGATGATATCGATCTGCTCAGCGTTTGGGAAACACTGAAAAAGGTGGTCCCCGAGCACCGAGCCGAATCATCACTCCATCCACAGTTCTCCGCCTGGAATTACTTTTATGAACCCAAATGGCGCCAGTACCAATTTCATTTGGATACCATGATGCCGAGCTTCTTTCATGGTGTTGCTCACTCAGAAGCTGAAAGTCGGCTTTCATATCCCTCGCAAACTGCTCAAGCAGGTTTTTGGCGATTGAACTGTGGTATAGGTGTAGCTGCTTATCGGTGTTGATACCTTATATTTGATACATCATATGACCTTCTTTGGTAAATTTTTTGTTTTGCAAAGCTCGAGTCTCATATTGGGGACATCCCTCTAAAGAACCTTTTAAAGTATTTTCGATACTCTAACTTGCAAGAGGCAATTGCTTCTGATATATCTAGCAATTAGCAATTTCTTTTTCAAGTGCAATTTGAAATGCATAAGAGATTTAGGAGCCGTAAATTCCGTTAAAATACGTACATAATTCCATTACTCGTCCTTTATTAGAATTTCCTTATCAAAGGTATAAAGCATATGTTCCATATTTTCCCAAGGAATTTTCTATTCCATGCAATATTCTTCCCTCTCCATATTTCCACGCAAGAAAATAAATTACATCACTATGACCAGGCATTTTCGCTATAATTCCTCGAACTGGCGGGGCGTAGCTGAAGGTATTTTATTCTTCTTGGAACAAAGCAAAACACGCTTGGATAAGAATGTGCCACTCAAATAATGTTAAACATGAAGTTTATTTATCATCTTATTTGTCACCACAACAATAATTCGATCTTAGCTTATTCACTTGTGTCTTTTTAACTTTTCAGGGTATATTTTTCGCCAGGCTTAAAGAGTCGTCCTATAAGCACGCGTAGGGTGGGAGCACTTTTCATCGGGATGAGTCTGATATATTTTCCTTTTTCAACAATTTCTGTGGATTAAGCAGTAAAGATTTTAATGAAGATGAATGTTGCCGAGTAGTGCAGTGTTGGATATCGTGTTGGGCTTTCACGTATATGACAAAATAATGCCTCGAGACGGATGACACTTATGATAAATTATTCCGCTTTTTAGGGACAAAGGAGGGACATAAATTAGAGATGATGTTGAGGATATCATTTATTCCCGACATAATTATTACATCTGGCACGTTTCCTACTTACAAATTAGGTAACTAATGGCCTGACTATGTGGAAAATTGCTTACTTTTCAAGTTTTCTGGTGTGGCACTAGAGAATGGTCTTCAATTTTGCTTTGAACACACATGCAACGTATGCTTTGGGATTAATTTGATGATAAATTTGGATATGTGTTTCGTGATTTATTCAACCTCTCAGATTTATAGAGCATAGAAATGTGCTAATTAATGGAAAGAAGTGGATTTAATAGTGATTTTGCGAACGAAATCTTATTCTAGGTAAAGCTAGTCAAGGATGCAAAATAATGATTCTCTTTAAGCTATTTGTCATTACGCTTTACGTTTTTTAACTCTTTTTTAGGATATTTAAAACTATTTACATCAAGACTACAATCAAAAGAACGTTCTTTATGATATATTTTGAGTATTTTGACACCAAAGCTGTCTAGCAGCAACCCAATGTTTGACTTTCCATAAAGTTTGATATTGAAGTTTTTACATAATTATTTCATCAGTTTCAAGAAAAGTCAAGTTAAAAGGCAGGAAATTGCTACTGCCTGTCGATTTTTGAAATCAGCCTTTGGGAGATAATTCATTAATACGTTTAAAATTGTAATCATCGCCTGTAATTTAACATCTTTATTGAAATTTACTTGAAGGAGCAATTATTTTGCGCAGGTTTTATTGATTGAATAAATTAATCCATTTCTTAAGTACTAATGTGTCTTAAAAAATATGGTAACATTGTATTTATTTTAAAAATCCTTTACTTATTCTTCCAAATCAATTTCACCTCCTTCAAAGTAATCTCTTTCCGATGAAATGCACTTATGCCAACTGATTTTCCAATCTTCGAAACACTGATTGTAGTCACTTTCCGGGATGGCCTTCAGTTCCGTCTTCGCTCCGGCTTGAACCTCCTCTATCGTATCCAAACGGTGTCCCCGGAGCGGTCTTTTGAGCTTGCTGTATAGCCAGAAGTTGCACGGCGCCAGATCAGGTGAATACGGTGGTTGCAAAACGATATGGGTTGAGTTTTTGGCGAAACGATCACGAATTACGAGTGCAGTATGGGATGGTGCATTATCGTGGTGTAAAACCAAGAATTGTCTTTCCACAATTCCGGCCTTTTAAGGCGGATAGCGTTACGCAAACGACATGTAAATTTGACATAGATGTCACTGACAGTACTATCAACCTAAAAAAATAAATTATTCTCAAAATCCTTCGACGCGCGCAGTTTAAATTCAAATGTCACCTTATTATTTGGACACAGTGGTTACCCACTGATGAGAAGAGGATTAAGCTAGATGCAAACTGTTCTTACGTCAAAATGCGTGTGTGTGTTTAAAACAAGTCGAGTAGAAAGAAATATGTTTCTGTTATAAGGGTTCTGTACTCAAATTATGAAAAAACGCAAAGAAAAACCTCAAAGATATGCACATTAAATAATAACTCTAAAGAAAGACCACCTTTCCTTAAATGGCCACCATTTTGCTACAGTACGGCGTATATTATGCAGTGAACTGAATCCCAAAGATATTTAATTTTTCCTGAAATTTTAAAGAAACTCCGATCGAACATGTAGCGCGCGGTTTAAGTGAAAGCCAATATGGTAGGGAAACTATGCATTGTTTTGGTGTAATAAATGAAAATTCAAATGGCTTTAACTGCACAGACTAATTA
The DNA here is from genome assembly GCA_963969285.1 of Odontomyia ornata. NCBI lineage: Eukaryota > Metazoa > Arthropoda > Insecta > Diptera > Stratiomyidae > Odontomyia > Odontomyia ornata. The sequence goes on from OZ017739.1 coordinate 27,704,908, forward strand.
TTGATTTTGATGAAACTTACTCGTTGCTATTAAGACATGTTATTTCAAGAGAAATGCATGAAAAATTATATTGAAACTTTGTGAGTCACTATTCAGATACAGTAGAACCTCAATAACAAGACTCTCACAGGGATCTTCCAAACAGACTTTTTATCAAGGTGCACTCCTAGCCGAGGGTCGTGTTATTAAGGTTGTGTTGACAATAAGTCGTGTTATCAAGGTCAGTCACTTTTTGAAACCCTGGTTTTGAATTAGCAATTTAGAATAAACTTAACTACTGCAATACGACCAAACTATTCTTTAAACTACTTGAAGCTTTAAAAAATAAAAACCACATCTTCTTATAACAGAATTTTATTTCGTTTTTAAAATAGTTCACACTGTACTGAAAGTGAATCTGATCTGTACTGAAAGTGAATCTGGAAAAAAAACAACTCTATAAATCAACTACATACAAAGCTTCAAATGAACTAGTTAATTCATAAATAATACTGTGACATACTTTTTTTTTAAGTAAACTGTACTCATCTAATTATCCGGGAGGTCACCACAAAATAACATTTGTGAAAAAGTCTATGATTTTTGTTTGCTTAGAGCTGTTTACATGGATGTAGTCCAAAGCGCTATCAATTTCATTAATTGACTTTACGACACTGCTACTCATTACACTTTTTTTCTCAAAAAAATACTTTAACACTTTTACAGCGTTTCGCGCGTCTTTTATTGTTGGGTTCAGGCAATCGTCTGGGTTATAATCGTCTTCATCGTCTTCTTCCTCATCCTGTTGAATTGGGTCTGCTGATACGGATTCAACTATATAAGCATCCGAGAGCTCTCCACATACAGCAATGTCATCATCAAAGTCAGTAACTTGTTCCCAATGTGACGGAGCAATTACTATTTCTTCGGCGGTGGGTTGGCTACTGCTGGCGTTTGGCTCAACTTCATTAGATGTATCGAAGCCACTTTTTTTAAAACAATTTTCAATTGTTTTTTCAGTCATGTTGTTCCAGGCTTTAGTAATTATCCACATAGCATCGAGTATGTTGATTTTCAATGGAGTGTTTTCTTCTAAATTGTTCAGGTATAGTTGAACAACCTCCTTCCTGTAATTCACTTTAAAATTTTTGATGATACCTTGATCGAGTGGTTGTAGTTTTGAAAAGGTGTTGGGAGGAAGGAACTTCACGTTTATATTGGTAAGTTTTGGTATGTCACCGTGAGCCGTGTAGTTATCAATGAAAATCAGAATCTTCGTATTTTCCTTCTTAAGTTGACCATCTCACTCTTTCAACCAATTCCCAAAGACATATCCATCCATCCACGATTTTCTGGTTGCCTTATAATCTATTGGAAAACTGGCAAAGTTTTCAAAACACCTAGGCTTTTGAGCTTTGCCAATGATAAGAAGTTTCAATTTGTCTGTTGCCTTACTATTTGTGCAAAGCAAAACAGTGATGCGTTCTTTGCTATGTTTACCACCGTGGCAGGGATCACCTTTAAACGTTAAAGTTTTGTCTGGTTAAACATTTATAAAACAGTCCAGTCTCATCTGCGTTATACACATCTTCTGGTTTGTATTCAACTACTTGCGCTTTGATCTGACTTTTCCACTCAGTGCACACAGAATCGTCAACACTGGCACTTTTGCCACAAACTTTTCTGAACACAATTTCATTCCTTTTTTTTAAATTATGTAGCCAACGATTACTAGCACGGAATTGGTCATATCCCAAAGGTTTTGCGAACTCCTGAGCTTTTTCCTGTAGCATAGGACCACTGACAGGAAGATTTTTGTCGCGGCATTGTTTGAGCCATCTCAAAACACATGTTTCCACGTCTGGATACTCACATTGTTTTGCCCTTATACATGTTCTAGCGAACCCTGCACCTTCTGCATATATATCTTTATTTTTTAAAATTGTGTGCAATGTAGTTGATGGAATATTCAATTCCTTAGCAATGTCTGTTTTCTTTTTTGTTGGGTTTTCTTCCACACTTTTAATCACTTTCCGTTTAAACTCTACTGTCATTTGTGTAAGTTTACGTTTTGCAGACATCTTAAGTTCTTTGTTCGGTGATTTCGCGAACACTGTAACACACTGCCAAATTTCACGCGAACCCTGAATAAAAATAGCAAACAGTTTTGATACCAGCCACGAATCTGATTAGCATCTGGTGTTTTATGATTGCTGCCGGAGGTGAACTAGGTGAGGAGTTTTCACGTTAAATCATGAGCCCAAAACTTCCATTCTTTTCGTTTTGTGAACGCGGAAACTATGGATGTAAAAGTTAAGAGTCGTGTTATAAAGGTTCAGTCATGGAGTTCAACGTGATACTGAGGTTGGAGTCATGTTGTAAAGGTTTGTTTGCTTAGAGTGACGTATTAAAGAGGTTATTATAGCCGAAATCTGAATTAGAGAAAAGACTCAATGTTGAGGTTTCCATTTAAGTAATAGTATATACAACATTAAATCCTATGATTATTTCACGGGGACTAGAAAAATGGACTTGTTACCAAGGATGCCTTGCTATCGAGGGTCGTAGTATCAAGGTTTCACTGTACCAACCCTACCTTCGGTGGATTGGTTTTATCTCAATTAAATGTTCTATGTCAATTGAAAGATCCTGATGAAGTTTGTTGATAGCAGGTCCAAAAATAGGAATACCGATAATTTAGTAAGCAAAGAACTGAACACAATACGAAAAAGTTATGCAACCCCCTCGCTCCCTGCGCTTGGGAACATGGATTGGACATTTTTGAAAGTAAAAGTATGATTTATCTCTTTTACAGGTCAGACAATAAAATTGTAATCTTTATGTATGTACAGGGTTATCCAATAAGAGGTGTTATTTTGATATTAAAAGAAAAATGCCATTTTTAGGGTTTTGTACTAAAATACAAACCCTATTGCAATCACGACCTGTGTCCGTCTGTCCGTCTGTCCGTCCGTCCGTCCGTCCGTCCGTCCGTCCGTCCGTCTGTATGTCACAGCACTTTTTCTCCGAAACTATAAGGGCTACAGCCATGAAACTTTGTAGAAAGGTCAGAAGTGGTGACCTCTTGAAAGTTCAAGGGTGGAAAAATTTTTCCAAGGCGTTTAAGGGGGGTCTCCCCATATAAGGGGGTGACCCCTCAAAAAAAAATTTTCACCATTGGTAGTCGAATAGGGTGTCATTGGAAAACAAGTCTTAAAATTGTCTAATAAGTACCGAGGGGGGCAGGGGAAGGGGAAATGTACGAACTTTTTGCGTACCCCCCCCCCCTCGCGATTGGACACCTTCCATTCGAAAAATCTGAAAAAAATCATGAATGTAGGGCTTAATGAGTACAACAACAACAAATACATGAGAAGTCGAAATTCACTCAACTTTGTTAGTAATAGTATGATTTATCGATTTTGTGTTTTCTTGAATAAAATCCAAACGGTACCCTTAAACTCAATAAAATTTGCCAAAGAGATGACTATTTATAAGATTGATTTTTTCATAAAGATCGAATAGTATTTGCCGAAGTTATAGTGAATTGAATTTTCGTGTATTACTATGGAGCAATATGCCCTGTATTACTATGGAAACATATTGCTATGGAGCCATATGCGCTTTTTACCGACTTAGACACTACAGCTTTGCTAGAATTTGCGTGAAAATTTCAGGAGTGATAGGTATCATGAAGATGAGTACATACAATTGAAACAAGTCGAAGAGGCAGGAGAGAGCTCCTAGCAAAAGGGCTTTGTAACCATTCTAGGATTCGAAAAAATAGGCCATGAGTACAGAGGAGTGGCCCCTGGAAAAAAAATTCATGAAAGGTAGCCGATATGAGTATCAACTGAAAGTTCTCTATGAGAGCTTTTCAAAACAATTCTTAAACTGACAGTTTTTGCTTCAGTGGGAGCACAGGGGGGGAAATACATGAAAAATGTGTTTCCTCCCTCGCGAATGGACACCAGTGATCTAAAAAATCTGAAAAAAATATCAAAGGAGATATTTATGGGTATAACTATAACAAATACCTCAGAACTCAAAATTCGTTCAACTTTGTTAATAATAGTATGATCCTCGAATTTCACATTTTCTTGACATGTTTCTTGATTTTATTCGTTGCTGGTTACTGCATTTTGTAAGTTGAGTACAAAACCCTTCTGACATGAGCATAGGTCTGTCTACCCAACTTGTTTAATTTAAATGATCGGATATTTATTTCATTATAAAGAGAAAAATATGCCGTTTTTAGTGAGAAATAACATCAGGCAAATGACTACCACGACCACGCTTACAGGACCATATCCTTTTCATGAAATTTTCCATAACCAAATCGCAAAGCGACTGCCCTATGTCCTCGATAGCCTCCCGAATTTCATCTCTGAGGTCTTGAATCGACGCTGGGCTATTGGCGTAGACCTTTTCTTTCCCGTGGCTCCAAAGGAAGAAGTCGCAAGGTGTTAAATCACAAGATCTCGGTGGTCAATTGTGATCATCTTTTCGAGAGATAGCACGGTCCGGAAACTTTTCCTGTAAAATATCAATGGTTTCGTTGTTTGTGTGGCACGTAGCGCCGTATTGTTGAAAGTAAACGCTGTCCAGATCAATACCATCCAATTCTGGCCTTAAAAAATCATTAATCATCTCTCTATAGCGCAATCCATTCACCGTGACTGTTGCTCCAGCCTCATTTTCGAAAAAGTAAGGTACAATGACTCCGCCGGACCATAAACCGCATAAATAATTCGTGAGTTTTCCGAGACCCTGATGCGACAATTTTGCTTGCTGACGAAGCCACCGAGGTGGAAATGGCCCTCAACACTCAAGATGATTTTTCGATGGGATTCCGGATCATTTTCATGCATTTCAAGGACCCAATCAGCAAAGACACGACGTTGTTGATGATCAACTGGCTTGAATTCTTGTGTTAACTGATTTTTATAAGCCTTAAGACCCAAATCTTTATGCAAAATACGTTGTAATAACGTTTGTGGAATGCCAAATTTCAAAGAACGACGAGGAATGGACAAACCTGGCTTTTCTTCAACACTTTCGGCTACAGCAGCGATATTCTCGGCTGTTCTTGGGTGATGTGCACGGATTTTTTGCACCAATTTCTGTATTGCGGTCCGACAAGGCGCTTCACGACGATACAAAAATGTTCGAGTTTAACGAACCGTCTCTGCCAAATTTTCACCATTTTTATAGTGAATCATAATAATTCCAGTGCATTGTTAAAGCATATATTGTTCCATTTTTGTTTAAGTCGTAGTTTTTATTTGTCAAATGCTAAAAATTAATGCTTCAAAAGTGAAATCTACCAAAATAACGAGCTATTCAAAATAACACCTCTTATTGGAAAACCTCTCAAAGTATTCTGTCGTATTCCAATAACAACACTACTCAGTCGTGGAATCACCTGCACTTCCTATAGAACCAAACGCCACTGCTTTGATCGCAACGCTATAAAGAGTAATCAATGATAGAATGCGAAAACGATATGGTGGCCACATTATGTGGAACATAAAAAAATTTATGCAATTTATTCTCAATTTAAGTATTTAGTATACATGCTATTAGATAACTTGTTACCCATTGAAATTTTTTTTCGGCTATGAAACTTTCATTAACCAGAAACTTTTGAACTGCTCACAAAATTAGTTTCCAGTCTTACTCGTACTTCCAACTTCCACTAGAAAAATTATTTCTCGATCAGTGCTCGTCTCGTCTCTCCATCAAGAATCCAAAAGTAGAATAGTTAAAAAAGCACGGTAATATTCTCAAACTTAAATAATTTCGGTTAAAGGCCAACATTCATCCACCGGCAAATTTCATTCCAGGGTTCAGGACCCTCCAGGAGTGGGTCTTCCTGTTTGCGGGAGTAGTTCCTCTTGCTTCAGTTTCACTTAAAAATAAATTCCACTAGGTGGCGTCTCCGGTGGAAATAAAATAAATTACAAGCTGAATGTGTTGAATGCAGTTGGCTGACAGTTCAACCCATACGTACTAATCTAATTCAAACTGGCGTTAAAATTTGTTGGAGAATCTCACCCTCGACGCAAATTCTTATGTTTGTGCTTCCACAAAGTGTATCGTGCGTGGTAATTGCCAATATATAATCGTTATTTTCAGTTAAAAGTTCCCTCTCCAATAATGCGACAATTTCGAGATTATGGTTTTTTACGCCTGCCATGATGGATAACTTGTGCATGAAGAACTATTCACTAGTCAGGTGCAGTGGCACAATGTCTCTACACAGCCAGGAAGAGAGGTAAGGTATTTGAAACTTATCAAAAACATTTTCCTTCAATCACCCAATACCTAGTGTAGTAGGTTCTGGCATCTTTTCACTGTCATTAATGTCGTCATTTACTCGACGTTTCTACAAACGTTCTATGAGTGAGGATAATTTCTGCTTCCATATAATTTTGTTATTAGTCATACCGAGTTCACGTTGGTCCATGGTGCTTTTGGCGTTTTTCACTGCTAGCCTTGTCTATGATGTGGCGTATGAATCAGAAGCGACCTAGCTCCCTGAGTTTATTTGAGCAGCATTGAAAGGAAAGAATTGTGTCTTGCTGTTAGTTATATTATAATTAGTAGTTTTAAGAATGAAAGTCACAAAAAATTTAGTTAAGTGCGACAGTTTAAGGCTACCTATACGATTTTATTGGGGGAAATGTGAGTTGAGCAAATTTTGACTTCTAAGGTATTTTTTATTGTTGTACTCGTACTCATAAACACCTCCGCCTCTAATTTTTTTCATATTTTTCGGATCACAGGTGTCCAATCGCGAGGGGTAGGGGACACATTTTTCATGAATCTTCCCTCCCTGTGCACTCCTTGAAGCAAACTTTGCCAAACTAAGACCTGTTTTCAAAAGTTCTTATTCAGACCTTTCATTTGATGTTTTAAGGGGAGTCTCCACATACAGGGGGGTGACCCCCCGAAAAAAAATTTCATCAAAGGTAACTGATATACCTTTGATGAAATTTTTTTCGGGGGGTCACTCCCCTGTGTGGGGAGACTCCCCTTAAATACCTTATAAATTTTTTTTGTAGTTGAACATTGAAGAAAGCACCACTTTACACCTACATACAAAATTTGATAGTTTCTGGCTTAAGTAGTTTCCGAGATAAGATGCTGTGACACACGACCGAACGGATGGACGGACAGACAGACGGACGGACAGGACGCGATTTAAGTAGAGTTTTGTAAAACTATTTTACAAAACCCTAAAAAAGAGATAGAAAACTAAGATTGCGACTAAACTGAAATGCTAGGAAAAACAATGAAAAGAAGTTGATTGTATGAGCTTGAATTGTGAAGCGATTTGCTCGATTGATTGACTTTATAACTTACTTAAGAGTGTGATGACCATTTCCTAAAATAGCTAAATGAAGCCAGTTTTAGACTTCGTATGCAAATTTTATTTCTGTAAATACCAATTCAGTCAAATCTAAAACATGCAAAAGTATAGTATACCGTTTACATTGTAATGTGACGCCTACGCCCGGGAATCGGAGTTTTTCCGATCCCGAACCCTGGCACCCGGCCAGATATGTATGACTTCGAAATGCAAGCAGACTTTATCTTTCGTACAGCCATCAATGCGCCGAAAATATTTTTCTTCAAATATTTATATTTGTGGAAAAATATTTTCTGTCAATGTGAGCCGCTGAAGTAAAACTCTGATACATTTCGAAGCATATCTATCTGGCAATGCCTCCCACGAGTTGCCATCCAAATGTCAAACAGGCAGAACGTGTTCGCCGGTTAGCTGTCCGTCGAATTAAAATTCTCGCGAGGGTTAGCGGATAGCGGCAAGTCCGAAAAAATTTGCGTGGCGTGCATATAACGCAATCTAAACTTACCCACAGGAGGAGGTAGCAAATAGAGGACTTGGCGAGCCTATGAACCGTGTTTTGGGAGTCAAGCTGCACTGGACAGGAAAAAAAAAACATAGCGAGCGGCTTGGAGAAACACATTTCGAATCTACCGCAATGCCTATTAATACGCGGTCATCAGATGATTCGAGTGACGGATACAGCAGAGTGAAATAGGCAGGCGACTTAATTCCAGGTTAGAGTAGCCATAGTAAAAGTAGTTATGTAGCACGTGTTAACCAGTTTGATGCCATACTATTTGACAAGGATATCATAAAGATTTTACGAGAGCAATTCTTTTCTACGATTCAGAGTCTTTCGCCATCAATCCTTGCCCGGTTGCAACCAGAATTTGAACTACTGCTTCAATCAGCTGTTTGGCTGGGATCCATCGGCAAACAATTTGCATCGTTTGGTCAACAATTGCTTTTAATTTGCTACGATAAAGATGAATTAACCCAATCAAGGCTTTGTTTGCATTTTATACTCACAATACTACCGAAATATGCAAAACAGAATGTTGATCATCGGTTTGTTGGAAAAGAGTGGATTAATACCGCACTTTCGTGGACGGCAAACACATTGCTTATCCTGGCAGTGATAAACTTCGTTCGTTTTTTAAAATCGGGAAAGAAACCCACATTGATAGATTTTCTTATTGGATTGGATTATATTACGTCGCATAGTAGCAGGAGACGTGATGTTGGCTATAGTCATATCACAAAGGAACTAATATGGAATGGATTTATGGAACTTCTAATGATTGTGCTTCCTCTACTTAATTACAAGAAGTTGCAAAGGAATGCGAAGAGGTTTTTTGGAAGAAAAACAGAATTCTTAAACACTAAGACAATAATGCCTGTTATGAATGTGGGAACTATATGTGCTTATTGTGGAGATCGACCAAGTCTCCCTCACCATATGTGATGCGGACATATATTTTGTTATTATTGTTTAGAAGGAAATTTGATGGTGGATCAAGGATTTATTTGCCCACATTGAGGCTCTTCTGTTTCAAAGATAATGGCGGTGCCCATAATTGATTGATTTTTAGGGAAAGGTTGTTTCTAATTTAGATAAGAAAAAAAAAGATGGCGGATGAAAGGTAGACTAAATATATACTTTTTAAAAAGAAATAAAATATTTAAATTCACAAAATCCTCCGTTTAGAAAACATAAATGCTTAAAGTAATTCACGTATATGTTTCCTCCTAATGATTAACGGGTACAATGACTGCAAAAGTTAAGTTTTCCCATTATATAAATATGAGGGAATTTTTGGATAATTTAAGTGCATGTATAGATAAACATAGATATACATAAAGTTGCATGAGTTTCTTTAATTTTTTTAATGTGAATAAATTTGTCTTTCTCAGCGGATGGAGTGTAGTGAGTTAAGTTTAATATATTGAGCTTTATTTGAAAATTGTCAAGACTATACTGCCATTTGACATCTGTCAGAATTAAATGTCAATCAAATCGTGTTTTTTAGTTGGAGGTTTGCCATTTAGAAATGTGGATCGTTTAACAGTCGAAGAACGTGTTAAAATTATTAAATTTTATTATAAAAACTGTAATTCTGCTGTATCAACATTTAGGGCTTTACGAGCCAATTACGGTCAACATATTCGACCTACACAGCAAACAATTTCGAGCACAGTGAGAAAATTTGGAGAGACTGGATTGATTATTGATATTGCAAGGCCTGTGCATCATCGCAACATTCGTTCTACTGAAAATATCGCTATCGTTGCTCAAAGTGTGGAGGAAGACCCGAATTTATCGATTCCTGGACGTGCTCAACATTTGGGCTTGTCTTAAGGCTCATTGTGGCAGATTTTGCATTTGGATTTGCATCTCCATCCTTACAAAATATAACTCACTCAAGAACTTAAGCCTCAAGACCATACACAACGCAATGTATGCGAATTGGGTGATTGAACAACAAGCCATTCATAACAATTTTTCGAACAAAATTTTCTTTAGTGATGAGGCTCATCTTTCGCTCAGTGGTTACGTAAATAAACAGAATTGCCACATATGGGGCTCTCAAAATCCTCAGGTGATCACAAAAAGGCCTTTGCATCCAGAAAAAGTGACCATTTGGTGTGCATTATGGTCTGGTGGTGATATTGGCTCGTATATTTTTGAAAATGATCAAGGAAGAGCCATTACAGTCAGCTCTGACTGCTATGGACGGATGTTAACCGATTGTTTTTGGAGAGAAATTGAAGATTATGATCTGGAGAACATGTAGTTCCAACAGGATGGAGCCACAAGCCACACAACACAGGCTAATTGAGCACTTTTGCAAGAGAAATTTCCAGGACGCGTAGTTTCGAGATTGAGTGATGTCGATTGGCCCGCAAGATTCTGCGACCTAACACGTTTGGATTTCCTTTTATGGGGCTATTCGAAAGATCATGTTTACGCAAACAATCCTCAAAATCTTGAGCAATTGAAAACCATTATTCGTGAAGTTATGGCCGAGATATTGCCGGGAATGTGCTGAAAAGTCATTGGAAATTACCTCAAAATGATTGAGGCCTGTAAGAGGTTCCGTGGAGGACATTTGAATGATGTTGTGTTTCACGTACAATGTCAAGGTTTATATTGAATAAAAAATTTCGTTTTCATCTGAATATTTTATGTGTTTTCTTGAGCTTTACTTTGCCAAGCGTTAAATGGATAACCCTATATGATTTTATTCTTTAGAAGTCATCAATAATTGATTGCAAGTGTGGCAAATAAATAGTATTTAAGTAACATAGACTAAGAGGAAGACATGCGTTCATTTCTTCACCACAGCAAAAAGCAGCAAACCTAATTGAGTTATCAATATCTTGGGATCATGATTAGTATTGCGGTTTCTTTTACAATTTGAATCCTTCGCTTTACGCAGTAGCCCAGCTTGGCTATCAATAGCTAGGAAGCAGGCAAAATGCAGATCCCAAGCCAAGGAGCTAGAGCGAGCCTTCTAGTGGGAGCGACACGTACAGCGAAAGAACAGCACCCCAGCAGCATCAAGTAGCGACGAATCAGCAAACCAGTGGCAGCAACAAGCTGAGAACTGAAAACCCGCTCACCTCACACAGAGTAGATCGCAACAGCTCAATTTAATATACCTTTTGATATATAGTACACAGATGAAACAAAAATTAATAATATAATATCCTTCGCTGGAGTCCAAGGGTGATGTGAAGTGAGGAGGTAAGTAAGGGCGGTATTCGACTGCAACACATCAAGTGTGATCGATTGCAGCAACTCTTGAAGAGGAGGTTGGTCAGTGTCGCTGAAACCGCAGTTATTTCTGGCACCGGCCCTTTGGCTGGTCTTCATAGGGCCAATAAAAAGTTCCATTAACTTGATGTTCAAACAGGTTTGAATGAACAAAAAGTTGTTCTTTTATTTACAAGACTAGTACATTATATTTAAGATAATAATATTTATTTGGAACATATCAAATGAGTTTTCAGATGAATAAAATCGTGAGCTTCACAAAACAACAATTTTTATATAATTTATATGTCGATTATTTTCCAATGTTTACTAATTAACACAAAAAACATACACATTTATTTCCTTTATACATTGGATTATATTAAAAGAACTTCCGTAGAATAGCTATTTTCGACGCCTATTTGACGTTTTCTTCAGTACAATTGATCTTATTCTAGGTTCCTGAAATTTATACTTTTTACTTTTACCATAATCTTATCTCAACAGTTTTATTGTTTTATTACTTACATATTACTTAATTACTATTCGTCTCCTATAATTAGTCTTAGTAGGCTGGAATTGCAATTTCCTTCGTCTTCATTCAGCCGTAGGTGCGCAGGTACTCGGATTATCTCCATTGATTCAATAGCGTCTAATTTCCTTGGGTTAATTACGTTTTTTATTACACATACATTGCTAATATCCATGGGATGGTTTTCTTCCACGATATGCTTTGCTATCGCTGACCTAATCTGCGTATTCGGGCATTTTGTTGCAACTATTGCTTCTCTGATATGCTCGTTATAACTTACCGGTATGGTTCGCTTGGTTTGTCCAACGTATATTTTGGAGCAGCTTCCACATGTAGCTTTGTATATCCCGCTCATTTCGTCCATCGTTTTCGGATCCTTACCAGATCCCAGCTGTGCTGTTGTTGTGAGATTACGACTCGAAGATACCATTTCAATTTTGTGCCTCTTGAGTATCTTGCTAATATTTCGCGAGTGTGCTGAGTATGTAACTGCTATTCTCTTGGGTGTTTCGACGAACGGTTGTAAGGTCGTAAGATTATTCCTTGACTGCTTTTGCGTTTTTCTTTTTATTATAGCTTCAATACATTCTTTGTCGTATCGGTTTATTTTCGCCGTACTTAGGATGTATTCTTTTTCGCTGTTGTACCTTTCACTGTTCAAAGGCGTTGTTACCAGACGATGGATCATGGCATGGTATGCTGCCATTTTATGTTGAAAACTATGCCCTGAGTCGCTCGTAATTGTGCGTTGTGTACTAGTAGGTTTTCTATAGATATCAAATTCAATTTTACTATCGTTTCTGATGAGTTTCAGATCTAAAAACGGTATTTCGCCGTTTTCTTCGGTTTCCATTGTGAATTTGATCTTCGGATGAATATTGTTTATGTTTTGGAATGTATTCTCTAGTTCTTCTTTTGGTATTATTGCGAGTATATCGTCCACATACCGTACCCAAAATCTAGGCATCAAACCTGCTTGTTCAATTAGACTTTCTATATGAGCCATGAAAACCTCACTCATAAGCGGTGATAACGGACTGCCCATAGCTGTACCGGATGTCGTCTTGAAGTATCTGTTGCTGAACGTGAAGTAGTTTTCATGCATGCTTAACCGCGCCAATTTTACGTAACATTTAATCTTCTCTGTCCACTCCCTGCTATTATCAATGCTCAAGAGCCACTTTTCTAGTAAGTACAGCGCTTCTTTTATTGGGACGCTAGGAAATAAAGATTTGACATCAAAGGATACCATGATCTCATCCCGTTTCAAATCTCTCACTTCTTGGACCTTTTGGATCAACCCTGATGAATTTATTACTGTTTTATCACTTTTTATTTAATTTTTTGATTTCCTTGGCTAGCCATTTTGATATGTTATATGTTGGAGAATTAGTGTCTGTTATTAATTCGCGTACATCATTGTTGTTTTTGTGGATTTTAGGTTGTATGCGGATGCGCGGAAGGGCTGGATTTGGCATTCTCAGATTTCTTGTATTTATGACTTTTCGGCATTCTTTTAAAATTTAATCAACTCTTTTTATACAGTCTGGCAGAGGGTTACTTCTAACTTCCATATAATTTCCATTTTTTAGACAATTCAACACCTTTTCGTCGTGCTCGGCTTTGTCCATTACTACAATAGTGTTGCTTTTATCTGCTTTAAGGTACCTCACTTGTTTACTTTTTAATTGTTTGATAATTTTATGTTCTTCGGATTTATATAATTTATTCTTTTTCGCCAACTCTTTCTTTACGTTGTTTCTAATATCTTCTTTGACTTCATTTTTAAGGTTCTTAATCCCCGTTTCTTTGTCTATAATTATATCTTCTAGCGGATTACTTTTTGGCACAGCATACTTCAGTCCTTTATTAAGAAAGTTTAATTCCTCTTCACTGAAATCGCTCTTGGACTTATTGACTACCAAGTTAGGTATGATAAGTGGTTTATTTATTTGGCTGTCCATTATGCATTATGTAGGTGCGCAGGTACTCGGATTATCTCCATTGATTCAATAGCGTCTAATTTCCTTGGGTTAATTACGCTTTTGAATCAATGGAGATAATCCGAGTACCTGCGCACCTACGGCTGAATAAAGACGAAGGAAATTGCAATTCCAGCCGTACGTAAAATTGGCGCGGTTAAGCATGCATGAAAACTACTTCACGTTCAGCAACAGATACTTCAAGACGACATCCGGTACAGCTATGGGCAGTCCGTTATCACCGCTTATGAGTGAGGTTTTCATGGCTCATATAGAAAGTCTAATTGAACAAGCAGGTTTGATGCCTAGATTTTGGGTACGGTATGTGGACGATATACTCGCAATAATACCAAAAGAAGAACTAGAGAATACATTCCAAAACATAAACAATATTCATCCGAAGATCAAATTCACAATGGAAACCGAAGAAAACGGCGAAATACCGTTTTTAGATCTGAAACTCATCAGAAACGATAGTAAAATTGAATTTGATATCTATAGAAAACCTACTAGTACACAACGCACAATTACGAGCGACTCAGGGCATAGTTTTCAACATAAAATGGCAGCATACCATGCCATGATCCATCGTCTGGTAACAACGCCTTTGAACAGTGAAAGGTACAACAGCGAAAAAGAATACATCCTAAGTACGGCGAAAATAAACCGATACGACAAAGAATGTATTGAAGCTATAATAAAAAGAAAAACGCAAAAGCAGTCAAGGAATAATCTTACGACCTTACAACCGTTCGTCGAAACACCCAAGAGAATAGCAGTTACATACTCAGCACACTCGCGAAATATTAGCAAGATACTCAAGAGGCACAAAATTGAAATGGTATCTTCGAGTCGTTATCTCACAACAACAGCACAGCTGGGATCTGGTAAGGATCCGAAAACGATGGACGAAATGAGCGGGATATACAAAGCTACATGTGGAAGCTGCTCCAAAATATACGTTGGACAAACCAAGCGAACCATACCGGTAAGATATAACGAGCATATCAGAGAAGCGATAGTTGCAACAAAATGCCCGAATACGCAGATTAGGTCAGCGATAGCAAAGCATATCGTGGAAGAAAACCATCCCATGGATATTAGCAATGTATGTGTAATAAAAAACGTAATTAACCCAAGGAAATTAGACGCTATTGAATCAATGGAGATAATCCGAGTACCTGCGCACCTACGGCTGAATGAAGACGAAGGAAATTGCAATTCCAGCCTACTAAGACTAATTATAGGAGACGAATAGTAATTAAGTAATATGTAAGTAATTAAGCAATAAAACTGTTGAGATAAGATTATGGTAAAAGTAAAAAGTATAAATTTCAGGAAGCTAGAATAAGATCAATTGTACTGAAGAAGACGTCAAATAGGCGTCGAAAATAGCTATTCTACGGAAGTTCTTTTAATATAATCCAATGTATAAAGGAAATAAATGTGTATGTTTTTTGAGTTAACAATTTTTATCTAAATAACAGAGTCAGTGAAAAGCGTTAAAGTGCAAATGTGCCAAACTGCAGAGAAATGTAATTGAGTGTCATTAAACGTGTCTTATATGTATGTTGCAATGCACAACGTATGACTCCTTAGAAACAATCTGTATCTATTCGTAGCAAACAGTTTAAAAGATTTTCATTTTCTCTATCAGAACTTTAACGTTATAAAGTTCATCCAGAGAATTTTATTTACCGCAAATCATATGTTGACAGAAGCAATTTTAAACTGGTATCAGTCTGCAAGAAAAAGGATTCATGGCTATAAATCTCCTATTATTAACAGCTCCCTTAACACATCTGTGTACTAGAGCTGTGTCCTTAAAGCTCATATTTTCAAATCAGTGATCCACAAACAACTTGCTGAGATATATAACTTCACCGTACAATAGTTACCACTGTGAAAAAAGAAGATTATATTGCTCCCAAGAGAAAAGTGTAATTGAGTACGATACACATTGATTTATATATTTGACCTTCGAAATTGTCTCCACTTTATTTTCTAGTGCTATTCATGTAAGGATATTGTTGCTAGGATGTTCATGATAAATCAAGATAAGTTAGGTGAGGACTCGCAACACATGCGAGTCTGAAGAAGATGTAATAAACTCGTTGACTGGCATTGATTGTTTTTCAAAAGATCGACTTTATTTTCAAGACATTTAGACGACTTCATGGCTATGAGCAGTGAACCCGAAAGCTCATTTTAAACGTATTGTCGTCAAGTGGGTCAAATTTATTGCGAGAATACTTCAATCAAGAAGGTTTAGTATATCATTCAAATTGAATCAATCGATAAAATTTATATTTACTTGTCCGTATCTTAAATACAGAAAAGTTATTTTTGTCTTTCCAATCGGCTTTAGCACAGAGACAATACTCGTAAGTCCGAATTGATTACAATGTGAAAATTAATTAAACATTAAGTAGCTTAAAATTCAATAAAAATGTCGTCACTAACATTTCAACACATAAATAATAATTATCGTTAGATATTAGGGAAACTTTTAAATTGAAAGACTTACTCTATCTTTCGTTTCTTATTCTCACTTAGCCTCTCCGTCTGTGCGCCACGATACGCCACGCTATGCTCGCTCTGCGTTTTCCTCGCTATCTTGAAAAGTTTGTAAATTAATGAAATATGACCTATTTTAAACTTTCAGCTTGCCCAAGCATCTCCATTTGGCGCCCGAACGCTGATACCGCTCAAATTAAAAAGTTCCTTTTCCTACAGAGAACATCATCCTTCACAACGTTTTACACTTCCTTAACTTTGAAGTGTAGTCTAGTATAGAGCGATGATAAATTGCAATGATAATATCGGATTCTGGAATTAATTCAATTAAATGTTGGAGTTTTTCCTTCATTTTCTTTTGAGCTAGTGAATAGATTGACACGTGGGATATATCAATATGGAAGTTAGTCAGCCACGAACCATTTAATTTGGCTTCGTATATGATTTTTAACGATTGATGACATGATGATATCAAGCAAAAGTATGTGGTATCTTGCATAAAGTTCATTATATCACATTTTGGAGTAATTCTGACATTAGAATGAGGTGAAAAAAAATAAAAGTGAAATAGCAATCTACAGTTCTTCCAGTATTTGTACGTGCAAACTTCATGCACCTTTGTACTATTATATAACTAGTTTTTTTTTTAGCAATTGCATAAAGAGTAGTCATCAGATGCCCATGGAAAATTCTAGACCTGATGAATATCTCCTCCTACTGCAATTATCCTAAGTCACTTGATACAGTATGAGCTCCAGGTGCAAGCAATCAACAGCTACCGCAATAATTATTTCGAAAATCTGGCAAATGTAATGAATTCCACAAATTCAGTTTTCTATGCATTGATAAGTTTGATAACTCTGTGTTTGACTTTATCCGATACAGTTAAAAGTTATTGAGTTCTATGTTTTCTGTGGATGCTTTTTGAGAGTAAAATTTTCCCTTGCTTGATGATAGTGTATTTCAATACCCTGTATACGCTTCTTTGAAAATAATCAGTTTCGAGTCATAATTTTAAAAGTTTACCTCAGTTTTTAGGGTTTATTAAAAAAAATTAAATTACCCTATTAATATGGTACCTGTCTGTGCGTCCACCCGCTTGTCCATTAGTACGTCACAGCAAAATTTCTTAGCAACTAGAGAAGCCACAGTCGTCAAGTTTATGAGCAGCTCAGAAGTTTCTGGTTAATGAAAGATTTGTAGTCGCAAGAAATATCAAAGAATTTTAACGAGGGTCTCTCCATGTAAGGATGTGACCCGTTAACATTTTTGTTCGCTGGAGAGGTTTAACGAGTAGGGTGATCATTTGATACCAGGTCTAATTATTTCAATATCTAGAACGGAACAGTGTAAATATAGCTTTAGCAATGATCAAGTCTTGATAATTAACACAATTTTCGCCTTGTATTCAGTTATGCGATACTTAAAAAGAAATTCGACAGTGAAAACTTTAGAATTTATGCTGCAGCAAATCCATCTAATAAAACCACATTCTAAGGAAAATCGCCGGAGAAGCCCCTTTGCTGACTGTATGTTCACTCGCTTGGTTGAGTAATTTCATTGGATAAATCTTAAGCAGATAAGATAAGATTCACTTTGAATGCTTAAACCCTTTCAGTACTGCTATACATTATAATGTAGATGTTTTTTCACCCTGTGTAGTCGATATTAAGGCACATATCGATTGTGAGTCGTTATTATCAGTTATTCTGCTGTTTTTTGTTCTATTTCACTCAACAGTATGAAAGCCTGTTGATAATAGATTGCCAAATGTCAGTTTCTTGTATTTGTTTTCTTTGGTTGTCATGGCGTGTTCCATTGGTGAGTTTTTAGGATTTTGTAAAATAATTATACAAAACCCTACTAAAATCGCGTCCTGTCTGTCCGTCCGTCCGTCCATGTGTCACAGCAGTTTTTCTCGGAAACTACTAAAGCTAGAAACATCAAAGTTTGTATGTAGGTGTAAAATGGTGTCCTCTTCAAAGTTCAACTACAAAAAAATTTTATAAGGTATTTAAGGGGGGTCTCCCCATATAGGGGAGTGACCCTCGAAAGAAAAATTTCATTGAACGCAGCCGATATGGGTATCAAATGAAAGGTCTTGATGAGAACTTTTCAAAACAGGTCTTAGTTTGAGAAATTTTGCTTCGAGGGGCGCACAGGGAGGGGAAATACACGAAAAATTTGTGTCCCCCCCCTCGCGATTGGACACCTGTGATCCGAAAAATCTGAAAAAAATCAGGAATGTAGGCCTTGGCGAGTACAACAACAACAAATACGTGAGAAGTCGCAATTCACTCAACGTTGTTAGTAATAGTATGATTTATCGATTTTATGTTTTCTTAAATAAAATCTCAACGGTACCCTTAAAGTCAATGAAATTCAGTACACGGATGACTATTTATAAAATTAATTTGTTCTGAAAGTTTCATAAAGATTGAATCATATTTAGTGAAGTTATAGCGGTTTGAATTTTCCAGTATTACTATGGAACAATATGCGCTGCATTTATTACTATTTTATTTTATTTTAATTTCAAATCTTACAGGCGGTTAGCCCAATTACAAGATATTGAATACAATAATGATAAAAACCAAAAACATACTGAATGAATTAGTTGGAACTGTACAAATTATTCAAACAATAACGAATTACGTGTTAAATAATTTTTCTCTTAGCAAAGACTTAAAACTAAACAAGTTGGGTAAACAGACCTACGCTCATGTCAGAAGGGTTTTGTATTCACTTTTCAAAATGCAGTCACCAGATTGAATAAAGTCAAGAAGCATGTCAATGACGATATTATTGGAGAAACTATGAAATTCGAAGATCATACTATTATTAGCAAAGTTGAACGATTTTAGGCTTTTGAGGTTTTTGTTATTGTTATACTCATAAATATCTCCCTTGATAATTATTTCAGATGTCCATTCGTGAGGGAGGAAACCACATTTTTCATGTATTTCCCCCCCCCCCCCCCTGTGCCCCACTGAAGCAGAAACTGACAGTTTAAGAACTGTTTTGAAAAGCTCCCATGAAAACTTTCATTTCATACTCATATCGGCTACGTTTGATGAATTTTTTTTCAGGGGCCACTCTCCTGTACTGTTATCATCGATTCATGGCCATTTTTTCGAATCCTAGAGTTGTTACAAAGCCCTTTTACTAGGAGCTCTCTCCCGCCTCCTTGACTTGTTTCACTTATGAGTAATAATTGTAGGTACTCATCTTCAGTCATTCATTAAATTGAATCAAGTGTTCAAAGCATGGACCTTGAACGTTGAAGTTGGGAAAAAATAACTCAAAATTATTCAATCTTCGCATTTAAAGCAGCCACCATTTTGTTTTACGATTACTGATACCACTAGCTGAACCGATTCTCAAAGATATACATGACACCTATAATTCCTGAAATTTTCATGCAAATCCTAGCAAAACTGTAGTGGCTGAGTCGGTAAAAAGCGCATCTTGTTCCATAGCCATATGTTGCCATAGTAATACATGCAGCGCATATTGTTCCATAGTAATACAGGAAAATTCAAACCACTATAACTTCGCTAAATATGATGCAATCTTTATGAAACTTGCAGGGTAAATCAATCTTATAAATAGTCATCTGTGTACTGAATTTCATTGACTTTAAGGGTACCCTTAAGATTTTATTCAAGAAAACATAAAATCGATAAATCATACTATTACTAACAAAGTTGAGTGAATTGCGACTTCTCACGTATTTGTTGTTATTGTACTCACCAAGGCCTACATTCCTGATTTTTTCAGATTTTTCGGATCACAGGTGTCCAATCGCGAGGGGGGGGGACACAAATTTTTCGTGTATTACCCCTCCCTGTGTGCCCCTCGAAGCAAACTTTGCCAAACTAAGACCTGTTTTGAAAAGTTCTCATCAAGACCTTACATTTGATACGCATATCGGCTACCTTCAATGAAATTTTTTTTTCGGGGGGTGACTCCCCTATATGGGGAGGCCCCCCTAAAATACCTTATAAAATTTTTTTGTAATTGAACTTTGAAGAGAGCACCAGTTTACACCTACGTACAAGATTTGTTGCTTCTAGCTAAAGCAGTTTCCGAGAAAAACTGCTGTGACACACGGACGGACGGACGGACGGACAGACAGACGGACAGACAGGACGCGATTTTAGAAGGGTTTTGTTAAAATTATTTTACAAAACCCTAAAAATGAAGAAGGAAATGGACCAAGCTCAAGATTATTGTGGCCTCTAGGGAGGCGCACCATAGCAGAGTGAAAATAAACATCGGTACGAGCAAAAGGAGTGACTAAGGTTTGACATGATCGAGTAGTTCTTGCAGGAACCCGTAAATGTATATTGTCTACAAGATATGAGTCGATCAGACGGTGGTAAAGTTTGAACAAGAAACATTCATCTAAATAAAGACGTCGATCACAAAGAGATGGTAAACGCAAAAAGTTAAGCCGATCTGCATAGGAACAATACGGAATTTTAAACTTGTAAAATAAGTATTTAGTGAATTTTCGCTGAACTAACTCTAAGGCAGTAGTAAGATATTCTTGGTGTGGAGACCAGATTTGGGTAGCGTATTCTAAAATACTTGTTACGAGAGAAACGTAAAGAAGGGACGCAGTGTGAATATCACTAAATATGAGGACATGACGCAGCACAAAACCAGACATTTTTGTAGCCCTATTGATAACATGAGAGATGTGTCTCTCAAACTTTAATTTAGAATCGAAGATGACTCCAAGATCCTTGCAATGTGAAACACGCGCGAGGGGCATATCGTGTATGTTATACTGGTAAACTATAGGTTCACGTTTCAATGAGAAAGACATTACGTGGCATTTTGGGATATTTAAATGGAAATTGTTAGATAAACACCAGTTGCTTAACTTAATCAGATCGTTATTCAAAATGCTGCAATCAGCAGTACTATCTATTTGTCTAAATAGTTTCAGATCGTCAGCATAAAGCAAAGATGACGAATTTAGCATAGGTGGGAGGTCATTGATAAAAAGGATAAATAAGAGTCGTCCCAGAATATAACCTTGAGGAACTCCTGAAGTAGGACTAAAATATGGAGACAAATTTCTGTTCAGACGCACACAACACAACCGGGAAGAAAGGTAGGGCTTGAGCCAGTGTATTAATATTTCCGAAAAACCATAATGATTGAGCTTAATAAGTAGGATGTTATGAGGAACTGTGTCAAAGGCCTTGCTAAAGTCCGTATAGATAGCGTCCATTTGTGCCTGAGAGTCTAGAGCTAGAGCAACACTGTTAGAGAACTCAAGTAGGTTCGTAGTAGTTGATCTGCGCGGAAGAAAACCATGTTGCTGATCATGAAAGATGGGTGATAGCACAGGGATTAATTTGAGGTACATATGTAGCTCTTTCAAATATTTTTGAAAAACACGATAGGATAGATATTGGCCGATAGTTTGCGATATCAGATGGATTGCCTTGTTTGAAAATTGGAGTAATGAAGGCAACTTTCCAACATTCAGGAAATATGCCAGCAGTTAAGCTAAGGTTGAAAAGAAAGGATAGGGGAAACGAAAAAGCAGTAGAAAGTGATTTGATAAAAAAGCAAGGAATCCCATCCGGGCTAGGGCCGACAGATCCATTTAGGTTATGGATAATTGATTCGATTTCGGGCGGAGAGAACGAAAAAGAGGACTGGAAGGTTAGATGGAAAAAGTTTGGAAAATAATTACCAGCAGCTGAGGGGGTATTGAACGTTGAGGCGAAAAATTGTGCGAACAATTTTAAGATAATTTCTGGGGTGTTTGCGTGCAAATTCTCCAGAAACATTTTATTAGGTATAGGAGGAGAGGTCTTTAAGGATCGTATGTATGACCAGAAACGTTTAGGATGGTTAGACGAAATAAATTGCTCAATAGAGAAATAATAATTTTTAGTGCACGTTTGACTTCGGTCTTCGCTAAGGAGCGCAATCTACAATACTCTAAACGAGCTTCCACTGAACAGGATTTCTTGGATATCAATCTGGCTTTCTCTTTATTTTTAAGGGCATTGTACACATCGGCAGTAATCCAGGGGGCATCAGACCGATTATTCGGTGAATATAAAGGGGTAAATTCAGTGATTTGTTCATTTAAGAGATCATAAAATTTTGCCAAAGCATCATCACATGAAAGATTATGAAAAAAATTGGGCCAGTGAATAGAGTTTAGGGCAATGGATATGGCTTCAAAATTAGCTCGATTGAAATTAAAAGATGGAGGTATGAGTTTCTCTTTACCACGAGTTACCGGAAGATTCAGCTCTATACATAACGGAGGGTGATGAGGGTCAGGCGGGATATAAGGTTCAGCTGAAGAAATAGATATATTATTTGCCAAGGCCGGGCTGACGAAAACAAGATCGAGTAGTCGATCATTTAAATTAACAATGGAATTAATCTGAGAGAGGGACAAGTAGGATAGAAAAGACAAGAAACCGAAGGAGATAGGGTTGTTCGACGTAATAGGTATGGAGCTATCAAGGTTCCATAAAACTGAAGGTGCATTTAAGTCTCCACATATCAACAGAGTATCATGAAGAAATCTAGAGAGCACGTAGTTAGATATTTCATCAAAGAATACTGTGTAGGTTTGTAATGCAGAATTGCAGGGTATATATGTAGATGATACTAATAGGTATGAACTTGGCTTTAGTGATATTCTCACCATGATACATTCAATAGGAGGAGATGGTTGAAAATCACAACAAATGGAGCTAGGAAAACATCTTTTGACACCTACCATGACTCCACCACCGTCTGATTTTGAGGAAACACTAGTGTCTCGATCACGACGAAAAATATTGTGTGTACCAGACAAATCGAAGTCACTCACAGAATCATTTAACCAGGTTTCGGTAATGAAGAAAATATCATCGTTGGCAATAGTGGAGGCGGTTAAAAATCTAGAAAGTTTGGTCCTTAGCCCTCTAACATTTTGATAGTAGCATTGAAGACCATTTATACTATTTTTTGGAGGTTGGAGCGTGATGCCTTTTCCAAAAATTCATATTACGGGATGAGATGAATTCTTTTACAAGCACACCATTGGGCCAGAACTCAGGCTTCATAATAATATCCGCTTTGGATGACGAAATATCAATTTTAAAGGATGAAATGTAACGCTGCTCACCCGTCAACTTTCTGCAAGTAAGTATAGATGGAACATTACCTAGCTTTGATGTTATATGATGTTCGATTTGTTCGGAAGTCGTATGCGGCGCTAGACGAGATACGAAAACTCTTGAAGGTGGACTGATAGCCTGCAATGGCTGTGTGATGGAAGACTGGAGATCGGCATGCGTGTCAACTGGGTTATCACGATGTTCGGTAACTTCCTCAGTGAGCGCTCGAGATGTTGGTTGCTTACGTTGTTCCTGAAGATGTTGATTATTTTGATTATTTTGCGGGACCAATTGATGTAACTCGGTATGAGATTGAGTTTTGGCCTGCTGAGCGCTTCCCTTGCTTCTTGTAGTCATTGCATAACGAGCAGATGTCGCAAGAGTTGCTGATTTTGGGGAAGTAGATGGTTGTTCCTTTTGAGCGACTTTAAGCAAGTTTGATATCTCTGTTTTTGAGGCCTCAAGTTTCTTGTGTAAACTAGAGACTTCCGAAAGGAGAGAATCAATTGTTAATTGTGCTGCCCGAAGTTTAGAGATGTACGTTGGTATAGAAAACTTTCTGCAGGTATCACAGAACCACAAAATACCTGACTCGTTTCTAGTAATGTGATCCGCTACTGGACCGGATATTTCAACACATTTTGCACATTTACAAAGATTGTATAATTTTGCGTTATTTTTTCCCAACTTCAGCATTTAGGGGGCATGCTTTGAACACTTGATTCAATTTAATGAATGACTGAAGATGAGTACCTACAATTAATGCTCATAAGTGAAACAAGTCAAAGAGGTGGGAGATAGCTCCTAGCAAAAGGGTTTTGTAACCGTTCTAGGATTCGAAAAAATTGGCCATTAATCGATGATAACAGTACAGGAGAGTGGCCCCAAAAAAAAATTTTTTCAAACGTAGCCGATATGAGTATGAAATGGAAGTTTTCATGGGAGCTTTTCAAAACAGTTCTTAAACTGTTAGTTTTTGCTTCAGTGGGAGCACAGGGGGGAAATACATGTAAAATGTGTTTCCTCCCTCGCGAATGGACATCTGAAATAATTATCAAGGGAGGTATTTATGAGTATAACAATAACAAAAACCTCAGAAGTCGAAATTCGTTCAACTTTGTTAATGATCCTCGTATTTCATATTTTCTCCAATAAAATCGTCTTTGACATGTTTCTTGATTTCATTCGATCTGGTGACTGCATTTCGTAAATTGAATACAAAACCCTTCTGACATGAGCGAAGGTCTATTAACCCAACTTTATTTTTATTTTATTTACTCCAACATTTTGACATATTTCCGCATTAAAATTTTTGCTATAATTAAACTGAATGCATTATTTAGTTTTTACTATGTACAATTAAGTTTTATCGCTATGAAAGTGCCCTGCAGGCAAAAATGTTTGTGTACATTACAATGTACAAAAGTACTCATAGAAGTAGAGATGGTGTGAATTTAGTTTTTGAATTTTAAGCTTTATATTTCCGTTTATTTTATTATTGATGCTTGTTTTTTACGTGATACAGGTTTTCGAAAATCTGACGGCAGATATTGGACAGAACATGAACTTCTAGATTGCTTAGAAGATGGGAATCCGTCGTGAAGATGGGAATCCGTCTGGAATTGGAGAGGAGGAGCTAAATGAATCCAGTCCTGAAGCAATTTTGATACGACGATGCAAATAAATCAGATAATAAAGCTGAATTCATATTGAAACTTGTAAAGGTAGTGCCATCCACCTCTGAAAATATTTTCACAAAAAAAAAATTGAAAAAAACCCAAATAGAATGGAATGACCAACACATTCATTCAGCCACAAATATTTTAGAATCCGCCACCTACTGTCGGTGAAGGTATTGGTGCTATGAACCCATCAAAATATTTTTATGAGTAAATTCCCGACAAATTATTTGATACAATGTCAGAAATGATTGATATTTATGCGATCCAGAGCGGCTCCAATTTTATGGCTACCAACCTCAACGAAATAAAAAATTCATTGGCCTCCACATTCTTATGGGTAATCTACAATATCTAAGACAACGGATGTATTGGGATAGCTCTGTTGGCGCTCCATTGGTAAAAAAAAAAAAAATTTCCGTGAATAGATTTTTAAGTTTATGAAGCGATTTGCATCTGGTGAATAATTTACAAATCCCGAACGGCAACACAGACAAGTTCATAAAAGTTAGGCCTATTTACGAAGCTATTAGGAAAAGGTGCATGGAAATAACATCAGTCGACCAATGCGTTTGTAGTGACGAGCAAATTGTTCGATTCAAGGGGCATCATCATTGTAAGCAATATATGAAGGGAAAGCCAAATCCTTGGGGATTCAAATTGTTCGTTTTGAGTGAGTCTAGCGGCCTTATGTTGGATTTCTTGTTGTGTCCAGGAGCAGCAACCGAAATCAATCTGGCATATGTGAGTGAATTAGGTCAAAGTGCTGCAATTGTTGTTCAACTAAGTAAAAGACTGCATTCCCTGGGCACTTGTTATTTTTGGATAATTATTTTTCGTCTTATTATCTTTTGCAGTTATTGAAGGAGAACCAAATATGGGCTGCGTGCACAATAAGAGTGGACCGATTTTCAAGAAAAGGGTTGAATAAGAATGAAGATTCTCTAGTGAAGAAGGAACAAGAGGCCATTCCAAACAATTTGTTAATAAAAAACGGGACGTCGTTGTTACTAAATGGATAGAAAACAAAGTTATGTCAACGGTCTCAAATTTCGTAGGCAAAGGAAAACCCGATTTTTGTAAGCCTTGGAAAAAAACCGAAAAAATACAACGAAATCAGCCGCCCGGAAATAATAAAAAAATATAACACGTCCATTGGAGGAGTTGACAAGGTAAATTTTTTGATTTCATTATATCGGATTTTTTTGAAATCAAAAAAATAGACGCTACGCATGATATTTCATGCAGTTGAGCTAGCGTTTATCAAAAGCTGGCTAATATACTGCAAGAAATATCAACGTGAACCGAAGCATTGACTTGACCTGCTACATTTTAGACAAGAGCTGGATGAAGTTCTACTGAAGTCAGGAATGATCGGGGGGACGGCCTTTATCCGCTGAGTGCTCTCCCTCCACTAAGCCTCTGGCATCACCTTCTTCCTCACCAGCAATAGAGGTTCAACCCATGGCGATGGAAGCAAAGGACCATTATAGTCATTTCCCAGACATGGACAAAAATAAGGAGGCCACCAGATGTAAAAACAAGGGATGCGATGGAAGAACTCATTGCTTTTGCACAAAATGCAATGTGCATTTGTGTTTGAAGAAAGAAAGAAATTGTTTTATTGAGTTTCATTCGTAAAATTTGTCTTGTTTTTACTTCCATATTTGACATGTAAAATAATTTGGTACTAATATAAAAACCTGTTTATTGCAAATCGTTTTTCTTTTGATCCTTTTTATTGGACTTTGAGTTCTTTTGTAATTTATTTTGACATATTTAAGTTTCAGTGATATGCCTTTGAATACATTTGTACATTATAATGTACAACCTTAAATATCAGTAACCGTTACTCATATCGACTTACGATAATTTTCAAAAATTACAAAAAAAAATATATTCACTAGTTTTCAAACAAAAAAAAATTTTTTTCAAGGTTGTCATAATTTGGTACTGAAAGGGTTAAAGAAGGATTTTTTTGTATAGGAACGGGAAGCAAGAACAAGATAAAACAGTAAAAAAGGCCAGTATTTTTTATATGGAAGAAAATTTAGATTCATTCAAGAAACATAAACGAATAGAAGAAAATCGCGCTGTGTTGAAGTGCAGGAGAGTGCTCCTGCCAGAAGAGTATTGTAATATAATTAGTAGCTCAAATAATGCCTTTTTGATATCAAGACTTGCTACACACACATATTCTATAATACGGTTATTATGTATTTCAATTCGCCGCCATTTCATTTTCAGTGTGTTGACCTCATTTTTTTGAGTAATCATGAAAATATATCATTGATATAAAATATTTCAAAAATTTTCATCCGGATTCCTACATATCTTTACTATCTGTGCCCTTAGCAAACGCGTATATTCATAATATCACGTGTTATTTTTGTTGTAATTGATTAATTTTCAATCGACTGTAAATTGACTTTTAATGGCTCGATTTTTCTAAAATTTTCAGAAAACGAGCGTTTAATATGAAATGGCTATTTTAAGGGTCCCCTTTTGATTTTATAGACCTAAACGTAAAGTTCACATAATGTACTATTACCAAAGATGGTGGAATTTTGGCTATTGAGGTATTTTTGGCCTTGCAGTTATAAAGACCTACATTTTTGATTTTTTTCCGACTTTTTCAAATCAAAGGTGCCCAATTCAATAAAATTCTGTACACAAATGGCTATTTATAAGATTGACCTGGCCTACAAGTTTCATAAAGATCAAATGGTATTTAACGAAGTTATAGCGGTTTGAATTTTCTCTCTTTTTAAAGTCGCATCCATCCTCTGTCCGTCCGTCCGTCCGTGTGTCACAGCAATTTTTGTCGCAAAGTACATAAGCTAGAAACATAAGATTTCTTAAGTGGATGTAAAATGGTCCCCTCTTCAAAATTTTTAATCTCTACACAGGGGAGTGGCCCCTGAAAAAAAAAATTTCATCGAATATAGGCAAAATGTGTATCAAATAATAGGGCTTATAATACTGAAAACTTTTCAAACCAGAGCTTGAAATGAATATTTTTGCTTTGAGAGGTGCAAAAGAAGGGAAAATCTACAAAAATTGTGTGCCCGCCTCCTCCGTGCGATTAGACACCTTTGATCGAAAAAATTTGAAAAAAATCACAGAGAAAAGTCTTCAGGAGTATAAGGGCAACAAATACCTCAGAAGTTAAAATTCGACCAATTATGTTAATAGTAGTACAGATAATAAATTTTACATTTTTGCCTATAAAACTGAATTGGGATTCTTAAATTTCCCCGGAGCTACAATTTAACATTACTTAGCTTGTTTTGCTCCCTAAAACCGGTATTAGTTTTTTTTACATATATATATTTTGGGAGTTACTCCCAATATATATATATATATATATATATATATATATATATATATATATATATATATATATATATATATATATATATATATATATACATATATATATATATATATATATATATATATATATATATATATATATATATATATATATACGAGTATATATATATATAAATATATATATATAATATATATATATATATATATATATATATATATATATATATATATATATATATATATATATGTATAAATATATATATATATATATAAATATATATATATATATATATATATATATATATACATATGTGTGTGAAAAGAAAAACAAATAGCGTTTCGATGGAAATAATACAAGCTAAGGATAGTTTGGAAGCGCTGAACATGGGAAAATACACAAAGTGCCACAATTTAAGTTTTCTGATAGCAATTGTATGTGTCCTGAAAATTTAACAATAATCAAACAATAAACAGCGTAAAACGTGATACTAGGAAGATAACCGTTTGTAACGGACCTAGAAACTACAAATATGTTGGAATTTTGATAAAAAATTAAGTAATGGTTTGCAATTATGATGTGTTATCATGACTATTCAAACAACAGGTTCAAATCACTTGAAACAAAATGGCGGCGAATTTAAATGCATAATCTTTCTTCTTTCTTTTCGTAGCATTGTCACGATTGAATGTATCGTCACTCCACAAGGTAATATGATTATTATCACGGTTTGGTCGTGTGTCCGTCCAGCCAGCTGCAATACGTTCTGATTTTAAACTAGCACGTATCATAACTGAACGGGCTTATATAGTCCGTCCGAATAATCACTCGAACTAAATCTCGTTGACGCCAACGAAACTCGAACCAGAGACCTTCGACTTATGGGCTTAGTTCTCTAACCACGCGGACTACTTTAAATGCACAGTAACCAGATTTTATTTTTTGAACTCAATTTATGGAATCTGTATATTAGTCAAGTTTTGATATGCAGAACGTATTCTTTGATTTACCAACTTTTTCACAAAATCCTTCTGGCAGAATCATTCTCTTCTGATAGGAGAACTCTCCTGATACTTCAACTTGTTTTAAGTTCAAACTTGCTCAATCAGGTCTAAAAGTACTTCCTAATACCAAGCAAGACTAAAAGTAATTGAAAAATCGCAACAGTAGACAGGGAAACCAGAAGATAACGAAAACTAGTTGGGTAGACAGACCTACGCTCAAGTCAGAAGGGTTTTGTCCTCAACTTGCGAAATACAGTCACCAGCAACAATTAAAACCCAGAAACATATCAAAGAGATCTGTACGTTTAAAAGAAAATCCATTGTTTCTCCATTTTCAACGGTCGCTGTTTTATTGCAAACTAACAAAAATCACTCAAATGATTTATTCCAAAAAAAATTTTTTGCTACTGATATTATCTGAAAATGTTAAGAAGATCAAATCAAACCTGCTGTGTCTGATTCGATGGAAAGTCCATAAAATACCAAAATTGTGTAATATTGTTGTTGTTACTGGAAAAATTTCAAACGGCTATATCATCCGTAAATATTACTCGATGTTTATCAAACTTACGGAGTATTAGAAGCTTTTGTAAGACTACTTAAAAATCGAATGAAAGGCAGTTTAAAGGCAGACATACGATTTAGTTGTGGAATTTTTGAGTATTACCCCTCCCTGTGCGCCCCCTGAAGCAAAAAATATCTGTTTAAGACCTGTTTTGTAAAGTTCTCATCAAAACGTTTCATTTGGTACCCATATTCTTTACCTTTGATGAAATTTTTTTTTCGGTGTCACTCTCCTGTGTGGAGAGACCACCCTTAAATATCTTATAGCATTTTCTTGTAATTGAACCTTGAATCGGGCATCATTTTACACTTTTTTACTAAATTTGACGTTTATAGCTAATATCGTTTGCGAGAAAAATTGCTGTATCACAGACGGACGGACGGTCGGGATTTTAATAGGGTTTTGTTAAAATTATTTGTTGAAACCCTAAAAATAGTGTTTTCTCCTCCTTGCGGTCGGAAACCTGTATACCAAAAAATTTTGAAAAAATTATGGTTATACTTGTTTATGGGTAAAACCACGATAAAACCTCAGAAGGCAAAATTCAATCAGTTCCGTTAGTATTATTTATCAATTTTACATTTTCTTGAATAATAAACAAGCACCGCTGATCTGTGTATGATCATCCATCATGTTGGTTAGCCTTATACTAAAATATGCATACTAGATCTGGTTCCCTTATCAAAATTATCTAGTGGAGGCTAGAATATTTTCAAATTACCATCGCTCCAGATGAAGAAATATTTCTTGCCCAGTAATTTCTATTTAACTTAGCCCGAGGTATGTCATCGTCACTTGAAGTTTACAATTCTGTGTTAAACCTATGCCATGCTCAGAGCATATATACTAACTAGCACCTGCAATCGAGGAGCTGTCAAAACGGAAGGACAGGCAAATAAACGTGCAAAAGATGGATTAAAGTTTACCATGTGTTGGTTCAATTGCTTGCAAATTCAAGTTTTGTTTACCATACATGTGCACTTTTAGACCAATTGTCTCCACTCTATAAGGGCCGTACGAAATAAATTTTTTCCGATTGCAGCTGCTATTTAGTAGACATGCTCTAGCAATGCCCCCTCACACAGGCCAGAAAGCGGAAGCATGACGTCACAATGTGCACCAAGATTTTAGACCTATTGACCTGTTCTTTTAGACCAATTGAACAGTTTTTGACAGTTCCCACTGTGACGTCGTGTAGGTTAATTGCTTTCCTTTCGGGCCTGAGTAAGAAGGCGTTGGCTCTAGCCATGCTATGGGTGTGAAACATGGACCCCAACTTAAGCATCTGCAAACATATTGAATGTCTTTGAGAGATGAGTCCTGTGGTGAATAATGAAAGCGAAGCTAAACGTGGGTCAATGGCAAATTCGATACAGCCAAGACCTGGAATTTTTGACGATCCGGAAATCTCAATAATTTTCAGACTGTAAAATTTGCAATTAGCTAACCATGTGAATTGTATGGATGAACAACAACGGATCGCGGTAGTGAAGGTGCTGTTTATGGGAAGCAAAGGCCTAGGATAGTATATAGTGCAACGTAGAAGAAGATGTGTATTGATTTTTCTTCTTCATCCATTTTCCCAAGGGAAACCCAAGCCGACTTGCCATCGGCTATAGACATGAAGTCTTAGTATATCTCAACGAACTGTACCCAACAGGTTAACTAGAAAGAAATTGATCCTTCTTATGTAGAGACAATCGCTAACCCTACAGTTTGCTGGAATTGTAGACAATCTGGACACCATCTTTTTTTCTGCTATCGCTGTGGCATGGTGGATATGTACGCTCTAGATTGTTCAGACTCTAAGTGGTGAAAAAATTTGCCAATGAGCGCCCAGACCAGCAAACGGCACTAAAAACCAGTTTAACGGGTGACATTTATACTGCAGCCCTCAAAAAATCTGCCCAGAAAGAAGCCAAACAGAGCCAGGCTAGTGAATCATTTCCAACCACGATATTTGACGGTCACAAGATATTCACAGCAGCACCACCGACGCAAAATTTTATCCAAAGGGGTTGGCCCGTGGTAATCTATAATCTGACTGTCTCCTGGTATAAAAAATCAGGCCATGTTTGTCGGTGGGACTATCTAGCGGCATTTTTAGTGACCAAATTGCACCCGTTAAGTACATTTGAGGGAAACGAGCTACCCGCCAGATGCCAAACTTCTGGAGAAAGGTGAAGCAGTCGAGAAAGTAGTTACGTGCAATCTAGATAGACAAACGATTGAGAGGTGACGCCCACCCGTATGCTTCCGTACAGATCTTGCAGAAACGGGTTGTGGACTTGATAGACACTGGAGTCAGCCAATGTTGCAAGGTATCTGTAAGTCCTAGAAAACCATACGGATCAAATCTCGAACTTCACTACCTTTTTGAATAAGATGCATGAACCTCGTCACTCTTTTGTAGCGAAACTCACAACTGACGTCACCTTTAAGGGTACAACTCAGTCTTTGGATTTTATATTGTACCCCAGCTAACCCAAAACCCGTATCCAGGAGTAGACCTTGTTCGAAAATTTAACTTGGCTCCGATATTATTCAGCAGTGACTCCCTCGATTCCGTCAGAATCACAGATAACCAGACACCGAATTCCCAACCGCTTTAATTAGATGACAATCAACAGCTACGATTAGACGTGGCTGTAGCGATTTTCGTTTGCATGAGAAGGAAGGTTTCAGCCAAGAGGGGAGGGGGCACAATTTTTTCATGCTCTCTCGCTTCTCCTGCTTATCCAGTCACCTATAATGCAATTTTAATAAACGAGATTAAGACATCTCATCTAGACCTTTCATTTGATACTCGACTATCCTTGTTGTAAAAAAATTTTTTAAGGGTTCACAACACATCCTTATATAAGGATATCTGTCTTGAAATTCCATGATACTTTTGAGCTGTTCACAAAATTTGATGACCGTAGCTTCGATAGTTCTTGAGAAAAGTTGCTCTGACGGACGGACAGGTACCAATTTTAAAAGGGTATTGTAAATAGTTTTTTTACAAAACACTAACAGTTAATATAAGGACCCCAATGAGAGCGGATTTATTTTTCAATAAAAACGAATACTAAATATCTATATTCACATTTGATATTAGTCACTACAATGATGACCGTTTCAGATGAAAATCCATAATTTCTTTCGAACCAAATTATAACTTAGGTTCGGACGAAATTTGTTGTAGAGGTTTGTCAAACTATATAATGAATCTTACAATAAAAAATTCAAAATTAAACGAACTGATTCAAAATATTGGCAGTTCAAAGGTTTTTATACGTACGCAAAATTCATTGTTAATGCGTCATAGCCTTGCAAGCGATGTTGATGAAACTTAAAAATATAGTGGAAACTATAAGTACATAGAAAATGATAATAATTTCAAAATCATTTTATCTTTGCTAGTCAAAATTGAAAAATATAAAGTCCATTGAAAGTCCCAATTTTCATTTAATTTATACGAAAAATATTAAGATGGAGATTCATAAGATTGAATGATCTTGTCGTGGTGGTAAACATACGAGGGTAGGTTTTAATAGATTGGTGGCTCTAAGATGCAATTTGTCAGATTTATTTGGTCCTCTAGCAGCCAAGTTTTGCAACAGGTTTGATATTGCAGGTTACTAAGCTAAGAAGTCTGCAAGAAATAGTTAAAAATACCTCCAAAAAATGTTCAAATTCGAAACGTAATATTTTTAGTTGTCACGTATAATGGAAAACGGGCAGCTATCCTTTCTGGGCACCGAGAAATGAACATACTCGTACTTATGAATCAAAACGAGGGTGATTGTCATAAAATTATAAATAATTTTTGAATAGTGTTGGTTGGCTTTTTCTCCTTTTTCCAATCGAATGATAAAATATGTAATAATTTTAATAAATATGAGTTTGCTATGGTTTTTTTGAATAAATATTTTTCACTGATAACGTATAAATTTAGGGAGCCATTTGGGCCATTAAGTTTTTGTATTTTTATTGTTTGGAATTTGCTTTATATGCTTTTAAAATTTATAATTATCAGTATTGATTAAAGTGCTTTTGTCAACCTTGGTTGGCAAAATAATTAAATCACTTCATAATTGCTTTGAAACATCATAAACTGTAACATTGTTAAGTAATCACACTTTGTAACTCATATTTTTCTAATATCTGTTAACTCAAAAAAAAAAAAAATATTTCTAATTATCTAAATTTTTCAAATACCTGTTAATTACTTATTCAGTCAATCCATATATTTTGGCAAGCCTAAAACGTATTGAGCCATTTTGTCATTTTTCGATTGAATATTTCTTTTATTTAAAATGGATTTTATTTAAGTACATATTGCCCATTATTATCTATGACCTTTAACGATTTTTTGGGTAGAGCCATTATTCCATCTGTGTAGAACTTCTGTGGTTTATCGGCGAAAAATTTGGTCAAGTGATTTACACACTCCCTCTTTGAAGTGAATTTCTTTTCATTAATGAAGTTTTGCCGAGACCGAACCAAATGGTACTCTGATGGTGCAAGGTCTGGACTATATGGTGGATGCATCTAAACTTCCCAGCCAAGCTCTGCCCATTTTTTGCCGGGTCATCAAAGATGTGTGTCGTCTGGCATTGTCATGATGGAAGACAACGCTCTTTCTATTGTTAAATTCTGGCCGGCTTTTTGAATTGCTTGTGGCAGTCTGGTTAATTGCTGACAGTGCAGAGCCGAACTACGTTTTTGGCCAGGTTCTAGCACCTCATTATAAACGATTCCCTTCCAATCTCACCATACACAGCAAAACCTTATTTGGTGTCAATCCTGGCTTTGAAGTCGTTTGTGATGGTTCACCTCTTTTTGAACTCGATCTTTTTCGAACGACATTCTCGTATCTTACCCATTTTTGATTGTCCGTAATGATTTGCTTCAAAAATGACTCGATTTCGTTGCATTTATTAGCATTTTACAAATGGGTATTCAGTCGATCAAATTTTTTTTGTGTTAATTCATGCGTCGAGCTTCTTTGTGTATGCAGCCTTATGAAAATAGTTCAAAACTGTTAAGTGATGAATATTCAGTTCTTTAGTAATGTCATGGCTGCTTATGTGTCGGTTTTTTGTAAGATTTCATCGAATTTTTCAGGGATTGGTCGACCTGCGCTCAGTGCATCTTTGACATCAAAATTTCCAGAACGAAAGCGAGCGAATCATCTTTTGGCTATGGCTTTTCATAAAGTATCTTGACCGTAGACACCACAAATTTTTTCACGAGCATGCGATGCACTCTCAGCTTGATCGTAGTAATATTGGAAAATATAACGAATTTTTTTCAAAAATTTCACTCATTTTTAAATGAATACAACTTTTGACACGAACGATGAAATACAAAACTGTCCGCATGAAAATTGTAGAATGGAATGTCAGCTTACAAAGGCATGACGGTTTGACTCAATCTGATCAGTACAGTATCAGAACACTATCTAGTGACAAAAAGGCTAAATACTTTTTAGACTATCCAATCAGTGGAATGTAAAAACAAAACGATTTAGTCGCTGGAAAAGTTCGAACGGTATTTGTCGAAAACCGATGACAATAAAGCTAATGATACACAAGAATTAAGAGAAGACATTTTGTTTATTCGAATTAAAATTTTATAACAAATTTTGTACTGTATTTTGAGTGAGACTTCATACTTAAAACATACTTTTTTCACTTTTAAATCTACAATTTCTTATTTTCCAAGAGTTTGAAGGTGTTTGCTTCAAATAAATTGACGGAATCATAATGTTAGTATTCGCATTCACACAAATAAATCTACAAGAAGTTTTTCTTCGACTAGGTTGATTTTATTTGTTCATGCACAAAAAGAATCGTAAATTCATTTTAAAGAAATAAATTTGAATTTCCATTTCTTACCTATATCTAACATATAGATTCATGAATTAATATTTTATTTTGAATACATATAATCCAATATACTCGTATACATCTAATCAAATATCTAAATAATATCAAGGAAGGGATTGAATTCATATATTTTATTCTAAGACGTTTACATGTTCATTCCAGGATAGATAAATACTGAAACTTTTTGACAGAATAATTTCCATTTAGATTGCCATGCCTCTTATGAAATTACTCCCTTTTAGCTTTTCATTTTCCGGTTGAAAATGAAAGTTTCAAACGACACCTAAAAGCATAAATGTCAGTTTCAAAAGTCAAGTGAAAGTTTCAATAAGATGAGGGTCCTTCGGGGATGTATTCAACTTTATGATATGCTTTTAGAGCTTAAGATTCTATCTGTTTTGTGAAAAGTATTCATGCGAATACAATCGTAATCTTCATGCGTACCAAAATTTAGAAAATGTGAATGATGGTTTCCTGTTCTGTTTTAAAACGATAAGAGGTGGAGTTTCATTGAGTATTCTGGGAATGGGAAATTATATGTAAGGGCGAAGCTAGTTAATTAAAATGCTATGAGTTACACATAAAATTTTGACTTCAAATACAACTCAGAGAAAATTGAATAACATTGTTTATGAATTTGGCAAATTCAACGCAATTGATACCAAATTGTTATTTTATCGTAGCCGTTTACCACATACAAATGAACTCTTTTCAACTCTACCTAATACTATGAATTTCAAAAACGAATATTTAATTGCACGTACGAACTAAAATGTTCATGCTATCACAATAGATTGGTCCTGATTACATACCACAGATGTTAGCAATGCAAATCGTTTTAGATATGCTTTCGCCACTGTTGCAAATTAATTAATAGAGAAGCTCAACAACACATCAGACTGTCGATAAAATACAGATAGAAAATGAACAATATCATTGGAAGCAATTTACTAGATATCGCTAATGGCAATTACTATTGAATTTATCATATTGTTGTATAGGATTATATTTAATATACTACGGACTTATAACTAGTTTAGCTTATTACATTTCAAAATAAATACAATGCAATTTAAAATTCAGACTTTTACACACCTATCTAATTTTCATTCGCGTTTTGATGGCACATGTGAATTACATTGATAACGCGTTCCTAATTTATTTTACTACTTGTACATTGATGATGTCGGGCAAAACTACATACAAGTATATTGTGTTGTAAATATGTGTGGTGAGTTTTTCGAAACCATCAGCGAACAGTGAATCTAATAAATTTTGACAAATTAGGAATATTACGGGTATTAAACTCTTATTATCCAATTAATTTTACCCCAGTTGGATACTCCGGCGGAGTTTCCGCAGGCCCCGGTTATGCAATGGGCCCTTTTGTTTAAGCTTTTTCTACAGCCGTTGTCGTTTTGTTCACCATGCATAGGAATCCAAATACTTCCTTACAATAATTCTGTCGCAGCCAGTCGATAACAATCTCACTAACCAGGAATTCTTCGCTGTACTATGATTAAAATTCCAACTACGCTATCAATATTTCCCTCTTTTTTCTCGCTTGAATTCAACTAAATTGAAAATACAAATTCACTTAATCATGTGTGCAGGAAATTCCAGGAAAGAAAAAAAGAAACGTGCGCTATCCCGCGGTTTTTTATAACATTTGTATAACGGCTCTACTTAGCATCCACCGGAAAGTTAAAAGACTTGTTCATCTACCTCTCAGGAGTGGTTTTTCTACTTTTGTTTCAGTGGTTTAGCTGGACGACTGTTCGGAATTGTTCTATACTTACAATTTTTTGATTCGTTTTTGACTTTTCCAGTTAAGAGCCCCAGGAGTTCTGCTACGTTGATATTTGTTGCTGAGGAGCTCTGCATTTGAATCGTGGTGTCGCGAGCTTCAACTACACGCTCGCAATTGTGCTATCAACTGGCTAGCCTGAGGAGTCCAACAAATTTGGATTACGTTCAAGACACAATACTTGTACTAGATGTCTTCCCAAGTAAAAAATCCCTTATCAAAATCTTGGCCGAAACATGGCCTAAACAAAGCATAAAATGGTAAAAGAGTAATACAGGTATATTTTTCAAAGCTCAAAAAAACCCAGTACATGGCGTATTTGCAGGACACTTGGTACAAACTAGGCCTAAAATAGGCCCAAGAAATTAGCGAAAATAATCAACAATAAAAATTAGGCCACAAATTTGCCTAAAATATGCCCAAACAAATTCCAATGAAAGCTGACCCAAATAAAAAAGTGGCCTAAACTTTACCTGAATGTAGCCCAAACTTAATCCAAAAAAAATGACCAAAGCAAAACGTGAAGAAGGTCAAACAAATATTTGCTTAATACAGTAATAACTTGCTGGTGTAAGAAATATGGGATATGTAATAAGTGGTGATATCGACTCGTGGAATTCTAGCAATACTAGTCATTTGCAGAAGTGTAAAGGTTCTGGGTATACTAACTTTTTGCACCTCGACATTCTAGAGAAAGCTCAAAAGGTGATACCGGTCATATCAGAAATCCAAGCTCGAGGAAGTTAGTCATAAGATCATTAGACCTTATAAAACCAGCAGCAGAAAGGCGTAAAAAAGAGCGTCAGGAGACTGTTTTGACAGGTGAGGAGGTGGTAGTTGTGAGTCTGGACTCGTTGATTGATGAAATTCTGAAATATACAAAACTGAATTTGTTGGAAGAGTCAGCTGAAATATCCAGTCCACAATAATACAAAGCACACAACGGGCATCGCTTAAAAGCCATTAAATTAAATCTCGTGTACCAGCAGGAGGTTATATTATTATTAATAGCATGATGAATGAAAACCACAATGCTTGCATAACAAAAGTAGAATCTTTAAATATGAACTTGAAAATTTCCAATCGCTGTCTGAGAAAAACCTGTTGTTACAAAAATGTTCTTCTTCTTCTTCGTAGCACTATAGCCCCTCTTGGGCCTTTGCTTCCTGCAACAAAAGTCTTCAACTGTCTCAGTCCATTGACTACACCCTCTAGTTTCCGAATTCATGCAACGATGAGCTATCGTCGTCGACTGAGTCAGACATGTGTTTCCTCAGTTTTTCCACTAGTCTCTGCCCTTCAGTTCTTACAATGAATACCTTTTTGAGTATCCATTGTTTGTCAGTACAATTCACATGGCCAGCCCATTGGAGTTACCACAGTCTTACAATCGTGAAGACCTCCGGCTCGTCCAAAATTTCATAAAGGTTATGATTGTATTGAATTCGCCATTGGTCCCCGTCTAATTTCAATCCAATTATCTGCCTGTCGCTCAAAATCGTTCATTATGTCTGCAGATAGAACAGGACTAATTACAGATTTGTATGCTTGGTGCTTTGTTTCCCTGTGTATGCAACTAATCTTCAAGATTGTCAAAACTCAATTAAAAATGGTATTTGCGAGCTATATCCTTCGGCGTATTTCATGTCTTTTATTAGCGTTGCTAGTTATTTTGATGCTTAGATAAACAAATTTGCGAACATTTTAGATATTGTGTTTGCTGAGTGTGATATATAATATAATTAATTAATTTTTGTTGTATTCATAATGAACATATTAATTATTTGAAAATCGTTACTTTTAAATTGCTCACTTTTATATTCTATTACAAATTTTTATTACATCTGATAGTTGGCAGTACTTGAAAAGCTTAGCTATCATTCATGCATATGTGATTCAGTGTACATCCTCTTGTGAACATCCGCGTGTCATAGCTCGCACATAACCATGTGACTTCTAGTTCAATAAATAATAAGTTAATAATTTGAATTTAAATAAAGTGTTTTAGTATTTACGCCCTCACGATAAAACATTTGGTGTCAGAAAAAAGTGATTCGAGCACACGTAAATTGAGCCCATAGTGAATGTGTTTTCAAAGTGCAAATACTGAAAAAAATAAAACCCTGCAATGAATCATGCTTCTTTCGGAGGAATTGAGAGATTTAGTCGAAGCTCTTGCCACTGCTTTGAAAAATGCTAATTCTACAGCACTTGCATCTACAGGCGATGCCGGGCAGTCCAAGCCGCCACCATTTTCATTTCAAGAATTCCGGTCAAGTGAAGGTGCCACAGTTATAGACTACTTCAAACGGTTTCTGTGGGCCTTAAATCTAAGCAAAATCCCGGAAGAAATTCATGCAGATTACGTTCGAGTGCACATGGGCACCGAACTAAATGATGCCTTTAAATTCTTAATAGCACCAAAAACTCCGGAATCTTGTTCATTCAACGAGATAGTACAAGCGCTTACAAAACATTTCGACAGCGAGAAAAATAAATACGCTGAAAGCGTTAAATTCAGACATACCATGCAGAAGAAAGATGAATCGATTGCCAACTTTGCTCTACGGTTGAAGCAAGGAGCAGCGCATTGCGAATACGATTCTTTTCTTGATAGAATGCTCATCAAGCAAATGCTTCATGGTCCTTGTGATCGCTTCATGTGCGATGTGATTATTGCAAAGAAACCAACTACATTCGCAGAAGCTTACGCGGCTGCTCACGCTCTTGAGTCGACACACAAAACATCGGAGGAGGTTAAGCTACAATCACTGCCATCGGTAACTATACACACACTGCTATCAACAACACAGCAATACAAGCAAAATAAAGGCACTGCAAAAGTTAAACCGAAAACGCGCGGACAGAGAAAAATTGCACCAAATACTGCTAATCATAACTCACACTAAAGTCTTCAACAAAACAACCGAAAACCCCTCTACTGCTACGGATGTGGAGATGCACATTTACGTGCTCAATGTCCATTCTTAAGTAGTGAGTGTCGTTTTTGTAAGAAGAAGGGGCATATTGCTAAAGTGTGTAGAGCCAAAATTAAACAACGCAACGTTAACCAAATTCAAGATACTTGTACAGTATCACAACAAATCAACACGACAGTTCGATTAAATGGAATTGATAAAATCGAAGATTTTCATGCTGCAAAATTAGTAGATCGAAAATGATCAGTGTTAAAATCGATGGAGTAGAGTTCGAAATGGAGCACCTTGTGGCAACATTAGCAGTAATTCATTACGAAAGATAAAGCAGAATTTCCACTTAAAGCCAACAGACAGACAATTTGCAAGTTACACGAATCATCGTCTCAACTGCATTGGACGGCTCCCTGTAAATGTGACGGTAGGGAATCTTACACGCCGACTTAATCTCTATGTAGTCGAAGGGGCTTATGACTCGTTATTCGGTCGAGAGTGGCTCGCAGGATTCATATCCGAACTTAACATGAATGAAATGTTCGCTCCAATGGATGTACATAACCTTACTGTCGCATCTCCGGAACTTACGAAAGAGCAAATCGATCGATTAGATATGCTGCTAAAAAGGCACGAAGATATTTTCAATCTTTCAGCTGGCAAACTTTCGGGCCCGCCAGTAAAAATGCATTTAAAACCAGGAGCTACACCGATTTTTGCACGCGCCCGAGATATTCCATACGCTCTTCGAGATGCATATGCAAAAGCAATTGATGCAAAACTAGAAGCTGGTCACTACGTAAGAATTAATCACTCGGAGTGGGCTTCTCCTACGCATGTTGTCACCAAGAAAACTACTGGCAAACTTCGCATTACTGGCAACTACAAACCCACTTTGAATCCGCGAATGATCATCGACGAACATCCAATTCCCAAGCAAGAGCATATATTCAACAAAATGAAAGGAGCGAAAATATTTTGTCATTTGGATATCACAGATGCATACACACATTTGGTTGTCGATGAAGAGTTTAGTAAAGCACTAACACTCAACACTCCTATACATGGTTTAATACGACCAACTCGAGCAGTTTATGGAGCAGCAAACATACCTGCAATTTGGCAACGCAGAATGGAGTCGATTATAAAAGATATGCCTTCTGTCTTGAATTTTTTTGATGATCTGCTTGTCTTTTCAGATTCATTTGATACTTTACTGATAGATCTTGACGTTATACTCTCCAAACTCAAGGAAAATGGTATTCACCTAAACCGCTCAAAATGTACTTTCGCTGCTTCCGCAGTCGAGTTTCTTGGTCATAATATTGATGCACAAGGAGTTCACAAATTTGACAAACACATTAAAGCAGTAAGAGATGCGCCTAAACCAAGCACACCAAAAGATTTACAACTGTTCATTGGAAAAGCAACGTACTACAACGCATTCATACCCGACTTGGCTACTAGAGCACGACCGCTACGGGATATGCTTCTAAAGGAAACTTTTCAATGGACGGACGAAGCAGAAAAAGCATATGCTGACTTGAAAAATATTCTAATTTTGCCTCAAGTCCTGATGCCTTATGATCCAGCACTACCAGTGGTCCTCGCTACAGATGCTAGCCAGGTAGGCTTAGGTGCAGTATTACCTCATCGACTTTGTGACGGGACAAAACGTCCAATAGCATACGCTAGCCGAACAATGACCGCAACAGAACAAAAATATCCACAGATCGACAAAGAGGCACTTTCTATAGTCTGGGGTTGTCAGAAGTTCTTTTACTATTTATATGCACGGCATTTTTTTCTTATAACAGACCACAAACCATTAACGCAGATTCTTCATCCAGGGAAATCACTTCCAATTTTATGCATAAGTAGAATGACCAACTACGCAGATTACTTAGCTAATTTTAACTACTCAGTG
Source organism: Odontomyia ornata (assembly GCA_963969285.1). NCBI lineage: Eukaryota > Metazoa > Arthropoda > Insecta > Diptera > Stratiomyidae > Odontomyia > Odontomyia ornata. The sequence continues at coordinate 27,747,299 of OZ017739.1, forward strand.
GAATTCAAAAATACAAAAGCAAATGCTAACGCAGATTACTGTTCTAGAGCTCTTCATAAGCCACAACTTGTTCGTAAAATCACTTCACAAAGGGAGGAAGAAGTTATGGATCTGGATGGAATGGACATATTCATCCTACGTCAAATCAATCAACTTCCTGTAGGAGCGGAACTTATCGCCAAAGAAATGAAGAAAGACCCACATCTTGGAAAAATAGTACAAATGCTACTAGATGGACAAGACTTGACTCGAAGTGGACTCAAAGCTCCAGAAAGTAATTATTCATTTTCATCCGGATGCCTCCTGTTTGAGCATCGAGTTGTAATTCCTACTTCATTGCATGCAGCACACATTGGAATAACCAAAATTAAAGGTTTAGCTCGATCATATGTTTATTGGCCAGGTCTGGACGCTGATATAGAACGGATCGCAAAAGCGTGTACTGAGTGTGCTAAATTTGCACATGATCCAGCAAAATTTCGTGAGCATCATTGGGAGTATCCAAAGAGTCCATGGCAACGTATCCATATCGATTACGCAGGACCTGTTGCTGGTACAATGCTACTTATCGTGCTTGACGCCTACAGTAAATGGGTAGAAGTAAAAGCGACAAATTCAACTACCAGCACTGCAACTATTTCAATTATGGATGAGCTTTTTGCTGCGTATGGCTCTCCTGTTACTGTAGTAACCGACAATGGCCGTCAATTCGTTTCTGATGAATTTATTACATTCCTCAAGATGAACGGAGTTAAATATCACAAACTAACTGCTCCATACCATCCTTCTACAAACGGCCAGGCTGAAAGATATGTTGGTACAGTTAAGGATTCTCTTTACAAAATGCAAACCATGAAAGCTACTCTACAACAAGACCTAAATAAATTCTTGAAGCAGTTTAGAAGAGCCCCTCATTCTACAACTGGACAATCTCCTGCACAGCTGTTTCTTGGTAGAAACATTCGGACCCGCTTAGATCTGAATTCCAGCCCAGGCAGATGGTCTACTTCATGTCTGATAACTTCAGAATGGACAAATGGATCTACGGAGTTGTTTCTGCGAAAATTGGTGACCTACACTATCACATCAGTCACGATGGAAAAACCTTCAAACGACATGTTGATCAAATGCGAAGCTTTCGACCACTTGATCAACAACAAAAAAACAAACTGGAATCCAAAGAAGTTAACAACAAACTGGCAGAATCAAACAGACAGTTTCATCTCTATGAAAATCACGAGCAACCAGTAGCGGCAGATTTTGTTGATCAACCAGCACCAAAGGTAAAACAAGGTCAAGAAGCTCCAGTACAATTTCCGCCAGCCGGTGAACCACCAGGTATCGAAAATAACCAGCCAAATGCAGTTCTACGAAGATCGATGCGACAACGTCATCCACCAAACTTCTACAAACCAACTTGAAGATCAAAAATTCTCTAAAGGAGGGAGAAAATGTTGTATTCATAATGAACATATTAATAAGTATAATATGTCCTGTACACAAAAAGGGGACAAATTAACGTGTGAAAATTAAAGAGGTATTGCTCTACTGTGCACATCTTATAAAATGCTCTCCAAAATCATAGAAAGAAAATTAAAACCACACTATGAAAGTATTATAGCAGCGTATCAGGGAGGCTTTTGAAGGAGAATGTCTTCAATAGACCAAATATTCTGAGTAAAGCAATTGCTCAAAAGTGCTAGGACTATTACATCAAGTAAGCATACGAAAGTGTCGACAGAAATACGCTTTGCAAAATAATGCTCAAATTTGGTGTCCCAGCAAAACTAGTCCGTATTGTCAAGTTCACGCAGCTAAGCACAAAATCCCAGGTAAAGATAAACGGTGAACTAGCGGGCAGTTTTACATTGGAATGATACTTAGAACAAGGTGATGGACTTGTCCTAATGGTGACGAGAATGAATGCCGCATAAACACCGCAAATAAAGCCTATTACTGCGTACTTCCCATTCTAAGGTCCAGATTGGTGCACAGGCAAAATGAACTCTGCATTTACAAAACAATAGTCAAATCTGTGGTGTTATATGGACGTGAAACCTTTTTGGATTCTCTTGTCAGACCCTGACACATCTGAAAAGGCAGTGGACTTATTTGAACGCCAAGTGCTCCAAAAAATCTACGGCCCAGTGAACTAAAGAACAGAGTGGCAACTATGTAACGATGCTTTCTATGAATTATTTGATGACCCAACTATTTTCACTTGCGTAATGTTGGGTAAATTGCAATGGGTGGGCCATGTAGAAAGAATGGAAGAAGACCGGCTACCCAAAAGAACATTAACGAGTAGAGCACAAGTTAGACGTCTAGCGGGAGACCAAGGGCTCGATGGGAAGACACGAGAGAAGCTGACAGCAGAGCCTTGTTGGGAGTGAGGAACTCGTGGACAAGGTCGCGATACCGTGATGATTGGAAGAAATTAATCGTAGAGGTCAAGGCCCGGCTTGGGCTGTTGCACCATAGACGATAGGCAAATAGACAGATCTAGTAAGGAAAATTTTTCGCCAGTATCTCAGCAATTTTAGTTGTAGGAGCTTTCATCCAAGATGAAGATTCATCGCTTTTTAACTCGCGCTATTGGGACCCTAGCTCCAATTGGGAGGGGTATGCGGAGCGCTTACTCAAATGTCTTTCCCGTGGTCATCTATCACGTTCTTCAGCATGAAGGCTTTTCAAATCTCACGTCGTTGAAGGGTGGGAGTTTAGGGAAGGGTTTTTAAGACTTTTTCTAGAGAAAACTTGATGCAGGCCTTTAGTCTCGGAGGTCTCTTAGACCTCGTTGTCAATACTCAATAATTCGACTGCTTGACAAATAACTCTTAGTGTGCCTTGTGCATATGTAAGGAGATGGCAGCTAGCGGCGATGGCCTGATATCTCCAGCAAATCTCATTGAGCTAGCTCACTAAGGAAAAAGTTCACAGCTAAAGTTCTTCACGGACTTTGAACATCCATATTAAAATACTACAATTCTGCAAATTAGAGAAAATGGGCAAAACTGGTAGATTAAGTCCTGTTGGTTGATGTTTATTAAATGGCATTGAAGCGTCTGTTCTTCAATTTGCTTATTGCCGTGCGTTTTTTATCTATTGCACGGTGTAGCAATTCTATGGTTGTATTTTGCTATTGTTAAAGATGTTGATACATAAATTGCTGCAAAATGTTGAAATTAAAGATTATATGTCATAATGATGTTGAGTTGGTTGTTTGTAGCTTGATTAACATCGCTCTTGCTGCTCGATGACGCTGTTGCTGCTGCATCAACGTCTTTTATTATGGCGCGAGCGGTTAAAAGCAGTCAAATTAGCTAATCCTAATTTACCAGTCACTTTGACTAAAAAATTTAAATTCAATTACCTTTAATTACAAATGCAATTACTTTTACGAACGAACTCCCTCTCACCTTAAAAACTAACCCAGTTTGTCTCGAACATGCTTTGTTACTAGTGTTCAAGTTCGCGTATGGTAGTGTTCGAGCCAACGTGCCAGATCTGCTCTAAAATTCATCCTTAATACTCTTGGTGGCAATGTCTGTAAGGAATCATAACTTTCTAGGGGAAAGTAATATCATGTCCATTCTAAGATTGATATCAGAAGAAGAAAAACTAAGTAGAAGTAAATAAGAAGAATATTGTTGGATGATGAAGGAAGGATGGTTTAAGGAAAAGGGATAGCTTCAAATGTAGAAAAGTAATAAGAACAGATGTCACTAAGCAAAGCAAGAAAGCGATAAATAGCGGAAAGGAGCAAGTCTGGTCGATAGAAGAAGTTTTGTATTCAATCTATGATATGCAGAAACTTCCACTTCGCAAATAATGAAAAAATTCAAAAACACTTCATAGATATGTATATTAAATATGAGCTTTAAGGGAAAACTTCCTTTGCTTCAATATAAGCGGTCATCATTTTGTTACTGTATTATTCACTTCAGTATTTGATGCATCTCATTAAAGCGTTTTTCGAGTTTTTTCAACATTAGCGTATATTTAATGTTATAGTGGTTACTGCCAGCACATTTAAATTTTCAGTTGCAATTAAATCAAATGCCAAGTCTTTTGCAATAAATCATAATTTAAACTGAAATTAATGGCAAGTAACTTCCATACAATATATCATGCTTAATTTTTTGCAACATTATCATGTCTAAAAATTTCATCACTTGTGTATTAATATATTATTTTATGAAAAATGAATTATTGGAATTTTATTCACTAAATTTTTGACTAATTGCTTTAACCAAATTTTCAGTTATTTTTATTTATCAGTGTAACTATATTGTTTACCAGTTTTGTCCACATTGATATTGCTTTGCATATGAGTTTTAATATGCTAACAATATTTTACAGGTACTGGTTTGAGTATACATTGAACAGATTCAGTTGCTTTTTTACACATCCAAACATATACTATAAAATATGTACCTGAACTTATTACATAAGAATTTAAAAGTGTTATTTGTTGCATAATTAGTTTTATATATAATGTAATGGGTCAATCCCTACAGAAAATTCAATATTTCGATTTAAATTGTTGCAAACTACCAACAATAGGTACACATATGTACGTTTATGCAATTCACTGATAATGTACGCAGCATGAAATATTGTAATATATTGCTCTGTTGCACTTATTTTTGTAAATTTTCCGAATATACGTTCTGAATATACTGCATAATTTTTTAATTTGTGAGAATAATGATTTGTATCCGAGGGTTGCATTGTTAAAATAAATCAAATTTAGATTTATGTCAATGAACACCAAAATTCATATATCTAGTAAAGGGTTTTCAAAATAGAGGTGTTCTTTTGAATTGCCCGCTATTTCAGTAGATGTCACTTTTGAAGCTGTCATTTTTTGACATTTGACAAGTAAAAACTACGCCATTTATAAAAATTGAACGATACACGCTTCAACAATGCATTGAAATTATTAAAATTTACTATAAAAATGGTAAAAATTTGGCAGAAACAGTTCGTAAGACTCGAACATTTTTGGGTCGTCGTGAAGCACCTTGTCGGACCGCAATACAGGAATTGGTAGAAAAGTTCAAGCAATCGGGACAACTTAGTGATGTGAAGAATAAAAGCCGTGCACGTCACTCAAGAACAGCCGAGAATATTGCTGCTGTAGCCGAAAGTATTGAAGAAAACCCAGGTTTGTCCATTCCTCGTCGTTCTTTGGAATTTGGCATTCCACAAACGTCATTACACCGTATTTTGCATATAAATTTGGGTCTTAAGGCTTATAAAGTTCACTTAACACAAGAACTAAACCGGTCGATTATCAACAATATCGTGTCTTTGCTGATTGGGTCCTTCGATTGCATGAAAATGATCCGGAATTCCATCGAAAAATTATTTTGAGTGAGGAGGCCCATTTCCACCTCGGTGGCTTTGTCAACAAGCAAAATTGTCGCACTTGGGGCTTGGGAAACCCAAGATTTATTGTTGAAAAGCCTCTCTATCCTCAACGTATGACTGTTTGGTGCGGTTTATGGTCCAGTGGCGTCATTGGACCTTTCTTTTATGAAAATGAGACTGAAGCAACTGTTACGGCGAATGGATTGCACTATCGAGAGATGATCAATGATTTTTTATGGCCGAAATCGGATGGTATTGAATTGAACAACGTTTACTTTCAACAAGATGGCGCTAGGTGCCACAAAAGCAACGAAACCATTGATCTTTTACGGAAAAAGTTTGCGGACCGTGTTACCTCTCGAAGAGGTGATCACAATTGGCCACCGAGATCTTGTGATTAAAGTCCACGCCAATAGCCCAGTGTTGATTCAGGAATGAATATCTTTGAGGGTTTGTTCAACTAATGGCATCAGTAATCGTAAAACAAAATGGTGGCTGTTTTAAATGAGAACATTGAATAGATTTTATTTATTTTTCTCCAACTTCAGCATTTAGGGTACATACTATTAACACTTGATTGAATTTAGTGAATGACTGAAGATGAGTACCTACAATTTATAGGTGGAGCAAGTCGAGGAGGCAGGAGACAGCACTTAACAGAAGGTCTTTGTAACGATTCTAGGGCTCGAAACAAATCTACTGATGCCATGAATCGATGACTTGAATTATTCATTATTCATTTTTGTGTAAAAAATGATTCAAATTTATCCAAAAGATGCAGAGTTCCATCCGTAAGCACATAACAACCACGATTTTGTTCCAGATTAACTAACTTTTCTGAATGCGTGGCTCATGGTACATACTCAAGTAAAACACTATTCCTTGAATTTTCATGAAAATCCGAAGAAAATTAGAGTGCCCAGGTCAATTTAAAATATGTATCAACTATCAACACGTGCGATTGTTGTTGTAGTTCAATACAATTGAAATGGCAATAGCTCACTTTATTATGACTTGATTCCTATGAAATTTCCTAGGCATAAGGGTCCTATATCAACCTATATAACTGTAAAATTTTAAGAAACTTAAGGGTACCATTTCAATTTCTGGGAAAAAAATGTAAAATTTACAATCATACTATTTTTAACAGAGTTGAGTGAATTTTGATTTCTGGGGTATTTATTGACCTTGTACTCATAAAGGCCTACCTTCGTAGTTTTTTCAGATCTTCGGCTCAAAGGTGTCCAATCGTGCATTTTAAATCTCCCTGAACCCCTAATGCACAGATGGTTTATACGTATCGTTGAATCATGTCGGCTCAAAAGGTGTAAAAATTGTAATAAAAAATGTTTTGCTAGTTCTAGGATTAAGCTACGATTTACTGTTAATAAGAGAATTGAAAGATACTGGATTTTAAATCATGTACAAAAATGGAGTAGGAAATATTCAACCAAATTGAAAAACTGTAAACTCATGGGTTATCTTAATTACGACAGTGTCAAACATCTTCTTGACGTGGCCAATAGAATGTCTCTGGACGGAACAACAACCCCAAGAAATTTTTATGGAAGGAAAACTGGCAAAATCACCACAAAACCAGTAGCGCAAGCATGCTGCTCAACTTCTGCAACGGGTGCATACTATCGTAATAGGTCCAGTCACTCTGACATCTTACGATGGAAAAAGGTACTTGCTCGCATTCACTGACGATCTACTCACTTTGCAGTCTCGTAACTTCTGGGAGAAAAATCAGGAACATATCAATGTTTGAAAGTATGGCAACAGTGCATTTTCATTGTCAAATGAATAGATTATGGTAAGACAATGAGAGTAAGTACACGCTTAAAGTGTCAAAAATTTCTGTGAGGAGAACCAAATCCAGATGGAATTTAAAATAAGGAACACACCACGAAAAAATTGCGTCGTGGAGCGTATGTGCCGCACCATCATAGAAAAAGCGAGATGTGTGCTGTTGAACTCAAAGCTTGAAATGTATTTTTGGGACCAGGTCTGTCTTAGTGTTGTATATTGGACTAAAATTTGCCCAATTTGTACTTAAGGAGAAGAAACACTGACAACGCACTGCGACGAAGAAATCAACTTTGGCGAAAATCAAAATATTTGGAGCATCGCTTTGCGGAAAATAATCAAAGAAATCATATGTACAAAATTCCAATAACGCTCACTTTATAATTGTTTTGGTCCATTGACCACGTCCTCCGATTTTGAAATCCGAGTAGTGACGAACCGCCTTCGTCGACTCAGTCTGACCACCGTTTCCTCGGTATCCCCACTGGTATCCACCCTTCAGTTCTTCCAACGAATACCTTTATGTGTATAGTTTGTTCGTTCATAAGATTCATGTGGCCAGTCTATTGCAGTTTCCACAGTCTTACAATCGTTGAGATCTCTGATTCGTCAAAAATTTCATATAGTTTTATAACGTCTAGCTTAACTCCAGCTATTAACCTCAAGACCTGTCATTCAAAGCTGTTCAATATGTTTGCGGATGCTTGGGCTAGGATCCATGTTTCACACCCATAGCATAGGTCTTATCACAGATTTGTATACTTAGAGCTTTATTTTCCTGTGTATGCAGCTGGTCTTCAAAATCGTCAAAACTGATTTACAATATTTTATTTACGAGCTGTATTTTTCAGAGTATTTTGTCTCTTACATTACCGGTTTTCGTTATTTTGGTGCCTAAATTCACAAATTTACCCACATTTTAGATATTGTATTTGCTAAGTGTAATATTGTGGGCATTTAAGATATTTTTTATTGAGTGCTTCATGTGTTTTGTTTTATTCTCATTGACTTGTCGCCCTACTAATTTTGCTCCATTGTTGAGTTTCAGGAAAAGTTCTTTGGTGATTGTTAATGACTGTGACAAGATATTGATATTGTTCCATAATAATTAAGGTAACCTTATAGCTACAACCAATAAAACAACAGTCATTACACATCTAAGAAACTTACAAACAAGGAGCGCAACCAGTAAGTAAACATAATAATTAACGTAACATAATAACCAGCACCTATTTGAAAAACCTATAAATAAAAAGCGTAATCATCATAATAATTATTATAATAGATAACACAATCAGCTGCTTAATAATTAGCACATTAAAAAAGTAGCATGTGTTCATTTAAGTTAAAACTAGAATTAAAACAGTTACAATGCTAAGAAAACATTATCTCCAACCAAAAAACAATTGTGACGGCATGAGGAAATCCTTATCAATAGAAGTCATTTGATAATTTACACAACATAAAGATTTACCTTCCTCTTAAACGCCAACAAGGCCAAGGCGACTATACAAAATGCGTGGATAGCATTTTTCCACCGTTGATGAAAATGAGCAATGATGAAGACAACCCCCCAGCCTACGCTGGAAGAAGCGCAACGTAACAATCCACGTGTAGCACCTCGGCCCCTGCCTCAAGCAGAATACCGGCCACGCTACCAAGCGGAATCTAGCACGAACACGTTATCGGTTCCTCTTCTCCTGGCACCGCGCAAACATCACAGGAGCAGCTTACGAACCAAGCTTGACCAATGGCAAGTGGAGTTTCTCTGGTTGGCTCTGATTGCCATCACTACCAAAGAGCGGGCTTTTTTCAAGGATCAGGCCACCGGTCTTCAGCACGAATACCACTGGACTCGTCGAATGAAGCATGCCCAATATCTTCGGAAACGCCACGCACCCCAGCCACAAGCAACGGCTACAACTACAGACAAAGGTAGCCCAGTCCAGCAGCCGACCCCGACATCTACCTGCCTACGTTGGAGTGACTTTTTAGCATTAGCTGAATAATTGTCGTGATATTTGTTGATTAAGTTGTAATGCCCTAATATGTTTTAATAATTATAACGTTTTAAAAGTAAATCTACCATCAAGTTTTTCCTTCCTCTGGGCTCAAGGTTACAGGTGTTTCATAGGTAAGGAGCGATTTCTGGTAGTAATGGCAAAAACAGATTTATAACAATGTCGACCGCGTAGGCTACCATTTTGCTTAACTTGAATAAAGACGTGCCTCTTGTATCGACAACTAGCTTTCTGATGACATATTGAAGAGTCAAATTGAAAAGTAATGGGGCTAGCCAATCTCCCTGCCTTAATCCGATATTTGTATCAAAGGCGCACCGGTGACATAATTATTGATGCGGACTTGGAAGATTGTCGACGTCATTGTCATTTTCGTAAGATGGACACATTGAGCTGGGGTACCAAAGCAAAGCATTATTTGGAACAGTGCGTTACAATTAATACTGGCGGATTTTGGGCTTTAATGGTGGGACAAACTTCATATAGAATTTGTGGGGCCAATGGAAGCTCTCTCTAGAGTTGTGTGGAGGATGTAAGAGATTCTTGAAATATGATGCCCATCTTTCTTTAATTCTGGTTATAACAGTGATGATATAGTCGGTATCATCACGGCAGAGCGTGATCCTGGGCTGATAACCACTTTTCAGGCTTTTGATGAAATTGAATGCTTATTTGGTGTTGCTGCTTGCTAGACTTGCTTGAAGTTTTTCAATTATCATATTATCTTTTTTTTCTTAGTGTTAATGTTCTTATTCGCTACTCTTCAGAGATTACCATAATTTACTCTTTTTTTCTGGTTTTCCTACCTGCATATTCTTTTTAACGGCAGATTTTTTTTATCTAACGCATTCTGGCACTCATCATTGAACCAATCATTTCTCTTGCACCGGGCTTAATGTTCGATCATCTATTCTGCTATGATCTTGATTGCCACATCTACTTCCACCCATAGCCTGTAGCTTGTTTACAGCGATGTATCTGATAAGATGGTTGCTAGGTGATTGTTGAGGGTCTCCGTGGAAGACGCCATTTGGAGCCTTTCGACATTGAATTTCTGTAGAGAGTTGGTCTTTGCTGAATGTGCCTTTGACATACGACATCGATAAGTTAATTGGAGTAAGTAATGATCTGAGTAACAATTGGCTCCTCGGAATGTACGGACATCAAGTATGCTCAAGGCCCAACGTTGTTGGATCAGAACATGGTCATTAGTTTCGTTCCACATTATAGGTGTACTTAGAAGAATGTGCTTTTATATTCTTGTACCTGCCCAAAATTTTCTATTTCTTGCAGCTCACCGTCACTTTCATCAACATTATCCCTATCTGGTAGAAATTCAGAATCTTCATCAGTGCAAAATGTAGCGCCGAGGTCTGATTCAAGTTTAGACATATGTTCAACTAAAGATTCTAATTTTTTTGCGATAGTACACGCTTGTTATTGTCCCTCAGAAAGTTTCAAATTATTAGAGCTGCATTTGTTTCCCATACGACTGGGAAATGTGTATCCTATTATAAATTACTAATGGGACATATTCATCCCAAACAGAGCTAACAAAAGACAATTTGAAAAGAGTTTACCATAACTTAATTTTCGTGTAATATTCGTTTTTAGCCAAGAAAAGCAAAACATACCTGCTCATATTTTCAACTTTATTTCAATAAAACCACAAAAAAATCGATAAAAACGCAAAAATACGTTACCACTGTCACACAAACAAAGTTGTAAATACCCACTACTGCTCATATTTTATTCATCAGCTGACAATATGTCAAAAAGACCTCACATTATGGTTGGGGCAGAAGTTAACGTAAAAAGAATAGCTCGCAAGCCCACCAGTAATTTTTAAACAAGCGCTGTGCGACATATATGTCCCGTCAGTACCGAAAGGGTTAAGGTCGCAATTTCAATTTTATGGGGGCAAAATTTCAGATTTAAAAATGGCACTATTGCTCAGAAAGTTGAGTGATTTTCTATTCCTGAGGTATTTGTTGCCCTTGGCCTAATAAAGACCTACCTCTGTGATTTTTTTCAGATTGTTCGGCTCAAAAGTGTTCAACCGCGAGGAAAGGGGACAAAATTTTTCCTTACATTGTGTCTCCTTATGGGCTATTTGATGCATAAAATGACATTTGACACCCCACTTGACAACTTTTGGTGAAAAAATTACTTAAGGTGTACCCTTGTTTCGGTATAACTTCCATCAAAAATTTTGAAATTTTCAAGAAAGCCTAAACTTTTGAGAAACTAGTGGGTCTTTATGAAATTCGTTTTACACAACCCCAATTAGGTGATTTAATACTATACAGGACACAACAAAGCAAAGAATATACATTGAGAAATTTACAGATTGGCTATGTATCCCTTGTAACTTATTTTTGAGAGTTGAAAATATGTTTGACATTTGAAAATAAAGGATATTTATATATAAACTGCTTCTGATTTTTCCTATACAAACTACCACTAGGATCGAATGAGGATAAACTGTATATAGTATTTATCATTATTTTTCATAAATTCATCCCAGATCTCACATATATTTGATCTGATAAATACAACCTACTTTTAAATCATTTAATTCTTTGAAATAGCTCTCATATGCATACACAAACAATATAGAGCATACTAGTATAGAGGAAGAAATGAGTAAAAGTTTTTCATTCGTGAAAATTTTGTCGTGTTTCTAAAGCAATTTCCTTCTATATGTACTTTGGTAAATGTTTTCACTTCGTTGGCAATGGCAGTGACATGGGCTGAGGCATAACCCATCACATAACATATAGCTGAAGAGATGTCATATTAAGTTCATATCTTATAAAGAAGTTTTACGAAAGTATTCGACTTAAGGCTGTTTAATAGTCTTTCAAGAAGATAAAGTTTTAAAATGGTGCTGAGTAAAAGCATTTCAGTTCACGGCTATTTGCTAAACTTTTTTTTACTCAGAGGGTGGTCTTTATGTTATCGGGTTAAGCTCTTCATTTTCTACGGAGGAGGAAGTGTATTAAGTATTGATGATAAATGTCTTATACTTGCTGATATGGATGGCGTCATTTAGTGATATAACTACTTTGAAATGGTTATGGTGAGGCAATGTTTGGATTTTTAAAAAAGAAATTTTTCTTTTCTTGAAAATATGTAGCTTTGTGTAAACTTGAGCAAGCTCATGTAATTTTCGAGTTAAAAAATTATGCGGCTAATCGAGAGCCATTTTCGAGTACCGATTTTTTATGGCCTGACATATCCTACAACGTTGGGCCTCTTGCATACTTGACGCCCGTACAGACCCATTGGAACTCAGATCATTACTTGATCAAATTGACCTATCGATGCCATATGTCAAAGACATATTCAGCGAAGACTAGCCCGCTACAAAAATTGGACATCGAAAGGCTCCAAACGGCGTACGTAGCCAAAAATTTCACGGAGACCCTCGACAACCAGCTGGTTCCCATCTTATCAGACGCATCGCTGAAGACAAGCTACGAGCTCTAGATGGAAGTGAAAGCGGCTATTAAGACCGTGGCAGAACAGACGCTCTGACATCAAGCCCGGTGCAAGAGAAATAAATGGTTCAATGATGAGTGCCAAAATGTGTTAGACAAAAAGAATCAGGCATACAAGGATTACGTAGGTAGTAAAACCAGGACAAAGAGAGAACACTATGAAAATCTCAGAAGATTAGCGAATAAGATTATTGAGAAGTATAGATATAAGTTTAGCGAGCAATAACACAAGACAAGCATACAAAGTAGTGAAAAGCCTGAAACGAGGTTATCAGCCCAAAACCACGCTTTATCGTGATGACATTGGCAATATCATCGCTGATGAAACCAAGATTAAGAAAAGATGCGCATCACACTTCAAGAACCCCATTAACCCGCTCACTGTTCCACAACATGGATAGAAGGATTGAGTCTTCGTATAATTTTTCACTCAACGCAATTCACTTGTCACGAAAATCTTACACAGATGCAGAGTAGAAATAATAGGTACCGTAAATTGCACGGAATCGAATAATCGCTCTTGAACAGTTTATCACTCCTTTCCACTATACAGATGTCAATGCAAGGCGGATTGCTTAAGTTCGTTAAAGATGCACCAAAACTTATCTTCTTTGATGAATTCACTTGTTTTAAAGGAGACCTCGGTATTTTGGAAGTATGTCTGAAGAACTCTTGCGTCTTTCATTAGGCCACCCTTACATCTTATGCAATTTTTGATCATGGCTCCAAAAAAAAAAACTAACAATAAATCATAGATTGATAGATGAATGACCTACAAGACAGACATAACAGACAGCCTTGAAAGAAGCACATAATTATGTGAAACTAATAACTGCTTCTCTTATTAGCTTTGTTAAAAGTTCGACTTTTCATTTTCAGGCGGTTTACAATTTGTAAGCCATTTAAATAACATTTCTATCATACAATCAGGAAAACAATATACATAAATAACACTCCAAATTTATTTTGAAATGTGAACGTTATTTAATTTTCATGACAACGATTCCCATCATTATTTCAAAGAGCATTATGGAATTCAACCAGCATGACGTCCTTTGCAGCAAGGCACAAGAATCCTTAGAAGCAAGACACAAAGGAAGCAAGATTGAAGAAATTCACTGGATGCAACTATATTGTCGTTCACTTGCACCATCATAACGCTTTGAGGAGAGTTATAGCGTGCTAACAAATTTAAGTTATTTTATCGGTGTTGAATTTGAAACCATTCCAAAAATAAATAGGGAAGATTATTTAGCATGCTCTAATTAAGCAATAGAACATTTATGAGGAGTGTAGAGTGTATTTATGAATTACACATCTAATTATGAATTTTCATTAGAGTTAAGTATTCTGGTCTGGTTTGATTAGTATAAGTAAAATGTGGCACATTGACTAACGAAAGCACGTTGTTTGTATAGTTCTAAAAATAGCCAATGATTTCATTTTATTGGCAACTACATAATTATCTATTCTTTCTAGACAGAAACCTTTGATGTAATAGTTGGCTGAAAACAGTCTAGCGTTGTCAGCACTACCTTGCCCAAATACATTCATGAGTGTATTTTTTTTTTCACGGATATTATTATCAAATTTTTTTTTAAGGTTCTTGCCAGGCCACGTTTGTTTTGATTTGTTTTGCTTGTTTTGTAGTACTTGCTGGGTGACCTCGAGAAAAGATCCATCAACCAGTCGTTATTGTAACTTCACCTTTAGGTGAGGTGCCATTGAATGCACGTGCGCTGAGTGACGGGCCTCATCGCGAGATCTTGACATTTGACAGTCAGAGACACAAGTGACATGATGACGTGCTGATCGGTGAAATAAATACTTAAAGTTAGTTTAAGTTTCTACCAAGTCACTTAGCACGCAATGATGGTTTTTTTGATAATCTAAGGTAAATCGTCAAATCGCGGTGCCGTATACTTAAAGGAATAGAAGCATCTGCAATTGGTAGATTGGATTAAGGTTAAGGGCAAAGCACGTAACTTCAAAAAGATGAGGGTGTCTAATTGGAAACATTCCTTACACAAGGCAATATTGCAGGCACCGCAAACCGTGTTGCTCCTCTTTTCCTACGCCTTGGTACTACAGTGTGCACATCTCCGATACTTCTCTTGCTTCTAAGGCATATGATCTCCGACATTTGACAAACGGATTGCATTTTGAATAGAAGGGGAACCACTGGGTTGATGTTTCTTCCTTCCTAAGCCTGCCCCGTGACTATAAACCTCGCGTTTCTTGCTACAACAATTACCAATCATTTCTTTGACTAATCGAGAACGGAAATGGAGGTGAGACAAATGCCGGAAACGAGATTTCTTCGCTAAGTCCTTGTATATTATGTATCTATTGACTATTGCCATGTCGATGAAATGATAAAGTAGGGGATTTTTGGGCGATCGAATATACCCACATGAGCTGACCAAATTCATCTACTCCCCCCATAAAAATATCGTGATCCGTTATAGACTCGGGGCAGTTTACTGATTCCCTCTTACCGCACCTGTTTCTTCAAAGAAACGATCCCTGCTTGCTTGGGTTATGCATCAAACTGACGATGACAGCCAACTTTTTGCCGCGATCTCGCCACTTCGCGACTCTAACGTCCCCAACTAAACATAATCGCTCTCGCCAATCGCCATGTAGGTTTTGAATTTGAATTGTTCTTTTGGGTAGAATTTTCAGGTTCGTCTTAAATACTACACCCCAAAAAAAAGACGCTCGTTTAGTAAAAGTTTCAACAGTAGTAAGCTCGAAAATAATGGTTAAAAAGATAGTAGCCTACCCCACAGCGCATCAACCAAACCTTTCCCCGAGACCAAGATCGTTTTTTTTCGCTAGAACGACCCGTGTATATTGAAGGGCATTATAAAACCGGTAACTGCACACACCATAACACAAACTTTGAACCCTTTTTTGTGGATTTTATGGATACGTACTGTTTCAGACTGCTTTTCCCCTTTAAACCTACCATGCTTTTGTCGATGGAGAGGAATTGCGTTGGGTTAACCGCATCTGGAAAGACTTTTTGAAAATATGTGATTAGGGGCCGCATTTCGAACAGGTGGTCGTAATTTGGGTTTGTTCTAGATAGTATCTCGAGGTAGTCATTAAGGTGCAGGTAACGCAGTAATTTCAAAAATCGTTTTTAAGCTCATTACTTTAGCTTTCCGTTCTACGTGAAATTTACTGTTTTTTTCGCCAGTAAGATCGGAAGGTCGGTAGAACATGGAAACCCATAAAAACAAGCATGCTTACTCGGTATGACTGTCGATAAATTAGGCGCTACCTAATTTATCGACAGTCATACCGAGTTCCGCACCTTTTTGGAAAGTATACAAGGTCAATTGCACCACAAGAAAGTTCAAAACTTCAAGAGTCAAGAAAGTTTGAAAAACTTTCAATGGGGAGCTCAAATTAACGCCATTTTTTGCCCCGGGTTCAGGTTCCGAAAAGTCAAAGGATCTATGCTAGATTATATTCAGTTGAAAGAAGACTGGCTCATAGTTGTGCAATTACCATTACCTCCACCTCAACCATCTCCATAACCCCTCCCCTCTCCCCCTCATCTCCTTCATCGCTGGAAATGTCACCAGAATCTTTATTAGATGAAAAAGTGTTGATTAGTTGGGTAGGCTTCAGAGAAGCTGAGTAATCGAGATCATCGGCAGGACCATCGGTATTTTCTCCAAAATCTTCAACAAAGTTCTCCGCCAGACTTTGCTTAACTGCGCTACGCGGCCGCGTATACCGCCATCGAGATGACTCGTGTGAGGAGCCAAGATCACTGCCGTCATTCGAGGGTTGGTAAGGAATGAAATCCTCTGTATCAGAATCAGCTTCTAACTCGGACTTTTCAGCCTGTTCGTGTGTAATTTTGTCTAGAATTCGGGCTATTTCGTCATTCTTTAGTGGTCTTTTAAACATGGCTATTGTTTTGAAAAAAAAAATGTTCATATAAAAATATAATAGCAATAAATAATAACAATAACGTAAGAATAAATTACATTTTACAATAAGAAAACGCGCAGACCGCATCCAGACATGAAAAATACAAAGATAAAAATACCCGTGCTTACACTATATAAACAATAAATAAATTTAAGGCGAAATCCCCCACAACCAACAAACAAGCGGTAAAATTTAACTAATTATTTGAATCAGAATGTCGCTTCCATTTTATTTTATGAATTATTTCAGCCTGTTAGGCATGGGATTCAAGAAAAATATTCTATTGTATAATGTAAACAAATACCTGTATTTGTAGGTTATGGTGGCACATTTTGCAGCGACTAACATCTTTTAGCAAACATAATATTTTGTTATAATCGTAAAATATCATAAATTAGGCCGCGAAGACAATCTGTAAATATTTACCATCTAGAGACAGCTGAAAAATAGTTGTTTTCAAAGACGCCTTTTTAGTGGAGGTACTTTGACTAGCTAAAATGACATGACGCAATGAAGAAAAGCTTTTTTGCTCTCTTTTGCCAAAATCATCACAATGTAATAGGCTAACATACACACCAACACTATTATAATTAAATACATACCTTCATTCGAACTTGAAGCACTTCGATCCTGCTCCAAATGGCGACAATAACAACCCGGCGTGTTTTCACCGCTTTTGCATGTTGTTCACTACGCACGGTGGGATATTATCTACCCACTTTCACACTTCTCTGTGGCCGGAGCCGCGTAGTGTAGTGGAGGAGGACGCCAGTTGGCGGCAAACAATTGAAGACGCGCGCAATTCGAATTCTGCCACGGGTGGAAATATAACACCACTGTGATTTTAGAGACCCGGTAGGAAAATAGTACCCCAAAGGGCGTTAAAGAGTTAAGGGTAGGTTCAATGTTTAGGATAGGTATGTTTGTTATATTATGTTTAGAGATAAGGCTTAACGTTTAAGTTAAGAATTTCGTGATAGCATTTTATTGGTATAAGATAAAGTTTTTGATAGAGTTTTATAAGTATAAAATTATAACATACCAGACGTGGGATAAAAGTTCACTATTGTGTTAAAATTATGATCATTGGGTTTTTCGCTAATTATTGTCGTTTTTTCATGTTTTTAAAAGTAAATTTATTTATATTAACAACAAACATTAATCAATGATATATTTACTATTTTCTTGGATGACATTTTGCCATCTTTCAGTAAGTTGAAAAATTCTACGTGCGAAGGACCCGGGCTTTTTAGAAGCGAAGAACTGGTCCAACTCGTTTTTTACAGCCTGATCGGAATCGAAAGTTACACCATTTAAATGTTTTTGAACGGGGCTAAACAAATGATAGTTTTATGGTGCTAAGTCAGGGCTATAGAGTGGATGTGGCACGAGTTTCCAATTGAGCTCTATTAATTTTTGACAGGTTATCAAAGAGGTTTAGGTTCTCGCGTTATCATGATGGAATATCAGCCTTCGCGATTGGCCAGTTCACGGCTTTTTTCTATATTACACCGTTAAATTTTTATAGGTGAAGGCATTAGACATTTGAATCAATAGTTTGGTTTCATGATTTAGACAACACCCTCATAATCCCACCACAAAGAAATCATAATCTTCATTTGGTGAATATTTGCTTTGGATATCGGTTGTGGAGGTTCATCTTGCTTGGTCCATGAGTTTTTTTGGGTTTTGTTGTCGTAAATAATCCATATTTCATCACTCGTTACGATTTTTTTAGAAATGGGTCGATTTGGTTATGATTCAGCAAAGAGTCACATATGTTAATGCATTAGGTGAGGTGGATTTCCTTTAATTTGTGACGAACCCAAACATCCAGTTGATTGACGTAACCAAGCTATTGCAAGTACAAATAAACGGTATGTTGAGCTTCTTTACTATTGCATTAGTTGTCATACGCTGGTCAGTTTCGATTAACAACTATATTTTCTCGTTATCAGTAGTGGTTGGATAACCAGTTAGTGGTACATATTATACATGAAAATTTCCACAACGATAATAAGCAAACCAATGCTGACACTGGCGTTCAGTAAGGCAGTCCTCACTATGAACTTCACACAATTTCTTTCGAGCTTACACCGCATTTTCACCCTTTGGGAAGTAAAGCAATAAAATATGCCGATTATTCTCTCTTTGATTGTCCATTTTGAAGTTTATTTTGAATCATTTTCTTCTTTACTAATGACACTCAATTTTCGACTGCAGATAGCCTAAGGTCTAATTTTAAAAAATATATATATAATAATATAACCCTCTTTGGGGCAATATATGAAAGTCTCGATAATTTAGAAAGTTTGCTTGCTTACATATATATTATCTCAAATTATATTACAGAATTCAAGTAAAAATTTTTTTCAATCAAAGATGCATGACAAGCACATGGTATATCTTTTATACTATTGCCCATATATCAGAGAGTGGTACATTGCAATGTACGTTTTTTACCACTCATACAGCGGGGTACATTGCGAGAGGAACACATCCACTTTATTGTTCGCTGATGTTTGTGGCACTGAAATGGGCGCAGCGGCCGGACGATGTCCTTTCCGGCAAATTCTGTCATGTTATTCGATACGATACGATGAGAAATGGCTTATTTTTACGTTTCTGAATCGGCGCTGTTGCGGGTTTTTGTCCTCTTTTTCGTGTTGGCAAAGAAATGCTTGTCAAGAAGGATATGATTTCTAGCTTGAAGTCTTTAAGGTCCCCTTCATAGCTTTCAAATTTAGCAATGAAGTATGCGTCTACCAAAGTCACATCAAGGAATTGATAGACAATTCTTGGCCACCACTTTCAACTTTTACGGCTGTGACCAAAAAATAAGGTGACATTTGAATTTAAACTACACGTGTCGAAGGATTTGGAGAATTATTTTTTTTAGGTTGATAGCACTTTCAGTGATATCTATGTCAAATTTACATGTCAAAATATTCATTAGTGTTTGAGATACGCGTCGTTTCCGGGAAAGCCTTCAATTCCGTCTTCGCTGTGGCTTGAATCTCCTCCATCGTCTCAAAACGGTGTCCCAGGAGCGGTCTTTTGAGCTTGCTGAACAGCCAGAAGTTGCACGGTGCCAGATCAGGGGAATAAGGTGGTTTTGGAACGATATGGATTGAGTTTTTGGCGAAATGATCACGAATTACGAGTGCAGTATGGGATGGTGCGTTATTGTGGTGTAAAAACCAAGAATTGTCTTTCCACAATTCCGACCTTTTTGGGCGGATAGCGTTACGCAAACGACGCATAACGTTCATATAATATTTCTTGTTGACTGTTTGGCCCGGCGGAAGGAATTCATAATGCACAACACCACGATAATCGAAGAAGAGAAGAGGTTGATGGTCGCCCAGAGCGCTCTACATCTTCGACACGTTTGTTGCAATTTTTGTTGTTGGTTGAGTCTCGCTACATTCCCTTTTGTGCAAATCATTCGTACTTATATCTCGCGCTGTTATCGCCATTGGTATTGCCCACTGTACTTCTCGCAACTTATTATTAACCGTTGTTTTGCTGCTGATTTATGCGTAATTTACTAGATGCTAACGCGCCAATGTTATAATTCTATCCAATTGACGTTACTTAATATGTTGTTACAAGTCAACGTTAGAATTGTAAATTTCCACATTTATGAATTAATGAGATAATATTTGGTTTGATACTATACAATGTTTTGTTTGATTCAATCATAAATTAATATAATAATATTTCGTTCGGTACCATAAGTTGATGCTAATTAATATGTATTAAATGTCAGTGTTGTATTTGCAAATTACTACAATCAAAAATTACTAAGTTAAGATTTGATTTTATACAATCATGTATCATTTTTTCCTATTTTGTTTGGTACCTTGAGTTAATGTTAATTAATAAGTATTACATATCCATGTTGCTTTCATAAACTACTACAATTATAAATTAATAATTTGAAGTTTGATCTCATACAATGTTTTGTTTGATTTAATCATAAGTTACTGTAATGATGCTTAAGTATTTCTTTGGATACAATGAGCTAAGATCCTGTTTGGTTTAATAATTTGTTTGCTTCAAATATTAAGATGTTACTAGTTCATTTGATTCTATGCAATAATGGAATAGTGTTAAATTTGCTTCTGTCGTAAATTACAGGATTA
The DNA here is from genome assembly GCA_963969285.1 of Odontomyia ornata. Taxonomy (NCBI): domain Eukaryota; kingdom Metazoa; phylum Arthropoda; class Insecta; order Diptera; family Stratiomyidae; genus Odontomyia; species Odontomyia ornata. Next base: position 27,768,107 of record OZ017739.1, read on the forward strand.
TAAATTATTTCGTTTTACTATAATATTGAAAACCATACTGAACATATTTTTTGACCTTAAATTGTTTTTTCTTTACAATAAACTATTATTTTACAATTGAAAAATAGCGGACTACAATTTCTTCTTTTAATTGGTTTTACTTAATAATATGGTTACAACTTCTTTTAAGATTCATATTCAATACCGATCTTTTTTTTATATTTGGAAGTTAATGGTTTTCTCTTATTTTTAACATTACTTATCATCTTGGAATTTTTATTCTACTCGTATATTTTTTGGCTTTTAATTTCTCCATTTCTTTCAAATAGTATTAAAGTCATCTTGCGTATATTCAAATATTTTAATTACTAATTAATTCGATGTTGCTTTTGGTTAGTGGTTATTACTCGTATTAGGGTGTTACTATTTGTTTAGTTCAGGTTTTAGTAAATTATAACAGTTAGCGTTAGTGAGGATTTAATGTGGACGGCTTTCAAAATAGTTTAAATTTGCAAAGAAATTCGTTTTTTATTTTATTCATGGTTTATTAATATTCTATTAAATTACTTTCATTAATGCTATGACAAAAGTTATTTATGTAAGCTTCTGCTAGCATTTTGCTAAATTATGTATTGTGCGAAAAGGTTAGTAGGGAAGTTTCAATAGGAAGTATTGTTAAAGCTTTAGCGGCTATCTATTGCGAATGAGTTAACATGTAAGCGGGGAATGAATATTTCACACGATCGTTACGTTCGGGAATTGATTCGCTTCGGAAGAAGTTTTGCCGAGAGAATAGCTTTCCATTGATGTAGCTTGGGAGTCGTTGTTGTTGTATTCCCACGACTTTAGTATAAGCTATCTTGGCTTTATAGGGTGCGAGTGAGTGTGATAAATAAACTTTCCTCTTAATATGCATGGTTAATGTTGTTAATGGGAATGGGAGTCATGGATTGAAGGTTTATGTTTTTGCTCGCCGCTAACGAGCTTTGAAGATATGATTAGCATTGCTTCTGCAATGATGCATGACAAAATTGAATGAAGCGATGTATTGTAGCTTTTACATGCGCTGATTGCTAGGAAGTATGTGAAGTATATGATATTTATGTACTAATTCGTGGTTGGCTGCTAATTGCCTTGAAGAGCATTTGTTTTTAATTAAGTCGGCTTAATGCATTTCGTAGTGGGCAGGGCTTTAATTCATTTATGCTATACGATTGTGTAGGAGGAAGAGCTTTTGAGGTATATGCATTTAATTGTCGTTTAATTGGCTTGAGTTGTAAATTACATACTTTTTTATTCATTTGTAGTTGTAAAAAGGGAGGGTTATTAGAAATGTATTCAACAGTATGTGCAAATAGTTGTGGATTATTTATAAGTTGGAATCTACTATTTATTATGAAGGTTTTTTGCTAAATATAGAAATATTGTATGAGTTGTGGATGATGATGATCTGTTACATTAAATTGAAATTAAAAGGAGAGATTGTAAGCTTGATAGTTCTGGTATATACTTTTATTGATTTTACTGAACTGTTAAACAGATATACTGCGTTGAAAATATCTTGCGAGAAAGATTATGGTCGAAGCGACACAATCACTATATGGGCTTGGGAACATATAGTTTCGGTCTTCATTCAAGACCCTATATGTGTTCCGTCTAATTTTTCCCTAGTGTGTGTCTACTTAGTTTCGCATAATGCTGTCCTGGACCTGACTGGAAGACAGTACAGTGCCGTGCGAGGTCACTTCATTAGCCGTTACTAAATTTTTGATCTCGATCTTGAGAAAAAGATTGTTTAAAGCATCTTAAAGTATATATTATAGCATTCTAAGACGCTATTTGATATTGTCGCCATATACGAGTATAAAGTAAAAGGGTGGGAAATGGGTGGGTTTTGAATTGTCTTGCGCTTTCTACAGGAGTTTTATTTGTGACTTTTTTCTAACAGTTAGCAGTTATATAAGGTATTTATTGTGCAAGGAAACGTAGTGGCTTGTTTAAAGGGTACATGGTTGATAGCGTGTTGTAAACCCTTTTGGATCAACAGCTCAGAGGCTACGACTGGATGGTAAATTGATGTCTCTTTTGCATATGACTTAATACTATATGTAGCGTGTCTGCCGAAAGTTGAAATCGGGCAGCTCAGAGGCTCAGAGGGACTTATAACTAAAAATAGCGTGTCCGCCGACAGTTTAATTCGACGGCTCAGAGGCTGTTGTGTAATCAACTGGTTTTCATTCCAGTGATCGTGCAATTTAGACATCGAAAAAGCGTGTCTGCTGATAGTTTTGCCGGGGTTTTACCGGCTTGACCGCCACTTTTCCCGTTTCCTTAACATAACGAAATGGCACATTTAGTGCTGGAAATAAATTTGGTGATTTGAGAATGAATTGCAGTGGAACTTGACAGAGATAATTGGTTTTGGGGTAAAACCGTTTGCATTGTTGTATTGTTCTAATAACTAAAATTCTGTTGGTTCAAAGTTCCCCATACTTAAATTGTTTCAATGTTTCAATGGAAATTAAATTAGTTTCATGTTGCCGTTCTCATGTAAATTATTCTTTGTATTTGTGTAGTGCAGTTAATTTATTTAGTTTGCTCTTCAATGTTATTGCATTTAAAATTATTGTCCAGATATCTATCTATTCAATTTGCAGTTAAATGTTTGTTTTTGTTTGCTCTTTTAATTGCGCTTCAGGTAATTCGAATGCTCATTCAGTTCCAGAGATAAGACTTTAGTATGGATGTGGGTACGCGTATTGTCCAAGCAGTTGGAGTGATAAGCGGTATCATATTTCGATAACAATGGGCACGCGTTTGTTTGCTCGCTATTAAGTTTTCGGTTTGCTTATTTGTGTTTAATATTTACTTGTAATGTTTTGTGTTTTGCATGTTAGTTGACCGAAACTTTATATCTTTATAAATTTTACGTTGGGTTTGAAGAGTTTGGAGTTAGATGAATGGTTTCACACATGTAAGATGAGACTTAAGATTTATGAATGAAGAATATAAATTGAAGATTTCCCTGATTATATTATTGAATGTTAATGTTGAATTTGACTGTTTGATTTTAAGACTGATTTTATTTTATGGACAGTATGGGTAGAAATAATACTTTATTTGAATGTTGATATTATGTTTTAGTTATTAAAGTTATCAATATAATTATTTGTTTCGTTTAAAGGCTGTTCTGGGTAGATGATCAGTATGAGTAGCGTTAAACTGATATTATATTTTTGTTACTTAAACGATTAACATGATTATTTTTTTTAAGGGAAACTGGTTCAGTTTGATCAACAATATTATGTTTGGATATTCATACTTTCTTCTTGTTATTTAAATGATTGAAATAATTATTTGTTTTTTTTTTTTTTAGTTTTAAGAAGGTTGATTTAGTTTTATGCACTGTATGAGTAGCATTATTATGATGTGGGGATATTGATATTATATTTTTGTTTTTTAAATGATTAAAATTATTATTATATTTTTTTTTTGTTTTAGGAAGGCTGTTCTTGTTTGATGGACAGTATGAGTAGCAATGGAGTCTTACAGGAGTTGAATGGTTTGAGATATCAGCTGGGTGAATATATTTTTCAGCCCATTTAAATTTGCTACATAGTGCACTACACTGTGGTCTCTGCAAAACCGATATCCTACCGGCTGCGCCAATTTTGTTACAAACCAGTATACCCTATGTATACTGGTAAGAACTAGGAGCTCAACTTGATGCGTATCCTATATACAACATCAAGGCTCCCGGGGAAAAAAACTCACTGTAACACCACTTACCTGCTACTCTGTCCATTTTCACTAAATCAACCAAAAAAGTTTATTTTATTAATTATTTTATTTTCTTTGTTCCTATTTTTTTCTAACATTACATTTTATAAATTACGTTATTGGAGACTTATATCAATATTGAACCTGTAGAGAATCAAATGGACGTGTTAATGGTTCGGGGTGGCCATACAGCGTGGAACGCCAAAAGGCCGATTGAGGATCACGGCGCAAGCCAACACCTCACCCCTTACCACTTCGTTGAACACTGGACGATATCTTCGGCTGAACTTTTAATCGCGACTACTTTAACCGTCTAAATGGTAATTGGGTAGCAGCATGCTCCCTTTTGGATTTGAATACAAACTCACTGGTATAAGACTGCCCAAGAACATTAAATACCATTCTTTCATGAGCTTTCATCCTAAATTCTCTTTAAAGGTGCTGAGTAGCCGAACACATGCGCTCTCGTTCCACGAAAGTTTTTCCTCCCCGCTTCGTCTCGGTTACTCGGCCGGTGAATATGCGAAACTGGGGAAATTGAGCGAAAGAGTGTTTTTCGCTTAAGCTTTCGACTTTGAAAGAGTGCTTTCAGTTTAAGCTTTCGGCTTTCCCAAGATCTCTTGAGGTAAAATAGCGAAACTGGGGACATTGAGCGAAAGAGTGTTTATGCCGGAACTTTCGGTTTTCCTTTCCGCTTACCTCTCTTCGAAGCACCCCGTTCGTTCACGAGTTGAATATCGTTGCGGGTTGAACTTTCTCGTTCACTTAACTGCTCGCTTATTTACTTGCGCATGTGTTTCCATGGCTAATTTTCATTGGCGAAGTGCGAGTACATAGGTGTTATTTGCTCGCTACTATTGCAATTATGAAGTGGGAATATATCCGAGGTTGTTTATGTGTTCACTCACAACACGTTCACGGCCGGCTTGGAACTCACTCTACCACTTGTAAACATTTTTTTAGACATAACCTCATCACTGAAAGCTTTCCGCACCATCCTCAATGTATCCGCAGCAGAAAATTGATCCCGCAAACAAAATTTAATGCAAATTCAACAAATTACGACAACGCAAAAAACGAAAAACTCACTTTTAGCAGCTCACAAAACGACGCGTATCTCAAACATCAATGAATATTTTGACATGAAAATTTGACATAGATGTCACTGACAGTACTAACAACTTTAAAAAAAATTCTCCAAATCCTTCGACGCGCGCAGCTTAAATTCAAATGACACAATATTTTTTGGACACAGTAGTACTTCTTAAGTTGATCGAACTTATTAACGTTATTCATGTGCCAGTCGTAGTCGCGTATTGTGTGAGGACATTGAACGATTTGGAGATTTTCATCGAATCCACATCTTTCAATTCAGTTACATTAGAAGGATAGTGAAAGTTTGATAAAACTGTAACTGTTTTTTTATCCATCTATTTCGAATGAAGAAGTCCAGTATTACTGATTTTCTAATCCAAATCACCGCTGCGTAAATGCTTATCGGCTATCAAATCATTTGGTAAGTGCTTAGCCTGTACGGTTCCATGTGAATAAATTTCCCTTTGTTCCAGTTCAACAAGAAGATCATGTGAGATGAAAAAATTATCGAGACATAATTTATGATTTCGGTTGCTTATAATTGAAGATAAATCTAAAACAATCCTTTCACCATAATTGTTCGTTATTGCGTTGTCTATTTTGCCGGTGTAACACAATTATAAGTATAACAATTATAGCATACAAACTTTGTAGCCTCTTTTTATTGGCTTCTTTAGCATAAAGGTACTTCTTCCTTTGAATTTTATCATAAACTCGTCTATGGCAACATATTCACCAAGTTCAAAGCGTTTCTGATAACTCTCCAACAACATTTCTAAAATAAAATTATAAGGCATAACAGGTGCACCATTCAAGTGAATATTACTTAGTAACCAGCTAAATCTCTTCACTGGCATCAAATTCACAATAAATGCATCATGTAGTCTTGGACGAGTTGGCAAATAAGGCCGATAACTTGCCTGACGTTTTACTCCCATCAAAAAGTTAATACCAATGAATATCCATATTTCTTGGGAATTTGTTGGTATAGTTTGTTAGATTTTTGGGCGTACAAATTCGTTTGAAAAACTATATGGTCAATAATTTGATCGGTCAAAAGTTTGTTGAAAATACTTTTTGCGTCCTTTGTCTCCCAATTGAGATCTGATGGTCGATTATTTGTGCCAGTGAACTTATTTGGGGGATCTACATTACAATCGTTGCTCCAGGTTGGAATGACTTGAACAGACACCAGTCCCCACTCCATTCGCACATTGGACAGAGGAATATCATTGCTTTCATCAAAATTTTATTTGGATGCCTGTCCACATGCAAATGTGAAAAAATTTATCTATATTTGTTACATATTACAGAAAATAACTCACATACAACGGCCTTCCGTCTTCAACGTGGGTGGAATGAGGCAAGAAACATTCTTCTGAATTACTTCCATAATTTTCGAGGTCTATGAATTGACATATTCCTCCTCATCTTGTAGCAAGAAATATAGAATTTCTTCTTCCGTGAGGTTTTCTCTACTTATTCATTTTCCCTTTCTTTGATGAAACATAAGTTTTTAGTAGTTATGTACTACGATGGGCAGTGGTATGCACTTTATATCACTTCCTTGTAACTGTAATACCAACATTGTGTTGCACTTTGCACTCAAAGCAATTACACTCAACAATTTATCGCTCCGAGAAACAACTACGTTTTCACTTTTTAAAATTTTGCGTATTGTGTACTTATGGAAATATACAGACATGAACTAAATGAGCGTTCTCAATTAGTAACCAAGTCACCGGCATGACGGTTCTACAAAACTCGGAAGTCGAGTTCTGAGTAAACAAACAAAAATTCATTTGATAGAAACGAGTTTGTCGCATAAAATATAATGGTATTAAAAATAAACCACTGCCCATACTGCCCAGGAACATTTTTAGAAAATGTGGTATAAAATATATACCACTGCCTCGCAAAGAGATAAGCTACACTGTTAGGATAGTATTCAAATAAATACATACTCAATTTTACACTAGCGATATATTTGTATGTTAACATATGTCTGACCATTATAACTAACATATGTGTGACCATCATACTTGTTAGTTAGTCTGTGAAAAATCACCAGTTATTTCATTAGGTAATTTTTAGTGCAAGTACGATCTATTAGTGATTAAAATGGCTGGAAATTACATTTCTAAATTTTGGAAGGTGTCAACATCAATAAGAAAGAAGACGAAAATGGCGGCGCAACAGCTAGCATTGATTTACAAAAAGCAAAAGCGAAATTGACAATGATCATTGATCCATCTTTATATGTGCACATAAAGTCCAAGAAGATAGCGCAAAGTACGTGGAAAAAGCTAAAATTGCTATTTGACGACTCTCAATTAACAGGGAGAATTAGTTTGTTATGAAGCCTAATTTCAATATGTCTGGAAAATTTCTGAATCAATGACAGCGTACGTAACTCAGCTCATTGATACGGCGCAAAAACTAAGAGGAACCAGCTTTGACATCAACAAAGAATGAATTGGACCATTGTTGTTCACGAGCCTCCCTGAAAAATTCTCGCCAATGATAATGTCGATCGAACACTTGGGCATTGTACTTTCTGCTGATGCGATAACATCAAAATTGATGAATATGAGTGACAATGTTGGCTACAATGAACCAGAAAGTGCATTTTTGAATTTTAAAAGGTTATCATCGCCAAAATATTTAATAAGGTTGGCAGAACTGCAGATTCGGAAACGCGACCTGTTAAAGTTATTAAATGATATAAATACAAGCAAGCCGGCCATTATAAAAATTAGTACCCATTACTATAGGGAAAAATAGTAAATGCATGCAGTGCAGTTTTTCTTAAAGGCAGATTTGTTCTTCTTCTTCGTAGCACTGCAGCCCCTTTCGGGCCTTCACTTAGAGATAGTTAGAGTATCTCATTATCATGATCGAATGTATCGGCACTCCACAAGGTAATATGACCATTATCACGCTTTCGCCGTGGGTCCGTCCACCCAGCTACGATATGTTCTGATTTTAAACCGGCACATATCATAACTGAACAGGCTTATAGTCCGTCCGAAGAATCACTTGAACTAACTCTCGTTGACGTAAACGAAACTCGAACCAGAGACCTTCGGCTTACGTGCATAGTGCTCTAACCACTACACCACGCGGGCTACACCCCAAAATATACTACAGTTTATACAAGCTTTTGTTCAGTAATTCTGTTCGTATTTTTCATGTTCATTTTAGTACGTAGCGACTTGAAAATCGTCAAATTATTTCGAAAGCAAACACCCAAATTCAACGGATCTTAATAGAGTATGGCCTACATAACAACTGCGGCGAAAGAATTTCGAAAACTAAATATAAATATCAAACGGAATAACGAAATACAATTTCGTTATGTATTTTGGCATCAAGACATGCCCGCAAAATGAAGAAAAACAAAAGACTGAATGATAATACTCGTATGTAAAACAAAAACATTTTCTTGAAACAGTGAAATTCAATTTTCTTGAAATATTTTTCGCCTCATAAGTTACAAAAGTTCGCCAACAAAAGAGCGGTGTCTCGTTTGTGTCTGTACTCTTGACGTTATTACATCCTCCATTCCCACTTGGTATGTTCCCACTCATGTTACCAAGTATAGGAAAATATTGTTCCTTTGACCCTTTTTTACGATGTCGAAATCTACCAAATGAAAATATGTCAAAGAAGAAAAATATTCTCCCTGGTGTGTTGCATATTGTACTCTTAAAGGTTATTTATTTCTGCTCTTCTTGGGTATGCTGTTATATCGTTTTTGCCCTCTTCCTTGTCGTTTTGGATGAATATTGGCGATAGGACGGAAACTGTATGAGTATGTACGCTATGTGTCGGGCATACAAGCTTTTTTCATCCCAAACAACGAAACGGTCTTTTCAATTCAAAAAGATCAATTGGGTAGAATAATCCTGATATGGGACAAGAAATTGAGTTTTGTCGTGGTATTTCTTTTCGATGGGCATTAGAAAGTAGTATACGATTATTGAAAAGAAGAGTACTGAAAATTACCTATTCAACTTGAAAGAAATTGATGCTATATCGAATTTTTTCTCGGGGTTGATTGTAGGAGCTAAATAGGGATTAGGGTAAGTTTCATATAATACGACTTCCGTTTAAATGGAGTTTAAATGCTCTGCATCGAAGAATGTTCCCTGATAAACAATACTTTAAACAATTCCAATTTTTGCAAATTTCAGAGAAATTTTTTCAATTCAATTCAATTAATTTATTTTTCATACATGTTCAAAACAATACTTATTTGAAAATATTCTTACATGTAAAAGGTGGTCCAAGTGAAACGCACGAAGTTAATTGTGAGTAAAACAAAAAGTTTTCAGAGAATTCTGCTAATATTTTTAATTATAATTGGAGGATCTACGACAATTATGCGTAACATAAAACTTTGCCCAAATGCTCGTATTCTTCTATGCGATGATCCATATTTTCAATGACTCTGAGACATAATTGAGGTTCAATGTCGTTAATGTGCTGAATGATCTCATCCTTTACCGTTTGAATTGTTCTTGTCTTATTAACGTACACTTTTTCTTTTAAATATCCCAGAGATAGAAGTCCAGCGGTGCCAAATCACATGATTGTGGCGGCCAATTCATATCGCCGCCTGTTGAATTTCTCGCGCAAAAGAGCTACTGTTTCGTTGGCTGTGTGGCAAGTGCCACCATCCGGTGTGAACCACATATCGTCCAGATATATAACCTCAATTTCTGGCCACAAGAAGTCCGTTATGATCTCGCAATAGCGAACACCATTCACGGTAACTGCTTGGCTGTACTCATTTTCGAAGAAATACGGCCCGATGACGCCTCACCAAACAGTCACCCTTTGTGGTTATATCAGCTTTTCAATAATCACTCGTGGATTCTCATTTACCCAAATGCGGCGATTCTGTTTGCTAACGAATACACTGAGATGAAAATGTGACTCGTCGCTGAAGATGACTTTCTTTGTAAAGTCACCATTCCCTTCTGTCTGTTCAATCAACTATGCGACGTATTGCCGACGCTTGAAATGTTCAGTAGGCTTCAGCTCTTGAGTCAATTGAACCTTGTTAGCGTGTGAATTCAAATCTTTATGCAAAAGTCGCATCAGTGATGTTCATGAGATGTTCAATTGTTGGGCACGACAACGAGTCGAGGTTGACGGCTCTTCTGCCACACTATCGCGAACAACAGCAATGTTTTCCGCAGAATGAACTGGAGAAGCACGCATAGGTGATTTCACATTTCCTGAAGACTCGGTTTGTTGAAATTTGCGCACAATTCTCCCAATTGTGGACACATTTGGTAGATTATGCTGACCAAAAAAATCACAATGTGCACGAAATGCATTTTGATATGAGCGTCCATTTTTGTAAAAGACTTCAATAACCTTAACGCGCTGCTCAATTGTGTACCTCTCCATCAAATATGGAAACAAAGAAATGTCTAATTAAATTGGCCAAAAAGCTTGACGTTAAGGTGTGACTTACAATAAGCATCGTGCATTATGGTTAGACCACCCTTTACTATCCTATGATATACAGCTTATGGTGTCGATACTTCTTTTTGAGGAAACATCTAGTTACATTTGTGAAAACCTCTTGATTAAATTTAAGATAAGACTTGTATATCTGCTTAAACTAACTTATCTTAACTTAACATGGAAACTTGGCTCACTGAAGAATTTTATCTTCTATCCGATGACGAATTATATAAGGTATTGACGAGAGAGTTATTTAGCGTGGTACACGAAAGTTTGAAATTGGCAACCAATTTGTTGTACCTGAAAGCTTAGAATGTGTTTAAGTACTTTGTTCTGTGAGGTTTGTATTTTTTGCAAGCTGGATTTTGCAACAATAATGAGTAAATTTGTACCGAAGTCATTTATTTTTTAATATTTATAGCGAATTTCTATTGAATAGTGGGTATAAGGATTTAATCAATAAACTGCTCTTTGGTTAGCGGTCTAGAATATGTGCTTTTGAGGTGGGTTTCCTATCAAGAATAAAACCTAGATGTTTAAGAGTATTATTCCAGTCAATACTTTCACCGTGGTACCTAAGTTTCATATGCCACTTTAGAGGCGAAAATATTCTGCAAAGGTATAGAAACACGAATGATAGGAGAATCGAGATCTGTTGAAGGAACGTGGTCACTCGATATCTGATGTTGAATTGGAGGTGGTATTTTCTTTGGAATTTCTGCCCGGCTGTTGAACAAAGAACCAGGTGGGCTGATGAAAAGCAAATCAGATTGTTAATGAATAGAAAGCGGCCTCAACAGCGAGTCGCTCCTACTGAAAATCGACTGACCAGGTTCCACTGTTTCTACATATTTGCAGCAATCCGGCTGTAGCACGAACGCTGGCTGTAGCTGTATATCTTGTTGAGTAGTTAGTGAGGTATGAGGTACAGTTAAATTGTCAGCTTCCAAAACCACTGGTGGTTCGTCAATATATGGCGGCTTTAACAATGAGTTGCTTCTAGTAACCATTGAGAGACTAGGTTCAATCATTTATGCAGAATTGTGAAGAAGTTGGTATTACTAGTACTGTGAAAGACCTCCGTCAGGAAGGTATTTTGAGGCTCTTCGCTTCGTGAAGAATATTGCCTGCATTTTGCTGCTATTCACTTTTATTTTCTACGAGGAATAATATTCATCCAGCTTCTTTGGGCCTTTATCCAAGCTTTCGATGATCAGTTTAGGATCGTCATATGAGGTAGAAAGTGCTATATTATCAGCATAAAGAGCAAGCTCACACTGTGGGATAGTGGGAATATCACTATTCTAAATATTATAGAGTGTTGGGCTTAGAACAGTTTCCTGTTGTACACCTGCTGTCGAAGAGTATTGTGACGAGGATTCCTGATTGTATGTTACAAAAGAGATCCTGTTTGATAAGAAGCTTTGCATAGTTTTAATTATTACCATAGGGTAATTATATTTGTATATTTTGTATAGTAAACCATTATGCCAGATGGTATCGAAAGCCTTTTTGATATCCAGCATAATTGCGCCCGTTGATTTTTGTCTGAGAAACCATTTTTTATACTATTGTTGATCCTCTTTCACTGCTGGGTTATATTACGCCCTGGACGAAAATTATACTGAAAATTAGGAATAATATTATTATCGGAAGTGAAACGCATTAACTGCTTGTGTATAAGTTTATCGAAAATTTTGGCCAAGCAGTTTAGTAGACTTAACAGAAAGCTATTGTTTTGGGTGGGTCTTTGTTGGGCTTCAGCAAAAGTGCAACTTTGGCAACTTTCCAAGCAACAGGAAAGTATGAAAGATTCATACATGTTTTATAAATATGTGTTAGAAAAGCTTTACATTTGCGATACAGATTTTGGATTCCGACCGATTTAATGCCATCAATACCTGGTGATTTAATAGATTTTACATTTTCGATTAAATTTATAACGTGTTAAGGTGAAAATATACTCTTCGTTCCAAAAGGAAAGCATTTATGGTTTGAAGAGTTGTTTCTACGGCTTCTTTGATTTTATTGGGTAGCCTGTTAGACAAGATTTGGTGAAATTTTGCAAATGTGCTAGCCAGTAGGTTTGCTTTTTCTTTGGGATGAGTAAAAGTGTCATCATTTTCTTTCAACGGAGGCATGACTTGGAATCGTTTTCGTAGCATTTTGCTAAGATTCAAGAAAGGGTATGAAGATTTTTTTTAAAAATGGATTTTGAAGTTCCAGCTGATATTTCTAAAATGCTTTATATGGAATTTAGTTTTTGCATATAAAGCGTTATAGATAATGCCGTTCGCCTCAGTCCTACATCATTGCCATTGTTGTCGTGCATCATTTTAGCGCTTAATTAAACTTGTTAATTTCAGTAGAAACTGGTCGTTTTTGTTATATTTATTCATTACAGGAACTGAAATATTAATAGCTGCTTACATATTTGTAGCGAAGTGGGTTAGGTGGCTATCTATGCGTTCACTTGAGCTGAGTTTTCTACATGAGACCTCTTTGAGATTCACTTTACTATCCATGAATTTACGAAAAAGTCCCCAATTCGCCAGGTTGTCTGTGCAAACCTGAATTACACACACTACCGGGGTATGGTTTCCGTTAAGAGGATCATACGTTTCTATCTGTGTGACTAGCGAAGGTTTACTGGTTAGTATCAGATCAATTGTTGGAGGTGATATAGTCTCATTTGTAAGATAGAAGGTTGGAGTTTTTGGCAATAAGACTGCAAAATTTCTTGTTGTATTATATATAAGGAATGAAGTATTCGTCTTCATATGTTTTGATTATGGTAAATCTTGCTCAATGGTTCCAAATAGCAGGAATTTATAAAACGATGAAATATATCTCTTTTTGTCGAAGCTAGTGCAGCTGACATCGCAACCGATTGAGAAACTACTTCCCAAGACTAGGCATCGAAACAATATGGAAGGATATGAAGCAGTAACCATCGCAAAGTTTAAAAGATTGAAAAGCCTTCTTCTCACATACATCGAGTATGAGTATTTATTGGCGATTTTCGGACTATAACCATCCCTCGTCAGCCTTCTTGAAATCTAACCTGGAGATTGTACGGAAATTAATCCGTTCAAACTTAGAAGTTCTGTCAGCAATCAATGGGCAACAAAATGAGGCATATTAGCCCTTAGGACCCAGATTGCGTTTTCATGAAAGTAGACAGCTTATTCCGTTAGAAGTTTTGAGTGAAGGTATCGAATCTTGGAGTTGCAAGTGATGAGATAAATTTTCTCTATAGCACTGGTATCAAAATTGATAGTATAACTCTGGATAGAAATGGAAACAGGATTAAATGTGATGAATTACAGAAACTTGACCTGATTGGAAAACATTTTTAATCGGTTCATCTACCAAACCCTGAGAGAGGGAACGAAATACTCGTACTTTCAGAAGTCGTTGCAACAAAAGTTTTTGACTACAAGGCAACCCGAATGGTGAACCATTTGAAAGAAACATTGACATCTGACCTTATACCGAGCTTGAACCTTATTTATAGTTCTGTCAGCTATAAAAACTTGTATTTCATACTTGGCAGGCTAAACAAGAAGAAATCGCCCGGTATTGATGGTATTCCAAATATGGTTCTCCATCATTTGCCTGAGGTTGCTATTAAGAACTATTGCATATCCCAACTGAGTGGAAAAAGGCCAAAGTATTTTCGATCTTGAAGAAAGCTTTTGCTCGATTGGCTTGCTGCCTAATATCAGCAACGTGTTTGAAGTGATACTAATTAAAGCGCTTCACTCCTAAATTGAGAGATGCGAGTTAATGCCAAGTTGCGAATTTGGCTTTTGTGCCAGACATTCGACCATACATGGTATAGCGAAAGTAACCTCAGACATCTGATGGAAATTAAATTATAGAGAATATATTGCAGAGTGTCTTGTTCATATGGAGAAAGCCTTCGATACGGTGTGGTTAGATGGAGTAATTTTTAAACTCCTTTAGGGCAGGTTTCCCAGATACCTTGTTGCCACCATTTGCAATATGTTATATGGGAAATAATTTTTTATAACTGATGGAAATCTGATGACAATGCTCGTCTTCAAGGTCTTGAATGATCTATAGCAGGGAATATTTACTTTACCTCTGTTTTTTTCATATTCATTCGCAAGTTATTAAACGGCTTTGATTTTAACGTCTCGTGAATGCAATCATCGGTAGCATTTGCTGATGATAGATCCTTGGGCCAAGCTAGACGTAGTCGCAAACAGGGTTGCGACCTTTTTCAAAATTCAGGTTGGCTGAACCATTTCTGAGGTCTATATGGTCTCATATTACACCCATGCTCACCCTGTATATGATACACATTTTTTCACTGAGTCCATTTGATTGTTAGCCATCGACAAGTAAACACGAGAAGCTTACTTGAGATGTACGTCTTGACCGATTTTATCCTGAGACCAAGGTCACATTTCCAATCTCTCATATGAGATATTTCCACTTGAGCTATCGATAGATAAATTTAGGAAATTTTTTGTGGTGCCTCAGATAGGTAGGTACGCATAAGCTGAACTGCGTGCATCCAGATCTTTAGAAAATTTTTAGGACTCGTGCGTCATGTTTTCTTTCTCTCGATGTCGCGTCCTTCCTGTCTAAGAAAAGTGGATTTACCAGTTTGAGAACGGCAACAAGCTGAAACGAATGACATCTCCCATTTAAACCGCAGACCAAAACGTTCCATAAGTTCAGATCGATCTTCGAAAAATGTTTAATGATGTGCAGCTCTACACTGACAATTAGCAAATGAAAATTAACGCACAGAAATGGAAAACAGACCCTGGTTCGCTGTAGCATGGAAAGTGTTGAATAAATGTAAATTTATAAGATAGAGCATTGATGAATCTGAATTTTTTTTTTGTTTCTGTTTGCCCACACTAGTGGTGCAGTTGTACTTCTTCTTTTCCATACAAATGTCATATCGTTTTGTGCTCAATAATAATAACATGAGCTTAATTTTGGGCTACACGATCAACAAAAATGTTTCACAACCAACGCAAGAGTGAATCACTGCGCTGGTTAACTTCAAGCAACCTGAGACCATCGTCGAGCTACGTCGATTTCTTGGGGCCTGCAACTTTTACAGATGTTTTCCAAATGTGAAAACGTGACCTTGCAAATGCAGCCTCACTTGTCCATCCGGATAACAAGGCAAGACTTTAATTTGTCACTGAAGCATCTGACTCTTCTTCTCTCGTAAGCTCAGCCCAACGAAAGCTAAATACAGCGCGTATGATCGCGAACTAAAAGCTATCTATGCCGCAATCAAGTTTTTTAGGTATATTCTGGAGGGTCGGCATTTTATTATCAAAACTAACCATAAGCCTTTAATCTACGCATTCGCTCAAAGCCAATCCGAGACAATTGAGACAGTTGGACTTCATCTCTCAGTTTACGATGGAGATAGTCCACATCTCTGGCTCGGAGGATCTGGTAGCTGACGCCTTCTCCAGAATTAATACGATCAACATGCCATTCACATTAGACCCAACTTAACTAGCCGAGGCTCAACAAGAAGACGACGATCTTTGTGTGCTCCTTGACAACAGCAACAACATGGGATTACAACTAAAAAAGCTGTCAATCGGTACTGCAACAGTTTACTGCGATACTTCAACGGTACACATTCGTCCTTGCCTCCCACCGGAACTTCATCAACAGGCTTTTACTTCAGCTCACGGACTCACTCACCCAAGCGGCAAACCTATCCTTCACCAACTGTGCCAAAAGTACGTATGGCCCAGCATTCAGAAGGACACGATACAATGGACCCGCAACTGCATCTCCTGTCAACGCTCGAAAACCCAACGACACAACAGGAACCAGCCCATCTCAATAAACGTACCGAACGAAAGATTCGATCGTGTACACATCGACATCGTCATTCTGCCATTTGTGGGTATCGATACTGTCTTACTATGGTAGACAAGTTTTCATGGTGGCCAGAAGCAGTCCCCATGCAAGACATGACTGTGGACACAGTGGCCAACGGTTTTTACAACACCTGGGTTGCGCATTTTAGAACTCCCAAAACGTTGACAACTGACGTAGGCGCACAATTTGAGGGCGCACTTTTTCGAGCCCTTAACAGAACCTTCAAATCAGCTCTTATGTGCAGTCAAACAACATCTTGGACAGAACTACTTCCAACTGTTCTACTAGGATTGCGAACGTCACTCAAGGAGGACTTGGGAGCTTAGCCTGTCGAATTACTTTACGGCGAACAGCTACGTGTTCCGGGCGATATTTTACAAACGAGGACATGCCAGCCGATCCTACCTTTTTTGATGAGAAATTTCGTGAGCACATGTGACTCCGTCGACCAACACCGACAGCTCACCACATAAAAATAAGCCTTTTCAACGCAAGGATCTCTACACTTGCACTCATGTCTTCCTGCGAGTTGATGCAGTCAGACAGCCGTTGGACCAACCCTACACAGGACTACATGAGGTGGTTAAACGAATCAACAATCACGTCTTCATTATCAGGATAAAGGGACAGGATGCGACCATCTCAACCGAACGACTCAAACCAGCGTATACTACAAAAGATGAAAACGAATAACATCATGACATTCCCCTCAGTCAAAGCCAACATCAACTTGACGTCAATTCTGGAAAGGAGGTACTGTGGCGATCATAAAAATTATTTCCACCACTGAGTGGCGCTGACATCATCTCGAAGAAGTTTGATTTTACACATCGGGCAACCAATCAACTAGCAACAAGAAGACTCTTCATCAGCTGGCTTTTGGTCGCGAAGCAGACAAGTTTAGTTTCAGTTAACGAAATGTGAGATATTTAGATTTTTGCAATAAATTGTTATTTACCACATTAAGTGAGTTTAACGATTGCATTGTGCACGTCTTAATCCACGGTATTCAAGGCGGCTACATCTCTTGCGATAGTGGTGCCATCGGGTAGTGAGGCTAAGTACTTATCGGATCACTCGCGTTTCTTGAACATTCCAGTCAGCCAATTATTTTTATGGGCTTAGTACAAAACCCCTCTGTCATAAGCGTGGTTGTTTCATTGTAATTTGCCACCAATCCTCTTCTGACCTTCTTTATTTTTTTCTCAGGTATGCATTTTACATGCAAACCAAATTATTTTTCTATGGAGTAAAGTTAACTCTTCAACATCTTATAACCGTGTACAATATTTGATTTCAAATAATTGATTGTTATGTTTAATTTACGCCTATTACACAAACTTCTTGATTACATCATGAAATTTGTTAAGAAAATGAACTTCTGTTAAGTTTTCGATCTAAGTATCAAGTTTTCTAACCACACAACCATCAAAGTCATTTTCTGGGTCATAACCAAATGAATTTCACTTGGAAAAGGCCACACGTTTTCCATAAGTTTTTCCTGGGAATGAAGCAGGAAAAAGTAGTACAAACCCGATGAGAACAGAACACTTTTAAAATGCAAGAATCAGTTGAAGATCCCATGACCAAAGTTGAACTGTGCCAGATGTTTGCTATGCTTCCGAATCCTTCGTCTTTGCAAGTCTAGTGGTGGAAAGTATTCAGTACTTCCACGAGAACTAGCCTTGCATTTGCTTCAACCTAGAGGAATATTATGTACACTGTCGTTGTAATTAAGCAGTGCAAAATGTCTAAGCTAGTAAGTGTTTTTCGTTTTAATTAAGTTGCTCGCCGAGTTCAGAGCGGATACACGAAATTAAGACTTTCTTTTTAATGACGAACTTCCTGCTGACGAAGGGTGCGAGGTGAGAAGGGTGTGATAAGATTTTCAATATTAACGTAAACATGTACTTGCATAATTTAAGATGCTCAAGCTTTTTTTCTGTTTGCGCAATTATTTAGCTGAGACGAATGGGGAAACATTTGTTTTCTTGGATTTGCTAATTCCTAGAAATAGGTCATGAATGCTGTGAGTAATTTTTTCTAAATTCAGTTTCAACGAATAAAGTCGTTGTTTATAATTAGTAGAATAAACAAGAAACTCGATTTTTTATTAAATTTTGTTGGAATCTAAATATTATCATACCCATGATTTTTCATGCTAAATTCCTGCTTGTAGCAAAGCAGAAGCTTAGCATGAAAATCAATCATCCCACTCCTCCCCATAGATCCACAACTTTATCCTTTCTATATTTAATTGTAAATTTCACACATTAATTATCAACTGAAAGCTCCCTGAAGCCTTTCGAATACCGAACCATATCGGTAAAATGTAGTGTAAAATAATTTCAAAACCTATTTTATGTATTAAATAAAACAAATCCCTGTGACAATTTAACTTTGCCATCCTTAAATCGAGGCTTGTACTAGTATATACTGGTACTATGTTGAGGTATAACTGAAATATGGAGTGAGCTGGGACTGGTGAAAAACTTTCCAGTTGCTGTGTTAAGTGACGTGATATAGTTGAGTCTCTTGTGTGGAAAGTTTCACAACATTTTAACCATTGGGGCTGGAACCTTTATCTGAAACAGATAAATTATTTTAAAGACTTTGAAAACAGTTGAGGTATTCTCCAGTTGCGGTACAAAACTAAAAACTATGTTTTCGGGTATAGGTGGAACGGACAACAACTTATTCTTGGACATTTTTGTGGAATTTGTGATTGTATGTATAATGTGAATATTTCTTAATAGTCAAAATGTTACTCCGGAGATTATAGTTGGATGCTATCAGGGGAAGAGGATTGAGAATGTTTGTCAGGATTACAGGATAAAGGTAAACTTTCTTGTTTATAGAAATAGTTATATTCCATTAAATGTGAAATGAACATGTCAATTTTAAGTTTATGGTTATTGTGTAGATAGATTAAAGTTCCAATGAATTGCACTAAATATTAAATAAATGACATCAACAATGAAAATTGTAGAAAATTCATTGAGAAGCCTTTAAATAAGAACAAATAAACTGAGTTCCAAAGTGCGGTCTTTTATTTATACGTTTGATTGACAAAACAGTTGACAAACGAGTGACAAATGAATTAATGTATGATGAATTGTTGATCAACTGTGTATGCGATGATGTGTATATGTGTGCGTGAGAATATTACCATCCAAAACTCTTCCTTGATATGAACAGGCAAATGAAAATACCAAAATTGTCTTGTCAATTCCGTATAGGCCAAGAGATTTGACAACCTTGGCATACAATCTGCTCGGCAATAATTTCTTCATGACGTCATTCAGCATTTCGTCTGATGGAATATGCAATATGCTTATTGCACCATTCTTTATAGCCTCGTGGATAAAGTTGAAGTGTTATGTAACGTATTTTGTTGATCTTGATCGCCACTTTTGTTATCACTGTACAGCAATCTGTTTGACGGTTGAGAGACATCGTTTCTTTTCTCACATCGATGAGTGCCTTGATGTGGCCTCAGTCATTGACAATGGAACAGTCTTTTGCTTTTGTGATTTGCAGCTTATGGCAGCTTCTGCCAGAATGAACTCGTATCTCGTATATGGTTTAGAGTCTACTGGACAGTTTTCACAATCTTTTTTAGCGTTTATTATAAACCAGCGATAATATCGCGGTGCTTTTCTGATATCTAAGTGCAATTTCGGCCACGCCCCAGTGCTTGTCATTTGAATTCCTGTTGAGTTGACTTAACATACTTACGTTGAGAGATATGTCGGATCTGGTTGCCACAAACACATACATTAGTGATCAAATTAGCCCTCGATATCTTTGATTCCTTGTACTTTTTTCAGAGTTGGCTTCAGCTTTCAACTTTAATGTTGGACTCGCTGGTGCAGTTTGAGGGATGATGCTTTTCATATTGAACTTCGTCAGCAGTTCTTCAAAAAAATGTTTTTAGCCTAGGATTATCCTGCAATTTTCCTGTTTAATCTCGGCCTCTAAGCAGTATTTTGCCTCTCCCAACTCGTTCATCTGGGAAGTTTTCTTCAAGGCATTTTTTTAATTTTACGATCAAAGATTTGTTCGTTAATACCACCAGCATGTCGTCCACATATACCAGAACAATTGCGACCTATTCTCTAGCGTAAAACAAACATGGATCAGATACTATCGATTTCAATCCCAGCTTTTCAAGTTCAGTACACAGTCGCTCGTACCATTTCCTACCAGATTGTCTCAATTCATATATTGTTTTACAGAATCTGCATATCTGGCCTTGCTTGACTATGCTTTGTAGTATCTCCGCGGCTTTATTGAGTTTTTGTGCTCGTTGTAAACTCTATACTCCACAAATTCTTTAAGCGTGGATGAGATCTCAATATAGAGTTCTTCGTTGACTTTACTGTTCAAATATCCGGTAGCTACGCCTATCTGCTCAATTTGAACACCAATTCGGTGGACAATGCGGCAAGTAATCTAATAGATTCTAATCTTACTACTGGCACAAATATCTAATCGAAGTTAAATCCAGGGCTCTGATTCAAGTCTTAGGCTACTATTCGTGCTTTTTTTGCATTCTGTTTCACCATTTGCATTTATTTTACTCTTCAAGATTATTCTAGAACCAATTGCTCTTCTTGGCTCTTGACGTTTCGTGAGTTCCTATTTCCCGTACTCCAAATGCAAACATGCTAATTCTGGGGTTGCACGCTTCTACTTCTGCAAATTCAGTCCACAGATCACTTCCTTGAGCTGGACATCTGCGACGAAAGCTAACTCTTCGATGAAATTAGTTTCAATATATTATTTTTTGTCTCGAATTTCAAATTCTTCTGCCGATGTGGTTTTTAGGGTTTTGTAAAATAATTTTACAAAACCCTACTAAAATCGCGACCTATCTGACCGTCTGTCCGTCCGTGTGTCACAGCATCTTTTCTCGCAAACTACTTAAGTTAGAAACATCAAATTTTGTATGCAAGTGTAGAGTGGTGCTCTCTTCAAAGTTCAACTACAAAAAAAATTTTAAAGGAATTTAAGGGGGGTCTCCGCATCTAGGGGAGTGGCCCCCGAAAAAAAAAATTCATCAAAGGTAACCGATATGGGTATCAAATGAAAGTTCTTGATTTGATATTTTTTACTTCGAAGGACGCGCAGAGAGGGGACATACACGAAAAATTGGTGTCCCCCTCCTCGCGGTTGGACACCTGTGATCCGAAAAATCTGAAAAAAATTATGGAGGTAGGTGTTTATAAATACAATACAATAACAACAAATACCTTAGAAGTCATTCGAATCCATTTATAAAACATGAGTCAAACCCGTGTTGTTATATAAAAGTAAAACGTGGACTTTGACGAGCGAATCAGAAAAGGGAGATGACGTTCTTAAACCCAAAGGGCTATGGAAAATTTACAGTCGAGTGTAACCAGGAACAAAGTGGAGACTTCATTAAAACGATGAGTTGTTTGAACTTTTTGACGACCCACTTATTTCCTCTTGCTTAAAGTTGAGTAAATTGCATTGGGCGGGCCACGAAGAAAGAATAGAAGAAAACTGGCTACCCAAAAGTACATTAACGTGCAGAGCATAAAGTAGACATCCAGCGGAAAGACCGTGAACTCGATGGGAAGACACGATAGAAGCTGACAGCAGATCCTTGTTGGGAGGAAACAACTGGCAGATAAGGTCGCGGAACCGTGATGATTGGAGGAAATTAATCGTGGAGGCCAAGGCTCAGCTTCGGCTGTGGCGCCACAGATGATAATGATAATTCGAATGACGTCTTGTTTTCATAAATTCTGCTTGGACTTAAAAGTTTTTTAAGATAGTTCCAAATAGAAATAGCTTTCACCCAAAACCGCGTATCGAGTCCCCATTAAATTAATAAACACAATACCTTACTAGTGTTCAGTATAAGCGTCCAACAAAGCTATTTTTGATTCCTTCACGTTTCGAAAATTCATTGAACTCTCGATTGCGAAATTCACCACCGTTATTGGATTGTAACGCCTGACTTGAAATCCCGTGTATTCCTCCACAAAGGAAGAGTGTTTTCATAATTCTTCTTTTTCCCTGCCCTTATTTAGTTATTTAAATTCCATTTAACAGATTAAACATAATCCAATTACAAAATGGAACAAAACAAACAGAACAGAAAATTAATGAAAATTAGAATTAAGTGCCAAAGTTAATATAAAAAGAAATTCAATGATATTAAAAATAGTGAGTACTTGGTCAAATATGCACGTACCATTAAATTAAAGCACAAAAAAGTCTAATATTTACTCCAATTGAGTTGTGAGAACCAGACTTCTTAATCTCAATTTAAAAACTAGGTATAAGCTCAAGCTTATCATGATTCCTTACCCTCCGTATAATGGGAGAGTGGAAATATAAATTTGTACGGGCATACAGTGGCACAAACAAATTGTTTGCCTGAGAAGAACGCGATGATTGACGAAGACGTAAATCTGCAAACAATGTTGATGAAATTTGATTGTGGCAGAGTTGATATAGAAAACACTGATCTAGATACATGCAACGGGATGACAGAGTAGGCAAACGTAAGAAGGATAAATAACAGTCATAGGGTTAGCTAAACTTTTTTTTTTTTATTTTTTTTTTAATTGGATCATTTCACCCTTTTCACATCAACTTAATGTAAATCTATACGACAAATTTGCTCTACATTCGAAGCTTATCTAACGTCGCGCGGATATCGATCACTCTTTCGGATGGCTCCGATAGCTTTTTTTTTTTAAATTACTTTTTATGGAATTGTTTGCAGCTACATACAAATGAGTTGCATATTTTGAATAATAATTTTTCTGAAAAATTATTAGAGAAGAAAAATGTTAGAAGAAGGTGGTTTCGACGTGTGCACTAATTCTCCTCAGGCCATCACTCTTAGATACACACCGGTGATGGCGACCACCATGCTCAGAGGTGAGGGAGTTAATTTTTAATTTTTCTACTTATGCAAACTCAATATGTTTTTGTATCTGCAAGTTATATTCAAGGTAAATTTCTCTTGTAAGTACTTGTATTAGCTAAACTTTTTTTTTTTTAATTGGATCATTTCACCCTTTTCACATCAACTTAATGTAAATCTATACGACAAATTTGCTCTACATTCGAAGCTTATCTAACGTCACGCAGATATCGATCACTCTTTCGGATGGCTCCGATAGCTTTTTTTTTTTTTTCGAATGTAGAGCAAATTTGTCGTATAGATTTACAGTAAGTTGATGTGAAAAGGGTGAAATGATCCAATTAAAAAAGAAAAAGTTTAGCTAATACAAGTACTTACAAGAGAAATTTACCTTGAATATAACTTGCAGATACAAAAACATATTGAGTTTGCATAAGTAGAAAAATTAAAAATTAACTCCCTCACCTCTGAGCATGGTGGTCGCCATCACCGGTGTGTATCTAAGAGTGATGGCCTGAGGAGAATTAGTGCACACGTCGAAACCACCTTCTTCTAACATTTTTCTTCTCTAATAATTTTTCAGAAAAATTATTATTCAAAATATGCAACTCATTTGTATGTAGCTGCAAACAATTCCATAAAAAGTAATTTAAAAAAAAAAAAAAAAAAAAAAAAAAAAAAAAAAAAAAACAGTCATAGGGTTGATATGGGACATTGAATTTGTAAAACCAGACACGAGTAAATTTTCGCTGGACATTCTCTAACGAGTTAATGAGGTAGCAGTGTCGGGAAGACCAAACTAAAGAGCAATATTCAAGGATAGCATGAACAAGACAGATAAACAAGCGGAAGGGGATAGTTATATTGTTAAATTTATAATATTTTTGAGGCCCTAGTAGTCACGAATAGAATGTGTGTATCAAAATTGAGCTTAGGATCAAAATTTACACCAAGATCCTTAGAAGAGCTCCCAGCAGCGAGTGGGACTTCATTTAATATACATAAAGGCGAAAGTCAGTGGAGATTGATTTGGATTAAAAGTCATTATATAGCATTTGGCAACATAAAGACAGAGATGGTTAGACGATCACCAGTTACTTAGTGCAATCAGGTCTATCTGAAGATATTGACAATCTTGTACAGACCTGATAGCTCGAACGGCTTTGAAATCGTTGGCATACAGTAGGCAATTGGAGGCGATAATCGAAGGAAGATCATTTATTAAACAAGTTGGGTAGACAGACCTATTCTCATGTCAGAAGGGTATTGTACTCAACTTACAAAATGCAGTAACCAGCAACGAATAAAATCAAGAAACATGTCAAAGACGATTTAATTGGAGAAAATGTGAAATTCGAGGATCATACTATTATTAACAAAGTTGAACGAATTTTGACTTCTGAGGTATTTGTTATAGTTATACCCATAAATATCTCCTTTGATACTTTTTTCAGATTTTTTAGATCACTGGTGTCCATTCGCGAGGGAGGAAACACATTTTTCATATATTTCCCCCCCTGTGCTCCCACTGAAGCAAAAACTGTCAGTTTAAGAACTGTTTTGAAAAGCTCTCATAGAGAACTTTCAGTTGATACTCATATCGGCTACCTTTCATGAAATTTTTTTTTAGGGGCTACTCCTCTGTACTGTAATCATCGATTCATGGCCTATTTTTTCGACTCCTAGAATGGTTACAAAGCCCTTTTGCTAGGAGCTCTCTCCTGCCTCTTTGACTTGTTTCAATTGTATGTACTCATCTTCATGAAACCTATCACTCCTGAAATTTTCATGCAAATCCTAGCAAAGCTGTAGTGTCTAAGTCGGTAAAAAGCGCATATGGCTCCATAGCAATATGTTTCCATAGTAATACAGGGCATATTGCTCCATAGTAATACACGAAAATTCAAATCGCTATAACTTCGGTAAATACTATTCGATCTTTATGAAACTTTCCGAAAAGATCAACCTTATAAATAGTCATCTCTTTGCTAAATTTTATTGAGTTTAAGGGTACCGTTTAGATTTTATTCAAGAAAACACAAAATCGATAAATCATACTATTACTAACAAAGTTGAGTGAATTTCGACTTCTCATGTATTTGTTGTTATTGTACTCATTAAGGCCTACATTAATGATTTTTTTCAGATTTTTCGGATGGAAGGTGTCCAATCGCGAGGGGGGGGTACGCGAAAAGTTCGTACATTTCCCCTTCCCCTGCCCCCCTCGGTACTTATAAGACAATTTTAAGACTTGTTTTGAAAAGATCTCATTAAGACCTTTCCAATGACTCCCTACTCGACTACCAATGGTGAAATTTTTTTTTTGAGGGGTCACCCCCTTATATGGGGAGACCCCCTTAAACGCCTTTGAAAAAATTTTCCACCCTTGAACTTTCGAGAGGTCACCACTTCTGACCTTTCTACAAAGTTTCATGGCTGTAGCCTCTATAGTTTCGGAGAAAAAGTCCTGTGACATACAGACGGACGGACGGACGGACGGACGGACGGACGGACGGACGGACAGACGGACACAGGTCGTGATTGCAATAGGGTTTTGTATTTTAGTACAAAACCCTAAAAAAGGAATAGGAGGGGACCAAAAATGGAACCTGGAGGAACATCAGAGGACGGATAAAATGGAATAGAGGTAGTTTTACAGTAACTAACACAACATATACGAGAAGATAGGTAGGAGTCCATCCATGATTAGAGAGGGCCAGCAACCCCAAAAGCTTTCAGTTTTTAACGGAGAAGTTGACAGTTGACCATGTCAAACACCTTCGCGAAGTCAGTGAAGATGACATCAACCTGCAATCGATTGTCTAGCGCCTTAGCAATGTGATCGGTCAATTCAATTAAATTTGAGGTCGTAGAGCGACTTTTGAGAAACCCATGTTGTTCCTTCGATAAGAAAGGGGGCAATAAAATTGCAAAATGGTTACATACCAGACGCTCGAGAAATTTCGGGAAACAGGAAATTAAGGAAATAGGACGATAATTGGACACAGAAGAAGGATTACCTCTTTTAAGAATAGGAACAACGTTTGCTCTTTTCCAATAATTAGAGAAAATACCAGTCTTTAGACTGACGTTGAAGAGAAAAGCCAGAGGGATACAAAGCGAAGACGCTGATGACTTGACAAAAGCATTCGGTAAGCCATCAGGACTAGGTGATATATTAGGATAATGAATTATTGATTGTTCGCCATGAGGGAACTCTCCAAACTAATGAAGTTGTTTTTCATTGCAGTCTTTAGTTCTTTTTTTGCTTAAACACGCGAATCACAAAAGTGGGCTCTGGATTTTTCAGTCCCACAACACTTGAAACGGCGGTGTGCTTTACTTTTAGCATTTGACAAACAAAGTACTTGTTTAGTTAGCCATGGTCTCTGTTTTACTTTGCAAAGAGCTTACAACTGATTTTCTTTTAAGGCTTGATATGAAAAGATCCTATCAAAACCTTTTTTTTATGTCGGGACTTTTTTGACCCGACTGTCCAATGTTGTGCGACTCGATGCCCCAAAACAAAATGCTTTGAGCTTTGATTAATATATGATTTTTTTTTATTTGAAATAGCAAAATGCACGATTCACATACAAAACAGCGAAACAATACAGTTCTCTCGATAGAAAAAATTATACTTTTATATTTCAATCCATTTTACATTAGAGACAAAATGATTTATTCATTTTGACGGTTTTTCACTGACTATTTTGCACTCGACAAACCACTTTTTTGCACATTTAAGCACTAACAAACTCTTTTCGCCAATGAACAAAAATAAAACAATCGACCCTGACAAGAGTGCCAAACGCTGAGGTATACACATAGATATAGAGCTTACTGGATCTGCAACCGGTCGTGAGAGCCGAAGCAATTAGCAACCTTCGCTAAAGTTGTGTGAAGTTGAGGTTTGAAGTGATATGCTTTTGTTTTTGCACTGTATTCACTCCGAAACACATTCACGTTTAAACAGTTTATAATTTTGAAGATCGCGTGCACGAAATCGGCACTTTAGTTCACTGTTTTTAATTAAAAATTTGCGAATTTTCCATCGGCGTTGACAATTGAGTTTTCTGACGTGTTTCGCGCCTCTTTCCTTTCTTTTGCGTTGACGTTTGAGTTTTCTGTGAGAGTCGTTTGTTGTGTTGTACTCAAACTGTTTTACGAATGATAACGAAGGCGCAATCGTATGCACGTGAAATGAAATTTCGTTGGTGTGCATGGGTGTTAGTGGGGAAGTGATTCTTCTGAAGAGAGGACAGAAAATCTGTATGGAAACAAAGGGGAAGGAGAAGCAGAGGGAATCATATAGTTTCGAGGGCGTAAGTTATTTATAACTTATTTATGTGGCAAATTTGCTTCTCGCATGGACGAGTACACAGATTCTCGTTGCTCGTCCATTTAATTATATGTCTTTGGGTATACATATCCGCCCTTTTACAGGACCAAGCCCGGAACCAAAAATCAGATTTAATTCCGCCAGCAAGCAAACATGTGAAACCGGCACTCTCGTGGCCATGAACGTACGCATATCGAATTTCATGCCACATGTCGTTGATTAAACGATTCTGTACCATCGTTCTCAAATGGTGAATTAAAGGCTTAGGATTAAATCAATGCCCCTCACACAGGCCCAAAAGCGGATGCATGACGTCATAATGCGCATCATAATTTTAGACGTATTGACCTGATCTTTTAGAGCAATTGAGCAGTTTTTGACAGTTCCTAATGTGACGTCATGTACCTTAATTGCTTTCCTTTCGGGCCTGAGTAAACAGGCGTTGATTAAATACGACTATGAATATATGTTTGGTTTTTACGGAGCGGACAAGCTTGTTGGTGAAAGATTTATTTAATCGTCTCAACCTTGATGTATATTGATTTTCGATTGTAAAAGACATGTGTTTGATGGTATCTCAAGGGTTAAATATATGGTAGTTAATATAATTGAGGCCTGAGATTAACTTTACAGCTTAAGCTGCGTTAATTTAAATTTGATTTTATGCTTATTACTTAATCAATCACGGAAAACCTTTCTTCCTATCTTTCTACTTTTTCATCGGTGATTCTGGCTGAGTGACTTTAAAGCGAATTCCATTAAAATGTATGCACATTTGTTGACCGTTTCTCATGCCATAATGTCAATAGACTACGATGAAACAATGAATAAATCGACACCATAAAGTGCGATGTTTTTGTGGTGTTAATTCATTCACTCTTCTTACATTAATAATATAAATAAGCCAATTCTGGCACTGTAAGTAAAACGATTCTAATGGAATAATACTTTTATGGTTGATAAGTTAACGTTTATTGTTAATACATTGTTGTGAATTCCGGCGTACCGGCACTCTCTCATTCGCAACTTCAAATCTACCTAACATCTCCACCTTCTTTTGGGCACTTATACTTTTTCCTCTGTATATATTTTTTTTGTTTTTATTAACAATTTATTAATTTCCTTATAGTTTTTATTTCCCCATCATCTCAATCCTTCCCTCTTATCCTATTTTTAAATATGAAAAAAATAGTAATATAATAATAATCTTTCCATTAGCAAAATTTCATTCGATACCTTTTTCCTAACAAAACCTAATTCCTTCCTTCATACTAACTAATTTTATTCATTAGTTCCCACTAACAAAATTTTATTTGTTATACTAACAAAATTAATCTACGCTTCCCTGCTTACAAATTAAGAAAGGTGCATAGTTGAAGTTGCTAACTCGATGAATGAGAAATCAACAGAAGGTGGTTCCGCTGGTAGCGTCTAGGATTCTCGACCCTGGGTTCAAGTTCTCGCAAGTGCAGGAAAACACACTTTTTAGGATATTGACAAAAGCAATTGTTTCCGTATACTCGTATGTGACAATTTGCATTTAACCAAACACTATCATGGTTATGCAAATCGCCATATATGCAAAATGGATATTGTTGCGTTCGTCGATATGGAAAATATGTGTGGGTAGCGGAATCGAAGTGTATTGAACTTTGATTACTTTACTCGGACGCGGCAACGGTAATTGGGAATGAAAGGATTGCGGGATTGGTTTTTGGGAGTTGATGGTATTCGATATTTGATTTGAAGATAAGAAAGATTGCTTTTAGCGGTGCGTGGATTGTTAATTCGGGGAGAAAAGATTTAGTGTTTGGTTTTGAAAAGAGGAAGAAGTTCTTTGACGGTGTAAAGAAGTTTTTTAAATTTAGAAATCGGAAGTGAATTTTAACTAGGATTGGCGGGGAAAGGTTTTTGATTTAGGTGTTAGTGGATAAAGTTTTAGTGGACGAAAATTTAAGTGTACGATTACAATTTTCACTTAGAGGCACAATGATAATTCGAAGTACGTCGTGAGAAAATTTCGGCTTCGATATTAATAAAATAAATGAAACTTGTATATTAAAACAAAATTTAAAAGGAGTGAGGAAAGAAAACAATGAATGCTAAGGCGTATAAGTTAGCTTAAAGTGAAGAGGAATGAAGGAATGTGCCGGAAAATAAGCGTGGGAATATCGACAGCTTAGACAAGCCAGTGCCGAACTTACAAAAGTGCAAAAAATGAAAAAAATGGATCGAAAGCGGATGGCGCTTTTAAAAGTAGCCATTTTACATTCTTTTTTTGGTTTTTTTTATGTTAAAGACATTTCCATTTTAATTCACAGTGGCCCCACGCTTTTCTTTGTCTTTTGCCGAGCGCTCGGAGCTGTGCAAGAAAAGGAGTGAGTATAAATTTGACTTTTTCTTTATTTTATTCTGTTCATTATATCATATTGTGTAATTTTCATTCATATAGTATATTTAGGTAACCTTCACTTAGTTCAAACTTCATTATATTAGATTTTGAAGGGGTGGATTTGCTTTTCGTGTTTATATTTTCTTTTTGTTAAATAAAACGGCCATGCCAGTGTAAGCAAAAAAAAACATTTTTTATTCCTTAAAATAACCTCCCACTTTACCTCCTGATCCCTTCGTTTTTTTATGTGTAGGGTGACTCAGCACAAGTAGAGAGTGTCCCAGAAGACCCACGACACGACTGAGCACTAGCCGGCCTCAGTATTCCATCCCAGGCCACTCACCCCTCTGCTGAAACATAATGTCTGCAACTGCGCTGACTTCCGCGGTGGTTACAACGTTAACAACCTTTCAATTGATACCTCATTTGGCAATCTTCGGAAAAATCAGGTTTTGAGAGGTCACATCCTATATGGGAAGCCCCCTCTCCCCTTACAATCCTTTTAAATTTTTTACTATAAAACTTCCAGGAAACGACCACGTTTGAGCTTTGCACAAAGTTCAGTGTTTCCAGTACCAACTTGCTGCGGCGGACGTACAGACATGTACAAATACATGCGAGTATATTGAATTTTATTTCTGCAACATCCCACAAGCTTCAAAACGCAATAATTAATTGAAAAGTATGCTTTCTTTCACCTCATAACCAGAAAATTTACAAATTGCTGCTAGCAGTTCATTATTTGGGGTATTTTAAACATTGATCAAACTTTTGCAAGCACACAAAAATCCAAAATCCCAATTAGCATTGAAAATAAAAGGTACGAAAAAGGTTTCAACAACAAAAGAAAATTTGTTTTCAAACACGGTGCACCTTCAAAATGACATTACATCTTAATTTGCTGGATGGTACCCTTTCTGTACAATGCCGTTCAATTGTTTAACTTACCTTTTCAACTTTCTTAATTATAATCCCAAAAATTTTGCTGCCAGTCAGTCGCCACCATCACTTTGGTTTACTTCTTTGATAACTCTGTAAGAGTGTTTCTATAACGTAAACGAAAATTAATATTAATTAGCAGCTATGGCCACTTGAGCAGAAAAACGGTGGATTCTTTAAAGTAATCAAAACAAGGAAAAGCACTTTAAATACCGAAAAAAATTTGTTTCCACTTTAATTGAAATTTCAAATTCAATTTGGAAAGTTTTCAAAAGTTTGCAAAAATACTTATTTAAAGTTAATCGTATTCCTCAATAGAAGATAGTCCTATCTTCTTTTATAAAAATAAATAATTTCAGAAGTCTTCCTGGAAACATATTTGAAGAATATATGGTTAAGACATAGCTCTGAGAAGCCACAAAATAAACTCATTTGAAACTTGATAAAATTAAGCCTTCAAGTTTAAAAGTTGGTTGACATTAATTCGACAAGAGATTGCAGGAATTCCAAGGTAGAGAAAATTTCCAGTTGCGTGATGCATTTTATTGGATTCATAGACAATTTAACCAAATAATAAAAGAAAGGCGATTTTTTTTAAATAGATGATGCATGAAATGAGAAAAAGAATCACAAAATTAAGAAACATCATAAAAGAAACAAGTTGGGTAGACAGACCTATGCTCATGTCAGAAGGGTTTTGTACTCAACTTACAAAATGCAGTAACCAGCAACGAATAAAATCAAGAAACATGTCAAAGACGATTTTATTGGAGAAAATGTGAAATTCGAGGACCATACTATTATTAACAAAGTTGAAAAAATTGTGAATTCTGAGGTATTTGTTTTAGTTATACCCATAAATATCTCCCTTGATAATTTTTCCAGATTTTTTAGAAACACCTTTTTCATGTATATCCCTCCCCCCCCTGTGCCCCCACTGAAACAAAAACTGTCAGTTTAAGAACTGTTTTGAAAAGCTCTCATAGAGAACTTTCAGTTGATATTCATATCGGCTTCCTTTCATGAAATTTTTTTCAGGGCCCACTCCTCTGTACTGTAATCATCGATTCATGGCCTATTTTTTCGAATCCTAGAATGTTTACAAAGCCCTTTTGCTAGGAGCTCTCTCCTGCCTCTTCGCTTGTTTCAATTGTATGTACTCATTTACATGATACCTATCATTCCTGAAATTTTCATGCAAATCCTAGCAAAGCTGTAGTGTCTAAATCGATAAAAAGCGCATATGGCTCCATAGCCATATGTTTCCATAGTAATACAGGGCATATTGTTCCATAGTAATACGGGAAAATTCAAACCGCTATTATTTCGTTAACTACTATTCGATCTTTATGAAACTTTCAGAAAAGATCAATTTTATGAATAGTCAACTGTTCGCTAAATTTTATTGAATTTAAGGGTACCGTTTAGATTTTATTCAAGAAAACATAAAATCGATAAATCATAGTATTACTAACAAAGTTGAGTGAATTTTGACTTCTCGTGTATTTGTTGTTGTTGTACTCATTAAGGCCTACATTCACGATTTTTTTCAGATTTTCCGGATGGAAGGTTTCCAATCGCGAGGGGGGGGTACGCGAAAAGTTCGTATATTTCCCCCTCCCCTGCCCTCCTCGGTACCGATAAGGCAATTTTAAGACCTGTTTTGGAAAGATATCATTGAGACCTTTTCAATGACACCCTATTCGACTACCAATGGTGAAAATTTTTTTTTGGGGGGTCACCTCCCTATACGGGGAGACCCCCTTAAACGCCTTTGAAAAATTTTTCCAACCTTGAACTTTCAAGAGGTTACCACTTCTGACCTTTCCACAAAGTTTCATGGCTGTAGCCTCTATAGTTTCGGAGAAAAAGTGCTGTGACATACAGACGGACGGACGGACGGACGGACGGACGGACGGACAGACGGACAGACGGACACAGGTCGTGATTGCAATAGGGTTTTGTATTTTAGTACAAAACCTTAAAAAGGTTTTTGCAGCTTTCTTCAACAAAAAAGATGGTTGTGTTTATGGGTGACTTGTTACTTAAAAGTATTCTTATAACTTAATCAGAATCGTTTGCTTCTTCTTATTTACTCTTAAGCCACTTGATTATAGACTGATTATTTCCACGTTATTTTCCAATGGGTAAATTGTGCCCATCAAAACTTTAGGGTCATGTTTAAGCAGTTCGAGCACGTGTTGATCCATGGAAATAGGATCATAGACCAACACGGTGGATGCAATAGCTCTTGAGTCAGAAATCTTTGAAGCTGTCATGATAACAAGTCGAGTAAGTAGGAGAGTGCCCCTTCCAGAAGGTGTTTAAAACTAGCTCGGACTTTAAAACGAATTTTCTGATAGCATAAATCGATGAATTGAACTATTCATTCAATATATTGTAATATAGTGTTTTCCATTCAAGACATAACAAGAAACAAATAAATTACAATAAATCGATTGTGAGGCATGCTGTGGGGCTAGTGGCGCCGTCTTGATGAAACGACATATCGTTGATATCAAGTTCATCCAACTTTGGCCACAAATAATCTTCCAATATAACACGGCCGTTTTCATCCACGAAAAAATGCGGCCCAATCACACCTCCGACATGAAAACCGCACCAAACAATAATTTTTTGCGGATATATCGGTATCTTAAGAAGCATATGTGGATTCGTTGCCAACCAATAATACATATTTTGCTTATTAACAGAACCATTGGGCCAGAAATGAGCTTCATCGCTGAAAATGATTTTTCGATAGTAGTAATTTTTGATGATTTCCAAAAGTGTCTGGTTCGTGAGCTTTACCATGATGAAAATGTTGACTTTAACTAACGTTTTGACATTGGCAGTTCATTTAAAAAGTTTAAAGGTGCGTTCATATAAAGATATAAAATTGCTATGGCCCTAAGGCAAAATCCTATTCTTGTCTTTGAAATCGTTGAAATTTAACCAAAAACTGTCGAGTCTCTTTCATAAGCACATCAGAACCGTCATTTTGTTCCAGCTTAAATAAATTTTTAAAGTGCTTGGCCAATCGAGCATGCGCAAATTAAACACTATTCCCCAAATTTTCATGAAAACCCAAAGAAAATAAGAATGCCTAGATCGATTTGAAAAACACATCAACCATCAGCATGTGTTATTGTTGTTGTGATTCTATACAATTGAAATCGCTGTAGCTCGCTTGATTATGACCTGTTTCTTATTAAATTTTTTATGCATAAGAATATTATATTAATCTACAAAACTGTGAAATTGTACGAAGCTTAAAGGCACCGTTTTGATTTTATGGGAGAAAATATGAAATTTATAAATCATACTATTATTAACAAAGTTGAGTGAATTTTGATTTTTGTCGTATTTGCTGATCTTGTACTTATGAAAATCAGATTTTTTTGGCTCAAAGCTCCCCCGTTGCCAGGGCGGGACATAAATTCTTCGTACATTTTGCCTTCCCCTAGATTCCCTAACGCATAAAAAGAACTTGTTCTCTCAGATTCTTAAAGTTCTGATCAAAACCTGTCAGTTGATATCCATTTGATAAAAAAATATTTTACTTATGGGATCTGGTGTTTGGCAACCTGGCGATCCCAATTATTCCAACAGGTGTTGAAATTTCTGTCCGAGAATCGCCAGGAGACGTTGCGGTTTCATATTTCGTGGTTTTGTCGGCTAACGCGATTGACGATCTGTCAACATCTGTCCTCGCGCTTAGCGTCGCGTAATTCAAAAGGCGTTAATAGCCATCGTGGGAAATCAGTGCACCTTCAACTCAACGTTGTGTGGGAAGAGGAAATCCGGAAAGGAAAGGTGGTAGCAACTAGGTTCTGGTGACTCTCACCCCAGGAAGGCATCGTGGTTTTTGAAGCAGCCTTCTATCTTGAATCGGCCATCCTGCGAAAAGATACAGATACTTCACTTGTGAATTAGCCCGAAAATTGTTCGTGAAAGCATGGAGAAGCAGGCCCGTATAGAAGGACGACGCCACTCTAAGGAAAGTGACGAGGACAAGTTTCCAACAACACAGATTCTGTGTTGTCTACGCAAATGTTTTTGATAATTTTATAAACTTCATCTCAACCACATACGATCATATTCAATATGATCTTAATTGTCTGATTTTTGAAATTTCTGCATTGCAGATCAAGACTGTATTTTAAATTCGGTGACCACTAACTATTTGAAACTTACACTTTGTTTTAATGAATATTTTGAAGAATATTTAGGGTAACTTCCATAATTTATTATCAACTCTAGATGCTCCGTTCCATTGATTTTTACAGTGAACTTAGAATTTATTAAGTTGAAACTGATTTTTGGCAATTAATTAGAATTCGTATTGAGGTTGGCCACCGCAAATATATAATCGATTGTTAAAAGGAGGGAACTCTAATTGAAATAGATGAAAAGTGAAGGTGAACTTTTAAGTAGATTTTTTTTTCTTGTAACTTCTATTCCCCATATTTGATTTCTTCTAAGTGAAGGCCCTAAATCTTTTAAGATAGTTATGATTGTTGTAATTAAAATGTGAATGAAAGAGAAGAACTATGAATTGCTAAATAAAAAACCTGTCTTCTTTACTGAATTCTTTACCGGAGGAAACCCCTCACAATGGTTGGCTCTTATTTGAATAACTCAGCCGTCGAGCTGTCATCACATTTCAATGCTACATGGGCTTATGTCAGATTCTAGGCCTACCAGTCGTTGCGTATAGACGTGTTTTTAATCGCTTCTGTCATTAATTTGAAGAATTAATAAATTTTCCACAAAAGTCAGTTGAAATTAATTTTTTTAATTGAAAACAACCACTGTCAAATTATTCAAACATTTATCGAATACCTAAAATTTCTTTCCTGAAGAAGTGTCAAAAAGCGGAAATACATTCAAGGGAAGTCCCGATTTATGAACATTCTCTCTAATCTCCCTGCAAAAGCAGCGAGATGACGGAGCCTGATGGCTTCAGCCATCAACGTGAACGATCGTGTCCATTGCCAACGATGACGGGCAAAAAACAGCTACAGCAAAGATTCGATACCAACGAAGAAGACCTAAAATTTTATCAGTCATCGAGATCGAGCAATTAATCAAAGCTAACGAGAAGGCTCAGGGAAAGAAAACGAAACTTCGGATCCAATCGCTAGAAGAACAAGTTGGAAAATTTACGTTCAGCAAAGCAAAAGAAACCAGCAAGAAAGAAAAAGGAGTAAAGTCAAAAGTTACCAAAGATGAGAAATTTAAGAAACCGCAACAAGAAACTGATCAAGAAAATGTCCTCAGCGCAGGCGAAGCATACGTCAGCCCGAGCTATGATGCAGCGCTAGCTGGACTAGACGGCTCCATGAGTATTGGAGAGGATAAAAGTACCGAAAATTCTGAACATTGTATTACTAAACCTGATAATGGATCTATCGAATATTTAAAAATTAAAAATAGGGAGAAAAAACCAAAAGTTTTGTTTGCTAGTCCGTTGGCCAAGGTGAATCAAAAGAAAGAAAAGTCCCACCAATCAATGTATTTGGCCAAACAGGCAAAGATGTGCTTTGGCTTTTGGCAGCAGAAAATAAGCTAAATGATTTTGAGACAAAAAGAGTCAATGCCTATAAACAGGCAATTAGAAATAAGTCATTGATTGATTTTCAGACAACAAAAGTTCGTTGAATTTCGAAGATGTTCCGCATTTTATATACACCCCGAATAGCAAAAAAAAAACCAGGCCTTTTTCTTGAAGGGTCTGGACTGCGGAGAGGACAAAGTTAAACTCCTTCAGATGTTTCAAGAAGTTGCACCAAAAATAGAGTGTATTACAGTTTAAGACTTTGTGACAAGGATAACGCTTGTCGAGCGTAAAAACTAGGCTTATTACTTAGTTCAAATTTCCAGCAAATGCAGTTCAAGTGCCCTACAAAAAATAAGGTACTTGAACTTCCGTGTAGTGAGGTGGGAACGGCTCCAGAACAACGAGGTCAACCAATGCTAAAGGTGCCATAGATTTGGTCATTCGGCTGCCAATTGCATGATGAAATATAGATGTGTAAACTGCAAAGATGTCCATACTCCCGGCGAGTGCTAACTGGCCCAAGCGGAGAACAAAAGAAAAATTATATTGTTTGAACTGCGGTATTTTTGGTCATCCCGCATCATATCGAGGATGCTCCCCAGTATTAAGTAGCAAAGGTAAAATTCACTCCAAAACAAAGTCAAGTACATCGCAGTGTAATACCTACCAACACCGTCAAACGTGAGGCATCATTTGCACTAGCTACTAGAGGACCAGTAGCCAATGTGAATAAAATAAACAATGCAAGTGGCAATAATGAGCTGCTCCTCAAAATTTATCAGCAATTAAATTCTTTATCGGAGAGAATCGATAAACAGGATCCTAAAATTAACTTTGTTTTTCAGCGATTAGGGCTTTCAAATGCCTTGAAATAATTTGTTATCCAGTCACATTCCCACGGACACGATTCGTCTCATCTCGATCAACGTCAACTCCATTGTGAGTCTACATTGATATGACTGTCTCTTTCAATTCCTTGTCAAGCTATCCACTTCATTGCATTCAAGGATTTTGAATTCGTGAGAAGCAATAGGGTAATAGGTGATGGGGGAGGTGGCACCGAGATATTGGTGAGAAGACTCTATTGTTTCCAAAATATTCAAATTCACAAACTTTGAATCTCTTGAAATGTCCATTATCAAAATCTCACTGTTAGGTGGAGATAACCTCTTCGTTATCCCTACCTATTCAACTGGTCAAAATGTTCCCAAGTTCAAGGCGGAGCTCAATTTCCTATTTGAAATACTCGAATTGAATAGGCTGCATACTTATTATATTCTTGGTGGTGACCTGAACGCCATGCACACATCCTGACTGAATGTCACCAATAATCCCAGAGGTGTATTCCTGAAATCGTGGATAACAGAGAACCAAATTGAATACAGGTGCAATCTATATGGGTTGGGCATCCCAAAATATCCTAGGGTAAATTCATATTTGGACCTCTGCATTGCTGACGCAAGACTTGAATTCAGATTTAATAGTCCTCAACGGAAACTGCAGGTGCTTCCTTATGATAGCGACCATCACGGAATCATAATGGAGATCAGTCACCAAAGAGATGATCTCTTCCTCATTCCAATTCAACATGAAATTTATCGGTTGAATTTCAAAAAAACAGGCTGAAAAAATTTTCAAAAGTTTAATCGGGAGTACCAGAAGCAATGTCCTCTTTCTGATGGTGGTAACTCTTGTTCAATGGTTCCTAATGACAGGAATCTAACTAACGATGAGATAGATCTCTATTTGTCGAAGTGGAAGTTAGGGAAGCTGACGTGTGAAGCAATTGAGAAGGTAGTTCCTAAGATTAAATATCGAAACAATATGGAAGGATATGAAACACCAACCATTGCAAGGTTTGAAAGATTGAAAAGCCTTATTCTCACACGCGTCAACAATATTTATCGGCGATTTTTGGACAACAACCATCCCTCGTTGGCTTTGTTGAAATTACACCTGAAGAATGTCCGGGGTGTAATTCGTTCGTATTTGAGGGGTGAGGTCAGCAATCAATGGGCGGAAAAACTAAAGCGTAGTAGCCCACAGGACCCAGATGGTGTTTTGCGAAAGTTAATAGCATATTCCGTAAGAAACCTCGAGTGAAGGTAGCGAATCTTGAAGTCGCTAGTGGTGAGATAAATCTTCTCAATAGGACTGGCATCGAAATTGATAGTACATATCCGGATAGAAATGGAAAAATGATTATATGTGTGAGATTGCATAAACTTGCCCTGATTGGAACACATTTTGATTTTGTTCATCTACTAAACCCTGAGAGACGGAATGAAGTATTTTCAGAGATCGCTGAGGCAAAAGTTTCCTACTTCAAATCAGGCCTGAACGGCCAATCAATTCTTCATTTCACTGAAACATTAACATCTGACCCCATACCGAGTTTGAATCTTATTGATTATTTTGTCAGCTATGAAGACTTGTGTTTCATATTCCTCAGGATAAATAACAATGAATCATGTGGTACTAATGATATTCCAAATGTATTCCTCCGACATTTGCCTGAGGAATTATTGCATATTGTTCAACAACATGTTGAGCAATTCTTACTTTCAAGATGAGTGGAAAAAGGCCAAGGTATTTTCAATGTTGAAGTAAGGAAAAAATCTTTGAGTCCTAAAAGCTATCACCCAATCAGCTTGCTGCCTAACATCAGCAAAGTATTTGAAGTGATACTCAAGGAAACATTAAACGCCCACATTGAGAAACATAAGTTGATGCCGAATCGCCAATTTGGTTTTCGTGCCAGGCATTCGACCATACATGCAATAGCAAAAGTAACCTCAGACATCTGTTGGAAACTAAATGATAATGAATGTGTTGGAGCGTGTCTCATTGATATGGAGAAAACCTTCATTACGGTGTGGTTATATGGACTAGTTTTTAAACTCCTTCGGAACAAGCTCCCCTGACACCTTGTTGCCATAATGTGCAATATGTTTTACGGGAAATTGTATGATGTAACTGATGGAAATCTGACAACAATACGCGAATACAAGGTCTTGAATGGTCTACAGCAGGGAGCAGTTACTGCGCCTCTGCTCTTCTCAATATTCATTCGCAGCTTTGATTTTGACGTTTCGCCACCGCGGTCATTGGGAGGTTTTGCTGATGGTCTGATCATCTATACAGCAGATCGAAAACCACCAATAGTTCAGAG
Source organism: Odontomyia ornata (assembly GCA_963969285.1). Lineage (NCBI taxonomy): Eukaryota > Metazoa > Arthropoda > Insecta > Diptera > Stratiomyidae > Odontomyia > Odontomyia ornata. Next base: position 27,807,655 of record OZ017739.1, read on the forward strand.
CAATCCTTAAAAAACGTTTAGTGATGTGCAGGTTTACACTGGCAATTGGGGAATAAAAATCAATGCGCTTGTTTCGGACTACGCTGCAGGGGGTCAGTCAAGACCTGAAACGTAATTGGAAGGATTTCCACATCATGGCTGGTGGGGGTAGTTCAGAACAGGTTCCACATAAATCTTGTGTTCGATACGTTGGTGTTCATCGCGACCAGTATCTGTACTATACTGAACATGTCAAAATTATGCTCACTAAAGCAAAAAAAGTAGTCATGGGCCTACGAAGACTCTTTCATTCCCGATACATTGATCAAACGGTAAAAATTATCTGTTACAATAATCTGGTTAAACAATTTTTGACATATGGATGTCAGGTCTGGTACAACTAGAGTGCTAGTACAATGGGAAGATTAAGAGTTTTCGGAACGAAATGTCTTTTTAGGGTTTTGTACTAATATACAAAACCCTATTGCAATCACGTCCTGTGTCCGTCTGTCCGTCCGTCCGTCCGTCCGTCCATCCGTCGGTATGTCACAGCACTTTTTCTCAGAAACTATAAAAGCTACAGCAATGAAACTTTGTGGAAAGGTCAGAAGTGGTGACTTCTTGAAAGTTCAAAGGTGGAAAAATTTTTCAAAGGGGTTTAAGGGGGATCTCCCCATATAGGGAGATGACCCCTCAAAAAAAAATTTTCACCATTGGTAGTCGAGTAGTGTGTCATTGGAAAGGTCTCAACGAGATATTTTCAAAACAAGTCTTAAAATTGCCTTATGAGTACCAAGGGGGGCAGGGGAAGGGGAAATGTACGAACTCTTCCCGTACTCCCCCCCTCGCGATTGGACACCTTCCATCCGAAAAATCTGAAAAAAATCATGGATGTAGGCCTTTGTGAGTACAACAACAACAAATACATGAGAAGTCGAAATTCACTCAACTTTGTTAGTAATAGTATGATTTATCGATTTTACGTTTTCTTGAATAAAATCCAGATGGTACCCTTAAATTCAATAAAATTTAGCACACAGGTACCTATTTATAAGATTAATCATTCCTGAAAGTTTCATAAAGATCGAATAGTATTTAACGATGTTGCATGTCGTACAGTGAATTCATCTTCCCGAATCCTGATTAAATGCTGACCAACATTCATTGTACTTATATTCACCAAGTGAAGCATCGTTCGCTAAAAATGAATGTGATAACCATTGATTGTTTCCGCCGGCTGCACGCTGCAAGACCTGCAAAAGAGGAAAAGGAAACACAAAGAATCAAATTGTTAATAGAAATGTATATTTATACTTATCTGACGAGAGCAGCATCAACCTAAGCTTTACGAGATTAAATGAACACTCACTTATGTCAAGAGCTGTCATACTTGTTTATTATTATTGTCAATCTGACAATTCTCGTTTAATGGGTTGCACCAATAGAAATGTAATAGCAAACATAATATGTAATTGTAATAGATTATTTTTTAGTTAAAATTGAATTGGAAACATAATGTGTAATTGTAATAGATTATTTTTAGATACAATTGAATTGGAAATAGAAAATGTACCGGTTAGTTGCTAACTAAATGTTAACTGCTAACTGAAAGTCAGTCGTATAGAAGCAGTCAACAAAGAAGTGTGAAAAATATAGAATATTAATTAAAGTGTAAGTGAAGTGAAACAAAGTGAAGTTTTAATTTGTTGAAAGTGGCAATAACATTCACGAAGGTGCGAAATTAAGGTAGGAGCCATAAGGCTTTCAATTCGTTGATAAAAAAAAAAATATAATTTCATCATAAACGTTTTTTTGATCCGGCAAATAACCGGGTGTGATGTACCATCTCGTCGAACGAGATAGCACGTGCATCATACATTTTTTGGTCCGTCGAGCCGGATCTAAATTACGTACAGATTGGTGTTGTTATGTGCAAACACTCGTGAAAGGGCACATAAATTACGTACGTGGTAATAATAAAACTGTACAAAATTGCATACATGTGGCAAAATGAACATTGTTGGTCCGTTAAAAATATACGGCAATTTTTTATGTACAGTTGCGGCAAGTACCGCGTAATTATAACAACATTCGATATATCCGTATAAAATTCTCGTAACGCCGCAATTGTGGCAATTTTAAATACACATTCCGCGTATCGATTTTGGGGTCCTTCAACATAGGAATTATACAGAGGGATAGCAATTTATATTCATACATTGCAATTTATACTCAAATACGGCAATATTTGAAACATTAAACAATTTTGTCGTATATACGTTGTGTAATCTCTTAATAATAACGTACCGTGATTTGACATACGAAACATATTATGGAAACATTAGCGGTACAACAGCGGCTGTTGAATGAACAACTTAACCGCATGTATTCGAATTTCCGCAAAGATTCGAAAGTACGGAAAACCTCGGCATATGCCACGAAATTGCTACAACGGGTGCAAGAAATCCGCCAAGATTTCATGGCAAGGCATCAAGTGATACTCGGCTCAGTGAAAGGGGAAGAGGATTTAGGGCATGAATATTTTATGAAAAATACTCATTCACTGTTTGAAGATTTGGATTTAAATTTTGAGATCGAACTAGCGGATCTCCAGAATGAGTTGAAGGCACAAACAGTAGAGGAAAGTTTTTCAAATCCTTCCTCCCGACCTACTGAGGAGGGAGAGGTACGATTGCCTCGAATAAACCTTCCGAAATTCAATGGGACATACAGTGAGTGGACTGCTTTTAAGGATTTGTATGTGTCGCTTATTCATACAAAATCTCATTTGTCTCGAGTAGAGAAGTTGCATTATTTAAAAGGGAGTTTGGTGGGTGATGCGGAACAATTGTTACGACATTATTCGATCACTGATTCCAATTATGAAGCTGCTTGGAATTTATTGGTAGAACGGTATGATGATAAACATGTCTTATTAGGTTCTCAATTTAAGAAATTACTTTCACTCAACAGCGCTAACGAATCCGCGTCAGCAATTAGGACATTATTAGATAGAACGGTGGACTGCGTACAAGCCATTGAAAACTTAAAGATAGAAAACACTTGGGATGCAATGCTGGTACACATAACCACACAACGGCTTCCAACAGAAACGAGGCAAATCTGGGAACAACAGCAGTCAGGCACGAGTAAAGTGACATCATTTCAAGCCTTAAAGGAATTTTTAACAGTGTCGGTTTAGAGCTCTAGAAGCTGCCGGGGTGGAAAGAGCCAGGAATCCGAGATCGATTCAACATGTGAACGTGATACAAAACAAACAGCTTTCCTGCAGTATGTGCAAAGGAACTCACCATCTGAGGCACTGTTCGGATTTTCTAGGCGCAGATCATATAACGAGATTTGGAATTATTAAAAGGAACGGTTTGTGCCTGAATTGTTTGGGCAAAGGACATTTAGTAGGAGCATGTCCCAGCATATCAAGATGTTTCAAATGTAAAAAGACACATCATACGCTGCTTCACAAACCTGATTCTGTTAATCGTGAAAATGTTAGTCAACAATCACCAGCTTCTTCGTCATTCAGAAACCCGCATTCGACTTCTTGTGCGAACAATTCTCGACCTTCGACACTCTTCGAATCTAGACCTTCGACTTCATCAGCCACGACTGCAAACGTCAACTCTTTAACTTTCTCAACGCAAGCGGTGTTATTGGCAACAGCTCTTGTACAAGTAGAATCATCGAATGGATACATCGTTTTACGAGCTTTATTGGATCAGGGATCGCAAGCGTCAATCATTACGGAACATGCAGCTCAACGACTTGGAATAAAAAGGAAATCGACCAATGTTACAGTGACAGGAATCGGGAGGACAAAAGGGATAATCGCAAATGGAAACTTAGAAATTAGAATTTTGACAAAGGACAAAGAATACCTAACAATAGATACAATTATTCTGGCAAAAATAACAAACTTTCTCCCGTCTCAAACAGTCTTACCAGTAATTTGGGAACATCAAAAAAATGTGGAATTGGCTGATCCAAATTTCGATCAACCTGGAAAGATCGATTTGTTATTAGGAGCAGATGTGTATGCTCAGATATTGCTCGGCGAAGTACAAAAATTGAAAATAGGCCCAATGCTGCAAAACACAAAATTAGGTTGGATCATATCAGGCAGATTGTATGATGCTAAGGATCCAATAGTATACACACATAAAATTGAAGTAAATGAAAATGCGCAGTTAAATGATCAACTAAAGAAATTTTGGGAACTGGAAGAAATCGGAATCTCCAGCGGAACGACACAACAAGAAGTGGATTGTGAGGAGCATTACAAAATGAACACAATCCGGAAGCAGAATGGTTGTTACCAAGTTCGACTACCATTCAAGAACGACAAAGCCAAAGACATTTTAGGTTACTCCAGAACTAATGCCATCCATAGTTTGTTGCATTTGGAGAAGCGATTCGCCAAAGACGCAAAATTACAACAAGAATATACCATGTGCATTCAGGAATATCTTGATCTAGGACACATGACCGAGACAGCACGAGAAAATGAAGTGAAGAACATCGCTGGAAAAACAATTAGTACTGCCACTTTTTTACCACATCATGCGGTTTACAAAGAAAGTACCACAACAAAGCTGCGTGTCGTGTTTGATGCATCTAGGAAGACAAGTACGGGAATATCATTGAATGACGTTCTGATGACCGGGCCTACCATACAAGACCGCATGACTTACATTATCATGCGATGGAGATTATACAAATTTGGTATGATGGCCGATATTGCAAAAATGTACAGACAGGTAGCCATTCACCCAGATGACGCAAACTATCAGAAAATTGTTTGGAGGCAGCACGCTAGTCAGCCAGTAAAAGATTATTGCCTTAATACGGTAACATTTGGGATGACGTCAGCACCGTTCCTAGCGATCAGAACCCTGCATCAATTGGCAAGAGATGAATGCGCAACACATCCTGAAGCTTCCAAGGCGATATTAGGAGAATTCTACGTCGATGACCTGCTATCTGGTGAACATACTGTAAACAACGCAATTAACAAAAGAAACCAATTGATAGCATTGTTGAAATCTGGTGGTTTCAAATTAAGAAAATGGATAACCAACGATAAGAGACTATTGGAGGACCTTGCCAATGAAGACATTGAGATGCGTGAAAGGATTAATTTTGACACGGAAAGTGGACATAAGTCGTTAGGCATCGTATGGTATCCAGTGCAAGATTTTTTCACATATCGTCTGAAGACCCAAGTAATTAAGGAATGGCAGACTAAACGCTCAATTCTTTCCGAAGTGGCCCGATTATATGACCCTTTAGGTTGGTTAGCACCTATTATTGTTTCAGCCAAAGTACTGCTTCAAAGTTTATGGTTACATGGTCAAGACTGGGATGAAAGAGTGACAAGCACAATCAACAAGGAATGAGAATTATTCCAAAAACAACTTCGTGCAATAGAAACAATCAGAATTCCTAGATGGATCACATACAAGCCAAATTCAAACATCGAAATCCACGGTTTCTGTGATGCATCCCAACGAGCCTACGCAGCAGTAATTTATATAGTCGTACGTACTGAGTTGACAGTTCATAGTCACTTAATCATGGCCAAAACTAAAGTAGCACCTGTAAAACCAGTCACCATACCACGTTTGGAGTTATGCGGAGCAGTTTTGCTTGCACGACTACTACATGAAATTAACGAAGCGCTAAAGATTCAGAATGTACCTACTTGGCTATGGAAGGACTCCGAAATTGTACTCGCATGGTTGAAGGGACACCCAACACGCTGGAGCATTTTTGTCGCAAATCGAACATCTTTTATCATCGAAAAAACGGAAAACATACCATGGCGTTACGTGCCCTCAAAATCCAACCCAGCGGACCTTGCGTCACGGGGAATCAAAGCTCAAGATTTAATCAATTGTAATCTCTGGTGGCATGGGCCTAGCTGGTTAACTCAAGAATTTGATGCTTGGCCTAAGATGAAGGATGTATCACTAGTAGAAACCGAGCAAAGGAAATGTGTAGCAGTTAACATTGGACTTAACGCAACATCTCTGTTAGACCACCTTATCGGAAAATATTCGACACTCACGAAACTGCTTAGGGTTACTGCATATTGTTTTCGTTTTATCCGATGGAGAACGAATCATAGAACAAACCAATCCTATTTGAGTGTTACAGAGTTACGCGAATCATTAGAATTTTGGATAAAATATGCACAAGGAAAAGAATTTCATTCCGAGCTTAACTGTTTGAAAAAAGACAGGTCAGTGGAGAAGAAAAGCAAATTGCACAGTCTGCATCCTTTTCTCGACAACAAAGGCATAATCCGTGTAGGTGGACGTTTGCATAACGCATCCTTACCTTCAGATGAGAAACACCCCATAATTTTACCACGAGTTGGAAAGTTAACTCAATTGATCCTACAGCAAATCCACCAATTAACCCTACACGGACAGACACAGTTGATGTTAACTACATTGCGTAAAACTTATTGGCTAATAGATGGGCGCAATGCAATAAAACACTTCGTACATAAATGTATTCGATGTTTCAGAGAGAAGGCCAAAGCTGCAACTCAGCTCATGGGAGACCTGCCAACGGCACGGGTGACTATTTCACTCACACTGGCATTGATTTTTGTGGACCCTTTGATGTAAAGGACAGACGAGGCAGAGGAAGCAGAATTACAAAGGGATATGTTGCCATATTCATTTGTCTAACTGTTAAAGCTATACATATAGAGGTAGTCAGCGATCTGTCCACCCAAGCATTCATTGCAGCTTTGCGTCGGTTCATAGGACGCAGAGGCTTTAGTTCCCACATTTACACAGATTGCGGTACGAATTTTGTAGGGGCCAATGCGGAGCTCAAAAGAATGATCAACTTAAACAACGATGCTGCTCAGATTTTTGCAAACGAAGGAATCACATGGCATTTTAACCCCCCGGCTTCACCCCATTTTGGCGGGCTCTGGGAGGCGGGAGTTAAATCGATAAAATCCCATCTACGGTGAGTAATCGGAAGCGCATCGCTAACATATGAAGAACTAACCACTGTCCTTATTAGAATTGAAGCTTGCCTTAATTCGCGCCCACTGTGTCCACTCACTAATGACCCCACAGATGCTACAGCCTTAACGCCAGCACATTTTCTAATTGGAGACACGTTAATCGCACCGCCAGAAATGGAATTACAAGATGTAAATATTGGCAGATTGAATCGATGGCAACTAGTGCAAAAGATGTCTCAAGATTTTTGGAAGCGGTGGAAAGGTGAATACTTAAGTCGACTACAACGAAGACCAAAATGGCTTAGTATAGAAAATAATGTGAAGATCGGAGATTTGTGCCTTCTGAAAGACGAAAGATTACCATCCTACCGATGGGCATTAGCAAAAATTGTTGACGTGCATCCAGGTAAAGATTGTATAGTACGCGTAGTATCTATACTAATAAATGGAAAAATTTACAAAAGAGCCATATCAAACATTGCTCCACTACCGACACAAAATTCACCAGATATTGATAATATTTAACGAGTGCGCGCAAAAATGCTATCCGCCTACCAAATACCTCACCCTATGATCGAAATCAGAAATGAAAATTATCCGTCCCTTTCTCTCACCTTCACTGAGCGTATCACAATGCCCAAAATTGACTAAACGATGTCACATAATAAGCAAAACATAAGATCACAAGATCCAAAACTTAGTGAACGACGTCATACATCAAACAGAACACAAAAGATGCGTGAAGATAGAGGGGAACGCCCAGCATAAGGTGGGATAACTTCACCCTATCGACACTACCATCTCAATCAAAACGAAGTAGCTTCAAATGGTCACAGCACATGAAGAAAGAAAATCAATCAACTTGCTGACATAACATTGCGAATCGGACTCAACCATGGCTAAAATTAATATATTTATCATTAACTTATACTAATCGCTATATTTACAGATACCTATTAAACTACCAACATAAACTTTATGAGATGTCCTGACACATCTCATCCGGGGGAGTATGTTGCATGTCGTACAGTGAATTCATCTTCCCGAATCCTGATTAAATGCTGACCAACATTCATTGTACTTATATTCACCAAGTGAAGCATCGTTCGCTAAAAATGAATGTGATAACCATTGATTGTTTCCGCCGGCTGCACGCTGCAAGACCTGCAAAAGAGGAAAAGGAAACACAAAGAATCAAATTGTTAATAGAAATGTATATTTATACTTATCTGACGAGAGCAGCATCAACCTAAGCTTTACGAGATTAAATGAACACTCACTTATGTCAAGAGCTGTCATACTTGTTTATTATTATTGTCAATCTGACAATTCTCGTTTAATGGGTTGCACCAATAGAAATGTAATAGCAAACATAATATGTAATTGTAATAGATTATTTTTTAGTTAAAATTGAATTGGAAACATAATGTGTAATTGTAATAGATTATTTTTAGATACAATTGAATTGGAAATAGAAAATGTACCGGTTAGTTGCTAACTAAATGTTAAATGCTAACTGAAAGTCAGTCGTATAGAAGCAGTCAACAAAGAAGTGTGAAAAATATAGAATATTAATTAAAGTGTAAGTGAAGTGAAACAAAGTGAAGTTTTAATTTGTTGAAAGTGGCAATAACATTCACGAAGGTGCGAAATTAAGGTAGGAGCCATAAGGCTTTCAATTCGTTGATAAAAAAAAAAAATATAATTTCATCATAAACGTTTTTTTGATCCGGCAAATAACCGGGTGTGATGTACCATCTCGTCGAACGAGATAGCACGTGCATCATACAAACGAAGTTATAGCGATTTGAATTTTCCTGCATTACTAGGGAACAATATGCCCTGTATTACTATGGAAACATATGGCTATGGAGCCATATGCGCTTTTACCCGACTTAGACACTACAGCTTTGCTAGGATTTGCATGAAAATTTCAGGAATGATAGGATCATGAAGATGAGTACTTACAATTGAAACAAGTCGAAAAGGCAGGAGACAGCTCCTAGCAAAAGGGTGATTACAGTACAGGGGAGTGGCCCCTGAAAAAAAATTTCATGAAAGGTAGCCGATATGAGTATCAACTGAAGGTTCTCTATGAGAGCTTTTCAGAACAGTTCTTAAACTGACAGTTTTTGCTTCAGTGGGGGCACAGGAGGGGGGAATACATGAAAAATGTGTTTCCTCCCTTGCAAATGGACACCCGTGATCTTAAAAAATCTGAAATAATTATCAAGAGAGATATTTGTGGGTATAACTATAACAAATACCTCTGAAGAGAAAATTCTTTCAACTTTGTTAATAATAGTATGATCCTCGAACATGACATGTTTCTTGATTTTATTCGTTACTGGTTACTGCATTTTGTATGTTGAGTACAAAACCCTTCTGACATGAGCATAGGTCTGTCTACCCAACTTGTTGTATTTTCTGGTGTGTACAGAAAGCCTGAGATGGATTGGAAGCATTATATATCGAATAGAAAAATTCATCAAACCGCTAAAGTAACAAGAGTCGATATTGAAACTTCTTCGGAATCATATCGCAAGATCTGTAACTGTGAATGAAAACCCCTGGGTTTTACAGCCGATCCACCCTACAGACGGGTTTATTGCGACGTGCCTCGCTTCCTCTAGAAGCATTTGTGTATTTGGACATAAATCGATATGTTTTTGGTTCTGACGGTGTCCCAATCATATTTCACATGTATAGACGGGCCACCGATAAGAAGATAAAATATCCTCCGGATTGGACCTCACGAGACCAACACTTTCAATGGAGATACTCATTTGCTAGATACGTTGAGGTATTGGTGGCTGAATGACAATGTCTAAATTATTCGTATTTATTTTCAGTTTTTGCGTTTCTCGTTATTTAGCTTTTGAGTTTCAGCTCATCATTGCTACATTAAGTGTTGTTTATTTTCGTTTTAGGGATAGGTTAAGTATGTTATATTTATTATATTAGGCTTAGAGATATGGTATAACGCCTTGGTTAAGAACATTGTGATAGTATTTTATTTTATTATGTAAGATAAAGTTTTTAATTGAATTTTATAGAATTAGTTTATAACATATTAGGTATAGGATAAAAGTTTACTGTTGTGTTATGATTATAAATAATGTTGGTATAATGTTGGTTGGTTTTTTCTCCTTTTTCAGATCGAATCGTAAAATATGTTATAATCTTAACTAATTTGAATTAGCTAGGATTGTTTTTTGTTTTTTCATCGAATGTGTTTAACTGATAACGTATAAATTTAAAAAGCCATTTGACCCATTAAGTTTTCATATTATTATTATTTTGAATTTGCTTTATATTCTTTTAAAATTTATAACGATTAGTATTGAATAAAGCTCTTTTGACTTTGGGCTCTTGTCAGATGGAGAGTCGTTCCATGTCAACTTGTGCTATCGGGACTTTAGTTCCGATTAGGATGGGCGCAAAAGGCACCAATGCCAACAGAATTTTGCATTTTTCCCTTGACGTGTGACTTTCTTCATCAAGAAAGTAGATTCCCATTGTACGTGTACAAGGAGGAGTTATTTTTATATAATGCTATCTATGTTCAATTCTGGTCCAATTTTTTGACCTTTTGATCTTGTGAAATCGTATGCGGGAAATTTTTTGCAATTAACCTTGCACTAGGGGACTTAGATGCCAGCACGCCTACTTATCCTCAGGCATGCTTGATTGTTATAGCTCACTGGAGCAGGAAAACATCTAAAATACTTCAACTCATACTAAAGCATTACGCACCAATAAGAGTTCAACCTTTTTGAAATACAATTAATAATCATTGTCAACCAGATGACTGTTATGTTGGCACATTATATTTGAATTGATATTGCTTAATTGGCCTTTATTTTAACAAAATGACTTTGTAAGGTGCCCAAGGCAATTAATTTTTGGATCATCAATTCGTTTGAATTATTATGGACGTTCATAGAAGCGTTGCCGTGAAGTATAACAATGGAAGACACTGCATAGCTAATGAATCATAAAAGTGCTTTTGCGATATTTTGAGGAGTCAATACTCCTTCCAAGTAAATTTGGTAGCATGCTATTGTTGAAAATATTCCACTTCTTACGATTTCATGAAATTTAACCTTAATCTGATACCATGAAACGGAGGGGAAGTCATTCTATAAATTTAAGACCACTAAAGAAAATAGAACTTCAATGCCTACAACCACAAGAGTGTACTTACTTGAACCAATGAAGCCTTACCAACTGCTACTGACTCCTCCATGATGTATCTTACAATCTACTAATCAAACATTATGTCCCTTCGGAAGCACAGCTGCCAACGAATGTACTTGACACGATTCCCTATGCCCACCCTACATAAATTCCCGCCATTCTTTCTCGGACTCATTTAAGAAAAACGTTACACTTTTATAGCAATCTCGTCTCTTATGGTTTATGATCGTATTTCTCCCGGAATTAGTTTATGTTCATGACAGAAATGTCGACATTTCTACTAAGAATTCACCATTTCGCCATTGCACCCGACTCCCTGGTCACCAGGGTCATTCCATCACAGCCAACAATTTCAGTATTTCTCAAGCTACTTTCACTTCACCACCAAACAATTGTTGTTTGCCTGTTTGCTTGTTTGACAACGAAAGAACAATTTTTTTGAGATGGACTCGCCTAGGTCGACTTGTTACTTAGACCAAGATTTATGGGTGGCCTGGGAGCAATTTTATTGTTCTGTGATTTTTGCCAGCCGCCACATTGTTAGGACGAAGCTGACCGATACAATTATGGATAAGCAATTTTATATTGTACTTATTGGCCAAGCTCAAGTCAGAATCATGCCGACGATTGCTTGTTCTTGGCATGAATTGTAGGTGGTCATTGTTACTGTAAATTATGTTAAAAGGAATGAAAGAAAGGACGAAATGTAGGAATATGTAGGATTGACTTTGCGTTCTTCCTTGTTCGTTTCGAACAAATAAGACTTGATTATATAAAACTTGATTGGTGTTAGCTTAGTTATTGTAGATTTCTGCCAATAAGTAAGAAAACCTAAAAAGCATCGACATTGGGCTCGTTATTGAAGAAACTAGTTAAAGTTTCAAGCAAAGAAAGTAATTAGCGTGATAAGTGATTTTGATGGAAATCCCCAAAGTGTAATGCATATTATTGATTGGGACTGTTAAAGTTCCGCTTAAGCAATAAAAATCTAAATTGGTTTCAGTTGAGGGCATTATTAGCATAAACTAATCTACATTATAATTTGAAACATTCATTTCCAATAGATTGGTGGCACTGACAAAGAAGATTTGGGCATACTTGGCCAAGAAAAATAAGAAAACTAAGGCTAGGTTTTGGCAAAATATCTCTAGTCCCATTTAGATGTTCGGTAAAATCCTGTGGAGTGGCTCCAACCCCGACCTCATCTCACAAAATACCGCTAAAGAATAAGCAGTATATATTTATTTGTGAATTTTGAATAGTTTGATCGATTAATTTAAATATCAGAATTTGAACAATATCATTAATAGTCGTATAGGGGACGCTGACGAGTCAACATCTCCTGCTGATTTAGTTGGATGTTCTGAATTGTTTTTAATGTTGAAAGTTGATAATGGTTAGAAGAGAGAAAAGGATAGATAGAGAAGACGCAGATGGCTAAAGGAGAAAGAGGTAGACGATAGGAAGAGAAGGAAGTAGAAATGAGAAGCAAATAGAAGGAGATAGAAAGAGACAGAAGACAGAAAGAGACAGACCACAGAAAGTGACATAAGATAAAAAGAAATAGAAGATAGTAGTCGATACGAAAGGAATACAAGATAAAAAGGGTAGAATGTAAGGGACTCTTCTTTTGCAGACTTGGGTCAGTTTCAGTCATTTATTATAAATTGAATCCAAAGTTATTTGTTATTAGGTGGATATCAAATAATAGCATATAGATAGTTCCTTTTGGAGGATAGTATGGACGGACGGCGGGTGTTTGCCGGACGCGACGTAGCAGACAAAGATGAAGAAATTGCTTTGCTGGTTGGCCAGCTCGACAATATTACGCTAAAATTAGACAAAGTGTTTGTAACGCTATTACAAACACAGAAACGCTTGCAAAAATGAATGCCGAGCTAGCCAGCCAAGGAAACAAAAACGAATTGCTAGCTGTTAAAAACTCTAAAGTAAATAAATTCTTGAAAAATTAGATTAAAACAAACGCAGAATCTCAGAAAAATAGCCCTCATATAAAAAAAAAAACGTAAAGTGAGGACGTCTTCACCCCCCAAAATCTCGTGCCTTTTCTGGAAATTCGGAGAGTGAGATGGAAGTTGACTGCATGAGTACGGTGAACATAAAGACGATGCGACTTCCCATCAAATCCAGCTATATTACAGACATGGCCATTTCACCAAAACTAAAATCAACACTGCCAAACACTACAAATAAACAACCCGCACCACAAACACAAGAACCCAAACCAGTGCCAATCATTCTTCGAGAGTCCTCAAAATGCTTCCGAATACTCGGTATTATTAAAACACAAAACATCGTATACACATCCGCAAAATGGGTCTTCCTTGGCATACAAATTATACCAACAACACCCACAGATAACAAACGACTGACAAAAGCGCTAGCTGACAATAAATACAATACCACTCTATGTCTATCTGGAGGATAGACAGTTGAATGTTGACACCAGGGGCCTGTATGCCCTTTCAGTCAAAAAGATCAAGGAAGACCTACAATCTCAGGGCTTCAACCCAATTGAAGTTTACTACATCGAAATGAAGGAAGGTCTTTCTAGGGTAGTCAAGATTCTCCTTCCAAAATCTAAAACTAGCATTTATAACATCGAATCTCTTTACCACCTTATATGCACTGTGGAAACACAGAGTTCCCGGACAGGCCACACTTGCCAAAAATTTGGACATTCTTCTAGAAACTGTCATGCGCAGTCTAGAAGCGTAAAATTTGATTCGCTTCACCATTTCTCGGATTGTTTAAAGAATTTCGAAGAGAAGCTAAATAGTACCTACTGTGATGGAGAACGTCCAGCAAGCTACAGGGGTCATACCAGGAACCTAAAGAACTCTTACCCTCCTCGTCGAGGATATTCTGCTGGGAGCCTTGAGGACCGGACAACTCCCCGAAGAATGGGCGTGAGCGCCACTCGCTTAGCCAGTGGGCTATGAGAATACGCTCCCCTCCACACTTTCCCACCTAATTTTTACCGGGAATGTAACGCAGTTGTGTGGGAGACCCAAAGAGGAACATAAATAAACTGCCTCTTACTGCCATTGAACCACCAGGTTTGATTCGTACTGCTTCTACTTACCTCCTCCCGAGTCAAGGTATCGCTGAAAATTAAAACAAATTGAGAAGAAAAACAAGGAAAAAATCCCCGTTGGCAACACCAGCCGAAAAGGTGAATTTCTCGTATGTAGCGTAAGGTTTTGAAAAAGAGTTTGATGTGCCTACTACTAGACTTCTTACTGCAGTTTTTGTAGTACCACATGGGTATTAACTAACATAAAAAGAATCTGCCGAAGTTCGTATTTAGAGATCCTTCATAGAGGCACAAATATTTTGCTAATTAATTGAGTTCCACATGTATGGATCACATATTGAAAATCGGCGGGTAATAAATTGTTATAAACATACTTATACTCGTTTCGCCCTTCACACATTTGCTGTTTATACATTTCACATTGGTTACCACACAAAGGCTTAAATAGCTCATATAGGTAATTTCAAAAGATTTCCATAAAATTTTAATCAGCACTTGCGTTGCCATTAATATATACATCTTCAATTCTTTTCTGAACTATCAGAGGCCGTCATTTTGATGTTTTATTGAAAACAACTGCTAAAAATATTAAGCTGTAAATTCTCGACTTTTTAGGGTTTTGTAAAATAATTTTACAAAACCCTTCTAAAATCGCGTCCTGTCTGTCCGTCCGTCCGTCCGTCCGTCCGTGTGTCACAGCAGTTTTTCTCGGAAACTACTTAAGCTAGAAGCATCAAATTTTGTATATAGGTGTAAAGTGGTGATCTCTTCAAAGTTCAACTACTAAAAAATTTTATAAGGGATTTAAGGGGGGTCTCCCCATGTAGGGGAGTGACCCCCGAAAAAAAAATTCATTGAAGGTAGCCGATATGGGTATCAAATGAAAGGTCTTGATGAGAACTTTTCAAAACAGGTCTTAGTTTGGCAAAGTTTGCTTCGAGGGGCGCACAGGGAGGGGAAATACACGAAAAATTTGTGTCCCCCCCCCTCGCGATTGGACACCTGCCATCCGAAAAATCTGAAAAAAATCACGAATGTAGGCCTTGATGAGTACAACAACAACAAATACGTGAGAAGTCGCAATTCACTCAACTTTGTTAGTAATAGTATGATTAATCGATTTTATGTTTTCTTGAATAAAATCTTGACGGTACCCTTAAATTCAATGAAATTCAGTACACAGATGTCTATTTGTAAGATTGATCAACTCTGCAAGTTTTATAAAGATTGAATCATATTTAGCGAAGTTATAGCGGTTTGAAGTTTCCTGTGTTACTATGGAACAATATGCGCTGCATGTATTACTATGGCAACATATGGCTATGGAACAACATGCGCTTTTTACCGACTCAGACACTACAGTTTTGCTAGGATTTGCATGAAAATTTCAGGAATGATAGGTGTCATGAATAACTTTGAGAATCGGTTCAGCTAGTGGTATCAGTAATCGTAAAACAAAATAGTGGCTGTTTTAAATGCGAAGATTGAATAACTTTGAGTTATCTTTTCCCAACTTCAACGTTTAAGGCGCATGCTTTGAACACTTGATTCAATTTAATGAATGACCTACAATTAATACTCATAAGTGAAACAAGTCAAGGAGGCGGGAGGGAGCTTCTAACAAAAGGGCTTTGTAACAACTCTAGGATTCGAAAAAATTGGCTATTAATCGATGATAACAGTACAGGAGAGTGGCCCCTGAAAAAAAATTCATCAAACGTAGCCGATATGAGTATGAAATGATAGCTTTCATGGGAGCTTTTCAAAACAGTTCTTAAACTGTCAGGTTTTGCTTCAGTGGGGGCACAGGGGGGAAATACATGAAAAATGTGTTTCCTCCGTCGCGAATGGACATCTGAAATAATTATCAAGGGAGATATTTATGAGTAGAACAATAACAAAAACCTCAGAAGTCGAAATTCTTTCAACTTTGTTAATAATAGTATGGTCTTCGAATTTCATAGTTTCTCCAATAAAATCGTCATTGATATGCTTCTTGACTTTATACAATCTGGTGACTGCATTTTGAAAATTGAATACAAAACCCTTCTGACATGAGCGTAGGTCTGTTTACCCAACTTGTTTTATTTGTCATTCGATTTGCATAATTAAATTAAATTAACTTGCCTGAATAACTTATAATTTCAAGTTTCACCGGAATCTGTTGATAAACTTGGCTCTTAGAGGGCTACAGAAATAAAAAAAAAAATTTTTAGACCTCCCTAAATACCTTAAAATATTTTCTTGCACTGAAAATTTCCAGAGGCACCGCTTTTGACCTACGTAGAAAATTTCCTCATTGTAGCTAATGTGGTTTGCGAGAAAGCTTGTTATAACGCATAAACAAACGGACGGACGGACGGACGGACAGACAGACAAGTCGCGATTTTATAATTTTTTGGGTATTGTTAAAAAAATTAAAAATAAAGATATTTTATAATATCTTAAAAATGGTCTGGTTTGTAAATACTTTCAAGTTAAGTCATTTAAAACGTTTCCACGAAGAATATTCATTATTTCAGTTGCTATTAAAAAAGCGAATTGTGCTTGTCTTCAGACCTTTGGGGGCCGCCATTCTGAATGCATGCATTTGATTTTCGATTATTTTATACCTTTGCATGCTAAAACCTCAACAATCAATGTGCTGAATCTCGTTCAAATAGGAGTTTCACTCTAGACAGGGCAAAAGTATTCAATTGATTTTTATTCCAGTGATTCACCTTTCCAAATATGTGTTGGGAAGCTACTGTCATATAGTTTCAAAATAAGTATGCGTCATTTAGCTGAAGCGTAAACAACAATAATTTTTTTTACTCTGAAAATGTCGAATTTTGTGCCGAATAAAGTGTTTTTGCGGGGAGTACTCCTTCAGTCAAGAAAAAGGCTGCCAAAAGTCATCGAATTTCGGTGGAAGTGTATGGTGTGCATGCTCTAGCTGAGAGTACGTGCTAGAGTGGTTTGCACGGTTTAAAAGTGGCAATTTTGACTTGGAGGACGATGAAGGACCCGGACAGCCAAAAAGTTTGAAGATCACGAATTGGAGACATTGCTCAACCCAGATCCATCCCAAATTTGGAAAATCACTTGGCGTCACTCAACAAACCATTTCCGATCGTCTATAAGGAATTTTTCACAATAAAGCTTCAATTTTCGAAAAAAATAATTAACCGGTATCCCTATTATTAGGTTTTAAAATTTCGGCTTGTTTACGTTTCATTCGATTTTAATAATTTTTTGCATAATACAATAATATAGTACAGAAACCCACAATCCCAAGTTTCATCAAAATCTGTTGTAAAATGTGACCCCTAGAGGGTCACAAAAACCTGAAAAAAACTCGTAATTAAACGGCCGCCATTTTGAAATTTGCACATTAATGATCACTAAAATGTCAACATTTCTAGATCTAAGCAGTTCCTATATTGAAACCAAGTTCCATATACATCGGATTAAAATTGCGACTTTTAAAAGCCTTTGAAGTTTTGAGTTTCAACTTGCCGCGATTTTGTTTTTTGCGTTGTATCCCATATATATATATATATATATATATATATATATATATATATATATATATATATATATATATATATATATATATATATATACATGTAACATGTATAAGGTATTCTCATAGGTAAATTTCTCTCGAGAAATTTACCTAAAAAACAGCAATATAAAAACCACTAGAATCAGATATGAGTCAAGTTTGAATTAATTCTTATATTCCAACCAACAAACAGGATAATTACAATGCAAGATCTTTCTCCGCGATAATTGTTGGGGGCCTCTTTTTGCTACCACTTGTCCACATTACCTGCACCGGACCCCCCGGTTAACAGAACCCCGATTGTTGCACGGGTTCAATAGTTCCTTAGAGTCACGGGTTTTGTTGTTAATTTTCCTTTCACTCGAATTTTCTAAAATGTTGAATAGTTTCTTGATTCAATTAAAGTTAAGAGTTTTGCTATTAATATCCTTCCCATGCGAATTCTCCAAAACTTGTCTTTCAAACAAAAACACGCTCCCACGGGCTTCAATCAATCGCGACCCTTTACGTGGGTAACCCGGAAATTCCCCCTTACTCTACGCTTACCTTCGTGGCTTAACTGTTTTCTACTGTCCCAGTGAAAAAATCACTACTTAGTCCACTGAATTTTCTTTCACTAGTTTTTCGGTCACACACTCTCTAAGTTTCTAGTTCACACTGTCACCATAAAATAATTCACGTCCGCGGCTTTAATCTCTTCGCGCGCAAGTTTACCACCAACATTCACTACCTTATAAGTACTAAATTCTTTAGATAACTAGTTCGACGGTTGATTCGTATCTGAAATATTTCGTGATCACTTCGCGTGCGAATTTACCACCAAATACTTCACCATGCCAAGTATTACCCAACAGAAGAGACCGGCTCACTCGTTTTACTCCCTTGAATTGATGTATGACAACGGAGGTTGTCAGCAAATCGAAAAGGACGATGACCGGCCATCCACCTTTCTTTTTCAATCGCGAACTAGCAACAAAGTCTTTCTGGTCGCAGTTTCTCAAACTGCGACTAATTGTACTTAGTTAACCTCCAACCGATCTCGAATGTATGGAACATCGCAATTATTTCGAGTCTCGAACGATTCTTGAACTGGTTTGCTGCGACAACATAGAACTGACATTAGGACTGATGGTTTATGTTCACGAACGTGTCGTGCTTACAAAATCTGATCCGAATAAGAAGTTTTTGGAAGTTTGGTCGCGTGAAATGTTTAAAGTCGGAAGTATGAAAATTTGTTCACGTATGATACGTCTAAAAGCGATTTGTCCACGTATATGGTTTGAATGTGCTGCTAGTGTGGGGTAAAATGTGCTGCTAGCACCCGCATTGATAAAAAAGCTTCCAAGCGTGATTTCAAATTCATCCGCGACAGGTAATGCTTACTTTATACTTAGATTGTT
This sequence comes from Odontomyia ornata, assembly GCA_963969285.1. Lineage (NCBI taxonomy): Eukaryota > Metazoa > Arthropoda > Insecta > Diptera > Stratiomyidae > Odontomyia > Odontomyia ornata. The sequence goes on from OZ017739.1 coordinate 27,826,845, forward strand.
TACATCACCCAAATTCATTGACGCATTGTCAGCTCCCCGTAGAGCTTTAGCTGCAAAATAGAACGCTTTCGTCCTTGATATAGGAAAGTGTTCTTTCGCGAAAGTAGTTTCGTTTACGGGCTTAGCCATCCGTCATGGTAATTCGTTAATGATAGTGCTGCCTCCATTCTTTCCGGATACGAGAAGAGTAATTTTGGGTTCACTCGTATTGAAGAACGCTTCCGTCCCTAATATTAGAGAGTGTTCTTTCGCGAAAGTAGTTTTTTTTGTGAGTTTGGCCATCCGCCATAGTAATTCGTGAGTGATAGTGCTACCTGCATCCTTCCCGGGGACGAGAAGAGTCATTCTGGGTCTTCACCTATATTGTTGAAACCAAGGATGATTGGCGTCCAGTATACTTGACGCTGTTGCTGCCAGAGTCCGGTACTTTCTACGACGTATTTTTGCTTCAACGATAAGTTGTGGATATATAGACTTAAAAAGTAAAGTTTACAATAATAATTGTATCTACATGTTAATTATGCTACATTGTAGACATTACGCAAAACGATGACCTCGGCTTGGAAAGGATTTTTCCCCCTTCTGTTCATTATTACTTATTACCAGCTAAATATATCGACTGGCAACCCAATGCTGAAAAAGAGGCAGTTTCACTAGCAACAGAATATGTGAAGATTGTTTGTAAAATGTGCTACGGCCCAAACCACACAACCAACACAAAAACAAACAACTCCGATACAGGCACTTCCACGCACACAAAATCAGCCTCACAATATGGGCGAAATGTTTGCCATAATACAGACAGAATTCCAAAACATGATGCAAGAGATGATGGCAAACATGATTCAAACCATGTTCACTGCATCTCAAAATATTGTCAACACTCAACACTAGTGAGTTAAATGAATCACGTTTCAATTTTGACTTGGAATGTAAATTCCTTTCTTCAGAATACTGGTTAACTAGAACAATTTATACTTGATTATAAATTGGACATCATAATGATACAATAAACCTTTCTGAAGCCCGGAAGATGATTCCTCACCCCTAACTACATTATGTACAGAAATGACAGAATGACGGGTAGAGAAGGTGAAACGGCCATTCTAGTGAGACGAAACGTGAGTCACACCCGCACTTGAAAAACTAGAGGCCACAGCGATAAAGGTGTGAACTGATTTTCTAGAGTTCTTTGTGATTTAGGCTTATGATCCTCTAGTAAATATAAATTTCTTAAATGATCTCAGAGCACTTGCTGCATTTCAAGGCCCTATCTTCATCATAGGAGATTCAAACGCCACCCACTGCCTTTGAAGATCAGTGAGAAACAATAAAGCCAAGACTGAGGTCAAAGCATTGATCACAGCCAACTACTTTAGCCTACATATCCCCAATGAGCTAACACATTATGGATCAAGAAATGGTTTGCACTGGACATTGGAATATCGCGAGATTTCACACAAAATATTCGGTTAAATATCCTCAAAGAGCTGTCTTCCGACCACAAACTAGTCCTCTTCCAAATAGAAAACATACTTATTGATGTTCCTATGCAGGAGAAGAAATCTACAAGCTAGAAAGCGTTTAAAGCCGCATTGGCCAATGAAAATAATTTTCAATCACCTGACATGGCCGACAATATCAACAACATTCACTAAGAACGTAACTCCGAAATTTTCACAGGCAAACGAGGACCGTACGGTCATTACTCTGAGAAGTATAACAAATCAAGTTTAGACGAGAGCTAGGTATACAGGTATAAGTGAACCAACGCTACACATAAATGCTATTCAGATGACAAATGAAATCCTAGATAAAATAAGGGTATTCCGAAATCAGCAATGGGAGAGCTTTTTTCAGAGTCTTGAGCATGGGTGTGGTAATTTCTGGAGAATACCAAAATACTTTCGAGTAAACAGCTAAATTGCGGTACCACCTATTCATGGTCCAAATGGGATGCAATTCTACGGTGCGGGTAAGGCTGAAGCATTTACTGATTCTCTGGAAATGCAAGGGGACGAACTGGTGGAGAAGCTTCAAAATGTGAAAGTTGAAGAAGACTATTCATTTATTTCCTGCGATATAAGATCACTGTTTCCTAGCCTACCATTTAAGCAGTCCTTGGCACTGTTTGAAGACTGGCTTTTGAACTATAGTGATCCAATAGAATGGAGAAGACGAGTTAAATGCTATAGTAAATTAGCAGCCGTAAGTATGAATGAAAACTATTTTATTTTCAGGGACAAATTCTTCAAAGGGACGAAAGGAGCAGCTATGGGTAATCCGCTTTCACCCCCGTTGAGTGATATTTTCATAGATTGGCTGGAGATCGAGTTGGAGAAAAAAGGAATGATGGACAAGGTATGGGCCAAACATGTGGATGATATTTTCATGATGGTAAAAACAAATGAGGCGGAAAAATTACTACATGTACTCAATGAGATGCACCCCAAAATAATATTCACGATGGAAAAAGAGAGTCAGCGTCAATTACCGTTCCTTGATCTTTTGATCATAAGGGCTCAAGGTGGATTAGAATTTGATATCGACAGGAAGAGTACGGGTACCCAGAGAACAATCCCCAGTTTTTCTAACCATTCTTATAGACAGAAAATGGCTGCATACAATTGTATGATCCATCGAATGATAATGGTACCGTTGAATAATCAGCGTCTGGAACGATAAAAACAATATATTATGGACATGGCTAGAAAAAATGGGTACAGTAGGGATTGGATCAAGCAACGTATTCAGAAAATGAAAAAACAACATAAGAAAAATGGGCTCACTTCACTATTTCTACAAAAACGACGACAAGTACGAAAATGGATGCCAATCGCCCATTCATCAGCTACAAAAAGATTGGAACACATTTTGAAAAAGACAGGATACAATACAGCTAGCACCAGCAGAAAATACAGTGTTGAAACAATTCTTGAATCAACTAAGGATGGCAAGAAACAGGAGAAAAGAGTCGATTCTACCGGATCAGCTGCCCAAAATGCAATAAGATATATATTGGACAGACGAAACGCTTGGCAAAAACAAGATTTTAAGAACATATTAAGGAGGCTGAACAGATTATCAGAAAAAAAAGGTGGAATAGAAACAACAAGATCATCATTAGCCAGACATATTTTTGAGGAATCACATACTATTGAATGGGCTTACCTAGACGCAGTACAGGAGGTCCAGGAGTGGAAAAAGTTGGATGCTTACGAATCTTTATGGATCTTGAGAGTCCCCAGTGGACAACGTTTAAATATGAATCTAGGGAATGGACATTGTGATCTAATTAAAATTATCAAATGACCAATTTTTTTGTAATAAAATCTCCATAATTCTTTTATCTTCCGTAGCTAACCTGTAATTGCATTACAAGCTTTTGCAGTTCTCTATAATAAACTTACCTTTAAGCTCTTTGTTGATTTTGTTGCTGACTCAGCTAACCCTTAATTGCATTTTAATTGTATGTTATTTTCCGCGGTAATACTTTAGGATATTTATGTTTATTGCCTGATGTATCTTTTCTGTCATTAAAAGTGGAAGGTTTAAATATTCGGATGATTGCAAGAAGAGCCTCAAAATACCGCCACTGATGAAGAGGATAACTTGTCTTCGAATTACCGGTATCTGGATAGTACATTAAATAGCGTTTAAAAAAGGAAATTTTATTTTTTATTTTTCAGTATCATTACAGGTGCAATTATTTCAGAAATGCAACTCAAAGATATTATACCAGAAGAACAATATGGCTTCAAAGCTAAATACTATACTGAACTTCAGTCATTTAGAGTGGTCCAACACATCTGAACAGGTATAAATCACAGAAATTCAATAAGCCTAGGTATGTGCGACATAGCTGAGGCCTTTGATAAAGTCTGGCATACGGGACTAATCCTCATAACGCATCAATTCAGTATGCCACTGCAGCTCACTCAAATTATTGGCTCCTTCTTGAAAGGCAGAAAATTCGTTGTCAGAATTAACAAACAACTCTCAAGCCTGAGACTAATTAATACTAGAGTTCCTCAGGGCTCGCCCATCTCACCAATCTTATACAATATATTTACTATAGATCTTCCCACTCTGCCTTTAAAAGTTGAACTTTCACTGTATATTTAATAAAACACGACAATCAAGGGTCATCATTTCAAAGTTGCAACGATCAATAAATATTTTATTGGAATACTTTAGTAAATGAAAAATTAAGATTAATCCGGCTAAAAACACAGGCACTATTTATCACAAGGAAAAAATTGCAAAATCTACAGAGCCTTTTCATTGATAACAAGACAGTTGATTTGACACTAACGGCCATATACTGTCACGGCTGACAAGGATCTCTAGCACTCCTGCGTCAACGTCAAGCACATATGACACACTTTCATAGATCACTCAACGTGATGAAGTGCTGGTAAGGAATATTATTGTTATTTTATTTCTTTATTTTTACTTCTTGAAAATGTATTAAACTTAAAAATAGTAAGTAAGTAAAGTGAAGTAAGTTTTTGCTCATAGACTTAGAGTTAAGTACGACTAGGATGCCTGGAAAGGAAACAACCGATACCTCGCTACTGGAATGCATCATCACATAATACGTATCTGACCCAGATCACCGCCGCGGCTTTATTTGACAAAGTTTTCCAATTTCGGCGATAAAATGTGCGCTTTTAACAACCATTCCCACAGTAGATTTTTGGTTGGAAATTGCTTGCGGACTGGAAAGAACCACAGAAGGGATCCACGCAAATTAGCCGACCTCACCTGAACGTAACATGGAAAATCGAAGAACAAATGAAACATTCGATACACAGACAAGATCGAGCAATGACTTGTAAAGGTAATGTTGAGTGACTTTTTAAGGCTTCAACTATCAGTTGGTGTGTTTCATAGAATCGAATATGATTATTCTGGACATTAGCCCCAAGTAGTGGCTACAATTAGTATATTTTAACAACATTCATAAGCGAATGATTAGAATGAAGTTTTCGTACTCCAACACTGACACCAATAACGTCACCAGCAATACGAACACATCGAAGGAAACAAATCCTTACGCCAAGGGAAGATTGGCAATGGAGTTAGTCTACCGCGAAACGCACGCAACAACGCATCGACAATCAATACTGCATCATCCATACATTCGTTCATATGACGTTCATTTTGTTTGGACGCGAATAAACTTGTCTTTTATGAGAAAGGGAATTTCAGTTCACACGATAAAAAGTTGTCGGGTTCTGTCTCCGAACGAAAACCCACAGTACCAATGTTTCAATTGGCTAAGATTCACGAATACAAAAAGTCTAAAGAACGAACACAATCAATTGACACAATGAATCTTCTTTTACCACTTATTTATAATTTACCAATGAACTTGATAAACGAACCATCGGGTCAGAGTATTCTTTTGTACAAACAAATTCTGAAATTTTACCATGTCTCTACACAGTACTCACTCCCTCTAGAGTAAACAATAAAAGAAATGTTTTCCAAAAGGATTGAAGTTTGCTCATCGTGAGTACCCTAAATCATTCATCTAATATCAAACACTCGACTCAACGATGCTAATCTGCTTGTTAACTTGGAGGCAGCGATAGCCTTACAAATATTCCTACCATCTCAGGATAAAGCTTCTACATATGTTGAACCACAAATTCGGGAGGTTGTTGAAAAGCCAACGAAAATTATTCGTGCAGCTGAAAGGGAAGATGTAACGACAGTTATGCAAGAAGATAATTTGCGCATTCCCTGTTCCATTGCAACCAACTGTAGTTAATACATAGTTATCAACTGATGAGCCAAACAAACCAAAACAAACTTAGCATTGTTTTCATATAGTAGCTTCTGCGAGAAAACATATGGCTATGTTGGTTTGTGCCATTACTAAAGCTGGAGGTTGAGCAACGTTGACCATGGTGACATAACCTTGAACTTAATCTTCATCGGTGAGGGAGAACCGTTGCGTTGTTATTGTTCGTGTGATACGGAGGCAGCGTGTGAGGATCTTTATAAGCTCCCGGCTGGATTAAATTTTGTAACAGCGAGTCAGACTAATTTTCCGTCGGAAGGGGGCCTCCAACTTCTCAATTGTATTTATGATTGTAAGTAACATTAATATTCTAATACACTGATTTACAATTAAAGAATCAGGATTTCTTTGAGATATTCCATATTGTTTGATATTTTTGGTTGAAGAAATTTTTTCGAACTATCAGCCGGTGAAATCACTCTTGGAGTGGTCGCGTCGACTTGCTGCGTCAAAAACGCAACAGGATTGGTAGAATACTTGCGATCTTCTAGTGAATTCGGAAGTAGTGTTTTTGGCTCCTTCGCGTCAAGGATCTTCGATTCATTCTTGTTTTATGCGTAAAGTGCCTTGGATTTCTAGATGCGATACGCTGGTGTTAGGCTACCTTTTCTCTTTTGTGCAAAAGACAATTTAGGTTCCGTGCGCGTTTAGGTGTTACGTTCCGGAGAGCTCAAGCTTATCAATGACTCCGGGGTTAAAGTAAGGGTTGACGAGTGGCACTAAAGCTATTCCATCTCCACAGGTTAGCCGTGACCCCAAAGCCTCCGCCGGAACGCCCGATTCAAATCTAGCAACTATCGCAATTGTATCCGAGTACAATTGTAATAATTGCCCAATTGGGATCGTCACAAGATCCAACGATTGCAAGTATTAATGGTAGTAATACCTTGCACTTCAATTCGACAAGAAACTCACATGCAAGCAACATGTACAAAACAAACGAGGACACTGCATTCGACTTCTGTCCTCTTCATACCCTCTCATTTAATCCAAAAGACAGCCTTAAAAATCGAATGCTCATATACAAAGAAATGAGAAAGACTAACAACAAGTTTGGTAAACAGACCTACGCTCATGTCAGAAGGGTTTTGTATTCAATTTACAAACTGCAGTCACCAGATCGAATCAAATCAAGATACATGTCAAAGACGATTTTATTGGAGAAAATATGAAATACGAAGAGCATACTATTATTAACAAAGTTGAACGAATTTCGACTTCTGAGGTTTTTGTTATTGTTATACTCATAAATATCTCCCTTGATAATTATTTCAGATGTCCATTCGCGAGGGAGAAAACACATTTTTCATGTATTTCCCCCCTGTGCCCCCACTGAAGCAAAAACTGACAGTTTAACAACTGTTTTGAAATGCTCCCATGAAAACGTTCATTTCATACTCATATCGGCTACGTATGATGAATTTTTTTTCAGGGGCTATTCTCCTGTACTAGAATGGTTACAAAACCCTTTTTCTAGGAGCTGTCTCCCGCCTCCTAGGCTTGTTTCACTTATGAGTATTAATTGTAGGTACTCATCTTCAGTCATTCATTAAATTGAATAAAGTGTTCAAAGCATGCACCTTAAACGTTGAAGTTGGGAAAAAATAACTCAAAATTATTCAATCTTCGCATTTAAAACAGCCACTTTCTTGTTTTACGATTACTGATACCACTAGCTGAACCGATTCTCAAAAATCTACATGATACCTATCATTCCTGAAATTTTCATGCAAATCCTAGCAAAATTGTAGTGTCTGATTCGGTAAAAAGCGCATGTTGTTCCATAGCCATATGTTGCCATAGTAATAAATGCAGCGCATATTGTTCCATAGTAATACAGCAAAATTCAAACCGCTATAACTTCGCTAAATATGATTCAACCTTTACGAAACTTTCAGGATCGATCAATCTTATAAATAATCATCTGTGTACTGAATTTCATAGAATTTAAAGGTACCATTCAGACCATTAAGGCGAATAAATGTGGTCCGCCATGTCAATTTTCTGAACAGGAAAACTAGAACCGTCATCGTCAAATGCGGTCAGCGATGACGTCCACTTAAAAAAGAGCCACCTATTAGTAACCGACAAGCAAACAAGGCTAGGATTCCTCGTGGATACAGGTGCAGAGGTATCGATAATCCCTAGCCAGGGCAAAGCACATCAGGAAGAACGGAAATTGTACGCTGCAAATAGAACGACAATCAACACGTTCGGAGAACAAATCCTTTCGCTCGACTTTGGACTACGTAGGATTTTTAAATGGTGTTTTTGCATTGCAATTTAAAGGTACCATTAAGATTTTATTCAAGAAAACATAAAATCGATAAATCATACTATTACTAACAAAGTTGAGTGAATTGCGACTTCTCACGTATTTGTTGTTGTTGCACTCACCAAGGCCTAAATTCCTGATTTTTTTCAGATTTTTCGGATCACAGGTGTCCAATCGCGAGGGGGGGGACACAAATTTTTCGTGTATTTCCCCTCCCTGTGCACCCCTCGAAGCGAACTTTGCCAAACTTAGACCTGTTTTGAAAACTTCTCATCAAGACCTTTGATTTGATACCCATATCGGCTACTTTCAATGAAATTTTTTTCGGGGGGTCACTCCCCTATACGGGAAGACCCCCTTTAAATAACTTATAAAATTTTTTGTAGTTGAACTTTGAAGAGAACACCACTTTACACCTACATACAAAATTTGATGTTTCTAGCTTAAGTAGTTTCCGAGAAAAACTGCTGTGACACACGGACGGACGGACGGACGGACAGACAGACGGACAGACAGGACGCGAGTAATTTTACAAAACCCTAAAAAAGAACCCCAGTCCTGCCAAAAGAGAATTATTTGAAAGATCTTAAGAATTCCATGGTACATTAGAAACATTGACATATACAAGGACCTAAGAATTGAGACGGTTAAAAGATACGTACGTGACAAGGCACTGACACTTTCTGACACAGTTGACAACCATAGTAATAGTACCCTGGTATTGCTTCGAACTTTACGAACCAGGGATGGATTAAGGTTCCCAACTACCCGCCAAATAACACTGTAAAAATTATTTCTTAAAATCATATAATAACAGAAACTGGCTCATGAAGGTAGATGGGTACTGAGGTACTCACAGATATGAGGGAGTTAAGGTGCTAAATTGCACTAACTCCACACCCCCCACATTCCAAGAACAGTATCATTATTGCTAAGAAAAAACAAACAAAAAACTATAACTTTACATAGAATTTCAACAATTCGAGTTCAAACGACTTTTAAATGTTTCTTTAGAAAATGTTTTGTTATTCCTTAAATTTATATGAGGCAACGATGAAAGAACTAATTTCCAGGTTATATTCAAGTAAAACAAGAGTTCTTTGCAATTCAGGAAAATTCTGTGTGAATAACATCTAAGGACAGTTTGACGATGCTTATACAAGTGATACGAATCGGCGTACAAGCCCAACACGTACGCTGTACAAGATACACTTACTCTATTGCACAAAATAAGCAAGCAAGGCTGGTTGATTGCCGTATCAGTAGATTTCAAGTCTTGGCTTGGTTGTAATAGAATTAATTTTGATTATTGCTGAAGTGAGCGGCTTTTCCTACATACTATTCATCACAAACTACCGCCTGCACACATCCTTATACACATACGAGTACATATTTACATCTGCCTTGTTCCAAGTTCAATTCATGTCAGCTTCTGCACGTAAATATGTAAATATTGATTGGAGATGTACTGTACTGAGTTTATGAGCTTCAAACCAGACCCAGCAGGAGTTTTGGAAATTCAATTCCATCTTAATTTATGCGAACACAGATCCTTTCAATCGCATGTAGGTATTCATAGAAACTGTGAAATTGACAAGAGGAACACTTTCTCTTAAATCGATTTCAATAAGCAAATACATTCGTGGCATGGAGCACACATAACCAGCATACAATTCTCAAATCTTCACAAACGAATGAAGCTGGAAGATATGATGGTGATATTCGTTCGAATCTTGTCAGAAGTTTAATTCGTCTTGAGATTTACTTAAGGGCGGACTATAATTGCATGTCTTGCAGGAAACAAGGAGAATGATTTGCATTGAATATTCTCGATTCAGTGTGAAATAAGTTTATGGTGCTAATGAAATCAATTCTCAAAGATTTTGAATGATCTATTGTCTTTTGAAAATCATTTTCATTTTTTGGCATCAATTTTCAAAAAATACTCAATTATATTTCGTCTCATTCTTCATGATTACAAATACCTGGTAGCATCTCCCGACTTACCACAATTTCAAAGTTTTCCAAAAGAGGGCACAAGGTATTGGGCCTTGTAGCGGACCTGAAAGCGGCAAAGTGCCATCTCTCCGTGAATTAGGTCGAAGATGCCGAACAACGTTTTAATATGTTTGCTTAAATTATTGTGTATATAATTTCTTTTGGTTTTATACTCAGACCGATAAAGTTCGTTTCTGTGCGTTCAATAAAAACCATTTTTGACTTTACAAAATTTAGATGTTTTGTTTATATAGGAAGCAACGCGAAGACGAGTTCCTATAATTGGTGACCCTTACGTTTTATTGTTAATAATGAACATGTGAGAAAAACCAAAAATAAAATCGTCAACGTCCGGAGAGAGAAATATTACTACGGAAACCCCGAAAACTTTGCTGAATCTCGCACGTGAATTGTGGCCCGGTAGTGAACCCCCTCGACTAGAAGTCGTGCGTGATGTAAAATTACCGCCATATTGGGAGTCGCAAGTCGAACTTTGGTTTTCTCAGATTGAATCCACCTTCGGACATTACAAAGTGTTTTCAGATACGGCAAAATTTAACGCGGTAGTGACATCCCTGGATATTACCATCCTCAAGCAAGTTGCGGAGGTAGTAAAACATCCGCCGTTCGGAAACAAATACGAGGAGCTAAAAACGCAATTGATTGCTCGATTTGCTGCGTCTCTTGAGCAGCAGCTAACGCAAGTGCTAACGGAGCTCGAATTGCGTGACCAAAAGCCATCACATCTATTTCGTCAGATGCAACACATGGCAGGCTCGCAACTGCCAGAAGATGATCTACCTGCCTTATGGTTACGACGTCTACCCGTGCATATACGCGTCATCATGTCCGTATCAACCGAAAAAGACATCGCGAAACTGCTCGAAATGGTAGACAAAATTGTCGAGGAGTTCAACGCTGCCTCAGCTGCAATAGCATCGACATCAAAAACTCCTGCTCCGAGGTCAGACCCAGTTCTCGTGGAAATATTAAACCGGCTTGACAGATTAGAAGTGAATGCAAGAAATCATTATCCACATTTGAAAAATCGATCCCATTCACGCCCTCGCTGGCGCCCAAGGTCTCAAACATGGACAAGTCAAGGTACAGATGAGAAAAATTGTTTTTAATTATCGGAAATTCGGAAAAAGACGAATAAATGTGGTCCGCTATGTCAATTTTCTGAACAGGAAAACTAGAACCGTCATCGTCAAAGCGGTCAGCGATGACGTCCACTTAAAAAAGAGCCACCTATTAGTAACCGACAAGCAAACAAGGCTAGGATTCCTCGTGGATACAGGTGCAGAGGTATCGATAATCCCTAGCCAGGGCAAAACGCATCAGGAAGAACGGAAATTGTACGCTGCAAATAGAACGACAATCACCACGTTCGGAGAACAAATCCTTTCGCTTGACTTTAGACTACGAAGGATTTTTAAATGGCGTTTTTGCATTGCTGCAGTGGATCATCCTATACTCGGAGCTGATTTTTTACAACATTTCAATTTGCTCGTTGATATCAAGCGGAAGCGGTTGGTGGATGGTAAGACAAATCTTGAAGTTGTCGCAACACGTTCAGATAAACCAGCCGAAGCAACCACCACTGTAAATCGACAGATGCCATTTCATAACATCCTCGCCGAATTTCCCGAGCTGACGAGTTCTGTGACAACGCCACAAACAAAAAAGGCAATACTCCAACACCACATATTGACGAAAGGCCCGCCAATCGCGGAACGAGTTCGCCAATTATTGCAGTCCAAATATCAATCCGCAAAAGCAGAGTTTGAGTACATGGTGGAAAATGAAATATGTCGTCCTTCAAGTGGTCCATGGGCTAGTCGACTTCATTTAGTCCCAAAAAAGTCAGGAGAATGGAGACCCGGTGGCGACTACTGAAAACTGAACGCAGTTACGATACCAGATCGATATCCAGTGGCAGGAATGGACGATTTTCACCATAATCTACACGAGAAGACAATCTTTTCGACCATAGATTAAATCCGCGCCTATAATCAAGTGCCAATTGCAGATGAGGACATCAAAAAGACAGCGGTCATCACGCCCTTTGGACTCTTTGAATTCTTGACGATGCCTTTTGGATTCCGGAATGCAGCCCAAACCTTTCAAAGGTATATCGACATTGTTCTCTTGGGATTAAGCTACAGTTTTGGAAACCTGGATGATATCCTTATCGCGTCCAGCTCGGAAGAGGAACATCGGATACATTTACAGGAAGTGTTAACTTGATGAAAGGAACACGGCATCAAAATTAACGTCACCAAATGCAATTTTGGAAAACCCGAGGTACATTATTTGGGGTTTCTGGTAAGCAGCGAAGGAATCAAGCCGCTACCAGAAAAAAGTTGATGCAATACTGGAATGTGTAAGACCAAAAAGTATTCAAAGTCTACGAAGATATTTGGGCCTGATCAATTTTTATCGGGAATTCCTTAAAGTACTTGCTCCCCTAAATGAATTCCTGCGCAATTCTCAAAAAAATGATAAAAGGCCTGTGAATTGGACGTCAACAACAATTAATGCCTTTGAAGACAGTAAAAAATTGTTAGCAGCAGCAGCTTGTATCAAACATCCAGTTAAAAATTCTCAGCTGGCTATAACAACGGACGCCTCAAATCTCGCGGTGGGAGCAGTACTGGAATAGTTTGTTGATGGAATTTGGCTGCCACAAGGATTTTGTTCCAAAAAATTGAGCGACGCTCAACAAAACTACAGCGTCTATGAGAAAGAATTATTGGCGATCTATTCGGCTATCAAATATTTTCAAGACAGAGTAGAAGGACACTAATCCGTGATACGAACCGACCACAAGCCACTGTGCTACGCTTTCACACAGAAGTCATCAAAAGCATCACCACGCCAAATCTGACAACTGGAGTATATTTCTCAGTTCACGACGGACATACTCCACGTTAAAGGTGAAGCAAATATTGTGGCAGACACTCTTTCTCGACTTGATGCAGTTACCGCACATAAAGCACTCGATATGGCAGATGTAGCAGCGAAACAACAACATGATAGCGAATTACAAACTCTGTTACACTCGGAAACATCATTGGATTTGCAGAGAGTACAGAAGAGTGGAAAGCATTTGTAGTGTGACTTATCAACAGGCATCACACGACCCTACATACCACAAGCACTTCGACGTCAAGCATTTGATTCTGTGCACCACCTGTCGCACCCCAGTGCGAAGGTTACCAGTCGTTTACTACGCGAAAAATTCGGCTGGCCAAAAATGCACAAGGATATTGCGAATTGGGCATAATCATGCATTCAATGCCAACACTCTAAATTTAGCCGACACGTCACGACATTCCCGTTAAAGTTTGCAGTGCCAGATAAAAGATTCGACCACATACATCTCGATTTAGTTGGTCCACTGCCAATCGTAAACAATTTTGAATATGTCCTTACGATGATCGATCGCTTCTCACGATGGAAAGAAGCCGTACCAATTACCGAACTCACCGCCGACACGGTCGCTACTAATTTATATCACCATTGGGTCTCACGTTACGGTACACCAAGGATCGTTACAACAGACCACGGTAGCCAATTCAAATCAATGCTTTTCCGTTCGCTAACCGAAATAATTGGTTGTAAACACATCAGGACGACTGCTTACCATCCTTCATCGAATGGAATGGTGGAGCGCTGGCATCGATCTTTAAACACAGCACTCATGTGTCATGAAGGTGAAAACCGGCTTCAAGCTCTGCCTACAGTTCTTCTCGGCCTTTGATCTGCATACAAAGAGGACATTAAATGTACTGCAGCGGAAATGGTATACGGTACCACCCTCCGGACTCCAGGAAATTTTGTTGAAGATACGGACAGTAAAAGTGACCAGACAGTTTTTGTGTCTAAATTTCGAAAAGACATGCAACGACTCCGGCCAACACCTGTTGAACACCATCGACATAGCAGCATATTTATTTTCAAGGACTTGGCAAAATGCAGTCACGTCTTTGTACGAGTCGACGCAGCCAAAAAATCTTTGCAGCAGACGTATGTTGGTCCATTTCGCGTACTTGAGCGAACGTCCGGTAAAATCTTCAAAATCCTCATGGATGGCAGAACATTACAAATATCAATTGACAGATTGAAACCGGCCTACATCTTAAACCCAGACATTAAAGAACCAACGCCAACACCGTTTTCCGATTACGACAGCCGAAGACCTGCAATTACTAAAACTTACGCGGGATCGAATCAAAACAAAAAACGGAGAGTCACGTTCTATGTTGACACATCTAAGGGAGGAAACATTGTAGCTGACCTGAAAGCGAACAACTTTTTAATATGTTGGCTTTAATTATTATGTACATAATTTCTTCTGGTTTTATACCCCGACCGATAATGTTGGTACCGTGCACTCAATAAAAGCCATTTTTGACTATACAAAATTTAAATGTTTCGTTGTTATAGGAAGCGACGCGAAGACGAGTTCCTATAGCCTCTGATGCAGCCATAACTTGACGGCAAGGTGGCGCTGATGTAGTGAGGGACAAGGGTTCTAGAGGAGAATGATTATATGTTCAAATCCCTCTTCTTCTTAACCCTCCCCACTTGTCAACCGATCGAACGAGATACTTCTAGAAAAGTTATTGTGAATATGTTGTTAATTGTTACAAACAGACTTTTGTTCGAAGAAAACATATTATGAACCTGAAAAGAGAAGTCTACTGTCGGCAGCAAAACGCTACATTTGTGATTTTGACTCTCATATATTCGCGGCCTCATAACCCAACCTTCAAATACCCTGCACAGCAGGCATTCATTTGAGGCTACCCACGCAACACATCTCTAAAACATACGCCTCAAAGAGGCAGACCATCAAATATAGGGTTCTCCAATAAGAGGTGTTATTTTGATATTAAAAGGAAGATTCCATTTTTCAATACAAATGATCAATTGTTTATTTCATTATAAAGAAAAAGGTATGCCATTAATGATATCAAATATTATAAGGCGAATGACCACCACGCTTACGCGACCATATCCTTTTCATGAAATTTTCCATAACCAAATCGCAAAGTGACTGCCCTATCTCCTCGATAGCCTCACGAATTCCATCTTTGAGGTCTTGAATCGACGCTGGGCTGTTGATGTAGGCCTTCTCTTTCACGTGGCCCCAAAGGAAGAAGTGACAAATCGTTAAATCACAAGATATCGCTGGCCAATTGTGATCACCTCTTCGAGAGATAACACGGTCCGGAAACTTTTCCCGTAAAAGATCAATGGTTTCGTTGCTTGTGTGGCAATTAGTGCCATCTTGTTGAAAGTAAACGTTGTGCAAACCAATACTATCCAATTCCAGCCATAATAAATCATTAATCATCTCTTGTTAGCGCAATGCATTCACCGTAACTGTTGCTCCAGCCTCATTTTCGAAAAAGTAAGGTCCAATGACTTCGCCGGACCATAAATCACACCAAACAGTCACACGTTGAGAATAAAGAGGCTTTTCAACAATAACTCATGGGTTTTCTGAGCCCCAGATGCGACAATTTTGCTTTTCGACGAAACCTCCGAGGTCGAAACGGGCCTCATCAATCAAGATGATTTTTCAATGGGATTCCGGATCATTTTCATGCATTTCAAGGACCCAATCAGTATACACACGATGTTGTTGTATTAACTGAACTTTATAAGCCTAAAGACCCAAGTATTTATGCAAAATGCGGTGTAATGACGTTTGTGGAATGCCTGATTCCAAAGAACTATGAGGAATGGACACACCTGAGTTTTCTTCAATACTTTTGGCCACAGCAGCAACATTCTCGACTGTTCTTGAGCGACGTGCATGAGTTTTATCCTTCACATCATTAAAGTGTCCCAACAGCTCGAATTTTTCCACCAATTTCTGTATTGTGGTCCGACAATGTGCTTCACGATGACTCAAAAATGTTCGAGTTTTACGAACCGTCTCTGCCAAATTTTCACTACTTTCAAAGTGAATTTTAATAATTTTAATGCAATGTTGAAGCTATGTCGTTCCATTTTTATCAATGGCGTAGTTTTTACTTGTCAAATGCAAAAAATTACAGCTTCAAAAGTGACATCTACCGAAATAGTGGGCTATTCAAAATAACTCCTCTTATTGGAAAACCCTTTACATTGTTTGATTCGATTCAAGATTCACTGGAAGATATATCAAACTCGCCAAAACTATTAACATATGCTGGCTATCCCTTGACGTAGCAGCTTATACTTGTATTTCACTAATGAAAAACATCAAATTATCAAGTTTTTTCAGACCGACGCACAGTTCTATATAAATTAAAATCATTTCGAGCAATCCACGATACTACATACTTCATCATCACCACGTTTGAAACGAAGATCTCACAGCAAATTCTAGATATTATTTGAGCACAACCTACCACAGACAAATATTGTATATCATTCTGGAACAGCGACTAATAACACGTTTTACGGAATCAAAGAAACAGCAGTTGAATATTTCACTGAGCTGAATATGGAAGACAAACAACCCTCAACAATTTTGCGTAAAATGCAAAGCCTTACACCTGTAGGACGCTTTGAAGAAATAATCGCTTAACAAAATGTACGATGATTTTTTCAAAAGAGTGATGGTTAAATTTAAATAGTAATTGTAGTCAAATTGAAACTCGAATTGTAGCTGAGTTGATAACTAAATAATATTTTTTTTCTCTTTGATTGATGACATATAGCCTTTCAAAAAGTTTTAATCGATTTGTGTACATATTCAAGGACGTTTTGAAGTTTCAAAATGATATGATAAATTTTGAAACTAATATGTTAAGACAAAAATGAAAGTAGAACATAGCAGTTTAAAGTAGTACCGTTTTCCCCACACTTTGATAAGTCTCGAAAGTTACATTATACTTCTTCCTCTTCTTCTTCTTCTTAGCACTACAGCCCCTTTTGGGCCTTCGCTTCCTGCAAACAGCGCCTACAACTGTCTTGGTCCGTTGACCGCGTCTTCCAATTTCAAAATCTGAACAGTGATGAACTGTCTTCGTCGACCGAGTCAGACCAGCGTTTCCTCAGTTTCTCCACTGGCCGCAGTTCCCCCAACGAATACCTTCACTCAAAGGCGTTCAATATATTCGCAGATGCTTGGGTTAGGGTCCATTTTTCACACCCATAGCATAACATAGGTCTTATCATAGCTCTGTATACTTGGAGCATTGTTTTCCTGTGTACGCAGCTGGTCTTCAAGATCGTCAATACTGAGTAGAATATTTTATTTGCGAGCTGTATTCTTCGGCGTATTTCGTCTCTTTCATTACCCGTTTTAATTATTTTGGCGCCCAAATACACAAATTCGCTAAATTCTCGATACTATATTCGCCGAATGTGATATTTTGTGTATTTGAGGTACTTTCCTAGACTGCGTCATGAACTTTGTTTTATTTTCGTTAATTTGTAGTTCTCTGGCAGTTGTTAATGACCGTGACAGAACGTTGATGTCGTCCGCATAGGCCACTACTTGGCTCGACTTGTATAGTAATGTACCTCGCGTATCGACAGGTAGCTTCCGTATGACGTACTCCAGAGCCAAATTGAATAACAATGGGGCCAGCCCTTCTCCCTGCTTTAGTCCGATATTTGTGTCAACGGCATGGGGGAGTTGGTTATTGATGCGGACTTGGGAGGTTGTCGACGTCATTGTCATTTTGGTAAGATGGACTTATTTGGATGGGATGCAAAAACCAAGCATTTTTTGGTCCAGTACGTTACGATCGATACTGCCGTATGCTTGCTTGAAGTAACGAAAATTCTGTGTACGTCTATGTTGAACTCCCAGCATTTTTCAAGTACCTGCTTGACTGTGAACAATTGGTCTGTTGTTGATCTACCTACCCTAAAACCACCTTGATACTCCCCAATAATACTGTTGGCGTATGATCGATTTTATTTTCTAAGATTTTAGAAAAAGTTACATAATAATTAAAAATGAAATATTAAATAGTAAAAATCAGTTTTCTCATTTAGAGAATTTCTAACAGGTATGGGGCTCACCACGTTAGCTGGACACTCCTCTTTTTAGCTAGCCATCGGGCTGTAGCTCTTTTCTTCTTTGAAGTTCCAGGAGCTCTTGCTGGGTGGAGTGGCCTTCTATACCGGTTTTTTAGTTATATTAAATTTTTATATGATTCGATCATATAAAATTTGAATATAAATCTGAAACAATCTATTTTATAATTACAGGAAGGGCTCATATAAATTGTTTTATGTGAATTTTTCATGTAAATTTAATGTAAATGACCTCGTCTACTATAGATGTCGATCGTCTCGCATCCCAAGCGCGTTAATCGAGTATCAGCTTCATTTTCCAATGTTAATTCTTTTGATAGGTTATCTCAGCCTCGACATCGTCGAAGAGTTATATATCTAACGTACAATTCGTGAATGCGAAAATTATTTGTAATAGGCCCTTGTGCTTGGGAAAAAGAACCTGCCTCACGACTCTAATCAGCAAGCGCACTCACGCGTCTTCAAATAAGGTCAGTTCCGACGAGCACCGATTTCTTTGCTGGCTGAGGCAGCAAATCATCACTGCAGTCCTTCACGGACATACGAACATCTTGAATACTACAGAACATGAACACGAAGATATGGATTTTTCGGCGATATCGATCGAGGCTATATAGATTTTGTTGAACTGGCTAGTCATATAATGAGCCAAAAGCAAAAATACGCAAAAATTACATTCTTTTTAGCAAATTTCTTAGGAAAATTTTCTGTCTATTAGTTCTTGAAAACTTGCTTGTAGCCTAAATAATTTTGTATTTAACTATCGGCTCATAGTAGGCCAAATGACACATCAAATTCAAATCGATTTCCAGTCATGCATATGAACTAGTGCATAGTCCGAAATCCAATCAAAAAGCCACAAGTTAGATGTGAAAGAACTGCCAGCTTGCAGTTTGAAAAAAAATAAAAGGTGGAGAATTTATGGAATATGTTGGATTTTGAAGCGTTTTAACTGGATTTTGGAACAACGATTAGCAATAAATAATAGAAGTGCAAGAATTACAAGATTAAATGCACAAAGATAGTAGGGAAATTTTATTAATTATTCCTAATTATTTATATGGACTATGAACTCATCTAGAAGTTAAAAATATTCCTAGGCTTGTGAAAAACTCTCATAGAATACTAAGATTATCATATGAGAGGACAACTAGGACAAATGTTTACTTTGACCTCGATGCATACCCAACAAAGCCTTATTTCTTCTTAAATCTAAACGAGTTCAGCTTATGCTTGTAAATGCATTTCGTTAGTTCATGGAGCAAAAATTTCGCATAGGCCATGATAATGTATTCTTAAACCACCATTCATTTCAACAACTGACATAAAGCCTACATTCAAATTACAAATCTCATTAAGAACGTTCATTGAATAGTATCCACCAGACAAATTTAACAATTACTTTTTCCTAGCATTTATTATCCATCCGCAAATGAATTGAACTTACCACGACAATCAACCATGCCCCCTCAATAAAAAAAAAACAGAACTCCATTCAAATGACTTTCCAATGTAGCAACTTCGAATCTGCACAATCTTTGCGAATGAAATGAAAGTCGCAATGTAACAATGAAGAACTTTATAAAATTTAGATTCGCCCATTTGGATCAATTCACATAATGGAACTGATGCTTGCCGTTTTACTATTCCTTTGTTGCTTTATTCTGAATTCGACGAAAGTTCATCGTGGAGTCTTGATCCTGGTTAGTAGTAGTCTCTGAAAAGTTGTTGTCATGCATCTGAATATCCGTGCATTGAGTAAGCTTAAGGTAAATATGCAAATCTTCTGGACATTTTCTTGTACGGACTCACATATGAAAAAGACTCGCAAAAGCGAATCTTCTTCAATGGACGGAGAGTGAGCTTATTTTCATTTGAAGTAAGGAACAAGGAAAATAGCTTCATATATGTTCATGCACTCTTGTAAGGACACTGCTATCATATGTAGTTTTGGAGGGATTATGTGAAGAATGAATCGAAGTACGAGGGGGAGAAAGTATAATGTGCAAAGCGAGTACGGAATGGAATGGAATGTTTTCATTTTTATAGGACACAAGCAGGGATTCGTTCAATTGAACTAGAGAGCATGGGAAAGAAGGATAAAATGCTTAAGATGAATTGAAAAATATGCTTTTTGCTAAAGCATCGTTAATTATACAGACCACTATGCAATCTGTTAGGAAGACTGGCACATGCAAAAGAGATATTTGTGTTGCTTGATCGGATAGTTGAGCTTTTAAACAATTTGCATTTTTGTTCTGAGTATTTGACAGAATTAACATTTTGATCAGTTTTTCCTAGATAAGCCAATAAATTTGTTGATATTTGGATTAACATGTATATGTTTAGTATGAATTGTTTAAAACATTGACTTTAAAGTATCCAATCTGTTTTATATCTTGGATTAAGTTGGAGAAAAAAAACGATGATCTATATCTTAAGATACGGTTAAAACCATGAAAAAAATTTCATATCATTTGAGAATCCGGTACTACTCAGCATTGTTAAAGTTCTTTTAGTATCTGTTTCACAAAGCCTTCATGGTCATCTTTCATTTAACAATCACGTTGACAAACTATTTAAAACGGATGACTAATCATAAGTAGTAATGCTTCTATTGAGGGTATCAATCCTTTGCAAATAAAAATAAGAACAACATGGTTTTACATAAATATCATGAAATCATCATGGTGCGCTGACCGAAGCCGGGTCTTGGCCATCAAGATTAATCTCCTTCAGTCATCACGGTTCTGTTCGCCAGCTGATCATTTCCAGGTAGGATCCGTTGTCAGCTTGTATTGTATCTTCCTATCGAGTTTTCAATCTTTCCGCTAAATGTTCACTTCGTGTTTTACCTGTCATTTTCAAACATGTCCGCTGCCTTTTCAGACTCGCTAGTTGGGGTTCATATTTCACTTCCATATAACAGCATATATTTGTTAAAAGGCTAGTAAATAAGAAGCTTATTTCACCTCTGCATAGCCCTTGACTTTAAAATGGAAATTACAGAAGAGAAGGCTTAATTTACAGTGTTTACTTATCAGCCATTTTGGTGCCTCTTCCATTCAGACTAGCTCCAAGAAAAATAAAGCTTTCCACATTTCCAAGGTTATAGACTCCTACGGTCAAGTTTTGTCGGACTGGAGTGCGTTTCCTCGTTTGAGTTATCAATTTAGTTTTGGTTTGCAATTTGTTTTGCTTCAGACTTTAGGCTCAGTAATGCTCCTTTGGCATTTGAGATTGACCGTGCCATAGCATTGATGTCACCAGAATTTGCTAGCAATTTTGTGAACTCAAGCATATGCCCTTTTTCTCAGCCTATCCAGAAATTAGTCAAGAATCAGTATAGGGCCGGAGGGCACAGCCTTCACGTATTGACCAGCAATAATGGACACTTTCTGGTAAGCTTTGCCACTATTAGAAGCTTTACATAAAGCTTTACACACTTTCTGCATCGAGACATCCACAAGAGAACATAGGCATTCCCAGACAGTTGCACATTCAACCAAATCGACCATATTATCAAACAAAAATAAGCAGCCACCAGCATTGTCGAAACGCCGCAGCGTTGTCTATAACTTTGACCACTACCTTATAAAGGTCAAGCTCCGATTTCGTATCTCCAAGACCTGTAAACAAGCAAGATCAATCACCCCATGGTACTAGTGTGACGAATATCAGAGCCACAAAGAGATATCTATCTGTGAAAAAGTTTGAAGTATTGATAGCGACTGTCTATAAAATGTGCCTTTTGACATTTTTCCTTCTCCTTGCCCGAGACTCTGAATTGTGAAGACTTTATTAACCTTAGATAGCTAACCTTCTTAAATTTCCATGAAAAGCTAACCAGTCGACTTTTTGATGATGCATATTATATTTGTATATTTTATCATAATTTAATTATTTTTTGATAATTTTTTTTTTCAGACAATATGGGACGTAAATTTAAGATAATTATCGAAAATTAAACTTTTATTCAACTTTAATACATTGTCACCACTTTCGTTAGACATATGTGTTTTTTAGATATCTAAGGCACTTTAACCTACAATGACTGAACTAGGAACTATTAATTTGAAACATACTGTTTTCTATTTAGTAGTATAAAGAACAAACCTCAACATAAACGATTTATTTAAAATAATTAAAATTTTGGAAGCACAGGTTGGGCAAAAGTCAAATGCATGTTTTCTACAAATAGGTAGTTTACAATTATTAGGGCTTTTTTCTTCATTCGATTTTTTTTTTTTTGTATGAAGGTAAACCGCAGCCTTTTCTTTTTGTTGTTAAGATATTGTCAGATGGCAGAGAATTAAATGTCACTGAAACCTGCACTTCAACGCACTCTTCATTGTTCAAATCTAACACATCTCTTAATTAGGGTTTTGTACTAAAATACAAAACCCTATTGCAATCATGACCTGTGGCCGTCTGTCCGTCCGTCCATCCGCCCGTCCGTCCGTCCGTCCGTCTGTATGTCACAGCACTTTTTCTCCGAAAGTATAGAAGCTACAGCCATGAAACTTTGTAGAAAGGTCAGAAGTGGTGACTTCTTGAAAGTTCATGGGTGACCCCTCAAAAAATTTTTTTCACCATTGGTAGTCGAGAAGGGTGTCACTGGAAAGGTCTTAATGAGATCTTTTCAAGACAAGTCTTAAAATTGCCTTATTAGTACCGAGGGGGGCAGGGGAAGGGGAAATATACGAACTTTTCGCGTACCCCACTCGCGATTGGGCACCTTCCATCCGAAAAATCTGAAAAAAATCATGAATAGGCCTTAATGAGTACAACAACAACAAATACATGAGAATTCGAAATTCACTCAACTTTGTTAGTAATAGTATGATTTATCGATTTTATGTTTTCTTGTATAAAATCTAAACGGTACCCTTAAACTCAATAGAATTTTGCAAACAGATGACTGTTTATAGGATTAATCTTTTCTGAAAGTTTCATAAAGATCGAATAGTATTTGACGAAGTTATAGCGATTTGAATTTTCCTGTATTACTATGGAACAATATGCCCTGTATTGCTACGGAAACACATGGCTATGGAGCCATATGCGCTTTTACCGACTTAGACACTACAGCTTTGCTAGGATTTGCATGAAAATTGCAGGAATGATAGGTATCATGAAGATGAGTACATATAACTGAAACAAGTTGAGGAGGCAGGAGAGAGCTCCTAGCAAAAGGGCTTTGTAACCATTCTAGGATTCGAAAACATAGGCCATGAATCGATGATTACAGTACAGAGAAGTGGCCGCTGAAAAAAAATTTCATGAAAGGTAGCCGATATGAGTATCAACTGAAAGTTCTCTATGAGAGCTTTTCCAAACAGTTCTTAAACTGACAGTTTTTGCTTCAGTGGGGGCACAGGGGGGAAATACATGAAAAATGTGTTTCCTCCCTCGGGAATGGACACCCGTGATCTAAAAAATCTGAAAAAATTATCAAGGGAGATATTTATGGGTATAACTATAACAAATACCTCAGAAGTCAAAATTCTTTCAACTTTGTTAATAATAGTATGATCCTCGAATTTCACATTTTCTCTTCTTTGACATGTTTCTTGATTTTATTCGTTGCTGGTTACTGCATTTTGTAAGTTGAGTACAAAACCCTT
Source organism: Odontomyia ornata (assembly GCA_963969285.1). Taxonomy (NCBI): domain Eukaryota; kingdom Metazoa; phylum Arthropoda; class Insecta; order Diptera; family Stratiomyidae; genus Odontomyia; species Odontomyia ornata. The sequence continues at coordinate 27,850,609 of OZ017739.1, forward strand.
CTGACATGAGCATAGATCTGTCAACCCAACTTGTTTTTGTTTTACATTTCGAGGCATTGTAGCTACTTCAAGTCGACGTTTTAGCCATCGAGTTGTTCGTGCAGTCGCTGCATGTAAACTCTACATTGTACTGGCTTACCTCCAGATGTCAGGATATTATGGCAATAAAAGATGTAAAAGTTGATATTCACGATGTTGAGCATATTATAGAGCATGCACATGGGCCATTTATTTGTCTTACGATTGCGTGTTACGGGGAATTTGAGAAGGTAGCCAACTCAAACCCACTTAAACACCACCACCGGGAAACGTGGTACGAAGGATGCATCCTCGAGAAAAACTGAGATACGAAACTTTACCATGGATTAAACATAGTCCTAGTAAAGTTAGAAATAAGAATAAATTTTAATGTTAATGGCTACAGTAGAGTAGACTTTAATTTCCTTAAGTTAGATTAATGTAGCTCAACGAAGTTCATGATACCACTCTCGTATGTGCACGGTTGCTTCACAACGACATCATCTGTGATTAACAACCACGGAAGGAACGAGTCAAAAGGATGCATGAGGAAAAAATCATCGTATGAGCCGACAAGATGAGGAAATTCATCACAGGCAACAGGAGAACACTTTGATTATACAAATAAACCTAACAATCCCGGTGGCAGCCTGAATCGTAACTTTCAAGGCAGCGGTGGAGGCGGCCCAAACCAACGTGTTGGTGGTGGAAGAACCGGTGGTAAACATAATTCCCAAAACAATAAACACAAATTTATGGTACAAAGTCTTGTTGTTGCTGAGGGTGTCACAAACTTTGATAAATTGTGGAAGGAAGTCCAACCAGAAGAGTTAACGGATTCAAAACTCTAGTGCATATTCGAAAATCCAGTCAAAACTTCAACGGGTGAAATATCAAGAATGTCGTTAGAAGGTAATACCAATTCAATGAATACTGGTAGTGGTGATGATAAGCCTGTCAAAAATAGCGACGATCATCATCGTGCAATAGAAGAAGTCAAGCAATTAAGAATGGATGAAAGGGCATTGCGACATGGAAATTTGCAATCGGAAGTCAATTTACTAAGCCCGTTACAACCCATACAAAACTTTCAAACATAACAGATATTGCGTCTTACCGAATTTTGGTGCACTATCACCTAAAAAATCAATGAAAATAGCAATTGCATTGCAAGCAATTGTTTTAACTTACTCCAGGCTGTGCTTCACATCGTATGTCCTTCGGCAACGCCATATGGCCGAGAATAGGCAGCCAAATAGCAATTCTTGCCTCCGACAGTGACTGGATATCTAGAAAAGAAGAATAAAAAGGCACACAAAGTGTCTTGTCCAATGGATAAAATATAAAAGCACTACTTATCTGATAATCCCCAGTGAAGCCCAGCCATTCAAAATCCGGGTAACCGACAGCACCCAAATTGCACCAAACATAAACAAATAACATTACAAATATACTTGTAATACGTCAAATGTCCGTCACAGTGAAAATTCCGAAAAAAATATCTACGCCTCTGAATTTCGGAAACACCAGTTGAAGTGTGGTGAAATTTGCGATGGAATCACCCGATCGAACGAACCGGGTTACAATTTTTGCAAGGAATGAAGAACTATAAGGCTCACTCTGGAATTAGAGGTGCACCGTTGGGAACGGGTTGATAAAAGGGCGAGGGAAAAGGAAAAGCCCTCTTTTGTGATTCGAACGTATAGTGGGAAAGACGAAAAAAATGTAGGATAATAAAGGGGGCGGAGTTTTCAAAGAAATTGGAAAAAAAGGAGGAAAAAATGAAAGAAAAACAGAACTAAGCAAATTGTTGTCGACGTCAATTACCACTGGAAGAAGGATAACTACCATCAATTGGCCATTGCACAAATGCGACTCGGGAAGAGTGTGCGGAGTCAGCAAAGGACATTTTTCGCTGTGCCGTTGACGACGGGAGTTCGACTAGAGGCCTCCTAATTAACTAAGTTAGGTAACAGAGGTTAGTCAAAAAAAAAATGTTATGATTTGTTTAACTTTATTTCATAAATTTTATGGAAAACTTGCTTTTTTACGATTTCCAGAAGTTCCAATTAAATCCCTTTTATATCAAGGAAATTGGTATTATTTCTTAATAAATTCGCTTCGGAAATACAGAATTGGTTTTTTTTTCAAGAAGTGTAAATATCACACGTGGGTGTAAGTTAGTGTGGTTGATTCTTCGGTGGTGTTTGAGTTGCGAAGCCTTGTTTGGAGGAGATAGAGTCCACCCCGAGTAGTGATATTTTGTGCGTGTTCTTAATGGAAGGTGTGTTCGTGGAACGACCTTCGGTAAGCCCTCTTACTCACTGGGCGGTCAAGTGTGGGGCCTAGGCCAAAACAGTGAGTTGGTGTCCATGCCCGTCTGCGGCGAGCAAACTCAGAAACGCAGGGCCTCCGTTGCCGCAGCACCCCAGTGGTTAGGAGTGACCATATGTGAACACATTTGGTCAAATTGATCCACTCCTCCTTTTGTAGCATTGTAATATTCGATCATGGCTGGTTTACCTGATGTTAAATTCGTAGTTCCACATTTGCCGCATAAAAACAACTACCGACTGCTTCATAAAGAAGCCAAAAAAGTGGTTAAGAATACAATGTGATCTTATTACTATACAATTAAAACATCACTGCAGTCTAATAGCCCTAAGCCCTTCACGTTCTCTGAAAACAACATCCCATAACCCTAATATCTTCTCATGACGTAACTGCCAAGCTTCTGATGGGCAAGCTATCTGTAATGTCTTTGCTAACTTTTTTTCCTTCACATCTAAGGTTTCAATCGCCACTATATACTTATCGTGTCCTTCTCCTTCCCCTATAATGCATTCTATCATGACCTCTCCATCGGATATTGCAAATGTACTGCTCACTTTTAACATTAATTGTGGTCCGGGTCTCGACCCATCGTCCGATTTCTTTGCTTACTTGTCTGGTAAGTTTCTTGAGCGAGTTCTGCATAACAGAATATGCGATGCCATCAGGATCCTGTTTGAAAATAAACAACATGGCTTCATTAAAGGTCGTTCGACAATAACTAATTTGTTAGAACTTACGAATAACATCTCTCTTGCTTTGACAAGAGCCAACAAGTTGTTGTCATATACACTGATTTTGCTTAATCATTTGACAGTGTTGATCATGGCCTTATGGCTAACAAACTCCGATTGTTCTGGATTCCCGACTCAATCCTCTCTTGAATCTTATCCTTTTTATTCCATCGCTCCTGCACCGTTGCATGGAATAATTTTTTTTCGTCGGCCTCATTTAGTACGAAATCTGGCGTTTCTCAAGGATTAAATTTGAGCCCTTTGCTTTTTAACTTTTTCATTAATGATATTTCTTTCTTCTTTATGATGATGATTTAAACATTGATCGTTCCATTAACTCCAACAAAGACTGCTCATACCTTCAAAATGATCTTGATAATCTCCAAAATTGGTGTCAAGGTAATTTGCTTCCTCTCAACATTTCAAAATGTTGTCACATGAGATTCACCAACAAAATTCATCCACTATTATATGAATACGGGATTGATAGATTGCTGCTTGCACTTGTGGACAAATTTAAAGATTTGGGAGCAGTATTTGACCCAAGTTTAAAATTGAGCATCCACATATCATGCATAACCACTAGAGCTTCACTTGTCGCTGGTTTTATTTTACGATCTTCCAACAAGTCCTTTAACACCTTAATCAGCGTCCATCTATTTGTACTCGTAGCCCGGTCAATCCTTGAGTTTGCCTCCCAAGTGTGGTCTCCTCACTATACCAATCTAGCGAATGCTGTTGAAACTACATATACAGCGTAAACTCACACATTCTCTATTATACAAATATAACCTCCCTTACAGCTCCTGCGATGAGTGCTTACAGATCCGCAACATCCCGTCACTCAAAAAAATCACAGAATTCTTAGACCTGTGTTGCTTATTTAAATTATATCTTGGTATTCTTTCACGCAACCTTCGGGAAAGTCTTTATATACGTCCCACCTCAAGAACACGTTCAAGGGAGATATTCATTGTGCCTTTTGCTTTATTTTTATTCATTTGTAAGTACGCGTTTCACGTCATTACAATGAACTCCAGCTGGGTCCCCTGCCACATTCCTTTAACATTCAAGTTTGATTTTGCAATCAATTTTGATTTTTTTTCGAACAAGATAAAATGGGGTGTTACAAACACCACCCGACCATTTAAGTAACTCATTTGACGCAGCTAATTGAGGGTTAAATAAAGTTCTAGCAAACTTGCGTTCTTTTTTGCTCAATTAGAAGACTATGCAATATATGTGCATGCATGTTTAGACATAGATAACCCTTCAAGTGGGAGGGTACTCCTACTCTACTCGTTGAATGTTTTTTGAAAAAATAAATGAATGCCATCAACAGATCAATTATCAATTCATCAATGGAATGGAATTTTGCATTGAATAAACTTTTGCTTCAGTGCGTAGGAAAAACTGAGAATTTCATTCAGTAGCTACAAAACTCTTCCATTGACAGTGATTTTCTAGGTACCAATTTTTCTATCAATAGTTATCTGTTATCCTTGTCGCTGCAGATTTGCCCACAGGCATTCCATTTTTCCATTGCAACAATCCTTCGAAGAAACAAAATAAAACCCATCATAATCACTCCGCACATTTAACAAAACATTAACTCAATTTGATACTATCGTCAAAAACACCATTTCCATTAAAACATCTGACACTGATAAGTCATTATTGAAATTTGAGGTCAATTAAAAGCTCACACAAAGCACTGATGAGAAAAACTTGTGCGTAAGCCAAAACGAGATTCCCACTCAATTACAATGTGGCGACGATAAGACGAAACGCGAAGGGAATAACTGCCATCTTCACTCATTCATCACATCATATCTGCTTTGGCATCAATCCTTTTAATGGTTGTTTAAATTGGTTATTTCAGTGAGTATGGGAGCACGAGAGCAGGCAACGTTTAGCCAAATTCACTGCATGCCATCATTTTTGAAATTCTGAAGAATATAAAGTGTGTCTTTGATGGTTCTTGGTAAATCACTCACGCAATTATTTGTGGAGTAAATAAATTTCCACGAGAACAATTAAATTCGACTGACAACAATGGAAGCACGTTTGGTATATTTAGGGAATCGAGGGTTGCCATCAGATGAAAATTATATAAGTAGAAAAATGCTCAAAATAAAGTATTAATACACTTATTGTGGGAGTTAAGTGAATTTATCATTATTATTTTTTTCACTGTTTAAAGTAACGTGAGCAGCACCTAATCTGATTTGTTATTTTAAAGCAAAGTTGACTATTAGCACTGCCTCCTTAAACCTGGCCGTCCTACTCTGCAATTTTTGTGACATGACGTTACACAAAATTAAACCTGACAGCTACTGGCAGTTAATGTAGTTCCAAACAATTAGACAAATCAATTTGCAAATCGAATTGAAATTTGCACCCAGAAATGGTCAAAAACGTTCAAAGTCGTGCACTATACACAACACAAGAAGAAAAGTTGCAGGGGACATTAAGAGTGTAAGTGTTGTACTTTACATATAAACATGTTTGGTTAATTAATTGCCAATTTAATTATTTGCTGTCCGTGAATCCTTATGTCGAAACATTCTAAGAACTTCTCGATAAGATCGTTTTAATATTTTTTTCTACTATAAAATTAGATAACTACATTTGGTGGTAGAGTATCCGCTATTCTCTTAAAAGGCCTCATGCTTCGGCATAAATTTTCCGCACACCACCTCGACTGCTGATACTAACTGTTCGCTCATTGTCTTCGTTTTCACTATCAATATCCTCGTTGCTTATATTTACTGTTCTTGAATTGGAACTGCTTGTCGCTATGTTGAATCATTGACGATAAGAAGATTGTGGAGATGAAGGTGAGGTTAAACGCATTCTAGTTCTTCTTTTTGGAGCATTGTCATCTTCTCGAGAACTTTCGCCCAAGTCTTCATTATAACGTGGTATCTTTTTATTGCGCCTATTTCGCAAGTGTCTACTTCGGCCGCGTTCATTATAGTCAGTGAACTCCTCGTCATAGTCTGGATCTTCGTCATCGTCAGACATGAAGCGCTTGGAACGTAGTGACGATCGACTTTTTGGTAGAATATTATTGACAGCTATTTGTGAACGTGGACCTGATGCCGATTTCAGAGGTTCATTATCTTCTGACTGCGATTATTCTTCGTCTTCTTCTTCCTCGGAAGAATTTTTATCAAAGTATTCATCTTTATCCTCATCGTCATTACGGTAGGAGTATCGCAGCTGTAAGCTTCGTCCACGTCGTAGAGGCCTTTCCGTTCCACGATTGTTTTGTACCACAATTCCATTTGTTGGTATTATACTATTCACATTATTTCGTGTTATTCAGTAAATATGACAAATTTTCTACGGGTGATGATGGAAGCTGCAAAGGATCAACTTTGTCGCACAGCATATCTAGCTCATTTGCAGTCCTTTCTTTCTTCAGGTAAAACTGCTATTGCTATTCGTTCGTACTTGGCGTAGTTGGGGTGGATTTCATCTGTTTGGTATGATTTCAGGAGTTATCGCTTCCTAGACAGTATGTTCCCAATCTGATATATCAGCTTTCGATTAGATTTACGCAAAAATTGGTTGAAAATTTAAAAATGAGGCTAATTATTTCAATGTCGCGATTACATACCCTTATTTCTCTTGTGTTCTCATCTTCATCTTTATCTTGCTCATCACTAGTGTTTTGTCTGCCACTCCCACAATTAAATATACCTACACATTACATATCTTAAGATAAACTATCTATTGTATTGATCGCATATGTCATCTTATCACCCACCGCTGACAAAATTATTTAATTAAATAAAGGCATTATAATAATACCTAGAGGATAGCCGTCAAAAGGTGTCACTGCTGGAAGATTAACAGTGAATTAAAGAGCTAGAAGCTAAAGTGATGAATCGAACTATGAGCAGCATCACGTCTGCTGATAGCACTTTTATGCCCCGTGGGATATACCAGCATGGCAAGTCTCCAGTGTATTGGAGGTCAATTGAAATCACTGAAAAGCCAAGGACGTGTTACAAACTTTGACGCAAAACTCAATGACCATGGAATTTGGACAAGGCAAGTATCTGGTTAGCACCATATAAGTTGGCAAAGAAATGCCTTTGCAAAGAAATGCCTTTGCAATTGAATAGATCTAGTGGATGATGTGAACAGGGATTCATGTGGCTTTGGCTAAGAGCTAGTTATGCGGAAGCTTGGTGCATTACACATACCCTGCAAACACGGAGAAAAAAGAATTTACTAAATAGTGCAGGCACTTTTCTCCACCCATCCCGTTCATATTGACCCTGTTGACAGCAAACCAGCAGTCAAATGCTCCCTTTTCATGTAGCTGAAACTGAGAAAGCTAGCCTTATCAATGAAAACAAGATAGTTGGTAGAATCAGATGGCATGCTAGTTGAGATGTTGTCTCACAACATTGTACTGACTTATTGCTCAGTACTTTCAAGTCTTAACTGCAGGAAAAACTCACAATTGCAAGGCTCAGGAAAGATAAATTTTGGATCACTTTGGATCACCAGCCATAATACATGCTTGATACTGCTGGCAAAATACTTAACAAGCTTATAAAGGGAAGACTCACTGACACGTTTCGTGCTGCTGGAGACCTATTTTCTCGGCAGTATGGCTTTAGAGCAGGACGCTCTACCATTTGTGCCGTTACAGGGGTGGTGATTGCGGTCCAATAGCTGGAAGTACTCGGCTGAACTATGTGGAACGTAGTCATGCTGATGATAATTGATATTGAGAACGTCTTAAACTCAGCTAGATGGATGATTATTCTGGATACATTAAAAACTCCGTTTCAAGTTCTAGAATATCTTATGTTGCTTTCAAGGCACTACCTGAAGGGCTAAATTCTACTTCAAGACACGATGCAGAACCAATAAAGAATGGAATTGACATTGGGTATTGCTGAAGGATTCATTATTTGTCTAAGATTATAAAAAAAAAACATATAGTACGATGAGTTACTGAAACTAGAGCTACCAGATATTTTCAGCTATAGAGATGATGTTGTGGCGCTAGCCGTCAAATGCACAGTCAAATAAGCGTAACTAAGACTGAATACACTGATACGTTGAGCAAAAGAACGGATGCTGTACAGTTCTACTCTGACACTGGAAAAAAACTGAAGTGGTCATCTTGACAAAGAAAAGAGTCCCCAAAGTATAGACGATCAGTATTGAGAAAGGACTGGTTGAATCGCAACAATTACTAAAGTAACTATGGTTGCTGATTGACTTGATGAAGAAATTTTTCAGAATAAGACAGGGTATTGGCTTGTAAGGCTGCTTCAGGAGTATTGGCTCTGAATTGACTTATGGTAAATGTAAAGAAACTCAATCTACCAAGAAAGCAACTTTTGATGACTGCCGTAGAGATGGTGCTACTGAAGGGAGCAGATCAATGGAGCAACGCCCTCAGTAATGAGCTGTACTGATAACGCTTCGCAAAGCTATAGAGAAGAGGATCACTGAGGATTACATCCACATATCTGATTGTCACTGGTTTGATGATACTAGCCATCGCAAATGTGATACCCATCACCTTTCTTCCTAGAAAGCTCTTGAGAGAACACAGATGATTTCAGTCTGGTAAGTTGCGATCCCTCGACCATAAATTTTACATAGAAGAGGAAGAAGATGCCTTTCATCCTTTTTTTTTGCATGCAAAAGATACTACACCAGGACCTCTACAGGACACAGGACAGCTCTCTTCCAATAGTCTGATTCAGAGAATGCTTGGATTAGTTGAAAAGGAGCATTGCAAATTGCTGTTCAGGCAATCCTAAAAGATGAAAAAGTTTCACTTAAGTAGCTCAAGATGTCGAGGCTGAATAATCACTTTTCTAGCAATGCCTCTCGCTGCTAGTTGACAGGGGTGTTGTTTAGAGGGTATTACCGACGTCTTGCGAGTTTTGTCTTTGCAACGACCGAACTTTTGAAAAAATGAATGTAAATAGTCTTCAACTTCCAACCACAAAAAAATAAATAAAATAAAAGAAAACTAACAGGCCAGGATAGGATAACCTTGTATTGAACTAGCCTCATTCGATTTCAGGATTCCTATGTAATTTTGTTGGCAGAAATGCAAAATTCAAAGATCCCACAAATTTTAGCAAAATTGAGCAGATTCAGCATGCTGAAGTAATTTTCCTAATTGTACTCATTGAGAACCACATCCAGAGTTTTTTTCAATCTTCAATTTTTTCCTCCCGATTGATAGATATTTGATTGGTTCTTTTTTTGCCACTGAGCTAATTTAAAGAAGTATTTTTTTCCTTTTTATTAAATTAAGAGTTTTATTTAATTATGATATTGGTTAAAAGAATTCGTTTATTTTCACTGAATCAGGGTCATGCCTTTTTGATAGTTTCTTGAAGTAAAATAGAATAATAACACAAATCTGCATTGTATTCAGGTTTTGTTAAAATTAGGAGTATTAATAAGTGGGAATGAGTAATGAATATTCATTGTTCTAAATGATCCTTCCTGTCCTTCTTTCTCTTCGTAGCACTACGTCCTCCAAATTCAAGATGCTCCCTATCCTTTTTCTCTTATTATTGCATGTTTTGTGTGTTACGTGGCCATTGAGTAATTAAATAATACTGGAGTGGACAGCCAAGTGACCATGCAAAAACCCTTGCTATGCTTTTTTTTTACAACTTATCAGAGAGCCAAAATCCATAAGTAAACATGGCTGCTGCTCAATAAAAAAAAAAATACTAAAAATTTGTTTTCTATTTGAAAAAACCTGCAGCATTATAAGCAATACATGCAAAAACATTAACATATTAACTACTTAACTGTGAAAGGAAACACCTACAGATCCTTTTCGACAATAATTTTTACACGAAGGCACTACATGTTTCACTTTGAAATTTTTAAGTAATTTCACAGTGTCACACGTTAAAGTTATTCGAATCATAGAGCACTTGGAATGAATTCAAATTACGAACACTTTTTACAGGTTTAATATCGGATAAAGTTCGCGACGAAACTTGCAATTTTGCCATTTTGGCGTCCAGTTTGGATCTGTCAACTTGACAGACGGATCCAATCCAGTGAGTTTCTGGAACAAGAAAGTGAATGACAAGAGGCAGAAGGTGAGGAAATGACAGACAGATCCTTTGGAAGAGAGCAAAAACCGGTCGCATACTCTCCTACGCATTTTATATGAGCTTAGCCCTCCAGTTCTTATTCATCTGAGACGTGGTCCATCATGGACAGCAGCCATCCACGAAAGCTCTAGTTAGCTCAGGATACCACCTGGAGATCTAAGGTAGTTGCCAAGTTTAAGCATCTGCGACTGGAGTGTGAACCATGTCTCCGACAATTCCTCATTTTGTGACCGTTATAGTTCTGTGGACGATGACGTAATCTGTATCAGTGTTGATATTACCGAATTTAATTCAGTAGTGATAAAACTTGTGGGCTTGAAGTATTGTAAATTCGGTGCCACCATTGTGATTTAAACCAATGAATTTCAAAATAGGTAGTAGGCGATCTAATTGTAGCTTCAATTTTTCGTTATAAATTGATTAAAATACTCTCATGGTAACTCTATATTGCAATAACATGACTTTACATAAGTTCTTCGATTTTTCCCACCTCAAAAAATTTTTCCACTTCACAAATGAAAATACATACTAACTCAATTTAGATGAAATGAAGAAAATTCATAATCACATGTAGCCAGACAGCCATGAGCAACATTTTTCATTTGAATCAGAGGATGAATAGAGGGGGGAAATTCTCGTTAATACGCATATATCTTTATGTTTTCGCTCACGCATCCAAAGGGAAATAAATGTCGTGCATGTTTGAAGTCATTAAAACATTATCATATCATCATATTGTTCTTGGTTTTGGAGGATAATGATAATATTTAAGCTGTTTTTTGTTTTGTTGATTTGTAATTGCATGAATTAACTCAAATTGAAAATGAAATATTTGCAAGGTACTTCACATTTGCAATTAGAGTAATTTTTTATATAATTTTGTGATAAATGCAACATATTGGTGATTTCATATAAAAATCATTGAATTTTTTTCTCGAAAACATATCTTACATCTCGGAGTCCAAGCAAATTCCCGATTCTTACACTAGAGTCTCTTGAATGGACCCATCAAAGACGAATGGTCCATTATGAACCTGCAATGTCATGACACAATCCCAAGTAATTGTTGGGTTTGTTTTACTGGCTGCAGCTGAGGTATCTGTAACTTAACTTCAACGTTCAACGATGCACGTTTAAACAATCCTTGTCGAAGACATAGCCGAGTTTATTTAGTAGGGATCGACAAAAATTACATTATTTCAACGATAGTTTTAAGCCAGCTTCGTGCAAACGTCTGAACACTTTCAGTAGTATTTTGTTTTACTAAACGGCGACGTAATGATGATGATATCATCTAAGTAGGTAAATACAAACAGCTCTATTTCTGACGTCAAAACGGTGCCACTCCCAAACTGCTAGTGTACTTCATAAACCAAAAAGTATCAGTCTAAACTGTGATATATTACAAAGAATCCTCTGCCACTATCACCTACCAGTAGGCTTTTGCATCTCAAAATTTTTTGAGTGTGGCCAAAACAAACGATAGTGGATATGTACCCTAAGTAGTTACCTTATTTGCTTTCCAATAATCAACATCGATAGGACCTACCTTTCTTTTTCATTAGTAATAAGTATCAGTGGAGGTCAAGTGTTTTTTGATGGCTCCACTTTTTCTTTCACCAACATTTGATCCAATTTTAAATATATCTGCATGATAGGAGAGGCTGGATATTACAGTTGCTGTAGTTATCGTTGCCATAATCTGTGCTGGAACCCCGAAATTGGTGAATTTTGCAACTCCGTGTGCAGGGTGTCCGCTCGACTTATATCCCTATGAATTTTTTTCATCGATTGTAACTACTCCAACCCCTTGCGCACGTCACGGCACATACGAGTATAGGTAATTTGTCGTTCTGTTGGCGGACCCGATACTTGATGGATATCCTGCAAACTGCCACTACCACAATATCCCATCAGATCCAAAATTTCATGGCACCGCAAAGCGACCATATGACAGTTTCTGTGTCCTGATGTTCAAGGGTGCTATAAATTGAAGCTGCGAATTCGGAAGAATCGCAGTTGATGGCCATCTGTTCTTGTTGTTCTGGCGCCCCGTGAGAGGAAACTTTTTTTTTTCCTTGTCTAGTGTGGAAGTGGATTTATCTTGCAGACTTACGCACTAGTTATATACATGATTACTTTACTTTACACTGTGTTTTTTTTAATTGGAACAACTATCGGAATTTTTCTTTCACAATAATTCCTAACTTTAAACCGTGGCTTGCAATGGCTATTATATCGTGGTGCTCAAAATAAGTTCTTCATTTTTTTACGGTCTTGCGTGAGTAATATACGCGAGATTTCCTTCGAGGTGGTCGGGTGGATAACAAGGGTCACTCGTAACATTTTTCATGATTCAGACATACAATTTTATTTACCGTTATGGGTTGAATACAATCTCGCCAAATCACTACACTCCGTCAATTTTTTTCCACAGTGCATAGCTTACGTTGTAGTACACAGCGTAACAATTCTGAATGTTTTTCACAACATGACACCCAACAATTGTTATCAAAGTTTGGCCAAGCCCACCGCTAGGACGATATCATTAAAAATGTTCTCGAAACTTGTCGCAGCACACGAGTAGAGCGGTAATGTAAATTATTTTTGCTTTTAGTCGCGCATAACTTAAGGAATGATTGAAATTTAACTAAGAACACGGCTTACCATATCTTCTCAATAAACCTCAATGTTCCGGATCGCACTTCTGATTTATGACAGGGGTTGAAAAAAACCACAAATTTTTACTTATAATAATAACGTTTATTATACATTTAAATTTCTTCATCCAAACTCACTGCCTTGAGTACCTTGTTGTGTCCAGATTCATCTTATAATACCAACTGTGTGACGCGCCACATATATAGAGTAGTTGTTTGCCTAACATGAAGTATGCGATCATGCTTACAGATATAAACTTATTTTATGCAAGACATATGACACTGAACTTTTTTAAAATTGCTACCTTTCTTTCTTACTAATTCTTTTTTTAAATAATTACTTACATTTCTTAAATCCCTTCGCATCTTACCTCTATTTTCTACTTCTATAATTAGGCTCTTGCCTATTAAAATAATTGTTTAAATAAAAAGCAAAAGCAACTAAATTACAGCCCATTTTCCTAACCTAACTCTGAACAATTTCAGATTATCTCCAACATCCCATCAATTCTATACAAAGCCTACTTTTATCAATACTTATGCAAATACTTGTTGGATCAAAAGCCTCTTTAAATAGTACAAACAAAAGCATTATATCCACCTAGGTACAACATTGTATTGGAATTGAAAACAAATTGAAATTCCATCTTTGTAAAATGAAAAATACTTTAAATATGATACGAAAAAGCCTCACAAAGTTTCTATTTAAAATCCCATTTACTTTCAATTTCGAAATCCACTCGGAAATCTTTCGAACAGAGGCAAATACAATCTTTTGCTATTTTGTATCCTTGCGCGCTCTATCGCTCTTATCTCTACTCAACCTTGTTTGGAACATCTCAAGTGAACCTAAAGAAAATCATCTTTATTTTTTTGGCGGCTGATTTCCAAGAATATTTACATTGGTAGGATGTTCAAAGAGTTTGTGGGATAGGACAAAAAATAAAATGTGTATATTAGTACAAGAGTAGACTTTTCAGTTTTCAATGGAAGTATTTTGAATGAAGTTGAAATGATTATGAAGAATTTAAAGAATAGCAAAAGGAAATGAGGTAAGAACTTTGATCTTATAATATTTTAGGAAGCAAAAGTATATTAACATCAATTAGATGGAAAACACGCGACTAAAATGACCAAAATTGAAAGTTCACCCAGGAGCTATGAAAATCAGTTTATCAAATGAACGCAAATATATATATATATATATATATATATATATATATATATATATATATATATATATATATATATATATATATATATATATATATATATATATATATATATTTATATATATATATATATATATATATATATATATATATATATATATATACATATATATATATATAGGTATGTATATATATATATATATATATATATATATATATATATATATATATATATATATATATATATATAAATATCTATATATATATATATATATATATATATATACATATATATATATGCATATATAAATATATATATATATATATATATATATATATATATATATATATATATATATATATATTTATATATATATATGTATATATGTTTATGTATGTATATATATATATATATGTATATATATATATATATACATATATACATCCAAATAAAAAAATTTTTAGAAAACATAAGAAAACCGACTTCGAAATGCCCTAAAAAGGATGAAATAAATTTTATAGAAGCGGTGCCATATCAAATTTTCCCCATTCTTTTGTGCTGGTGCAGATGTTCGAAGTATTTATGTTGAAATGGGGAAATTGATTTGGCACCGCTTCCATAAAATTTATTTCATCCTTTTAAGGGCATTTCGAAGTCGGTTTTCTTTTTTAGGGTTTTGTAAAATAATTTTACGAAACCCTACTAGTTTCGCGACCAGTCTGTCTGTCTGTCCGTCCGTCCGTCCGTGTTTCACAGCAGTTTTTCTCGGAAACTACTTGAGCTAGAAACATCAAATTTTGTGTGTCGATGTAAAGTGGTGATCTCTTTAAAGTTCAACTACAAAAAAATTGTATAAGGTATTTAAGGGGGGTCTCCCCATATAGGAAAGTGACCCCCCGACAAAAAAATGTCATTGAAGGTAGCCGATATGGGTATCAAATGAAAGGTCCTGATGAGAACTTCTCAAAACAGGTCTTAATTTGGCAAAATTTGCTTTGAGGGGCGCACAGGGAGGGGAAATACACGAAAAATTTGTGTCCCCCCTCGCGATTGGACACCTGTGATCCGAAAAATCTGAAAAAAAATCAGGAATGTAGACCCTGGTGAGTACAACAACAACAAGTACGTTAGAAGTCGCAATTCACTCAACTTTGTTAGTAATAGTATGATTTATCGATTTTATGTTTTCTTGAATAAAATATTAACGGTACCCTTAAATTCAATGAAATTCAGTACGTAGATGTCTATTTATAAGATTGATCTACCCTGAAAGTTTCATAAAGATTGAATCATATTTAGCGAAGTTATAGCGATTTGAATTTTCCTGTATTACTATGGAACAATATGCGCTGCATGTATTACTATGGCAACATATGGCTATGGAACAACATGCACTTTTAACCGACTCAGACACTACAGTTTTGCTAGGATTTGCATGAAAATTTCAGGAATGATAGGTGTCATGTATATCTTTGAGAATCGGTTCAGCTAGTGGTATCAGTAATCGTAAAACAAAATAGTGTCTGTTTTAAATGCGAAGATTGAATAATTTTGAGTTATTTTTACCCAACTTCAACGTTTAAGGTGCATGTTTTGAACACTTGATACAATTTGATGAATGACTGAAGATGAGTACCTACAATTAATGCTTATAAGTGTAACAAGCCAAGGAGGTGGGAGAGAGCTCCTAGCAAAAGGGTTTTGTAACCATTCTAGGATTCGAAAAAATTGGCCATTAATCGATGATAACAGTACAGGAGACTGGCTCCTGAAAAAAAATTCATCAAACGTAGCCGATATGAGTATGAAATCAACGTTTTCATGGAAGCTTTTCAAAACAGTTGTTAAACTGTCAGTTTTTATTTCAGTGGGGGCACAGGGGGGAAATACATGAAAAAAGTGTTTCCTCCGTCGCGGATGGACATCTGAAATAATTATCAAGGGAGATATTTATGAGAATAACAATACCAAAATCCTTAGAAGTCGAAATTCGTTCAACTTTGTTAATAATAGTATGATCTTCGTATTTCATATTTTCTCCAATAAAATCGTCTTTGAAATGTTTCTTGATTTGATTCGATCTGGTGACAGCATTTTGTAAATTGAATACAAAACCCTTCTGACATGAGCGTAGGTCTGTTTACCCAACTTGTTATATTCTGAGCTGACTCTGAAGTGCTTTTTTATCGTTCAACTTTTTTTGACCCTTGAGCGGTCGCCATTATGTTTCAAATTGTTCCCTTTTGGAGTTTTTATTGTGACCTTTATCACACAATTGAATAAATTCTTGTACCAGTTTTGGTACAATTCGGAGCCATACTACGGTCAGAACAGAAATATTTCCGAAAATTTGGCGAAAATCGAAGCAAGTGGCGACCTTCAGGCACACATATTTTTATATCCTATCTACATTTAACCAACCACACACAGGCACATCTTTATATATATATATATATATATATATATATATATATATATATATATATATATATATATATATATATATATTTTTTTTTTTTTATTTATATATATGTATCGACATATCTATTTATATATGTAAACATAAAGTTTGCTCCGGAATTAATCTCAAGAAATTTACGTAAAAAGATCCTTGTTAACCGTATCACTCGTTTACTTTTGATACCCATCGCCTTCGTTTTCAGTTAACTTCTCATGAATTTATACCCTATAGTTCAATGAAAACTCGCCTATGCATTTTCAGCTTCATATGTAAAGTTATAATCAGTTATAGAAGGAAAATTATCTGTTTTTAGGTTGCGGTACTCGCCGGTCTTTTGTATGGAAATCACTAATTTTAGATTTCTGGGCATATGTTATAATGTATAATATTAACTGGAAAGTAACGAGTCAACTCTATAATTTGAAATCACTCAGTCCTTATTATTTCTTCGGGGAGTTTTATAAATCCTATGTTTACATCTAAGAATGTAAGAAGGATCCTTTACTAAGCTCCTGGGTAAGCAAAGGATGACTTCGGAAGAGAAAAGCATCCTGAAATGTTCCCTCTAACTATTGTTGAATTGTGTTTATGCCACATTTAGAAGTAATTTATTGGTTATTTCCGGTAGAAATGATTGATTAAAATGTAAAGTTTATGCAGAAAATTAAGGATACTGATAATTTTTATCATTTGCCACCAAAGCGCTTGGTATCTCCATCAAATTCTTGAACTGTGCCAACTAATTGGCACTTTTCGTGTGAAAAATTATTTAAACTCAATTTCTCGACATCAATGTATCATATTGAACTGTTAGTATCTACAGACTCCTTGAAAGGATTACAATTCTGTTCCGATGCATTTTAGATCAATATGTTATCCTTCATTTGAAACCCCTACAATCAAAATCCTTACACCCGTCGATCAGTTATGCTGAAAAATCCGGGTAAAAGTCGGAAATTTTTAAGTTTTAAGGATAAAAGTCCTTTACCGTTACTTGAATTTCTTATCCTTTAAACGGGACCTAACTGGAAGAAAGACGTATGATTTGCCAAAAAGGGGACTCTTCTATGTATCTCCGTTTAAAAGTTATGCGTGAACATACAAAAAAAAGCAAAAAAAAAAAAATATACGCGATGAATTGATAACCTTCTTTCTTTTGGAAGTCGGTTAATAAAATTATTTCATGCGGTTGATTTTCAAATAAAGACTTAAGAGGACACCAACTATACCTTCATGGCTGTTTTTGTATAAATCGGACGAATTAATTGGCTAATGAAGGTGTGCATCGAGGGAAGATCATGTGGAATCCGCGCTGGATCTTTTTCGCCGTAGCGTTGACAACGAGAATTTCACGAGGAGACCTCCTTAAAGGTTTAAAGGAAAGTTATACGAGTATTTCATTTTAAAATTTTCTTATAGAATTTTTGATTTTTTTTCGCTAATTCTATGAATACTTCTTGTTCTTCGATTTCACGAATTCTAATTGAATTTCCTTGGTGCAAATTAAACTTTGAGTGTATCGTTCAATCTGCTTTGGACCACATCGCCTTTGGTTTTGAGGACATGTAACGGTTTCGCTCTGGGGAATATTCAGAAACACACCTCGAGTATGGTTTGACAGCCATCCATAACCACACATGTTACGGAGATATCTCGCAGCTGATTTCGAGAGAGATTTTCCCAGCGACGTCGACGAAAGCATAATGCATTCAAAACTAATCGCAAAACTAATCGCAGGAACCCAGGTGAATTGGTTGAAATATTCTTTTATCGTATATGTGGAATCGCGCAACGTGGTAGTGTTAGTAAGAGAGCCATCATGTGATATATTCGAACAAACATCCGACTCCCCGCGCTACGCATGTGTATATATAACGAGCCTCACCGAGCTCCTTGACGCGATACGAAGATATATGTTCAACGCGCAGCAGCAGCCGCAAGACTGACGGAAAGAGATACAACAAAACGACGAGAGAACGAGTCAAATAAAAAGCGACACGATCGAAGGAATGTCACCAATACAAACACGCCGGCTCTGAATAATGAAAAACGAAAACGAACGGAGATTGTGTGTTACAATTGCTGGGATAGCAGACACGTCTGGATCAATTGTCAACAACCGCAACGTAGAGAACGATGCACAAAGTACTCTCACACTACATATTCAACCGCCCAATGCCCCAATAAATAGAAACCAGCAAATGCCCGCCACATAACAGATGACATAGCATCCATCTGCCACAAAAAAATTTTTCTAGACGGGAAACCCGTGAACACATTCATCGACCCAGGGAGTGATCGCTCGATCATATGAATAAACACCGCTCAAAATGAATGCCGAATTGTTGAGAGTGACACCGTAACCTTGAAAGGCTTCGCAGGAGGGATAACGCAAAGGAATAAACACGTCATCACCGAAGTGATTATGGAAGATTGTACCAAGACAGTGAAACTCATTGCCGTGCACGACGATCTCATCTCATGTCTTGTGCTACTCGGCAGAGATGTACTGTAAACTGAAGATAGTCAACTCGTAATGAGCTCAAACACGGGCCGATTAGTGAAGTTTGACACCAACAATGTCCGTATCCGAAGTTTATTGACCAGTGACGAGCAAAGGGAGTTATACCGCATTTTCGATGAACTCTCCAATTATTTTGCAAAACAAATATCCGAGCTAGGACGATGCCGAAGCACCAAAATGAAGATAGAGATTAATGTTAACCTAAAACCGTACAAGATTCCGTTCGCGAAATGGAAAATTGTTAGCGATATAACAAGCGACTTACTCAAAAACGGAACTATCCGACCGAGCGATTCCAAGTACTCGTCAACCATCGTATCGGTGTAAAATACCCACGGGGAAGATCGATTTCGCTTTGACTACTGAGCATTGAATGCAATCACCGTCAAGCAACCGTACACAATGCATTTCGTCGACGAGCGATTGGCACTAATTTCAGGAAATCATTTCTTTACAACATTAGACATAATGGCCGTATACTACCAAGTTCTTCTGAAAGATTCCTTGAAGAAATACACCGTGTTTATCACCCATGACGGTCTATATAAATTTAACGTGATATCCTTTGGTCTAATTAAAGCGCCATCCGTGTTCCATAGGGCTATGTCACAAATAATGAAAAGATTGGCGCCCGGCGATGCAGTTCCATATGTAGACGAGGTGATCATTCCAAGTCGTAGAGTCGAAGAGTCCGCTCCTTTATTGAACTACTTCAAGAGGCTGAAATGACACTACAATTATGGAAATGCATCTCTTCCACCACGGAAACATAGTTCTTAGGTCATCAAATCGTTGGAGACCTCATGAAACTCCGACTCGAGAAAACATCCGCCATAGATGTAAGGCGATGTCTGGAAATTTGTCGGTCAAATGGGCTTTGTCTACAAATTTATACGGAACTTCGCTATGGTTGCTCGTCCGCTATCAAATCTCCTGAAAACGAAGAAAAATTCGACTTTCTCCTATGGCACCGAGCAAGGAAACGCTTTCCTTCATCTAAAGCGCTTATTATACAAAGAATCGGTGCTCACGGTGTACGATCCCAACCGAAACCACAAGCAGCACACTGATGCAAGCTCCAAGGAACTCGCCACAACTCCTATGCAGGAATCCAAGACTGGAACCTGGAAGCCGACATTCTTGTTCAGCCGAATCTGTATAACGCTAAATAGACGTACCACAGCTATGAGCTAGAGACACTTGCCATTGTTAAAGCTCTCAACCGTTTCCACCTGTACCTGCTCAGAAAACGATTCTGCATTGCTACTGACTGTTCAGCCGAAAGCACCTTAAAGGCGACAAAGTCACTGAACCCACAATTAGCCAGATGGCTATTGCGACTACAAGAGTACAATTACAAGGTTGTGAATTGT
Source organism: Odontomyia ornata (assembly GCA_963969285.1). Taxonomy (NCBI): domain Eukaryota; kingdom Metazoa; phylum Arthropoda; class Insecta; order Diptera; family Stratiomyidae; genus Odontomyia; species Odontomyia ornata. Next base: position 27,871,013 of record OZ017739.1, read on the forward strand.
CCAGGCAACGCTATGCCACACGTAGATACACTTAGCCGAGCACCCATCCAGAACGTGACATGTGCCGCTGATGTCACCGAAACCATCCTGCTAATCTAAGCTGAGCATACTGATCACGATAACTACAATGATAGGCACCAAGCAACCACGCCGAGCAATCCGAAGCACCCGAAGCTGACAAACCAAACATACGAAACGCCGATGCCGAGTAGCACGTAACTGGATATGTCATTGCAGCCTCCAACCCTTTCAGCAAGTATGTCACGCTGAAGGCCGTTCGATCGACAAAGTCAATACCCGTAATCGAAATGCTGAACGAATTGACATAATTCGTGGAACTATCCAACCGGATCGTCACTGATTGTGGGACTGCCTATACATCAAAGGAGTTTGAATCGTATTGCTGTAACAACCACATCGAACACGTGAAGGTTGCTGTCCGTTCACCGCACGCAAACAGTCAGGTCCAGCGAGTAAACTATATTATACTCAGCTGCCTCCAAACATCAACGACCGATCGACACAAATGGGACCAAACGTTGAGGGACATGCAATGGAGCATGAACTTGATGAAAAGTTCAACCATCAAGCTCAGCCTGAATTAAATCGTCTTCGACTTTCCTTTGAGGGAGGTGATCCACAATCAACTGTTGCTGGTTCTCAACAACGACCCATCTATTCAGCGTGAGGAATCAATCAACTCGATGCCAATCGAACAAAAACGAACCGAAGCCGCACACAATATCATGACCGAGGAACACAAATGGAAAATCCGATTTGATGAACGACACAAACCACCTCGGACATACTAGCCTGGCGATTTAGTATTAAAGGAAAATGTTCTAGCATTCATCACGGGATCGCGAAAATTGGAGTCGAAGTACCGTGGACCCTACTGGGTCAAAACAGCCTTACGATTTGCCGGTGCATGGTGGAAGCAACTCTGTAGGATGATCAACCGTCGATATTTTCATCGATTTATTCAGGTGACAAGTTAAGGCCATGGTGCAACGCATGACCTGAACTGGATGACACGATAGATGACGACACAGAGCTCGGGTCGAGCTCAAGTCAGGATTAGCCGAGCTGTCACCGATTATACGCGATACTCCTGTGTGAGTCGCACCAATACCAATACCAACCAATGTGTGTATACCATTATGAACTGGAAGGGAGACGTTTTGTTCGGAGTCGGGAATGGTTCGTGGTCGATGGTCATGTTAAGATCGTCTATAATTAATAAAAGTAATAATTAAACGTAAAGGAATCGTTTACTTGAAATTAACTCGTTTGGTAGCCATTATTACTCCCTAGCCATCCTAACACTTGATTGCTTATGTACTACGCTCTTGTACCTAACATTCAATTTAATTCTCTTTTACTAATAACTGTTATTTTTCGTATATACAGTTATACTTCTGTATAATACCACCAGCAAAATTTAGTTCCTTATCAATAAAAACCTACTTTTTATTAGTTTCTCCTGCACAACACTTATCACTTAACATACACATAAATTCACCTTTCTTGACTGTATGACTACCAAGCAACTGACTCATCTTCAACCTCGCAATTCTTTTCCCGTATAGAGGTAACGTGATTGAAGTTCAATACACTTCAATCCCGTTTCCTCCGTTCAACATTCAACTTTTGACAAATGCAACAATTCCCATGGCATATATGGTGATTTGCATATAACCATGATAACGCTTAGCTATACGCGAATCGTTAAACATATGAAAATAATTACAACTGATAAAAATAAAAAGATTTTATGGCACTGGAGGAAACTCAAACCCATGGTCCCAATAGACCCCCAGATTGAGAGTCCGATGTGCTAGTAACTACACTAGTCTCCAATATTCATCAATGCATCAAATACTCAATTTCAGTTGAGCAAAGCATTTGAAAGCATGCATGAATATTAATCGTAATGGGAAATTTAGGAAAATTTTGTTTGTAGGACGATAAGTTAGTAAAAGCTAAAGAATGAAATTTTGTTAGTGAGGAATAAAGAATGAAATTCATAATGTGGGAAAATAAAAGTAAGATTATTTATTAATGAGGATAAAAAAGATTAAGAATAGTAAAAAAATAATAATAATAATTATTGGGGAAGGAAAAATAGGATGTTTTTATAACAGGGAAAAATTTGAAATAAATGGTAGTAGGGGATTAAAGGAAAAGAAAGTGAAGAAGGTTTGGGTGCTCAATATAAACGATACCATTGAGTATATCAATTAAAAACAACAGGAGAATGCCGGAACGTTCGGAATCTGCAGCACTCCTTACAATAATAACTTTCGTATTGAATATGTTAGTGGCATAAATATATTGTCTGTATCTACTTAATTCACTATGTAGTTTTGATTTTTTTCTCCTATTTTCTACCAAGAATTTCGCTCCTCCTCTATCATTTATGAATAGAACACAAACTTTTGGCACATTTTGCCTACTCTGGAACTCCTGATGCTCAAATAACTTTTTAAATTAGGATTCTAAAAGTTATAATCAAGACCTTTCATTTGATATCCTACTCGACTATGTTTGATTAAGAGAAATGTTTAAGGGCCACTTCGTTATAAGGGGGGACCACCCTTAAAAAATTTTGAAATATTTGATAAGATTTAAACTTTTGAGAAACTACCACTTCTGACCTTTTTACAAAGTTTGAACTTTCTAGCATTTATAATTTGTGAGGAAACTTGCTGTGACGCATGGACAGACGGCCAGACCACGAAACTAGTGTCTTTGTAAACAAAATTTTTTGCAAAGATCTAAAAATTAGCAAAGAAGTAGCGAATTGCGCATAATTCACGTCATAATTGGTACATTATTTGCTTTGATCATTGATGTTGCCAAATCAAATTTAGTTTGGCGGTGTCTGTTCTTAAATTTTTTTCAGGAATTTATTACGTATCTATTCTTGAAATTTTAACGAATATTATCAATTAGTAGTTGAATTGCATTTCGCAATCGTGGCCGGGTATTTTGAATTTTAAAGGTTATTGGTTGGCACATAAGTTGCCGTTCTAGCATGAACTAATTTGAGGTTGCCCCGTTCATCTAATCTTTGTAGATCAGCTTGACAGATATATTGTAGATGAATTAAAATTACCATACCAAAACCCAAACTGAAATACTTTTCCGAGATAATTGCGCCCTATTCACTTGACGGACTGCTTTAGCAAGGGAGATGGATCCAAAAATTTAACATGTGTGCTGGGATCGAATCTTTTTCAACTGGTTGTCATATATCTGGTGATCCGCTTAAACCTGACGTCTTGCGAACACCCTAATATAACCAATGCGGCATACTTGCAAATAGCTGGCTGCAATATCGTGATGAGTACTTATATTGCCAGAAACTGTGCTAAAATTTTCTGTAATCTCATCAACTTACCAGTAAATTGTCCGCTGCTTCAAGAATCCATATCAGTGAATCAAGCAACAACCTCATGAACATTTTTTCAAAGTATGACAGCTTGCCAATACGTCATAATCAGTTCCACATCGAAAAAAATGAGGAGCTGTATAAAATATATGTTGCTTTTTTTAAGAGGATATATATATATCTCTTGTGTGTATAATTATGGGACACTTGAACAATGGAAACAATTCACTAACCTTCGTAAATATGGTACATATCGTTTTGCTGATTTTTCTTTATATCCCAGCTCATCAACGTGCTATAGTGTTTTGAAATTCCACTTCGTTCAGCCGCTCGCTGGTCCTTTCAATTTACGCTATTGCCCACTTATTTCGTGAATCTGACTTCAGGATTTTTTTTTCCTTTCTCTCCGAAATGTTTCACCACCATTCCAGACTAGCAATATTTTTGACAAAGACCCCTACGGCACTACTAGAACGTTCATCATCTGGACTGCTCACCCGTATGAACATGGTTGCTCTTCAGTGTGGGCATGGTAACGCCATATGTTATTACAGCAGTTTCGTACAATTCATTCTTTTCTATGGTTCTGCATAATTATTCTATTACATACTCTCCGCAACAAGCGAATTTTTCTCGAAAAATTTACCTTAAACTCATGTCTAAGGCTAGTATATTCTCAAATTCTTCTGTTAGACCACTAAGAAATGCCAATTTACCTTAACTTTTACGCTTGTCAGCCATTCCAGCATATTCTAAGCTAGTTTAATTCAGAGTTATGTTATTTTAGAATAGTATAAGTTAGTCTTGGGTTATAGGAGTTTTTTGGTTGATTTTTTCCTTAGGACTATGATGTTGGCGTTGAGATTTATTGTTAAGAGTATATCATTCAATGATCATAACTGTATTCGAAGTGACAGAGTCAATACTATGCTCAACAATGTGATCATTACCTAATTTTTCAATTAATATCTGATAGTCTGATAGCAACGGAACTTGATGGTGCCACGGAGGTTTGAACTTGGAAGTTGCTGCGCAAGCGGAGTATGCCTTAATAATTTGTTATACATAAGCAATAACTCCACCGTGGACGGTCCCTAGCCCGTTTGAGAAAGGAGGAGGGACCCCCTTGTTTCCCCAACCTACAGCCTCCATGATTTCTCATCCCAAACCCCCCAATTAAATAGAAGTAAATGCTCTCGGAGTAGCACATTCGATTTATTGGTTCTCCAATAATGGGACATTAAATGCCGAGAAATACTAATAGCTGTAGATACACCTACCCTTCTGTTACTAAATCCTACTTACACCTCCTTTGTGGGGACATAAGAGGATGAAGGCGAATCTTCCTTGCTTGATTACGAAATCGAAGTAATAACCATGCCACCGGAATGGAGGATGGGCGACGGGCTAACTCCCCGTCACTGGATAACCTTAAAATGTTTCGAAACCGGCAGAAGGGTCTCGGAATGGATTGGACTTACGGATAAGAACTCGCAACCGAAACATGAACTATGGCATTGGATCGTGGAATGTCAGATCACTCAATTACCCTGGCGCTGTTAAGGACCTTACACAATATAAATTAAAAGCACTGGCAATCCAGGAATCGAACTGGAATGGAAATGGTATTCAAGACATAAAATTGCACACAATATTCAAAAGAGGGAAGCCAACTGGAAAACGAGAATCCGGAGTGGCTTTTGTTGTGGACAGGGAATCCAAATTGCACATTATTGATTTCTAGGCAGTCAATAAACGGTTGTATGCTATCCGTATCAATGCGAAATTTTTCCCAATCTGGCTGATGAATGTTCACGCCCCGATTGAAGAATATTACGAAGAAACGAATAAAACTTTCTAGAATCACATGGAAAATCTAGTCAACTCATTACCTACAAACCACAAAAAAATAATTCTGGCTAATTTCAATGCTACGGTTGGCAATGCGCTATCTTTTTGGGGAACAACTGGAGGATATAGCCTCCATGAAGGAAAAAATGACAACGGCCAGCGCCTGATTGACTTTGCATGTAGCAGAAATCTAGTCATACGTTTTTGCTTCTCATATTGACGCTTTCATACAACAACCTGATAACCTGATGGCAACACACATAAACAGATCGACCATGTTCTGATCCAACAACGTTGGGCCTCCAGTACACCTGGCGTCCGTACACACCAAGGAGCCAATTGTAAACCAGATCATTACTTGAACAAATTAACCTATCGATGTCGTATGTCAAAGGTATATTCAATGAAGACCAGCCCGCTGCAAAAATCTGACATCGAATGCCTCCAAGCAGCGTCTGTGGCCAAAAATTTAACGGAAACCCTGTTGCGATTTCCGGCGCACCGACTTTCTCCCATTCGCAATTTCAAATTGCCACCGTAACATTTCCACCTTCCTTTGGGCACTCCTACCTTTTCCTCTGTAAATTTATTTATTTTATCAACATTTTTCCATTTTCCCACCATCCTACCCTTTTCCCTTATTTCCAACCACAAAAAAAAATGATACATATTAATAATTTCAATTTTTCCACTAACAACATTCCATTGTTTAATTCCCACTAACAAAACGTCATTCAATACCTTTTCCCTTATAAAACCTAATTCTTTCCTTCATACTAACTAATTCTATTCCCACTAACAAATTTTATTTTTTATACTAACAAAAATAACCAATTCTATTCCCACTAACAAATTTTATTTTTTATAGTAACAAAAATTAATTCATGTTCCCCTACTAACAAAGTTCAAACTAATACCCAAAGGCATCGTTGAACTTGCTTATGAGATGAATGGGAGATCAACAATCCATGGCATCATAAGCTGCGTCGCGAGTTCTCAATCTGGGGTCTGCTGGAACCCTGAGTTCAAGTTTCCCCGGGCGCAGGGAAGCACACTTTTTGGGGTATCGGCAAAACCAATAGCTTCCGTAATGTATATGTGACACTTTGAATTCAACCAAGCGCTTCTTGGATTGTGCAAATTGCCATATGTAAAACAATGCATACTATTGAGGTTGTCGATATGGAACAAAAGATGTGTGGGTAGCGGAATCGAAGTGTAATGAACTTCGATTACGTTACCCAGATGCGGCAGTGGTAGTTTGAAAATGGAAAAGATTGCGAGATCGGATGGGATGAAGGTGAAATGTGGGATTAAGTGGTGAGGATTGAGGGAGGGAGTTTTTTTCAGTTTTTTTCGTAGAATTGGTATTTTGGCTATTTTTAGTGACGAAGGAGAAGAGTGGAAGGATTGAAAAAGTGAAGTGAATACTGGATTTTTGGAAGGGAAGGAATTTGACTTTATGCGGCGTGAAAAAAAGAAAATTTTTATTAATTTGAAGTGCGGGAAAACGTAAATTGTGCAAGGAAAAAAAAATTTTGCTAATTTGGATTTCGGGAAGACAAAACGGTTGTTAGAAGTGAAACGAATGAACTTAGGAAAACATTACTAACTATAAATTAAAAGTGAAAGGAAAATTTGCCGATAGTAGACGGAGTGGAGGAATCACTTAGTGCGGATAAAAGTGGCCGTTACGTTTTTTTTCTGGTGTAGTGATTTTAAATTACAATTTAATTTTCAGCGACCCCACGCTTCTTTTGCTGTATTGCACCGGGCGCTCGGAGTTCTACGGGGAAAGAAGTGAGTATAATTTTAGTTTTTTTTCCTTTTTTTAAATACATTGTCCAATAGTTTGATTATTAAATTCTCTATAATCTTGAATTAGTTTATGTTGGTAGATTCTAGTTTTTTTATATTGTTTCAAATTTCGAAAGGGGTTTTTAGTAGTTTTGTTTTAACTGATTTTCTTTTGTTTACTTTGGATTTAGATTAGAGTTTGTAAATAAAAACCGGCCATGTCAGATTAAGCTCATCATCTTTCATTTCTCAAGGTGACCTTCCCTTTCCCATTCTTTTCCCTTTGTTGGATGTAAGCTGATTGTACTGCATAAAACGAATATGTTTTGCTGTACATTTGAAGAAGTAGCGTTAAATAAATTAATACATACAAAGTTCGACAAGCCTCTAATAGTAATACTAGACTTACGGAACAAGCGCGTATTTAAAAAACGCTGAAACCCAAAGAATACATTATTACTCAAAAGTAAAGTTGATTGATAAGTTAACTTTATCTTTCATCACTATTCTTGATCGCTGTGACCATTAAAGTGTTTGCTGTGAAATTCGAAATTTCCGATTAAACATAAGCTAACATGCAAATTAACGCGTTCATATAAGGGTTCACAAAAAAAAAAAAAACGTTATTTGCTTACTTTATACTTGGACTTTGAATAAAAATCTTTAACGTATATTGAAGCGTGAAACAAAATATACTGTTCAGATTCCTTGTATTTCGTTGGAAATATTCACTCGTCCAGATGCAAACGAGTACCGTAAAAACATCACGATACGATTGCTAAATTTCGAAACAAAAACCTTGTAAATAGTCAAAGAATAGAACCCGTACGAATTCCAAATGGTTTTCTGATATTATCAATTACTGTAGCAAATAATAATGAAAGCTTTAGATATTCAATTCATATAAAATTTTGTTCTATGCTTAGCCCTGAACCAATATTTGCAGTGGCAAGAAAGATGAGGTATAAATTTAACAACAACTTGAACGTCAGCCCAGCTGCGTTCAAAATCATGTTTCGTATCATTCTTGCTTTTCATAACAGACAGAGAAATAATAGTTTACAGCAAGAGAATATCCGTTAAATGAAAACACATCTTTAAATGTTCTTGGACATTGAATGACGAGGTTTCGATTGATAGCTTGTTACTCGATGTCCTTCATCTAGAGCAGCTGCTTTTGAAATGTTTGTTTTATTTGTTGAATATAGACTAAAAAATTATGTGAGCAGTCGTACAAACCACACAAAAACAGCCGCAAACACAATTGCAATTGCTGAAACTATCGCCACTTCCAGTGATTGTTCCGGAATTGAATTTCCAACAACAAACATAAGAGCAGCAGCAATTAGAAGGAAATCGTATAGGGAGAGAAGAACGAGTTCTGTTGCTGACCGCCAGAAGTGGGGAGTCGAGTTGCAACCGCGAACGCGCGTGGACGCGAGGAATTGAAGGAGAAAAGAAAGGACGGAAAGTCTTCATGCATGTTCACCGCGTGTATCTTGGAAAAATCGGCTTTTTTATGTTGTGTGAAGGCAAGAGTGAATTTTCATTAAGGGCTGTTTGTGTTATTCGTGTGTCGGGTTGTGCAAGCTCAAATATTACAGATCGATGAAGAGGTGGCGAAACTCCTAGCCTTTTAAGCAAGACTCAGTAGGGAAGAGAATGCTGCTCCACAAAAATTTACACTTAAAACGCCCAAGGACACAAGTGATTATAATCCGCAACAAATGGCATTGCGTCAAGGTGTTTCGGTTAAGATCATAGCAGTGTTTAAGAAACATCGAGCCGAATCGATAGATACACCAGTGTTTGAATTGAAGGAAGTACTGACGGGGAAATATTGTGAAGATTCAAAATCTCAAAGACCAAGGTGGTGCTGATCTAGTAGAAAAACTATTAGGAGATGAACGTTTGAAAGCCGTGAAGGCTGCAGTGAAAGGCTTAGATGAAATGAAACTCCGTTGAAATTACTGCAAAGCGTTTGGCGTGGAAAAGAAAGTGGTACTTGATACATGTCTTGTTCGTAGCTTAGACTATTATACTGGCGGATATATGAATGTGTGTCGCATCTTTAATGGCAATAAAATAACAGTGGTTGATTCGGATTGTGTTGATGCGCTCGGAACTTAATACAATTAATTTTGAGTTAACTTCTAACTGCAATACATAGTAGCGTACAATTTTCCGGAGGTTTTATACATAATAGTAGAATGTTAATTGGAATAACCATTTGTTTGACCAGTGCAATTGGCTGAAAATTCTCTAAAGTAAACTATTTAACTCTTATTTAAATCTTCAAGTGATCGTAAAGAAATTCTCGCTTTAGATATAAATTTATGAATTTTTTGTTCGAATTTATTCAATGAACGTTTCAGTGGACTTCCCGCATTTGTCATCGAGCGCTCGAAGGACCATGTGGGGTAAGTACACTTTTATTGTGTTAATTTTTTTCTTGTATTTATATTGCAAATGTTGCGTACTTATATAATTTAAATCTTATTGCGTTAAATTTTTTCTTGTACTTGTATTGCAAATTTTGCGTACTTATATAATTTAAATTTTATTGCGTTAATTTTTTTTTTCTTGTATTTATATTTCAAATTTTGCGTACTTATATAATTTTAATCTTATTGCGTTAATATAATGGAGTGCTAAAGTTAACGCCAAATCGGTCTTTTCTTTCCTTCCCCTCTGACCGGGTATAGGACCCGGTCCGGTGGTAGGCTCCCCTAAACCCATGAGCCAGCCGCCGGGTACACCTTAATCCTTCTTGTTTCATGTGACGTCGTGGGTTGAGTGGCCCAAGCAGAGTGCCTCTCTATGGCATAGAGTTATGCAATCAAATTGTATAGTTCTATGACATAAATTGGTCACCGGGGTACTCCCCTTCTGATGGGAAAGTTCATGCAATTCAAGTTGTATGAGTTTTCTACTCAGAAGAGGAATACCTGGCCACTTCAACAAAATATATATGGATTTATTCCGATTGGGTGGGTGCGAAGGGGCTCCACCATCACCCGTTTGCCCCTCTTTCATTTGTGGGCCATGAACTTCGTCGGGTAATGACGAGGTTACCCCAAGTCCGCCTTTCTTCTCAGGTTCCGCTTGTTCTCGTTACAAGTTATATTTCCCTCTGTGTAGTTATCTACAATTTTTGTGACTTCAGTCGCCCCTTGATCAGCAGTCCAATTCGTGAATGCGAAATATCTTTGTAGTGGGTCCTCGTGCTGGGAAAATGAACCCGCCCCACGACACCGCAATGCTAGCCTGCCAGCGCATTCACGCGTCTCCAGACGAGGGCATTCTCGGCAGATATTGTCATCTTCTTCTGCCGAGGCAGCAGAACATCGCTGCAGTCCTTCACGGACATTTTTGAACATTCCTATTCACTACACCTTTGTGCTAGTTATTTTATGTAAGGTGGCTCAGCACGAGCAAGGGGTGTCCCGGAAGACCCACGACACGACTGAGCGCTGGCCGGCCTCAGTATGCCACCCCGGGCTACACACCCCTCTGCTAATTCTTAATGTCTGCAACTGCGGTGACTTCCGTGGTTGCTACAACCCTCGACAACCAGCTGCCTCTCATCTTATCAGACGCATCGTCAAAGACAAGCAACGAGCTCTGGAATGAAGTGAAAGCAGCTATTAAAACTGTGGCAAAACAGATGATCCGACGTCAAGCCTGGCGCAAGAGAAATGATTGGTTCGATGATGAGGTAGAAAAACCAGGACGAAGAGAGAATACCATGAAAATCTCAGAAGAGTAGCGAATAAGATAATTAGAATCAAGAAAAGAAAATACTTTGACGACCAATTGAAAAGTATAGATCTAAGTTTAGCGAGTAACAACACAAGACAAGCGCGCACAGTAGCCTGAAACGAAGCTATCAGCGGCAATATCATCGCTGATGAAAGCAAGATTAAGGAAAAATGGGCATCATATTTCAAGAGCCTCCTAAATCCTCCGCACAGCTCCAGAACATCGGAGTCCATAGATGTCTATGGAGCGCTTTCATTGGCCCCATCAACTCAGCATGAAGTTTGTTCCATCACCAAAGCCCAAAAGAATAATAAAGCGCCGGACATCGATGAGATTCCAGTGGGATTCATCAAATAAGATGGCAGTGGTGCTCATAAAGCTATTTACAAAGTCATCTAGCACATTTGGAAAGAAGAGCATATGCCAAAGGAGTGGAGCCAATCAATTATATTCCCTGTCCATAAAAAAGGTGACAAGCTACAGTGCTAAAATTATAGAGGCATATCACTACTTTGTTCGGCGTACAAAATATTTTGTAAAATCTTAGAAAATAGAATTTGGTCATAAGCTAACTGTATTGGGGAGTATTAAGGTGGTTTTGCAGCAGGTTGTTCAACAATAGACCAATTGTTCACAGTCAAGCAGGTACTTGGAAAATGCTAGGCGCACACCAAATTTTCGTGGACTTTATGCAAGCATACGACAGTATTGATCGTAACATACTGTACCCAATAATGCTTTGCTTTGGCATCCCAGCCAAACTAGTCAGTCTTACCAAAATGACAATGACGTTGACGGTCTCCCAAGTCTGCATCAATACTCAACTCACCGATGCCATTGACACAAATATCGGACTAAAACAGATGGGCTGGCCCCATTGCCATTCAGTTTTACTTGGGAGTACATCATAAGGAAGCTACCTTTCGATACACGAGATACATTACTATACAAGTTGAGCAAAGTGGTAGCCTATGCGGACGATATCAACATTTCGTCAAGGTTAGTGACAACTACCAAAGAATTCTTCTCGATACTCAACAGCGAAGCAAAACTAGTAAGGCTACTACAAATCAATCAGAATAAAAAAACCCATGACGCATTCGAGGAAAAATACCTCAAGCATACAAAATATCATACTAGGCGAAAACCGCATCGAAAATGTGAGCGAATTTGTGTATCTAAGCGCCAAAATAACGAGAACCAGTAATAAAAGAGAACGACATTCTCAACTTTAAGTATACAAATCTGTGATAAGACCTGTGTTATGCTAGAGGTGTGAATCATGGACTCTTGCATTCGCAAAGATATTGAACGCCTTTGAGCACCGGGTCATGAGGTGAATAATCAGAGTGAAGCTAAACGGGGACCAATGGCGAATTCGATGCAACCATGAGCTGTATGAAATTTTTGACGAGCTTGACGTCTCAACGATTGTCTGAATGCGGAAGCTGCAATGGGCTGGACATATGAATCGTATGGATGAACAACGGATACCCAAAAAGGTATTCGTTGGGAGAACTGAAAGCCGGAGGAAGCGGTCAATAGACCGAGACAGATTGAGGCACTATTTGCAGGAAGCGAAGGCCCAAGAGGGACTGTAGTGCTAGAAGAAGAAGTTATATAAGCAATTTGGAAAACCTCAGCTCTCTTCAATTCTGCACTACTCGCATACGATTATAATGAATTTAATTTAGATCTCCTAGTTACATTTTTTTTTGTATTTGTAGCCTACCAAAATTGAATAAAGCTTATTACTGTTATTTTTAATCTGATTTGCAGTATTGGGTTTGGTAGAAAGTTCATATAGTAAGGAAACGTTTGTTAACGTTTTTTTTTGTAATCAAAGGAAACACACAAAACGTTGTATACACCAGTGATTGTTGCAAAGCTATACTATTCTATTAAACTTCCTCAAAGGGATGAAACATCAAAGAAATTTATTGTATACTTTTCTATCTGAAAAATACAATACTCGTTTTCCCATTCAGTTTTAACGTTAAAATTGACGAAAAAATGACAAAAAATTTCATAAAACTTTCTATCTCCCCGTTGGTCGATGCAAAAAATAACAAATTTGCCTCAAGCGATCAACATCAAAATGTACGAGTATTCCCATTTCTGCCAGGAACAAAAAAGCAATTAAAACGACATAAAAGCATCTAATGTCGTATTCGTTACATGCATCGATTGCCATCCATGTGTCGAGTATCTAGAAAAATACTTTCCAACCAACAGCCGATATGTGTATAAATGCTCCAAGGAACAAACGTTTTGAAAAAGCTGAACGTTTTATGAAAGTGAAAATACACCCGTTTTCAAAAAGAAAAACATAGTTGTACTCGCTTACTTGCCGGCGTTGTCCTGTCGATAAAAATACCCATGAGAGCCTACTACAATGATAAACTTTAATGGACTTGATAGCACGTTATATAATCTGCCAAAATATCCTCGGGGCATCGCTCGTTTTACACTAGATTCACTTCAACGTTGTTTTTTCTCTAGAATCCCTAAAATCCCTCCCCTATATTTTTTGTCCACGTTCCGGTTCCTTTGTCACAGTATCATGACCGTCATAGTCTGAAAAGAGGCTTCTAAAGCATTCTCACCTGGTGAGGTGAGTCAAAAAAAAAGTGAATCCCAATGAATTTCGCTCCACTGCGAAAGGGAACAGTATTTTATAGAGCAAAGTGTAACGGGTATGCATTTATACATACATACATATGTGCGTGTTGAAGTGAATTTGCCTTTTGATCGAGTTGCGAAAATGAATTGGAAAAAGCACTTCATTATTGGATTAAGTGAGCGTGGGAACAGACCAATGCTTTTGAAATTTAAAACACTTTTACCCATTAGGTGCTAATGAAAGAAAACTAATTAATCTACTCGTTCTATGAAAACTCAACTTTTTACTTACTTAACTTTGACCTTTTTTCAACAGTTGGTGGAAAGCAATTTAGAACACAAATATTTCAATAAAATCCTTCCTTTATATTCATCAAACAATTAAATGGAAGTCTCAAATGTAATCCGACACTTGAAAAAACAAGGTGGGTAGGCAGACCTACGCTCATGTCAGAAGGGTTTTGTACTTATTTGCTCCGAAATGCAGTCACCAGCAACGAATAAAGTCAAGAAATATGTCAAAAATCCATTGTTTTTCTCTCAGATGAATAAGAACTGGATGGGCTAAGCTCATATAAAATGCATGAGAGAACATTCGACCGGTTTCTGTTCTCTTCCAAGTGAACTGTCTGTCATTTCCTCCCCGTCTGCCTCTTGCTGGTCACTTTCTTGTTCCAAAAGCTGACTAGATGTGAACAGTCTGTCAAGTTGACTGATGCAAATTGGGCGCCAAATTGGCCAATTTGCAAGTTTCGTCGCGAATTTTGTCCGGTATTAAAACTGTGGAAAGTGTTCGCGATCTAAATTCGTTGCAAATGTTTGAAGATTCGATTGTAGTTTATAATTCACGTAACTTTAACGTGTGACACTGTGAAATTAATTTACAATTTCAAAATGAAGTGTGTAGTGCCTTGGTGTAAAAATCATAGCAGAAATACATCTGTGGGTGTTTCATTTCACAAGTGAGTAGTTAATATGTTAATGTTTTGCATGTTTTTCATACAATGCCGAAGGTTTTTCAAATAGATAGCAAATTTTTGGTATTGTATGAAATTTTGTTTACATTGAGCAGCAGCCATGTTTGCTTGTGCAATTTGGCTCTCTCTAAGGTCGTAAACAAGAGCGTAACAATAGGAAAAGTGGTCGCAGGGGTTGTTGCAACCATATTGTCACGTGGTTGTCCACTCCAGTATTATTTAATTACTCAATGGTTTTTCTAGTTTCAAAGGTCGCCATTTTTTTGCAAACCAACAAAACTCACTCAAGTCATGAGTTCCCAAAAATATTAATGTTATTGACCTTATTTGAAACTTTCAAGAAGATCAAATCAAAACTGCAGTGACTGATTTGATGGAAAGTTCATAAAACACCAAGACCATGTGTTATTGTTGTTGTAATTCATTTGTCACAGTTGATTACGATCTATTACTTCGTCAACTGAAATGGTATGGTATTCGCGGTAGTCTTAACCAATTGTTTAAGTTACTTAGAGGGAGGACCGCAGAGAACTTTAATCAACAATGTCTTGAGCGACCGAGTACCTACGAAAACAGAAGTTCCCTTAAACTCAATACTTGGAAAACATTGTTCCTGCTACACAAATAATCTAAATACATGTGAACCAATGGAATATCAGACATTATATGCTGACATTGGGACAAGACTAAATTGCTATTGAGAACACTATCAACGAAGATCTAGGTAAATTCCACGAGCGCACAGTTGGGACTATGAGACCCCCGACATTTTTAATTGAGTAAATTTCCTATATACACAAATATTGGACTAAAACCGGGAGATGGGTTTGCCCCATTGCTATTCAATTTGGCTCTGGAGTACATCATAAGAAAGCTACCTGTCAATAACGAGGTACATTTGCATAAAAGTCGAGCCACGTAGTAGCCTATGCTGACGACATCAACATTTTGTTACGGTCATTAACAACTGCCAAAGTACTTTTCCTGAAACTTGACAGCGAAGCAAAACCAGTAGGGGTACAAATCAATGAAAATAAAACAAAGCTCATGAGGCAGTCGGGAAAAATACCTCAAGCACACAAAGTATCACAATTGGCGAGTACAGTATCGAAATGTGAGCGAATTTGTGCATCTAGGCGCCAAAATAACGAGAACCAGTAATGAAAGAGACAACATACGCCGAAGAATACAGCTCGCATATAAAATATTTTGTTCAGTTTCGACAATCTTGAAACCAGCTGCATACACAGGAAAACAAAGCTTCAAGTATACAAATCTGTGATA
This sequence comes from Odontomyia ornata, assembly GCA_963969285.1. NCBI lineage: Eukaryota > Metazoa > Arthropoda > Insecta > Diptera > Stratiomyidae > Odontomyia > Odontomyia ornata. The sequence goes on from OZ017739.1 coordinate 27,886,700, forward strand.
AGACCTGTGTTATGCTGTGGGTTTGAAACATGGACCCTATCCCAAGCATCCGCAAATATATTGAACGCCTTTGAGCGACGAATTCTGAGACGAATAATCGGAGTAAAGCTAAACGGGGACCACTGGCAAATTCGATACAACTATGAGCTGTATGAAATGTTTTACGAGCCTAAGGTCTCAACGATTGTCAGACTGCGGAAGCTGCAATGGACTGGCTACATAAATCGTATGGACGAACGGCGGATTCCCAAAAAGGTATTCGTTTGGAGAACTGAAGGCCCGAGACCAGTGGGGAAACTGAGGAAACGCTGGTCTGAATCGGTCAACGAAGGCAGTTCATCGCTGCTCGGGTTTTGAAATTGGAGGACGTGGTCAATGGACCGAGACAGTTGGAGGTGCTATTTGCAGGAAGTCTTCTTCGCTTCCTGCAAATAGCACCTCCAACTGTCTCGGTCCTATAATAATTATGTAACGTTACCTTTCCGCTCAATAGCTGTAGCTTTTTCTCGTTTCTCACACCTACTTAGCCCTGCTGCATTTGCACAAGTGAACACACATTGACACACACGGCCAATGGTACATTAGATTCAGCCACATACCTAATGTTGTATTTTTGGGCTGTATTTTCAGAACACATTCAAATGATTCATCTTGTTGTTTATAGTATTATTATCAAAATAGACCGGGTAAACTTGAACGACAGCGGACTTCTGTGATTCTGCCAGAGCCGGACTCTAGAAGCAAATTTAACGTATTAGTCAGTGAAGAGGAAAAAGATCACTTAAGTTTTCGCAGTCAAGAAGACAACACGGAACAAAATATATCTGATGACGATAGTGAAATCAAATCTTTAGCGGAATTATGGCGTCAAATGCATGCTTTATCTTCATTCGTGGCTTCAGAAACTCGGGCCAGTGCTGGAGCGTTTTCATTACTGATTTAATAATTGATAAAATTTCAATGTGTACAAATGTTCGAATAAAAACCAAATTAGCAGCTTTATCGGGCGCTTCAAAGTACAGCTATATGAAAGAATGCTGTCAGTGTGCTTGGAGGCTTCTGTATATTGCTGGTGTACATCGATCTGGGAGACCGAGTTTAAAAGATGTTTGGGCTTCAGATGGTACATGCATGGATATTTTCGGTTGACGATGTCGCAGTGACATTTCCATTTTATTCAAAATAACCTTTGTTCTGATAACTTGACAACGCATGAAGAAGGACGTTCTGCAGACGATTTTGTTCCTGTCCGAGAGATTTTTTTAAGTATTTGAAGAAAACTGTCGTATAGCCCACTTGCCTGAAGAAAATCTTACGATCAATGAGACGCTTTTAGCATTCCGTGGCAAATGTAAGTTTAGACAGTACATTCTATCGAAGTTAGTGACCTGTATTTTTTGGTAGATGTCACTTCTTGGGCAAGGAATCGCTTGCAGTGTTCAGCTGGAATGTGGAACGGCAAGCAAAATGCCTTGAATCTCTTGAGGTATCCACTATCAAAATCTCACTGTCAGGTGGGAATAACCTCTTTGTTATCTCTGCCTCTGCAACTTGTCAAAATGTTCTCAAGTTCAAGGAGGAGCTCAATTCCTTATTTGAAATACTCGAATTAAACAGGCTACATAGTTATGATATTCTTGCTGCCGACCTAAACGCTAAGCATACATGATGGCTGAATGCCACCATTAATCCACGAGGTGTATTCCTGAAATCGTGGATAATAAAGAACCAAATTGAATACAGGTGCAACCTATATGGATCGGATCTCCCAACATACCTTAGGATAAATTCATATTTGGACCTCTGCATTGTTGACGCAAGACTTGAATTTAGCTTTAATAATCCTCAACGGTAACTGCGGGCACTTCCTTATGATAGCTACTACAATGCAATCATAATGGAAATCAATCATCAAAAGGATGATGTCTTCCTCATTCCAGTTCATTATGAAAATCATCGGTTGAATTAAAAAAAACCGACTAGGGAAAATTTCAAAACAAGTATAATCGGAAGTACCAGAAGCAATGCTCTCCTTCTGATGAAGGCTATGCTTGCTCAATGGTTCCTAATGATAGGGATCTAATGGTATTCCAAATGTAGTTCTCTGACATTTGCCTGAGGTTGCTATTAGGAATTATTTCATATTGTTTAACAACATATTGACCAATTCATATTTCCCAAAATGAGTGAAAAGGAAAGAATCTTCATGCCCCAAAAGCTATCGCCCAATTAGCTTGCTGCTTAACATCAGCAATGTGTTTGAAGTGATACTCAACAAAGCATTGAACGCCCACATTGAGAAACATGAGTTGATGCCGAATCGCCAATTTATTTTTCGTACCAGGCATCCGACCATACATGCGATAACGAAAGTAAACTCAGACATCTGTTGGAAACTAAATGATAAAGAATGTGTTGGAGCGTATCTCACTCATATGGAGAAAGCCTTCGATATGGTGTGGTTAGATGGAATAGTTTGAAACTCCTTTAGGACAAGTTCACCAAACACCTTGTCGCCATGATGTGGAATACGTTATACGTGAAATCGTTTGTTGTAACTGATGGAAATCTGACAACAATGCGCGAACTTGAGGTCTTAAATGGTCTACAGCAGGGAACAGCTACTGCGCCTCTGCTCTTCTCAATATTCATTCGCAAGCTATTGAAAGGCTTTGATTTTAACGTCTCGTTAACGCGATTATTGGTAGCGTTTGCTGATGATCTGATCATTTATACGGCAGACTGAAAAGCTACAATAGTTCCGAGCAATCTCAAAAAAAATGTTCAATGATGTGCAGCTGTACACTGATAATTGGCGAGTGGAAATCAATGCGCTGAAGTGCGAAAAAATCTTGTTTTGGATATCACTACAGGGGGTCAGTCAAGACCTGAAACGTAATTGGAAGGATTTCCACATCACTGCTGGCGAGGGTAGTTCAGAACGGGTGTCACATAAATGGTGTATTCAATACTTCTTTGTTCATTCATGTCAAAATCATGCTCAATAAGGCACAAAAAGTAGTCTTGGCCCAACGAAGACTCTTTCATTCCAAAGACATTGATCAAAAGATCAAAATTATCTGTTATAAGATCCTCGTTGGACAAGTTTTGACATATGGATGATAATCTGATACAACCAGAGTGCTAGTACTATGGAAAAATTAAGAGTTTTCGAAAAAAAAGTCTTCGTGCATGTACTGGCTTGTACAGAAAGCCTGAGACGGATCAGAAGCATTGTATATCGAATAGAAGAATTGGTTAAACTGCTAAAGTGACAAGAGTCGATATCTTCATATTGAAACTTCTTCAGAATCATATCTCAAGATCTGTAACTGTGAGCAAAAACCTTTGGATTTCACATTTGTGTTGCGAGCAAAAATACAACATACTCTTGTTTACTAACACTTCATTACTGAAGTAGTTGCGAGCGAGCAAACACCACCTTTGTACTCACGCTTAGATAGTGAAATCAGTCGAGCAAGAACATAGGCCCATTGTTTTCGAAGCATGTCGTTCAATGATCAAGCGTAAAAGTGAATAAGCGAGCGGAAAAGTAAATAAAAAAGATTGACTCGCAATGCGCTTCATACGATTATCACATCGTGAACGACAAGCTTTGGGTATGCTTCAAAGAGAGTTAAGCTGAAAGAAAAACTGAAAGTTCCGGCGTAAGCGCTCTCTCTGTCACCAGTTTCGCTAATTCACCTCAGAAGATCGTAAAAAAGCCAAAAACTTAAACAAAAAGCACTCTTTCGCTTAATTCTCCCAGTTTTGCATATTCACTATTCGAGCACGCGAGCGTGGAGAGGAGAAGCTGTTGGGGAACGAGAGCGCACGTGTTCGGCTAATCAGCAACTTTTAAAAGAATTGAGGTTGAAAGCTCACGAAAGAACGGTATTTAAAGTTCTTGGGCAAGCTATGGCAAGCAGTCTGTATTCAAGTCCAGTAGGGAGTATGATGCTACCCGCCCTTTCTGCTACCCGCTCATTCATTTCATCGCTTAAGTAGTGTCGTGACATCTGCGGTTTAAGTTTGAGATGGAAGTGCTGTTCGGTGGTCAATAGATGGTAAGGGGTGAGGTTTTGGCTTGCGCCGCGATCCTCAATCGGCCTTTTGGTGATTTGCGCTGTGTGACCACCCTAACCCATTAACTCATCTTCTCTGATTCACTCTACGGGCTAACGCTCACATGGGAAGTATGATAAGTCCCGTCGACATCAGGGGACTCCAAATCAAAGCAGAATTCAAAGGCGTCCTAGTTTATTAATCAATTCGGTTGTATAAATGTTTTAAAAAATGAACAATAAAATTAAAACAATTTATAAAATACACGTTTGCCTTTGTTGATTTGGTTTCGATGGATAGAGTACCAGGTAAGTGTCGTACAGCGAGATCTCTCCCCGGGAGCCTTGATGATGTATATTGGATACACATCAGATCGAGCTGCCAATTCATACCAGTATACGAAGGGTATATTGGCTTTGTAACAACATTGGCGCAGTCGGTAGGATATTGGTTTTGCAGAAACCACAAAGTAGCGCACTGTGTAGCAAATTCAAATGGGCTGACAATCGATCTTCCCAGCCGGTATCCGAAATCCTTCAGCTCCTGCATGACACCATTGCTACTCATACTGTCCATCTAACTAGATCAATCTTTTTAAAAAAAATTAAATAATTATTTTAATTATTTAAATTTAAAAAAAAATAATCCGCCAAATTTTGTTACATAACCGGTATACCCCATGTTTACTGGTATGAACAGGGAGCTCGATCTGATGTGTATCCTATATACATCATCAAGGCTCCCGGGGAGAGATCTCGCTGTACGACACTTACCTGCTACTCTATCCATCGAAACCAAATCAACAAAGGCAAACGTTTATTTTATTGATTGTTTTTATTTTATTGCTCATTTTTCAAAACATTTATACAACCGAATTGATTAATTTGATAGGATGCGTTTGAATTCCGCTTTAATTTGGAGTGTCCTCGTGACTAAATATACTATATGAATGAAAATAACGCAATTTGGTATAATGCAAAAAAAATTAAATAGAGAAAAAGTCAAATTTATACTCACTCCCTTTCTTGCAAAACTCCAAGCGCTCAGCGAAAGACAAAAAAAGACATTAAGATGGAAATGTCTGTAACGTAAAAATATAAAAAAAAAACGGCTATAAGTGGTTGATATTTTATTTAATATAAGTGGTTGATATATTCCACTTATTTTTGTAGTGTGAATAATTAGTGTAACGCTACACGGCCACTTTCATAAGCACCATCCCCTGTCTATCCGTTTCTTTCGTTTTTTTCTCACTTTTGTAATTCCCCCACTGGCTTGTGTAAACTGTTGAACTTCCCACTTTTATTTTCTGGCACTGTTCCTTCGTTCTTCTTCACTTTAGTGGTATTCCTCACTCCTTTTTAATTCTTTTTTATTTACACGTTTTGTTTGTTTCATTAATATCGAAGTTGGAATCTTCTCATGACATACTTTGAACTATGATTGTGCCTCGAAGTGCTATCCACTAACACCCAAATTAAAAATCTTTTCCCCAAAATCCAAGTTAAAATTCACTTCAAATTTCTAAATTAAAAAATCTTCTTCACACCGTCTAAAGCACTCCCTCCTTCAAAGTCAAATACTGACTGCCTCTTCAAAATCCAGTATTTCACACCTCAAACCCGCAATCTTTTCATTCTCAATTTCCGCTGCCGCATCTATATAACGTAATTGAAGCTCATTACACTTCGATTCCGCTACCTACCCAGACACCTTTTTCATATCAACAATCGCAACCATTTACATTTTGCGTATATGCCGATTTGCATAACCATGATAGCGTTTGATTATGTGCAAATCGTCATATATATATATACGGAAACAATTGCTTTTGCCGATATCCCAAAAATAGTGTTTTCCTGCGCTCGGGGAACTTGAACCCGGGACCCTGGGTCTCCCCGGTCGAGAATCCACGATGCTATCAACGGAGCCACTTTCTGTTGATTTCCCATTCATTGAATAAGCAACTTCAACTATGCACCTTTCTTAATGGGCATGGAAATGAAATTTGTTTGTAGGGTAACGTGAATGAATTTTCGTTAGTATGAAAAATAAAATTTGTTAGTGGGACCCAATGAATAAAACTAGGTTGTATGAAGGAAGGAATTAGATTTTGTTAGGGAAAATGTATGGAATGAAATTTTGTCAATGGGAAGTAATGAATGGAGTATTGTTAGTGGGAAAATTAAAATTATTGGTATATTACTATTTATTTCGAATTTAAAATAGGGTAAGAGGGTAGGATTGAGATGATAGGGAAATAAAAATTGTGGGGAAATTGGAAAATGTTAATAAAAATAAATAAATATACATAGGAAAAGGTATAAGTGTCCAAAGGAAGGTGGAGATGTTACGGCGGCAATTCGAAGTTGCGAACATGAGAATGCCGGTACGCCAAAATTCGCAACAATACTCTTTGCCAGATTCTTTGAGGCTGGTCAAGCTGAGGCGGAGCAATGTAAGTATTGGCTGAATGACAATGTCTAAATTATTTATGTTTATTTTCAGTTTTTGTGTTTTTCGTTACTTAGTTTTTGAGTTTCGGCTCATTATCTAAATTTAGGGTTGTTGTTTAGTTGTGTTAAAAACTAGGGATAGGTTAGGTATATGTTATGTTTATTTTATTACGTTTAGGGATAAGGTTTAACGTTTAGGTTAGGAATATTGAATAGAGATATAATTTTTTAGCATAAGTTAAAGTTTTTGATTGAATTTTATTAGAATTAGATTATAATATATTAGGTGTAGGGTAAAAGTTCACTGTTGTGTTAAAATTATAAATAATTTTGGAATAGTGTTGGTTGGTTTTTTGCTCCTTTTTCCAATCAAATCAATAAACATGTAATAACATTTATTAATTTGAATTTGCTATAGTTTTTTTGATAAAATGCATTTAACTGATAGCGTATAAATTTAGAGAGCCATTTGGCCCATTAATTTTTCGTATTGTTATTATTCGGAATTAGCCAAATTATTTGCTGTGAAATGTTTTGATACATGAACTTTTCAAAATGAAATATGCCACATCAGATTTGCACTAGGCACGAGTATCTTAGGCATGTTGCATTAGCTCCCTATTAATCTCCCGTAAGGTTTACCTAACTTGAAAAAAACGAGAAACTCCTCATCTTAAGCTAACATGCCTAGTTAGGTATCCACTAAGCTCGCATTAGGCGTGCCTATTTGAGGCATTCCGCACTGCTGCTATATTATACCCGCTTGAGGTTATTTAGGCATGATTTCTAGCAGGGATCTTCAAACAGTTTACTCCAATACTTTTTCAAATAATTTCATTTTCTCTTCAACGAAAAGTAAATATTTGATTTCCCCACATTGTTTCAATAACTTACTTACGTTTAATTACTCCAAGTCTACTCCTACGAATAAACTGAACGTGTAATTAATAAAAATTAAAATAAAAGTGCAAATATGTCTTACTCGTCTGACTTAATGCTTCAGATCTGGCAGATTAAGAACAATTTCATCCATCGACAAACATGAACGGCAAACATTTTTTATGAGTTCATGGGCTTAAAAGCTTTTTGAATAAAAACTGAATTCGATTGATGTACCATCTCTGTAACTTCTGTATGGGTAATGTCGATATAAATGTTGAATTCAGATTAAATGCTGGCATCTTGTTCAAGTAAACTCCCAACGTTGATGCTATTATAGTATGTGAAAAAAAACTTGACGGGTTTTGAATTCTTCGTGAAATTTTTTTTTTTTTTTATACAGAAAATATGATTTTAGCGCCGATCAATAATACATTAGTAGCTTTCCTGCAACTATTATACTGCATTGCCCTTAGAATGCACACGGAAATCAATTGTATAATAAATTTAACCAGTGAACTATGCAGAAAATTATCCAGATAATTTATTATGTAAGCAAAACTACAAGCACGGATAAAATAAATACATTTGGGATTTCACCAATGGAAGTCTTCATCAAATAAAATATTACTAGGATATATAAAAACCATTTTTAACTGGGTTTTTAGGCGAATTTTACAAACAACTACTGGTTTCGCATCTTTACTGTCTGTCCGTCTGTCCATGCGTCACAGCAAACTATAGAGGTTACATTACCCAAATTTTGTGGGAAGGCCAGAAGTGATGATTTCTCAACAGCTCAGGTTTTAACGAAAATTTTAATAATGGTAATACCCCTGATGCTGAAGTGACCCTTAACGAAATTTTATTATTAAAGGTACCCGAGTAGAATATCAAATTAAAAGCCCTGACTAGAATTCCAGGAACCCGAAGCAAATGCAAAATGTAGGACAAATTTGTGACCCCTCGTGTTTGAAAACCCTTGAGTCTAAAATCCAGAAAAAATGCCGAGCTCCCCTTTACGAGTACAATGGCAAAAAATACTTCAGAAGTCGAAATTCGCTCAACGTTGTTGGTACTAGTATAATTCATGAGTTATACATTTTGCTCCATAAAATCGGAACCGTACTTCTAAACTCCTTCCAAATTTTCAGTTATGTTGGTGAACATAAGACCTTAGTGCTCACCAAACTACATTAAAAATAGATCATAATAAAGTGACATATAGCTATTTCAATTATATGGAAATACAACAAGAACATGTGGTGATGATGGTTGGTATACTCGTATGTACGTACGTTTTAAATCGACGCAGACACTACAATTTTCTTTGAATTTCGATGAGAATTTCAGGAATACTATTTTACTCAAAGAAAAAAATTGGTACAATCAAATATAAAACTCTTTAGCTGGCGCTAAGGAGTTTTAAAAAGTTGTTATCCTAAATATGAGAAGTTGTTATTTGAATTTTATATTTTAACTATATTTGGCAATTAACTGATTTGATATCATTTCTATACATCACCTACATATTGCTGTTAAGGTACTACGTTTTACAGCTGCTTTGGTTTATACTCAATGGAACTCGAATCACTTGAAACAAATCTCATTGTCACTAATGAAGTTTGAACCAGGGATGTTTTGTTTATGGAATGAATACTCTGACTACTGCCTCGTGCAAACTTTGAATAAACACAATTTGTGTACATATGTACATATATTTATGCGCCAATGCGTAACACTTGCTTAATTTCACATACGATATGTTGGATTTGGAACATGAAATTTTGAATTTTACACATGAACGTTTTGATTTTAAACCTTAATTACGTACCGAAAAGTAAAACTCTCATTTTTGGTTGAATAAGAATTTTAAGCAGAATAATTGTTACCTTGAATAATCTTATAGTTTGTTAAAATAAATATACAAACATTTTTTTTCGGAAAGGACTTTTCTATCAGTACTTATTTAAATATGTTTTGTCTTTTGGCTGAATATTCAGAAAATTTGTTGTCCATGAGGACCAATCGGCTTGGGCACACTCTGCTTGCTCAGCACCTTTTAAGTTCAATTATTGATGGTAGCATCGAGTTTGAGCTTCTGAGCTGCTGTTGGGCTACTAGCCCACCCAGCTGTAATAGGCAATAATTCAAATGATTAGGTAATCATCACATGACAAAGTGTGATGTTGGCCATTTCACCTCGAATTCCGTTACAATCATGGAACGAGATACCCTAACAATAACTGTCAACGTCAAGGTTCGGATTCGGAGTGTTGTGTGATGGACTATTGTTTAGAAAAATTATTTAAAATGGTAAAAAACGGCAACAGTATTATGCTTATGAAAGAAACCCTCAATCAGTTGTTCATCTTCTTCTTCTATGTAGCACTACTGCCCTCCTTGGGCCTTCACTTCCTGCAACAAGTGCCTCTAACTGTCTCGGTCTATTGACCGCATCCTCCACTTTTGTAATCCTTGCAGTGATGAACTGTCTTCTTCGATCGAATCAGACCAGCGTTTCCTTAGCTTCTCCACTGGTTTCTGCCCTTGAATTCTCCCAACGAATATCCTTTTAGGTATCCGTTTTTCGTCCATACGATTCACGTGCTCAGCCCGAAGCAGCTTCTGCAGTTTGACAATCGTTGAGATCTCAGGCTCTTCGAAAACTTCATATAGTTCATGGTTGTATCGAATTTGCCATAAGTTCCCGTGTAGTTTTGCTCAACAACACTGGTCAACACCAGTGGCCACACGAACTCTGATGGCTAATATTGTTTTTGCCACCTACACTCAGTAATAAACAGCAATAGTTTTATTTCGATTGGCTTTAGATTTATGAATTTTTTACAAATAAGCCATAACAGATCTTAACACACTGCTGAGACTGGCGTGTGGTCCACGTCTTCACAACTAGCAAATTGTAAAAAATCGTGACAATTAAAAGTAAATTAACGTAAAGTTAAATTAACGTAAAGTTAAAAGTGCATCGACGCGACACTTAAAGTGCGTAAAGTAAGACGAACAATTCTGCTGGAAACCAGAGCCCAGATGACCAATAGACAGGAATTTCTGGGAAAATAACCGAGCCCCAAAGATCGCCCACAAATCGGCCCCTTAGTAGCTTCGTGGATAACCAAGCCTACCAAAAAGAAATACAAGCCGAAGGATACAGTGGAACAGCCATAGGAAAACCCACTTTACAACGTCGCTACAAGCAGAGGAAAATGAACAATTTTTTACTCCTGTTGTAGGTAAAAGAATATTAAAATTTAGAGCAGACTGGGGAAAATATTTTTTAATGCTGAAAGAATAATTGAGGAAATATACATTTTTTATTTGAAAGAAGGTAACGTAACGCATCTGTTTTTTCATGTTGATTAATGCTTCCAAATCAAAGTGCAAATAATTTCTTTCTTGATCACATTATCAGTGTAATGTAAAGTATGTATATGAACTTGTAACCATACATGAATTAATATAAAAGGAAAATAATTAAGAGATTGAAAATATCCCTATTGGACTCACTAATCATAATATTATTATATTTGCTATATATTTCGTATTGAAAAACCACATTTTGGAAGTGGAAGTGATGAAGGAGAAATAAGTTAATTTTTAAAGTAAAAATTGATGGAAGGATCAACATTTGTGGTTGTCGCTAAGATCAGTGTTTATGAAAAATTAATTGATTGATTGATTAATTGCTGTGAATGTGAATTCTTGCAAAGGTCAGTGTTGTGAGGATAGATTCTTCATTTTCTATTACTTAGTTGTGTCTGTTAGTATTATCTCCTCACGATTGGCAAGTGTGAAGTTTCTTTATGGAAGCAACCATAGTTGAATTTTCGCAATTTCCGAGTGGGTAAAAGTCTGCAATATTGAACCCCGAAAATCTTATTTGCCCTCTAATCCTGTTGTTTCCCCCAGCATACGATATCGGTGAAGATCCTTGGAATACACTATCCACTAGCGCAATTAATGCAAGTTCTCCTCAAAATGAATTGACCAAAATGATCAGCCGAATAGTGTTAAAATCCCTTAAAACGCAAGGGAGACAAATCTTTCATGAGCTGATGAATCCTTCATCCGATAGTAATAATGAGCTGGACGTAAGTATAAACGCCGGCGATGACGTGAATTTATTTGGTATGAATAAGATGCCTGATGTGGTGAAAAGCTTGAGAGACTTTTCAGGCAATTCAGGCAAATTTGGTTCGTAGAAAAAGAGCGTAGAAAGGATACTTAAGATTTACGGGCACCTCAAAGGTATTCCTAATTATTATGGAATTCTGCACGTAATCAGGAACAAAAGCGTCGGCCAAAATAGCCTTGGAGTCCCACAATACATCTCTCAATCAGGATAAAATATCCAGGTGCCTCAATCTGCACTACGCAGATAAAAAGGATCACGGTGCAGTAGAATACCCAATGTAGGTAAAAGCAGCATACACGAATTGTACCAAGCTGTGTATCGTCATCTATCGCTCATACTTTATAGATTATCGTCAATCACCATGAGTCAAGAATCAATGAATATCATGACTCAATGCCATCGAGACAAGGCTCTCGATACTTTTATTAGGTGTCTATCAGAGGACTTCCCCAGACTCTTAAGTAAACGCGAACCAGCTGATCTGCCGTAGCTCTTCCAACTATGCCTTAAATTGGAGAATATGAGCTACCGTGCACAACACGCTAATAATTCTCAAATTAGTGTACGCAAAAATTACACTACAGCTCCACCACCTCTTCTGCCGAAGAAAAATCGTTTGAACCAAACACGGTTACCTATGCAAAATAATCTAAGACTTAAATTTTACCCTTAACTCGTAAACAATCTAACTGCACCACAGTCTCTTCGATTTAACCAACCAAAATTACAATACCAATATCCAAACCAGCCACCATTGCCACCCAAGTCACGGCGGGTGGAACCTATGGACATTGACCAATTCATGAAAACCCATGCTGGCAACTACCAAAACAGGCCAAGTCCAAGAATTCCATACGTCCAAAAGAGACTTCATCCCCCGAATACGTACACGGATATAATCAGCAACGTCTTTATCTTACTCAAAACAATAACATACAGCCGGAAATATTGAATGAGACCATGGATCACCTCCAGCAAGAGCTGGAACAGCACAAGGTTGCTGATTTTCTGGCTGAAGAAGACACAGAGGCCTTTTCAATAAACTTATGAGACGACAACACAGAGACAGACGAAACTAATGAAAACCAAGACGATATACATTTTTTTAAATTAAACAGTTCTTCGGTTCCATATGTCAAAGTGATAGCGATGGGCGGTGAAACATTGAAATTTCTTATAGAACAGGTTCCAATAAGAATTACATACAACTCAATTACATTAAAAACTCCCTGAAAAACGATGCACCATTTAGCGTAAACTCCGTGGCAGGAGCGGTCAATATTACATATCATGCATTCATTGATTCGTTCCGAACGAATATTCTTCCTTTTACCAAGCCTTAAAACATTTACTGGAATAATCGGAAAAGACTCCCCAAAGGCTATGGATGCAATTATTCATATAACGGGTAGCTTTATGACCATCAACCCTAAAATACAACTTGTATTGAAGCAACACCCTTCACAATCCGTTCACAAACTTGATATAACATAAATACAGACCATATATCTGAGCATTAAAAGACACAATTTTGAACAAATGTACCAACCTGTTCTCAGAACCGAACGAGAGGCTTACCTTCACAACAAGAGCACAAGGGGAAATTTGTACAACTACAAACGACCCCTTATACAATAAATCGTATCCTTACACGGTATCCCTCAAAAGTCAAGTTGAGAAGGAAGTTAAAGTGTGCCCCTTATACCGATGTGTTAGCATTGCCTGGAGGCACACGTAGGAATTTACGACGTGTGAAGTGCAGATCGCACGAGCGTTGTACGACGATGAAAGAGTGATGGAGAGAGTGGTAGGGAATGGAGGTATTTAAAAAAAAAAAATCTGATAGAAAACGGCTTCATTAAACCATCAAGATCGCCATACAACTCGCCTGTGTGGATTGGTTCAAAAAAATTAGATTCTTCTGGAGAAAAGAAGTTTCGAATGGTCATTGACTTTTTGAAACGGAACTCCGTCACGATCCCGAACAGGTATCCTATACCCGAAATAAATGAGGTACTGTTCAACCTTGGGAAAAACAAGTTTTTTCCATTGCTGATTTAAAGAGTGGATTCCATCAGATTCCTGTAATGGAAAGGGACATCGAGAAAACCGCCTTCTCAATCAATGATGGTAAGTTCGAATACATTCTACTACCATTCGGGCTCAAAAATGCACCCTTTATTTTTCAGCGTGCCTTATATGACATCCTGTGTGAGCACATCGTGTTACGGTGCTACGTATACGTATATGACATTATCATCTTTGGCAAGGATAAGGCCGAACACTTGAAAAATTTGGAAATAGTGCTCGAAACACTTGAAAAGGCGAACATGACAGTACAACCAGATAAGTGCGAGTTTTTGAAAAGCGACGTCGAATTTCTGGGCTTTATAGTCAATGCCGATGGTATCAAAACAAACCCGAAAAATTCAAAAGAGCGCGGCAGGAAAATATCGATAAACTTAAGTCAAAGCACGACAAAGCCCTCAATTTTCATAACAAAAATAGGAAGCCCTTAAAAAACTATAACGTCGGTGATACAATTTTTGTTGAAAGAAGAGTAGGCTCAAAATTAACCCCAAGGTATAGGTAGGAAACCATTAAAGAGAATAAAAACACCATAGTCATTACTGAATCTAAGAAAAAAGCATACATACTGTCGTATGCTTGCTTAAGCTCAACGGAAATTTGGCGGACATCTGAGTTGAACTCCCAGGATTCTTCAAGTACCTGCTTAACTGTAAACAAATGGTCTTTCGTCGATCTACCTGCTCTAAAACCACCTTGAAACTCCCCAATAATACTGTTAGCGTATGATCTGATTTTATTTTTAAAGATCTTTGAAAATATGTTGTACGCCGTACAAAGTAGTGATATGCCTCGATAGTTATCGCACTGTAACTTATCACGTTTTTTGTGGATAATGAATAGAATTGATTGGCTCCACTCATTCGACATATGTTCTTGTTGCCAAAGTTCATTCTGAGTAGGTGCGGCTAATTAAAGCTCTCCGAAAATATCTATAAGCTCCGGTGTTGTGCAGATGTGCGGAAGATTAAAGAGGTTCTTGAAAGATGATGCCCTTCTTTTTTTAATCCCGCGCTCATCAGCGATGATTTTACCAATATCATCACTGCAGAGCGTGGTCGTGGGCTGATAACCAGGTTTTGGGCTTTTCACTACATTGTACCTGTGTGCTTGTCTTGTGTTGTTACTCGTTAAACTTACATTGAAGCTTCTCAATTGATCGTCATAGTGTTTTCTTTTATTAATTCTATTTGTCCTATTCGCTACTCTTCTGAGATTTCCATATTATTTTCTCTTCATCCTGGTTTCCCTGCGTACATATTCTTTGTACGCCTGTTTAACGCATTCTTTCACTCTTCATTTTTTTACGCCGGGATTGATGTCTGATCTTCTGTTCTGCAACGGTCTCAATCGCCACTTTCACTTTACCCATAGCTTGCTGTTGGTTTTCAGCGATGTATCTGGTAGGACAAGAACTAGTTGGTTGTCAAGGGTCTCCATGAAATTTTTGCTACAGATGCCGTTTGGAGCATTTCGATGTCGAATTTTCGTAGACGGCTGGTCTTTGCTGAATATGCCTTTGATATACAACACCAATTTGTCAATTAGATGAAGTAATGATCCGAATTACAAGTGGCTCCTCAATACGTACTCTTCTTGTTGTTTCATCGTGGAGGCTATATCCTCCAGTCGTTCCCCGATCAGCGTTGAAATTACCCAGAATTATTTTTGTGTCGTTTATAGGCACTGAGTCAACTAGTCTTTCCAGATGATTGCAGAACATTTCCTTCACTTTTTCGTCCTTTTCTTTGGTTGAATCGCGTACATTTATCAGCCAAATTTCGAAGAATCTCACTTTTATCCAAATCGCAAACAACCGTTCATTTATTGCCTTAAAATCAATTACGTGCAATTTGAAGTCCTTATCCACACTAGAAGCCACTCCGAACCCTCACTTTTCAGCAGGCTTCCCACTTTTGAATATTGTGTGCGATCTCATATCTTTAAAATCACTTCCAGTCCGATTCGTTTCCTTGATTGCCAGTATGTTTAATTTATATTGACTGGCCTATTGTAATAGATCTTTAACAGTGCCAGGGTAGTTCAGCAATCCGATATTCCAGGATTCAATGCCATAGTATCGTTATCAATTTTGAGGTCATGACCGTAGATCCAATCCACTCAGAGATCCTGTTGCAGGTTTCAAAACAATGTAGGATTTCACAGGGATGGAAGGATAACCCATTACCTAGCCTCCATTGCAGTTGCATGGTTATTACTTTGGATCCCATTATCAGGCGCTGAAGACTCGCCTTCACCCTCTTACGTCACCACAACGGAGTTGGGTGTAGATAGGGTTTAGTAGCAGAGCTTCAGATGTATTCGCTGTTATTGGCATTTCTAAGCATTCATTGTTCTATCATTGAGGAACCAGTAAACCCAATATGTGACCCTGAGACCATTTACTACCATTTGCTCGTGGGGCTTAGGGTGAGAGTTCATGGAAGCTGCGGGTGGGAAAAACACGGAGATCCCCTCCTCTTTTCTCAGCCGGGCTTGTGAACGCCTAGGGTGGAGCAAGTTTTAAAAATACAGGATGGTATTGTATATTGATGAGTTTTATCACTAAAGTTTCTTACGGGCCTGCTAAGAGATAGTTTGGAGTATCAAATTTTCTTAATCCAATGTGTCAGCACTCGAGAAGGTCATAATGTCAGTACCATGCTTGGCTACGTGTCCGTTTACTCAGCTGCAATACGTTCTGATTTTTAAACCAGTATCATAACTGAGGGGGCATACAATTCGTCCCAAGAATTCTTCTTTGTAGCACTACAGCCCTTCTCGGGCCTTCGCTTATAGATAGTTAGAGTATCTCATTTTCATGACCGTATCAATTTCTTCGGAAGTTGGTTTGGTCAGTACCATGCTCCCCTGTGCCTGCTCAGCAATGATATGGTCTGATTAAATCAGTACTTATCACCACTGAGTGAACACTCATAGTCTGTCCGAAAAATCCCCTGAAGTAAATCATGTTGCTCCCAACGAGGTTTGCACTTGAGACCTTCGGATTATGGGTTCATGCTCTAACCACTAGACCACACAGACTGTGTCCCTAGAATAACTTAAAATAAATCTTGGTATCATCAATTGGACTCTACCCAGGGACCTTCGGCTTACGCAGCGAGCACTCTTACAAATACAATACGTGGACTTTTTAAGGATCAGTACTGTTATTATTCCATTCAAACTGACCATGCAAGATAACTAATGAATTAAGTATTACCCTAATGAAAATATTTCTTAAAAAAAGTTTAATTCTTGTTGAAAATAAATATCATCATCATTAATGGCTGAGCTCTAATTCAGGCCATCGCTTCCAGTAATAGCTGCCTCAAATTATTGCAGCTCTGCAATCTCGTTCACCAATTAAAATCTCAACCAGGGATCTGCTTTTGGTATCATCGTTTCTTCCGTTTCCTTACTAGACGTTTCCATTGCACTCTATCTTTCAACGTTCATCTGGGGAGCCTGTGTTCGTCAAATCTCTCCACATGATCTGTCCATTGCAGTTTGCGTTGCTCTACGCATGCGGATATTACTGGGTCATCATAAAGATTATACAACTTGTAGCACTTTGTGTTCGAATACGTCCAGGGCTCCTTGCACGAGTCCAGATTTCACATCTATTCAGTTGCACAGGTTTATTAGTGAATTGTTTAAGTGACTTTTATTTTCTTTGTGAGCATCTCTGTATCCTAGCATAGGAAGTATTGAGAAGTAGGTTTTACTTGCTGCGTCGATCCTACTCCACATTTCATTCTTTCCTAAACTTTTTATATAAAGATCTATCCACACTTTCCAGATGTTATTATCCAAAAGTTGGATTTTGTTGCTCAGGTATTTCTTTTCTTTTTTTTTGGTTATGAATTTAAGTTTAGTCTCATTCCGCTGATGACTCCAGCCACATGAACGCTTCTTCCGTATCTGGAATTGATCTGGGTATAATGATTACACAGTTGGCAAACGCTAATAGTTTGGTAGAGTAGCGTGCTTATGGTATCTGTTGGCATTTTCTGGACCACATGTTCCAGAGGAATATTGAATATTGAGGAAATCCCATTGCCCTGTTTTAGGACTGAGTCCGTTGGGAAACTTTCAGCCAACTGTACACTAACTTTGGTCTAAGACTTGCATTGTAATCTTGGTCATCCAGACGAGTTCAGCTGGGACGCTGAAGTCAAGCTTTTTTTTATACAGAAAATTTTTGTCAATACCATCGTATACTTGAAGTCTACGAAGAGTTTATGCGCATCAATATTATATTCCAAGCACTTTTTGAGCACCAGTTTTACTAAAAATATCTGGTCAACCTAGATGATATTTTTATAATACGGCTTCGGTTTTTATAATAGAGATTCAGCCTTGATTCAGTGACATTCAATAGTGTATACTTAGTATGATGTGCTCAGCATAACCCTTTTGTAATTTTCAAAGTATATTCTATCTCCCTTTTTATGTATTGAGCATATGTTGTTTTATCCTAAATATTTACTGAAGAAGGAGTTTATGTATTGTAGGTATATACCTCTGGCTTGGTGGAGCTTTTTTTGAGATCACAAACGGCTACCTATACTACTTTTAATGCTGATAGCGCTGCTAGAAAATCTTCTTCAGCCCCTGGGATTCTCACAGTTTCGATAGAATGAGCGTGTGTCAAGAACGCTGGTTGCAGTTTCTTTTTGCCACACTTTTGTGAATGCTACAGTACGGGTAGCAGGTGGAGCTTTTGATGCCAGGCTCACAAACTTTTAGTAAGTGTCCCTTTGAGCTGTAGGCTTTGCCCTCCAGTTGTTCCTCTGTGAGCCAACTCCCGACCGATTTGGGCGTTAAAGTTCCTTACAACAATTTGGATGTAGTGTGAGGGTAGTTTGTCCATTGTTTGCTATAAGGTGCTGTAGGAATCATCTTTGGCTTATTCGCTATTTGCAATGGGAGCATCGCAGTCGACAACCAGATGTTGAAGAATATCGTCTTGCATGTACTGTGGTACAGATCGATTGATTAGCTGCCTTGAAGTCGGTGACCAGACAATTTGTTTGAACTTATTGTTCACGATAAATACTACTCCATATTCATGGATGCCTGATGGCTTGCCACTTGTGAAGATAGTTTGTATTTGCACGTCATTGACATTTTTAACAATCAGATTAGTTTCTTGCACTGCCGTTATATTGATCTTATAATTTTTTGAATTGTTTCATAGCACGATCGCTGCATCTTGCATATATAAAGATCGTACTTCCATATTCCGAAAGAGTAGTCCGCTTTTGATGCGAACGTCGTTGCCGTTTATCTGATCCAATCCGAGTCAAATTTACTGGTTTCATGACAAAAAAGTGTTGAGTAGAGCGCTATCAGTGCTTCGAAAAAGTCGGTTTTTGGTCCGTGGATGGTATTTTATTTTCCATCTATTCACCGGTTAGCGCGTTCCAATGGGGGGCTAAAAACCCTTTACGGAGAAGAAAAACGTAATAAGCAATTTATTAATAGTACTCCAAACAGCATAGTAAATTTTGAGATGCAAAGCTGACCTTCTGTGGGTATCTATTCAATGATTAAAACTACCGTTAATTGAAACTTAAATTCCACAACTGAAATTCACCAGCTGGATTATTTTTCGGAGCACAGCATGTAATCCATATGCATATGTGCAAACAGGAATAAGTCTATTCCTCATATTTCACCAACAGTACACAAACTGAATGTGTATGAACAGGAAGCGCGGAAAAGCCATGTTTGCTTTCCATGTTGATGGATTACATCGAAATTCTATTTTAGATTCGCGTTCTTGATGCGGTAAACCCTGAATGATGTTGATGTCCTATGCCGAGGAAAACATCATTTCATATGGCGTTCGGAAAACTCAACAAAACCTATAGAAAGGTGAAATGTTATGTAATTGAATTCCGACCAAAAGACACAATAGCTTTTTTCCTGAAAATTTTTTTTTATTTTATATTTTTTGGCTTTTGAAAAGAGTTCATTTTATACTTTTTGCAATCTTGCTTATACATTCAATATATACCGGAAACGCGAAAAATGCACTTGAATCCCATTCAACTTTTTTTTTATTTGGTTGCACTCTTGTAGATGGTAGTTTGGCATGGATGTGTTTACCTATAGGATTGAAACACGGTTGTTTGCATTGGCAACATTTTATGGATTTCCATTGAACAATAATCTGCTTTCATTGAGTTTAATATTATTCTTTCGAGTCTGTTTAAATAAGTAAAGTGATGAAAGAGGAAAAAGCTAACGTAAGAGGTTTACAATAAAATGCCGATTTAATGATCAAAGCTTGACTTTATGGGTTCAACACAAACTTTCTGTCAGTTCCTTTGGCGCTCTAAATCAAGCTTACATGTTGGGACAAAAAAGACAATTATCGGATTCCTAAGACTTTGAATCAAGCATAAATTTCATTAGCCTATTTACTATGGAATTATTTTTTCAAAGATGCAACATGTGCGTGGAATTAAAATTGAATGATGACAAGATAACTCGTCAGTCGTAGAGTAAGATGCATGGTTGGATGATGGGTTTTGCACTATGTACATAATAATTTTGTATTTTTATATGAACGCATCCTTTAACTTTTTTTATGAACTGTCCATGTCAAAACGTTGGTTAAAGTCAACATTTTCATCATGGTAAAGTTCAAAAATCAGCAATTGGGTTCTGGCAAAGCTTGAAGAAAATGAAGAATTTCGTCGAAAAATCAACTTCAGCGATGAAGCTCATTTCTGGTTCAATGGCTTTGTTAAGAAGCAAAATATACGTTGGTGGGCAGCAACAAGCCCACATATACTTCTTGAGATACCGTTCTGCAAAAAATACTATTTGGCGCGGTTTTCATGTCAGAGGTGTTATTGGGCCGTGTTTTTTTTCGTGCATCGTCATGTTACCGTCAATGGACAGCGCTATCGTGTTATGTTGGAAGATTATTTGAGACCAGAATTGGGTGTACTTGACATCAACAATATATGGTTTCAACAAGACAGTGCCGCAGCCACATAGCATACCTCACAATCGATTTATTGAAATTTATTTATTGTTATGTCCTTAATAGAAAACTCTTTGTATTGGAGTCTCACAAATCGAACATCAATATCGAGATTCCGTTTTGAGTTTTTTTTTAAAACTTAGCATACATCTTCTTGTTGAATATTTTCTTGATGAGGATCTGGAAAATTGTTGGTGGGTAGCGTAAGTTACGGCTCGTTGAGTCCGTCCTAGTTTATTTGCTTCGAATAGATATTTTGCAAATAAGAAGTTTAAATTTGAGTTTAGCCAGATAATATGAAGAAGATGTTAGAATATTTCTTTATATTTCCTGAGTCGTTTCCGTGCTGATGAATATGTCACAATCATACTATCAACCCTACCCACTTTGTTATTGTAATCAACAATTACTTCTGGAATTTTTCTTACATTTTTTTTCGATTAAGTTTTCATTATGGAATGTTCTAATGACATAAACTTCTTTTTCGTCCATGTCATTAGAATAATTATATTGTGAAATTTTATATGTTAATACTCGTACATGTTTGTATAATTCTTTTAGAAATATGAATTCTACTTTTTCTAACTGTCCCAACAACAACCAACAGACTTTTTTTGTAAGGAAATACTTGTACAAATTGGAAGTCCAACAGATAAGTACCAACACTAGCTTCCGACATTCTCCCATGCATCCAATACTCCACTTCAATTGAGCAAAGCATTAGAAAGCTTGCATCAATCTCATCGTAATGGGGAAGTTTGTATGCAGACTTAGAGGCATGATCATTTTTTAGTTCTTGTCCCATTGCAATGAATGTATGGAAACAACAAAATTAAACAAAAATGCAATTCAGTTAGTAGAAAGGAAAGGTAACATCATATGTTAATGATAATAGTACAAAATTGAGATTAGACTCAAGAAAAGAAAAAATGAAGAGGTATTTTACGACGTATGTACGCCCAGTAGAAACGATATCATTGAGCATTTGAATTAATGAAAAGGAGAATGCCAGCACGCTGGGATACGCAACAGTTTTTACATTCAACCGAAAAATAAGTATGCAGGTGGAGTTCCCTTTTTCACATGACGAGACATTTCGTCACGTCGAAAAACTTTGCCTGCTCCATATGACAAGAAAACTCCCTTGAAACAGTTAAAAGGTTAATAGCAATTCGAAAGTAAGTAATATTTCGTCATTAATTAGATTTGGAACTCATTCGAAAAGTTTTCAACTGGAAATAAAATAGTTTTGACTTTCTTTCCTTGATGATAAAAATTGGACATTAGTAAAAATATTAGAAACTTAAAACACATTGTTTTAATTCCAATACCAACAACAAACTAATTGTTTTCGAAAGCAAATTTAAAAATTGTAAAATGACTGACTTTTAAAGTATCGATGCATCCAAACAATTTTCTTAACTTGCTTAGTTCTTGAATTTCAAAATAGTGGAAAATCTAATTTTCAATATTTACGGGTAAAAGCTTCCAGATGTCATTCTATTTGCATTCAGCTAAGGTCGATGCTGTTAGGATCTAATTATGTTTGAGTTTTCATGGCTGTATGTGAAAAGGGCTCAAAATTGTGCTCATGCTATTAAATACATTTTCTCGTGTTTTATATCCATAAACAGTATGTGCCTCATAGATTTAAACGTAACATGAAGAACATAGAATAGAACAGACGATCGGATATCAAGCCTGTTGCAAAAGAAACGATTGCTTCGGGGATGAGTACCGGAGTGCGTTAGATAAAATGGGCCAGGCATAAAAACAGTATTTAGGTGAGAAAATCGGAACGAAGATAGAACACTATGGGAATCTCAGAAGAGTAGCGAATAAGATAATTAGATTTAAGATAAGAAAATACTATGGTAAACAAATGAGAAGTATCGATGTAATTCTAACGAGCAGTAATACAAGCCAAGCAAACAAAGTAGCTTGAAACGAGGTTATCAGTCCAAGACTACGCTCTGTGATAATGACATTGGCAAGATGATTGCTGATGAAAACAGGATAAAGAAAAGGTAGGCATCGTGTTTCTAGAACTCCTTGAATTCTCCACACAGCTGCAGAGCATCGGAACCTTTATATAGTCTATCGACCCCACCAAATCTGGATGAAGTTTGTTCCAACATCAAATCCCAAGAAAATAACAAAGCACCAGGCTCCGCTGGGACTCCAGTGAAGCTGATTTAATATAGTGGCAGTGGTGTTCATAAAGCTATCCACCAAGTCATCGAGCACATTTGGCAACAAGAATATATGCTGACCGAATGGAGCCAATCAATTTTATTTCCTATCGGCAAAAAAAGTGAAAAGCTACAGTATTTATCGTAGTGTACTGTACCAAGGAATGCTTTGCTTTGGTATTCCAGCCAAATCAATCTGTCTGACGAAAATGACAAATGAAAAATATGGACAAATTTGCAAATTAAGGCGCCAAAATAACGAGAAATTGTAATGAAAGAGAAAAAAATGCCAAAAGTACAGCTCACAAATCAATTATTTTATTCAGTTTTCGCAATCTTGAAGATCGGCTGCATATAAAGGAAAACAAAAGTTCAAGCATGCAAGTCTGTGATAAGACCTGTGCTTTGCTATGGGTGTAAAACATGGACCCTAACCCAAGTATCGTCAAATATATTGAATGTTTTCGAAAGGTTGATGCTGAGGCAAGTAATCAGAGCGAAGCTAGACGGGAACAAATGGCGAGGCCGATACATCCACAAGCTATGTGAAATTTTTGCCGAGCCAGAGGTCTTAACGATTGTAATACTTTGGAAACTGGATTGAACTGGCCACGTTAATTGTAAGAACGAACAACGGATGTACAAAATAGTACTCGTTGGGAGAACTGAAAGGTGGAGGCTAATGGGTAAACTGGCAAAACGCTGGTCTGACTCAGTTGACGAAGATAGTTCATCGCTGCTCGATTTCCGAAATTCGAGGGTGCAATCAATGGTCCAAGATTGTTGGAAACGCTAGTAATAGGCGTCGAAACCCCAAGACGGGCTGCAGTTGTACGAAGAAGAATGATTTTGACTCAAATTCTACGTTATTATTCCTTATATATTCTTATAGGGTGCAATTTAAAAAAAAAATGTTCGGGAATTTTTTTGCATAATAGGAAACAAGGTATCGTTTTGAAATCATGCATATGTATTTATCAACATTTAAAATGTACAAAAAAACCTTGGGATTTTCAAAGCTGTTTTTGAAGTTATCAGAATAATGCACCAAATTGGTGGTGTGCATGATATCTTGAGTCTGGAATATCTGAGAAAAAAAATCAATTTAAATTTTGTTAAAAAATGGCTATTGGTTAAACTAGGATAATTTTTTTCCACCGAAAAAAATGGCATCTATTTGAAAAAAAAATCGGTTTTTGAGGTCAGAGAATTGGCCGTCGTTTTTTTTCTCGGCAGAAACAACTATCCTAGTTCAAGCAATAGCTAGACATGTCACCAACAACATATTAAAATTTCAAAGTGATTGGCCGACAATTTTTTTTTAACCGTGCACACCAATTCAAAAAACGCGATCTCGAGAAATTAACGTTTAATGTTTTTGTACGTAATTTTTCATAGTAAATGCTACGTATCTCTAGTCAGCCATGCCTGTGCCATACATAAGTCCTTCTTCTTCCTCATAGTTCTCCTAAAGCTTCGATTTCTCTTCTCTTTTGGCTGTTCTAGACTCTTTGGAGGCCTCAGTTCTGCGACAGTTGGATTGCTTCGCGTGACCGCGATTAATTCCCGCATCGGTTCTAGAAGCTGAAATTCCAATTGAGACGGCCATCGGTTGCATAATTTACAGCACACTCGCAAACCCTTCATTAAAAACACAAGTAGCAATATGAACAGCTCGACTGACTCGTGCATTGAAACATATTTTTTTTTTGTATTGGCCATTCCAGCTTTGGGGTACGGCCTCATTAGGTACGTTTGAAGTACGAATCCTTCATCACCAGCGATGACATGAGGAATTGAAATATTTGTGACGTAATGGCTTTGGAGGGAAATATTGTTTCCATCAATATACTACCGGTAGAATGCGGAATTCTCGAAATTGCCACTGTCAGTATGTCGTCCATAACTTCCAATGTCAACTACTCTGAACTTGTAGAATGGGTCTACCACTGCCAGAAAGACGAGAGAGAAAAAACGTTTGTAGCAGTAATATTCAGATCCATTCTTGCTGGGGCATTTTAATTGAATGTGCTTTTCATAAAAGCTTCAAACGCAGTTAGGAAAACCCCACAGTGCTGAAAAACCTTCCTCAGCTTCTTTCCACGTCCGTGTCGTGGGAGGGGGCATATACATTGGCTGCAAAACATTCCAAATTTCCCGACAAACGTCTCTCACAATGTAAGAAATAGTTGAATGTCCCAAACGAAAAGAAAGCGCGATGTTTTGGTAAATGTCACCAGTAGCCAAATATCTGCAAAATAGAGAATACCCATTGAACACATATTATTTTTTTAATTTTGAAGTAATGTAAACTTGGAACTATGAATCTAATTTTTTTATTAGGTGATGCAGCCATAGCCAAATTGAAAGGCTTACGGGACAATTATATAAGGCAACATACAAGAAAAGGGTGAAAAGTGGCAATGGAGTCAACAAATATAATTTTTGGATGATACTCTTCGAACCCATCCCTCTGAAAGCAATATACCAAGTAATGTAATCGAAGACTGCACATTTGTTGATACTCGTGAACCTCAAAATTATACTCCTGACTCGCAAAATGAAGCTCAGGAACATGCACCACTAATATTTTCAGCATCTACACAAACATCAATGCCACAAAAAAAGAAAATTCTACTTGAGGGCCAACATGATGCACCCCGGATAATGGCGGCTGACAAAGTCCTTCATTATTTGCAAAATAAGCCTGCAAGAAGCGAGTTTGATGGCATAGACCACTTGTTTTTGAGTTATGCTGACACGTTCAGAAAATTCTAGCCAGTGACACAAGCACTAATGAAGATGGAACTTGCTGCTTTCTTCACAAAAATGGTAACGAATGAACTTGGTGCACCATTTCCCCCCCCTGGGCTATCATCCATACATTGCAGTTCGCGATCCCCATGCGGAAATAGTATTTCTTCGTCCTGGAAGGAACACACAATTTTTATGGATATTGGGGTCTCATTTTTTTGGGGTGAAATTAGCTTCCCTCCACTAGCTATTTTATTGTTAACTATATCAAACGTATTATAATAAATAAATTAGTAAAAATGCAACCAGAAATTTTTCATCAACTACCCTCAAACAAACAGCTAGTCTTTCTCTTGTTCCAACGGGTTTCCTCCAGTTCGTAGCAATCTTCTCAATATTCGGCTGCAATAGATCATGTAAATCCTCAAAAGTTTGTCTCGACATGCGGAAATATACAAAAAAACTATCTTCATATGAGCGCAGCTCACAACACAGACGGTGATATTCACCAAATTCTTCTCTCTTTTTATTGATTGAGTGCTCCCAACACAGTTTCTTCCGTTCACTACCAATCAAAGCTAGAAGAAACAGAACTTCCTCCTCATGAGAAGTACTCATTGCACTAAATTCGGTCAACATACTGCTGAAACATACAGAATAATATATCGCCCGCACGAATAACATTGTGTGTGTGTGATGTAGCTATATCACTGAATGCCGAGAAGAACGTGCGTTCTCTGAGCGCCACGTTATAATGCGTTCTATGCGAATAAGCCTTTAATAAAATTGATGAATGCGTTGGTTTTATTTAAAAATATACTACTTTTTCTGTCTCTTCCCCTTTTTGCTCGAATGGGCGTCGAATTTTGCAAATTCTTCATTAGAGTAAGTATTCTTTTCCTTGTAATGCTGAGCAGTTTCACAAAGAAGGATCCAGAAACTCTATGAAATGTTCTTGTAGACGTTTTAATCCGTACAGGAAAATTGTTCATTTATAATTAAAAAAGACTGTTTTAAGTATTACAACTTTATTACCGTATAAATGATTTGAAAACTGGTTTTTTAAAATTTGTTTCAGTTCATTTTCGCTGTGGTCTTGGCTGTTGAACTCTAATAAGTTGACTTAAACTTTGATCTTGAGCAATTTTTCCCGGCTTTTCAAAAACTTTCTTTTTAATTTGTATTAAGCCATAAGCTCTAATTTTAAGGCACCGAAATTTCCTCCTTTAAGAGTACAATGAGCTTCTAAATCCGTTAAATATGCATCAAAAACAGCATAACCAATAACCACAATCTGTTACAATAATAGCCTGACCACTCTTTGCTCATAATAATCCATGAAAATTATACCTTTCTCTTCCCAGCATCTCGTTTCCTTGGTTTTCTAGATCTTTTTCTAACACTTGCACTACGTTCACCAATTATTTCACCAGCCATGTTTTCACTCTAAAATCTTTCTTTAATCTGAATAACAAGAGTAATATTCTTTAGCTATAAAAATAATTCACAGTGTAAGAGCGGTACTTTGCAACGTGATATCGTGATGAAGAGGAATAAACACGTAGAGAAAAAAAAAACCCAAATATGTTGTAACCTGTTCTAAAGAGAAAATTTGTAAGAATTTTGTATTTTGAAAAAAAAAACGATGGATATATGTATTTCTATTTGAAACAAGCGTTCTGAGTGACATGTTACCTTTTGCTACAAATAGTAGATCACAAATCTAAAAATGAGAGGCAAATACCGCTTGGTGCGAATAGAGGAATTAAAAATATAACTTGACCTTTCAGCTTACGAATAAGCTATCAAACTCATTTTCATCTAAAATGGAAATGTTGCTTTTTGAAAAGTAGCTCCTCATACAGTATCGCACAATTGACTTTAAAGACAATGTGAGTATAGTTTATTTAAACTTGTCATCATTTTGGTTGCGTTTTGTTGGCCTCGATGTTTGATTAATCGCAATGGCCTTTCAATATTACGAATCATTTTTGAAATTTTATTGAAAATTTGAAAACATCTGCATTGTTCAAATATTGTTATTATTTCGACTGTAAAACTTACAGTCTGCAATAACTTTTTTGTTTGAATTTTGTGATAATCGAGCAGTCGCCTAAGCAAACTGCTCAAAAACCAACATATTGCCTGTTCCAAGTTTCATTTGTAAATTTAAAATAATGTTCATCATTTTAATTTGCAATTGAAATGTGGATGTGGCAACCCCCTTTCTAACGTAGCCCTTTCACGATTGCACTTTCGCCATACCATGCAAAGTGGATGGAAGGCTCATCGACTGGTTCTTGAGCGGTCCCGTAAGGTGACGACGAGCAACAAACGGGGAGTCTGTTATTCACGTTCACAGCGGTCACGCCGCGATGCCCAAGAGAGGGATTGAAGATAGAAAAGCTGCCGTGGCTATTGTTGTCGTATCCGCATAGAATTGTCACATTGCACGTCGCGAAAACCCGCACCGGAAAAGGAAAAATTTAGTATAAACAAGACCCAGTTTAAATTCATTGAATGTAGCCAAATTTACTTGACCATCGTAATTTGCATTGTATTTCACCTTTTCGTACGCTCGAAGTCACATACAAACAACGGGATTTCTTACAGTGGACGTGTGTCGTAGTCCCATGCAAATTTGCGGAGTGTGCGTAGAAGGGCTCGCGATTGGCGACAGTCAATAAGTGTCCTTGCTCTTGCGCCAATAAATTAAGTGGTTGTAAATATGTGTACAATGGTTCACTAGTTAAATACTTAAACTCTGCATTACTCATAAATCCTGATGCTACAACATTTTTGACATATACGTCAGCAGCTGGTGGAGAAGAATAAATTGAAAGTTCAGAAAGAATTTCCATTCTAAGCATTGGTCTTAACAAAAAGCCTAAGTCTAGTGAGGCGTTTTCTTTCATATATAAGATAGCTGTATTCATTTCCAAGTGTTGAACCAATTGATTGGTCGATTGAAATAGGAATTTGTGACGATGTGCTGATAAAACATTAAGTAACTACCATTCCTGGTCATATGGTCAATGGGTTTTGTAGCGCGCATCTCATTTACTACGATCGGAAATCCTGCATACAGAGAAATTCATCAAGAAGCATAGCAGTGATAATAGTTGCTTGTATTATTGCCAATTGGTGCTACAGACAATGTTTTGAATAAGCTTCTATCACAGGAAACGAGAAGAGTATCGTTACCTAAAAATCTTAATAAATTTTTATCTAATTGACGGTGTATCATCGGTCTAAGAAATTATATGAACTCTCTTGCCGGGTAGAGTGGACTTCCGCTCGCGTGCCCTTTCATGATATAGAGTTATGTGACTCCATTGCATAACGCTATAACATAAATTGGTTACGTTTGTATTCCTCATTTGAAGGAAAGAATCATGCAAAGTACGTTTGTATGAGTTTTTCACTCAAATAGGAAATTCATGGCCACAGCTACGTTAGGATCTTTATTCAGTTGCGAAGGTGGGAGGGGCACCACTTCCATCAGGATGCCCTAATCTTATTTGTGAGCCATAAATATCGTCGGTAACGACGAAAACTCTGTAAGTCCGTCCATTTTCTCCGGGCCCAATTTGTTCTCGAAACAAGCATTTCAACCATTCGTAGGTTATCTCGGCCCCAACACCAGTCGATCGGTATGTTGACCTGTTTAGTTCGTGAATGCGAAATTTTTATGTGGTGGGTCCTTGTGCTAGGGGGAAAGAACCCGCCCCACGACACCGTAACACTAGCTTGCCAGCGCATTCACGCATCTCCAGACAAAGCCAATTTTGACGGATCTCAGCATCCTCTTTCGCCGTGGCAACAGACCATCGCTGCAGTCCTCCACGGACATCTTTATCTACCTACCCATTTCGCTACAATTTTAATTGCTATGAAATTTCTAGAGTATGTGCTTATTATTGAGACACCTGAGTAGTATTGTTGCGGATTCCAGCGTACCGACTTTCTTCCATTCGCAAATTCAAATTGCCGCCGCAACATCTCCATCTTCCTTTGGGCATTCGGTATTTGGTATTTGGGAAGTAAGAGTCAGTATTGAACTTGGTGAATAAGAGGGAGTTTTTTGTGTTGTCGAGATGATTTTGGTGTTTGAATTCGGGAAATAAAAGTATTGACTTTAGGGAGAAATTTTCCCTTTTCTTTTGCAATAGTGTGTGGTGTGACACGGAACTTATGTTAAGATTTGGATAGTGTGATTCACTAGCTACCGGGGATTGATTTGAAGATTCCGTTATGAATGGTGATTAGTGGGATAAAACAAAAGGAGTAGAACCAATCAGAGATTTCGAAAGAAGTGTTGTAGTGCAGATGATAGTTATTTGTCAATAGCAATTACACGTGTAATTGCAGTTTGGTGGGAAGTGAGTCTTCCCTATCCATGACGCCGGCAATATAAGGTGCAGCAAAGTGCGGGTCTGTCGCGTTATCAATTACTTGGAGAAAATGAAGTTAGTACGAGTTTGTGTCTAACTTATTAAATGATATAAGAAAAAACAGGTGCAGAGACTAATTATTCAAAAAACCAAAAAACTAATTTTGTTGGTTTGTGGCGAGGACCAGGTGCCTTACAGTGAATTTTTTTACGATTACGCTTGTACGACGGATCGGAGAGTTGAAAGTGGCCGTTGCGTTTTTGTTTTTTATTATCTTAACTTTAAAATCGAATTTTCAGTGGCCCCACGCTTCCTTGTTTGTATTTCACGGGGCGTTTGGAATTCTGCAAGGAAAGAAGTAGGGACCAATCTGGTATTTTGTTTCAATATTTTACAAATTATATTATTTTACAGAAGCTTGTTTTATTGCATTTTTTTTATATTATATTGTTACATGTACAAATAATTCTGCGAGCTACTGTGGCAATTGTTTTCACAACAATGAAGAACATCAACACAACGAATTTACTCGAAACCACGAGAACCCAACAAGTATGAACAACATCTGAAAGTGAGTCACTGCTCCATTCATTCACTGCGGGAATGTTCCCGCTAATTCACCAATGTACGAGAACTGAGTTGAATAATTAGAGACCCTATATTAAGGCGAGCTGAATGAATGGGGGAATCATTCATTCGACCGCGATAAGAACTGCAATAGTGTGCGGGAAGCGATATTATTCGATTAGTAGAAAACTGATTTTCGTATTAGTGAAGTGATTTAGAAGACAATCGCGATAAGAAATTTATGGAAAAGTGTTAGATTTTTCATAGTGAAAATTAAAATTAGTGAAAGTGTTAAATTGATCATTGTGCACTTTTGTAATTAAATAAACTCTTTTAACTTAAAGTCAAAGACATTGCGTTTTCACTTTCCCAGAACATTAAAATTATTGGCCACGAACCGAAAACACGCGACAGTGGTGTGAGAAGTGGGATAGAACATTTTCGAAGTGAAAACGATTAAACATTTTTAAGTGCACAAAAGTGAGAATTAACGTGGAAACTCGTGGAAAAATTGCCGAAAAATTTTTTTAAAAAAATGCCAGGAAACTCACATTTAAAAATCCATCAATTGAGCATATCGGAGCTCAAAGAGGAGTTGGAACGGCGAAATCTGGCCACGAAAGGTACAAAGGCCATACTGATTGCACGCTTGCGTGACGCGATCGAGTCGGAAGGCGTCAATCTGGATTCGGGTGAGCCCTCAGATGCGGAACAAGGCGCAGAAGGTGCAGGAGTAGAAACACCTAGATCAAATGAGCCAGAAAATGCGATAATGCAAATGTTAATGCTGATTCAGCAAGAGCAGCGACAACAGTCCTCCAATTTAACTGCGAAGCTAAATGAACAATCAACGAAGCTAAATGAACAATCAGCGAAGCTGGATCAACAAGCTTTCGAAATCAAGGCAGACATCACACAGAAGCTGGAGAAACAGTCAACCGAAATAAAAGCGGAGCTCGGTAGTTTCAACAAACAAATTAAAGACGTCGAGGAAAAGGTTGACCAGGTCGAGGAAAAGGCTTACCAGGTCGAGGAAAAGGTCAGCCAGGTCGAGGAGAGAATCAACAATGAGATGGAAAACATGAAAAAGGAATTGGAAGCAGCAAAGGCAGTAGTAACCACCGCACCAGCTCCGCTTACAACCGCAGTGCAAAGCTCATCCAGAAATGTGAAAGCACCAATATTCGACGGGCAAACGGTCTGGAGTATTTACAAAACACAGTTTGAAGCCGCCGCCAGGGCAAATCACTGGAATGAGCAGAAACGAGCAGCTGCATTAATTTTTGTTCTAAGAGGCCCAGCTGCCGAGCTTTTGCAGACGATCTCCGTTGAATTGCACTCAAACCCGAATGCTATAATTAATGCGCTCGACATGCGTTATGGAAACGATTATCTAAAGCAGATTTATTGGTCACAGCTAATGCATCGGGTGCAGAAGTCTGCTGAAACCCTACAGCAGCTAGAGTCCTTAACACCGCAGACTCAACCACGAGCATCAAATCGGGAGAAGTCATCGGCAACTGCCAACCTGTTTCCACCATCACCTCTTTGGAAGCTACTCACGACCATCATTGGAAAAGGCGGCAAGACACAGACAAAGCCCGGGAATCCACGTCTGTAATATTGAAGCAGGTCAAATTTCCAGTGCCGCTATTCAAACGAGCCTCTGATCTGGTCACCAAGTACAGTGACATCTTCTCAACAAGCCCGGATGACCAAGGCCGAATGAGTCTGGTAACTCACGTCATAGATACACAGGGAGCCAAGTCGATTCGACCAGCACCGAGACGTCTCCCTATAGCCAAACAAGGAGAAGTGAGCACGCTGCTCTCGGACATGGAAAAACAAGGCGTTATTGAACCTTCTGTCAGTCCATGGGCCGCGCCTGTAGTTCTAGTAAAGAAAAAGGATAGTAGCACTCATTTTTGTGTCGACTATAGGCAGCTTAATGACGTCACTAAGAAAGATAGTCACCCGCTCCCACGCACCGATGACATCATGGACACTTTAGCCGACGCAAAATGGTTTGCTACACTCGATCTCAATAGTGGCTACTGGCAGGTAGAAATCGACAAGGAGGACCGAGAGGAGACCGCATTTTCAGTTGGGACTGGATTGTGGCGATTTGTGGTGATGCCATTTGGGCTTTGCAATGCTCCAGCCACTTTCGAACGCCTGATGGAGTACGTGCTACGTGGCCTCACCTGAAAAACTTGCTTGGTGTACCTAGATGACATCATTGTCAACGGGAGAACGTTCGGAGAGCATGTGCGGAACTTAGAAGAGGTTTTCTCCCGATTGCGACTGGCAAATTTGAAACTTAGTCCGGACAAGTGTACCCTTTTCACAGCTGAAGTAAAATACCTGGGACACATTGTATCAGCAGAAGGAGTCAAAACAGACCCTGAGAAAATTGAAGCAGTGAAAAGCTGGCCAACACCAAACAACAAGCGCCAACTACGAAGTTTTCTGGGTCTGGCAACCTACTATCGAAGATTCGTCAAAGACTTTGCCAAAATAGCTAAGTGTCTCCATCAGTTAACCGAGAAAAATCGTCCGTATGTCTGGAATGAACAATGCCAGGTAGCCTTTGAGACCTTGAAGGAGAAGCTGTGTGAATCACCCGTGCTGGCGTATCCGAAACCCGGAAAAATATTTGTAGTTGACACCGATGCGAGCAACGGCGGCATTGGAACTGTACTCTCCCAGCAGATCGATGGCGAAGAAAGGGTCCTCTCGTATTACAGTCGAGTTCTTTCAAAAAGTGAGAGGAACTACTGCGTGACCAGGAAGGAGCTATTGGCTATAATAGAGGCCACCAAGCAGTTCCATAAGTACCTATATGGCCAGAAATTTGTACTTCGAACGGACCATGCATCACTGAGATGGCTGCTCAACTTCAAAAACCCCGAGGGACAGGTTGCGAGATGGATCGAAAGATTGCAGTCATACGACTACGAAATTGTTCATCGGAAGGGCGGAGTTCATGGAAATGCTGACGCCCTATCCCACCGTCCATGTCCAGTTAACTGCAAGCATTGCCGACGGATTGAGGAAAAGGAACGGCCGAATTCGATGAAGGTTGGTCATCGGAGGAGATTTGAAATGCCCAGTTAGCCGATGAAGACATCGGACCATTGCTCGTATGGAAGGAGACGGCTGGGCGGCCTGAGTGCAAGGACGTTTCAACGCATGGCGCAACCCTGAAAAGCTATTGGGCACAATGGAACTCCCTTCAGGTGGAGGGTGGCGTGCTCAAGCGAAAATGGGAAACGGCGGATGGCAGCTCCTATAGGATGCAAACTATACTACCCAAAAGCCGAATCCACGATTTGGTTAAGGAAATGCATGAAGGATCCTCGGGAGGCCATCTTGGTGTTAACAAAACCTTAGCAAAATTGTGGGTAAGATTCTACTGGCTCCACGCTCGAGAAGACGTAGAGGACTGGTGTCACAGATGCACAATTTGCGCTTCCGTCAAAGGTCCAAAACGACGACTGAGAGGACAAATGCAAACCTATAACGTGGGAGTACCGTTTGAAAGGATTGCTGTTGACATCGCTGGACCCTTTCCTGAATCTGAATGGGGAAATCAATACACGCTGGTTGTAGCCGATTATTTCAGCAAGTGGCCCAAGGTCTACCCCATTCCCAACCAGGAAGCAACTACTGTAGCCGAACAGCTAGTGTTAAATTGGGTCAGTAAGTACGGAGTGCCTTGTGAACTACATTCGGATCAAGGCCGAAACTTTGAGTCACTAGTTTTTGGCGAAATGTGTGAGCTGCTGGGAATACGGAAAACGGGGACAACACCGCTGCATCCCCAATCCGATGGAATGGTCGAACATTTCAACGGCACGCTCAATTAATACCTGGCCAAGATGGTTGACGAGAATCAAAGGGACTGGGACCGACATATCCCACTATTTTTGATGGCGTACAGAGCTGCCAAACATGCATCGACGGGCCAAGCCCCAGCCAAAGTCATTTTTGGAAAGACTATTCGTCTGCCAGCTTATATAAAGTTCGGGACACCCCCTGAGAAACCCCAAACGATCTCGGAGTATGCAAGTGAGCTAAAACAACGGTTGAACCAGATACATCGGACAGTGCGAAAACACCTCGAATCGGCTACTGACCGCATGAAGACCAGGTATGATTTAAAGGCAAATTCTACTGGCTTCCAGCAAGATGACTTGGTCTGGCTATATAACCCACAGCGATGGAAGGGTAGGTCTCCAAAGTTGCAACATAATTGGGAGGGACCATACCGAGCTACAAAGTGAATCAACGACGTTGTATATCGCATACAGGAACACCGTAAACCGAGAGCCAAAATGAAAATCGTGCATCTGGACCATCTTGCTCCATATTACATCCAGGAAGAATTGACTACAACTGGCGACACATCTTTTCGGGGCAAAAAGAACTGAGGTGGGGGCAGTGTTACATTTACAAATAATTCTGCGAGCTACTGTCGCAATTGTTTTCACAACAATGAAGAACATCAACACGACGAATTTACTCGAAACCACGAGAACCCAACAAGCATGAACAACATCTGAAAGTGAGTCACTTCTCCATTCATTCACTGCTGGAATGTTCCCGCTAATTCACCAATGTACGAAAACTGAGTTGAATGATTAGAGACCCTATATAAAGGCGAGCTGAATGAATGGGGGAATCATTCATTCGACCGCGATAAGAACTGCGATAAGAGCTGCGATAGTGTGTGGGAAGTGATATTATTCGAGTAGTAGAAAAGTGATTTTCGTAATAGTGAAGTGATTTAGAAGACGATTGCGATAAGAAATTTATGGACAAGTGTCCTAATTAAAATTAGTAAAAGTGTTAAATTGATCATTGTGCACTTTTGTAATTAAATAAACTCTTTTAACTTAAATTAAAAGACATTGCGTTTTCACTTTCCCGGAACATTAAAATTATTGGCCGCAAACCGAAAACATGCGACAATATTGATGTTATATTTTAGGTTATATTTTTTGTTTAAATCTCGAAGGGGGCTTTTAGTCGTTTTTCACATTGTGATCCTGCAAAGTTTTTGGTTTGAATTAGAATTATTGAATTAAATAAAACGACCATGTTGTATTACGACGATAATCTTTCATTTCTCAAGATGGCTTCCCCTTTCCCGTCCTTTTCCTTTTGTGTTAGTTTTTGTATGTAAGGTGGCTCAGCAAGAGCAGAGGGTGTCCCGGAAGACCCACGACACGACTGAGCGCTAGCCGGCCGTAGTATGCCACCCCGGGTTACTCACCCCTCTGCTAATACTTAATGTCTGCAACTGCGGTGACTTCCGCGGTTGCAGCAGTATGAGTATGAGTTTTTGATAAATTTTAGGGTCCTTTTTAGATTTTATAGACAAAAATTAAAGATGCACATTGCATTCTATTACTAGCAAAGTTTACAAAAGTTTGAATTTTGAGGTATTTTTGTCCCTTTCACTAATAAAGGCTAACGTTCATGATTTGTTTCAGATTTTTGTCTCAAAAATTTCCAATCGCGTGGGAGGGGCAACAATTTTCCAATTATTTTAACTGGCCTCTCCTCTACACTTTTGCCACTCTTTGGATGCTTGATCCTGAAATTCATCGTCGAGACCTTTCATTTGATATCTACAGGGTGGGCCAGAAAGAATTGCGAATTTGAAAAAATCATTAAAAAAAAACTGAGTACAATTCACATACAAATTTTTATTTCTATAAAAATTGACATCTGGGAAATTCATTTCTTAAAAATAACGTCATCCAGGTGTGCACCATCCCGCTGCAAACATTCTTCGAATCTGACCCTCAAATTGGTAAAAACTCGCTGGCACATTGCACGGGGAATAGCTGCCATTTCTTCCCGGATATTGGTCTTCAACTGGTTAATCGTGGCTGGGTTATTGGTGTAGACTCTACTTTTTAGGTATCTCCACAAAAAAAAGTCCGGTGGCGTCAGATCCGGACTTCTAGGAGGCCATGCAATGTCACCTCGGCGCGATATCAGTTTCCCAGCAAACATCTCGTTTACGACCGCCAAAGAGGCATTAGCTGTATGGCATGTCGCGCCATCTTGTTGAAACCATGTCACACGATTAAAGGCTTCAAATTGCTACAGTTGTGGAAAGAAAAAATCCCTTAACATGGCTATGTATCGGTCAGAATTTACAGTGACAGATTGGCCTTGTTTATTTTCGAAGAAGTAGGGTCCGATAATTCCGTTCTTGTTGACCTTGGGCGTCCTGCAGACTTCTGTTTGAGAGTCGAACCAGTCTCTTCGAACTTTCTGACCCACGATCGAATCACACTTTCTTTCGGACACTGATTTAGGTCATGTAATCCAAACTCACGCCGAAATAAACGCCGAACAATAGCGCACGAATTGTGATTTTTGTAATAATGTTTAACGCAGAATGCACGTTGCGCTCCGGCGAAGTGATCCATCGCGACTAAATTTCCAAGAACCGAGCTTCTTAACCCCACCACCCGCGCAGTCCCCTCTCTAAAGCTTCAAACGCAAGAGTGTTTTTAAAATCGTACGCCTTTCTGGCCCACCCTGTATGTCGGCTACCTTTCATAAACGTTTTTGAAGGAGTCATTTCCACATATGGGGTGACGAATGTTAAAAACCTTAAAAAATGGTGTATGCCGAAACTTGGGAATGGCTACCAATATTTATCTCTGTATAAAGTTTCAAAACCGTAGCTGTTATAGTTTCCAAGAAAAATTGCTATGACACACGGACAGATACAGAGACAGGTCATCAAACCAATAGGTAAATTTTTTGCAAGACATCAAAATGCGAAAAAAAAACGCTCCTATAATATTGATAACCTTTTTTTCCCATAGAAGTTGGTTGAAAACATAGAGCGCTCCTATTATTCCATTTTTGATCATACAGGAATGAAATTAAAGCCTCAACTGGTTAATTAACAAAGCTGAGTTTAGGGACTGGCAGTTTTTACTTTCATTCTACATTTTGAAATCCACGCATATTAGGATATCTTCAATTGGTTGTTGTAAGTCCATTATCCATGGAAAAATTACCCTACGAAAATCAATTAATTTGTCGTACGAGTAATAAACATTCAAGAGATTCAGAGATCCAGCTGTCATTAAATCAATATTCTAATTAGCATTAGCTCCTTTGAAAAAAATAAGTTTCCAATGAGTACCGGAACTAAAAAGAAAACCAATCAAGCATTCCTTTTTTCCTGTTCAAAAAGTAACTTTAAATTACTTCTTGCAATATTTACCTTGAACTTGCATGAAATTCTGTTAAACAAAGCATCAGAGCAAAGGCCTTGTTTTGTTTAAACTATGTATTTATCCTACATCCTGTGTCCTACATTACACACCTTACCTTGCCATTATCCCAGTTGTCGTTACGCTTTCCCCCTGTTTCCTCTCTAAAATGCAAACTTTGCTAATAAGATTGGGGAAGAAAATACGCAAATAATCCAAACGGAAACTTACGCAATACGTATGTATCTGGGAAAGGTTTTCCCTGGAACGAAATCCTTCCAAAGCTTTCGTTGAATTGTACTAGAGCCCGAAGGAAATGAGGGGCAATTCTCGAAACGGGACATACACCTGCGTGTTGGACGAGTAAACATTCTAACCACAATATTTCGCGCATTAAGCGTATTCGATAACAGCTGAGGCCGATTTCTCCGAAAACCGTTTCAATCGGTAGCCACCCGACAAAAAAGTTATGCATTATTTTTGTTTTTAGTACAAAAGTGATTGTTGGACTGTGTGGCGACAGTAACTTTTCCTACTTTTCCGTTGAGCCATCGACTTTTAAAATCGGGATGGATATTGTCTTAATAATAATTCCTTGGTACACTCGAAAATATTAACGTGATTCGTTGGAATTAGTGGTGTAGTGAAGTTTTACATTAGTGAGATTTGTGGGTGAATGCGAGTTGATTGATGCAATTGAGCTTGATCCTGTTTTAAGTTCAGCACTTAGGTATCATGACAAGAACAAGTGAATGGTAATTTGGTGTTTTGTGTGCATGCTGTTAAAGCAATTTTGGAGAAAAGGATACCAAGCTTCATGATTGCTGTAAGTTCGAAACTTTATGGACGCATAATTTACCAAATTGATATGCAAGTAAATACATATTCATAATTTATTCAACTTAATTCTTAACAGATGAAATAAATTCATGAACATTAAACCTCGCAGCATCACATAAATTGTGGAATAATTCATTTAATTAAAAGTTTTATTTCATTGTTAGAATCCAATTTGTTATACACACCTTGGTATATAATCCGCTTGAAACGGTATTTACCTAGACAATCCTTTTTTCGTAAAAGCTTCCTTCTCAAATTCACTTCTTTAGCTCCTCCGCTTACCGGCGCAGCATTGTAAGGACTGTAGGGTTTAATAATTTATTCAAGTAGAATAATAGGTTAAAGATGAGTCAAGAATTTTCTCAGTAACAGCAAGTAGTTTCATCGATTTCATTAATTTTCTAATAAATTGATATTCTTTTTTCTGATTACTACGCTACCTGCAAATTTAATCAGGCAATCTTTTAAATTTGGGATTTCGCATAATTTAAATAAAAATATTTATGTAAATTTTGAATTTAGAGATGTATGAATGATGAAAGGGTAATATTTATGTAAGTAGCATCTACTTAATTAGGTCTAATGCAGTCTCATGCAATTATTTATTGATAGCTGGAAAACTCTTGAAAGAGAATTGAAAATTACCTACCACTTGCTTAACACTGCAGTATCGCGCCCCCAAAAGCTACTAATGTAGTCACGCTGTATCCACCAGATCTTTTCTCTATCCGTTAATGTTTTCCAGCCTTGTACAATGCATTCTTAAAGAAATTAAAAGAACTAAAATATAGACTTAGGAAAAAATTTATTCATAGCACTTAAGTTAAACAAGCCCAATTTTTTAAATTGAATATAAAATTAAAAACAAAAAGCTTTCCAGCTACAAATATAGCATTAAATTGTATTTTAATGTTGTCCATCTTCGTCACTGGTAGTACTTGCGGGGCAACCGGTCTTGCAAACAAAAGCGGAATAAGTATTGAGGCACAGATACTGGCCCCGATTTCACATATGTACTGTGTTAAACTTCGCTTATGTTTTTCCACGTGACATTTATAACACCTTTTTTCTGTGTTGTCGTTTTATTGTTCGTTTGTATTTGTCACAATGGGGCCCGGATAAATTTCTTTAATTCTGTTTAGACTTAATTTAGTTAAAGAAAGAATACTTTTTCTTACCTGCAAATGTTCTTCTATCAATTCTCTGCTTAGACTACGCAGAAAAATCCTTTGTATTGGGACATAATTTCCATTCCCCAGATAAATTGCTTGTGCGTTGATGCCTACTATATATGTATGCTCAGCAAGGAAAAAATTCACCGTAGGCCACCTTCGTGTACCTCTAGCCACATTTTATCTAGAATATCTACACCAATTTTGTCTCTTCGGGTGTTACAGTGATTGTATCATCAAAATGCGTACTGGAAATCAACAGCACATTTTTTTACTACTCTTGCTTTTGCTTATTGGTATATGTATAAGACAGGAGTGTTCCCTCTTCCGAAAAGCAAAATCACTTGAACAAACAGGCTGTTGTAGACGATGATTTATTGCAAGACTTTCAAGAAGGGTAATGTCGCGGAACCAATTATCTGCAGTAATATTGCGACCAGTATTGTGTATCGGGCTGATTATTTGTTTCACAAGATTGGTGCTCTTATTGCTACATATAAACGGCCTTTCAGGCTGTAGCCCAACGTAAAATTCTAAATTCAATGTATAATACATTTTAGTGTCCACTAATGGAAAACTTTTATCCTACACTTTAAAGGTTTTAACGGGTTTCGACCTCAATGCTTTTAGTTTTTCATCAGCCGTAACATATGCTCCAGCTGAGTAGGATAATTGGCAATTTAGCAGAAACAAATCAAACAGTTCTCATTTAGAAGTAAGTTTGTCTACACTTTTCCTTTGGTCTCAGTTTTCTCGGTCATCAAACGGCAGGCATTTAAATATAAATCGAAATCTCCTTAAACTCATAGTAACACCAAATCCATCTTCGTCCCATAACTCTTCCAAATTTAGCCTTCCGGCTTTGTGAGCTACAACAAGGTACAATAAGTGGATAAAGGCTTTCATTCCTACGAAATCCGTTTTGAGGGCGCCTTTTTGTCGGGAATAATTATTTCGAATGGATCGGATATATTGATTTGTATGAATTACAGTTGTGCTTATCATACCATGGCTGAAAATGCAGTCTCATATTTCCAAGATTCCCTTAAGGTTCTTGGCGGATCCTGTTGCTCCTGGAAGCCTAGTCAGCAAATTTTGTTTCCTGATCTTTCTCTTAGAGTAAGCGCTTTTTCCATCTGAAATATTCAATGTTGCTCTTCCTTTTACCTCTAGAACCACTGCAAGCATTTTCATCATCTTCATCGGAGCTGACTTCCTCATGGCTCTGCTTGGTGTCAGAATTGTCCTGCCTTTCCTCGACAATTCGTTCTGCGTCCGTCCGAGTCTTCATCTGCTACCATAAAGCCATAAGTTGAAAGACCACCTTCAGCAGTTCCAATTTCGTTCTCAATGTCAACTTCAAACAGTTGTACGAGCATACTTTTTACATCTTCTTCTTTTGTGAGGTCATACAACTGTTTTCCTGAAGCCATGATTACACTAGAATAAAACCAAAAGCCATAAAGTATGTCAACAAACAAAAGATAAAATAAACTGCAATACAATTGCAGATAGAGAATATGACATTTTGTAATAAATTTCTTGAAAACAATGAATTTCATCAACACGTTACAAAAGTGATCGCGCTAGATCTCATGGATCGCTCATTTTCTACAGTCACAAATTTAATTCCACTAAGGTTTTATTGAACTCCGCTGTAGACGGTCCCAAGCCCGTTTGAGAAGGAGGAGGGAACTCCTTGTTTTGCCAGCCCATAGCTTCTATGATTCCTCATCCCGTACCCCCCAATTAAATGGTAATAAATGCTCTCGGGGTCGCACATTGGGTTTACTGGTTCCCCACTCATGTGACATTAAATACCGAGAAATGCTAATGACTGTAAATACATCTACAGCTCTGCTTTTGAATCCCGCTAACACTTCCTTTATGAAGGCGTAAGGGGATGAAGGCGAATCTTCCGCACCTGATAACGGAATCAACATAATAACCATGCCTCCGGAATCGAGGTTGGGTGACGGGCTAACTGCCCGTCCTTGGAAAAGATTTGCCTCGGAATGGCAGTCACGGTCATGGAAACGACCTCGCAAACAAAAAAAGGACTATGGCATGGGATCCTGGGATGTCAGATCACTCAATTGCCCTGGCGCTGTTAAGGACCTTCTACAACAGGCCAGTCAATATCAATTAAAAATGCTGGCAATCCAGGAAACGAATTGGACTGGAAAAGACATTCAAGACATTAGATCGCACACAATATTCAAAAGTGGGAAGCCTACTGGAAAACGAGAATACGGAGTGGCCTTCATTCTGGATAGGGAGTTCAAATCGTACGTTATTGATTTTAAGGCAGTCAATGAACGCTTGTATGTGATCCGTATAAAAACAAAATTCTTCAAAATCTAGCTGATTAATGTCCACGCCCCGACCGAAGAAAAGACGAAGAAACAAAGGAAACATTCTATAATCACCTAAAAAGACTGGTCAACTCATTGCTTACAAACGGCATAAAACCAATTCTGGGTGATTTCAACGTTAAGGTTAGCAATGAGCTATCTCATCGGGGAACGACTGGAGGACATAGCCTCCACAATGAAACAAATGACAACGGCCAGCGCCCGATTGACTTTGCATGTAGCAGAAATCTAGTCATACGTTCGATTTGCTTCCCACAGCGACGGTATCACTGGATGGGAACACACAAAAGCAGATCGATCATGTTCTGATCCAACAACGTTGAGCCTCGAGCATACTTGACGTCCGTACATACCGATCAGCCAATTGTAGTTCAGGTCATTAATTAACAAATTAACCTATCGATGTCGTATGTCAAAGGCATACTCAGTGAAGACCAGCCCGCTACAAAAATTTGACATCGAAAGGCTACAAACGGCATCTGTGACTTAAAATTTTACGGAGACCCTCGACAACCAGCTGGCTCCCACCTTATCAGGCGCATCGTTAAAGGCGAGTACGAGCTCTGGATGGAAGTGAAAGCGGCTATTAGGACCGTGGCAGAACAGACGATTGGACATCAAGCCCGGTGCAAGAGGAATGAATAGTTCGATGATGAGTGCCAGAATGCGTTAGATAAAAAGAATCAGGCGTACATATAAAGGATACGTAGGTAGGAAAACCAGGACGAAGAGAGAACACTAAGAAAATCTCAGAAGAGCAGCAAATAAGATAATTAGGATTAAGAAAAGAAAATACAATGACGACCAATTGAGAAGTATAGATGTAAGTTTAGCGAGCAACAACACAAGACAAGCATACAAAGTAGTGAAAAGCCTGAAACGTGGTTATCAGCCCAAAACCACGCTCTGTCGTGATGACATCGGCAATATCATCGCTGATGAAACCAAGAATAAGGAAATATGGGCATCATATTTAAAGGACCTTCTTGATTCTCCACACAGCTCCAGAACATCGGAGCCTATAGATGTCTGTGTAGAGCACCCATTGGCCCCATCAACTCTGGATGAAGTTAGTTCCATCATCAAAGCCCAAAAGAATAATTAAGGGCTGGATATCGGCAAGATTCCAGTGGAGCTCATCAAATATGGTAGCAATAGTTTTCATCAAGCTGTTCACGAAGTCATTCAGCACATTTGGCAACCAGAACATCTGCCGAAATAGTGGAGCCAATCAATTATATTCCCTATCCACACAAAAGGGTAATAAGCTACAGTCCGAAAATTATAGAGGCGTATCACTACTTTGTACGGCGTACAAAATATTTTCTGAAATCTTAGAAAATAAAATCAGAACATACGCCTGCAGTATTATTGGGGAGTATCTAGGTGGTTTTAGAGCAGGTAGATCAACAATGGATCAATGCTGGGAGTTCAACATGGACGTGTACCAAACTTTCGTCAACTTTAAGCAAGCATACGACAGTATTGATCGTAACGTACTGTACCAAATAATGCTTTGCTTTGGCATCCCAGCCTAATTAGTCCGTCTT
Organism: Odontomyia ornata; assembly: GCA_963969285.1. Lineage (NCBI taxonomy): Eukaryota > Metazoa > Arthropoda > Insecta > Diptera > Stratiomyidae > Odontomyia > Odontomyia ornata. The sequence continues at coordinate 27,930,441 of OZ017739.1, forward strand.
ACCAAAATGACAATGACGTCAACAACCTCCCAAGTCTGCATCAATAACCAACTCGCCGATGCTTTTGACACAACTATCGGACGAAAGCAGGGTGATGGGCTGGCCCCATTGCTCTTCAATTTGGCTCTGCAGTACGTCATAGGGAAGCTGCCTGTCAATACGCGAGGTACATTACTATTCAAGTCGAGCCAAGTGATCGCTTGTGCGGGCGACATCAACATTTTGCCACAGTCATTAAAAACTGCCAAAGAACTCTTCCTGAAACTTGACAGTGAAGCAAAGCTAGTAGGGCCACAAATCAATGAAAATAAAACAAAGCTCAAGGAAAAATACCTCAAGTACACAAAACATCACACTTGGCGAATATAGTATCAAAAATGTTAGCGAATTTGTGTATTTAGGCGCCAAAATAACAAAAACTGGAAATGAAAGAGACGAAATACGCCGAAGAGTACAGCTCGCATATAAAATATTTTATTCAGTATTGATGATCTTGAAGACCAGCTGCATACATAGGAAAACAAAGCTCCAAGTACACAAATCTGTGCATACACAGGAAAAAAAGCTCCAAGTATACAAATCTGTGATGAGACCTGTGTTATGCTATGGGTGTGAAACATGGACCCCAACCCAAGCATCCGCAAATATATTGAACGCCTTTGAGGGACGGGTCCTGAGGCAAACAATCGGAGCGAAGCTAGACGGGGGCCAATGGCGAATTCGATACAATCATTAGCTGTATGAAACTTTGACAAACGGGAGGTCTCAACGATTGTAAGACTGCGGAGGCTGCAATTGGCTGGCCACAGGAATCGTTTGGACGAATAACGGATACCAAAGAAGGTATTCGTTGGGAGAACTGAAGGCCGGAGGCCAGTGGGGAAACCGAGGAAATGATTGTCTGACTTGGTTGACGAGACAGTTCATCACTGCTCGGATTTCCAAATCGGAAGACGCGGTCAATCGATCGAGACAGTTGGAGGCGCTGATTGCAGGAAGCGAAGACCCGAGAGGGGCTGTAGTGCTAAGAAGAAGAGGAAGGTTTTATTGATAGAAAGTATAACTAATTCACTTTTTCAGGTTTCATGCGGTAAAAGAATCCATAACTTATAAACACAAACACTTACGGTTACGGTCACAGTGAATCTCGCAGATCGCTGAGATAAAAGCGTTTTGTCTCTTTGTTGTGTCTTTAGATACTAACCTTGTTGGAAAATAGAAGACGTGGCGTCACCCTGCATTCAAATGAAGTCATGCAGTATCGATTGCAAACTTTTGCAATCCCACAATTCAGGGGGCAACCAATGTAGTGTTAAAGAGAGGGAAAAATGTTACCCAAAATAGAATTAAGGAAAATTCAAGCTTCACACTCGTCGATCTCCAAGAATTTTTATTTCTCTATCGGGCAACATTATTCAGCTTTCAAATAGAATTGTTCGGGCTAAATTCCAAATTTGAAGAATAGAGTGGAAATAAAATAATTGCAATTCCTGTTTTTAACAATGTATTTTTCGATGATTGTGTGATTTATTTTTTTAAAGTGGACAATTCTCGTCTAGCAACAAATAGACGTACTTTTGTTTGTCAAATACATTGTTTTCCAATAAAAGGTGTTCTTTTGATATATATTTTTTAATATAAATGGTCAAATGTTTATTTCATTATAAAGAGGAAGGTATGCCATTAATAGTGGAAAATAACATCAGGCGAATGACTACCACGACCACGCTTACAGGACCGTATTCTTTGCACGAAATTTTCCATAACCAAATTACAAAGTGGCTGCCCTATGTCCTCGATAGCCTCAAGAATTCCATCTTTGAGGTCTTGAATTGACGCCGAACTGTTGGCGTAGACCTTCTCTTTCACGTGGCCTTAAAGGAAGAAGTTGCAAGGTGTTAAATCACAAGATCTCAGTGGCCAATTGTGATCACCTCTTCGAGAGATAACACGGTCCGGAAACTTTTCCCGTAAAATATCAATGGTTTCGTTGCTTGTGTGGCACCGTAACTGTTGCTCCAGCCTCATTTTCGGAAAACTAAGGTCCAATGACTCCGCCGGACCATAAACTGCACCAAATAGTCACACGTTGAGGATAGAGAGGCTTTTCAACAATAACATAATTCTTGGGTTTTTCGAGCCCCAGATGCGACAATTTTGCTTGTTGGCGAAGCCACTGAGGTGGAAATGGGCCTAATCACTCAAGATGTTCGATGGAATTCCGGATCATTTTTATGCATTTCAAGGACCCAATCAGCAAAGACACGACGTTTTTGATGATCGACCGGCTTGAGTTCTTGTGTTAACAGAACTTTAAAAGCCTTAAGACCCAAATCTTTATGCAACATACGGTGTATTGACGTTTGTAGAATGCCTAGTTCCAAAGCACGACGAGGAATGGACAAACATGGGTTTCTTCAACATTTTTGGCTACAGCAGCAATATTTTCGGCTTTTATTCTTCACATCACTCAGTTGTCCCGACAGCTCGAATTTTTCCACCAATTCCCGTATTAAGGTCCGACAAGGTGCTTCATGAGGCCCCAAAAATAATCGAGTTTTACGAACCGTCTCTGCCAAATTTTCACCAGTCTTATATTGAATTTTAATGATTTCAATGCACAGTTGAAGCGTGTATCGTTCCAGTTTTTTAATGGCGTAGTTTCTACTTGTCAAATGTCAAAAAATGACAGCTTCAAAAGTGACATATACCGAAATAGCGGGCTATCAATATAACATCTCTTATTGGAAAATCCTGTGCATGCGATATTTATATTGCTACTTTGCCTTCTCTAGGGTTTTGTAAAAAAAATGTTACCTGTCTGTCCGTCCACTCGTCCGTGTGTCACTACAGTTTTTCTCGCAGAGTACTGAAGCTAGAAACACCAAATTTTACATGTAGGTATAAAGTGGTGCCCTCTTGAAAGTTCAATTACAAAAAAAAATTATTTCTTTGAAAATATTTTCTACAGAACTATTCATTACATTCCAAGAACTTAAGTCTGTAACAAAAATCTATACTAAATAATAAAATGCTTTGATGAAGAGAAAACCAAATGTAAACAAACGAATTTTGGGTACGCCCCCGATCCTTATGTGGATCAAGAAAAATTTGTATGAGAAAATTTTCATAGCTGTTCATATCAATAAATCAAATTGTTTTTGTTGAGATCTTTATTCATGTACATAATAAAAACATGAAAATTGTGTCATTTTTCTAAAACAAACTTATTACGCGAAATAAACTCATTTAGAAATTTTTCCAGATCGATCTCGTCGGTCATATTTGAGTAAATATATAGAAGAGCGACTTTGTTGAGTCAATTTTGTGACATTGTTGACCTTAAATATATTTTCAGTCGACGAAGGACTGAGAAACTACGTTCATTCAAACAGGATGACCCTGGAATTGTCACGAACAGAAGAACAAATATGAGCCCTCTACCCCAGGCGCATCTTTTCAAGAAATTCACAACTTCCTCTCAATAGTTTGCTTGCTCATTTTGCCTACGCAAAAGTTACAAAAACATGTCACGGTCGCTCAACAACCTCGCTGTGTCAAAATTGTCTTTATAAAAGTTGACAATCTTGTCAACATCAGTGGTCTGACCGATAACGTGCGCTCCAGAAACTCGAAAAATTTCACTGCCTCTGTTTTGAATCGACTTTCTAACGATCCAATCAACTGATCAAAGACTTCACAATAAAATTATCGAAAATAATCCTTGGGTGTCAGAAACTTGAAATTTTCTGTTGAACCTGGATCAAAACGTTTGGGAATTTTACGCTGACGAGGAATTTTAGGTTCTCTGAGCTCAAAATCAATTACAGCTTTAGCACTTTTTTCCCAAATTTCTTCAAATTTGAAATCACGAGACGTATTCAGCACATCAGCAACTTCTTTCACTTTTTCAATAACACAAAAGCTCGACTTCTGCAGTTCTTTGTTCAATATTTCAATGCGATCGAAAATTTCAATCATTTTTAAATAGAATACACACTCAAAAGACTCCATGTGATCGCATAACCCCGAAGCTCTGACGGGCATCGCACTATCGATTTAGTTGTCCACCGATCGATCATCGTGGAATTTCAGCAATTATCTTAAGAGGCCGTATTCGCATCGTCCATCTGAAAAATATTAATAAGGTTTCAAAATTTGATACAAATTTGGATCGTAATTACAAATTTGGATCGTAATTTTTACCTTATTGAGCTGAAGGCTGCAATAAAAGGTAAATCTTCGTCATTCTTCTTCATCGCTTCAGTCTGCGACTCCTTGAATTGCGCAACGGATTTGGCGGATCTCGGACAAAGCTGATCGAATCCTTGATTGATCCAATGAATTTTCTGGCTGGTAATACCTTTTCAATTGAATCTTGGACAACAAGATTCAGGTTATGGGCATTACAATGCACAAACAATGCTCGAGCTTCTTTCTCAAGTATATGCGCCTGCAATCCTGAATATTTCCCAGAAACATTTGATGCCCCATCTTAGAACTGGTCTCTTTGTTTTGAGAGAAGCAACCTGTTCACGACGAAAATGTTGTCAACAAGACCAAATAAAGTTTCTGTTTGAGTGTTTGGTGTTGAAAAGAATCTGATGAAATTCTCATTTGCAACAAAATCTTCGGAAACCGTTCTAAGGCAAACGGAGACTTGCTCTATTCATGATTAATCTGCGGTTTCATCTAGTAGGCTCGAACAATTCTCCGCTTTTCTGATCTCGTCCATGATTTTTGACAAGATTGTAGTCACCATCAGATCGAGTATTTCATTTTGACTTTCATGGTGGAACTATCTGTACCCATCTCTCTGCATTCAGAAATTCAGTTGTGGAACATTTTCCAAGCGAGCCTTCAATAACACCATGAAATTGATATTCTCATCATGATTGTCACCTCTTAAAGGCAAACCCGGTTTTGCCCATGTTTTCAGGGTGCTGTAAATTTTCAGTAACGCCGTTCTATTCTCCATCACCTGTTTTGAGTGAGCTGACCATAACGCTCGTACAACGTGCACTTTTCCCAGGTTTGCCAGTGCTTCGGTGAAATTGAAGTGTAGAGCACTTAACGAATGGTTCTTCATTCGCTCTGACCCCTGCTTCCAATTTGAAAATCCACGCTTCAGCACAGACGTTCCAAACTCCGCAATTGTTTTTGTTAAGTTCGATCCACGGGTAATTTTTTTTTACACCGTTTAAAATTGCTGTTGTTGTTGTTGCTGTTGCTATCTTGATTTTGACCATCATTATCTGAAGCTCAGCTTTCGAGGATCCTGAGGCTTTATCTCGATCTGCTGCTGGTCATTATCTACGCAATCTTCTTTTTTCTTTTTTATCATCCCACGATGAATCCATCCATCTGTTGTCTTTTTGTACTTTGTATAGCATGCACACTCTTTTAGTTTTTTTGCTTGCGATTTCTCATTCAGGAATAATACACAAGCACACACGACACGAGCGAATAGAAGAATAAAACGAACATAAACATAAACAAGCTGGGTAAACAGACCTACGGTCATGTCAGAAGGGTTTTGTATCTAACCTCTCCGAAGTGCAGTAACCAGCAACGAATGAAGGCAAGAAACTTGTTAGAGAGATGAGCCCGTTTATAAGAAAATCCATTGCTTCTATCTTTCAACGGTCGTCATTTTGTTGCAAACTAACAGAAATCGTTCAAATTCTGAATTCCTAAAAAAATTTTGATTATTGATCTTTTTTAAAAATTTCAAGCAGATCAAATCAAAACTGCAGTGTCAGATTCAATGGAAAGTCTGTAAAATACCAAAATCGTGTGTTATTATTATTGTTTTTGGTGAAATTTGTAATGGCTATAACTTCCGGGAATATCAATGCATTTTCATCAAACTTCCAGACTATTAGGAGCTTATATAAAACTACTAAAATATCGTTTTTTATTGAATTTAAGGGTGTCCGTACGATTTTATAGGGGAAAACGTTAAATTCGAATATCATACTATTAATAACAAAGTTTCTCGAATTTCGACCTCTAATGCATTGGTTGTTGTTGTACTCATAAATACCTACCTCTTTAATTTTCTTCGGTTTTTTTGGATCACAGGCGTCCAATCGCAGGGGAGGGGACACACATTTTTCGTGTATTTCCTCTTCTTGTGCGCCCTCTGTAGTAAAAAATACCGGTTAAAGCCCTGTTTTGAAAAGTTCTCATTGAGACCTTTCGTTTGATACCGACTACCGACTATCGACTACCATTGATGAAATTTTTTTCGGGGGCCACTCCCCTATATGAGGAGTAATTTTTTTTTGTAGTGAAACTTTGAAGAGGGCACCACTTTACACCTTTATACAAAATTTTATGTTTGTAGCTCATACGGTTTGCGAGAAAAAGTGCTGTGACACACGGACGAATGGACAGACGGACCGGCAGGCGCGATTTTAGGAGGGTTTTCTAAAATTATTTTACAAAATCCTAAAATGTGAACATAAACATACATAAGTGTGTGTTATATGTGCACGTACACCATGCGCAGGCTCCGAGCGCGCTTATTTCCCGCGTGAAATTTAAAATGTATAAATCGACAAAGTTGAGGATGCATCCAAGTATATGGTGTTTGATAGTTTTGAGTGGATAATTTTCCTACTCGGGATTTCTCGAGTGGGTCTAGCTACCCACTCAACTCACTACTCCTGCCGGGCTTAATAAGGAGTTTATTTGATCTCTCTCTCTCTCTCCTAGTTCATAATGTTCATTATTCCAAGTAGTTTTTCAACAACTGCTATAAGAACAAAATAAAATCGAAACACGTTTATTTAGGTTGGATATGCAGGTGATAATGAAATAATTAATAAAAGTCATTTAAAGAGTGTTATTATTTTCATTTTATTTTATTGGCGAAGTACCTAGATTTAATAAATTAAACTCGGGTTGTTATGACCCGGTTCCATTGACGATGTAATTTTTTTTCACGTCGTTGCGTTGGTAATTGGAATTTTTCTATTAGACCCTAGAACTTCGTATTAAAACAGTGTTGAAAAATCGTAGTTAATGTGAATTTTGTGCGGGTTACTCTCCAAAAAAGATAATAAACCAGGTATCAAATCCAGGAACTCCCGAAAAGAGGCAGGTATGACAGGGCTATATGGGCCCATTGACATTCATGACCTCTCACCTTCACCTCCTTTGTTCTAGCTTAGTATCCTCTATCACTCCCCTTCTGACCACAGATGTTGCGGTGTGTGGTGAACTTACTAAAGTGGACATTATCGCTGAGGTTCATGGCATCCAGTTATGAAGATGTCGATTCAACACTGGTGCAGGAAAAGCCTATTTTGGGTATTCCCAAAGCAGCGAATCAAATTGAAGAAAACAGGCAAATTGTTGAAAGTAAAATTATGTTAGTACAGTTTTCAACCGCAAAATCGGTAAGAACCCTTTACTCTGACAGAAGAATTAGTTCTAGTGTAGAGCACAAACTTTTTCAAGAATTTAGAAATTTAGTGCCTGTAATTGATATAATAAAGTTTAGTTTGTGGAATCATACACTATTGTGTTATTTTTTAATATTTTTAAGACCACATAAAAATTTCGAATATTTTTAACGGCCCCTTGTGGTTCAAAAGTAGAAACTTTGATAATTCGAACATTGGACTATGAAAGTTTCACTGTTGTTAACGCCTCAATCAACTCTATTGACAGATACTACACCATCTGGCAATACCGCTGAAGTTACTCGTTAAGTCTCAGCAACATTAGCCGCACTAAAATAAAACAAACCTCAGTCGAACAAAGAGTCAACGCGTCATCATTTGAATTCTCGTCTACGTCCAGTCATAGTCTGAACTCCTTTATATATTACTCGATTAATAAATAACGTTATCTTGGTTGCCCAAAATTTTCGAGTTTAATTATATACGTCGCCACATTGTTTGATTCTTTTGGCAGTTCGTATTGTAAAAGTACGCCAGTGTCCTGCATGGATTTGAGTGATTTGTGAAAATACTAAAAACAAGAACGGACAAAAACCGAGCCGCCGTAAGCTCACTAAAATGTGTACGTAGTGAACCTGCGGTGACACGCTCAGAGGATTGTGATTTAAGTGCAAGCATTCCTGCTCTTATTCGCACAATTTGCGAAATGTGTGATCAAAATAGCGTAAGTTTAAAGAAAAATATTTTAGTGACGTCTCGGATAAGCCGCCGGATAAGTTAGAACATTTCTCGAAAGTATTAACGGAGCATTATCAGCGTCAAGTGAAAGACCCATCGAGGCATCCCGTACAGTCGACATATACATCTTCATTGCCGCCGACACACGAGCACATCGTTGCATCTAGAGACATACCATTTCGCTCGTCATTGCCAATGATGGATTCAATACCACCGGCAATATCTTATCAACGCGAACATCACTGAATGTGTTCCCAAGTACAGTTTTTGGGCTGCCAGTGGGAGGAACAAGAGTGGCGTCTCAGCCTGTTGCATCTTCATTTGCAACATTTCCAAATCACCAATTTCCTCTATGTACTGAATATGAAAGTGGGTTATATTCATTGCCGCTATTTGACGGCCGATCAGAAGAATGGCCATTATTTCTCAATGCCTTCAATGAAACAACTACTGAGTTTCGAAACGAAAATAAACAGAATCTTATTCACTTGCAAAGAGCATTAAAGGGTGGTCGCGTCAATGCTTATATTTCCCGATAATGTGCCCAAAGTCATTGGAGAACTAAAATTCAACTTTGGCGGACCAGATTTCCTTGTTAGATTACAAATTGAAATGGAGAATGAAATTATGCCAATCAAGGATGATGGAATTGATTTGGTGTTGCCATTATCAAATCAAGTTAGCTCATCGTGAGCAGCATTTATTAAATAAAGGGTGATTCATAACAATTGTACACATGTGAATGGGCTTTAACTCTTATTTATCACCAACTTCAGGTCCATATACTGACAGATTATGACAGTTTGGTCTTTTACAATTCTAACTATGGCGTCATACACATCAGCCAAACGTTTTATTATTGTTAAAACTTTTTAAAAAAATAATGAATCGCCAGTGCAATCGTTGCGCGCTCTACGTGAATTTTTGGGTTTTCACGAAATGGAGCCATGAATTGGCCGGCGAGATCGTGTGATTTGACTCCTTGTGACTTCTTTCTTTGGCGATTTCTGAAAGATCGTGTTTACGCTGATGCTCCCTAGACTACTGAAGCATTAAAAAACAATAGTCGAGCCAACATATGCCTAATACCGTCGGAAATGTGCGAAAATGTCATCGAAAATTACAATCATCGTTTGATAGTCTGTAAAGCAGCACGAGGTGCACATATGCCCAAAGTAATGTTTCATATTTAATTGTAAGGGACCAACCGAAACATATTTAAAGTGCCGTCAAATGGTCCAACGTCACCAACTGTTTAAAGTATTGCCAATGATTTTGGGTGGGCCATCGTGAAATGTGTCGGGATAGGTAATGCTAAATGAAGGATCATCATCGCAAATGCTTTAGACGTAAAGGATCTAGCGATACACTATAGTGGTGTGGAGATGGAAAAAAGAAAGAAAATCAATCAGAGTTTCACGAACATTAAAAAGAGATTTTGTGAAGGCTCCGTCGTACGCCTTCAAAAACGTACATACTATCAGAGATCTAGGTCTTCTACTCCAAAAGTTCGAGCGTGACAATGTTTGTCATACAAAGTCGCTTCCTGCGACTAGCTATTACAATGCCAGACCAATCCTTTAATTGTGCTTTGATAACCCAACTTTGGGAGTATACCAAAACGTAGCCGAAAATGAACCTCATGAACCAATTGCAGCAGAAACAAAACTGGGTTAGGTAGTTTATCATCTGTCAGTCAAATGTTGGATATGATGGCCACTGTGTTACAAATCAAAGGATGTAAGCCATTGACAAAGTTGTCCAAGCTAGTCGAGGAATACTTATCACTGGAAAATTTTGGGGTGCGAAATATAGATTTAGTTTTGGAGTCTGATGAAAGTACTCGAGTTGAGCCAGACTGATACTAGAGAATACCACAAGGTACAAAGAAGGTTGTTTTGAAACCGAACTCTTATGGAACAAGGGTGAAATTCAGTTTCCTCCTCGTTATGAGATGGCTGAACGTCGCCTAAGGAAAAATGAGATCCAAATGCAGAAAAATGCCCAGTTTTTTGATAAATATACACAGGAGATAACAAAGTATATTGAGGAAGGATATGCCGGACTACTTTTGCCAGAAGGAGCAAACATTAGTGATCCAAGAACTTGGTACCTGCCACACTTTGAAGTCTCTAATCCTAACAAACCAGATAAGCTACGCATTGTATTGGATACCGCGGCTACTGCTTCAAACGTATCGCTTAATTCAGTATTGCTGAAGGGTCCGGAACGAACACAGTTGTGAATACCTATATTATTCAAATTAAGACAAGGTATTATTGCAGTTGCCGGATATATCCGAGAGATGTTTTCCCAAGTACGAGTCCAGCCAGCTGATCAGAATGCACAGCGTTTTCTTTGGCGTGAAGGAAATGCTGATGGCCCAGTAGAAACATATGCCATGGTTTCAATGATATTTGGAGCAGCCTGGTCACCATACTGTGTCAGCTATGTGAAAAATTTAAATGCCATTAGGTACAAAACTTCAATGTCACGGGGCTCTAAAGTAATTATAAACAACACATATGTCGATGATCTGGATGTCAGTTAGCGAGAAGCTGAAGACATAAAAGCTGAAGCAATAAGAGTAAATGTTAATGACAGCTTTAAACTACGAAAATTTGCGTCTAACTTTAATACTTTACGAGAAAGCTTGAACGGCCATAAGCTACATAACAATCGTTCAGTCAGCCTGGAACGCCAGAAATCCTTTGACAAAATATTCGAACTCTTCTTGGATTCGGAGTCAAATACTTTAGAGTTTCATTTTGAGTTTCAAAAAATTCCATAAGATGTTATGCAATTACAACGACCACCAACCAAACGCGAGATGTTGGGTATAATCATGTCTATATTTGATCTATTCGGTCAGTTAGCTAACATAGCGATTGGAGCGAAAACTCTGCTGCGAGCGATATGGAAACTTCATATGGGCTGGAATGAAAGGCTTCCACATTAGCTATTTGTGGTGGAAGGAGTTTGAGAATTCAATTCAATATCCCGCGGTGCTACTCTTCATTATTGGCACATGCGGATGAAGTACAGCTCCATGTGTTAATTAATGCTAGCTCAACGCTTATGCTGCAGTTGCCTATCTACGAGTTCCATCAGAATTTAATGTCGATGTCGCCCTTGTTGCTGCAAAGAGCGGAAGTGCTCCATTGAAAGCTGTGACAACACCCTGTCTCGAATTACAAGCCTAAAGGATCTAATTCTTCAAAGCCTATAAACTATAATCCATAAAGTTATATTCTGGTGTAACTCCAAAACTGCCGTCTTGTGTATCAGATAAAGCACAGCAAATTACAATTTGTAGCCAACCAAATTTCAGAAATTTTATCGTCTTCTACTTCAACCCAATGGCACTGGCTGCCTAGTGCCATGTATGCTGCAGATGATGCTACGAGAATTAAAGACTACAATAGCTATATGAGGTGGAAAACAGGTCCAAGTTTTCATCGCAACGATGAGAATTTATGGCTGAAGGAGCCTGATGACATATCCATCGAATATAGCAGTGCACAGGAGATTTCATTTCGAGTTTTTATTATATCTGATGAACAAAAGTCGGTTAAACTATATGAAAATCACTCAGTATACCTGAGATTGTTACGAGTCAACACATGGATTTGAAGATTTATTCAGAATAGCAGGCCGCATGATGCACGACATCGCCAAAATGGGAAGATAACCGCAGCTAAAATAGCTCACAATGGAGAGATCCTTTTGTTGCCTTGTCCAAAATAAAAACCTCATAGAAGAAATTAGCGCAGTTCGATCAAATGCAAAGTTGTCAAAGTCGAGCAATCTATATCACTTAACGCCAACTCTAGACTCAAATGGAGTTATTCGCATAAAGGGACAAATTAATGCTGCCTATTTCCTCCCCGATTCTGTCCGTCGTGTCGACTGATTATAATGCCAAGGGAGAATTATATATCCCGCCTTCTATTAAGTGAACTTCATTGTTGACGTCATCACCAGAACGATAGATTGTTCATTAATGAAATGCGTCACACCAAATTGCCCAGTGTGCTTCACCAATTCTGCCGAAAATTCCATTAATGGGGCAACTGCCACCTGGTCGTCTCACAAAATATGCTCGTTCATTCAGCTATACTGGAGCTGACAACTGTGGGCCATTTTGGATAACAATTGGACGTCGAAAGGAGAAAAGGTGGATATATCTCTTCACATGACTAGCAATCAGGGGAATTCATTTAGAGATTGCTAGGGATTTATCTACTGATGCATTCATTCTGTGTCTAAGATACTTCATGAACCGCCGAGGAACACCATCAGAATTCGAAGGGATAACGGCACATATTTTATCCGACCACAGAAGGAAAGGACAGTCAAGAATAGATAGCGGAAGTGCAAAGATATATGTGTAGTAATAAAATAGAATGGGTGTTTAACTGTCCACTTTATCCCAATACTGGGGGGGTGTTGGAAGCGCCTGATTCATTGTGTAAAGCACCTTCTTAAAAGGGTATTTAAGGAAGATGCACCGCGATTGGAAACGTTTCAAAGCGCCCTCATTGAAGCAGAAAGCATAATTAACAGCAGGCCTTTAACCGAGTTACCCATATCGCCTGAAGATGACGAGCCGCTAACGCCAAACCATTACTTAGCTAGCTGGTTCAATTCAACACAAACGCCGAACACAGAGAGTGAGCCTCGATGCTTGCGTAAGCAATGGAAAATCGCCCAAAACCTCAAGGATAGGCTGTGGAAAATATGAATTTCTGAACATCTTACACAACTACTTTGCCGCACTAAATGGAGAGAAGAAGTTCAACTTCTAGGGCCGGGGCGATTGGTTATAACCTGTGATTCCAGGCAGCCACGCAGTCGTTGGGAAAAGGGGCAAATTGTAGGAGTCTACAGGGCAAAGAATGGTTAGGTTGGCAGTGCTAAGGTTCGAGCATCACATGGCATACTACATCGCCCAGCATCTAAGCTAGCCGCTTTGATATATAGTGAATCCCAAAGCCAGTTGGAATTCACGGGGGGTCGTATGTTAATGCCACAATCACCTCTATTGACAGACACTGCACCACCTGGCGATGCCGGTGGAGTCACTCGTTAAGTCTCAGCAATAATGGCCACACCGGCGTCAGTCGAACGAAGCGTCTAAATTTATTTATTTATTTATTTCAAAATTCCATTTTACAGATCAACAAATCCAATAACAAAACGGAATAGCAAACATAGTAATTACTAAAAAAAAAAAATAAGAAAAATGATTAGATACAATAGATAAAAATGACATATACATATAAAACGAAATAAAGCACAGAACAGTTAATTGCTTATAAATTATGAATTTAAAATCAGCTCCTGCAAAATTCTTTTGAATGCAGTAAAGGTTGAGGGAAAAGGACCAAACTGCAGATTATTATGATTCCTTAGGAGACGAAGAATAGGTGAGTGAAAATATAGCTCTGTACGAGCATATGGAATAACAAAAACAGAAGAAACACGAGTAGGACGTAAGGAGTGTCTAAAGTGTAACTCCGCAAAAATACAATACGGAGTCTGATAGTGGCAGAGTCGGTACAAAAAGCACTGATCCAAATAAGATCTACGCGCAGACAAGTACGAGAGACCAAGGAATGATAAACGATCCTCATATGGAAGATATGGCAAGTTTAGCTTAAAGAATAGGAAGCGGGTAAATTTCCTCTATACTGACTCCAACGAGGACACAAGATAGGAATAATGGGGAGCCCAGACCACAGAACAATACTTGAGCAATGGACGGACAAGACAAAGGAACAAGCGGATCATAGTGGAGATATTACAGAACTAGTGCATATGTCTCAGTACAAAACCCGAAACTTTAGAGGCCTTAGCAATCACATAGGAAATATGCGTGTCAAATTTAAGTTTGGAGTCAAAAGTAACTCCAAGGTCTTTGTACGTAGTAACTTCGGTCAATGCGGCCTCGTTTAGTATATAGGTGAAGGCAACAGGATGTTGCTTAAGACAAAAGGACATCTTATGGCATTTATTAACATTGAGGTAGAGAAAATTGGACAAACACCAATTATTGAGCACATTCAAGTCCTCCTGAAGATACCGGCAATCAAGGGGCGACTTAATAGTCCGAAAAACCTTGAAATCATCCGCAAACAGTAGAGAGGGGGAAGAGACTATAGAGGGGAGGTCATTGATAAACACGAGGAACAAGAGGGGCCCAAGAATTGAACCCTGAAGAACACCAGATGTAGGACAGAATGGAATAGACGTCGTTAAACCAAAACTAACATGACATGATCGGGTCGATAAATAAGACGAAAACCATGACAACAGTGAATTAGAGATTCCAAAAGCTTCGAGTTTACTGCAAAGAAGACGATGATTGACTGTATCAAAGGCTTTCGTGAAATCTGTGTATATTACATCGACTTCATATTTGTTGTCCAAACCCCTTGCAACAAAATCAGTGAACTGAATTAAGTTAGTGGACGTGGAATGACCCTTGCAAAAGCCATGCTGCTCACCAGCCAAAACAGAGCTCAACGGTTCAGAGAGTCAGTTGTGAACTAAACGCTCAAGCAACTTCGAAAAACAAGATATCAAGGATATAGGTCGATAATTACATACACACTTTTGAGGATAGGTACGATACGGGCATTTTTCCATTGAGAAGGAAAGGTTCCACTGCATAAGCTTAGGTTGAAGAGAAATGACAAGGGAGAGGAAAGCGACGAAGCTAAAGACTTGACAAAAATATTTGGTAGTCCGTCTGGACCAGGGCTGACGTTAGGAACAAGGGGATTGATTCAGGATTCAACTTCAAAAGGGTCAGTGCTTAGAGTTGCGAACGAAAGACCAAAGTTACCCGCAGAGATGGAGGGAGTGAATTCATGGAGGGGAGCGAAGGTAGAGGAAAAATATTGGGCGAATAAATCGGAAATTGACTGATGAGAAGAACATTCCACATTATCCCAGCGGACTGATGAAGGAAGATGAGATGTAGTCTTTAAAGACTTGATATAAGACCAAAAGGGCTTAACATTGCTAAAATTGAGGGAAGCTTCCAGGCTGGAAAAGTAATTCTTCATAGCAATTTTTAATTCATTTTTGGCATCAGAACGCAACTTGCAAAAGTTGGATTTATCCTTCGCTGCACCTGAGCGTTTAAATTCACGACGCCCCCTATCCTTGGCATTTAAGGCAGTAAGAACGCGTCTTGTCAACCAAGGTTTAAATTTATTTTTACGGGCCGACTGAAGAGGTGTAAATCTACAGTAAAGGTAATGGAGAAGCCCATAAAATTTAGTAAGAGCAGAATCGCAGTCAAGGTTTTGAAAGAACTGAAACCAATTCACAGACGAGAGTGTTGCATTGATTGCTTCATAATTAGACGCGTTATCAGTTTGAATTCTCGTCTACGGTCAGTAATAATCTGAATTTCTTTGCATATTACTCGTTTGATAAAAAACGTTATCTTGATTGCCCAAGTTTTTCAAGTTTAATAATACACGTCGCCAAAACTGTAGTAGCAGAAATTCGGGATAACATCAAAATTCATACCTTGGTCATCGCACAATTTATTATCAGAAACTTAATATACTCGTAATGTAGTCTTAGTGATCCTCCCCTTCAAAACCAATTTTCTACAAATAACCTTTTCACCCTAACGTTACACAAAAAGGCGACAGGAATTATTTGCTATATTTGTCCGAATATTCTTAGAAATCTTGAAAGATTCTCATACATCTTTTTCGATGAAGTTTCAATAATTTAGTAATGAATATCATCAGGTCTTGGGGCTCGAATAAAAAGTAAAACAAATATTGACTTGTTTCACAAAATTCGATTTTGCTGTTCAGGCAATTTACACACCTCGTATTTTTCTTCAATGAAAGGATCTGAGTAGGGAACGGGCAAACTGTATACTGTATTTGAAGAGTATATCATCCAGCCACAAGATATACTGCTACTGTTTCGGTGAAATGTATTATTTACACTCCCGCCATTGAAGATAACTTCCGTTTCGGCAAATTCAACAAAGAGATAGATAGCAGGCTATTAAATACTTTGCCATTGCCTTTGAAAAATCCTATTGATTCATTTTTCATTCACAATAGCAGAACAACGTCGTCGTTCGTCCTCGTCGACGGCAACTATGGCGTATGGTCGGCCGTTCGTCTTCTAACTGCCTGCCTTTTATTTCCACTCGAAATGGCTTCTTGCTCTTTTCGATTTCTTCGTTCTTGGAAAAAGTTTCTCTCTTGCCATAACATGAAGTATATTACGACGCTTTCAGTTTAGTTTATGTTGTTGTGTTATTATTGGACAACAAATGGCTCCCGATCGAAGGATATGTATCTCCTAAAGCGGAGGGTTATTCGAATCATTTGTTACATACGATTATTGCCTCTCATAACTTTACTTTTATCATTTGTCAACAATTTCCTGTGTTATTTTCTATAAAGAAAAGACACTACCATATACTCATATGTGTAGAATGTAGACAGGATGCTGTGGAAAAATTCCGGGAGCCGCGATATAATTTCGTAATGGCATTCCGGTTTAAGAAGTTCATATAATTGGTGCTTCCATTGAATTGAGCGATTAGATTAAAGGAAATATGTAGTTACATTTGATTTTATGACCAGTGGGAGCAAGAACGGAAGAAAGGGAATGTCTGATAAGGATATCGATTTTACTTGCTTATATTGATATGCATGTGGTCGACAAAATAGATAGGGTGAGATGCATTTACGACGGTTTAACATGTCTGGTTTCTTCTGCTTTCAATTCACGTTTTATTGGAGTCAACTTGCTGTAAAAATTTATTGATTGTACACAGATTTATAGCATCTGAGAACTAACGGACGATTTTTATATCCTTTCAGGGTTTTAAACAATCTTTACGCGGATTGATAAAAAAAGAAGCTGTAAAGCTATTCGAAATCATTGCAAAATTGATTCTAGACTATATTCTAGACAGCCCCAACCTGTCAAAAATGTAAAACTTTCCACATGCGAAAACAGATTTTGATTTTGAAAACAACTTTTTACTACTTTGAACAACTTACAAATGTTTTCTCCAAAACCATAGCACCTACAAACACCGAACTACACGTTTATCAGAAACAATCGTTTATTGAAAGTTTGGCTATCAAAGCAACGTTCGAAGGTTTTTAGAGATCTTGCAAAGAGGGGTAGCCTTAATAAATTGTTTACCCAAAACCCCTGGGAGCACAGGGGACAGGACGAGTGCGAAAAATGTATGTCTCCTCCCCTTTTGGCAGAAGACGTCATCACATAAACGTAAGCAGACCGAGTTCTAATACATCATTTTCTACGTGAAAGGACCAAATCTTCAAATGCGTATGTACTAACCCACACTCAAAGAAAAATTATTTCTCTGATAGATATACAATATAATGAAGAAGCGATAATATGTTTGTGGAGAGTATCATAAAATGCTTCAAAAATACTAATTTATCTATGGCACATATAACTTACCTTAAGATCATTATAAGACAAAGCACAAGGCATACGTCTAGCAGGAAGACCGAGGACTCGATGGGAAGACACCATAGTAGCTAACAGTAGATCCTTGCTGGAGGTGATCAACCGACAGACGAAGTCACAGAACCATGATGATTGCAGATTAGTTCTGGAGGCCAAGGCCCGGCTTCGGCTGTCGCGCCATAGATAATGATGATGAAATATAACTTATACCTGAAAAATAACGCTTGGAAACTTGCAACATATTTCATTTGATAATGAAAACTGGTAAGTCAATTGAATATGGGCAGCTTTTTAACCGAATCAGGCTTAACACAAGGAGATGGACTTGCCCCAATACTCTTTAATAATACGCTGAAACATGTAACCAGGAAGACATCAAACTTCGGGTACTCTAATGTTCAAGCCCACATAATTGATAGTATATGCTGATGACGTCAATCTTGTGGCACGTTCAACCTTGGATGCCAAAGGAGCATTTCTGAGTCTAGAATCTGAAGCAAACTGAATTGGCCTACGAGTTAATGAAACTAAAATAAATCCATGACAGACGAAAAAGAAAACTCTAATTTGACAGGATCTAGTGCCGGAAAGGGTGAGATTGGACGCCGCATAAACACCGCAAATGAAGCATATCACTCCTTACTTCCCATTTCAAGCTCCAGACTTATGCACAGGCAAAATAAGCTCCGCATTTATAAAACACTAGTCAAACGTATGCTATTATATGAAAGTAAAGCATGGACCCTAACAAGTGAGTCCGAAAACGCAGTGGACATATTTGAACGTAAAGTACTCCGTGAAATCTATGGCCCAGTGAAGCAAGGAACAGAGTGAAGACTAAGTTACAACGATGAATTGCATGAACCATTTGACGATCACCCTGTTTTCTTTTGCGTGAAGTTACGTAAATTGCAATGGACGGTCCATGTAGAAAGAGTGGAAGTACCCCGGCTACCCAAAAGCGCATTGACAAGTAGAGCACAAAATAGACGTCCACCGCACAAAGTAGACGTCCAGCGAGAAGATCGAGGACTCGATGGGAAGACACAATAGAAGCTGACAGTAGATCCTTGATGGGAGTAAACAAACGGTGGACAAGGTCGCGGAGCTGTGATAATTGGAGGAAATTAATCCTGAAGGTCATGCCCCGGCTTGGGTTGTCACACCATAGGTGATGAAGTCAATTAAAAATTATGTCCAACTTTTTCAATGAAGCCAGTTATATCATCTCGCAGTTTCGTACGAGGTGACCGATATACTCCTGAGGAGCTGCCACATCAGTCACCTCGGGGCAGCTCGACTGCGGGGTTCCAGATGACCACGAACCCATATATATATATATATGTTGCAGCATGGCAGTGCTGCAAGCTCTATCGAGCAGTAATTTCCACATTTACGCAGTGGTGGCGAACTTATAAGAAAATTTTGTTTGAGGATTGCTGGTTGTCCTAAGTGAAAGAACTACATTGTTCTTTCACCCGAGCATTTTAGCTATCAACATAATAGCATTATTCGCTCGATGGACTTCAGCTGGTTCCAGCATATAGGCTGGTTCCATTCCCCGAGGTGACTGATGTGGCAGCTCCTCAGGAGTATATCGGTCACCTCGTACGAAACTGCGAGATTTTTAATGGAACCAGCCTATATGCTGGAACCAGCTGAAGTCCATCGAGCGAATAATGCTATTATGTTGATAGCTAAAATGCTCGGGTGAAAGAACAATGTAGTTCTTTCACTTAGGACAACCAGCAATCCTCAAACAAAATTTTCTTATAAGTTATATCATACTCTGGAGTCTTAAGCCAAGGCATCGTAAATTGAAAGGCCGACATGCTTGCATTGAGCCATGAGTCATCTTGCCTTTTCTTTGTAACACCGATGTGGCAAAAAATTTTATCTTTCAGCATATAGATTGTATAGGGTTTTCTAGTAGGGACTTAACAATTTCGTATCTTTCTATGAACGCACTCTTAAACTTTTTCAATAAACTCTCGATGTCAAAACGTTAGCCAAAGTCAACATTTTCATCATAATAAAATTTATGACCCAGTAACGTTTGGAAATTATTAAAAATTACTGCCGAAATTTTGACTCGGTGGTCGTAACTATAAGAACACTTACTGCAATTTGCGGCCGTAATAATCGTGCCATCCGGCAGGCTGTCCATGCTATAATGGATAAATTCGAGCCCAAGTTTTCACTCTTAGACATTTTGGTGCAAAAAAGACGCCACACTAAATGCATCGATTCAAAATTAGCCAAATCAGTCGATTCTACGTCATTCTCGAGAATTGGGCATAGCTCAAACGACACTGTGGCACATTTTGCGAAAAGATCTTGAACTACGTGGTTACAAGATGAAATTTACTCAAGAACTAAAGCCACTTGATCATTCAAAACGCCGAAACTTCTCAAATTGGGCTCAGGCAAAAGCTTAAAGAAAATGAAGAATTTCATAGAAAAATTACCTTCAGTAATTTCTGAATGAATGTTTTTTTAATGAGCAAAATATGCATTATTGGTCAACAACGAACCCACATGTGCGTCTTGAGACATCGTTGCATCCGCAAAAAATTACTGTTTATGGTTCGGGCATTATTTTTTCGTGGATGAAAAACGACAGTCATGTTACCGTCAATGGAGAGCGCTATCGTGTTATGTTGGAAGATTACTTGCAGCCAGAATTGGATGAACTATTCATCAACGATATGTGGTTTCAACAACACGGTGCCAGTATCCATAAAGCATGCCTCACAATCGATTAATTGAAAGGTGAATTTGGTGAACATGTTATCTCGAGAAATGGTTCGGTCGAATGGCCACCCCGTTCATGCGATCTAACGCCATTGGGTTTCTTTTTATGGGGCCATATCAAGTCACTGGTCTATCTCAACAAGTTATCAACTTTAGGTCGAAATGTATGCCAAAGTGGTGCAAAATGGGGTCCAAAAAATCGACCGCTATAAACGGGCTTGTGGTGGTCATATGACTGAAATCGAACTTTATTCATAAAATGTATAGTTCAAGCACTATACACACAATAATTTTGAACTCAATATCTGAAATGTTTCTGTGTTTTATTATATTAATAGATATAAATGTAATGTCCTTGATGGAAAACCCTTTACTCGTATATACTGCAGATAAATCATCTAAATTTTATGTCTCTACAAATATTTCTAAGAATATATTCATATATATATATATATATATATATATATATATATATATATATATATATATATATATATATATATATTATTCAAAATAGTCTCCTTCGGCCTCAATACACTGTTTTACGTGATCTAAAAGCTTTTCGAAAGAGGGTTTTAGGTCATTGACCGGAATATCCTTCAGGATGTGGGTACAAGTCTTTTGGATGCCCTCTACGGACGCAAAACATTTCCCTTTCATGCCCAAATCCAATTTTCTGAATAGGTAGCTGTCACAGGGAGCCATATCAGGCGAATACGGTGAGTGATTGATGGTTAAAATGCGATTTCCAGTCAGAAAATCGAAAAAATTTGATGATAGAAGTATTGTTTATTTTGGTAAGCACATTGTCAATTAACGTGCACAGACCTTTCGTAAGCTCAAATAATCGGTTAAAATGCGATAAATCGATGTTTTGGAGATATTCAACTCCGATTCCATGAACTTCAACGATGATTTTGGGTCATTTTTGATAAATTCACGCACAATTTCGATGGAGTTTTCGGTGATCACTGAGTTTGGGCGGCCCGTATGTTCGTCGTCATTTATGTCCTCATGACCATCTCTAAAACTCATGAACTCTGACACCAGATAAAAAATCATCGCCATAAACTTTTAAAACAAAATTTTATATTAGCTCTGTGTTCGAAACTCATTTTTGTACCGATGACCCAAGCATACTTTCACTTTAGACGCAATAACTTCGCTTCCACTGAACCGAATGTCACCAAACTTTCACTGGAAGTCAGGGATAAATGTAACTTGCCAACACCTTGCCGCCAAAAAATATTTTGACAAAAGTCTAATTTATTTTCGAACGCACCTTGTAGTTAGTCAGTTATAATGGATATAAGCGTGAATTTTAAAATAAATGCAAAACTAATCAGAGATGTGTAGACTATACAAGTATCTCAGCGTTTGAGTGATACGCTAGTGGGATATATACAATAAAATTATTTTTGTTTTAATTTGGCAAATTTATAAACATTTCTCTGGCGTAGTAAGAATTAAGTCATGCATTTTGAATTATTTGACCTGAGCCAGGTATATATTTTGGAAACAAGATAATTTTTTTTAGTGCATGATGAGTTCGATGTATAAAAATAAGTTCTGATTTTAATCGTTTGTCATTATTTTTTTTATTCAACACGATGCTACACCTCGTATGGATTGATTTTGGCGTGACCTTTGGGTCACTATTAGTCCGTCACTAAAGGGCCGTTCACCCAATAGTAGATCTACCGCCAAACTGGAGTCGCCGAAAATGATCACGACTTAGAAATGCTTCGGCTGATATGGTTGGCATCTGAAACACATTTGAATTCATCTGGACTTTCATCAATTTGCCGAGGGGCTATTCCCAAAAAAAGTCTTCCCCACTTCATTCAGCATCATCTGGAGATTTAATAGCAGTGTCTCCTGTAACATTGGAAGATAAAACTCTATCTCTTGATGTTGTGGTCTCTCCATCGAACATCTTAGGAACAAGATTATAAAAAAATTTGGTCCAGCCATTAAAGATATCAGTTGCCGCAAGCTCACCAAAAGGAACTAAGAGGACAGAATGATTGCTTCCTCCAAACTTACGGTCCTTGTAGATTGCGATACTCTTCTGAACCCAGAAGCCTGGCCACCTAAAGTTTTCGTTAAACCATTTATTGAGAAAATGAGAAATTTGTTTCATATACGTGGAAGACGACATGCTGCAAACTAAATTTAACAATTCTAACAAAACTTTGAGCATTTCTTTATAGTACCAAAATGTAAGAGGCTTAACGACCAAGCTTGAAAGACTGTTTTTATCATTAGAGCTTAGCGACGATTCATTTATTTGAATCTATATTAGGCACAAAATTTTCACTAGATTATAAAATTTATCGCTTTGACCGAGATCTCACCTTTGCTAACAAAGAAGAATTACCTAGTAATTCTCCCTTACTTGTGTATGAGACAATCTATGGCAAGTTTTTCTCATATATTTTCTCGCGGCATCCACACTCTTCAATTTTAATTTGAGCCGATTTCAACCTACGTTCATTAAAGTAGTCAGTATGCCTTTCTTTTTCTGTTCTATCAGCTCATGCCCCTTCTTTTTGCATTTCCTTGTTTCTATTGTTCTGTTAACTTTCCCAATTTAAGAATAGTCGTAATTCTAATGGTCAGCTACTTGACCTGGTACTATCCAATCTTCCAATTAAGTTGTTTAACTATTTTCCGTGCCTTGGATCCTTCAGTCTCACTTGAAAGTCACCATGCACCTCTATCCCGTAATCTTTCAGTGCTTCCTGACGGAAACCGTAATATTGCTTCTTTTTCTAAATTTAACTTCTTTAAACCAAACCTGGAAGCTCTTGCCTCTTAACGCTTCTTAGTTGATTGGCAGGTATTTTTGCTATCCTGTACTGTGAGAAAGCAGTGAGTAAACCTTATACTACTTTATAACTTGATAAAATATTTGACATCAATCCACCTTTCTCATATAGGAAAGCAAAACAAAATTCCTCACCATCATAAAAGTATCGTTCATTAGTACGAATCTAGAACTCATTTTTATACGATGCGTGCTGCACCTAAGAAAGAAATTAAAACAGCGATAAAAAACTATTTCAACTGCATAGATTTTGCTAATGGAGAACAACGTGAAACCTTTCTCCTCTTACATTGGGTCCTTCAAGTCCTCGTCTTCCATTCCTTCTTCTGTCCACTGGAGTAATACTGTGAGCTCCTCTCCCTAGTAATGTCCAAACTGTTCTCTGGATATTTTCTTCCACCTGCTCTTTCTTCCTGCATCTCCTATCTTGCTAACATACCAGACCATTCCATTAACGTTTCCTTAAAACCGATTTCGTTGGATTCAAAATCCTCATTAAGTCCTTTAACCCCAAAATTTCTCCAGGTCCAGATGTTTTACCAAATATCTTTGTAAAAACTTAAGCGTCTTCCTTATACATTTGGCCTTCTTTTTCGATCTTAATTTAAATACGGGCATTTTTCCTGCTGACTGGAAAAGAGCCAACACCGTCCCTATTCTCAAAAGTGGTGATCCTTATGTACCCAATTACCGTCCTATATCGTTACTTTCCTGTTTTCTAAAATTATTTGATCGTCTACTAAGTAACCGGTATTCGGTGCTTCTTAGCCCAATTTTAGCAAAGGAAAAACACAAATTTCTTAAAGGAAGTTCCACCCCTACAAATTTGATCAAGTTTACTGATTTCATTGCAAAAGCAATTGGATAATTGCTTTCAAGTTGAAGTAATCTTTACCGATTTTTCAAAAGCGGTTGATACTGTCACCTATCAGCTGTTGTGCTACAAATTGGTTGCCCATGGCGTTCCTGGTCCTCTTTTATTATGGATAACATAAGGTCACATCTTTATTTTTGTATGTGTTGGGTTAGTAACCTTCCACTCCATTTGATCCTTCCTCTGGTGTTCTTTAAGGATCCATTCTGGGCCAGCTTTTATTCTTCTTGTTTATAAATAATCTTGCGTCGGTAATTCCTCCTCTTCCCTTTTATATGCAGATGATTTCAAAATATTTTACACAGTTAGATCTATACAGAATAGTCAGCGTTTATAGGAAGACTTGAATGCCTTATATAATTGGTTTTCTTCTAATTATCTCTACCTTAACGTTGCCAAATGCAGTAAAATGTCTTTCACCTGTAAGATCTCTTCTTTAGAATTTAGCTGTATATTAAATGATGTTCCACTCACTGTTGTGCATTCTGCTAAGGATCTTGGCGCTACTTTTGACTCTTTTTATGCTCACATTCTTAATGCTACCTCTAGGGCATCAAGATTATCGGGGTTCATTTTTACACAGGTTCACAAATTCAATATTTCTGCACCTCTCCATCTTTTCTCTAACCTTTTTTGTCCTATCAATGAATACATTTCTGTCGTTTGCTCTCTTCAGCACTCATATCTGGTCAACTCATTAGAGGATACTCAGCGTAAATTTACTCGTACCTTGTTCCATAAGTTCGAACTCCCATATCAACTCTATGAAACTCTTTTAGAATTTGTTTGCCTCTCAATTGTGTTGTCCCGTTAGATACGAGTATATATGGATAAGTGCGTTTTTAGGTTTTGTAAAATAATTTTAAAAAACCCTACTAGTTTCGCGACCAGTCTGTCCGTCTGTCCGTCTGTCCATCCGTCCGTCCGTCCGTCCATCCGTGTGTCACAGCAGTTTTTCTCGGAAACTACTTAAGCTAGAAACATCAAATTTTGTGTGTAGGTGTAAAGTGGTGATCTCTTCAAAGTTCAACTACAAAAAAGTTTTATAAGGTATTTAAGGGGGGTCTCCCGATATAGGAGAGTGACCCCCAGAAAAAAAAATTTCATTGAAGGTAGCCGATATGGGTATCAAATGAAAGGTCTTGATGAGAACTTTTCAAAACAGGTCTTAGTTTGGCAAAATTTGCTTCGAGGAGCGTACAGGGAGGGGAAATACACGAAAAATTTGTGTCCCCCCTCGCGATTGGACACCTGTGATCCGAAAAAAATCAGGATTGTAGGCCTTGCTGAGTACAACAACAACAAATACGTTAGAAGTTGCAATTCACTCAACTTTGTTAGTAATAGTATGATTTATCGATTTTATGTTTTCATGAATAAAATCTTAACGGTACCCTTAAATTCAATGAAATTCAGTGCGTAGATGTCTATTTATAAGATTAATCTATCCTGAAAGCTTCATAAAGATTGAATTATATTTAGCAAAGTTAAAGCGGTTTGAATTTTCCTGTATTACTATGGAACAATATGCGCTGCATTTATTACTATGGCAAATATGGCTATGTAACCACATGCGCTTTGTACCGACTCAGACACTACAGTATTGCTAGGATTTGCATGAAAGTTTCAGGAATGATAGCTGTCATGTAAATCTTTGAGAATCGGTTCAGCTAGTGGTATCAGTAATCGTAAAACAAAATAGTGGCTGTTTTAAATGCGAAGATTGAATAATTTTGAGTTATTTTTTCCCAACTTCAACGTGTAAGGTGCATGCTTTGAACACTTGATTCAATTTAATGAATGACTGAAGATGAGTACGCACAATTAATGCTCATAAGTGAAACAAGTCAAGGAGGTGGGAGAGAGCTCCTAGCAAAAGGGTTTTGTAACCATTCTAGGATTCGAAAAAATTGGCCATTAATCGATGATAACAGTACAGGAGAGTGGCCCCTGAAAAAAGTACATCAAACGTAGCCGATATGAGTATGAAATAAAAGTTTTCACGGGAGCTCTTCAAAACAGTTGTTAAACTGTCAGTTTTTGCTTCAGTGGGGGCACAGGGGGGAAATACATGAAAAATGTGTTTCCTACGTCGCGGATGGGATTATCAAGGGAGATATTTATGACCGAAAACCTCAGAAGTCGAAATTCGTTCAACTTTGTTAACAATAGTATGATCTTCGTATTTCATATTTTCTCCAATAAAATCGTCTTTGACATGTTTCTTAATTTGATTCGATCTGGTGACTGCATTTTGTAAATTGAATACAAAACCCTTCTGACATGAGCGTAGGTCTGTTTACCCAACTTGTTTATCAAATATCTTCAACACTGTCGCCTGAGTTGACCTTTTGTCTAGACATACGCCATTCTCATGTAAACAACTTCTTTGTATTTCCATTTGCTCGTACAAATATATACTTTCAGTCATTCATTCATTCGTACAAATATATACTTTAATTAACTAGGAAGCATAAAAAACTAGGGCTTTGTCATTTTCTGATTCATATTTTGTTTTCAAACTAAACTTGAGACTCCTAGTTCTTACTAATACATTTAATTCATTTTGACGAACCTCTGCTGATTCTATTTTCTTACTTTTGCTTAATCTTTTAATAATAAAGGGTTTTCCAATAAGAGGTGTTATTTTGAATAGCCCGCTATTTCGGTAGATGTCACTTTTGAAGCTGTCATTTTTTGACATTTGACAAGAAAGAACTACACCATTAATAAAAATGGAACAGTACACGCTTCAACAACCCACTTAAATTATTAAAATTCACTAAATGTTAAAATGGTGAAAATTTGGCGGAGACGGTTCGTAAAACTTGAACATATTTGGGTCGTCGTGAAGCACCTTGTCGGACCGCAATACAGAAATTGGTGGAAAAATCGAGCTGTTGGGAAAACTTAGTGATGCGAAGAATAAAACCCGTAGCCGAAAGTGCTGAAGAAAACCCAGGTTTGTCCATTCCTCGTCGTTCTTTGGAATTAGGTATTCCAGAAACGTCATCACACCGTATTTTGCATAAAGATTTGGGCCTTAAGGCTTATAAAGTTCAGTTAACACAAGAACTCAAGCCGGTCGATCATCCTTGAAATGCATGAAAATGATCCGGAATTCCATCGAGGCCCATTTTCACCTCGGTGGCTTCGTCAACAAGCAAAATTGTCGCATCTAGGGCTCGGAAAACCCAAAAATTATTATTGAAAAGCCTCTCTATCCTCAACGTGCGACTGTTTGGTGCAGGTTATGGTCCGGCGGAGTCGTTGGACCTTACTTTTTCGAAAATGAGGCTGGAGCAACAGTTACGGTGAATGAATTGCGCTATCAAGAGATGATCAATGATTTCTTATGACCGAAATGGGATGGTATTAATCTGGACAACGTTTACTTTCAACAAAATGGCGTTATGTGCCACAGAAGCAACAAAAACATTGATCTTTTACAAGAAATGTTTCCGGACCGTGTTATCTCTTGAAGAGGTGATCACAATTGGCCACCGATATCTTGTGATTTAACACCATGCGACTTCTTCCTTTGGGGCCACATGAAAGATTCAAGACCTCAAAGATGGAATTCGTGAGGCTACCGAGGATGTAGGGCAGCCACTTTGGGATTTGGTTATGGGAAATTTCATGAAAAGGATATGGTACTGTAAGCATCGTCATGGTGGTCATTTGCCTGATGTTATTTTTTACTATTAATGGCATACATTTCTCTTTATAATGAAATAAACATCCGATCAATTGTATTAAAAAATAGCATTTTTCTTTTAATATAAAAATAACACCTCTTATTATGGATTATGCATAATTCTCAGTTCATATTATGAATTATTTTTTTGCGTTTCATTGCTTAATTTAATTCGCTCTGTTTACTAATCAAATTATATTTCAACGGTTAAATTGGATTTAAAAAAGAATAATAGTAAAAAAATAAAAAGACACCGAATTAAAAACTGAAAACTCACCAAAATATAACCTTCAAATCTACGTAGATATGTCCTGAAAAGTAGTGAAATAAGGAGTAGCCTAAGATGCCAGATGGTCACAAAAGAGAAGAAAAACTCCGCTTTTTGGGTTAAACGCCATGACAAATATCTCGCTTATCTCTTGATGGGCCTAACCTACAAATGCGATCGTGGTTGCTAGCCCCGCGAGTGGTTTACACTTGAACTCACAAATTTTCCAAATGAATTCCCAATTCAAATACCTTCCCATTATTAATAGAAGAAACGGTTTAAAGAATATCTAATGTTGTAAATTATTTTGTTTATATGTAACATCTGCAGGCCAATCCTCTTTTTTCTTCAAAGGCCTTCGGGCCTTGCTTTGTTGTGTATGGACGCGTTTCGACTCCTTTTAATTCATCTTTAGTGTCACACTGAAATGACTCAAAGGAATCGAACCACGTCTGCTCACAAAATAAAGCAATGCCCGACGGCTTTCCTTGGAAAAAAAATATTATATATATATATATATATATATATATATATATATATATATATATATATATATATATATACATATATATATATATATATATATATATATATATATATATATATTTACATATATATATATATATATATATATATATATAGATATATATATATATATATATATATATATGTATATATAAGGGTCTCCCAACCATAATGTACGATGATAATTGTGAGTCACACCTTAACGTCAAGTTTTTCGGCCAAATTAATTTGACATTTCCTTGTTTCAGGGTTTGGCAAATTTAACCATGGAGACGTATACAATTGAGCAGCGCGTTAAGATTGTTGTAGCCTTTTACGAAAACGGGCGTTCAAATCAGAATACTTTTCATGCACTTCGTGCTTTTTTTGCTGCATAATCGACCAAATGTGTCCACAATCGGGAAAATCGTGCGCAAATTTAAGCAAACCGGGTCTGCGGGAAATGTGAAATCACCTGTTAAGGCTCGCCTACTTCGTTCTGCGGAAAATATTGCTGTTGTTCGCGATAGTGTGGCAGAAGAGCTGTCAACATCGACTCGTCGTCGTGCCCATCAATTGAACACCTCACGAACATCACTGATGCGAATTTTGAATAAAAATTTGAATTTACACGCTAACAAGGTTCAATTGATTCAAGAACTGAAGCCTACCGACCATTTCAAGTGTCGGCAATACGCCAAATAGTTGGTTGAACAGACAGAAGGGAATGGTGACTTTACAATGAAAATCATCTTCAGCGACGAGGCACACTTTCACCTTAGTGGATTCGTTAACAAGCAGAATTGCCGCATTTGGGCAAATGAGAATCCACGATTGATTGTTGAAAAGCCGATGAATCCACAAAGAGTGACTGTTTGGTGCAGTTTATGGGCTGGCAGCATTATCGGGCCGTACTTCTTTGGAAATGAGGATGGCCAAATAGTTACCGTGAATGGTGTTCGCTATTGCGAGATGAGAACATACTTCTTGTGGCCAGAAATTGAGGTTATGGACCTGGACGATATATGGTTCCAACAGGATGGTGCCACTTGCCACACAGCCAACAAAACTCTTTTGCGCAAGAAACTCAGTGGCGATGTTAATTGGCCGCCACGATCATGATATTTGATACCGTTGGACTTCTTTCTTTGGGAATATTTAAAAGAAAAAGTGTACGTCAATAAGCCAAGAACAATTCAAGAGCTAAAGGATGAGAGAATTCAGCACATTAACGACATTGAACCTCAATTATGTCTAAGAGTCATTGAAAATATGGACCACCGGATAGAAGTATGCCACCGTACCCGTAGCGATCTTTTGGGCGATATTTTGCTTCATACATAATTGTCATAGATCTTTCTATTATAATAAAGAATATTAATATAATTCTCTGAAAACTTTTTGTTTAATGCGTTTTGGTTTGACCACCCTTTGCTTTGTTATAAAGGATTAATTTTTTTAGGATTCACTTTCATTGTTAAAAAAGTTCTGCTGTTATGTTCGCATTCTGAAAGTTATGGCTCTATCTAATACTTTCTGCCTTGAAGACAAAATACGATATGCCAATGATAGCGTGCTCCACATTATGCTGATAACCTCACATTCATAAGATGCAGGTCAATAGCTTCCGGGTAGCATACATATATATCGAAAACTTTTCACTCTACCTATCTCACCTGTGAATACTTTATCTTCATAGACAATGTCGGCTCATTCTACGTACGAGTAGAGATATCATGCATATCCTTTGCCTCGTGGACCTGCTGAACTTTGAAATCTCCATAAGATTCGTATTGCGATGTTCCCCATAAACTTCACACATTACCGACTTTCGACATTCATACATAAAACGGTGAAAGCTTCTCATACAGATTTCTATTCCATCCTAGGTGAATTCGGTTCAAAGTTGTTAGTAAGCATTCGCATAAATAGACAAACACTGGTTTGGGGAGCACGAGCAGCATGAAGATGTGATATTTTCTCGAAACGGATAAAACTTTAGGAGGAAATAATGTTGACAGTCATTATAGGCTCTGCTGGCTGTTGATTGCCTGATACGGGCTTTTATTTGTCCTATCATTAGCTTTATATATTTATTAAATTTCAAGCGATGAGCTTCTGGGGAGGAAATCGATCGAATGAGAGCGCTGCCAGGATTTGTTTGCTTTAATTAAGGGTCTTTAGAAAGTTAATCACATGAAAGGTTCTCCAAAAATTAGGTTACACTCGTGCGTTTCCCTCGAAAGCCCTGAGTAGGATGAAATCATTTGGAATTAATGAATGACAGATGAAATCTCTTGAATATTGATAACGCCTTTGAGTTTTTGTCCGTTTCTGAGTTCTCTCTGCTTCTTAGGAATGAAATATGCTTATGAAAGGAACTTCAAATGGAAAAATAGGAGCTGTTCAACTTTCTCATTCATGTAATATCTGGTAAATATTTATTTCAATATCAAACCATTCAGTCGGTAATAACTGTTTTACATCCATGATAAATTTAATCAATCAAAATTTTATGCATATTTCGTCCTTACGATAACAACCTACTAATAATAGTACTTAAAGTCTTACGATCCCTTCATAAACAATCATAAAATTTGTATATGCTTTCTTCATGAAAAAGATTTCCACCATGTCCGGAAGTATCCACAATAAATCAATAAACTCGAAATCTATGGCCAAAGAAGATATTTTTTTATGATTGAACAATAACCACTTTTCCAATAAAAGAGTTTTCCGTTCATGTGTATTCGCGCGTGTGTGCAAATATGTGTACTTACTCTTCAGAAGACGAATGAAGACATTATGAATTCAGCAACAAATGCATTAATGGATGGAAATCATGCAATTGGCAAAATTTTACGAGAATTTCTTTTCTTTTTTATTACATCGAGAACTGTATTTCGTTTACGGAAAATTGCCAAAGGTTATGCGAAAGCTTCAAAAGATTTTCATGTGGAACAGCGTAAAGCCATTGACGCGATGTTACATTTATTTCTTCTTTTGAGTTTTTATTTTCGCGCTGAAGTGTTGGTTGTAAATTTATTACTCGCGTGAATCGAAGCACTTATTTAAAATTTAACCAATAAAATATTAGTTTTGATTACAGATTTTTATTAGAAAGTTTTTATGAAATTGATATTGGAAAGAAGAAAATAAAAACATTTTGAAAGGCGTAAAGTGATTCTATGCATAAGTAAATAAATGATATTTTACTTTTCGCTTAGAATATTATTCTTTTTGATATTACTCTAATGAAATTCGACTTCAGTGATCGATAAAGTAAATAGCTTTCCAAAAAAATTCGATTTTCCCATCACTATTGCGGGGGGAATTTACTTATTATGAAAGTTACAAGTAATATTTACTGTAAATAAGAGATAAATATTGTAAATTACTTACCATAAAAGAAAAATATGTTCACCTGGATTTAGGTTTCCAAAATATTTCTCATCTGTTGGTAAAATATATGTAGTTTTATCTTCATTTAAGTTTTTTAAGTACCTCCATTTTCTGCTACTCAGTACATCCGTATAAGGGACACACAAAATAAAGCGAACTAATCCTTTCGTGCATATTGTCATACATACATATGAAATCTGTATGGATTCTTGAATTTTCACTACTACATTAAGCTTGCATTCAGTTTATATTTGTACCGATATTGACTACTAAGTATATAGCATGCAACTCACTATTAATCAGAAGTTCAATAAAGCAAGATGTGTTAAAGACGAGCTCTCGGTGTTCTGATTCCCAAAGCAATAAAAGAATAAAACACATATCTAGTGCAATTCTTGGTCAGTTCTCAGAGATAAAAAGTCATATAATACGGTGCATTAAAAAACGCTGAGTAACTATCTCTTCAAATATCTCGCCAATATGGCCAAAAAATACCCTAAGGCTAGTGTTCATTAGATGATGCTTTTTCCAAAAAAAAGTGAGTGAGTTTGCTTCCTTCATCATTTCTGGAAGTTTTTTATATAAACAGTCGTGCCATAAGTTCTGTCTCTCTTATAAGTGCGTCATGAAAAAATATTTTAAGTAGTGCTGTTTAGTTTGTTTAGGTGATAAAGCTTTAGAAATTCGTTAAGTATTACAAACAAGTCATTTCAACACACAATACGGGTATTAAAAATCATCGTATTGCAGTGATCGCGTTACACAAGTATAAGAAAATACCTAAGGAGATTTTCGACATCTTAAAACCTTTAAAAATAACTTCAAAATTTGTTTATCGCTCTATAAAGCGATACAATGAGACGTCCTCTTCCGATGACAGACCAATAAGTGGTCGCCCACGTGTCACAAGAACGAAAGCAGCCATTAAAGCTGTAGTTGAGAGAATTCGCAGAAATCCTCTCCGCAAGCAAAAAATCATGGCACGGGAGATGAAAATCCCGCGACGGACCGTGTCTCGCATCATAAAGGAAGACCTTGGGCTTGGTGCTTATCGAAGAACTACCGGTCAGCCTTTGACAGCGGCTTAACGTCACATCAGGGCAACAAGATCAAAAAAGTTATTCGAACGACACGCAAGTGGTAGTTACCGCCGAATTCTGTTTACGGATGAAAAAATTTTCACTGTGGAAGAGAAATTTAATCGCCAAAATGACAAAGTTTACGCTCACAGCTCTCGAGAAGCTGCTGAGAAAATTTCAAAAGTACAAAGAGGACATCACCCAGCATCTGTGATGGTTTGATGGGGAGTGGCGTACGATGGCGTTACTCGCTTGCATTTCTGTGAACAAGTGGTCAAAACTCGGGCAGCTAATTACCAAAATGACATTTTAGAACAGGTAGTTAAGCCTTTAAGTGATACCTTATCACAGATTTGTATACTTGGAGCTTTGTTTTCCTGTGTATGCAGCTGCTCTTCAAGATCGTCAAAACTGAAAAAAAATATTTTATATGCGAGCTATATTCTTCGGCGTATTTCGTCTCTTTCATTACCGGTTCTCGTTATTTTCGCGCCTTAGTAAACAAATTCGCTCACATTTTCGATGCTGTATTCACTAAGTGTGATATTTTGTATATTTGAAGCAGTGTTGGATATTATTGAATTAAATTTTCAATCAATAAATTAAAAAAATAAATTGCGATAAATTTACGAGTAGTTTAGTTAAAATTAATTGCAAGTGAATTTTTGATTGCAACTAATTTAATTGAATTGATGTATGTTAATTGTAACTTTCAACTAAATCAATCACAATTAACTTTTTCAATTGTTCTAAAAACACAATTAAAACCAACAATTATTCGCTTTGATATGGAAAGACTTTCTTTTTTTCTTTGTCTTATCAAATAAAGCGAAATTTATCACTCAATAAGTTCCGAATTGACACAGACATTTGTGCAAATATTCGTGGGGGACTAGAACTTTATCCAAGAAGAAAAAGTTTATCTTAATTTTTTTGAAAAGTTGCAACATTTTGTTCGAAGGAAGTAGGGGAAGTACGGACAAAACGACAGGGTGTTTTGTTTTTTTTTTAATAATAATTATGATATTTTAATAATATATATTTATTTAATGTAACTAATCACAAAAACCATTTTGTCCATACAGTACGGACAAAATGACATTCAAGGTAAGGATATAATGATATACTAGTTTTTAAGAACACAGTTCACAAATAAATCGTTTGGTCCTCTTTGAGATATCAGCACATGACGCATGAACCCAAAGGGAACAAGTCATACATCGTAACCAACCTTCGCCGGGGTTTTTTTTTGTGGTAGGGGGGTGAATGCTATTTATGCACAGAGTGTGGGACTTCCATGCGCGACTGGACTACCCACTAAACACCTCCCCTGTCAACCGGGCCAGGTCTCGTTTTGTTACGCCGTGGGGCGCCTTCAAGCTGGGGAGTCCCTTTCCTAGCGGGAGGGGAGAGGGGAAGAGGAAATGCCAGAAGAGCGATCCCCCAGCCCCAGTGCCCCTGGCTGCTGTGAGTCCCTTTTATATTCTAGGACTGCCCGAGCATAATGTGCCACCTGGTTCCACTTGTCAACCGATTCGAACATCACCGCAACTATATTATCCGGGGTGAGCTCTCCCGCCTCCCTGTAGAGTTTCCTTCGCAGCCTGACCCATTTTGTACTCGCAAAAAATGTGTGACAAGCATTGTCCTCCTCTTCTGGGCAAAACCGACAATCGCGAGACCGTCACTTACCGATCTCGTGCAGGTAAGACTGAAAACACCCATGCCCGCTCAAGAGCTGGGTCAGATAGAAGTCAGTCTCACCATGCTTTCGATTTAGCCACGGTCTCACATCCGGGATGAGGCGCGCAGTCCACAATTCACCCAAGACTGCTGCCAATCGTTGAGCGAGCGTTGTCTCTCCTCGCGGACAACCATCTCCCTCGCATCCTCGTTTTGGCACAGGTAAATAGCGCGGCGCTCTCTAGCAAGGAGGGCGACAGGTATTACGCCTGCAATCACTCTCACCGCCGAGTCGGAGACTGTTGGATACGAAGATGCAATTCTCAGTGCTCCTCTTCTCTGTAATTGTGCCAAACGTTTTCGGCATACCTCCTTGCTGCGAGCGTCTTCCTATACCTCTGCTCCGTACAGTAGCACTGACCCTACAGCACTCATCAAGGGGCGCCTTCTTGATGGGCTGGGTCCCCCTACGTTGGCCATAAGTCGACTCAGGGCCGATATTCCCGAAGCAGCCTTCTCAGCCGTTGCCCTGATTTGCTCAGAGAAACTCGTCTTCGAGTCGATCAGTAGCCCCAGGTACTTCACCGCTGGCTTCTATTCGATTTGTATGTCTCCAATACTGATCATCCTTACTCTAGGGATTCTCTTTTTTGTCAAGATGACCACTTCGGTTTTCTCTAGTGCTAAACTCAGCCCGCGAGCAGTCATCCAGTCCCTCACTCAGCACATTAGCATACCTAGCCTAAGTTGCTCTTGTTCAACGGTGCGTCCAGCGACCAGAGCCGCAACATCATCCGCAAAGCCGACCAAGCGTGACTCATCTGGCATCTCAGTAGCCCGTCTACAGACACGTTCCACAGGTCCGGACCAAGGAAAGATCCCTGGGCAACACCCGATGTAATTTCCATCCTTCGTTGGCCCTGTGTCGTGTCGTAGAGCAGGCTTCGGTCCTTAAGGAAGTTCCTCAAAAGCCGCATTAGATATTCTGGAACATGAAAAGAGTTTTCCAGCCTGTCCAGAATATCCACCCATCAAGTAGAGTTGAAAGCGTTCTTGACGTCGAGTGTCACCAACAGGACGATCCGTCGCTTAGTGCAACTATATGCCTCTGCCTTTTGGACCGCGTCCACCACCTCTGCAATCGCATCAATGGTAGAACGTTCTGCTCTAAAGCCGTACTGCCAAGGAGATAGGTCCCCAGCAGCACGAATCGCGTCAGTGAGTCTTCCCTTGATGAGTTTCTCTAGCACTATCCCAGCCGTGTCTAGCATGCATAACGGGCGCTATGCAGACGGCGATTTGGGATTTCCCTTCCCCTTGCTTATCAGCACGAGCCTCACCACCTTCCATCGTACCGGGAAAACCCCGGCCCACAGGCAAGCGTTGAATGTGCTGAGCAGCAAGTCAAGACAATGGTGATAGACGAGCCACAACACCTCAGCTGGAACACCATCTGGACCTGGAGCCTTCCTCGCTTTCAAGGAGAGGACTGCCTCCTCCAGTTCCAGCTGTGTGAAGAGTGGGCACTCTACTGCTGTTTTACCATGGACAGCGTCAACACGGACGGGATGGGCGGGGAAGAGTCCCCGCACTATCGCGTCCATCTTTTCCGCGTCATGTATACAAGGCTTCCGTAGGGCACCGAGTTTCCCCATGACCAGCTTGTAGCCAAGGCCCCACGGATCCTTGTTCACATTGTCCACTAGGTCTTGCCAGCAGCGAGCCTTGCTACTGTTGATCAGTTTGCGAAGTATTTCCTGGGCGATTTATATGCTGCCACCTGGTTGCATGCCTCGTCACGGTTCCGCGCCCGTTGAGCCTCACGCCGAAGCTAGTGACACTCCCTCCGCTTTTCAGCGATTTTAGTAGACCACCAGTACACTGGGGGCTTGCCGTGCCGGGGTCTTCAACGGGGCATAGAAGCACAGCAAGCAGTCGTGATTATGCTCATAGTAGAGTTCACCACATCTTGAGCTGCCAGTTCTTCCGTCCCCTCCGAAGCTCCCTGCAGTGGCTCACCTGCTGTGAGAACCTTGACAAACCTCTCGACGTCCATTCTTCCGATGTTCCATCCAGTTGTAGAAGGCCGAGAGCATGGACGTCGGGAGACAGCATCACTTATCTCAAGCAGAATGCACTGATGATCACTGGCTGAGTAGTCCTCTAATACTTTCGAGTTGTGTATCCTCCGTACTAAGTACTCCAAGGCGAATGTCTCATCCGGTATGGTTCCCTCACAGCCAATACGGCGGAAATTCGGCGTGTTTCCGAAGTTTAGTACGACGAGGGCCGTCCTGGCCGCCATTTCGAGGATTCGTTTTCCCCGCGGATCCGTCTGAGGCATGCCCTATTCGATTGCTTTAGCATTGAAGTCGCCCCCAACGAGCACTTTGCCCTCTGCGTTCGAGACAGCGCCCTCCAAAGCATTGAGCTTGGCTTGGAAAGATGATATCGACTCGTTAGGCGTTAGGTACACACTATAGAAGGTGATCCCTGAGCACCGAGCCCACACAGAACCATCCCCCCGTCTACAACTCTCCGCTTGAAAGTCACTGTTCCGAACCCAGATAGCGGCAGTACCAGTTTCATCAGAGTACCATAATGCAGTACTTTTATCATGGTGTTGCTCACTCAGCAGCAAGAAGCCGGCTTTCATGTCCCTCGCAAACTGCTCAAGCAGATTTTGGGCGGTTGAACTGCGGTGTTGGCTTAGCTGCAGGATGCGGGTCATTGAAGCTTTGATTTTGCCTTGGCTAGGGCTTCCTGGAACACCCGGCATTTTCCTGATCCCAAGACGTGTCCAAAATCAGGTTTTGGATCAGCATCCTTACAAAGAATACGGTGTGCCTCCTTCGTACACTCTTTTCTTTTATGTCCCATTTCACCGCATTTGTAACACAGGGAGCTCCTATCGGGTCCTTTGCATGCTTGTGTGGTGTGACCATAACCAAGGCATTTGAAACATTGAAGAGGCGTTGCTCTTCGCCGTATCCTACAGACAACCCACCCAATTCGTACTTTGCCCTTGTTCAGGAATTGTTCGGCGTCCTTTTCGGTCAAGTCAACTATGGCCATGCGTTGTCCCCTGTTGTTTTCTGGTGTCAGTCTCGCTTTGATCCTTCCCACGCTAGGGAAAACCTTTCGCCGGGCTTAGAACGGGAAAAGAGGTCATTGCAATAAATGCAAGCGCAGTCACTATCGTCGTCTTCTGTCTCACAGAAGAAATCTTCGCTTGCTGAGCTATCATATATCAGAGCAGTTGTACGCTGCCTCGATGCTCTCAATCTCTTCTCTGATGGTAGAGCGTGTTTGAAAGCCGGAATATTTGTTTCATCCTCATCAAAAATATTTCTTTTAACCTGTCTCTTTTTTTTGTCGGTGGATCCTTTGGTCTGTTTTTGGCAATAATTTATTGTATATTTGGAATAGAAGTTATAAGCCAATCACCTTTGACAGGTTTCAATTTTCTTTTTCCTTGGCCTCGAATGAACTGCCCCTGTGGTGCTGGCGAAATAGTCGCAACTTTGCTTTGATGGACCAGGTCTCACACCGTCATCGTACGCTGCTCCAGCTACCTCAACTGTATTAGACTCCTCTTCACAAGTTTCTAAACTTCATCACATCAGAAACAACAACTCCAATATCATTATTTGTGGTGGCTTGCGTTGTATTTTGTGAAGAATCCACTTCATCGTCATTTGCTGCTGATGGATTTAAAATAGATGCAACATCGTTACTCAGATCGTTTTGGATTGAAGAGGTGTTGATACATTTAGTTGATGGTAAATGTGAGCTGGGACGTTTGGGTGCACTGTCTGCAATATCCTCCTGATGCAACAGAATTTTTGTGGTCTCTGCCGGTTCAAACATGTAGCCTGGAAAAATATCAGGATTAACAGGCCAGATACCTATTTTTTTAAAGTCATTAATTGCATTCTGAACAGTTGTGGCTTTTCCATACGCTTCATTAAACAAATATCCGATTTGTAAAAGGGTAACAACGCGCCCTGGATGATTTTTTAGCCACTTAGAAATATCTTGATTGAAATAAGTTTTTAATGGTCCATAGATACAAACATCCAAGGGCTGCATTCTATGGGTGCAATGTGGCGGTAAACACAACATATGAATACCATTTTCTTTGGCATAACTCAAATATTCAATGCTTTTATGACTTGAGTGACCATCACAAATAAGTAGAACCGGATCGTCTTTGCTAGATTTCGTATATGCCTGAAAATGTTTTAACCATTTTACAAACACCTCTTTGTTCATCTATCCTGATTCTTGTGCTAGTCTAAGAGTTCCGATGGGAGTTTCATCAACCAGTTCATTTCTCATCTTCTTCCTGGGAAATATCATACATGGCGGAATGAATGAACCGATGGCATACGTACAACACACTACTGGCACATTCAAACCTCTCTCTGCACTGGTGAGATAGCCGACTTGTTTCCTGCCTTTGGTGGCCACAATTTTTTGTGGTTTCTGGACTGTAGTGAGCCCAGTTTCATCCATATTGAAGATTCGGTGAGTCTTCGAAAATTCTTCATAAATGCCGAAAAACTTAACTACCTGTGGTTTATTAAACGCTTGCGCTTTTGCAGCCGAAGTCGGTTCTGGGGTGCGCAGAGAAATGTCCTTATTTCTTCTCAGGACATCATCAAGCCATTCTTGTCCAGCACGTTTCTGGTCCTTGTTGAAAGGGTGATCGATACCATTTTTTAGGGTTTTGTAAAATAATTTTACAAAACCCTACTAGTTTCGCGACCAGTCTGTCTGTCCGTCCGTCCGTCCGTCCGTCCGTCCGTCCGTCCGTCCGTCCGTGTGTCACAGCAGTTTTTCTCGGAAACTACTTAAGCTAGAAACATCAAATTTTGTATGTAGGTGTAAAGTGGTGATCTCTTCAAAGTGCAACTACAAAAAAATTTTACAAGGTATTTAAGGGGGGTCTCCCCATATAGGAGAGTGACCCCCCGAAAAAAAAATTTCATTGAAGGTAGCCGATATGGGTATCAAATGAAAGGTCTTGATGAGAACTTTTCAAAACTGGTCTTAGTTTGGCAAAATTTGCTTCGAGGGGCGCACAGTGAGGGGAAATCTGAAAAAAATCAGGAATGTAGGCCTTGGTGCGTACAACAACAACAAATACGTGAGAAGTCACAATTCACTCAACTTTGTTAGTAATAGTATGATTTATCGATTTTATGTTTTCTTGAATAAAATCTTAACGGTACCCTTAAATTCAATGAAATTCAGTACGTGCCTATTTATAAGATTGATCTATCCTGAAAGTTTCATAAGGATTGAATCATATTTAGCGAAGTTGTAGCGGTTTGAATTTTCCTGTATTACTATGGAACAATATGCGCTGCATGTATTACTATGGCAACATATGGCTATGGAACAACATGCGCTTTTTACCGACTTAGACACTACAGTTTTGCTAGGATTTGCATGAAAGTTTCAGGAATGATAGGTGTCATGTATATCTTTGAGAATCGTTTCAGCTAGTAGTATCAGTAATCGTAAATCAAGATAGTGGCTGTTTAAATGCGAAGATTGAATAATTTGGAGTTATTTTTTCCCAACTTCAACGTTTAAGGTGCATGCTTTGAACACGATTCAATTGAATGAATGACTGAAGATGAGTACCTACAATTAATGCTCATAAGTGAAATAAGTCAAGGAGGTGGGAAAGGGCTCCTAGCAAAAGGGTTTTGTAACCATTCTAGGATTCGAAAAAATTGGCCATGAATAGATGATTTCAGCACAGGAGAGTGGCCCCTGAAAAAAAAAATTCATCAAACGTAGCCGGTATGAGTATGAAATGAAAGTTTTCATGGGAGCTTTTCAAAACAGTTGTTAAACTGTCAGTTTTTGCTTCAGTGGGGGCACAGGGGGGAAATACAAGAAAAATGTGTTTCCTCCGTCGCGGATGGACATCTGAAATAATATCAAGGGAGTTATTTATGAGTATAACAATACCAAAAACCTCAAAAGTCGAAATTCATTGAACTTTGTTAAAAATAGTATGATCTTCGCATTTCATATTTTCTCCAATAAAATCGTCTTTGACATGTTTCTTGATTTGATTCGATCTGGTGACTGCATTTTGTAAATTGAATACAAAACCCTTCTGACATGAGCGTAGGTCTGTTTACTCAACTTGTTTCGGCTAATTCAAAGGCAAGCTCTTGGAGTGATGTACGCGTGAAGCCAAAAAGTCTAAAGACTTTATGTGCTCTACTAACTCCTGCTCAATTTTAGTTGAAAATGTTTTCTTGAATCTTCCTAATCCTTTAGAGTTAGAATTCAAGTTTTTGTTCATATCGAGTGCATGTCTTCTAAACGTCGCCTGAGGAACACCGAATGTTTTTGCGGCCAATTCCCATCCCATTTTTTTCGCTTCGATGCTTCAATAGCCTTATTCATGGATTCTTGGCTCCAAGACTCGTATTTTTGCAGCATATCACCTAAACAAAATAATAAATGTTAATTGACATAAACTCTACGGACAAAATGACAAAATGTCGTTTTGTTCATTGTATATGTATATGATTTTGTCCAAATGTGAACAAAAATGAACAAAAAGTCAAAATTCCATCAATCACCTGATAATTGCAAAAAAATTAATCGAAATCACTAGGTGCTGGCATAACCTCATTGATTTTAATAGAAATAATAACAAATAACAACAAATAACTCACCAGAAAACAGGAGAAAACCATCTATAAAATAAACTTTTGAAGGCGTGAAACACGTTCGAACTGGTTACTGCAACGCGACTATGACAATGACGCCCAACATCTGATACGATTGTGAATATTGCTGCCGTCACGTGATACAGTCACGGAGACGTTGCTAAAACCCGTCAATTTTTTAATAAGGTGACTACGTCATTTTGTCCATACATGTCATTTTGTCCGTACTTCCCTTACACCAATGATCCACTTCGGTTACTTTTCTATCCGCTTTCTAGTAATCGGTATATTTCAATCAGTTGCATTTGCGTTGTGCTCTTGTTCACCTCGTAGTTGTGCATTAGGATGGGATCCCATTCGCTGGCAAAGTGTCGCGTCGTATTCTTTGAAAACAAATTCACTGCTTTTTTTGTGTTGTCGACAATTGTGGTCATTTCAGTGTCGATAAGACTAAAGAACGCCTCGAACAATATTATTGGTTTCCGAAAATGCCAACGTTTGTGAAAGACTATATCGCTGCGTGCATGAACTGTTCTTATTATAAGTCGCGTTTGGGAAAATCAGAAGGACGTTTATATTGTTATGAAATGCCGCCTATACCGTTCCGACAATTGCATATTGACCATTTAGGCCCTTTCAAACGTAGTAAAAAGGGGAACGTTTACATTCTGGCAATATCCAACGCCTTTACTAAATCTATAGTGGTAAAAGCCGTGCGTAATACCTCGACACAGCTAGTCTTAAATGCGTTAGCGGAATTGACAAGTTATTTTGGTTTACCGCAAATTATAGTATCCAATCGAGGTACCGCGTTTGCCTCCCGAAAATTCGCTTCGTTTTGCAATTTGCATAATATTAAACATAGTACGGTTGTGGTCCAAACTCCGAAGTTTAAAGGACCCTGTACCATTTCTTGAGTCCTGGTTAAGGATCGCTATGTAATCGAAGACATCAAAGGTTTACAAATGTCCACCAGACCTTTCTGTTCTGCCTTCACGTCTGAAAAGATTCAACCCTAGTGCGCCACTCCCCCCGAAGTTGAAAATACTCATGACGAAGATAACTACGTAATCGAGGACGATTACGATGCAGGATTAGCCGAGCTGTCAGGCTAAGCCCAGTCTCACACACACACACTCAACTACACGATGACTAGTGAGAGGCACGGCAGTGACCAACTGATTGCCGACCGCCGAAGACGTACCGTGTCGATATATCGTTTGAGTATTTAAAAGATTATTCTTGAACAATCATTAATCTTAATAAACATTTATGTTCCAGGAAAGACCGAACTACCTTCTTTTCTTTTCTATTATTTCATATCTTCGTGCATATTTAATGATCAAGACCTACGCTCATCCTCACAATCGCTAGAAAATCACAATAGCAAAAAAATCCGTCAAATAGATTGCTGATCTTAAAACCGCATTATTACACAAACAATGCATTGAAACATTGATTTCACTAGAAGCGGCGCAGCAAAACAAAACGGCATTCTGTGTTAGCTGCAAGTTATGTTTTCGTGTACTCTGAAATTATTCGAGAGCAACGAGCTCTTTCGTACCGGAAGGGCCGATGAAAGATCGGCCTAGGTTTCCTTCAGGAATTCTTGAACGTATGGGAACGTTTTAAAGAAAACCATTTCAAGACAGAGACAAGTTGTTAACAAGTAAAGTACCGAAATGCTTTGTTTGAATTTTATTTCTTTGTTAGAAAT
Organism: Odontomyia ornata; assembly: GCA_963969285.1. Classification (NCBI taxonomy): domain Eukaryota; kingdom Metazoa; phylum Arthropoda; class Insecta; order Diptera; family Stratiomyidae; genus Odontomyia; species Odontomyia ornata. The sequence continues at coordinate 27,973,601 of OZ017739.1, forward strand.
TTTCGGTACTTCTTGGTGCTATTTCCAGTTGCAAGTAGAAAGTCGATTGATATAGAAAGCATTGAATTTTATATTGAGCAGTAATAAGAGTAATACAAAATTCGCCTGAGGTTGCCATGGCAAATTATGATGGAATAGGTCAAGGTACTTCTGATCTTGAGGAAAGAAAGGACTTTTTATAGCCTTAAAACCTAATCAGCTTGTTGCCTAACAGCAGCAAGGTGTTTGAAATAATTGTGAACCAATTAACAGACAATATCGAGAAATATGAGTCGATGCCAAATTGTTAGTTCACATTCCGCACGAAGCACTTTACCAAGGACGTGACAGCGAAAGTAACCTCAAAAATCTTTTGAAAACTATACAACACAAAATGTGTCGAAGTGTGTCTCATTAATATGGAGAAGGCCTTCGACACAATATGGTTAGATGAGCTTAAGGCGTATTTTCACTCACCTTTTTTTGGAAACACAACATGAACACAAACAACTTCAGCTCCCACTTGTTTCTAACTCACTTAAAGTCTTTGAATAAACCTTGTTTTGACGCATGATGATATTCAGAGTTAACGAAAATTTATAGCATTTTTTACTTTAATAAATTATTTTTTTTATTTGATATACGCAAAATTTTTATTTTTGTTTCTTGAATTCTTTTGTGTTGCTTTTTTTTCGATCAATCTTTTATTGGAGCTTTTTCTGTAGAGCATTGGTCAAATAATAAGTAAATAAATATAGAAGATTGATCCAGGGAGACAAATGTATGAACAAAAGTCGACGATCTTGCTAAAACGTTCAAATTTTTTTTTATTGTGGTAAGGAGTTGAATACCCATTTACGCACAGAGTGTGGGACTCCCATGTTAGCAAGAAAGTGACTGGACTACCCACTAAATACCTCTCCTGTCAACCTAAGAACCTAGCCTGGAACCATTTGACACATTACCACCAATAGGACAATTCAGCGCTTGGTGTGACTATGTGCCTCTGCCTTTTGGACCGCGCTCTCAACCTCTGCAATCGTATCGATAGTAGAACGTCGGGCTATAAACTCGTATTGCCGAGGAGATAGGTCCCCAGTAGCACGAATCGCGTCAGTGAGGCTTCCCTTGATGAGTTTCTCTAGCACTTTCCCAGCCGTATCTAACATGCATGACGGGCGCTATGCAGACGGTGATTCGGGATTTCCCTTCCCCTTGCAGAGCAGCACGAGCCTTGCCACCTTCCATCGTACCGGGAAAACCGCATCCCGTAGACAAGCGTTGAATATGCTGAGTACCAAGTCAGGACAATGGTGATAAACAAGCTGCAACACCTCAGCCGGAACACCATTTGGACGTGGAGCCTCCCTCGCTTTCAATGAAAAGACTGTCACCTCCAGCTCCAGCTATGTGAAGAGCGGACACCCGACTGTTGTTTCACCATGGACAGCGTCAACATGGACGGGATGGGCAAGGAGCAGTCCCCGCACTATCTCATATATCTTTTCTGCATCATGTATGCAAGGCTTCTGTAGAGCGCCTAGCTTTGGCATAACTAGCTTGTAGCCGAGGCCCCACGGATCTTTGTTCACATTGTCCACTAAGTTTTGCCAGCAGTGAGCCTTACTATTGTTAATCAATTTGCGAAGGCATTTCTTGGCCGACTTATATGCTGCCACCCGGTTGCATGCCTCTTCACTGTTCCGCGCCCGTTGAGCCTTGCGTCGAAGCTTGTGATAATTCCTTCGCTTTTCAGTGATTTCACGATTTCAGTTGATCACCAGTATACTGGTGGCTTGCCGTGCCGGGGTTTTCGACGGGGCATAGAAGCGCAGCAAGCAGTTGTAATGATGCTCATAGTTGAGTTCACCGTGTCTTGAGCTGCCAGTTCTTCCGTCCCCTCCTTAGCTCCCTGCAGCGGCTCACCTGTTGTGAGTACCTCGACGAACCTCTTGACGTCCATCCTTCCGATGTTCCATCCAGCTGTTGACAGCCGAGAGCACGAACTTCGGAAGACATCATCACTGATCTCAAGCAGAATGCACTGATGATCACTGACTGAGCAGTCCTCTGATACTTTCCAATTGTGTATCCTCCGTTCTAAGGACTCCGAAGTGAATTTCACGTCCCCTCACAGCCAATATGGCGGAAAGTTGGCGTATTTCCGGTATTTAGTATGACGAGCGCCATCCTGGATGCCATTTCCAGGATTCGTTTTCCTCGCGGATCTATTTGAGGTATGCCCCATTCGATTGCTTTAGCGTTGAAGTCTCCCCCAATGAGCACGTTGCCTTCTGTGTTCGAGACAGCGCCCTCCAGAGCATTAAGCTGGTATCGATTCGTTAGGCATTAGGTACACACTAAAGAAGGTGGTCCCTGAGCACCGAACCCACACGATACCATCCCCCCATTCACAACCCTCCGCCTGGAAATCACTGTTCCGAACCCAGATGGCGGCAGGACCAGTTTCGTCAGAATACCATAATGCAGGACTTTTATATGGTGTTGCTCATTCAGCAGCAAGAAGTCGGCTTTCATGTCCCTCGAACACTGCTCAAGCAGATTTTGGGCGGTTGAACTGCGGTGTAGGCTTAGCTGCAGGTTGCGGGTCATCAAAGTTCTGATTTTGCCTCGGCTAGGGCCTCCTGAAAAACCCGGCATTTTCCTGATCCCAAGATGTGTCCAAAATCAGATCTTAGATCAGCATCCTTATAAAGGATATAGTGTGCCCCCTTCGTACACTCTTTTCTTTCATGTCCCATTTCACCGCATTTGTAACATAGAGAACTCCTATCGGGTCCTTTGCATATTTGTGTGGTGTGACCATAGCCAAGTTATTTGAAACATTGAAGAGGTGTTGCTCTTCGCCGTATCTTGCAGATAACCCACCCTATTCGTACTTTGCCCTTGTTCAGGAATTTTCGGCGTCCTTTTCGGTCAAGTTAACTATGGCCATGCGTTGCCCCCTATTATTTTCTGGTGTTAGTCTCGCTTTGATCCTTCACACGCTGGGGAACTCCCTTTTGGTGGCTTCTTCTACTTCGGCCAGATCCGTGACGCAGTCAATGTCTCTTATTTTGATCGTTGCCATCGGTTCGAGCGAGGCTATAGCTGCGCTTTGGCCGAGGACTTTCTTTACTGAGTCGCAGAATGCTTCCTTATTGTCGGCCTCTGCTCCAAATTCAACCAGTATGTAGCCCGACCACGTTGGTTGTACTGCTTTAATGGTAGTGTTGGTGTCTTCGGGCCTTACGTTTTCCATGATGTCTTGCAGCACCTCCACGTAGTATCGGCCATCTTGGGGTTTTACAAGCGGTGCCTGCTGCCGGGGTCTTCGTTGGGGCTTCTTTCTCTCCTGTTTTGCATCAGGTCTTTTTTCTTTTTGTGCGTCCATGCGAACTTTACTTTTCGGCACTTTTTAAAGAGTTTCTTTGCGGATTTCTTCGCTCCTTTTATAAGCACTGTCTGGAACCCGTGATCTAGTGCTCCACGCCCATCAAGTGCCTCTTCCTTCCTTCTTTTATCCCGATTTCCTTCCATTGGGCCAGATGCCATTCTTTTATTGATTTTTAATGGTGAAGCTATCTGCATGTGGCCTTTAGATTTTGCCCCCAGCACTTCTTTAGCCTTCTGCTTGTCTTCGGCCTTTAACCAGCTCCTCCGATGATGCCCTATGCGGTCTAGGAGCTCCTCTAGCTTTGCTGATTTTTGGGGAGTTGCATGCAGATTGTATTCTTTTCAGAACATCTTCCGCTTTTCGGAATAGCCTTTCTTCTTCGTGTCGCTGGGCGGCAATTGTACTTTGCGACCATCCTCGGGAGGAAAACGTTCAACGTTGGTCATTCAAAATTTGAAATTTTAACTAGGAAAGTCCGGTAGTTTGTAATTAGATGCCTGTTCTTAAAGAACTAATGCCAAAAAAATCACAATATCAGCATTAAACCGTATAAAATATTTAAATAATCAAAAGAAATCTAAAAGAAATCTAAATAAAATCGGTAATAAATTCATGATTTACTTTTGAAGAATGCAAAAATCAATTTTTAGGGTTTTGTAAAATAATTTTACAAAACCCTACTAGTTTCGCGACCAGTCTGTCCGTCTGTCCGTCTGTCCGTCCGTCCGTCCGTCCGTCCGTCGGTCCGTCCGTCCGTCCGTGTGTCACAGCAGTTTTTCTCGGAAACTACTTAAGCTAGAAACATCAAATTTTGTATGTAGGTGTAAAGTGGTGATCTCTTCAAAGTGCAACTACAAAAAAATTTTACAAGGTATTTAAGGGGGGTCTCCCCATATAGGAGAGTGACCCCCCGAAAAAAAAATTTCATTGAAGGTAGCCGATATGGGTATCAAATGAAAGGTCTTGATGAGAACTTTTCAAAACTGGTCTTAGTTTGGCAAAATTTGCTTCGAGGGGCGCAAAGTGAGGGGAAATACACGAAAAATTTGTGTCCCCCTCCCTCGCGATTGGACACCTGTGATCCGAAAAATCTGAAAAAAATCAGGAATGTAGGCCTTGGTGCGTACAACAACAACAAATACGTGAGAAGTCGCAATTCACTCAACTTTGTTAGTAATAGTATGATTTATCGATTTTATGTTTTCTTGAATAAAATCTTAACGGTACCCTTAAATTCAATGAAATTCAGTACGTGGATGCCTATTTATAAGATTGATCTATCCTTTCATAAGGATTGAATCATATTTAGCGAAGTTGTAGCAGTTTGAATTTTCCTGTATTACTATGGAACAATATGCGCTGCATGTATTACTATGGCAACATATGGCTATGGAACAACATGCGCTTTTTACCGACTTAGACACTACAGTTTTGCTAGGATTTGCATGAAAGTTTCAGGAATGATAGGTGTCATGTATATCTTTGAGAATCGTTTCAGCTAGTAGTATCAGTAATCGTAAATCAAGATAGTGGCTGTTTAAATGCGAAGATTGAATAATTTGGAGTTATTTTTTCCCAACTTCAACGTTTAAGGTGCATGCTTTGAACACGATTCAATTGAATGAATGACTGAAGATGAGTACCTACAATTAATGCTCATAAGTGAAATAAGTCAAGGAGGTGGGAAAGAGCTCCTAGCAAAAGGGTTTTGTAACCATTCTAGGATTCGAAAAAATTGGCCATGAATAGATGATTTCAGCACAGGAGAGTGGCCCCTGAAAAAAAAAATTCATCAAACGTAGCCGGTATGAGTATGAAATGAAAGTTTTCATGGGAGCTTTTCAAAACAGTTGTTAAACTGTCAGTTTTTGCTTCAGTGGGGGCACAGGGGGGAAATACAAGAAAAATGTGTTTCCTCCGTCGCGGATGGACATCTGAAATAATATCAAGGGAGATATTTATGAGTATAACAATACCAAAAACCTCAAAAGTCGAAATTCATTGAACTTTGTTAAAAATAGTATGATCTTCGCATTTCATATTTTCTCCAATAAAATCGTCTTTGACATGTTTCTTGATTTGATTCGATCTGGTGACTGCATTTTGTAAATTGAATACAAAACCCTTCTGACATGAGCGTAGGTCTGTTTACTCAACTTGTTCTTTTTAAAATATGAAATATCCTTCAAACATCGACATATTTTAAATGTTAATCTTTACCGCTACTACTATTAAATGACTAGATTTACGAATGGTTTCACAGAAAGTTACGAAGCACTCTTTAATAACATGTACATCAATAATTAAATTTAATCTTTCAAACATTAATCAATTTTACTAACTTCTTCTTCTTCTTAGCACTACAGCCCCTTTTGGCCCTTCGCTTCCTGCAAACAGCGCCAATTACTGTCTTGGTCCGTTGACCGCGTCATCCAATTCCGAAATCCGAGCAGTGATGAACTGTCTTCGTCGACCGAGTCAGACCAGCGTTTCCTCGGTTTCCCCACTGGCCGGCGGCCTTCAGTTCTCCCCTTCTTGGGTATCCGTTGTTCGTCCATACGATTCATGTGTCCAGCCCATTGCAGCTTCCGCCGTCTTATAATCGTTGAGACCTGCGGTTCGTCAAAAATTTCATACAGCTCATGGTTGTATCGAACTCGCCATTGGTCCGCGTCAAGCTTCGCTCCGATTATTCGCCTCAGGAGCCGTCGCCCAAAGGCGTTCAATAAATTTGCGGTTAGGGTCCATGTTTCACACCCATAACATAACACAGGTCTTATCACAGATTTGTATACTTGGAGCTTTGTTTTCCTGTGTATGCAGCTGGTCTTCAAGATCGTCAATACTGAATAGAATATTTTATTTGCAAGCTGTATTCTTCGGTGTATTTCGTCTCATTCATTGCCCGTTTTCGTTATTTTGGCGCCTAAATACACTAATTTGCTAACATTTTCGATACTGTATTCGCCACGAGTGATATTTTGTGTGTTTGGGGTATTTTTCCTCAACTGCGTCATGAGCTTTGCTTTATTTTGTTGATTTGTAGCCCTTCTAGTTTTGCTTCGCTGTCGAGTTTCAGGAAGAGTTCTTTGGCAATTGTTAGTGACCGTGACAGAATGTTGATGTCGTCCACATAGGCCACTACCTGGCTTGACTTGTATAGCAATGTACCTCGCGTATCGGCAGGAAGCTGCCGAATGACGTACACCAGAGCCAAATTGAATAACAATGGGGCCAGCCCGTCTCCCTACTTTAGTCCGATATTTGTGTCAAAGGCATCGGTGAGTTGGTTATTGATGCAAACTTGGGAGGTTGTCGACGTCATTGTCATTTTGGTAAGACGGGCTTATTTGGCTGAGATGCCAAAGCAAAGCATTGTGTGGTACAGTACGTTACAATCAATACTGTCGTATGCTTGCTTGAAGTCAACGAAAATTTGGTGTACGTCTATGTTGAGCTCCCAGCATTTTTCAAGTACCTGCTTGGCCGTGAACAATTGGTCTGTTGTTGCTCTACCTGCCCTAAAACCACCTTTATACTCCCCAATAATACTTCTGGCGTATGATCCGATTTAATTTTCTAAGATATTCGAAAATATTTGATACGCCGTACAAAGAAGTGATATGCCTCTATAATTTTCGCACTGTAGCTTGTCACCTTTTTTGTCGATAGGGAATATTGGGTGTACAACTGAATAACCGGAATTTGATGCTAGATGTCCATACTATCAAATAACGTGAAAGCTCGAACTTTATATATATGTCATTTTGGAGGTACATTTGACAGCTATCAAAATCAGTCAACAAAACAATTTTATCTTGTGTGCATCGTTATTATTTTTCACGATGAATAACTTCGAAAGTTGGAGAAAAAGACAGCATTTGCGGGAGGTTCGGTTGGGTAACTGCTGCGAAAAGTCATCGTTGGCTCGAAGAAGTGTTTTGAATAGTTTCAACGCTTCAAAAGTGCCGATTTTGACATTAAAGACCAAGAACGCCCCTGGACCGCCAAAAAACATGCATTCAGAAGCAAGTTAATTGGGTCCCCTATGAGTTGAAGCCGAGAGACGTTGAACGGCGCTTTTGTATGTTTAAAATGCTGCTTGAGCAGCATAAAAAGAAATCATTTTTGCATCGGATCGTGACTGGGGATGAAAAATGGATCCATTTTGACAATCTCAAGCGCAAAAAGTCATACGTGAAGTCCGGCCAACCAGCCAAATCAACGCGAAACCACATATCCATGGCGCCAAGGCTATGTTGTGTATTTGGTGGGATCAGAAGGGGCCGTTATATTATTGAAATCGGGCCAGAAAATCACAGGTGACCTGTACCGAACTACATTAATACGTTTGAAGCGTGCCATCATCGAAAAACACCCGGAATATGCGACTAGACACGAGGCTATAATTTTTCATCATGACAACGCTCGACCGCATGTTGCAAGGCCCGTGAAAAACTATTTGGAAAATAGTGGATGGGAAGTTTTGGCCCGACCGCCTTATAGTCCGGACCTTGCTCCGTCTGACTTTCATTTCTTTCACTCGATGCAAAACGCCCTCACCGGAATACGCCTCACTTCAGAGCAAGGCATCTGGAATTGGATGGACTCGTTTTTGGCCGCCAAGCCGGCGCAATTTTTTTGGGATGGAATTCATAAACTGCCTGAAAGATGGGGAAATGTTGTAGCTTTCTATGGACAATACTTTGAATAAAATGTATTGGAAGATTTTTCCACAATAAAGCATCAAATTTCGTTAAAAAATTCCGGTTATTATATATATATATATATATATATATATATATATATATATATATATATATATATATATATATATATACATATACATATATATATATATATATATATATATATATATATATATATATATATATATATATATATGTGTGTGTGTATATATATACATATATATATATATATATATATATATATATATATATATATATACATATATATATATATATATATATATATATATATACATATATATATATATATATATATATATATATATATATATATATATATATATATATATATATGTATATATATCCACTCCACTCTTTCGACATATGTTCTTGTTGCTAAATGTACTGGATGACTTTGTAAAAAGCTTGATGAAGACTACTGCCACCATATTTGATGAGCTCCACTGGAATCACATCAATGCCCGGCGCTTTATTATTCTTTTGGGCTTTGATGATGGAACAAACTACATTATTGGTGGGGCCAATGGAAAGTTTCCGCAGACATCTATAGGGTCCGATGTTCTGGAGCTGTGTGGAGGAATAAGAAGGTTCTAGAAATATGATGCCCATCTTTCCTCAATCTTGATTTCATCAGCGATTATATTGCTTCTGTCATCACGACAGAGCGTGGTTTTGGGCTGATAACCAAGTTTCAGGCTTTTCACTACTTCGTATGCTTGTCTTGTGTTATTGCTCGCTAAACCTACATCTATACTTCTCAATTGGTCGTCATAGTATTTTCTTATCTTAATCCTAATTACCTAGTTTGCTTCTTTTATGAGATTTTCATAGTGGTGTTTCTTCGCCCTGGTTTTCCTATCTAAGTATTCTTTGTACGCCTGATTCTTTTTATCTAACGCATTCTGGCACTCATCATCGAATCAATCATTCCTTTTGCGCCGGGCTTGATGTCCGATCGTGTGTTCTGCCACGGTTCTGATAGCCGCTTTCACTTCCATCCAGAGCTCGTTGCTCGTCTTTAATGATGCGTCTGATAAGATGGGAGCCAGCTAGTTGTCGAGGGTCTCCGTGAAATTTTCGGCCACAGACGCCGTTTGGAGCCTTTCGATGTCAAATTTTTGTAGCGGGCTGGTCTTCACTGAGTATGCCTTTGACATATGACATCGATAAGCTAATTTGATCAATTAATGATCTGAGTTGCAATTGGCTCCTCGGCATGTACGGACGTTAAGTATGCTCGAGGCCCCACGTTGTTGGATCAGAACATGATCGATCTGATTTTGTGTGTTGCCATCCGGTGATACCCAGGTCATTTTTTGAGCGCGTTGATGTGGGAAGCAAGTCGAACGTATGACTTGATTTCTGCTACATGCAAAGTCAATCAGGTGCTGGTCGTTGTCATTTATTTCATCGTGGAGGCTATATCCTCCAGTCATTTCCCGATGAGATAGCTCATTGCCAACCTTAGCGTTGAAAACACCCAAGATTATTTTTGTGTCGTTTGGGGGCAATGAGTTGACCAGTCTTTCCAGGTGATTGTAAAACGATTCTTTCGTTTCTTCGTCTTTTTCTTCGGTCGGGCCGTAAACATTAATCAGCCAGATTTTGTAGAATTTCGCTTTCATACGGCTCGCACACTACCGTTCATTGACTGCCTTAAAATCAATAACGTGCGATTTGAACTACCTTTCCACAATTTTAATAACGCTACTTTATAAACTCAACGATGGTAAATAAGTACTTGATTCATTCCATACAAATTGTTCATTAAGTAGCCTTCCTCGCACTCTGATCGTTTCTTTCAGTATCTAATCGCTCCTTGATTCAAGTATTGATAAAATATTGTATTTGAAATCGTCACCTCTTATTTGAAAAGTCAGCTATGATCTAATTAAATCCTTCTTAGAATTGACATCCATCAGAGACGATTATTTGCCAATATCAATATTTCCAACATAATATATAAATATTGGATTTTCATTCAGCTGCTCTTGAAATCAATTCAATGATATTGTTACCATGGATTCTTTACACGGAATTTAATAACGTTCTGTTAGGAAAGTATTGTTAACCTTCGAAAAAGTTAATTCCAAAAAAGCGTATCAATGGCAAATTATTGTGTATTCAATTACACACGTTTATGTATGTTTTTGAAATGAGTTGTACCAACAAAAGAACATTTGATTTGTTTCCAAGTGAGATTTCACAGTTATCGCATCCATAATGATAGACGTGCTTTTACTGAAAAACGTTTGACGTCAGAATATTGAAATGTTCTAAGAGGATATGTCAAAATTGAGCGATTAGCGGAATTAAAATGCTTAATATCTTCTTCAATGTTTAATATGACAAACTTATATACTTGTACCAAGAATTTGTAGCAGATTTGCTGTTTTGTAAATTTACATGTTAATAAAGTATTACCCAAATTGACGTGCAATGGAACCAGGGATAAATTTAAATTACAAAGAAGTTCAAGTTTAGAATATTAATCAAGTCCTCCCACAAATCTAAATCAATTTCAAATGAGAATTCATGGAATCATCAAATGTTATCCAAAATATCTTTTTTTCTGTAGAAAAAGGATCCTTCGTTATGGAATTCCAATACCTCATGTACATAAAAAATAATTGCATAAAAATCATCACCTTGAATAGATCCATTAACGAGAAAATCACTGATGCGTACTTCATGACTTTCAAGGAGATTCTCCAACGGCCAGAAGACTATATCGATAAATTTCTTGTAGATAATCCTAGATTTACCGACGTCTAGACTTTCTGGTAATGACCTAAAATAAAGTGGAATCGAAAGTTTTGTATTGGAATCGTAAGTAAATGAAAACGCATTCGTAATCAACAATTTTCCGATTTATTTATGTGTCCCCAGAAATAACAATAATTTATCCTAGTAGAATGATATCTGAATTGCAATTTCCAAGGAATATTATCGAACCGGAATTTTCGCTTTATTTATGCGTTATCAATGGTGCTTAATATAATTGTAGGATTAAAGAAATAAATAAGCTTCCAGATTATTTACGATACAAAATTTTTCTTTGCAGATAATGAAACTTTAGTTCAATGACAAGTTGAAGCAGAGTTAAAGTAACAACTCAATATTTTATTTCCATCCCCTATGCCTCGGATGTAGAAGGTGGTATTATATTTTATCTGGTCAAATGAGTAGAAGAGGAATGAATCCATTTAATTGGCTGACAATTTTCAATCTTTTTGTTCAAGGTAAGACTTTAAAAATGTATTTCAATTGTTCTGCATATATAGATATATATATGCATATATATAGATAGATAGATATATATATATATATATATATATATATATATATATATATATATATTTATATATATGTATATATACAATATATACAATTACAAGCATAAATATTCTAATCACTAAGCAACATATTTACTAAAAAATTATCATTTTATGGTGCAATAATCCTTACTTCCTTATTTTACGGGTCTTAACGCAAAATGTCAAATGTGTTAAGGAATTAATCCATCATGTCTAAAAGATTAACGCGACGACATGATATTGATTTCGTTCATGTTTCATTTTCCTATTGAAATAAAATGGATTATTTTTAAGTGATCTCAAAAACATAACTCGTGTATAAGAAAACTTTTTGAATTTCTATCAAATAAAAACCAAAAATAGGTTCTGCCATCTCTCCGGTAGTCGTATCAATATACGAGTATATACTCATAAACTGGTACCTGATGAGAATATGAGCAAATGTCAAAACTATATTCTCAACAATAGCATGTTTTCAAGTGGAACTTTCAATAGATGTTTAAAATAGTATCACGAATGAAATAAATCTCAAGTCATTGACTGACTGAACTTCTCAGTTTCACCGCTGCAAAAAAGACATAGCTAAACAGATGTTATTTCTATGGAATCCAGAACTTTTTGATACATGTTACCTTCCCCTGGACCCCTTGATGCATAAAATGTCTTTTTATTTTCAGATTCTAAAAGTTCGACTCAAGACCTTTGATTGGATACCCCACTCGACCACCTTTGATTTAAAACATTTTAAGGGCTACTTCGTCATAAGGAAGACCTGCCAAAAATGTTTTGAAATGTTTTATAAGACTTTAACCTTTAAGAGACTACCACTTCTGACCTTTTCGATAGTTTCTGAGGAAACTTGCTGTGACGCACGGGCAGACAGGACCCGAAACTAGTAAGTCTTTGTAAAAATTCTTTTACAAAGAACTAAAAAGAAACTGAAATTAAAAACTCTCAAATTATATTCCCAACACAATTATCACTAATAAGTCCAGCGGGCATAATTTTTGGAAAATCTTTTCCGTGCAATGAAGAGAATGAAAACATCGCAATACAAAGAAATACCTTGCAAGAAGAAATAATTCTAATGGATGTTGATGAATTATCAAAATAAGAGTTGATACAGTTTCTATTTTCCGGTGCTACATCAGAGACCTCCAACTGGGGTCCTTGGACCCGGTAAGCCTACCGAAGAGGGGTCGTGCACTACTCGTTTTGCCAGTGGGCCCCAAATGAGATCGCCAAGCGAGAACGTGGCCGAGTCGGGAGGCTTGCATCGGCACTATTGCAAGTCTACCACGGAAACCTGATAAACCCGCAATCTCACGGAGGAGCTCTGATTAGCGGCCACAAGTTTGAAATGGCACCAATGTCGCAACAATTTTTGTAAGCACTCGGCCGCACGCCTGGCCCTAGGAAAATACCTCCAATTTAATTTGGAGAAGAACTGAACCGGCCTAACCCTGAAAACGAACACCACCTTCAATTTAATTTGCGAGGAAAACCAAAACCTACCCAACCCTAAATAAAATCCTCATTTTCGTCCCGTTCTTTAGTGCGCCTCGCGTTCTTATCCTACAGGTGGTACTCAGAGACACTTCCACATGTCGTTCGTAAGCCACCCCAAAGTCTCGCCACTGTCGCAATAATTACACAAGTAGACTCGCGAGCCAGACTTCACACTTTCCACTTGATACGCTAATTTTTCCACTTAATACACCAAATTTATTCCAATTTAACGTATAAATTTAACATATTTAAAAATTCAAAAATTGAAAATTAATTACCTACTTCATATCGCTATCCTTGTTTCCACGTGGTCGGGGGCCCCAATTGCTCGATGATTGGTTACAATTGCTGTCGGCCCTCGGCGAATTGAAAATTGTACCAAAAACTGCTTGACGTCCTCCTTATCGCTATCCTTGTTTCCACGCGGTCGGGGGCCCCAATTGCTCGATGATTGGTTACAATTGCTGTCGACCCTCGGCGAATTGAAAATTGTACCAAAAACTGCTTGACGTCCTCCTGTCAAGCTCGTACCATTCCTTTTTCTTCCTTGCTTCCTCGAATAATTTGAGTTTCCGCCAATTCTTTCTAGCCGCATCCTGAATTTTCACGCCGTTTTGCCTTTGACCGATTCCTCGAAATCAAAAAGAGAAGAAAAGAGAGCGTGCAACAAGCTTTCAATGTTTTCTTAAGCTTCGTCAGCGGCAATGTGGCAATGCCTCACTGCATTACCGCCATGTAGCTTTCACATGTACCATCATGCATCCCAGAAGCTCTCGTTTGAAAACTGTCATCATTTTCTAGCTTTTCTTCAATTTCTGCTATTTCATTGTTTAGTTTTATGATCGCTTCCAATTGTTCAATAACTTATCTTTGTAAAGCAATTTGTTCTGTTTTCAAGCCACTGTTTTCATTTTGTATGCTTTGAATATCTAACTTGTACTTCATTTCATCAGGTTCATACGCGTCTCGAGGCGTGGATTTGAATTTGACCAATTCTCACGATCATTGGCTAGCTGAGCAGTTGACTCGCGTATAGCATCTGCGTGGCGTTGTTCAAGCATATGGATCTCAGATCTTGTGTTATTTTCTAATGCTGCATGCCTTTCATCAATTTCTTGTGCTTAAACATTGAGTAATTAAATAATACTGGAGTGGACAACTACGTGACCATGTAGTCGCAACAACCCCTGCGACCACTTTTCCTACTGCTACGCTCTTGTTTACAACCTAAGAGAGAGCCAAATTGCACAAGCAAACATGGCTGCTGCTCAATGTAAACAAATTTTCATACAATACTAAAAATTTGTTTTCTATTTGAAAAACCTTCAGCATTGTATGAAAAACATGCAAAACATTAACATATTAACTACTCACTTGTAAAAGGAAACACCTACAGATCCTTTTCCACTATGATTTTTACATGAAGGCACTACACATTTCATTTTGAAATTGTAAATTAATTTCATAGTGTCACACGTTAAAAATACTTGAATCACAAACCACAATCGAATGTTTGAACACTTGGAACGAATTCAGACCGCGAACGCTTTCCACAGTTTTAATATCGGATAAAATTCGCGACGAAACTTGCAAATTGGCCAATTTGGCGTCCAATTTGCATCAGTCAACTTGACGAGCAGATCCCATCGAGTCAGCTTCTGGAGCAAGAAAGTGACCACCAAGAGGCATTTCCTCTTCCCCTCTCCCCTCCCGCTAGGAAAGGGACTCCCCAGCTTGAAGGCGCCCCACGGCGTAACAAAACGAGACCTGGCCCGAAGTAATGTGTCGAACGGTTCCAGGCTAGGTTCTCAGATTGACAGGAGAGGTGTTTAATGGGTAGTCCAAGGGTATCCTCCATGGGAGTCCCACACTGCCAGACTCGGCGGGCGTAAATGCCTCCACCTCCCTACCACAAAAAAATAGAGGCAGACGGGGAGGAAATGACAGACCTATGAAAGAAAGCAGAAACCGGTCACATGCTCTCTCATGCTTAGCCCATCCAGTTCTTATTCATCTGAGTGCTTAAATAGCTGCTCTTTTATTCACATCCTGATTGTCAGTACAAATTTGTTTATTTTCTTCCATGAATTGTCTAAAAGCTTGCTTTAGAGTCACAACTTGAGTTTTATGAAGCGTTAAATAAGCCTTAAGTAAGCTTTGAATTCATTAGTCCTACTTCTCAGCTCTTCTTCTAAGGCATTGTTCAATTGCTGGATGGATATAACATCATTTTATTATACAAGGTGTCTCAAAAGCAATTTTATATTTAGTGGATCGATTAAAAAAAGTAAGCCGTATATAGAAAAAATGTTTATTAATTATTAAAATACACTTTTTGTGGCTTTATTTCTTAAAAGTAATATCGTCTAAACGTAGACCCTCGCGTTCTCGGCACTCATTCAATTGAACAGTAAAATTACTTATTACGTCTCAGTAGGTGGACTTAGGGATGGCTGCCATTTTGTGACGGATATTTTCTTTCAAATGCACCAGTGAAGTCTGTTTATTGGCGTAAACTTTAAATTTAAATTTGCCTGAGAAAATTTCACGAACACGTGGCAGAGACATATTGGACGTGTGTGAAGTTGCAACGCCCTGTTAGAACCATGTTCTTTGGTTATAGCCAGGAAAGTTTTGCAGTTAAGGTACCAAAAAGTTGTCTAACATCTCCATATAACGCTCTGAATTCACTGTAACTGCACGCCCCCTTTCGTCTTCAAAAAAGTAAGGGCCGATAATTTCTCGCGCCGATATCGCAGCCCATACGGTCAGTTTAGGCGAATGTGGGGGTTTCTGATGTTTGCGTTTCGGATTCGTTGCAATCCAGTAGCGGCAGTTCTGCTTATTTACGTGGCTATAAAGATGAAAATGAGCTTCATCCGAAAACAAAATGTTGGTAAACGTTGAAAATCAATCAATCACCTGATTTACGAAATTAAACTTCTGACTGGCATCTTGGGGCTTTAATTCATGCACTAATTGAATCTTGTAGGGGTGCAGCTTTAGGTTTTTGTGCATAATGCGATGTAATGATGATCTATGCACATTTAAAGCACTTGCGCGCTTCCGAATTGAAAGGTTCGGGTCGTCATGAACAAGACTAATTAACATTCTCCACGTTTTCTACCGTTCTTGATGACCTAGGTCGCCCGGATTTTAATTTATCCAGCGTTGTACCAGTCTCTGCAAACTTTTTAGCCCAATGTCGAATGAGATGAGTGCTTGGCGCATCATTTAAGTGACGAAAACTTCGAATACTGCAGAATTTTCTACGCGCTACAGTTGCCGAATCGCCGTTTTGGTAAAACTCTCGCACCCACAACGTGCGGTATGCTCCTAAGAAACGCTCCATAGTGACTGAATTCCCAAGAGCCAGGCTACCGATTGACATAACCCCCGCGCACCTTGGATACGTTGCGTTCACTTAGTAAGCTAAATAAATATAAAATTTCTTTTGAGACACCTTGTACCAGCTGCTTCCCATGAATAAATTATATTACAGGCTGGCATTATGAGGGTGGGCATTTCCTTATTGGCATGAATATCTTCTTCAGCTGAGGAACAAGTGTCCTTGAGGTTACATTTAGTAAATTTCCTTTAAAAATAATTGACGCTGTGTCTGTAATGGGAAAGTGAAGGTCCATGGTTTTACCTGCAGTAGTAGTAAAGTAATTGGTACCACCGCTACCACCATCACCAATACCACCATCCGCATCGCTTGTATTAATCCAATGAATTCATCAAAACTAATTTTCTCATTCGGACTTAAATTTAATTTCTCAAAAACTTCATCCACTACTTTGTGTGCCATTTTATTTAATCCGACACGTTCACAAACCGTGGCTAGCTCATAACCATCTATGACATTTGATCCTTGCTCATTGCATCATTTCATCCAAATATTAGAGCGAGTGTGTGAGAGGTTTTCAAAATCTATAATTCCTAATGACTTCACGCTGCTGGCTAATTAATTTTGTGTCACAGATTCCTGTTTTTGCATTTCTTCTTGTTGATCTGGCTGCATTATTAATGGTTCATTATCACTATTTCTTTAATTGTTCTGATCACGAGTAACCGAAACATATTCTTTAGATTCTATCTTGATGAATTCTTCTACGTTTTTCTGAGCTTCTAAATAGCGATGTTTCTCCTTCCAAACCATTATCTTCACACTGCTTTTCACCTTCGACAATGAAATTTTCTTCGGCCAATGAAGGTTGTACCCTGATTTCTATCACATAAATTTCGCTCCATTCTTCTTCACTCGAAAGGTTTGCTTTGGTTTCATCACTCTTGTCAAGTTTTAAAAGGACCTATACGCCAACATCAGCTGAGTGAGTCTGCTGATGATTTTGCCTGTTCTCCTGCTTCATGAAAAACTTTTCAGATAACTTATGGCGAGCCTCTTCAATATTAAATAATAAACGTGAAACGATTCAATTCGCCACAAACATGTACTGCAAAGCATATCCGATATTGGATCGTCAGATTTAGACTGGAACTAGAAGTGTTTTGCTGTTGTTGCCGTTATATTCAAGTCATTGTTTTGTACCACGAATATTTTTACTGCTTCAGCAGCATCTAACAAACATATTTGGCATAACCTTGTTACGGGTGAACATTGAGACTCCGTAGCGCTGCTCACCCGAACACTACCATACGCGATTACGTAAGAGTTTAACCTACGCAATACCGAGCCGCACTTTATTAATTGTTGTTTCTAGTAGTCCGATGATGTAACTAGCAACAAGTATCTTTAATTTCCATTCACGAAAGAATTATTATCTTACTTACAAACAGAAGCCACACAATAATTTTAAAACTTAATAATTGTTTTAATTACAAGCAGGAAGCCACATAGTAATTTTGCTTTATAACTTAATGTACATTAAACTCATGTAGCTAGGTTGCTTCCATTCCACACGCCAAAATTACGGACAACGCAATCAGCAGCAAGCGGCGGAGGCACCAAGCACCAGCGCGAGCTCGAAAACGAAATGCGAAATACACACGGAGCGGAAACAGTCGTCATCCATTCAACATATGCGGCAGAGCATGCAACGCAATTGCATCGTCATAAGGCTTCGTACTCAAATCTCGCCCCATTCCAATGCAATGTTTGCGCACTCAAGCATGAGTACAGTGATTGTGGCAGATATTATGAAACATCCAAAACCCTAAAGACACATCGCATCGTACATACCGAGCCTAATTGGCGCAAGTGCACCGTCGGCGTTAAATCAGTCGATAATGCCCACAATGCTTCGACATGGAAAGCTACATTTGAACCCCAATGATAGTTGTGAAAGATTGCTAAGCAATTGGGAAGGTTAAGCGAACATCAATCCCACCTTCCGGCCAGGAGAGTCTTCATTTGCGGCTAAAGATGGTTGTTTCATCATCCACGCGACATTGTAATTTTCATAATAAGACTCTATAAAAGACCTTACCATGGCTTAATAAATTGCAGGGAGTATTTGCTAAAGATTAAACATCCAAAGGATCATGTGAAACGAAACCAACCAACGATTCAAATGATCGTCATCATCGGAGTATCATCAGTCGCCGAAGACGACACAGCAGACAAGCAAACGATAAGTGGTGCTGCACTCGTATCGTCGGTCGAAGGAAATGATGAATAAACGACGGATCATCAATACCAGACAATGGAGATGGAATCAATGCATTCGGCGATAGTACATTCGATTCCCAATAGGATCGCCACGGGTGGTATGTAGGTTGAGTGGAAACAAGCGAGGGGAGTTACTCGCGCAAAGTCACTCAAAACGAGTTTTTCCCGGTGGATAGAAGGGAAAAAGAAAAAAACGGGATTCAGTCAGAATATTTAGGCCGAGAAGATTGGCGCGGGCGGTCTCTTTTCCATTCTTTCTTTTGAACGGGCAGTTTTTTGGATGTGCGAGCAACGGTGGAGCTGCGAAAAGAAAGTGATCAACGCAACATCTGTAGTGAGTTATTTAAGCCGGGAAGATTTGTGCGGTGAAGATTTTGGTTGTGCCTCCAACGGTGGAGTGGCGAAAAGCGAAGAGAAGAAATATCGAGTGCAACGTGAACGGCTGTCCGACTTACATTTTGCAAAGGAAGGAACAAGTGTCCGGCGGGAAGTGAATGAGCCGGCAGTGAGAAAACTGCGTTACGAACTTCGACGAGACGGCGGTGGAAAGCGCGAGCGAACGGAATCGAGGGGCCCCTTTTTTATGTTAGGAGATTAAAGTAAGTGGCTTCCTTTTAACATTTAAGATATGGAATTGTTTTCTTTGACAAATAAACTTAAAGTAGATTTAATTATTCGCTCTTTCCTTTCATATATCAAGGGCTAAATAATTAACGTTTCTTCCAGTTGTGAGGAGTGCGGCTCGAGAAATCTTTTTCCGGGAGCGGTGACCAGGCAAGAAGACCTGGAAGATTTAACGGTGGTGGTAGTGTTTGGCGAGGGTAGCGCATGTGAGTGTCTCGGTTTTCAGTGCCAAGTGATAGTTTTTGCTCCGGCGGTCGTCTTCTCGTTCGGACGACCCTTTGGGAGGCTCGGAAAGCGGACGAGTGGCGCCCACGCACGTCTTCGGGCGAGCTAAATTGGGGACGGTGGAGCCTCCGCCGGAGTAGCCACAATAAAGCGGTGACCATACGGGGGGAAACAGGGAATCCGTCGGTTAACATTTTCCCCCTTTGGAAATTTGCGGGTAATAACCTTTCAGTTAATGAAGCCCGGAATCTTAGTAATATTTAATGTTACACCTCAAAATTCATCTAATTCGTTGTCATATAGTACAATACTATAAATTTAACAGTGATAGATTTTTATATCCTTGAGGTGGCATGTCGACTAAAAGGCTTCCGCGAAGTGATTGATTTGAGGCACTTTCTTGAAGTTGTGGTGACAGCAGGAGGTAAGCATTTTCTGATAGATCATTTTCTTTTGAATATGATGCCATTTGCGGCGATAGTTCCAAAGGTAGATAAATTGTCTCTTTAGCTGATGATGCTTCATTGCTTGTTGTTAACAATTTGTCGTTTAACACGTCTAGCCCTTGAGCTTTGCGTTGTGCTTCCAGTGGAACAAGATTTACATCACCAGGAAATAATACTCAACCGCAATGCTTGGAATCTGGTAATCTTCTTCAACGACTGGAATATCAGTGATTATATAGTTTGTGTGGTTTGTATCCGGGTTCGCTCCAAACTGTGAGCGTAACATTTCAATTAAAACATATGCTGAGTTAGTCCTTTCCTGCACTTTAATTTCAATTGAACTTCTGAAGATAGGAAGCTGACCTAGGACTTGATCACAATACTTTATAGCTCCACTTATATCTCGTTGTTCTAATTATGTCGTTACCAGTCTTGTAAATAATTTAATTATAAAATGAAAAGATTTATTTTTCTTCCTTTAAACATTTGATTAATTTTTATTTTTGTATAACGTTTTCGACCACTATTTGCGATCTTCAGTATAATGAACTATTACATTCAGAAAACATGCTTATATACTAACAACCTTAAACTTAATTACCCTTGCTTTTAATTACCCTTAGCAGTTTTGAATCGCAATAACCTTCATCGGTATTCATCCAGATCCCTGCAGGTACCTGCCGTTTATATATATTGACTCGAGGGCGTCTAGTTTATTGGGGCAATCTACACTTTTTATTATCTCCAGACCATTAATGTCTATTTTGTGATTTTCGGTGATTATGTGTTTTGCGATTGACGATTTGATTTGAGTACCTAATTGCTTCGCTACTATGGTTGCTTCTCAAAGATGCTCATGAAATCTTACTGGTACCAGCCTTTTTGTCTGCCCGATGTAAACTTTAGGGTCATTGTTGCAGCTAACTCTATAGATACCGCTCCTTTCTTCCATGGTTCTAGGATCCTTTCCCATTCCTAAATGTGTTTGAATCGTATGGTGGCGGTTTGCTTGTACTATTTACATCTGGTGTTTCTTAAATGCTGTTTTTTTTTATAATTTTTTAAAAATAAAGACCCGCAAAAAAATTTTTTTTCCTTAATAATAAACTACAAAATCTATCAAATATTTATCGTACTCCAGATCAGAAAAAACAAACACCCCAGGTTATAACCAACCATGTGGTAAATAGGTCTGACACAAATATCACCAGCGAAGAACTTAATCTACTCAATAAAGGACTGAACTATGCGATGGCTCCTCAAAAATCTGTAGTAAATACCATTGTAAATATTGAGTCCGGAATAAAATATCTACATATTGACACAAAAGAAGAAATAAGATAAGATATAAGCAAAATATTAGAAACCAAAGACTATCAGCATAAAAATAACGACCAAAAGATTTTACCACAATTAAAAACAAAGCCAGTATACTATCTTAAAGCAGATACGAGCAATGCAGTTGTAATCACTAGCAAAGCCAAACACGACGAACTGGTCAACAATTGCTTCACAAATGGCCACTCTATGCAATTAAGAACCAACCCCCTCCCAGCGTCAATCAAAAGGGTGGAAAAAAACCCTTAAAGAATGCAAAAGTGTACTAAATCAACAAAACCTTAGAATGCATAACCCATCACTTCCACGCATACGAATACAGCCAAAATACACAAGAATAATGAGGATTTTCGTGAAATAATAGCTGATTCGAACTCGCCAACTTACAAAATCGCAAATTTTCTAACGAAAGAAATCGAAAGTCTGAGAATACCAACAAGCCGCAGATCTATCCAGAATTCAGCAGCACTTATCAAGCAATTGGAGGATATTGAAAGCTTTAAAAACAGACAAGGTTATAGTTTCATGCAATGTGAAAGCTCTGTTCCCGAGTGTACCAGTAAAGGAGGCATTGTATCTTTTTGAAACCTGGTTATTAACCGTTGAAAATACAGCTGAATGGAAAGCGAAAGTGAAGTGTTATGTCAAGCTAGCACGGTTGTGTATGAACGAGAATTATTTCATGTTCCAAAACAAATTCTATAAAACTACATCAGGAACGGCGGTGGGAAATCAGCTGTCACCAGTGATCAGCGAGATCTTTATGGCTTATATTGAAGACACCATCGAAAAGGGAGGCTTGATTCTAAGACTCTGGGCAAGATATGCAGATGACATATTGGCCATACTTCCTAAAGATTAACTGGAAAATACCTTCCAATTCATAAATCGTATCCATTCAAAAACCAAATTCACCATGGAAAGGGAACAACATGACGCAATTCCGTTCCTAGATATGATGATTATCAGGAATAATGGTAAAATCGAATTCGACATTTATCGGAAACAAAGTTGAACTCAGCGTACAATAACCAGCGACTCGTTTCACTCATACGCGCACAAAATGGCGGCCTACCACTCGATGATACACCGGCTGCTGACAACACCGCTAAACGATGAACGCTATACTCAAGAAAAACAATGGATTATTGACACAGCAAAAATAAATGGGTTCGATAGCAACACAATCGAAAACATAATCTGGTAAAAGAATAATAAGCTACAAATACGCAAGCAAACAACGTTGGGCAAGCAAAGTGCAGAATGCAGGCGAATCAGTGTAAACAACATGAAATATATGAAGGAATTTAAAAAAGCATTCAAGAAACACCAGATGCAAATAGTGACAGCAAACCGCCACCATACGATTCAAACACATTTAGGAATGGGAAAGGATCCTAGAACCATGGAAGAAAGGAGCGGTATCTACAGTGTTAGCTACAACGATTTCCCTAAAGTTTACATAAGGCAGACAAAAAGGCTGGTACCAGTAAGATTTCACGAGCATCTTCGAGAAGCGACCATAGCAGCGAAGCAACTACGTACTCAAATCAAATCGTCAATCGCAAAACACATCATCACCGAAAATCATAAAATAGACATTAATGGTCTGGAGATATTTAAAAGTGTAGATTGCCCCAATAAACTAGACGCCCTTGAGTCAATATATATACTGCAGGTACCTGCAAGGATAAGTGTGAATACGGATGAAAGCAATTGCGATTCAAAACTGCTAAGGGTAATTAAAAGCAAGGGTAATTAAGTTTAAGGTTGTTAGTATATAAGCATGTTTTCTGAATGTAATAGTTCATTGTACTGAAGAAGATCACAAATAGTGGTCGAAAACTTTATACAAAAATAAAAATTAATCTAATGTTTAAAGAAAGAAAAACAAATCTTTTCATTTTCTATATAACACATTAGAAAACAATGGACATAACACCAATTTAATTATGTTTTGTACAAAAACTCCCTTAATATGGCCAAGCAACTGCCCTAGTCTAAGCAGTAAGCTCAGTGTGTGTTCTGGATTATCTAGTTCATATGCGAATTCTCCAACGATCTAAGCAGCAGCGTATAACACTTTTTACATTGAACCACTTTGATTTGAAACAGCAACAAGTCGAGCAAGTTAGTCATTTCTGTAACTGCAAACAGCCTGATAGCTTCTACGCGTATAGAAACATCTACAAGCTGAGTAGCGATAACGCTTCCGTGTTTAGATCCTGACTCCAACTGAATTAATTCGACTTAAACTGTTAAGTACCATTCAAAGCTCGTACGTATTGATATGAGCCTTGGGAACAAATCCCGATGACTTCGTAGAGCAGCTTGTCACGAAATGCTGATCCTCCCGCTCGCTCCATGTATCCCAACTGTCTTTTAACAGTTTCCATGAGATTTTTCTTCGATACCATTTCAAACAATCAATCTAAAGCACGCAATCGTATTGATTCATCTTTGTCATCTAGACAAGCTATAATGAGTTCCTTATGGGCTTGAACACTTTTAGGGTAAGTTTCCAAATCCTGGACATTGCCAGCAATCCCAAATATTTCAAATTCAGATCGGAGTCCTCAATTAATATTCGAAGCTTTTGTAGGCACAGTTGTATAGAGGCACTATGATTTGGCATTCCGCTGCTTATGCTAGTTAGGTATCTGCATTGTACCTTCTGGACCACGGCAATTGATATTTCCTTGTGAGATCGTAGTCTAGTGATTCTGCTTAGAATCTACTTAACCTAGTTGTTACATGGGCCAAGGAATCACAATCAAAAATATTTAATTCCAAAAAATTACGTAACCAATTCTTCTTCCGTCGGGCCGGCGTGAGAAATGTTGCCTTTAGCTTGCGGGGTCTTGCTCGTAGGATTGCGTGTGAAAGTGTCCCGTGACAGAGTTTATTGTTGACATAGAGGCACATTTTATACATTTGGCCCGTTTGTTAAAGCCCAAAACTACTACCTATTTTTCAAAATTATTTACTTTTCAATTATGATCGAGTGCCACTGCTATTCCACGTAATCACAGATACCAACCTTTATGAATGTGTGGCCTTAGTGTTTGATTCAAATTGTTTTCAATTTTGCCATCATCTCCATTTTTTCCCAATCATTTACACCATCATCTTCACCCTCTTTAGCATCAAGGATACAGTCTCTCTTTTGCAGACCATTTCCTCACTTGATAGTTAATTGTGGGTCCTAGGTAATACGAGTGACATCTTGTGTTTATCTCTGGTGTGCAAAATGAGGCCGTTGACTTTCGGTTGAAGCATCCACCATAAAGGAATTGCGCCTTCAGTGAAGAAAAAATCATTTAAATACCACAAAACTATTTCGAGTTCTTCCAAAAATATCTCAACGCCCTTTCAATACTGTGTTCGATAAGAAAAAGGATTCTTGTAAACATAACATCATAGAGAATGTTGTGCTTTTACACTGTAGGGTTGCTTTCCAGAGTTTTTGGGCCCAGCAACTCCTGCAATCCTTTGATCTATGTATACAATCTAAAGGCTGTCTTGATGGTTTGTTGAGTGGAACCAGACAAAATAATTGCGGTGTTTACTCAAAGAAGATTTCAAGCCCATTTCTTGATAAAGGCTTTGTAGTCAATTGTATGAATAAAAATCCCTGTAACCGACTTGCAGTTCAGAAAGCGAAATATTTGTGCTCAATGGAATCGACTTGATTTAGTGACGCATGTATGCGCTAGCAGGCTACCCTCTGTGGCATCTGAAGGCGGAGTCTTTCCTCTAGCATCAAGTGACACTACAAATTATTTCGCATACACGAATTTGTGGAGTGACAATAAAAAAGATAGTGCAACAGGCATAGGAACGAATCAAAGATCATATTTTACCCCTATTTACTAGCATGATATCAGAGGTAAGTAATTTGACACAGCAGGTTTTTGGTCCTGCGTGTGGTTCTGTATTTCCCATCTCTTCTTCGATTTTCGAGTGAAAATCTTTCCATCCGTTGAAGAAACAAATTACCCATAGGGACTCTTTTTGACTTTGTTATCACGATTTTACTGGAATTTGGACGAACATTTTTCAAAATGTGTATATAATGAATATCTTAAGGGCTTGTTCAATGTTTGACAGCAATGATGGAAACATAAAATGGCAGCCGCTTTAAATTGGAATACAAGAATATCTTTTCTACTTTTCAATTCAAGAATTAAGTGCATATACATTACCGTGTCATCATCTTTGACGCGATAGTCCAAGCCGGGTCTTGGCTCCATTGTTCTGCGACCTCGTTCGCCAGTTGATCACTCCCAGCAAAGATCTGCTTTCAGCTTCTACCATGTCTTCCAATCGAGTGTTTGGTCTTCCTGCTGGACGTTTACCTTGCGCTCTACTCTATAATGCTCGTTCGGGTAGCTAGTTTTCTTCCATTTATGTTGCATGGCCTATCCATTGTAATTTGCGCAACTTTATGCATTAAGGTCATAACAGTTTCATTTATTAATAAAAAACTGAAATATTTCAGATATTGAGTTCAAATTTATTTTGGGTGAAGTGCAAGCATTATATTTTATGAATGAAATCCGGTTTTGGTTGTACGACCATCACGAGCCCGTTTCCAGCGGTCGATTCTTTGGACCCAATTTTCAGCCGGTACGTTAAGGGTTTCGCGTTGGATGTTGTCTTTGAGCTCGTCTAAAGTTGCTGGCCTGTTGGCATATATCAGTGACTTAACAATAACCCCATAAAAGGCAATCCAATGGCGTTAGATTACATGAATGAAGCCGCTATTCGACTGGACCATTTCTCGAGATAACACGTTCGCCAAATTTGCCTTTCAATAAATCGATTGTGAGGCGTGCTGTGTGGCTAATGGCACTGTCTTGTTGAAACCAGATATTGTTGATATCAAGTTCATCCAATTTTAGCTACAAAAAATCTTCCAACATAACACGACCGTGCTCTGTATTGACGGTAACATCACGGTCGGTTTCATCCACAAAAAATACGCACCAAACAATAACCAACCAATAATTTTTTGCAGATACAAAGGCGTCTCAAGATCCAAGGTTTGCACTAGAGTCGCACTTTCCGTCACAGCAACTGCTGTTGCCTCTTTCAATTCCATCTTGAAACTCCCCGAATCGGAGTAAAAATGCATAAATGCAGTAATATTAGATTAAATTTGATAGAATCTAAACAGAAACCGATTAAATAATATTTGAAATTGACTCGTATGATGACAATTGCAAATTGAAGTCTTAATTTACAGTTTCACTATAGTAGAACTCAAACGTTCCGTTTGCCTAAATAATATTTCATATTAACTCAACAACAAAAATTAGGCCACAGCCGTGCACCCCACTTTTTTAGGGTTTTATAAAATAATTTTACAAAACCCTACTAGTTTCGCGACCAGTCTGTCCGTCTGTCCGTCTGTCCGTCTGTCCGTCCGTCCGTCCGTCCGTCCGTCCGTTCGTCCGTGTGTCACAGCACTTTTTCTCGGAAACTACTTAAGCTAGAAACTTCAAATTTTGTGTGTAGGTGTAAAGTGATGATCTCTTCAAAGTTCAACTACAAAAAAATTTTATAAGGTTTTTAAGGGGGGTCTCCTCATATAGGTGAGTGACCCTCCGAAAAAAAATATCATTGAAGGTAGCCGATATGGGTATCAAATGAAAGGTCATGATGAGTACTTTTCAAAACAGGTCCTAGTTTGGCAAAATATGCTTCGAGGGGCGCACAGAGAGGGGAAATACACAATAAATTTGTGTCCCCCCCCCCCCCTCGCGATTGGACACCTGTGATCCGAAAAATCTGACAGGAATGTAGGCCTTGGGGAGTACAACAACAACAAATACGTGAGAAGTCGCAATTCACTCAACTTTGTTAGTAATAGTATGATTTATCGATTTTATGTTTTCTTGAATAAAATCTTAACGGTACCCTTAAATACGATGAAACTCTTGAAAGTTTCATGAAGATTGAACTATATTTAGCAAAGTTATAGCGGTTTGAATTTTCCTGTATTGCTACGGAACAATATGCGCTGATTTATTACTATGGCAACATATGGCTATGGAACAACATGCGCTTTTTACCGACTCAGACACTACATTTTTGCTAGGATTTGCATGAAAATTTCAGGAATGATAGGTGTCATGTATATCTTTGAGAATCAGTTCAGCTAGTGGTATCAGTAATCGTAAAACAAAATAGTGGCTGTTTTAAATGCGAAAATTGAATAATTTTGAGTTATTTTTTCCCAACTTCAACGTTTAAGGTGCATGCTTTTAACACTTGATTCAATTTGATGAATGACTGCAGATGAGTACCTACAATAAATGCTCATAAGTGAAACAAGTCAAGGAGGTGGGAGAGAGCTCCTAGCAAAAGGGTTTCGTAACCATTCTAGGATTCGAAAAAATTGGCCATTAATCGATGATAACAGTACAGGAGAGTGGCCGTTGAAAAAAAAAAATTCATCAAACGTAGCCGATATGAGTATCAAATAAAAGTTTTCACGGGAGCTCTTCAAAACAGTTGTTAAACTGTCAGTTTTTGCTTCAGTGGGGGCACAGTGGGGAAATACATGAAGAATGTATTTCCTCCGTCGCGGATGGACATCTGAAATAATTATCTAGGGAGATATTTATGAGTATAACAATACCAAAAACCTCAGAAGTCAAAATTCGTTCAACTTTGTTAATAATAGTATGATCTTCGTATCTCATATTTTCTCCAATAAAATCGTGTTTGACATGTTTCTTGATTTGATTCGATCTGGTGACTGCATTTTGTAAATTGAATACAAAACCCTTCTAACATGAGCGTAAGTCTGTTTATCCAACTTGTTATAGTCTGATTCGATGCATTCGATTCAATAGTTAATGACTTTTGGGTACTAATTTACAACTCTATTATTAAACGTATTGTTGTATGTAGTATTGTTAGTATGATGTTGCAGCGAGCCCTTCATTGATTCTTTCAAGTTGGAATCCTGATAATTTCCTGTTGATCATTCAGTTTTTTAACAGCCTTCTTATGCAACTGAAACCCGAGTATCTTCATCATCATCCTCATCTCCTGGTTCTGGATGAAAGTCGCCGCCAATGCCAGAAACCAGTCCTCCTCCAACACTGCGAGCATGTTACTCCTTCATGACTATCTGTGCGTCCTAAATGCAGTAATCTAGCCATTGGTACTGCAACACTATATGCTGGCAGGTATGTATGTGATCCTTTGGTTGGAAATGGAGCCATCAATCCGTGTCCTTAAATATAAATTTATCAATAGCCGAGAAACGGAGTTGTTGCGATACGAGTGATAGCTTTAATATAGCTTTGCAACATTGCCAGAAGTATTTTGTTATAATATATTTTCTTCAATTTAAGCCACTGTCAAGGATTACCCCGAAATATTGTTATGCGGCGATCAGTATTCCTTTTTTGGTGAACAGGACCATTTATGTTTTTGTAGGTTGACCGGTAGCCTTTGCCCATGACATCAAAATTGATGAAAGTTAAAGCTTCCTGTACATTTCTGCTAGCAGTGATTCGATACTTTTTCCGCAAATCCCACTATCTGTTCACCAGTTAATTTTAATGCTGACAGCAGTTGTGGTTTTATTACCTGAGGCTGTGTCCTTGGTCTCTGGATCATGAATACTGAGGAAGCGTTGTCAGTGCTTCAACACAGCAGGTTTTTGATCCACGAATCGTATTTCATCTCCCACCTCTTCTCCAGTTTTCGATTGAAAATCTTTACATCCACCACCTACCCATCACGTACTCTCCACTCTGTTCCTTATTTCACTACACCGTAGATTTTTCGAAACACTTTGCGTTTAAATATGTCCACTGCATTTTTGGATTCACTCGTTGGGGTCCATATTTTGTTTCCATATAATAACACAAATTTGATTATTGATTTTTAAATATGTCCCTTATTTTGTCCGTGTATAGCTGTGGACCTTAGGATGCATTGCCCAAGATGAAAGTATTTTATTTTATCGATTAGATACAGAAGCCTTCTGGAAAGTGCATATAACTGGGTGCATTTTTATTCCAATTGAGGTTAGATTAAGCTTTCACGTATTCATTTTCTTAGTCTTTTAGAGATTCGTGGCCCGGCATGAACAAAGTACGCTCCAGAAGGGACCTTGTAACGCTGACCGACATTAGGATACCACTTGGGATCCCAAGACCTCATTATCTGCTTCTCGATTTAATAGGCTCAAATGAATTTGTCAGGCGGCCTTGGGCAAGGATTTATTAACAAATGTGGCGTTTAATGGGTACTCCAATTTAGAATACAATTTTTGAGCTGAAATTTTGGGCGTGTATATTATAACGTATATAAAGGGCCTCATTTATTTGACTGTAATAAGACAAGATAATAAGCGCAAACCGACGCTAGACATAACGTAACTTACAGTCCAAAAAATTACACTAAGAAAGGATAATCGAAGGTATTATAAAATCTGTCTGTGTAATTTTAAGTGTAGACATGAATGCAAACACTTGAAAAATTGATGATTGTGATCTAACGAAATGTATTCCGCAAGATGTTTGAAACCAGCTAGTCAGAGCATGTGGAATGAATTCATTGTTACGATGAATTAAATAAATCATCCATTGCCGAAATAGACTATCAATGAAGCTACAAAAAGGAAAAATATCAAACAAGTAGATGCGGAAAGCATGCTTGCTGCGTAACCGAAGGTCCCTGGTTTGAACCCCGTTGGTGACGAGATTTATTTCAAATGATTGTTCGGACGGACTTTAAGCTCGTCCAGTTATGATTAATACTGGTTTCAACCAGGACGTATCACAGCTAGGTAAATGGATCAACGGGCAAAGTGTGGTATTAGCCATATCACCTTCTCGGGTGCCAATACATACGATCAAGATAATGAGGTACTCTAACTATCTCTAAGCGTAAGCCCAAAAGGGTCTGAGTAGTAAATAAAAAAAACAGATATTGAAAGCAAAATACTTCAAAAATCATTAAGAATGGAGGACTATGTTATTCTATAAAAAATGGTTGGATCAAACAGTTGAGACATTATAAGCTAATGCGGATTTAATATCTACCTTTTAGCAAACACCTTATGTTAAAACATTGGAGGATAAGGATTTATTTTAAGCTTCATTTCCGGATAAATGAATACGAGACATCCACTTATAAGCTGAAATCTGTCCTTTCAAAATGGTATATTCTGAAGAATTGACATGATTAAGGCGTGTGCATTTGGGTCATTAAAAAATAGTTCCGGCTAATCTATGTCAGCATGTCTTTTCTTAAGAACAAATTTTAAATTGTATCTGAAGCTATTTGCCACGTAGTCTAATCATTCAAATACTTTCAGTATGTTTTTGAAAGCCTTACCAATTTTAGGGGCTATAAAATTGTACTAAACTATTGCTAACAATATTTAATGAATGATATGATTCCCATAATTGAAAATGAATTAATCGTTAAAATATATTTAGATAAGAAAATTTCATACCATACGTCATACATAATTGAACTAACTTCAATCTTTATTTCCATTCCTTTAAGCGATATGTCTGAAAAATTTGCACGTATCCATACCCGAGGCGGTAGCAGTCGGTGATAGAGTGACACTTTCATGCTTCTATGACATGGAAAATGTAAGATAACAAACGAAACGATATCCTGTAATACGATTTTACTGTTGACACTTGGGTTTTCCATTTTACAGGCCGCCTTATACTCAGTGCGATGGTATTTCGAGAATGAAGAATTTTATCGATATGTACCAAAAGAGCAGCCACCGACAAGAGTTTTTAAAGTTTTCGACATCCCTGTCGATGTGAGTTGCATGGGCTCCCATAAAATGATCCATGTCCTTGTTGATTTTTTTTTTCTTTTCGCATTTTCATCATCGTTCTCTCTATGAATATTCACTTTCAGGTGCAAAAATCGACAGAGCATCGAGTGGTTATACATTCTGTGACACGCAGCCATTCGGGAAGTTATATGTGTGAGGTATCAGCGGATGCACCGCTATTTCACACAGAATCAAGTTCCGGAACGATGTTAGTCGCCGATTTACCGAAATCGGAACCAACTATCACAGTTTTAGGAATGAGTGGTGTGGAAAGTAAACGCTTTGTCAACCGTCATGAAACGTTTAAGGCACATTGTGCGGCTGGTCCTTCTTATCCTGCCGTGAATTTTACGTGGTTCGTCAATGGAGTTCAGTTGCCGGTAAGTGTGGGATTAATTGATTAAGCATAAATTATTTAAATCAGCTCTTCATTAACATTATTATCAGTCTACGCACTCTGGCGTACGGGACACGAATAACTTCCTCAACGCCATCAGCTTAACCGAATCCTGGTCGGAACTTCTGGTCCAAGTGGACAATCATGTTTATGCACCCTCAACGCGAAAATTGATTATCAGGTGTGAAACCAATATTTACAGCCTCTACAGAGGAGCAGCCCAAGTTGAACTTTTCGTCGTGTGGAATCCTAGAGATGAATTTTGGCTCAATGGCGGGAAAGTGAGTCCTACAATTGATCAACGCGGCAATCGAGGAGATCCTGATAACTCACCACTTACTGGTGGCGCTTCGAGCAGTCGAAGGGAGCTTTTTAATTCTATAACGAAAATTAACTTTAGTTTATTACAATCCTTAGAAGTACTACTCGCTCTACTGTTAGTTCGAATGAGTCTGTGAGACTTACTTTAGAACATGTTAATAAGTTAAGAGTAAAGCTGTGATTGTGTTTGCACTGCTAAAATGAATCTGTATTATTATTGTTGTAAGTAAATATTTATTATAATTTATTACTGCTTACAAAAGATGAACATAGACAAAGTGATGCGAAGCATTGAAAAAAAAATGTTTTGGTTTCAAATCAAGTTTGCAAATACATATTAAATAATTTACTGAATCATTGCAAAGCTGGTTGAAGCTCATGATGATTGACATACCCCTACTTATTTTCAAAAGAAAAGACCTTGCGTGAAATAACACCTCTCTATCTAAAATTCGAAAGCATTGTAATCAAAACATAAAGAATACAAAACAAAAACAAAACAGAAAGCTCTAATTGAAATGAAAATCATATAAACTGTACAATAAAAAATTGTCATATATCTTCGGTTGGGATATGAAACAAAATGTAAATTAATGCAAATATTTTTAAAATAGTTATAGGAATAAAAATAAAATTTTAAACAATACAGTATTGCACTAATTAGCTTAAGCTCTAAAGTAGCAAAAATATTATAGCAACGTGATTCTTGACGAGATGGCCAAACATTCGAAGTGGAAACAGCAGATTAAGCAGGTAAAGTGCAGTTCAAACAACCGCCACAAAATAAAAAAAAAAATGTTGTGTAAAGTTTTATAACTAAATAAAAAATGGTACAACCACAACTGCATATTTTGGAATATTATTTATTAGAATTTTGCTACTTCCTTAGTTGCTGCCATTTTGACGCTTGCTTCAAGCCACTTCGAAACGTAAGTGAATTGCTTATGTGTGTAAATAAAGAAATTTGACACCATTTGATTTAAATGTAAGAAAAAGATCGTAGCAGTCTTTGTGTATAGACGTCTTTTAAATCGTTTCCGTCAAACGCTTTTAAAAATTAAATTAATTTTTAAAACAAGTTGGGTAGACAGACCTATGCTCATGTCAGAAGGGTTTTGTACTCAACTTACAAAATGCAGTTACCAGGAACGAATAAAATCAAGAAACATGTCAAAGACGATTTAATTGGAGAAAATGTGAAATTCGAGGATCATACTATTATTAACAAAGTTGAACGAATTTTGACTTCTGAGGTATTTGTTATAGTTATACCCATAAATATCTCCTTTGATATTTTTTTTCAGATTTTTTAGATCACTGGTGTTCATTCGCGAGGGAGGAAACACATTTTACATGTATTTCCCCCCCCCCCCTGTGCTCCCACTGAAGCAAAAACTGTCAGTTTAAGAACTGTTTTGAAAAGCTCTCATAGAGAACTTTCAGTTGATACTCATATCGGCTACCCTTCATGAAATTTTTTTTCAGGGGCCACTCCTCTGTACTGTAATCATCGATTCATGGCCTATTTTTTCGAATCCTAGAATGGTTACAAAGCCCTTTTGCTAGGAGCTCTCTCCTGCCTCTTCGACTTGTTTCAATTGTATGTACTCATCTTCATGATACCTATCACTCCTAAAATTTTGATGCAAATTCTAGCAAAGCTGTAGTGTCTAAGTCGGTAAAATGCGCATATGGCTCCATAGCAATATTTTTCCATAGTAATACAGGGCATATTGCTCCATAGTAATACACGAAAATTCAAATCGCTATAACTTCGGTAAATACTATTCGATCTTTATGAAACTTTCAGGAAAGATCAACCTTATAAAAAGTCATCTCTTTGTTAAATTTTATTCAGTTTAAGGGTACCGTTTAGGTTTTATTCAAGAAAACACAAAATCGATAAATCATACTATTACTAACAAAGTTGAGTGAATTTCAACTTCTCATGTATTTGTTGTTGTTGTACTCATTAAGGCCTACATTTATGAATTTTGTCAAATTTTTCGGATGGAAGGTGTCCAATCGCGAGGGGGGGGTATGCGAAAAGTTCGTACATTTCCCCTTCCCCTACCCCCCTCGGTACATATAAGACAATTTTAAGACTTGTTTTGAAAAGATCTCATTGAGACCTTTCCAATGACACCCTACTCGACTACCAATGGTGAAAATTTTTTTTTGAGGGGTCACCCCCCTATATGGGGAGACCCCCCTTAAACGCCTTTGAAAAATTTTTCCACCCTTGAACTTTCAAGAGGTCACCACTTCTGACCTTTCTACAAAGTTTCATGGCTGTAGCCTTTATAGTTTCGGAGAAAAAGTGCTGTGACATACAGACGGACGGACGGACGGACGGACGGACGGACGGACGGACGGACAGACGGACAGACGGACACAGGTCGTGATTGCAATAGGGTTTTGTATTTTAGTACAAAACCCTAAAAACGACAGTCCAAAGTTAATTTTTATCGGAATAAGCTTATAATGTCGATTAACCGAAGAAATGGTAATTAAAGAAAATATCGAAGGTAATTCTAATCAAGATAATGATTTAAATTTTATTCAGTGTTTCGAAAGTAAAAATAAGGAGAAAAAATCAACAGAGTTAATGCCGAAAAATTAACTATCAGGACGAAACCACTGGTTGACTTCAAGTCAGCCAAAGATGCGCATACGGTCGATCTTCTTCAGGTGCTCAAAGAAGTTGCATCAGAAATTGACTTTGTTTCAGTCAAAACCTTTGCGACAAGAAGGTCGAGAGCAGTTCAAGTGCCCTTCAACAAATAAGGTACTTGAACTTCCGAGTGGTGGGGTGGGAGCACCCCCAGTAAAAGAAGTCAACCAATGTTACCGATGTCAAAGATTTGGACATTCAGCTGCAAATTGCGCCATGCAGTATCGGTGAGTGCAAATTGGCTCAGACGGAGCCTAAAGAAAAACTATACTGCATTAACTGCGGCGTTTTTTGTCACCCGGCATCATATCGAGGAGGCTCCCGATATCAAGATGCAAAAGTTAAATTTTCTCCAAAGCGAACACAAGTACACCGTAATGTCATACCTTCCAACTTCGGCAAGCCCGAAGTATCTTTTGCACTCGCCGCTAGAGGAACCGCAGAAAATGCTGGAAATAATGTAAATAATGTAAGTGGCAATAGTGAGCTGCTTCTCAAAATTTACCAGCAACTAATTCTTTTCTCGGAGAGAATCAACAAACAAGATTCAAATATTAACTTTTCAGCGTTAAGGTCTTTCAAATGCCTCAAAATAACTTGTCCCCCAGTCACATTCTTATGGATAGGCTTTGCCTCATTTCGATCAACGTCAACTCTATCGTTGCTATACATCGACGTGAATATCTCCTTGAATTTATTGTTAAGCAACAGCCTGCCATCATACCTCTCACTTAAAACTATCTCAATTCATGGCACTCCATGGCATTCAAAGATTTTGCATTCGTTAGAAACGATAGGGTAAACGGTGATGGGGGAGGTGGCACCGGGATATTGGTTAGAAGGCCCTATTGTTTCCAAAATATTGAAAAGCTCGAATTCAAAAGCTTTGAACTGCTTGAAGTGTCCGTTATCAAAATTTCGCTGCCAGGTGGGGATAACCTCTTCGTTATCTCTGCCTATGCAACTGGTCGAAATGTTCTCATGTTCAAGGAGGAGCTCAATACATTGTTTGAAATACTCGAATTGAACAGGCTGCATAATTATTATATTTTTGCCTGTGACCTCGATGCCAAGCATAATCATGGCTAAACACCACCAATAATCCAAGAGGTGTTTTCCTGAAATCGCGGATAACAGAGAACCAAATTGAATACAGGTGGAACGTATATGCGTCGGAGCTCCAAATATACCCAAGGACAAATTCATATTTGGACCTCTGCATTGCTGATGCAAGGCTTGAATTCAGCTTTAATAGTCCTCAACGGAAACTGCAGGTGCTTCCATACGATAGCGACCATAATGCAATCGTAATGGAAATCAACAACAAAGATATGATGTCTTCCTCATTCCAATTCAGCATGAAAATCATCGGTTGAATTTCAAAAAACAGACTCGGAAAAGTTTGAAAATAAGTTTAATTGAGATTACCAGAAGCAATTTCCCCCTTCTGATGATGGCAACGCTTGCTCAATGGTTGTTAATAACAGAAATCTAAAGAACGAGGAAATAGACCTCTAATTGTCAAAGTTAGAAAAGCTGACGTATGAAACAATCGAGAAAGTAGTTCCCAAGATTAAACATCGAAACAATATGGAAGGATATGAAACACCAACCATCGCAAGGTTGGAAAGATTGAAAAGCCTTCTTCTCATACGCGTCAACTACATCTTTCGGTAATTTTTGGACTACAACCATCCCTCGTAGAATTTACTTAAATTACACTTGAAGAATGTCCGAAACTTAATCTGCTCATACTTCAGGAGTGAGGTCAGCAATCAATGGGCTAAAAAACTGAGAGGTATTAGCCCACAGGATCCAGATGGCGTTTTCATGGAAGTGAATAGCTTATTCCGTAAGAGATCTCGAGTGAAGGTATCGAATCTTGGAGTCACTAATGATGAGATAAATCTTTTCGATAGGGCTGTTTTCAAAATCGATCGTACGACTCCAGATAGAAATGGAAACAGGATTATATGTGATGGTTTGCCAAAACTTGCTCTGATTGAAACTCATTTTGAATTGGTTCATCTACCAAACCCTGAAAGAGGGAACGAAATATTTTCAGAGGTTGATGAAGCAAAAATTTCCGACTTCAAATCAAGCCTGAACGGCCAATCAATTCTTCATTTCAATGAAACATTAACATCCGACCTCATACCGAGCTTGAATCTTATTGATTATTTTGTCAGCTTTGAAGACTTGTGTTTCATATTTGGCAAAATAAACAACAAAAAATCATGTGGCACTGATAGTATTCCAAATATAGTTCTCCAACATTTGCCTGAGGTTGCTATTAGGAATTATTGCATATTGTTCAACAACATGTTGAGCAATTTATATTTCTCAAATGAGTGGAAAAAGGCCAAGGTGTTTCCAATCTTGAAGAAAGGAAAAAAATTCCCCTACCCTAAAAGCATTCGCCCAATCAGCTTGCTGCGTAACATCAGCAAGATGTTTGAAGTGATACTAAACAAAGTATTAAACGCCCACATTGAGAAATATGAGTTGATGCCGAATTGCCAATTTGGTTTTCGTGCCAGGCATTCGACCGCACATGCGATAACGAAAGTAACCTCAGTCATCTGTTGAAAACTAAACAACAAAGAATGCGTTGGAGCATGTCTCATTGATATGGAGAAAGCCGTCAATACGGTGTCGTTAGATGGACTAATTTTTAAACGCCTTCAGGATAGGTACCCCAGACACCTTGTTGCCATAATATTTTATACGGGAAATCGTTTGTTGTAACTGATGGAAATCTGACATCAATGCCTGACTTCAAGGTCTTGAATGGTCTACAACAAGGAACAGTTACTGCGCATCCGCTTATTTCAATATTCATTCGCAAGCTATTGAATGGCATCGATTTTAACATCTCGCCAACGCGATCATTGGTAGCGTTTGCTGATGATCTGATCATCTATACGGCAGACCGAAAAGCTATAAAAGTTCAAAGCAATCTTCAAAAAATATTTAATGATGTGCAGCTCTACACCGACAATTGGCGAATGAAAATCAATGCGCAGAAGTGCGAAACAATTTTGTTTCGGACAACGCTGCAGGGGGCCAGTCAAGACCTGAAACGTAATTGGAAGGATTTCCACATTATGGCTGGTGAGGGTAGTTTAGAACGGAAGTCCCATAAATCCTATGTTCGATACCTCGGTATTCATCTCGACCAGTATCTGTACTATACTGAAGATATCAAAATCATACTCAACAAAGCTCAAAAAGTAGTCATGGCCCTACGAACACTGTGTTATTCTAGATACATCGATCAAAAGGTCAAAATTATCTGTTATAAGACCCTGGTTAGACCAGTTTTGACATATGCATGTCAGGTCTGGTACAACCAGAGTGCTAGTACTATGGAAAGATTAAGAGTTTTCGATAGTAAATGTCTTTGTGCATGTACTGATTTCCACAGGAAGCCTAAGACGAACTGGAAGCACTATATATCGAATAGAAAAAACTAACAAACTGCTCAAGTGACAAGAGTCGATATCTTCATACTGAAACTTCTTCGGAATCAAATCGCAAGATCTGCAACTGTGAGTGAAAACCCCTGGATTTCACAGCCGTTCCACCTTAAAGACAGGAATATTGTGAGTTGCCTCGATACTGGCTTTGTCACTCCAAGAAGCATTCGTGAATTTGGACATGAATCGATATGCTGTTGATTCTGACGGTGTCCCAATCATATATCACATATATAGACGGGCCACCAATAAGAAGATAAAATATCCTCCGAATTTCAATTCACGAGACCAACAATCCCAATGGAGATATTCATTTGCTAGATTCGTTGAGGCTGGTCGAGCTGAGAGGGAGCAATCTAGGTATAAGTGGCTGAATGACAAGGTCGTGTTTATTTTCAGTTTTTGTGTTTTTCATTACTTAGTTGTTAGTTTCATCTCATTATTGCTACAGCTAGTGTTGTTTTTTATTAATATTGTAAATTAGGGATAGGTTAAAAGGGTTTTTTCAATTTTTTTTAGTGAGTATGTTTAGAATTAGGGTGTTAGATATTAGGTATATGATAAAAGTTCACTGTTGTATTAGCAATATAAGTTATTTTTGAACAATGCTGGTGGGTTTTTTATCCTTTTTCCAATTGAATCAAAAAAAAAATGTAAAAGTCTTAATTAATTTAAATTTGCTATTGTTTTTTTTTTCGTTAAATGTGTTTCATTGATAACGTATAAATTTAGAGAGCCAATTGGGCCATTAAGTTTGCGTAGTTTTATTGTTTGGAATTTGCTTTATGTTCTTTTTAAAATTTATAACGATTGGTATTGATTTAAGCGCTTTTGACTTTGCCTTTGACTTTGATTTAAAGGAAGGTAGTTGAAAAAGTTGATTTTGATATAAACAAATATTTATGCTCTTAGTAATTCAGTGCTTAAGAAAATCGCTGAATGGAAATCTGTTTTAAATTTATTTTACTATAATTCTTTAAATAATGAAAATGTTTCAATTAAAATTTGTAGCTGATTTAATCTTTAGACAATTTTTTTGACTGTATTTTCTATAAATTAATTAGTTCACTAGATAAGATTAACTTAACTTGTGTTGACGGGCATGCGCACGTTTAGTTAATTGATTTTTTTTACTGCTCGATTAAGGAATCAATTTAGGGCTTATACTACTCGGAAGGAATAAGCAAAGTTTTCTGAAATGTAGAGCGCTCAAATTTCAGATGAAAAACCGTTCAAATTTGAAAAATAAATTATCTTATTGAAGAATCGATTTCTTTATAATAATAAATCTAAAAAGATAATAAACTATTTAGATTAATATTTATTTAATCATGATTGCGGTGGGAATCCCTTTTGGATTTAATATTTTTTGGTATTATAGGGGGAAAATAACAGCTTCTTGAAGTTCTTGACTTTTTACATGCTTGTATTTGACTTGTACTTTTAGAACTCATTTGATTATATCATTTTTATAAATTAATATATTTTAATAAAAATTTATTAGTAAATACTTCAAATTATGTTACGTTGAAATATCTATAGGAAAGAACCCCGCATACTGCACACGCCGTCTGACTCAAATAAATACGAAGACATTTCAAGAATTTTGAGGAGACCCCGAACTAGGTGTTAGACTCATTTTTCGCAAAGAAAGTGGCCACGGAGCTGGAGTTAGCATACCTGTTGAAGGAAGGGAAAGAATGGAGATAGCAGACCGCACCTGAAGGTGGAAATATTGAGCCAGGTGTTTCTTGGGTTGTTGGATTTCGGGGCCTCAAACACGACAATTGGTGGTGATGGTTGAAAGCGGCTAGAGAAGATAGGTTTGGAGCAAAGACATATAAACAAATGGACGAGCAACGAGAATCTGTGTACTCGTCCATGTGAGAAGCAAATTTGCCACATAAATAAGTTATAAATAACTTACGCTCTCGAAACTATGTGATTCCCTCTGCTTCTCCTTCCCCTTTGTTACCACACAGGTTTTTCTTTTCTCTCTTCAGAAGAATCACTTTCCCCACTGACACCCGCGCACACCAACGAAATTTCATTTCAGTTTGAGTAAAACAACAAACAACTCTCACGGAAAACTCGAACGTCAAAGCAAAAGAAAATCGAAAAAAGCGCGAACCACGCGGGAAAACTCATGTGTCAAAGCGGATGGAAATTTCATAAATTTTTAATTAAAACAGTGAATTAAAGTTCCGATTACGTACGCGCGATCTTTAAAATTAAAAACTTTTTAAATGTGAACGTGTTTCGCCGTGAATAGAGTGCTAAATTAAAAGCATATCGCCTCAAACCTCAACTTCACATAACTTTTAGCGCAGGTTGCCAATTGCTTCGGCTCTCACGACCGGTTGCGGATCCAGTACTCTCTATATCTATGGTTTGGAGTAAATAAATTACCTCATGGTAGCATTCGTATGGCAGATATCGACGGGTGCGATGTGGCAGGGGTGGCGAGCATCCCGATGAAATTGCCTTCAAGGCTTAATTTGCCGCAGGTTTTGGTTGATCCCTCGTTACCTCAAAAGATTATCTTTGGGGTTGATTTCATTCGTCAATTTGGGTTAGTGGATGGCTTTGAGGGAGAGCGAATGGAATTTTGTGAATGCATGTCATCAGACCCACGGCCTCCTAAATTAAACAAAGGTATTACCACAAACATATCGATGTGTAATTAAACTCTATGCTAGAACAGCACGTGGCCATCGCCAATATTATTGGTAAAGAAGAATGATTCTACGTTCCGCTCCTGTGACGATTACCGGAAGCTCAAAAAAGGTTATGGATCATGATACTTGCCCTATCTCATACATATCAGCAATTTAGATAAATTGCAGGAGGAGAAATTTCTGTCTCCAATGGATATGAAGTTAGCATATTGGCAGGTCCCGGTAGAAGAGAAATCGAGGCATTTGCCGTGCCTAAGCGAGAATTGTTCCATTTTTGACGAATGCTTTTCGATCTGCAAAATGCTCCAGCAACGTTTTAACATTTGGTGAGCCAGATTTTGAGTGTGCACATTGAACTCATCGTGTTCCATATTATTATCGTGACAAAGGACATCAAGAAACACTTGGACATATTGGCTGAGGTATTTCGGCGATTACACGAGACTGTCTTAAAGGTTTCATGCGAGAAGTGTGACTTCTGTCGGCCTCGACTTCGATATTTGTAGTACCCGGTTAGTGCAGCGGGCTTGAATGTGGATCCAGAGAAGGTGCAGAGTATGCTAGATATACCAGCTCAAAGAAATGTGGAGGGTGTATGACATTTTTCAGGGATGGTAGCTTGCTACAGGGGATTCACCCCAGGCTTTGCAGTACTTATAGCTCCGTTGACCAACCTTCTCAAGAAAAACACTCAGTTCGTGTGGAGTGCTTCCAGGCAAGCAAAGATGAAGTTAGCCAGCGCACCCATTTTGCTTGCCCAGACTATGATCATACTTTTTCGATATATACGAACGCATTAGGTTTGGGTGTGAGGGCGGTGCTCTCTCAATATCATGCGGATAAAGAGAAGGTAATATACTACCATAGTATACTCAACTAGTAACCACACTCCAACAACCCTCCGGAAAAATTCGAACACAAGCCGAACAGCGAGCCATAAATCTTCGGTAGCAGGTAGATGGTAAACGCTGATGCGAGGAATGGCGCGAATATAAACATATGCTTCGACGAGAGATTTCAGGGCTACCAGAGCTAAAAAATCAATAACATTGCAGAAAAACAAATTCGTTCCATGCAATCTTTTAGTTTTTTATTAGGATCTGGCAGCACTCCTATGTTCTGAAATGCGTAAAAGAACACGTGCGTCGGAAATTTTATTTGCATTTTGCTTTGTTTCTTAAGCGCGCCAAATATGGGATCAGCTGTCATGCCCCGGATCAGCTGACGTGCCCCTGGGAAAATTCAAAAAGTGTGCAACACAGAGTAAATGAAAGGTGTGGGTACTAGTTGAGTATACTATGTATACTACCTGATCCGATCTTTATCCGAAGCGAAACGCAGATACTTTACAACAAAGAAGGATTGACTGGCCGTACTATGGGTGAAATTAAGACCATACATAGAGGGGATCTTCATTCGCTGGCATGGCTAAATAAGCAACAATCAGCCAAATTCTGGAGGAGAAAA
Organism: Odontomyia ornata; assembly: GCA_963969285.1. Lineage (NCBI taxonomy): Eukaryota > Metazoa > Arthropoda > Insecta > Diptera > Stratiomyidae > Odontomyia > Odontomyia ornata. The sequence goes on from OZ017739.1 coordinate 28,015,646, forward strand.
TATTTTTGTTGTTGGAGGTGCCTAGATATGTGATGGCTGATAATGACGTACAATTTTGGGAGAAGTTGTTCACATGAATGGTGGAATCAAATGGAGCTTCGATAAAACAGAGCCCGGCTGAACGACGCAACCAAAATATAAAGAAGATGCTATGGTCGTACGTCCAGGATAACCATCATGATTGGGACTTCTAGTTAGCAAAATGTGGAAGTGCGCTACGTTAACCACGAAGTCACAAAGGTGACGCCATATTTCTTCAATTTTGGTAGGGACATGGTCACATTCAGAGAGAGAAATGAACCTCTCAAATCCAGAGTATAGAAGCTCGAGCCCTGAAATCCTGCAAATCAGCTAGAGAAGGTGTGGAAGGACGTCCTGCAATGCATGAGCCAAGTGGCAGAGTGTAGTCGAAAACAATACAATTTTTGACAACGCTAAATAAGATTGGAGGTTTGCGATAAAGTATGGAGGGAAAACTACGCAATTTTGGTCGCGTTGAGTTATTTCTTGGCTGAACTGGCTCCGGAGTATAAAGGTCTATTTAACATAAAAGAGGGGGTATCTAGCTGAACATATAGACTGGAAAGTGAAGTGCAAGAAGATTGTGATATATGGATATATGGCATGGACCTAAAAACTTATGTACAGTAAGAGTGAACGATGCCTTTCAGTGGGAATCCGAGAAAGAACGTCTATATCTCTGCAACAATTACTCGCGTCAATATGGCATGTTGAGAAGGAGAAAGTATTTAAGCTTAGAGAGGGAAAAAAGAAAAATAAATATATCAAATAAGAACTTATTCCCTAGGGGTTGCGTACATACACAGATGGTAACTAACTTAACGCATCTCGGCCGTTCAGTCGTTCTCCCGTTTTCTGGTGTTTCTTACCTCCTTCGATTTTACCTTCATTTTCTGCTCTGGATTTAATGCAACTATTCTCTACAATAAAAGAAATTTAAAGTTGGAAAAAGGAAAGAAGACAGAATACCCTTCGAAACGTGACCCCGTTGATGTTAACATTAGCCTGAATCAATTTTAGGGTTTTGTAAAATAATTTTCCCAAAACCCTAATATAATCGTGCCCTGTCTGTCCGTCCGTCCGTGTGTCACAGCAGTGTTTCTCGCAAACTACTTAAGTTAAAAACACCAAATTTTGTATGTAGGTATAAAGTGAGGCTCTCATGAAAGTTCAACCACAAAAAAATTATTCAAGAGGGTTCTCTCCATTGAGGGGAGTTGCTCCCAAAAAAAAAATTTCGATAAAGTTATTCAATATGGATATCAGATGAGAACTTTTCAAAACAAGTCTTAAAACTACATTTCTTGCTTTGAGGGCGCACAGGGAGGGGAAATACACGAAAAATTTGTATCCCCCCCTCGCGATTGGACATCTGTGATGCGAAAAATCTGAAAAAAATTATGGAGGTAGGTGCTTATGAGTACAACAACAATAAATACCTCAGAAGTCGAAATTCCTTCAACTTTGTTAATAATAGCATGATCTACGAATTTCACATTTTCCCCAATAATATCGTATAGGTACTCTTAAGTTCACCAAAATTAGATATTCAAGTATCCCTGGATAAAGCCGCAATACTCTGTAAGTTTGACGAAAATCAAATTATATTCACGGAAGTTATAGCCATTTGAAATTTCTCCAATTACAACAACAATAACACATGATTTTGGTATTTTATGGACTTTCATTCGGTTCAGACACTGCAATTTTGATTTGATCTTCTTATGGTTTTCAGATAAGATCGAAAATATACATACTTTTGGAATTCAAGATTTGAGTGATTTTTTTTAGTTTACAACACCGTTGAAAATGGAGAAACAATGGATGTTCTTAAAAACGTGCACATCTCTTTGACATGTTTCTTGAGTTTATTGCTGGTAAATGTATTTAGGAGAAGTTGGGTATAAAACTCTTCCAACGTGAGCGCGTTATTTATTCCTCTGTCTTTTAATTTTCTTAGCTGCTCCTCCGTTGTTCTTTGAGGTCACCTCCATTTGAATCCTTCCTGTCCCTCGGATGTTGTAGCTAAGATAAAAACGGTTGTGGGTAGTTACAGTGGATTATAAACTCCTAGGTACGAAGCGAGGGCTAGAAGAGGGAAACACTAAGGTAGTTAGAATAGCTTTTCTGCTTCCCCCTCTTTTCACTCCTGAATAACCAGTCAGCTCCACAGGATAAGATTTTTGAAGTTAGAGCAAGGAAAACAAGTTGGGTTGACAGACCTATGCTCATGTCAGAAGGGTTTTGTACTCAACTTACAAAATGCAGTAACCAGCAACGAATAAAATCAAGAAACATGTCAAAGACGATTTTATTGGAGAAAATGTGAAATTCGAGGATCATACTATTATTAACAAAGTTGAACGAATTTTGACTTTTGAGGTATTTGTTATAGTTATACCCATAAATATCTCCTTTGATAATTTTTTCAGATTTTTTAGATTACGGGTGTCCATTCGCGAGGGAGGAAACACATTTTTCATGTATTTCCCCCCCTGTGCAAAAACTGTCAGTTTAAGAACTGTTTTGAAAAGCTCTCATAGAGAACTTTCAGTAGATACTCATATCGGCTACCTTTCATGAAATTTTTTTTCAGGGGCCACTCCTCTGTACTGTAATCATCGATTCATGGCCTATTTTTTCGAATCCTAGAATGGTTACAAAGCCCTTTTGCTAGGAGCTCTCTCCTGCCTCTTCGACTTGTTTCAATTGTATGTACTCATCTTCATGATACCTATCACTCCTGAAATTTTCATGCAAATTCTAGCAAAGCTGTAGTGTCTAAGTCGGTAAAAAGCGCATATCGCTCCATAGCCATATGTTTCCATAGTAATACAGGGCATATTGCTCCATAGTAATACAGGAAAATTCAAATCACTTTAACTTCGGTGAATACTATTCGATGTTTATGAAACTTTCAGAAAAGATCAATCTTATTAATAGTCATCTGTTTGCTAAGGGTACCGTTTAGATTTTATTCAAGAAAACACAAAATCGATAAATCATACTATTACTAACAAAGTAGTGTGAATTTCGACTTCTGATGTATTTGTTGTTGTTGTACTCATTAAGGCCTACATTCATGATTTTTTCTGATTTTTCGGATGGAAGGTGTCCAATCGCGAGGGGGGGTACGCGAAAAGTTCGTACATTTCCCCTTCCCCTGCCCCCCTCAGTACTTATAAGGCAATTTTAAGACTTGTTTTCAAAAGATCTCATTGAGACCTTTCCAATGACACCCTACTCGACTACCAATGGTGAAATTTTTTTTTGAGGGGTCACCTCCCTATATGGGGAGACCCCCCTTAAACGCAATTGAAAAATTTTTCCACCCTTGAACTTTCAAGAGGTCACCACTTCTGACCTTTCTACAAAGTTTCATGGCTGTAGCCTCTATAGTTTCGGAGAAAAAGTGCTGTGACATACAGACGGACGGACGGACGGTATTTTAGTACAAAACCCTAAAAAATTGATAGCGGGTTTTTGGATTGATTTGCTTGATTGAAAGATACGGTAGAAGATTGAATGGAATGTTATGTCGTGAATTGAGTAGGTATAGCTAAATTTAAATAGCGTTATGAAGATTGCAAAGGGATGAAGGTGTGGAACAGTGCTAGTATTATAATCCAGAAGCGCTTATGCGAGGAGGGAAGTACAAGGGCGTTTGTAGCTAGGAAAAGAGCTAGAAGGTACGACAACTTGAATTACCCTACAATATAGGATAGAGGTCGACTATAGGATTGATGTAGAATATAAGATGGATGCAGAAGTTACAAGCTCAGGGTTGAGGTAAGGTAGTGAAATCTAATGAAATACATATATGTTCAGGAAAAAAAATACACAAATAAAACAAGAAAACTACCCTTTTAAAAGCAAAAAACTCGTTCACAACTGGTATTATCTCCTTTATTTTCCATCTTTTTGTTGCCTGTGCCCTATACGTGGCCTGTATTTCCCTTCTTCCGTTTCTATTTTAATTTTTTTTTTCAAGAACTGGAATTGACGATTCATTTTTATTTTTTCTCGGGTCGTTAGTTGCGGTCGTCAAATTATAACCTTAAATAGATAAAGCAGCTCACCAATTAATTTAGATTCATTTGATTGTGTATATAAGGAATTAGTGAATTAAGTTTCAAGGACGAGGTAACTTATCGAAGCTCAGACGTGAAGTTATATAATTGAGTTGATTTTTGTTGCAATACGTTTAATATACGAGAAACCTTTCAAAAAGAGTGCGAATCTCAGGGAAATTTGGTCAAAGCAGGGAGAACGGTTACGTCGTAATATCTATGGGGAAAATTCTCTATACCACACAAGCCATCTAAATTGAATAAATACGAAGATGCTTAAAGAATTCAGAGGAGACTCCAAATCACGGTATGGGATTCATTTTTCGTAAAATTTAAATGATTGGGATCAAATAATGATTCGACGATAAGGTATTAAATGTAGTGATGTAGCTTGTGATAGTAGAATATTTTAAGAACTACAACAATAGCCATAGCCATCATTATCGTCAACAACATAGAAGCATGAGTACAACTGGAGCAAGCCTTATCTGAAGCAACCTTAGTCTATACCGGAGCATGAAACTAGAGTAATAATAACTCAGGCTACTCAAACACTGTATTACATGAATCAAATCAAAAAAGGAACGCGAATTTGATATCTTCTTATGCAACCAATGCCAACAATTTCACCAGTGAATTGCCAGAGCCTTGTCACACGAGCACCTCCAGGCTACTCAAACACTGTATTACATGAATCAAATCAAACAAGTTGGGTAAACAGACCTACGCTCATGTCAGAAGGGTTTTGTATTCAATTTTCAAAATGCAGTCACCAGATTGAATAAAGTCAAGAAGCATGTCAATGACGATTATATTTGAGAAACTATGAAATTCGAAGATCATACTATTATTAACAAAGTTGAACGAATTTCGACTTCTGAGGTTATTGTTATTGTTACACTCATAAATACCTCCCTTGATAATTATTTCAGATGTCCATTCGCGAGGGAGGAAACACATTTTTCATGTATTTCCTCCCGTGCCCCACTGAAGCAAAACTGACAGTTTAACAACTGTTTTGAAAAGCTTCCATGAAAACTTTCATTTCATACTCATATCGGCTACGTTTGATGAATTTTTTTTTCAGGTGCCACTCTCCTGTACTGTTATCATCGATTAATAGCCAATTTTTTCGAATCCTGCAGTTGTTACAAAGCCCTTTTGCTAGAAGCTCCCTCCCCCCTCCTTGACTTGTTTCACTTATGAGTATTAATTGTAGGTACTCATCTTCAGTCATTCATTAAATTGAATCAAGTGTTCAAAGCATGCACCTTAAACGTTGAAGTTGGGAAGAAATAACTCAAAATTATTCAATCTTCGCATTTAAAACAGCCACTATTTTGTTTTACGATTACTGATACCACTAGCTGATTCTCAAAGGTATTCATGACACCTATCATTCCTGAAATTTTCATGCAAATCCTAGTAAAACTGTGGTGGCTGAGTCGGTTAAAAAGCGCATGTTGTTCTATAGCCATATGTTGCCATAGTAATACATGCAGCGCATATTGTTCCATAGTAATACAGGAAATTTCAAACAACTATAACTTCGCTAAATATGATTCAATCTGTATGAAACTTGCAGGGTTAATTGATCTTATAAATAATCATCTGTGTACTGAATTTCATAGAGTTTAAGGGTACCGGTAAGACTTTATTGAAGAAAATATAAAATCTAAAATCATACTATTACTAACAAAGTTGAGTGAATTGCGACTTCTCACGTATTTGTTGTTGTTGTACTCATCAAGGCCTACATTCATGATTTTTTTCAGATTTTTCGGATCACAGGTGTCCAATCGCGAGGGGGGGGACACAAATTTTTCGTGTATTTCCCCTCCCTGTGCGCCCCTCGAAGCAAACTTTGCCAAACTAAGACCTGTTTTGAAAAGTTCTCATGAAGACCTTCCATTTGATACCCATATCGGCTACCTTCAATGAAATTTTTTTTTCGGGGGGTCACTCCCCTATATGGGGAGACCCCCCTTAAATACCTTATAAAATCTTTTTGTACCTGAACTTTGAAGAGAGCACCACTTTACACCTACTCAAAAAATTTGATGCTTCTAGCTTAAGTAGTTTCCGAGAAAAACTGCTGTGACACACGGACGGACGGACGGACGGACGGACGGACAGACAGACGGACAGACGGACAGACAGGACGCGATTTTAGAAGGGTTTTGTAAAATTATTTTACAAAACCCTAAAAAGGAACGCGAATTTGATATCTTCTTATGCAACCAATGCCAACAATTTCACCAGTGAATTGCCAGAGCCTTGTCACACGAGCACCTCCAGTGAAGCAGAGATGAATATCGCACAATAAGAACTTCCTCAATTACAAAATTTTAACAAGCAGATTGGTAAAATTAACGCAACAAAGATTCAATCCGTTTTCAATAAATCGACTGTGAGTAGCTTGGCGTATAGCGGCGGATTCAAAGCAAATTAGGCGCAAAATGTATTTGCCAAGACAAATAGTGAATTCTAGTGTAGTGTCACCTGGAGATCCAACCTTACATGAGCCGGAGGCAGCAACAGTCCTGACAGTACAAGCTAATAATAGCGAGGGCAACAGAGAACAACTATCAATGGTAGCCAACCCAAATTTTGACGAAAGATAGAACAAATTGAAGTAACAGAAGAGTACCTCTGCCAGAAAGGTTTCGTGAAACAATAAGTGGACCAAACAATATGTCCTGCATATCAAAGCTTGTATTTGGATTCGCCGCCATTTCGTTTCAAGTGTTTTTACCCCGTTGCTTGATTAATCATGAGAATACGTCAATATCACAAACCATTTCCAAAATTTTTATCAAAATTCCTTCCTATATGTATTTTCTAGGTCTGTTGCGATCGTTTATCTCCCTAGAACAAGGAAAGTCCGAAAACCAAGACCTGTCTTATGAATACAGGTAGTTTTAAAAAACAATACCTGCGGTTGGCAATACCTTCTTTCAAAAACTGAATTACGTTTATTATTATTTTTTTACAGACATCCGAAGTGAATGCTCTCAGTTAATTTGCAAATATGGAAAAAAAACGGACATCGTTATGTGATATAATACTTTCATTAGAAAGGTATAAGTCCAACCGATATCAAAACCGAGGTGGCTTCTACTCTGGGGAAGTCTGCTCCTTTGTTTACAATTGTCAAATATCGGGTAGCTGAGTTTAAGCGAGGTCGTACGAGATGGCAAGATGAACACCGCAGTGGTCGACCAAGTGAGGTCACTACGTCAGCAAATGTGAAGAAAATCCACAAAATGATATTGGATGACCGTCGATTAAAAGTGCTTAAGATAGCAGACATGACAGGCATTTGAAAAAGTGCTATGTATCACATTTTGACCGAAAATTTGGACATGAGAAAGCTGTGCGCAAGATAGGTGTCGCGTTTGCTCACAATGGAGCACAAACACCAACGTGAGGATGTTTCCATCGAGTGTTTGACAATGTTTCGCAGCAATAAAGCCGAGTTTTTGCGTCGATTCATAACCATGAACAAAACATAGGTCCATAATTTTACACCTGAGATCAAGGAATAGTCAAAGCAGTGGATTGAAAAGGGAAAACCGGCTCAAAAGAAAGCAAAGACAGTTCAGTCAGCTGGCAAGGTCATGGCATAATATTTATTGATTATCTCGAAAATGGAAAAACAATCAATGGCGCATATTATGCAGCCTTATTGCAGCGTTTGAGTGATGAAATCAAGAAAAAACGGCCCTATATGACGAGAAAGAATGTATTGTTTCATCACGACAACGCACCAGTCCACTCGTGCGTCATTGCGATGGCTAAAATCAATGAGTTGAAGTTCGAATTGCTTCCTCACGCACCGTATTCGCCAGGTCTGGCTTCCTCGAATTATTTTCTGTTTCCGAATTTGAAAAAAAAAAATGGCTCGGCGGCAAAAGATTTGCTAACAATGAAGATATAGAGTCTGCGGTTAGTTGCTATTTTAAGGAGCTTGACGGTTCCTACTATAAAGCGGGTATCGAAGCTATTGAACATCGTTGGGAAAAGTATATCGAGCTGAAAGGAGAATATGTTGAAAAATAAAAAACATTTTCGCAATTTTTTACTCTTTTCTTTGTCGGGTTGGGTAATTTTAGGACCGCCCTCATACCTCCGAGAAAGTCAATTGAATACTTCTTCAGTGCAGCTCCACCACTTGCGCTTTATTCGGGCTCATGCATGCCAACAACTCGATTGTTTAAAGCACCAGCGACGACAAACCACCCCGTATGGAATAAATATAAACGTTTTAGGTTGTTCTGTGACGACGGCCGACGGGGGTAAATATAAACATTGACTACTGTCAACCGCTGTAGTTTACACTCGCCGTACGCAAGAGAACGTACTCAAAAGTGCAATAACTGCGCCAAAATGCAAGAAACAGCAGTACCACGAAATGGTTTGCACTATAGCTGAATGCATTTAAACAACCACTGATGGTTACACACGCGCTATACATATATGAAGGAATGAAAAGTTCAATTCCGCGGGAATAGCCGTTAATGTAATTCCCGGTAGATGCGAGCTATGATGGGACTTCAGAGTGGTGGTTACGGGACTGGTTTACAAGTGGAGCTGAAGGAGAAGTAGAGCTCGATGAGTCGACGACAGACGAAAAATTTTGAAGAAGTTTTATGGCACCTGGCAAGCGAATACTTAACGAGAGTGCAACTTTAGGAGATTCTGAGCTTGATTTTCTACCGGCGAATCAAATTGATTGTGAGGTGGATAACACCTGGCAACAATAACGTCTCGGGGGTGCCTTTTCTTGTAAGTAGATTGGAGTTAATTTTATGAAATTGTGAATTTTATACTGAATAGCAGAAAGATCTCACACAAACAAAAGCGAAGTGTATAAACAAAATTGCGTTAGTTAATTGTATTTTGAATAATTAAAAAAGTGATTGGGTTGCCTGAGCAAATTGTGAAGCTTAGTTCAGGTTTTGTTTGCATGCATTTACAGCTCCGAATGAAGATAAACCCTTTTGGTTCTTTTGTGAAGTTTTCTCATGCTTGTAGGTATTTTGCTTGGGTCTAGAAGATATAGTGAATTTACGTTTTTGAGATTAGGAAGTCCATTGAAGTGCATAGTTGACCCGCAAATATTTTTCTTAAGTACTGACGAGCCACATACTTGTTCTGTAGCTGAACCGGGATCCGTAAGCAAAACAAGTGGTACATGTGCCCGTCTCCGCACGCCAGCTTAAACTTATCCACTCTTTCAGGGAGTATATACTTTTGAAACTAATATACCGTTTTTTTCACAAATGTAAATTTATAAATAATTCTCCATTATTTTTAATTTGTAGTAACCAAATATTCAATTTATGGGAAAATGTAGCAATTAAATAATCACCATATTAATTTCCCATTATTGTGTGCAGTTCTGCACAGATTGAATTTTGGCAATACTTCAAATGCTTGTGGATATTCTGGATACACTGGAAAACCCTTTTCAAGTTCCAGAATATCTAATGTGGCTTTTGAGGGACTACCTAAAGGACCGAAAGCTACTCTACGACACGACATAGGACCGACGAAGGAAGGAAGTTACATCGGTTGTTGCCTAGGAATCTTTTCTTGGTTTATACCTGTAAAACGTATCTTACGACAGGCTACTGAGACTAGGAATGCCAAATAAGTCGCGCTAGATTGAGTATATGCATGATGTTACGCCTCTGATTGCTAGACGCATCGTTGAACTAGCGCGATTTAGGCTAGGTAGGCTAATGTGCCGGGTGAGTCTCTGGATAACTGCACGCGGGTTCGCTTTAGCACTGGAGAAAATTAAAGTGGTCATCTTGATAAAAAAGATAATCCCTAGAGTAAGGATAACCCAGCCCACCAAGAAGACACCTCATAATGAGTGCTGTAGAGTTGGTGCTACTGTACGCAGCAGAAATATGTGGCGAGGCTCTCCGCAAGCAGGTATACCGACAACGCTTGGCCAAGTACAGAGAAGGGGAGCACTGAGGATTGCATCTTCGTATCCGACAGTCTCTGATTCGATGTTGAGAGTTATCGTAGGCGTGATACCTCGTCCTCCTTGCTAGAGAGCGCCACACCATTTACTTGCGCTAAAGTGAGGATGCGAGGGAGATGGTTGTCCGCGAGGAGAGACAGAGCTCACTCAACGATTGGCAGCAGTCTTGGATGGATTGCACAAAGGGAAAGTGGACTGTGTGCCTCATTCTGGATGTGAAACCGAGGCCAAATCTAAGACATAGTGAGATTGACTTCTATCTGACCCAGTTTTTGAGCGGGCATGGGTTCGCATCCTCACCTGCACAAGACCGTTAAATCTCGGTCCCCCGATTGCGTGTTTTGCCCAAAAGAGAAAGACAATGCTTGCCACACATTTTCTGCGTGCACAAAATGGGACAGGCTACGAAGGGACCCCTGCAGCTAGACGGAAGAGCTCACCCCGAATAGTATATTTGCGGCGATGCTCAAATCGGTTGACAAATGGACACATTATGTTGCAGCAACCCAAAAAGATAAAAGGGACTCACAGCTCGTTAAATAAAACGTCGTAAGTTCATTTCAATGGCTGCAACATTATTCGAGTCACTTGGGGACTGTATTGCCATTACGAGTTGAATTCGATCACTAAAGACTGAGTAATCGTACAAAGTATCTGACAACGCGAACCAACACCATTTTTTTGTAAATTATGAGTGTATCTCAAAGCCGTCAATGCGAAAGCAATTGAACATAGAAGGACACAACATTTCGCAGAAAGTTAAGTCGAAAATCAAAGGTCTTGGCAGTGTGGTGCGCTTGTTATAGAAATCATTGGAGTGAGTGTATATGTCAGCTACCGTACTAACGGTTTTTCCATACACCTATTTCATTCCTTCAATGATTCTTACTAGAACTGGCATTTTGTTCACATTGCCGTTGTGTTCATTGACGCTATTTTGTTGTCGTCCACATTTGTGATTCGTGGGAAGTGCTCCTAGTGAAAGGGAAGAGTCAGTGAATCGTACAAGCCACCCAGAGCCACTCGAAGCTAGTAGTTTTATAGAAAAACACTCTGGTCAATATCGTATCTTACAGGTCATCTGGTTGACATGGAGTTGTACATAGTTTACTGCAGTTCTACGTCACCTGAAATGCCCATGGAGCCAGGCTCTTATTTGAAGGCGTAGATCGGTCAGAAGTTCGAACCCTAGAGCTTATGTTAAGGGTACGCTCAGACGCCATCCGTGGTAATGTGTGCCAAGAACTTGAGCATTACATGTTTTCTGCATTGTGATCAGTGAAACCATCGAGGGATTCGCGAAAATGATGCTATTGACAATGATTTTGCTAGTAGTAGCGGTCAGTTACGTATTAACATAAGAAATGTTAATAGTGCCGGATACGACCAGACCTCAAATTGCCATTTGCACGTCTAGAATAAATTATAAGAAAAAAATCAGCTTTTTATACAAAGTAGGTTTAGAATGGGTGTTGAGTTTTGGTCAAAGGTTAGTCAACACGATACATCTCCCGAAGGAGTAGACTAAAGAAACAAGCATGCAGTCAAATTAGGAATAGTAGTGAAGCAAAAAAGGGTTAGCTTTTATACAATTTGGGTGATTGACTTTTTATAGAATGGCGAAACTTTGAAGGATGTCATACATAACCACAACTCTATTTAGCTCAATATATATGTCGTTACTAGAAGACACACTGAAAATGGTTGTGGTAAAGTCAACATATTAGTCGTCGCTAGAAGCCACACTGAAAATGGTCTCACTGGTGGGGAAAAATAGCAACCATTTTCCACATCGCTTGGGAAAATGGTCAAAGACATAGGGAGAAAGGTCTTGACCTCGACCAAAAAATAATTGGAATGACTGGTTCGACAAAAGATATTAAGATGCGGTTAACAAAAAAAAATCAAGCAGGTGAACTGTACACGCAAAAAACAAACTCAGACAAAAAAGTACAAAATGTGGCCTTTGCTGAAGATTCATTCCAGCTAATTTTGCTTACCGCCATTTCCGTCTATTAAACAGACATCAACGGCAATCTTTCGGTGTAGGAGGAACATCATACGAGTAATAATATGTATGAGTACCTTCAATGGTTTAAAAAAACTTTCTCGAAATCCAAAGAGAGATAAATATTTGGTTTTAATAAAACATCCTCGTGCTCTCAACACTGCATAAAAACTAGTACATATTTATATCACCATGAATATTCTGAACGCATTTGCACAGCAGTGAAATAAAAATCTATCTCTTAATCCTGACCCCTGAAGCAAGTAGTTGAAACATCGGAATTCATCATTGCATTACATATTCACGATAATATCCTGAAGCACCTTAAACTAGATTAAAGCATGTATGCATGTTGAATGGAAGGTATTCAAATGAATGCAAGTGTATGTGTAGTACACGGAAGTTCCTGGCAAATAAGAAAGTAGGAGAGTGCATTTTCCATTGTACAAACAAAATAAATCTCAGGTGATGAAAGTGCAGAGTCATTATGGAACTTTTCCATGGCGATGTCTTCTCCCGTTCAAAAAGCAACGAAGGACAAAAGTAACAGATGATAGAGCCGTCGTCGTCATCGTGATGTTTTTATTCCTGAAGGGGGCCATAAATGTAAGTAGTTTATTTCATTAGAGCTTGCATAAATCTCATCAAGATAGCGAAGAATATCATCCTGTGAGAACTGAATGCAGTTCTAGTCATTTAAATAAAAAATAGAGCTTAAAGCAAATGATAGTGTGTATGGTACATGTGAATGATATGCGAACACATATGCTATTTATCTATTTTAGGGAATCGTCGTGAAATGGAGTATAAGTTTCATGTTATTTATGCATGCCTACTTCGTTCACGTAAGTCTCAATGAAATGTTGTAAGCTTGTTCTACTTTTCAAAATACCCGTGAAGAATTCAGGATGGAGAATATCCTGATTTTGTATCATGTAGATAATACATTACCTAAATATTATTTTTCAAATAAACTAGTATTATCGCCTGTTTGTACAATAAATGATCCATGGTAGACCTGGCCGTTTATTTTTCGTTTAAATGGAAAATTCATACAAATTAATTCGTATAAACTTTACCCTTAAATGACCAATAAGAATATTTCAGATTTATGTTAAAGTGTTATACTATATGACGGAATCATATAAAGTTTCACCATCAATAAGAAACCTGTGCGAAATCGCGAAGTCGAATTGTTGCGTGGGGTGCAGAATCGAAACAACGAGTTGATTGTAAACGACGGTCAAGGTCATGTTTCCGATAATATAGGAACTTCAACCGAACGACAACCAGTTCAAGCAGTATCTACGACAACGAACATAAACATAACGATGCTGGCGGAGCTGCTTAGTGTCTTTTTCGGTCAAGCCAAGATATACGAAACATGGGAGAGACAGGCTATGTTTTTGAAAGAAGACAACTTGACAATGAAAACTCTTATTGGGACCCGACTCAAGGGCAAAGCCATGGAATGGTTTCATTCCAGGCCCGAATATATCGCGCAAGACCTTCGAAGTCTTCTACATAAGTGAATTGAGGAGAATGTTCCACAATCGTCCAAAGAAAATTGTAATGCGACGAAAATCGAAGAGCGAAAATAAAAAAAAACTAAAACTTTTCATGATTATTTACATGAGAAGATAATTCTCGCGTATTATCTCAGCATGGACGATGATGAAGTGATCGACTCTATTGTCAATGGGATTCTGGATACTCATCTGCACGACGTGACCCGTATACAAGCATTCAACTCGATGCAATCGTTGCTTCAAAGATTCCAGGAGATATCGCTGCGCGACAGAAATTTATGTCAAGTTCAAATGCCAAACAAGACGACAAAGCGAGTGGCGGTAACCGTAGGAATGACAAAGCAACAAACAGTAAGAGTGAGACAGGTGAGAAAGGTTCATCCGACGAAAGAGGTGCTTCGAGCGAGACTAAAGAATGAGATATAAAGAAAAATTGTTATACTTGCGGTCATCGCGATGATATCAGTATTAATTGTTCGACGAAAAATAGAGGAGCGAATTGTTTTGCGTGCGGCAAGTATGGACATATTGCAACAAAATGTGAAAACAGAAGCAAAGATGTGACGAAGAGTAGCTGCGCGGTGACCCAGGCGAAATCGAGTGAGAACGATAAGCACGTCTGGACTGATGGTGCCCCGATCAAAGCTATACTCGATAAAGGAAGTGACTTGACGTTTATGCGAGCAGACGAGTATGTCGAATTAGGCTCTTCACATTTTGAGAATAAGTCAGTTTTACTCCAGGGGGTTGAAATGGAGAATAACGTGACGTTGGAAGAATTTCGAGCGACAATGATGGTTGATGGAAACTCGTACCCGATTTTATTTCATGTGATTTACGATGCTTTGCTATGGCATAAATTGTTAATTGGTCGCAATTTTTTGCATAAGATAAATATGACGATAAAGCGCTGTAAAGCTTCAATTAGCCGTTCGGCCGAAAGTTTTTCCGAATGCGATGAAGTGTCAGGGATATTTTGAGTCAATATAGTAGAATGCTGCGATGCGAATAGGAAAAATTTATTGAATATTCAAGACAAAAAGTACAGAGAAGCTATTCTAGCCTTCATCAACGATTGCAAGCCGATAAAGACTCAAAACGTGGGTGTCAAAATGACACTTATACTGAAAGACGACCAATCTATATACCAAAGAGCGAGATGATTGGTGCCACTTGAGTGAGAGCTGGTCAAAGCTCAGATTAGCAATCGAATAGACGACGGGATTTTTCGACAGTCCGTCTCGGATTATGCAAGCCCGGTTGTCCTAGTAACAAACACAGATGGTTCAAAAAGACTTTTCGTTAACTATCGACTGCGAAATATAAATAATACCAAAGACAGGTATTCGCTACCGCTGATTGGAGACAAGTTAGACAAGCTGCAAGGTGTGCAAGTGCTCAGCATTCTTGATTTGAAAAACGAGTTTTCCCTCGTGCCAGTAGACAAGTCGAGTCAGAAGTAAATGAGGTTATTTTGAACTTATGAGAATACCATTCGGTCCGTGTATTTCACCAGCTGTTTTTCAAAAATTCGCAAACGCCGCATTTCGGGAGCTTATTTGCGATAGTTGATGTACATGGGCGACTTGATCATGCCGTCAAAATATTATGAGAGGGGACTAGAGAAAGTAAAGCGTGTATTGAAAACTGCGAGTGAGACTAACTTTATCGTGAATTAAAAATGGAAGTTTCAAAGCTGTTGTGAAGTTCCTGAAGCCGAAAGATGTCTGAGAGATTCAGGGGTTTCTCGGGTTAACCCAATATTTCTGAAAGTTTGTACCCGGATATCCTCTTATAGCTCGACCACTGCCGAACTTGTTGAAGTTGAATGCAAAGTTCGAGTTTGGTGATGCCCAGAATGACGCTTTTATGCATCTCAAAATTATTTTGACGAGGTAGTCAGTTTCAAATCTGTGTTGCGTAGGCGCAGATATGGAACTGCATACCAATGCATCGAAGTACAGCTACGGGGTGGTATCACTTCAGAGAAACAGTGAAGATAAGGCATTGCACTCAGTATATTATGCTAGTGGTAAGACGACGCTGGTGGTAGGGAAATACTCTAGCTTTGAACTCGAGGTACTTGCAATTGTAAAAGCGCTAAAGAAGTCCTGGATATACTCGCGATTCCGTTCAAGATTGTAACTGATTGTCACGCATTTGCTCTTACTATGAATAAGTGAGCCCTTTGTGTGCATGCTGCGAGATTGGCACTTCAGTTAGAGGAATTCGAGTATAGCATAGAACATTGTCCAGGCAAAAGCATGACATATGTTGATGCACTAAGCTGCAACTCGTTGCCGACGTGCATACTAATCGAAGAGATCAACTGGATATTACTGCCGAGATTGAAAAAAGCACAGCAGGAAGATGCAGAAATCTGAAGAATATTCAAACTGGGAGATAAGGACGAAGCTCGAGGTTACATCGTTCGTGGAAGCATGCTGTTCCGAGACAACGATGGGAATCTACTTGTAGTTCCAAAAGGAATGCAGATGCAAGTTATCAACATGGCACACGAGCCAAAGTTGAGAAAGTGACTCGCAACTGTATTTATTGCATACTGGCAGCAACGAAGCAAGGACAACAGGAGGGATATCTTAATTCCATCGACAAGGGTGAAGTCCCTTTGGCTTTTTAAAATTTACGTGGTTATACGCAACCAAATCGACAAAGACGGTTGAGGTGTTTGATCGACTCACAAAGTTATTCGTAACATTTAGTGATCCAAGAAATCCGATCATGGTGCTGCCTTCAAACCAAATGATTTCAAGGCCTAATGCAACAACGAGAAGATTCAACACGTCCTGATTACGACGGGAATTCCAAGAGTGAACGGTCAAGTAGAGCGGGTAAATTGTACGCTCATTCCACTTCTTACGAAGATGTCTGCACCGAAGCCGGTAGAATGATACAAATATTTGAGCACGGCCCAGCTGTATTTGAATACAATTCCCCACAGAAGCATCGATACGACGCCATTTCGATTGCTTTTTGGAGCCCATGCGCGTATTCGTGAAGATCTAAATATTTTCGAGTTTGTCGAAAGCCACGACTCGGCTAAGGAGAGTATCAAGAAAATTTAAGAGGAGAATCAGCGTTTTTTTAACAAGAAAAGAAAAGATGCAAATATTTATCGGAAAGGCGATTTGGTAGCTATTTGTCGGGCTCAGCAAGGACCGGACTTCAAATTAGCAGCAAGTATTTGGAACCATAAGAACTAGCGAAAACCTTGCCGGAACGACAGATATACGCGCAAATTCGGCAAACATAATGGACCTTAGCAAACGTCAACGGCCACTAATCACATGAAGTTGTGGGCATACGGCGGAAATAGTAGCGACTCCGAAGACAACAAGTTCACAATGACGAACAAGACATCCGAAAACGTATGTTAACGCAGGAGGGCCGAGTGTAGGGAACGAGTAACAAAGCAACTAAACAGAAGAGCCAAGAGTCAAGTTTTACCATTGGTCGATGTCAGTTAACTTTTGTATGTCTAATTAATAATTCGCGAATTAAATCATTTTTAGCTTGATCTAAGCTTAAGTGTTTTTTTAAGTCGAAGGGATAAGCCGACCCTATATAAAATTGATTTTTGTTCTATCATTGGCATACAAAAAAGTGCAATAAACAGTTTAAAAACAAAAAGCACTTTTCTAACTATTAACTAAATCTTATTATTAATTTAATTTTATATATGATGTATTTTTATGATTTGAGTAAGAAGCTCAATTTTTCATGGTTGAAAATGGTATCGCATATATTTCCAGTGTGTGCACAAAAGCAAAAAAAATTAGGGATTTAGGATGCTGTTAACTCACTAATGATATAATACTGAAAACATTTAATGTAATAAAATCAGGGGAAGGATGACCATGACTTTTGCAATACCAAAATAGCTTCCAAAAATTTGTTTTATTTATATTTAAGAGGGGTAATGATTTCCTATATTGAATTTCGTTTTGAGATAGTCATAGTCTGAGCTCAAATAATTTGCCGGAGCGTAGTGCATACAAAAACCACTCCAATTGTCCGATTGAAGTGTTAAATGTAGAATGCGTTGCTCCTCAATCCTCAGTTGTTGTGGTTTGATCAATGACTTTCAAAAATCGTGTTGTATTCAGTCAATGCCAGGTTTTAATCTGCACTTTAATTTGCGGGATTCTCTGGTGAAGTTTAAGACGGGGAGCCGGCTTCATCAATGTGGATTTTCCAGACTGTCTAAGCTAACTGCCATGCACCGCCATACACCGCAAATATCCAGACGATGGTATTTATAGCGGCAATTCGAACTCAGAGAAGATGACCAGAATCTGCGGTTAAGTTACATGGACCGGCGAAATTTCTCGACGAGCTCGTGAGTTGGAAGGAAGATATACAACGAGTCATTCATGCAAGCTATTACGGGCATCTGCCGTGTCAAAATTCCTGAATTAGAGGAAACACTACATAAACCCGATTCAGCTGTTCGGAAAGCTTACACACTTTCCTGTTTATTATGCAACAAATAAAATTCAAATCCTTGCCTCCAGTCTTCCTATGACTTGCAGCTTTATGTACAACCTGCATCGCAATTTCTCACAGAGCTCTCAACTTTTTCTTTTATATAATTTTTACAAGAAGCAATCTTCATCCACACTTCAGTCCTTGCTTCTCCTTTCTGCTCCTCAAAATTCAAGTTTCAATTAATGCAATTGACAAATCTTTCTGGCCAAAAATTTTAGGATCACACAATACCTTCACCGTGTCAGAATGGGCAATGAATAAAACCAATCGAGTTCAACCAATTTAGCTATTTTATTTAATTGATTTCTCTCCGAAAGCAACACACGTCTACTCGGCTTCGCTGGCGCGCTCGATAGCCTGCATTTGACGACTGGCATCCGTTGTTGCCAGTTGTCCAGTTTCTCCAGTGTTGACGTCTCGGCCATCCTAGAGTGACTCATCCCGAGATACATCTACAACCAATGCGGAATCGGAACTAACTTCTGATTCGTCACCCGTTGATTCATCTACGCTGTTCACTTCTGGTCCCAAGAAACACAAGGGTTTCAACCGCTCCACGTGGAATAAAAATTGATACGATTGTTGATTCCGTTAGCGATCTTCTAAATCTCCAATGAGATAGCGGTCGCAATCCAATATCCGATTAATTACATACGGTCCCTTGTAGCGTGGCTGTGATTTTCAAGATTCTCCGGTCGCAGAAGGCACGCCATCGACCACTACCAGATCGTTAACCGCAAACTGTTTTGTTGCCCGTATTGTTTGTCGAAACGTTCTTTCCATTTTTGCTTTTCGATGATAATTCTATTCGCGATTTTATCTTAGCAAATTTCCGTAAAGCGCTTCAAGCAGCTTATTTGGAAGAATGTCACGTAACTGGTATCGGAATACAATCACATTCGGCGTTGACTGGGAGTCGAGTTTGCTTGGGAAATTTAAAACAAACTGAAGCCTTTTAAAATTTTGGTCCCGTTTGCGTTTGTTATCTGATGAAGTTCGCAAATATATAAGAACAGATTGATGCGCTCTCTCGATTTGGCCATTTGCCCTGGGGGTCCTAACCGCATTTAAAACATGGCTAATATCGTTATCGGCACAATAACTTTCAAATTTTTTGAAAGTGAAGGCTGCGCCTCGGTTGGATATGATTCGTCACGAAAGCCCAAAAAGGTAGTTAGATCATTTAGCGCATGAATTACTGGGAGTGTACTCGCCGACTTTACAGCTTTTACTACAATATACTTCGAAAATGAGTCACTTATTCCTAGCACGTATTCGTTTCCAGCGGTATTTTTAGGAAAAGGTCCCAGGTGGTCTACGTGTATCGTTTCAAACGGGATTGGGACAACCGAGCTAATATGCAGTTTCCCAACTGACTTCCCAGCAGCTCTTTATAAAAAACCGCATTCGATACAGGCAGCGATATATCCCTTAACGTAATTTTGCATTCGCTTGAACCAATAATAGGGCCGTATCTGTTCTAACGTTTTGTCTACCCCAAAGTGTCCTCGGTCATCATGAGCTTTCCTCAGAACTCTCCAGCGTACAGCTTTTGGTACGACCCATCGAAGCTCTCTCTGCACTTTCCGATATAGTCGGTTAGTTTCCAGTACGTAATCCTCCCGTAACTGCGGCAGCTGGTTGGAACACTGTTCACCTTGAATTATCCACGTGATATTTTGTAGTGTCTCGTCCTGTTATTGCATTGTAACCACCCAGTCTTCGTCAGTAATGTTGACTGTTAAAATTCTCCCAATAACTTCAATGGTGTTTTCGGTAGGTGCACGACTTAAGGCATCCACATGCTGCATCCTGCAGCTGTCCCGGTGAATTAGTTTAAAATCATACTCGAACATCTTCAGCCATCACCGCGCTATCGTTGGAGGTATGGGCTTCTTTAGTCGTACCGTGGTAACTGCATAGCAATCTGTTACAATCGTGAAAGGTTTCCCCAACACATAGACTCGGAACCTTTCCAACGATTCTACGATAGTGAGTACTTCCAGCTCATACGAATGGTAATTTTTCTCTGCCTCGCTGCAACAATGGCTATAGTAGCAAACCAGTCTAATCTCACACGAAGATTCTTCCTGGAACAACACCCCGGCCAATCCTTTGGAACTCGCTTCTGTATGGTTCTCATGGCGTTTCGGCTGATCGTACAAGCACAGAGAAGGCACGTTGGATCACACCTCCCTCAGACGGCTAAATGCGGCTTCTTGATCAGCATTCCATAAGAAAGTTGCATTTTTCTTCAGTAGGTGGGTGATTGGTCGTGCTATTTTGGCAAATTTTTCAATATACTTCCGAAAAAACCCGGTTAACCTTAAAAATCTTCGAACGTCGTTAACATTTTTGGGTGTTGGAAAATCCTTTATCGCTGCTACTTTTATCTTCCCAAGTGCTATACTACTGGGCTTCACTAGGTGGCCCAAAAATGTTATCTCTCTTTCCAAAAATCTGCATTTTGAGCGGCGGAGAGTAATTCCGATTGCTTGAATCACTTCGAGTACCTTCCGCAGCTTTTCCATGCCTACCTCAAAATGTTTGCTTTTGATCATTAAGTTGTCGAAAAATGTAATGAGTATTCCAGGGAGCAACATACGCTCAATTTTTTTCATTACTTCCTGGAACACAGCTGGTCTATTTACAGCTCCGAATGGCATTCTTAGAAGTTCAAAATGCCCATCGTGCGTAATAAAGGCAGTACATTTTCGTAACTTAGGCTCAACTTCGATTTGGTAGTATCCGGATAGTAGGTCCAGAGTTGTGAACAACTCAGCATCTGCAAGTTGTGCCAGCAGTTAATCCACTACAGGCATCAAGAAATGATGTTTTACCGTAATGTTATTTAGTTCTCGGTAGTCCACACATAGTCTATCTTTTGAATCCGATTTTTTTTTTAAAAGTACCACCGAAGAACCATACGATGATTCACTTGGCTGAATAATGTTTGTTTCCAATAATTTGTCTAAAATTTTTGTCACCTCTGGTCTTTTTGCAAAAGCAGTGTGATGAGGTCTGTGGTAAATGGGTTTGTCTGATGTTATCTTGATTTTCAGCTGCCCCAATTTACACTTCTCAATCTCCGATAGATTCTCGGCAATCTTTGAATTCACATAATAGTTCATTTAACTTGCGATACTCGTCCTCGTTCAAGTTCTTTTTGTCTTCGATTTTACCGACCCCATCTCAAATGATTAGGCTAAGACGTTGGCTTTTTAGGAAATCGGCTCCCACTAGAGCAGCTCAAGGCAACATTCCATCTTCCACAATATAGAATGTGTGAAGAAAATCCCTATTATCAAACTGCATCTCCGTTTTGATTTTTCCCGTAGAGCGATATTTTCCCCACCAAAGCCAGGAAATTCGATTTCAGTCGGTTCGACTGGCCCAATGGTATCAGCCACTGATTGAGCTAATAATGAACGTGAGTTTCTTGAGTTTACTATTACGAATATACTTTTTCCCTTGAAAGTTATTTTTTTCGGCGGCAATAGCAGTCCAGAAACAATTGTTAAATTTCCCTCCTCCTGTATTTGCAATACGACATTTGACTGCTGTGGTGTAGATCCTCTCGATTGTTGAGCTCTGTCGAGGCATTCGCTCGTTCTATGTCCCGTACGATGGCAATGATCGCAACGCGGACGTCGTTGTGGATACGGACATCACGCTGCCAAATGACCTCGCTGACGGCAATTGAAACATCTGCCTTGGGATGCTGCTTGCTTCTGGGAAATCTGATTGCACCAACCTTTTGATTAATTCGGGTTTATTTCCTGACGTCAGCAGCACACGCTCGCGGCGCAAGTCTTGTATCCCTTTTTTCGTTTAAATCGCGTACATGGCTGATCCCACTTCTGAACTGTCAGAATGACAGAATGGGTAATGAATAAAATCAATCGAGTTTAACCAATTTAGCTATTTTATTTAATTAATTTCTCTCCATAAGCAACACACGTCTACTCAGCTTCGCTGGGGTGCTCGACTGCCTGCATTTCACGACTGGTATCCGTTGTTGCCAGTTGTCCAGTTTCTGTAGTGTTGACAACCGTAACACGAATTTTCCGACTTTTCCCCAATATCAGATTTTCCCTAAAACGACAGAGGAGCCTTGGATGCAACAACTTGAAAAGATTCGATTTCAAACAACCATATCTTTTTAGGGACTCAAAGGTTTCCGCTCCAATTCAACACATAAAATAACTGCTGCAATATCCAGATTCCACATCTCCCACAATTCACAAGTAAACGAGAAACCGCACTTGTTTGATAGCTTTCCCAATTATCATTTCTTCGCTCTCCAAAAAATATTCTTGGCTGTACCACCAACTCTTAGATAATGCAAGTAAAATATAAAAACAACAAATCCGGAAAATTCACAATTGACCCATGCAATTGCTGAATGACACTTTCTACTTAAATACGGTTCCCTGGTTCTAGCATCTCTTTCATATTGGCCTTGATATAAGTATGCCAGATGAAAATTAGTAGAAAGAGTCTAGAGCTGTTATCAAAGTCAGGATGCCGTTTTCATCAGGTACGTTTGGCGGGTAAGTTCCACCATCCAGGGGGCAGGCAGGATCCAGTTAGGCTCCTTGATCATCCGAACATTTAAATGAAGCATATCTCTAGTAGTAGTCAAATAGTAACGCGCCCACACAGGTAGGAAATAAGGTAAGACACAACAGAGTTAGAAAAGCTTTCTTTTATTCGGACCGTCATCGTCGGTCTATCCAAACACACACGTCAAATTTCATTTGAGAATTACTGTTGGATTTAATTGTACAAAATGAAGTGTTTTCGCTTTGGTTATAAAACGCAATTAGCAACATTCAGCAACCCGTGCAACATTAACCAGTGCTGGTGGAAGGATTAAAAAAAAAGCAGCACTACAGCCCTTTTCGGGCCTTCACTTAGGGATATGTAGTGAGAGTATCTCCTTATCATGATTGGGCTTTTTCACACGGGAATGGTTAAAAACCCATATCCAAACAGGTTTCGCGCTTACGCCCTTATGTTTACACGTTACATAGTTCAGCCAACCTATTTTTGTATACGATACACGTCTTGCGAGTGTATGTGTCAAAAGGATCATTTGATCGTTAAACGTCGTGCGGACAGCATGAAAGCCAAGACAGAGATATAAGCGATTGAGAATTGATGTTTTAGCCTTGAATTGTGCACGAGGTAACAAAAACTGGAATTTAAAATGTATTTTATGATTGTTAAAGTTTGTCGACTCAAACTTCTATTGGATTTATTAAAACCTCCGTGTTTTCCGCTTTCTGAAAAATATATTCCGAATTTGAATATCCTTTTTAGTCGCATATTTTTCTTGTTGTGTTGTCAACTGGCTTATCATAATGTGATTCTATGAAGATTATGCGTACTTTTAAATTTCTATGGATTTAAAATAGGCAATTTAACTTTATTGAAATCGTGATATTCGTCGTGTTATTTCCTGAAATTGAACATGCCCTCCGCTTTTATAAATTTATTAAATAACGGCAAAGGCAACCGTTTCATGACGACTACCTTCTTCACCGAATGTTCAATTCGGAATGATTACCGGCGTTTGTATAAAATTTCCCCCACCAAATGATCAACGGAATGCGTTTGTGTATGTGCGTTACGCTCGTTCACCGTAAAAAGTTTTGGCGTGTTTTTACCATCAGGTTCCCTAAATGCCTCTCACTCTTCTTACCCATATAACCTGTTTAACGCTCACTTTGAACGCTGCATCTGACAAAGCCCATTGAATGTGTCGGCACTCCACAAGATGATATGGTCAGTATCACGCTTTAGCCGTTTGTCCGTGTCCACCCAGCTGCGAGACTGTTCATAACTGAACAGCATGTATCTCGTTGTCACCAACAAGAGTCGAACCAGGGGTCTTCGGCTTACGGGATGAGTGCTCTAACCACTACACCACGCGGACTACGTTGACCCCAGGGTAGAGTATATTTATTTTAAAATTTGAATTCATTTTCATCTTCATTACTATGATTATTGTTTTTTCTTGTTTTTAATTCATTAGTTCTCTTCGTGAACTCCAATTATTTGTGAAGAACCACACTGGTTTAGTTAGCTAATAAAACTGTTTTATTGTATTTGAAATACGTAGTGAGGCATGTAAGAGAATTTAGGATAAAATTTAAGCAAGTATGATTTAGGAATACTTCGTATCTATAAATAACTGAAAAATACTACAGAGCTATATCGATCCACGAGCGGCCTCCAACATCATACATAATTGCCTGCAACCATCTCGAGTCCTTTCCTTCCACCATAACATTTCCTGAAAGAAAATCTATTACATGGCAATAAAAGACTACATTAATGTCCCATGCAAATGTTCCCTCTTTGCTGAAATAGAATCCGTACAAAATAATGAGCAGACTAGCCAAGGGCAAGAATTTTAATTTAAATTCGCTAAGTATGAACGTATATGAGATGGAGAGAATCCTTCGGAGAATTTGCAAATTCTTGCAACATTTTTCGACGATAAAAACGCCACGAAACATCGATATAGCTCCATCTATAGAACTTATTCACGGGATAAACAAGGTGCCAAATGAAATTGAATGCCACTCAAGCAACGTTGAACAAGCATTCATTAACAGGTCGTGCCCTAGGTCACTTTATTTTTTGTGCTTGACTACTAAACAGGTGAACTAAGGAAAAAAGGAAGTACATCGTTTCACTTATTTCACGTTGAATACATTCCGTTGAGGAGCTTTGCGTTATTGAAGCTGTTTAACAGCAGTAGTATGTACATCTCACACAGAAGGATGAGAGCTGAAAAAAAAACTATTTGCATCTCCAGGCAATGAAAAATATTCGTCTTTTCTTTCTGGTGCCTATTTTATTCTTTTGTGTCATTTTCCCTTCCTTCGTCACCGGTTTTTCCTTTCTTCAAACATTCCGAGTGTAAAGTACATGCTATTGCTTTAAAAGTCACCATTCGTCACTGTTCTCTGGGAAGAAAACAATTTGCGCTCGGATGCATGGGAAAGGACTCATTCCTAATTATAGATGTCAGGATTATAATGAAAAAGTGAAAGGAAACAGAACAGATACAGTAATTTCACTAAAAGAGGGAGGAAGCAAGGGAGGGGAGGGAAAAATAAATCCGAATAAAATAATCATCATTTACGGATAAACAAGGATGTTGCATTACAACTGTGTAACCCATTGCAGGGGTGCTGTCACCAACCGCAATTTTGTAGCAACATATTCTTTGGCTATGGCAGTTTTGTTGCTTTATGAATTTTAAAATAAATTAAATCAGTAATTTAAAACAGCTGCAAATGATTTACATAAAAGCTTATGACATCAACAGAGCTAACGTGTTTGTTTTGAATAAATAAAAAGATATCAAAAAGCATAACATTGTTTGAATCAAGTAGCTATAGAAATATCGGCTACAGGCATTTCAAATTTGAAAAATTTTTCAGGTCATTTAAGCTTTATTACACTTCTCTTTGATTACCAAATTTCACCTGCTGGGAAAATTACCATAGATATAAAGGGTGGTCCAACCATAATGCACGATGTTAATTTGAACGTCAAGTTTTTCGCCCAATTTAATTTGACATTTCTTTGTTTCAGTGTTTGACACAATCATGGAGAGGTACAAAATTAAGCAGTGCGTTAAGGTTGTTGAAGCCTTTTACGAAAATGGGCGTTCAAACTAAAATGCATTTTGTGCACAACGTGATTTTTTTTGGTCAGCATAATCGACCAAATGTGTTCACAATCGGGAGAATTGTGCAAAAATTTCAGCAAATCGGGTCTGCAGAAAATGTGAAATCACCTGTGCGTGCTTGCCCAGTTCGTTCTGCAGAAAATATTGCTGTTGCTTGCTATAGTGTGGCAGAGAGGCCGTCAGCATCGACTCGTCATGTTGCACAACAATTGAACATCTCACGAACATCACTGATGCGAATTTTGAATAATGATTTGAATTTACACGCTTACAAGTTTCAATTGACCCAAAAGCTGAAGCCTACTCACCATTTCGGCAATACGCCGAATGGTTGGTTGAACAGCCAGAAGAGAATGGTGACTTTACAAAGAAAATCATCTTCAGTGACAAGGTACACTTTTACCTCAGTGGATTCATTGACAAGCAGAATTGCCGCCTTTGGGCAAATGAGAATCCACAAGTGATTGTTGAAAAGCCGATGCATCCACAAAGAGTGACTGTTTGGTGCGGTTTATGAGCTGGTGGCGTCATCAAGCCATACCTCTCCGAATGGCTTGAATGTAAGCCAAAATGATGCTACTTTTGGTATGCACCATGTTCAGTTAAAAACTGCGTTGCTTCCACACATGAGCATTTAAATGGCTTGCATGAGTATTTTCATCTTCCTGTTGAAGTTTGTTCTTATTTCCTTTTCCATGCCTTTCCTCATATTTTCCGCTTCATATCGGTTGGAATGTTAATTTGAATCGTATCTGTTAGAATTCAATAAATAAATTAAAGGATTTCAATAACTAAAGAAAGATTGTTAAAATTGAATAAATAAAGAAAAAATTCCTTTATGTCAAAGCAATATGTTAGAATTCAATAAGTAACGCAAAATTTCTGTATGCAAAAGCAATTTTTCAAACTATTAAATTGCTTCTAAATTTACCAGGTCAATTACTTTAATATTAACTTAAAGGTCTTTACTCAATCAGCAAATTAGTAAGTTCAAGGTGTAGTTCATCAGCACCTTTATCTTTTCCTTGCACTGCATCTAATATGTAGGTGGATGCATCGTTTTTCCATTTAAATGAAAATTCGCATAGAGTAATAATACCAAATTGTTGCGCGTGCAAAAAGGCGTACGCAAGTATATTTCGGTGACGATGAATTACACTGAGCTTGGAAAGATAAAAGCAGGAAAGTGCTGACTAGGAAAAATCAACTTTGTTAGTTCAATTGATGTAAATAAATTAGCCCACTGCTCACCATATCACGTGTCATTCAGACCATTGAGCTGAAGTTAATTTTTGTATCGGACTTACGATCGAATATACCTAGAACATTTTCGAGCATACACGGCAAGTAAATCGTTTTTATCGTGCATTATATGACTTAAGATCAGATACCGTCCCAGCCAACCTATGTTTAATTTTTGTATCTGACTTACGGTCAAATATACCGACCACATTTTTGGTCCGTCGAACCGGATAGATCCAAAAATCAACTTCATAACAGGAGAGATATCTGAGCTACCAATCAGCACCCATACATCATGACCGGTCCATCAGCAGAGACACTTCAGAAAATCAACTTCGACACCATCTATCGAATAAAAACCAACTTCTTCAAGGACCCCAAGGACCAACACAGTCTACAGTATTTCCAAGTGTGGCTAGAACGTTTGCATGAATGTTGGAAAAAGTGCAATGAATTACATCTAATTGTGTATCAGTTAAAATTACACGATCCAGCTTTGCTCGAGGACCAGATCGCGTCCCATGAAGCAGCAGATGAGACAGCAGTGAAGATTCAAGGAAGCCATCAGGGAGTTCGAGAGATACGATCCACCCCCTGAAACAAAACTACTGGCTCAGTCACCGGAAACTTTAGTTAACGATGGTATACTACTGGAGCGGATTAAAATCCCAAAATTCGAAGGAGACTATCTGAAGTGGGCAACCTGTCATTAATTATTTCAGACATAAGTTCATGAAAACTCACAGCTAAGAGATATTCAGAAGTTTCAGTACCTCCTCACATCGGTTGGGGGAGAAGCAATGAGCTTAATAGAAAATCTGAGGGTGACTGAAGCAAACTAAACTAAAGCATGGCAGCCTTTACAGGATCGCTGCAACAATAAGCGAGTCATACTAGCAGAATTGCCAATGATAAAATCGAAGTCAGCAATCAGCTACAAGAAGTTTCTAGATACAACGAACGAGATGGTGGCTGCAATTAGTGGTATCGGCATAGAAACTTCTACGTGGTTTCCAATCATAATCCACATCGTATCGTGTAAACTGGATTTTGAAACAAGAAAGAATTGGGATTTATCTCGCGGCATCCAAACGAAAATCCCAACATGGAAAAATTTCGCCGACTTTTTGGAGTGAAAATTCAGATCACTAGAAGTCATCGAAAAGGAAGTCTCATCAAAACGGCAAGGAACCAAGGCTCACGTAACGGCAAAGAGTACCAACAAATGCCTGGTTTGCAAGAATAACCATGCAATACACAAGTGTGGAAAATTCCAAGCGAAGAGATCGAAGTTCACTATCGTAAAACTACCCAACCACTTGAAAACGGAAGATTTCAAGTTGAGTTGCCGTTTAAGTTCAAAGCTGATGGACGATTACAACAAATGCCTCCAGGACTATTTGCATTCGAACCACATGGAAGAAGTATCACAGAGTGAGGTCAATAGTCCATTCTATTATCGACCCCACCATGGTGTTATCAAGGAAACTAGTACTACTACAAAGGTACGCATCGTTTTCAATGCATTCACTAAAACTTCATCAGCCAGATCACTGAATGATATATTGTTAGTGGGGCCAATAATTCAGGACACCTTGGTGACACTGCTTTTAAGGTGGAGGTTATATCCAATAGCCCTTACAGCTGACATAGCAAGAATGTACCGGCAAATTTAAGTCAAGGCACAACACCGACTTTCATCGAATCGCCTGGTATGCCCACGTAGCAGATATTATCCACACCTTAAAACAGCTAGCAAACAATGAGCGAGAACGATTGTCAATAGCGGTGAAATACTTGCTTGATGACTTCCATGTAGACGATTTAATGACTGGAGTTGACACTCCTGATGTAGCAATCTCATTGCATCAAAAATTAACCCAGCTTGTAAATAGGGGTGGATTTAATTTGCGGCAGTGAAATTCATACTGCAACGAAGTTATGCCAGAAATACCAGCGAATTCTAGGGGAACGGATTATCCTCTGAGTTTCAAGGCAGAGGCCATAATCAAGACTCTGGGTCAGCAGTAGCATTTACAAGATGTTATCATCTTCAACATAAGGGAACTTCAATCTGGAGAAACGTTGACCAAACGAACAGTGGCATCATTCATGGCGATGTTTGATCCTCTGGGATAACTTCAGCTTATCATAATAAAAGGAAAGGTTTTCTTGCAGTAACTAAGGCTACAAAAACTCGATTGGGATGACCTTTTGCCTCCTGCTTTGGACAATGAATGTCAGACTTACCTATTCAAGATACCTGCAATTGAAAACTCACTTCTTGTGATTAGTTCAAACTCCATGGTTTTTGTGACGTTTCAAGGCAAGTGATAGCGGCAGTAATATACATTTGGATCCAGAGGGTGCAGCAGGATTCACTCATTGTCAAAATATTGGCCTCAAAAATAAAGGCGACGCCCACATCTTGAACAATCCAGTGCTTCGTTGCCAGTCAAATTAATGGAACAAACTAGATCATCCTTCCGCTATTGCGCCGAAATCCCAGTACATTATTGGACAAATTCGAGTGTCATTCTCTCTTGCCTTAATGAGCAACCGGCCTGTTAGAATACATACGTTGTGAATCACTTAGTGAGATAAATTTGGCCATGACCATCACTCAGTGGCACCATATATCATCCGGAAACGATCCAGCTGATTGCGCATCACGTGAAATCTCACCAACTCATCGTGAGGACTTCAAACTATGATGAAATGGCCCAAGTATTCTACATTCTCCAAAATCACATTCCTGCAGTCACCTAATAATCACTCTACTCAACTGGAAATGAGGAAAATCATTCCTACAGCAATATTAGAAGGGAATTCTAATATATTACATCGATTTTCAAGCTAATCCAAACTCTTAAGGGTTATAGCTTACTACAAACGGTGGCTGTCACCTCATTGCACAAAACAGGGTAGGTTTGAACAATTTTGGACGACACAAGAGTTACAAAAAGCAAGGCTAGTATGTGTTAAAATTGCTCAGCAGGAAATTTTTGAAGCCAAATTTGCGAGATTGACCAAGGAAAAACTAATCAACTCTAATTCACAAATTTTGCAGCTAAGCCCCTATTTGGGCGCTGAGGGTGTCCCCAGGGTGGGCGGACGACTGCAAAACGCAGCTATTAGTACAGCGGAAAAACATCCAATAATACTAGCTCACTAAAGAAAATTATCTGAAATAATAATGAGTTACTTTCATAAAAAAAAACATTACACGGATCAACGCAATTGACCTTGGATGCCGTACGATGGAAATTTTGGATAGTAGGGGCACCGAATATGGTGAAAATGTGCATTTATGAATGTTTGACGTATTTTAGGAGCAATTTCCAACCAAAACAACAGATGGGCAATCTTCCCGCCAACCGAGCAACATTGAAAAAAAGTATTTTGGTTCACTGGCGGCCCCATCAAGATAAAATCGTCCATCGGCCAAGGTTTGAAAATCCCCAAAGCATATATAGCAGTCTTTGTTTGCTTGGCGACAAAAGCTACTTACAACTAGGGTTGTAACGGAGCTTCACCTCCGCCTCCGTTACTGCGGAAGTTCCGCAAGAAATCGTACCTTCGCCTCCACCTCCGTACAATTTTTGCGGAGTTGTAACGGAGTTTTATTGACGTAATCATAGAGCAATAACGCGCGAGCGACGCTCGCTCCCGACAGCCGTCCACTCGCGTGTTCCGTGCGAAATGGTCGAGATTTAATGAGTGCGCGGCGGGAACACGGCTGGGGTGGGGGCACGGGCGGGCGTATGTCATTTGTCAAATGAATGATACACGACAGGAATCAGCCTGTCGTTGTCGAATTGTTTGTACGAGTTAGACGTTACGGAATTTCACGGATGTAATATACCTAATTATAATTGAACCGCGATTGTTTTAAGTGTTTTAGCGCAAAACAATTATTCTGCTTAATTAAGTCGCATGATGAAGCCGAAAACAAGTGTGATTTGGCAGTTTTTTGTAGAAATAGATAATAATTTTGCGAAATGTAAAACCTGTGGGAAAAACTATTCAACGAAAGGTCGGACTACGACATCGCTGAAAGGACATTTGAAGTCTGTTCATAAAGAAAAATACGAAGAACTATGTGAAGCAGAAAAAGAAAGAGAACAAGAGAAATCAAAACAGTCTACGTTACACCATTACAACAAGCCAAAAGGCAGCTGTCCTTAGAAGAATCTTCAAAAAAAACTCAAATTTGGGATCCCAAGGCAAAGAAAATGGACGATATTATCGGAGAAATGATTGCTTTACAAAATCTTGCGTTTAATTTTGTCGAAGGTATTGGTTTTCACCGTGTTATGCAAACGGCTTTGCCAAATTATCAATTAAGAGGGCGTCAGTTTTTTGCGGACCATGTTTGTAATGAAATATATACTAGAGTAGCTACCGAAATTGGGCAAATGCTTAAAACTTTTTCAAAACTGTCATTGACTACTGATGTTTGGTCCGAGCCAAGTGCTAACGTGACACTTCTGAGCCTAACTGCACATGGGATAACTGAAGATTTTACGCGTATGAAAATTGTTTAAAAAATGTTGCTCACTGCGTGGGCAATACACCGGTGATATAATTTGTAACAATTTCAATATGATGCTACAGGAGTGGAACATCCAGGACGAGCAATTGCATTGCTTTGTTAGCGATGGTGGATCAAATATGGTCAGGGCTATGCATTTAGCCGATATACCTGAAGTGAGTTGCACAGTCCATCAACTGCAACTGTGTGTTCGTTCTGCGCTCGAGACCCTTGAAGTAAAAAACTTAATCACAACATGCAAGAAGATATCAGGCCATTTTAGTCATTCACAGATAGCTCAAGATGAGCTGACTAAAATTCAAACCGAGCAACTTAATCAACCTGCACTTCGCATTATACAGGATTGTGTTACCAGGTATGTTTGTTTATTTGCATATATGTATACGTTTTTTAACAGCTTTGTATAAAACTTGACAAGGAGTTATTTGTTTAAGGAGTGTTTTGAGTTATTTATTTCCTTTTTTCATTTCAGATGGAACAGCACTTTTTATATAATCGAAAGGATGTTAAAGATTAAAGATTCTATTTGCCTGTATGCCAGCAAACATAACATTCCACAAATCTCTCCAGAAGAGTGGTTGTATCTTAATAAAATAGTGGCAATACTCAGTCCTTTTGAAGAAATAACAAGGAATTTGAGCGATACAAAAACTTCGATATCGTCAGTGATACCATTGATCTATGCACTAAAACGTACTTTGCAAGCTGAAATGGAAAAATCAGACACGAATCAGATTTTCCAGAGCATCATTCAAAAACTAATTGAAGATATCAATTCCAGGTTTTGTGACCTCCCATGCAAGACACTATTTTTGCTTGCTATTTACTTGGGTCCAAGGTACAAATTAAAGATTTTTTATGAAATATGAAAGGAACAAGTTCAGTCCAAACTGATACGCTTGCTTACTATATATAACTTAAATGTGGCAAGTGGAGTTGATGATGACGACGCTTCAGGTGCTTCTGCTGCCGAAAAAGCTAAAGTAGAATCAAATCCAATGCATGATGAAGATGAACCAAGTACAAGCTTCCAGATACTTTCACCAACACAAAGTGTGCATTCGAATCTAGCTGACATGTCAACAAATTGCAGTGACAGTGAAGAGGAAACTGAAAATGATGACAGCAATAGTAACCTCATGATATGGAAAATTTTAATTAATGAATATAATAAAGAAAACAGACTCAAATCAGACGATGATCCATTATTGTGGTGGAGAAATAACAATAAATATAAAGCTTTTTATCCAATCTTTCGCACGTACTTATCGGCGCCGCCAAGTTCAGTGCCAAGTGAACAATTATTTAGTTCAGCTGGGTTAATTTATGAACCCTTTAGAAATCGTTTGAAAGGTGACAAAGCCGCAAAACTATTGTTTGTCAAATATAATTTACCTCTCCTTAATTTTGATTACTAGAAGGTATTGCAATAAACATTACCTTCTAGTAATCAAAATTAAGGTATATAAGGTATTTGGTAGGTTATTATGTTTACTTAAATATAAGTTTTTGAAATAAACACTTAAATAAACCATAAATTACTATTTTATCTACATCCACTTTCCGCCTCCGTTAACCTCCGCATCCGCGGAAGTGAAACTCATCGCCACCGCATCCGCCTCCGCTAAGAAGGTCTCCACTACAACCCTATTACAACCTTCGCATGCATCGCCGCTATTAAATGATTCATTTACCGGCAAAGAAAATGTAAGAACGTATACAGCGACTGCGGTAATAAGCTCATCTCGGCTGAAAAAAAAATAACTACGAATGATTTACGAAAACGTTGAAAGCGAGACAAGAGTATTTTTAGCCAATGAAGGCATTATTTGGTAGCCCACACTTCGGTGGCCTCTGGGAAGCATTCGGTGAAACCTTATTAAATTTGGAGAAAATATACACATCTCTTGCGCAAATCGAAGCTTGTCTCAACAGCCATCTTTTTGCACGCTCGAGCACTGATGTAAATGATAACGAAGCCTTAATGCC
Source organism: Odontomyia ornata (assembly GCA_963969285.1). Lineage (NCBI taxonomy): Eukaryota > Metazoa > Arthropoda > Insecta > Diptera > Stratiomyidae > Odontomyia > Odontomyia ornata. The sequence goes on from OZ017739.1 coordinate 28,049,281, forward strand.
AGAACATTTCCTCACCTGGGACTCGATGTTTGCCATTCTCGAATCAGTTCCGGACAACATATTTCTTTTAAAGAGATGGCAGCTCACGCAAAAACAGTAAAGTCAGTTTTAAGATCGCTGGCACAAAAAATATCTCAACAAGTTCCAAGAGAGGCCTAAATGGCTGAAACCGCAGAAAAACTTTGAACCAGGGCAGCTGGTTCTAGTAAAAAACGAAAAAACCCCACCTACAAAATGACCCTTCATACGAATCATTGGTGTTTATCCAGAAGACGACGGACTTGTTCATGTAGCGACTGTCAAGCTGCACAGTAATGTGACAAAGCGACCCATCGTTAAATTGTTCCACTTACCAATTGATGTCACAACTCAAGATTATGATCAAAAATCCGTCAACTAACAAGAAACCACTGATGAAAATGGTGAAGAAGGAACCGTCACAAGAAAATATAATGTAATTACCACCAATTTAGGGATTATCTCATGGCCAGCTTTGATGTTAGGTCTATGTTATTGACAATTTATACAATTTTGCTGCCCCCAGCCGAAGCTTCTGCAAACGTAACGAAACTGTCTGGTGGACTCTACATAGAACATATGGGTAAAACTCTGATGAACAAGGGAATGCTGCAACTCAATTTACGAATACCATACTCCGACACTAAGGAAGCCAAAAGGTGGACCACAAAGGTACTTCAAAACATGCTGGAACTATGCTCCACAGGGCAAAGAATAAACAAAGATATACTTTGCAAGGTTTTAAATTGGCATTCACAACTACTGGCAGATGATATATACGCTGAAATCAAATAAATCCAATTTCTGACTATAACGAGGGTTATTAAGAAATCTCCTAACTTTTAGTTAGGAAATTTTGGAGTAAACGACAAGTATAGTACATCAAGAAATCGACCATCTGTCTGACAACTAGATCAACATTCGCCGAGCCGTTGAGAAAATGGGGAAAGGAGATGCTAAAGGCAACAAAAACCCTGGATAGCACCAATCAGCGTATCGCAGATCAACTATCACGCTTTCACTCGCAGTCAAATGAAAGCATTGGGAAAATGAATGACTTCCACAATCAAACTCACATGGATGACAATAAAATCAACGTTCATTTTTTAAGTGCTTATCAGATTGCAAGAAACTATTTAGACGAGGTCCACGGTAAAAACAACTGTTTGCGGAAAATAATGCTGGATCAAACCAACATATGGGGATGCACACAAATCATTGATGTGGTCGATGTTGTGAATAAAACCGAGTCATCATTACCCGCGACTTTAAGCGTTTTCCGCAAATCCACTACCACGGCGCAAATTTAGTGTTAAGAAGAAGCTACGTTAATTCAAGGACATTTCCCGATTTACGACATCAATCAATATGATCCCATTAAAGCCAGTCCAGTACCGCAACGAATCTCTAAGGATTCCTTTGTCATTATAAAATTTTATCAAGAAGTTATCGCAGTGAATAACGACTCAAAAAAGTACTTTGAGATCACCGAAGACGACTTCACAATAAGCTTAACTATAAAGGAGCAGACACATATGGTTCATTTGCGAGCATTATATGATATTCAAGCCCACCTAGATTGTGTAACATAGTGCTCAATAGTTCTACACCCAGTTGATTATTTGGAAGAAAATGTATCAATCAAACTGTTGGCTATACACTTACTTAGAGTGACATTCTTCTCTTTACAAAGCATATTTCTAGGGGGTTCAGGAGATCTCTGACCTCGGTTAAGACACCGATGATGGGTGGTGGTTTTATTATTGTAGAGCCGCGCTCACGCTGCAATTGAAAAGTATAGCCGTAACGTACTCTTTGAGCTCAAGATAGCGTTCGAGCATGTGACACCCAGAGTTCCGACGCGTTCGTACCTCTTGATGAGCTTCAAGCATTGTTCTGCTGATTTTCCGGCCTTGATTTGTTGTTGCTTAAGTTCTTCCGAGGCAACTTCACTGGTACGAAAAAATCACACGATCCATTTGAAGTTCATGAGCAGAGCGTGCATTGGCATTTTTGCCAGCTCTTGTACTTCCCCTCATCTTGGACATTCTCCAGGCTTCAGCATCCTCTTTATTTTCTGAGGTTTTTGGTGTTAGAATCACGCCGAGGATGGCTTGACCAATGTTGTTTATGAGGTGACCAGCGCAAATGCTATGTTTATCCTCGCCAAACACCAGGCAAGCAGTTGCTTTCACATTGGCCCCTCCGTCAGTTGCAACGCCCTCTACTTTGTCAATGTTTATTTGCTTCTTCTTTTTCTTAGTACTATAGCCCCTCTCGTGTCTTCGCTTCCTGCAAATAGCGCCTCCAAATGTCTCGGTTCAATGACCGTGTCCTCCAATTTTGAAATCCGAGCAGCGATGGTCCACGGATTTTAGAATAAAAGGGAAAGAGCAATATTGGTCGGTGATTAGATTCTTGCTTTTGGAAGGGAAATGCGCAGCGAAATCAAAAAGCAATTAGATGCTGTGTATGGAGACTCTGTTTCTGCAAAGTGGACATTTAAAAAATTGGTCTAAAGAGTTTTAACGAAGTCGCACGTTGGTTTTTGACGAGCCACGACCAGGTGCCTCAAAAACGGCTGCCACGGAGGAGAACGGAATAAAATCGTATTGACAGACCACCGATTCAAGGTGAGCGAGATAGCTGAGACAATAGACATCTCAAAAGGTCGCAGGGGTCATATCCTGCATGTAGTTTTGGGCATAAGAAAGTGGTTAGTGGATTGACTTGCTCACTCCGAACAAGAAACAAAACCATGAGACCACTTCAGAGCAGTGCTTGACGCTGTTTCAGTGCGATTCGAAGGGATTTTGCATCGTTTTGTGAGAGCAAGGAGCAGTCAAAACAGTGTTTTTTACGATTCACAAGGTGTGATCTGTATCAACAACCTGCAGAAGAGCAAAACAGTCACAAGACTCTAATATGCTGAATTATTGGGCCAATTTGGCGCCGGATTGCAGAAAAAACGCGCCATTTTGCAAAGAAAAAAGTTCTCTTTTACCATGACAGCGGACCAACTCACACATCTGCCATCGCCACGACAAAATTGGGCTACGAACTGCTACCCCATTCACCGTTTTCTCCATATTTGGCCCCGTGCGACTTTCATTGTTTCCAAACTTGAAAAAGTCACTCGTCGGATAGAAATTTGAGTCAAATGACGAGGTCGTCGCCACCACAGAGGTCTACTTTGCAGACCTTGAGGAAACGTTATTTTCAGATGGGTTGAATAAGTTGCAGTATTGCTAGGTCAAGAATATCGGGCTAAAAGGAGATTATGTTGAGAAATAAATTACCACTTTTCCAAAATTTTCGTTTTTCTTTTGTAGGCAAAGTACTTATTGGACGCCCTCATAGTCTGCTCACCAAAGCCATGTGTCTGAAAGTCCTCTCCAAACTAGCTAGCCACTTCGGAGTAGACCTAGGGTTTCCGAACTTTTTGACATACTGGGGACAGTCTGTTGGTACATTCCAAGACTTCGCGTCCATAACCGATGAGAGGTTGGTTTGGATTTTCGTCGGGAAATCTCGAAAGAACGAGACCGACGAAGAAAAATTATAATACTTATCCAAATTCATTGGCGAAAATTATTAAATTCATTAATCTTACTAGTGTTAAGAAAGTTAAGCAAATTTTGACTTCTGAGGTATTTGTCATTGTTATACTAATAGAGAACCACTTCCGTGATTTTTTTACATTTTGGTCAAGAGGAGTCTAATCGGGAGGGGGGGGGGGGGGTCAACATTTGTTCGTGTTCTTCCACTTACCCTGCCTATCTTGTTATCGATATTACAGATCTCATCAAGACTTTTCATTTGACACCCTACTTGACTATCTTCGGTGATAAAAAATGGACTCACATCCTTACATGGGAAGGCTTTCCCTTAAGATCTTTAAAAATTTTCCAACTATGAAACTGTTTACAAGATTTAATGTCTCTAGTTCATGAGAAAACTTGCTCTGATGCACAGACCGATAGACTGATAGGTACCGATTTCAATAGTGTATTGCTAAACAAAAATTTTGTAGAAACCCCTAAATCTACAATCAGGTTCAAGGAAATGAGTCTCACAACTTTCGAGTGTAAAACAAAAAATCCAGCAGAAAATATTCCTTGAGTGTCTTTTCAATTACTTCCGCTGTATTGAGTAAACTTTTACGTAAATTCTTTATTTTCTCCAGACAAAAGATTTATGATAAGGTAATATTTATCAATAATTCCCATTTAAGAAAAAAAACAGCCATTACATATTTCGCATCAAAAACAGAACCTGACGTCAACCAAAAACCTACAGAACCGAAAAATTATTTATAACAGCCATAAATTCCAGTGAGTTCATACGGAAAACATTATTCAGTCCCAAAGTCAATTTACTCCCCAGGCAGAGAACATTATTTATACAAATCCAATCTCTCCATTCAATGCTGTCAACTTTTAAAGTTCTACGCTTTAAAGGACATTTGAAGAAATATTCAATATCATTCGAACGGAAACGAGTAGAGAAGAATCGTATAGAATCCAAACCGACATGCACACACATACAAATTGCGACGAGAAATGCATATGGTGGGGAGTGAACGAATAAGATTGACATAAACCTAAATCCAAACTGAAAAGCAACGGCGAAAATGGAAGAATTTCGATGAGATATCGTTTCCTGCATCCGTCTAGAATGTACTCGAGCTCACTCAGCTGAACTCCTTGCGTCGCTACAAATGTACATGGTACTCTCTAGTCAGTCGACTATCTCAATATTGTGGGGTATCGTTCAGGATTTCATTACAGTCAATTTCCTGCACGTGAATTTCTGATGGAATGATTTTCCTCATTTTCCGGTATGAAACGGCGTGTTAAAACGTTTTGTCCTATAATGTCCGACCTTTTCGGTTTAGCGATCCCTCGCATATGTGGCAGAAGAATTTTAGATAATTATAGCAAGGACAACGCGGCTGCAGTTTTTATTTGGAGAGATTAGTACGAACATTTCTCACCTACAAGTATGCTGAAATTTAGAACGAGTAACTAAGAGGACGAGCCTTCCATAAACAGTTCTAAATACAATTTATTCCAAAAGGTTTTTATTTAATATCAAATAACAAATAATTCACATTTTAATGTCACGAAAGTTTATCCTGTCCAACCTAAAGATCAATTACTAACCGGGAAATAATTTAAATTGCTAAAGGTCATTACGATGTAACCAATAGTGTCCAATAGTATAAAAACCAAAAGCCAGACAAAGAAGCAAAAAAATACAATAATAAAATTCAATCCTAAAGCTACAATCCAATAACTGTCGTAGTATCCTGTTGAAAAGTACTGACTACGTAAAATCTATTTGATAAAAAAGAATAAAATATATCTGCACGAGAAAATCCGATAAAATTGTACAACGGTGACAAAATATTTGATTTACGGTCTGATTTTGGGAAAAGGATGGAAGCAGCAGCAACTTACCAACCGCTCAAAGACATTCAACACTTTTTGGGGTGCGTGTTTCGATAATGCTGACCTAAAACTGGACAGCATGATTTGTGACTCAAATTGATAAATCACAGAAGCTTTAGCTTAACCCTCTTCTCAGCTCCTTAGCTTCGTATGTTGACAGTCCTTTTGCCTTTAAATAAATAAAATTATTTACAATACCTTTCTATACCACAATTTCAAGGGATTCGGGATGTTGGCGAGAAGAGAGCTTAAGGAAAGGATGGGTATTATCTCGAAAAATTGAAATTCTTGTATACAATGCCGCACCGGAAGGGTTTAAGGGTTTTTTGGACTGGCGCCTTTTTAATTAAAGTGTAGAAAGAGTCAACCTCTCCTTTTAGATACTTCAGCAATATTATTTCATATGGATTGATGGAGTAATGGGATGTGGATACAAAGTTGTAGAGATGTTAATCTTTAGAATCCTACTCGAAATCTCCCACGATACATTAAAAATCTTGAGATTTTATCAGACTAATGTATTTACTTTTTAATGAAAATTTGATTGCGTTTTAAATTTTAATGTGCAATTTATAATCGGACTCGACGATTTAGTTAAAATTATATGGCCCTGAGTAAAAAACCATATGGTATCAATCTCGTCAATTTTCAATCATTCAAAAAAAAGTGCTTTATTCAATACTAATCGGTATAAACTTTCAAAGAATATAAAGCAAATTCCAAACAATTAACATACAAAAACTTAATGGCCCAAATGGCTGTTTAAATTTATACGTTATCATTAAATATATTTCTTAAACAAGTTGGGTAAACAGACCTACGCTCATGTCAGAAGGGTTTTGTATTCAATTTACAAAATGCAGTCACCAGATCGAATCAAATCAAGATACATGTCAAAGACGATTTTATTGGAGAAAATATGAGATACGAAGATCATACTATTATTAACAAAGTTGAACGTATTTCGACTTCTGAGGTTTTTGTTATTGTTATACTCATAAATATCTTCCTTGATAATTATTTCAGATGTCCATTCGCGAGGGGGGAAAGACATTTTTCATGTATTTCCCCTCTCTGCCCCCACTGAAGCAAAATCTGACAGTTTGAGAACTGTTTTGAAATGCTCCCATGAAATCGTTTATTTCATACTCATATCGGCTATGTTTGATGAATTTTTTTTCAGGGGCTACTCTCCTGTACTGGTATCATCGATTCATGGCCAATTTTTTCGAATCCTAGGATGGTTACAAAGCCCTTTTGCTAGGAGCTCTCTCCCGCCTCCTTGACTTGTTTCACTTATGAGCATTAATTGTAGATACTCATCTTCAGTCATTCATTAAAATTGAATCAAGTGTTCAAAGCATGCACCTTAAACGTTGAAGTTGGGAAAAAAAAAACTCAAAATTATTCAATCTTCGCATTTAAAACAGCCACTATTTTGTTTTACGATTACTGATACCACTAGCTGAACCGATTCTCAAAGATATACATGACACCTATCATTCCTGAAATTTTCATGCATATCCTAGCAAAACTGTAGTGTCTGAGGCGGTAAAAAGCGCATGTTGTTCCATAGCCATATGTTGCCATAGTAATAAATACAGCGCATATCGTTCCATAGTAATACAGGAAAATTCAAACCGCTATAACTTCGCTAAATATGATTCAATCTTTATGAAACTTTCAGGATAGATCAGTCTTATAAATAGTCATCTGTATACTGAATTTTATAGACTTTAAGGGTACCGTTAAGATTTTATTCAAGAAAACATAAAATTGATACATCATACTATTACTAACAAAGTTGAGTGAATTGCGACTTTTCACGTATTTTTTGTTGTTGTACTCACCAAGGCCTACATTCCTGATTTTTTTCAGATTTTTCGGATGGAAGGTGTCAAATCGCGAGGGGGGGGGACACAAATTGTTCGTGTATTTCCCTTCCCTGTGCGGCCCCCGAAGCAAACTTTGCCAAACTAAGACCTGTTTTGAAAAGTTCTCATCAAGACCTTTCATTTGATACCCATATTGGCTACTTTCAATGAATTTTTTTTCGGGGGGTCACTCCCCTATATGGGGAGACCCCCCTTAAATACCTTATAAAATTTTTTTGTAGTTGAACTTTGAAGAGAACACCACTTTACACCTACACACAAAATTTGATGTTTCTAGCTTAAGTAGTTGCGGAGAAAAAGTGGTGTGACACACGGACGGACGGACGGACGGACAGACAGACGGACAGACAGGACGCGATTTTAGTAGGGTTTTGCAAAATTATTTTACAAAACCCTAAAAATGCTATTACAATGTTCCTAACCTTAGCGTTTAATCTTATCTCTAACCTTATATAATAAACATAACATATATCTAACCTATACCTAATTTTTAACACACTAAATGTAGCAATAATGAGCTGAAACTCAAAAACTAAATAACAAAAAACACAAAAGCTGGAAATAAACACGAATAATTTAGACATTGTCATTCAGCCACCAATACCTGGATTGCGCCGGCTCAATTTGATCAGCTTCAACGAATCAAGCAAATGAGTATCTCCATTGGAATTGTTGGTCTCGTGAACTCGAATTCGGAGGATATTTTATCTTTTTATCGGTGGCCCGTCGATATATGTGATATATGACTGGGACGCCGTCAGAATCAAAAACATATCGATTCATGTCCAAATACATGAATGCTTCTGGAGGAACAAGGCCAGTAGCGAGGCAAGTCGTCTGTAGGGTGGAACGGCTGTGAAATCCAAGGATTTTCACTCACAGTCACAGATCTTGCGATATGATTCCGAAGAAGTTTCAATATGAAGATATCGACTCTTGTCACTTGAGCAGTTTGATAAATTCTTCTATTCGATATATAATGTTTCCAATCCATCTCAGGCTTTCTATACAAACCAGTACATGCATGAAGACATTTCGTTTCGAAAACTCTTAATTTTTCCATAGTATTAGCACTCTTGTTGTACCAGACCTGATATCCATATGTCAAAACTGGTCTAACCAGGGTCTTGTAACAGATAATTTTGACCTTTTGATCAATGTATTTGGAATGAAAGAGTCTTCGTAGGCCCATGACTACTTATAGTGCCTTACTGAGCATGATTTTCACATGTTCAGTAAAGTACAGATAGTGATCGAGATAAACACCGAGGAATTGAACACAGGATTTATGTGGAACTCGTTCTAGACTACCCTCGCCAGCCATAATGTGGAAATCTTTCCAATTACGTTTCAGGTCTTGCAGGGAGTCAGCGTTGTCCAAAACAAGATTGTTTCACACTTCTGTGCATTGATTTTCATTCGCCAATTGTCAGTGTGCAGCTGCACATCATTGAACATTTTTTGGAGATTTCTCTGAACTTTCGTAGCTTTTCGGTCTGCCGTATAGATGTTCAGATCAACAGCAAACGCTATCAATGATCGCGTTGGCGAGACGTTAAAATCAACACCGTTCAATAGCTTGAGAATGAAGATTGAGACGAGCAGAGGCGCAGTCACTGTTCCCTTCTGTAGACCATTCAAAACCTTGAATTCACGCAATGTTGTCAGATTTCCATCAGTTACAACAAATGGTTTCCCGTAAAACATATTGTACATCATGGCGACAAGGTGTCTGGGGAACTTGTCCTGAAGGAGTTTAAAAATTAGTCCATCTAACCACACCGTATCGAAGGCTTTCTCCATATCAATGAGACATGCTCCAACGCATTGTCTATCATTTAGTTTCCAACAGATGTTTGAGGTTACTTTCGTTATTGCATGCATGGTCAAATGCCTGGTACAAAAACCAAGTTTGCAATCCGGCACCAACTGATATTCCTCACTGTGGGCGTTTAATTCTTTGTTGAGTATCACTTCAAACACCTTGCTGATGTGAGGCGGCAAGCTGATTGGGCAATAGCTTTTAGGGCATGAAGATTCTTTTCCTTTCTTCAAGATCAGAAGTACTTTAGCCTTTTTCCACTCATTTGGGAAATATAAATTGCTCAACATGTTGTTTAACAATATGCAATAATTCCTAATAGCAACCTCAGGCAAATGGCGGAGAACTGTATTTGGAATACCGTCAGTACCACATGATTTCTTGTTGTTTATCCTGTGAAGTATGAAACACAAGTCTTCACAGCTGACAAAATAATCAATAAGATTCAAGCTCGGTATGAGGTCAGATGTTAATGTTTCATTGAAATGAAGGATTGATTGGCCGTTCAGGCTTGATTTGAAGTCGGAATCTTTTACTTCAACGACCTCTGAAAATATTTCGTTCCCTCTTTCAGGGTTTGGTAGATGAACCAATTCAAAATGTGTTCCAACCAGGGCAAGTTTATGCAATCCCTCACATATAATCCTATTTCCATTTCTATCCAGAGTCGTACGGTCGATTTTTATACCAACCCTATCGAGAAGATTTATCTCATCACTAGTGACGTCAAGATTCGATACCTTCACTCTAGACTTCTTGCGGAATATGCTATTCACTTTGCAAACACGCCATCTGAGTCCTGTGGGCTAATACCCCTCAATTTTTCCGCGCATTGATTGCTGACCTCACTCCTGAAGTATGACCGGATTAAGTTCCAGACATTCTTCACGTGTAATTTCAACAAAGCCAACGAGGGATGGTTGTAGTCCAAAAATCGTCAATAAATATTGTTAACGCGTGTAAGACGAAGGCTTTTCAATCTTTTCAAACTTGCGATTATAAGCCGGACGGCTATCCTATATTGAAAAGAACTGTATTCAGTAATATTCACCTAGTGATTGTATAGCGTCTAGGTAACGCATATAGGTTAGGCGATTGGGCCTGAGTATGACTTTTTCTTAATTTGAGAAGAAAGGAGAACACTCCGGATTAACGTCTCAAGAAGAAGTGGTTTATTTCCAAATTGACTTATCCTATTTATACAAATTTCTCAAAGTCTTACTCACAAATACATATTCGATTTTTTAACATACTTCAAACATATTTTGTTTACTCTAGCAAAAATATTTTCACATACAATTTCTTATTCTAAATATTCTATATCAAAAATCTATGCAAAAAAAAATCCACATTCTCAATACAAATTCTATGCGTTGCATTTCCCGTAATGAATGCATTATTCCCAAAAAAAAACATTAACTCTAAATGCATTCATTTTCTATACGTTAATTTCCTATAAGAAAAAAAGGAAACAAGACATTGCATTCATATGAGAAGTTCCGCATATGAGCAATGTCAAGTACATAGACGAAAGAGTTCAAGGTAATTTGTTATTGTTTATCATGTGGCGCATGCCTTTACACTTTCACGTAATATGATACACGATTGTCTTCGCCCGTTGTATGTTTATATGTTGTACATATGAAACCATGTGTGTGCGGAATTGTCTGTACGTAAGAACATGGGTTCATATGGGTTTAACGGCGAAGATGCACATTAGTTGGGAATTGTTTTGAATTTTATGTTTAAAGTGTGAAATGCAAGAAAATCATTGTGATTATGTTTTCTATGCTTTTTTGTATTTATAAATGCATTTAGGTTTAAAGTGGGAAATGCGAGTAAATCATTGTGGTAATGTATTCAATATGTTTTTGTATTTATAAATGCATTACACCTCGGTCCTATAGGGAAAAAAAAAATTTTTTTTTGTAAAAAAAATTTTTTTTTTTTTTTGTTTGCTGATATTACAAAATATTTATAAACGTTATTCTTAGGGTGTGTATCTTAATATATTTACATTTTCTATTTTGTTTTTTCTTATATTTGGGTAAAATATATGTATATATCTATATATATATATTTTTTTTTATTTTTGTTTATGGGCTTATATCTGTTGGTTGTGGTTTCTTTTTTAATCTATTATTATGGACTAATATATTCTTGTTATTTTTGTTTATAAGGGTATTTACTCCTTGGTTTTCAATTACTTGAAATGGTCCTTCGTATGGACTGTCTAATTTGTTTGTTTTCTGTGTTTTGAGACATACCCAGTCACCAGGTATTATATTTAATGGGTTTATTTTAATGCTATTTGATTTGGCTCTTTTTGATTTTGATTCAATCAAGGTTTTATATGCGGTTTGTTGTGCATGATATAGTCGTGCTTTAAGTTCAGTTAGGTAGTTGTCATAATCGTAAACGGGTTTTGAACTGTCGTAGTCACTCATCAAGCTAGCTAATCTTCCGAAGACTAGTTCAAAAGATGAATAATTTGTTTCGCTATGGGGTGTAGTGTTGTATGCGAAGGTGTAAAAGGGAATGTGGTTGTGCCATTCGTTGTCCTCACAGAAAGTTAGTAGGTATTCGTTTAATACTCTATGATTTCGTTCTAGTGAACCTAATGTTTCATGGTGGTATGGGGTTGATGTTTTATGTTCTATGTTCAAAGTTTTGCAAATGCTTTTGAATAGCTCGTTTACGTATTCAGTCCCTCTGTCGGTTTTAACTGTTTTAAAGTGACCGTATCTCAGGATTATGTTCTCGACTATTGTTTTTGCTACTACGTTGGCTTCTTTGGTAGGGATAGGTATGGCTTCTACAAATTTGGTTAGTTCGCATTGTGCTGTAAGTATATATCTGAACCCGTTAGAAATTCGCAATGGTCCGACTGTGTCAATGGCTATGATTTCGAATGGTGTAGATGGTGTATCGGTTATTGTTAGTTTTTCTTTAGTATGTAGTGTTATTTTGTTTTTATTGCAAATGTTACATTGTTGTATTATAGTTTTAACCATTTTGTTCATATTTTTCCAGATGTACTTTTGTTTTAATTTTGCAATTGTCCTTTTTATGCCCGTGTGACCTCCGCACCTTGACTCGTGATATTCGCTGATCAATCTTATTTGATCGGCTTTTTGTTCAACGTGTCTCGGGGGATTATATAATATTATTTGTATTTTAGTTTGCCTATTTTTTATTATTTTTGCATGCTTTTTATTATACATATCGATTAGTTCGTTTCTATTTATATATTTGAAAATTTCATCATTTTTAGATAGCGCTATCTTCGTGATACTATTTATTGATAGTTCTTGTATCAGTTTCTCCAAAACCTGACCTAAGTCTAAGGATGGATCATCACTGTACTTCTCGATTATCATATTTTTATTTTTTTGTTATCGTTGTAGTTGGCAAACTGTTATTATTATCATTTTTATTGAGCTCAAATTTTAGTATTGGCAAATTTCTGATGTCCGAAATTGAAGTACCTTCCCACATATTGAGTTGATCAGGCTCGATGTTGGAGGTAGTTGTTGCCTTGTGTGTGGTCACAGGGTTTGTTGGTTTATTAGTTTTGCTACGAGTTATAACGTTTATTGTAGGTATCATTTCTTTTAAGTTATTAGAATTTATTTTTATACGCGAAAGTGCATCTGCATTAGTATTTATTTTGCCTTGTTTATACACGATATCGAAATCATAGTCCATTAGGTCTAAGCGAATTCTGGTTAATTTAGGGGAGGGGTTGCGATTTACAAATAAGGATACTAAGGGTCGGTGGTCTGTGACGACTGTAAATTTCTTTCCATACAGGTAGGGGCGAAAATGGTTTATTCCCCAATATATTGCAAGGAGTTCTTTTTCTACTACTGATTTATTGAGTTCATGTTTTGTTAGAGATCTGCTGGCGTAGGATATCGGTAGATCTTCTCCGATGGTGCCTTGTGATAGAACGGCTCCTAGGGCGTAATCAGATGCATCTGTTGTTAGTATAAATTCTTTCTCTAGGTCGGGGTATTGTAGAATTGGTGGGGAGGTTATGGCGTTTTTTAGGGATTGGAAAGCTAGTTGGCATTTTTCGTTCCAGTCAAACTTTTTGTTCTTCTTGAGCAGGTCATTGAGAGGTTTTGCAATGGCTGCGAAATTTTGGACGAATCGTCTGTAGTAATTACAGAAGGCGACAAAACGTCTTACATCATCTGCGTTTTGTGGAGTTGGATAGTTGTTGACAGCTGCGCATTTCGTGGGACGGGCTGTTACGCCTTTGCTGGTGATTAGGTGTCCTAAGAAAACGACTTCGGATTGTACGAAATTACATTTTGAAGGGTTTAATTTGAGATTGTACCTACGGAGTCGTTCGAAAGTTCTTACGAGGTTTTGGTTGTGATGTTTTAAGGAACAACCAAATACTATGATGTCGTCGACATATAGGAACGCGTTTGCATCTAATCCTGATAAAACTATGGTTAACATGCGCTGAAAACTATTTGAGGATATTTTTAATCCGAAAGGCAATCTTTTGAATTGGTAATGTCCGTTGCTGGACGAAAATGCTGTCATGGGCCGTGATTCATGGTCGAGTTCTATTTGATGGAATGAGCTCGTCATGTCGAGTGTAGAGAAGTATTTGGCTCTTCCTATGCGATCTAGTACATCGTCAAGACGAGTAAGGGGAAATTTGTCATTGACTAATTTTTTATTTAGTTGACGATAATCGACTACTAATCGCCATTTTTTTGTATCATCACTGGAATGTTTGGGGACTACTAACATTGGTGAATTGTATGGACTTGTAGATGGTTCTATCACATCTTTGTCAATCAGGTCTTTGACTTGGTTATTAATTTCGATAGTATGTGCATGAGGCATTCGATAATTTTTTATGTACACTGGAGTATTATCAATTGTATTCAGATGTTGCGTGTAAAAATTATTGCAGGTTAATTTTTCACCTGTTAAATGGAATATATCATGGTATTCTCTGCATATATTTTCTATTGTGGTTTTGGCCACCTCGTCTTTGGAGTTTATGTGTAGCAATTCTTTTAATTTGGGCCAACGATGATTTGCTTTTTTTTTGTTGCAGTGTAATACGTGGTACTTTGTTAGTGGTTTGATTTCTAATTGCAGGTTTTGTATAGTTTCTTCTTTGTCGGAAGTGTTGAGAATTCTAACGTGTTTGATGCCGTGTGCCGGGATAAGGGTGTTACTTATAAAAATGTTTTCAGAAATGTGTTTTCCACAGATAAGGCTGTCTTCCTTGTTATCGATGTTTATTGGGTGGATTATTTCCGAGCGGGGTGGTATCCTTATATTGTATATCTTAGTCTCTAGAAGTAGTGAAATTAGATTGTTATCATATTTGAAAGAAAATAGCAAAGTTTCGTAGTCTATATTTGCATAATACTTATGTAGGAAATCTCTTCCTATTATACCACTTGTTCGGAGGGGAAAGCTTTTTTCTACTATTTGGAATTTGTGTAGAATTTTGGTTTCGGGTAGGTTTATTTGTAGGTTTGCGATGCCAAATGTTTGAATGCTCTGTTCGGTTATTCCCGACAACCGACAGGATTCATGATTATTGATGCTTATATAGTCGAATAAATTTTTGCAAATAGAAATATCTGCACCTGTGTCCACCAAGAATGTGAGTTTTTGATTATGAATTTGTAGGACTATATGGTTTGATATGTCTTCATTGTAATTGGTTAGATTTATTTTGTATGTTTTGTTAGTATTCTCATTCCCCGATTGACCGGTTTTATTTACTGGTTGGTGTCTGGGGAGTTTTCGTTTCCCTGGTAATCCGCCAAGTATATTCTAGCATTGTTTCTTTGTCTTTGATTGTATTCTCTTGCTTGTCCGAAGTTTCGGTTGTCCCTGCTGTTCGTTGGCTTGTTGTTATCATTGTTGTTATATCTGTTATTACGTTGGTTATTGTTATATCTATGGTTTAATTGCCTATTGTTATATTGATAGCTATTTCTATTTCTAGATTCGTTATAATTATTCCCGTAGTTCATATTATGATTATTCCTATTGTAGTTTGTTCTGTTGTAATGAAGAATTTTGTTGTCTTTTGCTGTGGTTTCAGCTTGTTCAGCAATTTTTGTTGCCTCTCTGAATGTGCGTACTCTGCTTGCTTCAATTGTTTGTACAATGTTTCTATTAGTAATTCCGTTCTTGAAAGTATTGAATGCGAGGGTGTCATTTGCTTGTTTCAGTATATCTCTATGTTGTTCGCCTACTTGTTCAATTTGTACTAATGTTAGTTCTGCAATAAGGTTTTCTATCGTTTCTGCGAATTGGGATATGGAGTGCTGGTTTTGGGTGCAACTAGATAATTTTTGTACTATATTGCTAGAGGTATGTTTGGATTTATAAATGGAAGTAAGTTTAGCTTCAAGATCGGTTATAGTTTTTGGTGGTTCAATGGAGTTTAGTTTATTTCTGGCCGTTGATGATAGTTTCGTGTTTAGTACAAGTTGTAGAAAATCAGATTTCTGTTCAGCTGGAATTGATTTTTCGATGATTTTCACTACGGTTAGGAACCTGTGTAAATCACTAGGTTTGTCTAGAAACTTAGTTATGGACTTTAAGCTACTGAAAATGTCCGTAGTTGCCATTGTTTCTGTTGTCTCTATGTTCTCTCGTTTGTCGGATATGAGTTTAATAATATTTTGATAATAAGTCTTGAATTTTTTCTTAGGTTCTAGTTTGTCTTGTTCACTTAAATGTTTGATTTCAATTTCAAAAAGAGTTTTTAATGTATCTAATTTTAGAAGAGTATTCAGCAGATAAGTTTCGCTGTAAGATCGGTTAGGGTTCTTTTTGAGATTTTCGAAAATTTTTATTAATGTGGACAACTGGGTACTCTTAAACATTGTTTGTTTTGTTAACCTCTTTTACTATGGTTTTCTTAATGAATCGTTTGGCCAACAGATATAGCCCAAAAAGCAAAAACATGACAATTATGACAATAATAATGTATGTAGCAAGTTGGTTTGCAGAGTACTGATTCGATGCGTTTGAAGCTTGATTTGCAAGGACTATAGTCTCTTTTATGTTGGAATCTGCGATACCCATTATATCAAGTTAAAATTCGAATTTCTAAAAGGAAATGATTTTGATGTTTTGTAAGTTTTCGAGACTGAATGTGTTTTTATTATTGTAGGATTTGAAATTACGTTATATTTTGTTGAATTTGGAAATTACATTATTGTGGAATTTGGAAATTACAAGAAATTTTTATGTTTTCCTAAGTGTTTTGATCTGCTTCCTTATTTGTGCTTTTTCTGTTTTGTTGCCAGTGGTGTGGTATTGTACGTATAATTCAGCAATTGCTTTGCGTCGTTTGAATGCTTTTCCGCCGCGTTTCTTCTTTGGTTTTTCTTCGATGTGTTGCACTGGTTCTCGTGTAAGTTTGCCTTGCCGTTGCCAGTATTTCTCGATAGATAATGGTTGTGGTCCTGGTTTTATCAGTTTTTCTGTTGGAACTTTTGTGTTGCTAGTATCGCAAGTATTTTTACTTTTGGCCGCACTTGGGTGGTATGCTGGTATATTCGTCTGTACAGGTCCAGGAACGTATTCCTCTTCTTTGGCTTTGGTCGGGCTAAAAGCTTCCCATATCGTTAAAAATCCGTCGAAGTCCATTTGTATCTGTCAAAGTCAAAGTCAAAAGCGCTTTATTTAATACTGATCGTTATAAATTTTAAAAGAATATAAAGCAAATTCCAAACGATATCAATACAAAACTTAATGGCCCAAATGGCTCTCTAAATTTATACGTTATCATTAACACATTTCATCAAAAAAAAACTATAGCAAATTCAATTAAATAGGATTATTACATATTTTTAGAATTCAATTGGAAAAAGGAGAAAAAACCAACCAACACTATCCTAAAATTATCTATCATCTTAACACTACAGTGAACTTTGATCCTACACCTAATATGTTTTAACTTAATTCTAATAAATGCAGTCAAAAACTTTACCTTATACTAAAAAAATCTATTACTATGTTTCTAACCTAAGCGTTTTACCTTATCTCTAACCTAATATAATAAACATAATATAAACCTAACCTATCCCTAATTTTTAACAAAAATAAACAATAACACTAAATGTAGCAATAATGAGCTGAAACTCAAAAACTAAATAACGAAAAACACCAAAACTGAAAATAAACACGAATAATTTAGACATTGTCATTCAGCCACCAATACCTAGATTGCCCCGTCTCAACTCGATCAGCCTCAACGAATCTAGCAAATGAGTATCTCCATTGGAATTGTTGGTCTCGTGAACTCAAGTTCGGAGGATATTTTATCTTCTTATCGGTGGCCCGTCGATATATGTGATATATGACTGGGACGCCGTCAGAATCAAAAACATATCGATTCATGTCCAAATACACGAATGCTTCTGGAGGAATGAAGCCAGTAGCGAGGCAAGTCGCTATATACCCGTCTGTAGGGTGGAACGGCTGTGAAATCCAAGGGTTTTCACTCACAGTCACAGATCTTGCGATATGATTCCGAAGAAGTTTCAATATAAAAATATCGACTCTAGTCACTTCAGCAGTTTGATAAATTCTTCTATTCGATATATAATGTTTCCAATCCGTCTCAGGCTTTCTGTACAAACCAGTACACGCACGAAGACATTTCCTTTCGAAAACTCTTAATTTTTCCATAGTACTAGCACTCTGGTTGTACCAGATCTGACATCCATATGTCAAAACTGGTCTAACCAGTGTCTTGTAACAGATAATTTTGACCTTTTGATCAATGTATTTGGAATGAAAGAGTTTTCGAAGGGCCATGACTACTTTAAGTGCCTTACTGAGCATGATTTTCACATGTTCAGTATAGTACAGATACTGATCGAGATAAACACCGAGGTATCGAACACAGGATTTATGTGGAACCCGTTCTAGACTACCCTCACCAGCCATGATGTGGAAATCTTTCCAATTACGTTTCAGGTCTTGACTGACCCCCTGCAGCGTTGTCCGAAACAAGATTGTTTCACACTTCTGCGCATTGATTTTCATTCGCCAATTGTCAGTGTACAGCTGTACATCATTGAACATTTTTTGGAGATTGCTCTGAACTGTTGTGGCTTTTCGGTCTGCCGTATAGATGATCAGATCATCAGCAAACGCTACCAATGATCGCGTTGGCGAGACGTTAAAATCAAAGCCGTTCAATAGCTTGCGAATGAATATTGAGAAGAGCAGAGGCGCAGTAACTGTTCCCTGCTGTAGACCATTCAAGACCTTGAACTCGCGCATTGTTGTCAGATTTCCATCAGTTACAACAAACGATTTCCCGTATAACATATTACACATCATGGCGACAAGGTGTCTGGGGAACTTGTCCTGAAGGAGTTTAAAAATTAGTCCATCTAACCATACCGTATCAAAGGCTTTCTCCATATCAATGAGACATGCTCCAACACATTGTTTATCATTTAGTTTCCAACAGATGTCTGAGGTTACTTTCGTTATTGCATGTGTGGTCGAATGCCTGGCACGAAAACCAAATTGGCAATTCGGCATCAACTCATTTTCCTCAATGTGGGCGTTTAATGCTCTATTGAGTATCACTTCAAACACCTTGCTGATGTTAGGCAGCAAGCTGATTGGGCGATAGCTTTTGGGGCATGAAGATTCTTTTCCTTTCTTCAAGATCGGAAATACCTTAGCCCTTTTCCACTCATTTGGGAAATATGAATTGCTCAACATGTTGTTGAACAATATGCAATAGTTCCTAATAGCAACCTCAGGCAAATGTCGGAGAACTACATTTGGAATACCATCGGTACCACATGATTTCTTGTTGTTTATTTTGCGAAATATGAAACACAAGTCTTCAAAGCTGAGAAAATAATCAATAAGATTCAAGTTCGGTATGAGGTCAGATGTTAATGTTTCATTGAAATGAAGAATTGATTGGCCGTTCAGGCTTGACTTGAAGTCGGAAACTTTTGCTTCAACGATCTCTGAAACTATTTCATTCCCTCTCTCAAGGTTTGGTAGATGAACCAATTCAAAATGTGTTCCAATCAGGGCAAGTTTATCCAATCCTTCACAAATGATCCTGTTTCCATTTCTATCCGGAGTCGTACTATCAATTTCGATACCAGCCCTATCGAGAAGATTTATCTCATCACTAGTGACTTCAAGATTCGATACCTTCACTCGAGACTTCTTGCGGAATATGCTATTCACTTTCGTGAACACGCCGTCTGGGTGCTGTGGGCTAATACCCCTCAATTTTTCCGCCCATTGATTGCTGACCTCACTCCTGAAGTATGACCGGATTAAGTTCCGGACATTCTTCAGATGTAATTTCAACAAAGCCAACGAGGGATGGTTGTAATCCAAAAATCGTCGATAAATATTGTTGACGCGTGTGAGAAGAAGGCTTTTCAATCTTTTCAACCTTGCGATGGTTGGTGTTTCATATCCTTCCATATTGTTTCGATGTTTTATCTTGGGAACTACTTTCTCAATCGTTTCCAACGTCAGCTTCTCTAACTTCGACAAATAGAGATCTATTTCATCGTTAGTTAAATTCCTGTCATTAGGAACCATTGAGCAAGAGTTGCCACCGTCAGAAGGGGGACATTGCTTCTGGTACTCCCGATTAAACTTCTTTTGAAACTTTCCCCAGTCTGTTTTTTTGAAGTTCAACCGATGATTTTCATGTTGAACTGGAATGAGGAAGAAATCATCCCTTTGATGATTGATTTCCATTACGATTGCGTTATGGTCGCTATCATAAGGAAGCACCTGCAGTTTCCGTTGAGGACTATTAAAGTTGAATTCGAGTCTTGCGTCAGCAATGCAGAGGTCCAAATATGAATTTGTCCTAGGGTATGTTGGGAACTCCGACCCATATAGATTGCACCTGTATTCAATCTGGTTCTCTGTTATCCACGATTTCAGGAATACACCTCTTGGATTATTGGTGGCGTTCAGCCATGATGTATGCTTGGCGTTCAGGTCACCAGCAAGAATATAATAATTATGAAGCCTGTTCAATTCGAGTATTTCAAACAAGGAATTGAGTTCCTCCTTGAGCCTGAGAACAGTTCCACCAGTTGCATAGGCAGAGATAACGAAGAGGTTATCCCCACCTGGCAGTGAGATTTTGATAACGGACACTTCAAGAGATTCAAAGCTTTTGAATTCGACTTTTTCAATATTTTGGAAACGATAGGGTCTTCGAACCAATATCCCGGTGCCACCTCCCCCATCACCTATTACCCTATCGTTTCTTACGAATTCAAAATCCTTGAATGTCATGGAGTGCCATGAATTGAGGTGGGTTTCGGTGAGAAGCATGATGTCAGGCTTTTGCTTAACAATGAATTCAAGGAGATAATCACGCCGATGTAAAGTAACAATGGAGTTGACGTTGATCGAGATGAGACGAATCCTATCCATGGGAATGTGACTGGATGACAAACTATTTTGGAGCATGTTGACCTAAACTTTGAAAAACGAAATTGATTTTTTGGTCTTGCTTATTAATTCTATCTGAAAGCGATTCAAGTTGCTGGTAGATTTTAAGAAGCAGCTCATTATTGCCACTTACATTATTTATTTTATTTATATTGTTGTCTGCTGGTCCTCTGGCAGCAAGTGCAAATGATACCCCGGGTTTGATGAAGTTGGGAGGTAACAGATTCTGATTTACTTTGGTTTGCTTTGGGGAAAATTTAGCTCTTGCATCTTGATACCGAGGGCATCCTCGGTATGATGCTGGATGACCAAATGTACCGCAATTAGCACAATACAATTTTTCTTTTGGCTCCACCTGAGCCAATTTGCATTCACCGGGGGCGTGGATATCTTTGCACTTAACACAGCGATAGTGCATTGCACAATTGGCAGCCGAATGACCGAATCGTTGACACCTGTAACACTGGTTGACCTCAGTTTTTTGGAGGCGTTCCCACCTCACAACTCTAAAGTTTAAGTACCTTACCTGTTGGAGGGCACTCGGACTGCTGTCGTTGGAAATTTGTACCAAATAAAATGGTAATATTTTACCTTCTACAGTTGATCTCCTTGTAGCAAAATTTTTCACACACATGAACTTAACAGCTGGTGCTGCTTCCTGCAACATCTCAAGGAGATCAACTGTATTCTCCCCACAGTCCAGGCCCTTCAACAGGAAGGTCTGATTTTTTTCCGCCTTTGGCGTATATGTAAAGTGGGGAGCTTGGACACTATTAAGAGCATCTTTCGCCTGTTTGAAGTCAGCCAGTGTCTTTGTCTTGATCGAGAGCTTATCACCGGTCACTCTCTTAATTTCAAAGTTTTTGATTTTATGTTCGGCTGCCAATAACCGAACCATATCTCCTCCACGCTGCCCAAAAACGTTTATTGGAGGAACTTTTTCATTTACCACATTAATTTTATTAGGAGGACCAGCAGACACACCGGTTGGCTTCTTCTCCTTTTGCTTATTTTTTAATTTTAAATATTTAATGAAATTATTATCGCTATCAATATTACCTGTCTTATCGTTGCTCTCCATCTCGACGTCCATTTCCTCGTGCATTGCAGACAGCACCGCATAATAATTGGCGCTGTCGTTCGCTCCTCCTGCGCTCAGGATATTTTCCGCATCATGGATTGTCTTGCTCATATCTTGCGATTTCATTTTATTTATTGATACTCCTTTCCCGTTGGTCTTGCTTGTTGTTTCCAGTTTTTCATTCTTCTTAGTGAGTATCGGCTCTTCTTGGCCGGACGTATTCTGCGGCTTGGCTTTTTGTTTGTTCCCATTTGACAACGTCCGGACCATATCTTCTAAACTCTGTATCCGGAGTTTTAATTCGTCATTTTGTTTCGTAATCCTTGTATTCTCCATGGTTACTTTTTCATAATCTTCGCTTGAAATCGTAATTCGCTTTCCATGCTCACAATTGTCTTGTTCATTTTTCCGCTTGTTCATTTTGTCATTTGTAATTTTCAAAATGCCTGGCTCTGGGTCCCCCAGCGGTGGGAAGCCGTCGGGCTCCTCCATCCCCCGGTGAAAAAAACTTTTTTTCCTTTCTTGAAACTTTCTCGTAGGTAAAGTCAAGATACTCGATAAATTGTTCGAATAGTTCGACGATGTAATAAGTTTCTTTATAAAATTAATTTGTAATTGACGTTTTTTAAAAATTATTTTAATTTAAAAATTCTTGACAGGAGCGAATTAAAAACACGTCTACACGCAACGAGTGCTAGACGTAGAATCTCATTTGTATCTGTTGTACTAGAAGAAAGTGGCAGGGTCGCCATGTTGTATTATAAGCCGGACGGCTATCCTATATTGAAAAGAACTGTATTCAGTAATATTCACCTAGTGATTGTATAGCGTCTAGGTAACGCATATAGGTTAGGCGATTGGGCCTGAGTATGACTTTTTCTTAATTTGTGAAGAAAGGAGAACACTCCGGATTAACGTCTCAAGAAGAAGTGGTTTATTTCCAAATTGACTTATCCTATTTATACAAATTTCTCAAAGTCTTACTTACAAATACATATTCGATTTTTTAACATACTTCAAACATATTTTGTTTACTCTAGCAAAAATATTTTCACATACAATTTCTTATTCTAAATATTCTATATCAAAAATCTATGCAAAAAAAAATCCACATTCTCAATACAAATTCTATGCGTTGCATTTCCCGTAATGAATGCATTATTCTCAAA
The DNA here is from genome assembly GCA_963969285.1 of Odontomyia ornata. Classification (NCBI taxonomy): domain Eukaryota; kingdom Metazoa; phylum Arthropoda; class Insecta; order Diptera; family Stratiomyidae; genus Odontomyia; species Odontomyia ornata. The sequence continues at coordinate 28,072,194 of OZ017739.1, forward strand.
AAAAAAACATTAACTCTAAATGCATTCATTTTCTATACGTTAATTTCCTATAAGAAAAAAAGGAAGCAAGACATTGCATTCATATGAGAAGTTCCGCATATGAGCAATGTCAAGTACATAGACGAAAGAGTTCAAGGTAATTTGTTATTGTTTATCATGTGGCGCATGCCTTTACACTTTCACGTAATATGATACACGATTGTCTTCGCCCGTTGTATGTTTATATGTTGTACATATGAAACCATGTGTGTGCGGAATTGTCTGTACGTAAGAACATGGGTTCATATGGGTTTAACGGCGAAGATGCACATTAGTTGGGAATTGTTTTGAATTTTATGTTTAAAGTGTGAAATGCAAGAAAATCATTGTGATTATGTTTTCTATGCTTTTTTGTATTTATAAATGCATTTAGGTTTAAAGTGGGAAATGCGAGTAAATCATTGTGGTAATGTATTCAATATGTTTTTGTATTTATAAATGCATTACAGGTTGGTGTTTCATATCCTTCCATATTGTTTCGATGTTTAATCTTGGGAACGACTTTCTCAATCGTTTCCAACGTCAGCTTCTCTAACTTCAACAAATAGAGATCTATTTCATCGTTACTCAGATTCCTGTCATGAGGAACCATTGAGCAAGCTTTGCCACCATCAGAAAGGGGACATTGCTTCTGGTACTCTCGATTAAACTTCTTTTGAAACTTTCCCCAGTCTGTTTTTTTGAAATTCAATCTATGGTTTTCATGTTGAACTGGAATGAGGAAGAGACCATCCCTTTGATGATTGATTACCATTACGATTGCGTTATGGTCGCTATCGTAAGGAAGCACTGCAGTTTCCGTTGAGCGATTCAGAGGTTCACAGATGAACTTGTCCTAGGATAGGTTGGGAACTCCGACCCAAATAGATTGCACCTGTATACAATTTGGTTCTCTTTTATCCGCAATTTCAGGAATACACCTCTTGGATTATTGGTGGCGTTCAGCCATTATGTATGCTTGGCGTTCAGGTCACCAGCAAGAATATAATAACTATGCAGCCTGTTCAATTCAAGTATTTCAAACAAGGCTCAAAGCTCCTCCTTGAGCTTGAGAACAATTCCACCATTTGCATATGCAGAGATAACGAAGAGGTTATCCCCACCTGGAAGTGAGATTTTGATAACGGATACTTCAAGAGATCCAAAGCTTTTGAATTCGGCTTTTTCAATATTTTGAAAACAATAGGGTCTTCGAACCAATACTCCGGTGCCACCTCCCACATCACCTATTACCCTATCGTTTCCAATGAATTTAAAATCCTTGAGTGGCAAGGAGTGCCATGAATTGATGTGGGTTTCGGTGAGAAGCATGATGTCAGGCTTTCGCTTAACAATGAATTCAAGGAGATAATCACGCCGACGTATAGTAACAATGAAGTTAACGTTGATCGAAATGAGACGAATTCTATCCAGGGGAACGTGACTGGATGACAAATTATTTTGAGGCATTTGAAACCCCTAAACGATGAAAAACAAGATTAATTTTTATAATTTGTTTCTCAATTCTTTTCGATAGAGAATTTAATTGCTGTAAAATTTTGAGAAGCAGCTCATTATTGCCACTCACATTATTTACACTATTTTACGCAAATGATACTCCGAGCTTGACGAAGTTCGGAGCTAAGACACTGCGGTGTAGTTGTGTTTGCTTTGGGACAGATTTTACTCTCGCATCTTGATATCGGGAGCATCCTCGATATGATGCCGGGTGAGCAAAAACACCGCAGTTAACACAGTATAATTTCTCTTTTGGCTCCGTCTGAGTCAATTTGCACTCACCGTGAGCATGCATGTCCTTGCATTTGACGCATCGGTAATGTATGGCGCAGTTGGCGTCCGAATGCCCAAATCATTGGCAGCAATAGCACTGGTTGATTTCTCGTTTCTGGAGGCATTCCCACCACACTAATCGGGAATTCTAATATCTGATTTGTTGAAGAGCGCTTGGACTGCTCTTAGTGGTAATTTTTTTTTCTACCGTCAACTTTCTTGTCACGAATGTTTTAACGGAGATAAATTCGATTTCTGGTGCTGCTTCTTTGAGCACCTGAAGAAGATCGACGGTATCTTCTCCGCAGTCCAAGCCCTTCAACGAGAAGGTCTGGTTCTTCTCGCTTTTTGGGGTGTATGTGAAGTGTGGAACCTCCCCAGAATTTAGAGCATGTTTTCTGAATTGAAATCAACCAGTGATTTTGTTCTGATAGTCAACTTTTCGGAATTGATTCACTTAATCTCAAAATTTGTTAATGTGTTTTCAGCTGCCAACAGCCGAACCATGTCCTTTCCTCTTTGACCGAACACATTTATTGGCTGGACTTTCTCTGTATTCTTGGTTACTTTTTGAGGACCAGCAGAACTACGGGATGGTTTCTACTCCTTATTTTTATTTTTTAAATAAACTATAAAATTATCATTATCTTGACTAACATTACCTCCATTATTTTCATCAACCTCCATTATTTTCATCAACCTCCATTTCCTTTTGGAGTCCGTCCAGCGCTGCAAAGTAGTTCTGGCTGTCGTTGGTGCCTCCAGCGCTTAATACTTCTTCTGGGATGGCTAGTTTAACAGCTTTCTTCTGCTTAGCTTCCGTGTTGATTTGTCATGCCGGTTCAGTATCTTGTACTTTCTTCGCTGTCTCGAATATATCTTCGTACGCTTTCAGTCTTGTTTTTAATTCTTCGATTTCAGCTTGAAGTCGACTCACTTCTTGCTTATCTTCAACTACTTGAGTCTTACGGCTGCCATCTGCGGGGTCCTGGAAGCTCGTGTGTCTTTGTTTGTTGACACTTGCCGCCAATTTCACATTGTTATTTACCCCGGGGCCCCCAACGGGGTAAGCCGTTGGCTCCTCTAGACAGCAGTCCCGAGCTAGTCTCCGGTTTGTTTCCTTTTTTCGTTTTATTAATTCCGTGGGTCGATGCCTTCGACGATTGATGCTTTCCCAATAAAATAAAGATTTGCTTTTGACTGGGTCGTAAAAAATTAATTCAATTGTCAAACTGAATTTTGTGAAAAATTAATTAATTTTTAAAATCAATGACAGGAGCGATTAAAAACACGTTTACACGCAACGAGTGCTAGACGTAGAATATTTTCAATCATTTTCTACGCTCAACAGAGTAATTGTCAACAAAATAAGCGAATTGATCGATGCTCTTGATATTTAAGTATTTGAGCTAACTTCAAACTATATTGGCTTGCCTTTATATTGAAAGAAGTTTTGCTCCGCTGAAAATAGAAGCTAAGTAGCCAAATGTCCTCCACGGGTATCCATTATAGTATTTCTTCTACCTAAATTTACAAATTTAAATTTAAATGCACTTTATTGATTCAATCACTATAAATTTTGTAAAAACGAAAAGTGAGTTTTAAAATATTCAAGTACTCTAAAAACGTTATGGTCCACATTGCACTCTAAATTTAAGCGATATTCAATCAAAATTATTAGTCAATATTAAATGTTATCCTATGAAAATTACTAAATACTCTCAATTAATTGGGAAAAGGGAGAAAAAGCCAACCAAATCGATCAAAAATTAAATGTCATACAAAGAACGTAACGAAAAAGTCTACTTAGGACTTACCACTAATATGTATGAACGTGATTCTAATAAAATTTATCCATTTAATTTCAACGAATGCTAATGAATCAACATTAAAATATTCCTAACCTACATGATAAACTTATCTCTTGTTGCTTCAAATAATGAACAGCAACAAATTTCAAAACACTTTACGAAGCAATGATAAGTTACAATGAAAAAATTAACGAAAACTACGAACGACCACAAATAATTTGGCAATTGCCATTTAGCCACCAAACCCTAGAATGCTTCGTCTCAGCTTAACTAACCTCAACATACCTGGCAAATGAGTATATCTATTAAAACCGTTGATCAAATGTGAGCATATTCTATCTTCTATTCTATTCTATCTATATAATATGTATCATCGGGGCACCATCAGCATCAAAAATATACCGACAGATTTCCAAATACACGAATACTGCTGAAGGAATGAAGCCAGTCGTAAGACAAGTCTCGTTGTACGCATCAGTAGGCTGGAACGGCTGCAAAAGCCTGGGATTTTCGCTCACATTTACACACGTCACGATATGATGTCGAGCAGGCTTCAAAATGAATGTATCAACCGTCATCACTTTGAAGGTTTGATAAGTTCCTTCAATTCCAACCCATCTTAGATTTTTTGAACAGACCAGTATATGCACAAAGACATTTCCTTCCAAAAACTTGTAACATTTCCATTATATTAGAACTCTGATTATACCAAATTAAACATCCATATGTCAAAACTGGTCCAACCAGTTTCTTGTAACATATAACTTCGACCGTTTGCTCAATATAGCTGGAACTAAAGGGTCGTTAGAGGGAGGTGAACGGCTTACTCACTTTGCTGAGCACAATTTTGACATTTACATTATAGTACAGATACTGATGAAGACAGACAACGAGGTATCAAACAAAGGACTTATGTGGAACCCATTCTGAACTACCCTCACTTGCCATAATATGGAAGTCATTCTAATGACGTTTAAGGTCTCCGAAACAAAATTATTTCACATATTCACTTTCATTCGCCAATTGGCGATATAGAACAGCACATCGTTGAACATTTCTTTGAACGTTTCTTTGAGCAATTGATGCTTTCGGTCCACCGTTTAAGTAATTAAGCTATCAGCAAACACCACCAATGATCACGTTGGTAGCAATTTAAAATTAAAGACATTCAAAAGGTTGCAAATAAATATGGAGAAGCGCAGAGGTGCAGAAACTGTTCTCTGCTATGGGCCATTTACGAGGTGTGACAATTAAGTAATGAAAACCGTATATTTAAAAATTATTCTACAACTCTGGCCATCCCCTTCAAAGTAGTCCCCGAGGGCAGCTAAACAACGATTCTAGCGTGTTTTCCATGCTTCGTAACATTTCTGGAATGCTTCGACTGGGATTTCCACGAGTACCCTCGTCACGGCTACCTAGATGTCCGTAATTGACTCAAAACGAGTTCCTTTGACCACCGATTTTGTGCTAGGGAACAAAAACAATGTCTCATTGCCTATAATAAGTCGATCAAGCTACATGGGATCGTTTTCCACTTGTTCCAAGCAGTCTTCTACGACGGTCATTTGATGCTGCTTTTGCTCCTCAGAAAGGTTCTTTGGAAACATCTTTGTGCACAGTTTTTTCATCCCAAAATCGTCGGTTAAAATTTATCTGACTGTTTCACGGTTCATACCCAGTTCCGAGGCCAACATTCAGACTGTTAACCCCTGATCTTCACGGATAAGGATGCGTACACACAGCACATTCACGTCAGTCCATGCCTCGACTGGTCTCCCGCTCCATGCCTTGTCTTCCACTCTTTCACGCACGATTTTCCGTACAAAATAGAAGATAGCACAAAATTAATCATCTAATTCTGCTTTTGAATTACTTTTTTACTAAATGAAAAACATATTTTGTTTGATGGAAATCTTTATTTGGACATTTATGATTTTTTCTGTTAAGTGGGAAAGATTATATCCATCAAGTGCCTGCCGCCTGTTTTTATACACATTTGTGCCCATTTTATTGCATTTTCCGTGACTTTTCGCAATATTTCCGGTGACAACTGTTCACATTCCTGTCGAATGTCCCCCCTAAGGTTCACGATTGTCGAAGGATGTTGGCATAAACCCAGGACTCTAAGTAGCTCTAAAAAACGAAATCTGAGATGGTTAAATCGGGTGAACTCACCGGCAATGCCAAACCCCCAAAACGAAAGGTTACGTGATCAGGAAACGCATCCTTCACAATATTCATTGTAGCTCATGCTGTGTGTACGGTTGCACTATCTTGTTGAAACCACATATTCACCATGTCATTCTGGCAGTAAGAAGTCGTCTTTCATGACCCTGTAGCGTTCACCAGTAATAGTGACCGTATTGCCGAAGGTATTCTTAAAAAAAATACGATCCGATTAATATCCCACAGTGAATTTTCAGTGCCCCAGAAACTAAGATTTTGCTAACCACTTAAGTACTCATAATGATTTTTGATACAAAATCGTCACAATTAAATCAACACAATTATTCCACGCTCTTGCAAAGTATAGCGTTCCATTGCTTATCTGTTTGTATACTGCACCTGTCTAGCTCACAAATATCAAATATGCTTCACGTCGAGACTGTTTGCAAAAGTTATAGCATCTTTCGATAGGGTGATTAATTTTGCGATACCCTATACAACACATAATGACAAGGTGGCTGGGAAAATTTTCCTGAAGGAGCTTAAAAATTAGTCCGTCTAATCAAACTGTATCAACGCCATTTTCCATGTCTTTATTGTTTAGTTTCCAACAGATGTTTGAGGTTGAAACCCTGGCACGGAATCCAAACTGGTAATTCGGCATGGATCCTGTGGGCTATTGTCCATCAATTTCTTTACTCATTGGCTGCTGACTTCACTCCTATAGTATGAGATTCCTGATAAGTTTCGCATATTCTAAAGGTGAAGTCAACAAGAACAACGAGGGATGCGTGTGAGTAGAAAGCTTTTCAATCGTTTCAACCTTGTGATGGTTGTAGTTTCATATCGTTCCATATTGTTTCGATGTTGAATCTTGAGAACTACTTTCGCAATGTTTTCCGATGACCGCTTCTTTAAGTTCGACAAATGGAGGTCTACCAAATCGCTAGTTAGATTTTTGTCATCAGCAACCATTGAGCTAGAGCTACCACCATTATAAAGTAAATATTGCTTTTGGTATTCCCCATTGAACTTCCTGTAAAATGTTTCCCGATTTCCTCCTTGAATTTGAAAACGTTTATTACCATTGCATAGGCTAAAATAACGGAGGCTATCCCCATCTGACTGTGAAATTTTGATGACGAACACTGTTTGAGAAATCGGATAAATATGCTGCAATTCGTAATCTGGAAAGAAATCTGCACAAAAGATCAAGTCATTATCTAGAACAGCATTGTACTTATCTGATATAAATCCAGCGTTGCACACTCATGCAAGACCACTCCCATGGTTGTGGACTTGTTTTGTTGTAGTTTTTTTTTAAAATATTTGACAAAGTTTTGGCCTAGACCCGGATGTTATTCGCAAGGCACGCCGTATGTACTGCCCACTTTAACACTAGCTGTTCGGCTCCCTTGAGCGACTTGTTGAAATAATTGGCCACAACCAGCGTGTATTGGTTGCTCCATTCGGATTCAGGGAAGGGTCCTGTGGTGTCAACAACAATCCTTTCAAATGGTACACCCACGTTATAGGTTAGCAATTTGCCCTCTCAGTCGTCGTTTTGGACCTTTGACGGAAACGCAAATTACGCGCCTACGACACCAGTCATCTACGTCTTCTTGAGCGTGTAGCCAGTAGAATCTTTCTCGCAATTTCGCTAAGGTCTTGTTAACACCAATGTGGCCTCCCGAGGATCCCACATGCATTTCCTTAACCACATCGTGGACTCGGCTTTTGGGAAGTATAGTTTGCATCCTCTAGGAGCTGCCATCCGCCGTTTCCCATTTCCGCTTGAGTACGCCACCCTCCACCTGGAGGGAGTTCCATTGTGCCCAAAAGCTTTTCAGGGTTGCGCCATGCATCAAAACGTCCTTCCACTCAGGTCACCCAGTTGTCCCCTTCCATACGAGCAATGGTCCGATGTTTTCATCGGCTAACTGGGCATTTCGAATCTCCTCCAATGACCAACCTTCATCGAATTCCGCCGTTATCACTCCAGATCAACGGTTAGCTCCTTTTCCTCAATCCGTCAGCAATGCTTACAGTTAGCTGGACATGGACGACGAGATAGGGCGTCAGCATTTCCATGAACTCCGCCCTTCCGATGAACAATTTCGTAGTCGTATGACTGCAACCTTTCAATCCATCTTGCAGCTTGTCCCTTGAGGTTTTTGAAGCTAAGTAGCCATCTCAACGATGCATGGTCTGTTCGAAGAACAAATTTCTGGCCATATAGGTACTTGTGGAACTGCTTGGTTGCCTCTATCATAGCCAATTGATCCTTCCTGGTCACGCAGTAGTTCCTCTCACTTTTTGAGAGAACTCGACTGTAATGCTTGAGGACTCTTTCTTCGCCATTGATTTGCTAGGAGAATACAGCTCCAGTCCCGCTGCATCGGTATCAACTGCAAACATTTTTCCGTGTTTTGGATACGCCAGCAAAGTTGATTCGCACAGCCTCTCCTTCAAGTTCTCAAAAGCTGCCTAGCATTGTTCATTCCAGACATATGGACGATTTTCTCGTTTTACTGATGGAGACTCTTAGCTACTTTGATAAAGTCTTCGAAAGTAGCTCGCCAGACCCAAAAAACTTCGTAGTTGGCACTTGTTGTTTGGTGTCGGCCAGCTTTTCACGGCTTCAATTTTCTCAGGGTCTGTTTTGACCCCTTTTGCTGATACAACATGTCCCAAGTATTTTACTTCAGCTGCAAAAAGGGTACACTTGTCAGAACTAAGTTTCAAATTTGCCAGTCCCAATCGGGAGAAAACGTCTTCTAAGTTCCGCACATGCTCTTCGAACGTTCTCCCGATAACAATGATGTCATCTAGGTACACCAAACAGATCTTCCAGGTAAGGCCTCGCAGCACTTATTCCATCAGGCGTTCGAAGGTAGCTGGAGCATTGCAAAGCCCAAATGGCATCAGCACAAATTGCCACAACCCGGTCCCAACTGAAAATGCGGTCTTCTCTCGGTCCTTCTTGTCGATTTCTACCTGCCAGTAGCCACTCTTGAGATCGAGTGTAGAAAACCATTTTGCGTCGGCCAAAGTGTCCATGATGTTGTCGATGCGTGGAAGCGGGTAACTATCTTTCTTAGTGACGTCGTAAAGATGCTTATAGTCGACACAAAAGCGAGTGCTACCATCCTTTTTCTTTACTAGAACTATTGGCGTGGCTCACGGGCTAACAGAAGGTTCGACAACACCTTGTTTTTCCATGTCTGAGATAAGTGCGCTCACTTCTCCTTATTTGGCTATAGGAAGACGTCTTGGTGCTTGTCGAATCGGCTTGGCTCCCTGTGTATCTATAACATGAGTTACCATACTCGTTCGGCCTTGGTCATCCGGGCTTGCCGAAAAGATGTCACTGTACTTGGTCACCAGATCAGAGGGTTGCTTGAATGACTGCACTGGCAATTTGGTCTACTTCAATATTGCAGACGTGAGTTCCCGGACTTTGTCTGTGTCTTGCCTCCTTTTCCAATGTTAGTCGTGAGTAGCTTCCAAAGAGGTGATGGTGGAAGAAAGCTGGCAGCTGCCGATGACTTCTCGTGCTTTAATGCTTGTGGTTGAGTCTGCGGTGTTAAGGACTCTAACGGACACGTATCCGTTCCTTATAGATCTTACAAGGCTTCGTCGTAAAATCAAACTGCGCAATGCCGACGTCTTCGTTGGCTCTATCAGATAAGATCGGTGGTCTCCAGAATCACCATCAAGCTTGGCTCATACAATGCTCTCAGAAGATTTCGGTACATCAGTGTCAGCACATACTACCACGTTCAACTTGAGAATTTGGGCGCTTGGATCCTCCATTAGTGCCCCGACATTTCACCATTTCAACACCCGTTCTCCCAAATCCAACGTGATTCCATGTGGTCGCAGAAAATCTATTCCGAGGATGCAGTCATCCATAATGTTCACGACCAGAAAATTATGTCGGAACTCAAGGTCTCCCAACTGTATCTGGAGGTTGACCTCTCCATGGACAGGTGCAGTTTCTCCCGTGGCTGTCCGTAGTGAGAAAATCCGGCCCTTGTGAAGTAGTTGTTGCCTCACTAGGCAAAAGCCCGAGAGGGGCTGTATTGCTGCGAAGAAGAAGAAGTTGTTAACGTCACGGCCAACTAGAACAACGAAGATACTTCAAGAATATTCAGCAAGAACATAATTCATCAAGAATCCTAGCGAGGGGCCATGGATTACATATACACCTTAGATGTTCCAGGTGTCAGAGATGAATATAAGCCTGGTATGAATGTGAATCTTTTCGCTGATGACTTGTTAGTTGGGTCATCTTAACACAATATGTGATTTGCTAAGATGAGTAGTCCACATTGTGTATTGGTAAGAGTACTCACCCTGTAAACCAAAGGTCTCTTGGTTCACGTCCCATGCACTACAAACCCAAAAGTTTTAAATTAAATTGCCTAAGCGTTTAATTATAACGCCTAGTGTTTTAAATTTAAACATCTAAGCGTTTTAATTTAAAACGTTTTAGGTGTTTTAATTATAGAACGCCTAAAAAGTGTTTTGAAATTGGGACAGGAATTAAAACAAAAAATTTTTAATTTAAAACGTTTGAATTTGTAGTGTGATTGTAATGAGATTTATTTCTACTTGTAGTGATTCTTTGGACGCACTATAAGCGCGTTCAGTTGTGATACGTACTGGTTTAAAATCAGAATGTATCGCAGCAGGGTGGATAAACACACGGCCAAGGCGTTTTACTGGTCATATAACTTTTTCAAGAGGCGATACATGCGATGATGATAACAAAATACTCTATTTCTAAGCAAAGCTCCGAAAGGGACTGTAGTGGTTAAAAATAAACAAACAAAATTAAGCGCCGAAGGTGTTTGGATTCTTTAACCGCATATTACTGCAAATGAGGAACCACGTTAAATGCAAAGAAAAACAAATTAACTGTGCTTAAGCGTTATACAAAAACTTTGGCCATCGGGCAAGAGGTATCTATGACTGCAGAATTAAGTGAAATGGGCAAATGGAAGCCTGCTCCGGGCAAACGAAGTACTTGAAAAAGTCTTCCTTTTATGTACACGTTGATAATTTTTTGAATGAAGTAACTTACTCGTACCATCATTTTATGTTTCTCTTCATGAAACAATCGACAGTGAGCCAGCGTGTGAAGCTCCTGGCATACAAAACTCTAATTCGTCCGATCAACACAAATAAGATGATAATGTGGTCTGAAGCTCCAAAAACCAAATAAGATTGGAATGAAAAATGCTACAAGGTTGTACAGGTCTTTGGGAAAGTGAAGGCAGACGGTCCTACCCTTATGAAACGCTATACAAGGAGGCGATGCGGGAAAACGGGCAACAGCTAGTAGTATCAGTGATAAGCAAAACACACAGCAGGATATCTCAGGAAAGTGACGGATCATTGAGCGATGGGTGCAACCAATGAATACTATGAGTTACTTTTAAGTAAATATTTGTAATAAATTCTTTAAAATTTTGCTTTTCTGAAAGTAAAAGGAGCATTCCAAAATAAATGCGACTGAGCTTAAAATAGAAACGATAAATTCAAAATAGTCTCCTCCGGCCTCGATAATCTGTTTTGCGTGATCCAAAAGCGTTTCGAAAGAGTGTTTCATTGACCGGAATGTCCTTCCGGATGTCGGTACAAGCCTCTTGGATGCCCTCTATGGACGCAAAGCGTTTTCCTTTCATGGCCAAATGCAATTTTCCGAATAGGTAAAAATCACAGGGAGTCATATCAAACGAATACGGTGAGTGATTGATGGTGAAAATGCGATTTCTAGTCAAAAAATCAGTCACAAGAGTGGATCGATGCGATGGTACATTATCATGCAATAAGCGCCAGCTTCTTTCTTCACGGTATTCAGGCCGAATTTGACGAATGCGATGCAACAAACGCTTCAAAATGCCAAGATAGACAATTGCATTGACGGTTTGGCCCATTAGCCCAATTGTGGACAATTCCCTTGGAATCGTATAAACAAATGAACTTCGACTTGATTTTTGACTTCTCCAAACGCGATTTTTTGGGTGGTGGCTCCTCTAGGGCCTTTCATTCGGCACTTTGACGCTCGGTTTCAGGTTCATATTGGAAATACTACGTTTCATCACCAGTTACAATGTTGTAAAGGAAGTTCTCATCTTTTCTCGCCTCTTTAATGATGTCTTTCGAATGTTAAATTCTGAGCAATTTTTGGTCATCGATTAATTTGTGCAGAACAAAACGTGCACAGACCTTTCGTTAGCCCAAATGATCGGTTAAAATGCGATAAATCGATGTTTTGGAGATATTCAACTCCGATTCCATGAATTTCAACGATGAATGAACGCACAATTTCGATGGAGTTTTCGGCGATCACTGATTTTGGGCGGCCCGTATGTTCATCGTCATTTATGTCCTCACGACCATCTTTGAAACGTGTAAACCACTCATGAACTCTGGCACGAGAGAGACAATCATCGCCATAAACTTTTTTTCGTCAATTCAAATGTTTCGGTAAACGTTTTACCGATTTTAAAACAAAATTTGATATTAGCTCTTTGTTCGAAACTCATTTTTATACCAATGACACTTTAGGCGCAATAACTTGGCTTGCACTGAACCGAATGTCACCAAACTTTCACTGGAAGTCAGGGAAGGATGTAACTTTTCAACGCACTATTTCATTCACAGATGACGCCACCAAAAAAAAATTATGGCAAAAGTCTCATTTATTTTGGAATGCTCCTTGTATTTTAATTGCTAAAGTGTAATTTCGCTTTCTAGGGATGCTGTATGGAGATTCTTAAGATTTACATCAACCCCGTAAAAGACGAGCCGTGAGCATCACTCGTTCACTTGAATGCTTTAAATGCGAATCGTAAGTGTGTAATTAAAGGAATTCTGGTTATTTTGAAGATATAGTTAAGGAAATCTTAGAGCTTAATGAAGCATGAATCGGAAATCTAAATGATTTTACAATGTCGGTGGACCAAATATAATCGAAATGAAATTTTCGACACAAATCAAATTTCGCTTCAAATGTTTTCCTCAGCCTAACAATACATAAACGATATTAAAATTAGTTGGGCGATTCAGTTTGTCCGATTAATTTTAACATCTCGGAGCGATTCCTGGTAATATATATAATTTATAGAGTAGCCAAAAGAATTGATTAAAAGCAGTTTTCTGTTGAATATTTTTATGTAAATATTATTGTATCATAGAGAAATATCAAATATCTCTGTTCCATTTTGATTGCACTAAATAGCAAATTCATCATTTAACTGTGAATCCTCCAATAAATTGGTACTCATGAATTTTCTACGAATTATGCTACGTTCAAATAGTCTTACTCAAATATTTCAACAGTGTCTCTAATGCATACGATTTGCTTATTTCCTCATAATTAGAAGGAATGGTCAACCGAGCGTTCATGTACATATTTGCATGTTGTTTCAGTTCAATTTCCAATTGAATCTTTCAAATAATTACCGACTTCTCTCAATACTCCCGAAAACTATGTCACCTAAGTAAAACTTTACAACAACTTTACATGGCCGCAAATGATGTTTGCTGGGAAAATTTCGCTTATACTAACACAATAACACACCCACAAATCTACTAAAGTATGGATAGTTTGCATTCTTGCATGCATGCACACATGTAGACCTCATGCTATGTACACTATCATATGTATAATAAGTACTACATAGTATGTAGCAGTAATAATTGTAAATTTTCTGCCTGCAAATAATTACCACCCTAATGCGTATAATTGAAAACTAAATACAACTAACGGTAAATTACTGGCTATCTGTTACAAGGCCACAAGCATAACACTCTTCATGTATGTATTCGTATGAGTGAGTGTATGATGTAATGTATGTTCGTCTGATAACCAGACGGTTGTTGACATCGTAAATATTTAATCTGACCGGAAGTTTATGCGGAAGAAGGACCTTCTCACCAACGCAACGGTGTCGGGTGACAACTGTTGTTAGCCAGGGGACATGCCTTCTATATCCCATTCATGTGGAGAAAATATCATTTGCAAATCTTTAATGGCCAACTACATTTCTTGGACATGATTCTGGAAGTTTAGAATTGACTTAACACTCTGTTAGTATAGTATGTATATTTATGATCAGGACAATTTGAAAGCTCAAGCGGCATATGTGACACATTCTAAATTGTATGAGGAAAGCCTTGATGCCGTTTGTCTTAAGTAGCTAGAGGACATATAGGGTGCTGTTAAAGTGGAGTGCTTTTGAAAAATGTGTCAGTAAAATTTTGTGTAATTTGAAGAGGTCCATCGAAATTTACTAGATGGTAAACCAGTTTAAGACCGTATTGAATTTATCTTAGAAAACGTGGACAAATTTATTTATCTTGGCTTCAAGTTAGTGAAAGATGATGATGAAACTAGGACGAAGTAGGAACGTTGAGTTTCCAAGAAGGTATACTTCGGCACATCTCAGGGAAGAATACTAGTTCAAAAAGCCAAGGATCCGACTCTGTAGACAATAATAACAAATCACCATTCGGATTTCAAAGAACTTAGTACCAATATTACGAGAGCCATAGTAAACATATGGCTCGGCCCGCGTTTCATGGCAACATATGCGAAAAGTTGCGAATTTTAATCAAGCCCTCTGTGAACAACGGCGGGGGTTGTATCAGACTCTAGCCGAAGTGAGTGTGTACTCACATAATGATTCTCTAGTATTTGGCCAAGGATAAGCAAATTAGGAAACATGCAAAATCGCTTAGACTGTGCACTCCAGGCATCAGCCCGAATGTTAAAATTCCAAGGAATTAAGCCCGTGACTTATAGTCCACTGTCCACTGTACATTCAAGGCATCAGCCTGAGTGTTGGCCTTCTAAATACTTCGCCTGGAAGCTAAAGTTGATTCATCAGTCCAACTGCATACTTAACCCTAGAGTACGAACGTTCGCCTGTGAGGCGGAAAAAAATCGTTTTTTTACGAGATCTCCCAAGCCGTTGCTACTATTATAGCCATCGTTTATGCCAACTCAGTCTAGTGCTATCCGAGTGTGTACGCAGAAGTAAATTAAGATCTGGTTTTGGGTTATTGAGTTGTTCTTATTTTAGGTGCCTGTAAGGCGAACTTTAGTGTTAAGTAGAGGATTTTTTTCATATTCAGCCATTTTATTAGTAACGTGATTATATTTTAGCGGGATGACATCAGAAAAACAAATTGTCCACTGGTTGAAAGAATTGGAGTCAGAAGAAAGTGATATTGAAGATAACCTGGAGAAAGAAAGCAATTCAGAGGAGAGTGGAGGTGAAACAGATAACCTTGTGAACTCAAACGATGACGAACAAAACATAATAAATAAGGAACTAATAGCGGCTGGTAATCCTGAAGCACTTGAAACGAATCAGTCTGATTTAAAAAAAAAACTGATATTAACGCCATCCGAAGCTGTGTTAAGAGGCAGGAATAACTTTGTGTGGAATTTAATACCGAATGCTGTTAAAAAAATATACAAAAACACTAGCTCTACTGGGTATTCTTATTTTAAACGATGCGATGAAAAATAATCATTTGCCTACCTTAGAGCCTTCTGATACCACCCTTTGTGGATCCAAATACATATATTGCGGCAATGAACGAAGATTGCTTCGAGTTTTTGGTAAAATGTCTTCATTTTGAGGACCGTAGCACTCGCGAAGGTAGATAAAGATCAGATAAATTTGCACCGATTAGAGATATTTGGCAGTTTTTTGTCAAACAGTGCAGAGATCTGTATATACCTAGAACCTACGTTACAATAGACGAACAACTGCTCTCATTTTGCAGATGTTGTCGTTTTAGAATGTATATTCCGAAATATTGGATAAAAATCGTCGCAATATGCTATGTAAAAACAAAAAAAATATTCGATACAGCTGCCTACCTAGAACCTGCTGATAACTGGTACACTTCTCTACCTTTGGCCAAGGAGTTACTTGGAGACAAACATAAACTGACATTAATTAGTATGATTAAAAATAACAAGAAGGAAATTCCTGCAGAACTCAAACATATTGCATCCCGTCCTGTGGAAACATCCATGTTTGGATTCCATGAAAACTCACTCTGGTCAGCTACAAGCCGAAGTCTCAAAAGACGGTTCTTTTATTGTCGCATGAAGAGCGTATCATTAGTCAAATATATTAAAAAACTTTAATAATCGAAGCGTACAATGAGACAAAAGGAGCGGTGGACTTTTTTGACCGAATGAGTGCTCACTGTAATACCAGCCGCAAAACCAAACGTTGGCCCCTTTGTATGTTTTTTGGTGTTTTAAATATGTCAATTCTAAATAGTTATGTAATACATGCTTCCAATTATACAGCTCCTCACATAAAACCAATGACCAGAAGAAATCACATGAAAGACTTGAGCAAGACTTTAAGTCACGATTGGAGCTCAACACGTCTTGAAGCGCAACCCAATATGTCCAAAAGACTTCGCGATTTGGTATAAGTAGAAATCGGATACTCCGAAAATCAACTCGGTGATTCTCTCCAACCCACAGTAAGAAAAGGAAAGAGATCCCTTTGCGATTTCTGTCCAACGAAAATAAAACGCATAAGTATCTACAAGTGCACCTTATGTAATAAAACATATTGTATGGAACACAGGTCATCAAATTGTTTGAAATGCGATAAAATTTACCTTGAAAAACCCTCAAATTCAATTTAATCTGCAAATTGAACCTGAACGTGCAAGGAAACATTTTTTTTCATTTCGAAGATCATTTCAATACCTCAATAATGATGTGAAGTTGAAACCAAAAGTTGTGAATTAATTTATTAAATTTTCTTATTTAAAAAGCGATCTCCATGAAAAAGTGACCGAAGTATGTGTTCATTTTAAATATTAAAAATTAATAAATTTATCAATTTATGTTAGATTTTATGCACTGAACTGTATTCTTCTAACGCCAAATACTTTCTTTGATAAAACTGTTTTCTAACATTAAAAAAAAATATTTTCTTTGATAAAGTTGCCTCACAGGTGAATCTTAGTATTAAAGTAAGAAAAGATCATGTCAGTACTCTAGGGTTAAGGTACCAGCTCCTGTATTGGCCCGGGGCCAGCAGTTAAACTTTTAATTGATTGGTTTATCAATCTAACTGTGTACTCAAAGCGTCAGCTCAAGTATTACTGTCAAAATACCATGACGTCCAAGGCTAGCAGTTAAAGTATTAATTGATGGGTTTTTGGCTCATAATATCAAATAGTATCGTTCATAGGATTCTCTGTAAAACACAAACAATATTTGAGCACAGATATAGTACCAATTAATAGCTCGGTTAAGTTTTTTTATATCAAATAATTAGTAGCAATTATAGATGACGCAGTCGATATTGAAAACAGATGGCTGCAATATTTCTAGAAGCTATTCACATCACCCCAACAACGCCTAAAGTTGTGAATATTCCAGAAGCAAGGCAAGAGATCTCAGTCTTGCCACAAACCAGAGATGAGTTACAGACAGTAGTACGGGACCTCAGAAAAAATAAAACTCCTGGAATAAATGGAATACCAGCAGAATTACTCGAGAGTGGGGGTCCCCATATAAATAACCTTGTGCATTGACTATTATGCATAATAGGGTTAGAATGTAGTTATCAGAGGACTGACGGAGATGTATAATATGTTCTGTACACAAAAAGGGGGACAAATTAAGGCGTGAAAATTATAGTGGCATTGCTCGTCTTTGCACGTCTTATAAAGTGCTCTCTAAAATCATAGAAGGTACTATGAAAATATTATATGAGAATATTAGGGAGGCTTTCGAAGTGGAAGGTCTACAATAGACCAACTATTCTCAGTTAAGCAAGTGCTTGAAAAGTGCTGGGAATATAACATCGATGTGCATCAACTCTTTGTAGACTTCAACCAAGCATACGACAGTGTCAGTAGAAATGCGCTGTACAAAATAATGCTTGAATTTGGCGTCCCAACAAAACTAGTCCGCATGGTCAAGGTCACGATGTTAAATACAGAGTCCCTGCCCGAAGTAAATTGTGAACTAATGGACAGCTTTATATGCCCCAATGCTCTTTAATATTGCGCTGGAATACGTTATCAGGAAGACATAAGTTGAAACCTCGAGTACACTAAACTCCAAGTACACACAATTGGTAGCTTATGCTGATGACGTCAATATTATGGCACGTTCAATCTTAGACGCCAAAGGGGTATTTCTGAATCTAAAGTCTGAAACAACCTGAATCGGTCTGCGAGTTAATGAACTTAATTGATGACTCAAACGAGGAAAAAAACTCCAGTTCGACAAAAGCTGACCGCAGGCGACTACAACCTTGAAAAGGTGGATAATTTTGTCTGCCTTAGATCCAACCTGAACAGGAGAGGTGCCAAATAAGACGAGATTTTTTTTTTGTGGTAGGGAGGTGAATGCCATTTATGCACAGAGTGTGGGACTCCCATGCGCGACTGGGCTACCCACTAAACACCTCCCCTGCCAACCTGAGAACCCAGCCTGGAACCGTTTGACACATTACTTCGGGCCAGGTCTCGTTTTGTTACGCCGTGGGGCGCCTTCAAGCTGGGGAGTCCTTTTCCTAGCGGGAGGGAAGAGGGGAAGAGGAAATGCCAGAAGAGCGATCCCCCAGCCCCAACGCCTCCGGCTGTTGTGAGTCCCTTTTATATTTTAGGACTGCCCGTACATAATGTGCTACCTGGTTCCATTTGTCAACATTTTGTACACGCAAAAAATGTGTGACAGGCATTGTCCTCCTCTCCTGGGCAAAACCGACAGTCGGGCGACCGTGATTTACCGATCGAAATAAGACGAGATCGAACACCACATAAACGCCGCAAAGAAAGCATATTACTCCGTAATTCCCATTCTAAGGTCCAGAGTTGGGCACAGGCAACATAAGCTCCGTATTCATAACACAAGTCAACCCTATGATGTTATATGGAAGTGAAACATGGACCCTGACAAGCGAATTGGAAAAGGCAGTGGGCGTATTTGAACGCAAAGTGCTCCAAAAAATCCACGGGTCAGTAAAACAAGGAACAGAGTGGAGACTTCGTTACAACGATGAATTGTATGAACTGTTTCCTCTTGCGTAAAGTTACGTAAATTGCAATTCCTAAGCTAGGCACGCCTAGTGCCCAAACGTTTTGTTTAGGAAAATTCCGTTTGGTCCTAATGCGGCATGCCTAAATTGAATCAAAATATTTCGCTCCATATAATTTGCACCAGGGACATGGTGTTGAGTTTATATGTATAGGTTTATCATGAATGTGGATTTTCTTGGAATATATGAAAACTGGTAAGTATTCTGTGAAGTGAAGAGAACAGTAAGTAATTTCAACAAATTTATACCTTTTATGTCGACTTTGCCAAGAACGTTTTGAGTTTAGGAACTGTTTAGGCAAGCCCTATTACCACCTAAATTAGGATGATTCAAGGAAGCCCCATCACTGCCTAAATTAGGAACTTTTAGGTAAGCTTCATCACTGCCTAAATTAGGAACTGTTTAGGCAAGCTCCATTTCATATGTAGGAAAGAAAGAGATACGGAGATGACGCGGTCGACCGCAACACGGGACAGTCTCGATCTGGCCGTCGGCGCGCGTCTGTACAATGAACAGAAATAAAGTATACAACTAAGACATAACTAAGTGTTTTTATTTACTGGGGCTCATTTCATTTTTCCATTAGCTTATTTTCCTTATGGGGGCTCAACCGGGATGTTAAGAAGTTTTATCTGAAAATTAACAGGTGCCGAATTAGTGAAACGCATTGTCACAGCAAATCCGTCGGAACAGTGGATGTTGGAATTTCATTAATGCAAGTGCGTTAGTGGCGGGGACTGTCCGTGAGCGGAAATCGTTTTATATAAGCCCGAGAAAGAGTTTTCTGAACGGGAACTCGCCTTAGCGTATCGTGAAATAAAGATATTACGGCTAAGCCAATCAGTTGGTGATAGTGTTAGTGGCGACAGTGGTAGTCATACCGAGAACAATGCAGACGTGCATGCCGACATAGAACATTCGCGGGTAGTGCGCTCGAGTTAGGTGGTGCGCACTACACCCAAGATAAATGTTGTGACGCTAGCAGACCTTCTCAATGTTTTCGATGGAAAGACGGATATCTAGGAAACATGGGAGAAGCAGGTTTTGTTTTTACGACAGACGTATAAACTCGACGATGATATGACGAAAATATTGATAGGAACACGGCTAAAGGGGAAAGCAATGGAGTGGTTTCACTCCAAGCCGGAGTATATTATGTTGTCCTCTGACGAACTTTTACGGGAATGGAAGAAGATGTTTTATCGCCAAACAAATAAAATTATAATGCGACGACAATTCGAAGATCGGATTTGGAAGAGAAATGAGACTTTCTGTGACTACGTACAAGTAAAGACGATTCTCGTGAAATTGTAAGCTTTACCATTGACGGTATTCCGGATTTACAATTGCGTGACGTGGCTCATTTACAGGGTTTTGGATCAATGCCCGCTTTACTACTTGCGTTTGTGGAAATATCCTTGCAAGATCGGAAAAGCTTGACGAAATCGAATGAAAATGCTGGTGGTGAAAAACGTCTAAGCGGTATAGTGTTGAAGCGATGTTACAACTGCGGGAATAAAACACACTTGAGCCGTGAGTGTCCGGATAAGTTTAAGAGTTTGAAGTGTTTTCGGTGCAACAAGTTTGGACACACTAAAGCAACAAGGAAATGAACGGGAGGCAGATAGAAACCACTGTAATGCATTAAATACAACCGACAGGAAAGCGTACCAAAGCATTAAAGCTATGTTTGACTATGGCAGTGATCTTCACTTAATGACAAGCAGCACCTACGAAAATCTGGATGCACCTGCTTTGAAGGCGTCGACATAGGTTCAATTGGTTTGAGAACACTTGGTAGCTTCGCTGCCCCGGTATGTGTGGATGGATAAAATTTTTTTGCAGATGCACGTTGTTCCGGACGATTATGTAGGATGCGATATTTTGCTTGGAGCAGAGCTGACAAACTCTGTAGAAGAACGTCTAAGAAATGGGAATGCTATATTGGTAGAGCTCAACGCTGAATATAAGCGTTGCAAAGAACAACTTCCAAGACGCAGTGAAGGAGATTATGCCCATAAACGTCGTTGAAGGGCCCAGTATGCAGTTGCCGCACATTAAAGACCGAACCATAGGCCGTGCATTAAGAGATTTTATTGAAAGCTACAAATCGCGATCAACAAAGAAAGGACGATATTCCATTACAACAAAGTTCAAGACGCTTGTCGGCGGAGCAGCGCGATATCGTGAGTGATCTAGTCAATGATTTGATCGAAAGGACGTGGTGAGGCCTAGTTCTTCGGAATATTCTAGCTCAATTTTACTAGGGACGAAAAAAGGTGGAAAGATTAGAATGTGTGTAGACTATTGTCTACTAAACAAGAAGATGATAAGGGACCGTTTTCCGTTGCCTTTGATCGAGGACCAGCTGTATAGATTGCAGGACGCCACCCTATTCACTACTCTGGACTTAGAAAATGGATTCTATCATGTGTCAGTTGAAAAGAACAGCGTAAAATATACGGCTTTTTTTTACACCGGATGGGCAGTTCGAATTCCTTTTGGTATCTGCAACTCACTGGCAGTTTTTCAACAACACATCAGAGCAATATTTAGAGGCCTATTGGTGGGTGGAACCGTATTTTCTTATTTAGATGATTTGATAATTCCGGCCAAAGATGAACGAGATGGTTTAGAGAATCTTCAAAGAGTGTTCAAGGTCACAAGTGAACACAACGTAACGTTTAACTGGGGAAATTGTATATTCCTGGAAAAGAGAGTGGAGTACTTTGGATACATTGTCGAAAACGGCACTATTATGCCAGGAAAGGTAAAAACGATGGCTGTAGCAGAGTTCAAACGACCAAAAACAGTGAAGGACATACAAAGTTTTTTAGGGCTGACCAGCCATTTCCGTAAGTTTATCAAAGGGGTTTCGACTATAGCTCGTCCTCTCTCTAATCTGTTAAAAGTAGGAATAAAGTTTGAACTCGGAGAACACCAGGCTAAAGCGTTTCAACAGCTAAAGGACATACTCGCACATGGTCCCGTTCTCATGTTGTATCGAGTCGGATCCGAAACAGAATTACATACGGATGCGTCTAAGCAAGGACTCGGTGCCATACTTTTGCAGAGGGACTATGAAGATGGAAGGTTACATCCAGTTTACTACGTGAGTTGGAAGACGACGCCTGCAAAGGAGAAGTACTATACACCAGCTATGAATTGGAGATTTTAGCCATTGTGAAAGCATTGAATAAGTTTCGCGTTTATTTCTTGGGTAACCCGGTGAAGTTTGTTACAGACTGTCAAGCTCTTGCCCTAACTATGGCAAAAAAGGAAACGTCTGTAAGAGTGGCACGTTGGGCGTTGTCAATCGACGAATTTAATAATAACTTTGAGCATCGACATGGCAGGGCTATGAAGCATGTGGATGCTTTAAACCGATATCCGGCATCAGTATATCTTATCAAGAAGAGAGTAGACGCATTAATGGAACGAGTGCACCAAGCTCAGCAAAACGATAGCGAAATACAAAAAATTATTCAAGATATAAACGACGAGAATCAAAAGGACTTCAAACTGCGACAAGAAATTCTTTACCGCGAAGAACGAGGAGATCTTCTTGTGGTTGTACCTAAGGCAATGCAGTACGACGTTATAAGAAGTGCGCACCAATGTGTTCATTTTGGCGTGAAAGCCAAATATGTTTTCCGACAGGAATTTCGGTCCCCGCACATGCAAGCCCGCGTAAGGGCATTCATTGATACATGCGTAGTCTCTATATTAGCCGAGAAGAAACATGGCAAACTGGAGGGCTTGTTTTATCTGATTTACAAAGGCGATGGGCCAATAGATACCTATTATGTTGATTATCTTGGGCCAATCTCATCGACCAGGAAATGTTTCAAACACATATTCGCTGTTACGGATCCAGCCACTGAGTTAGTGTGGCTGTATCCAACAAAGTCAACGACAACAGAGGAAGTTTTATCGCTATTGCAGAAACAAGCCACTGTTTTTGGAAACCCATGCAGAATTGTTTCAGACATAGGGACCGCATTCACTTCGAATGCTTTCACCAAATATCGCAGAGACGAGGGAATAGAACACATTCCCATCACGACGAGTGTGCCACGTGGTAATAGTGAAGTAGACAGGCTGAGCTGAGTGATTATCCCACTGTTGATGAAGCTGTCTATAGAAAATCTAGCAGAGTGCTTTAAGTTCGTGGACAAAGTCCGACAGAGCATTACTTCTTCGTTTAATCGTAGTATTGGAATTTCACCATTCGAGATACTGTTTGGAACAGCTATTCGTATGAAAGACGACCTGAAGCTGCATGAAATAATTGAAGCTGAAATTGTAGAAATCTTTCAGAAAGAACGATTGAAACTGAGAAGCAGAGCTATGGACAACACGAAGAAAGTTCAAGAAGAGAAAATCTTAAAACTTTCAATCGACGGCGTAAAGCTGCAAGCCCGTATGATGTCAACGATATCGTAGCTATTAAAAGGACTCAGTTTGGAGGAGGTCTAAAAGCCCAGAGATCGGGTTGTGACAGTTAAGCCTAATGAATGGTACGGAGTTGAAAAAATTGGTGACCACATAGGACCCAAGGAGACTACGACGTCAGCAGATCATAAGAAGCCATATCCAGGATGTCAAGATGCAGGCATGACCGTTGAGACTTCATTCGAGGATTCGTGGTCCAAGGAGGAAGTATATCGGGGACGATGCAGCCATCAGAAAGGCCGAGTATAGGAAAGAAAGAGATGCAGAGATGACGCGGTCGACCACAACACGTGAATCGGGACAGTCTCGATCTGGCCGTCGACGCGCGTGGTTACAATAAACAGAAATAAAGTATACAACTAAGACATAACTAAGTTTTTTCAGGAAAACTCCATTCGGCCTTAATGCGGAAAGCCCCACCGGTACCTCAAGACGTTGTGTTTAGCAATTAATGCGATAATGCATTGCGGCCTAATAGGGTTTTCCTAAAGAAATTCTAAACAGTAGAAGTTTAGGTATGCCTAATTAGGCCCACATTAGACATGCCTAACTAAGGTACATTTGGCATGCCTAAACTGACAAAAAATGAAAAATCGTGGATATCACTTTAAATTGCAAAATTTTCATGTGATTATTCATGTCGTTCTCCACGTTACATTAAAATGTGATATTTTCAAATTGTTCAACTTAGGCATGCCTTATTAGGCCTCATTAAGTCCAGTTTACGCATGCCTAACTTAAGCGTGCCCCATAAGGCCCGCCTAAGTTAGGCATGCATAACTTTGGCTAGTCCTACTGTTTCCGCATTAATCCCTAATGCCCGTTTAGGCATTCTTTAATTGATTCCTACCGGAGTAGGTACTTATGAAACTGTTTGGTGACTTGCCACTGCAGTTTTTTTTCACTCTTTGGAAGAACTCAACTGTAGCATGAAAGGAATTTTTCTTCAATATTAATCTGCTGGGAGAATACTGCTCCAACTACAATGTTACTCGCATAGGTGTCAACTAGAAAAGTTCTTCTGGGCTCGGAATACGCAAGCATGGGTGAGGCACACAGTTTGTTCATCAACATTTCAAAGGCTGCCTTACATTGTTCACTTAAGATACAGGGCCGATTCTTTTGGTTAGTTGCTGTAGATGCTTAGTTATTTGGCAAAATCTTTGACGAATCTTCGATAATAGGTCATTAAATCCAGAAAGCTTTGAATTTGACATTTTTTGCATGATATGGGCCAGCTTTTAACAGCTTTTTTTTCTCAAGATCAGTTTTTATGCCTTTAACTGAAACGACGAGCCCTAAATATTTCACTTCAACTGCGAAAAGGGTGCACTAATTGGAAATAAGTAAAAATGTCACAATCTTGAGAAAACGTCTTTAAAATTTTGCATATGTATTTCAAATGTTCTCTATAACGATTATATCACCTAGATAGACCAAGCAGATCTTCTAGTTAAGCCTGAGAAGCACGTATCCCATCACATGTTCAAATGCTGCTGAAGTATTGCAAAGCCCAAACAGAGCCTTTAGGAGCTGTCCGAATTTAGTATCAACTGAGAGTGCAATTTTCCTGCTATTTTCTTACAATTTTTACCTGAGAGTAGCCACTCTTAACATGGAGTGTTCAAAGAAAATGCCCATCATTAATGCCCATCATGGTCAAAACGGCTTAGCTATTATATTTTCTATTACGAGAGCCACCATCCATGCCCGCTCTTTATCACCCGAACCTGAGGAAAAAAAGGCAGTGCTTTGTAACCAAGTTATAGACGTCCTTGGGAAGCTACGGTAGCAAAAGTGTTCGTTGAGACCAACCCACGAATTGCTTGTTGAATCCATATGTTGATCACTTTCGAGCTCCCCATTAAAAATCAAATTTTGATGCTTATGATGAAGCCCGCGGCGTTAAGGAATCTAATTGGCACGCATTCATTCTTATTGCCACTTACAAGGCTTTGTCCTACAAATAAACTACGCCATGCTGGTATCTTCATTGGCATGATTAGATAGGATCGGTGCTCTCCAGAATCACCAAGAAGTCTAGTCCTTACTATACTAGTGGCTTGCTACTAGGATCCGAATTTCATCTTAACCTTCTTCTAGCGGCACATGTTGAATATTAGTTTGTCTTATTTTTTTTTGGCAGCCTTGTTGCAGACGCCTTTTCTCACCGCAAGTCCAACATTAAGGGGTGTAATTTACTTGGGACTCTTGCTCATTGTCCATGTGCTGATATCTATAGTCTTCGTTGCTATTTCTAGGGCTGTTTTAAAAGTAATCTTTTTAATTACTCCAAAGTTTAAACCATGTGCCAATGTGTTCTCCACTATTCACTTCTTACATGCGTCACATCTGTTTTGCGGGTCATGAGCTCGATAAGCTAACAGTGCTAGCTATTTGATGCCCTGGGCTAACTGCTGTAGAGTTTAACCAAACTTCTGCATTTAATATAATAGCTACTTCATGTGGTGCTTTCTACATGGAATACCAAGCGTAACCATTAAAGCTACAGAATTTGCGTCCAACTCAACAGGAATAGTTACCAGAATGTTAGCAGCTGCACCTGTTAGGGCAAAAACGAATGCTCCTGCTCATAACAGTGGTTGGTTTTGACGGCTAATTCAAACTGGGCTTTTGCAAATACTCAAAGCCGTCCATTCATCAGAAATTGGTGCTTTTACGTTTCTAGATGAGTTGTGGTCACAGTTACTGTAGAAACTGGTGTGTTGATTATCATTTTCTTGGTTTGCTCTACCTCTTATTAAAACTTAGCTGACTTAAGTTCTTATGAGACGTCATCCCTATTTCTTGGTTGCCAACCACATACTTGTTTTTGTAGTGCCATAAACTGATGACGTCATTAGTGTGACTAGTCACCAATTCCCAGTTTGTAGTTGTTTAAAAAACGTGAATGAAGACGTCATTATTAGTGTTTTTAATAGCCAATCATTCAAGTAGAAGTTTTCATAAGTTATCACGGTGAGCTTAATTATTCTAACATGCATAATTTGCAAGAAAAAAGAACTAAGCGAAAGGTCAATGAACATTTTTATAATAATCTGAAAGTAATATTTCCACACTTTGGAGTCTTATTTTAGCACTAACGTACATGCTTGATAAACATTGTAATAACCGCGGAAGTCACCGCAGTTGCAGACACTTAGTTTTAGCAGAAGAGTGAGTAGCCCGGGGTGGCATACTGAGGCTGGCAAGCGCTAAGTAATGTCGCGGGTCTTTCGACACACCCTCTGCTTGTGCTGAGCCCCCATATACATAAAACCCAACACAACAAGGAAACGAACGGGAGAGGAAAAGATCATTTTGAGAAATGAAAAATTATTATTAATTAAATCATTTTTATTACTTTGTTCAGATTAAACGGCAAGTTCCACCAATTCAAATCACAAACTACGACAAAAAATTAGCACAGTATAACAATTCAATAAATTCAATGGATAAATCGACCCCCTTTTCTACTTAAATTTGACCTAAATCTGTGTACTCAAATAACTTAATCCATCAAGCAAACAAATAAAATCACATATAAAAAAAAAACAAACTTAATATAAAATCAAATTTAAAGGAACGTAAAGAATTTACTCAACCTTTTTATGCTGCCAAGGACTCTGTAATTGAAAAAGAGGGAGGGGGGATTACAAAACTTAAGTGAGCTATAATTCATTTTACTTCCATATGAAACATGCACAAACTGCCACTAATCTTCTTTGTTTTTGTTTTTTCGTTTGTTTTTTTCCACTTTCGGAACTTCGGCAATGGTTTGTGTAAATGTTAGACGATTGAACCGAACTTTCAATTTACATCACTTTTATTTTCAGGCACTGTACATCTATTCCTCTTTGATTTAAACAAGCATATACGTCTTATTATTCCCTTTTTTTCTCACTCCATTTTAATTTTTTATTAACAGGTTTTTTTTTGCTTTATTATTGACGCCGAATTTTTTTCAAGACACACTTCGAATTGTAATTCTTCATCCAATTTGAAATTAAAATCGTCCACTTCGAACTTTTGACTACTAAAACACTATCACCGAAACTCAAATTAAAAATCATATCACCATATTCCCAATCAAGATTCACTTCGGGATACTACTTTTTCACTTTCACCTTGCCGTCACTTAATCTTCCTCTTCCTCTCATTTTTCAATCCAAATACCGAATGATCAACTCATAAAAGCAATCCCGCAATCCTTTTCTTCCCCAATGCCCACTGCCATACCAACGTAACGTAATCAAAGTTCAATACACTTCGATTCCATTACCCACACATCTTTTCCATATCGACAAACGCAACACTTTCCATTTTGCATAAATGGCGATTTGCATAACCATTAAAGCGTTTGGTTACATGCAAATCGTCATACACACGGAAATAATTGCTTTTGCCGATATCCCAAAAAGAGTGTTTTCCTGCGCTCGGGAGAACTTGAACCCAGGGTCACGGTGGACCTGAGAGTCGACGACGCTACCACCGGAGCCACCTTCTGTTGATCTCCCATCCATTCATTTAGCAACTTCAACTGTGAACCTTTCTTAATGGGCATTGACATGAAATTTGTTAGTAGAGAAGCGTCAATGAATTTTTGTTAGTATAAAAAATAAAATTTGTTAGTTGGAGATAGTGAATAAAATTAGTTAGTATGAAAGAAGATATTATGTTTTGTTAGTGAAAAGGCCTAGAATTAAATTTTGTTAATGGAAAATAATAAATGGAATGTTGTTAGTGGGAAAGATAAGATTATTATTATTTTTTTTTTTTGTAAATAACATTAGAGCAAGAGGTTAGAATTAATATTGTTACATGAACAAAGGATTTTGCGAGCTACTGTCGCAATCCATTAAGAACATCAACAAAATGAATTTACTCGAAACCACGAGAACCCGCCAAGCATTATCAACATTTGGAAGTGAGTCACTGCTCCATTCATCTGCTCGAATATACCAGATACCTCTCGGCAGAACATTCGCCAATGTACGAGAAATGCATTGACCGGATGAAGACCCTATATAAAAGCGAGCTGAATGAATGGGGAAATCATTCATTTGACCGCGATAAAAACTGCGATAGTGTGTGGAAAGCGATATTGTTCGAGTAATAGAAAAGTGATTTTCGTTGATTGTGAAGTGATCTTCGAAGACAATTGCGCTAGTAATTTATGGACAAGTGGAAATTAGATTTTAATAGTGAAAATTAAAATTGTGAAATATACCAAATAAGTGATTGTGCATTTTTAAGTAATTTAATAAACTCTTTTAATTTAATTTAAAAGACATTGCGTTTTTTTGCCGCGAACCATAACACGCGACAATATGATGGATAAATAAAAATTAAAGGCAAAGGTTTGAATGTTAAAAAAATAAATACAAAGAAAAAAGTATATGTGCTCAAAAGGAGGTAGAGATGTTTCGGAGGCAATTTAAAGTTGCGAATGGGAGAATGCTGGTACGCTGCAATTCGAAACAACATATTTTTTAAACGTAGGAAATTCAACGTTCTTGCATTTTAATAAAATATTAACTACACCATGCGTAAAAGCACGCAATAGTAAATCAGCATCCAATCGAGATGAAATTAGAAAATTCCTCCAACAGTCGTACTCTATTTTGGTTCAAAATTTATAATCAACTCAGCAAACATATTGCACCGTACACCAAATAAAACATTCATTGTATGAATGTGAGTATATGAAAATGCGATGCATTAAAAAATATAACAAAACAGAAAATGTTATTAAAAATTGAATAGCCATACAAAATCAATGCCGATTAATCAATTTCAAAATCCTTTTAAAGTACTTTATGATTCCTAGATTTATCACTACAATATTTAAAATAAGCTTACTTAAATTCTGTAAAAAAACGTATAAATAAAAGAATACACATTAAACTTATTCAAAACACCCTATGTGGCAATAAGTGTATTCATTTCAACTTGAAGTCTACAAAGCATTACCATAAAATGTAAATACAATACATAAAACGACCTAGTACACTCTACATATGCAACATAAAATGCCTGAAGGACGACAGCACCTACTCGTACTATATTTCCGTGGATAGTCGGCATAATGTGTGCCAATTGATGTGATAACAGTTGCTGCTTATATTCCTAGACAATTGCTGGTAGATATTGATGCTACAATAAAGATATTTTCATGTCGTCGATAGGATATACGATAGATAAATAGATAGATTGACCAAAGCTTTGAGGCGAATTGCACAGATGCTCAAGTACACCAACATTAATTACTTTCTCATCAATCATATCTTAATTACACTTGCGGCAAAATGGAAATGAATTAGAATTGAGAGGTTATCATGCGTTGTTGGATACAAATCGAATATTTCGATGAAAACATTTGCCAGAATGGGTGAGGGATGTATGTATTATGGTTTCAGTTTCGAAACATTGGGAGTTATTGACGTTCAGGAGTTCCTCTGAATACTATAACAATAAGGATCATTGAAATCTGAGGGTGGATTAATAGTCCTCAGAGCAACCACTATCCAGTTCTGTGAAATGTGACAATTTGCACTGGTCAAGGAAACAGATTATATGAGTATTCCTGCCTAAATTTCCATGAATTTATTCTCACAATTTTTTTTTGTATGTTTTTACTCCATGATTTTCCCTCGAATCCTAATAATTACTCTTATTATAAATATTGTCGCGTGTCATAGTTCGCAGCCGATAATTTTAATGTTCCGGCAAAGTGAAAACGCACCATTAGAAGAGTTTATTTACTAAAAATGCACAATCATTAATTTCACTATCTTGCAAATAATTAAAATGTTATTATTTTTCACTTGTCCATCAATTTATATCCCAACTGTCTGTATCACGAAAATTACTTCACTATAAATCAATATTGCCTTTAATTTGCGCTCCACTCTTATCGCAGTTTTTACTATCGCGGTTTTACTATTCACCCATTTATTCAGCTCGGCTTTATATAGGGTCTCTAGTCATTCAATCCATTTCTCGTACATTGGCGAATGTTCTGACGAGAACTTCCTAGAATATTCGAGCACAGGTCCTTAAATGGTAGTATTTGCTTCAGGGGTATAGGGGGAAGGAAAATGTATGAAAAAAGTTTGCCCCTCATCTCACATTTAGAGACCTGTCACTCAAAAAATCTGAAAAGACCATGGAGTTAGATCGTCATGCGTACAACAACAAGTGCCTTAAAAGTCGAGGCTCACTCAGCTTTGTTAATAACATATATTCCCAATACTATCGTACCCTTCAATTCAATGAAATTCGACAGGTAGTCCAATGTAACGTCGTCACATTCTATAAATTTTGCTAAAATCAAAACATATTTGCGGAATTTACAAGCATTTTTATTTCTGCTGTTATAACAACAACAATGCCATCATTCTCTACAATATTGGCTTTCTATCAAACCAGACACTAGAATTTTCATTGAAACTCCTTCAGTTTTTCTGGCAAGACTGATGGCATGTATATTTTTCAAATGCTGATCAATTGGTAATATTAGTAATCCTGCAACAAAATCGGCTGCAGGAGGTGGAGTATTAATAGGTTTCTTCAAAGAAAGTAAATGTCAATGGAGTTCTTCTTCAGTTAATTCAATTCAGGTATTTTCATAACTAGATAGACTACAAAACTTCTCACACGGGCGTACTTCTGTCAACCCAACTTTTAGGTAAATTTCTCGGGAGAAATTTACCTATTGCGGAGAGTATCCTATATATATACATATATATATATATATGTATATATATATATATATATATATATATATATATATATATATAAAGATACATACATGGGATATAACGAAATTTGTGACCACGCTACAGATTGCAATTTCGCTCCGATTTTCACCAAATTTTAAGAAAAGGTGTATTGAGTAGATATCTCGGTTAAGCTCGTGAACCAGCTATATCGGCTGGGCGAAAAAAAAATGGCGGCCACTTTAGACGAAAAATCGTGATATCTTTTCTGACCAAAGTATGGCTCGGATTTGGTTGAAATTTGGTACAAAGTTTCACTGATGCATGCCACTCAATAGTCGGAAAACGTACAAAATTTTGTTGTTACTCTTGTGACCAAAGCTTTCAACCGATGTTAATGAAATTCATTAGTTTGATAAAAACTATAAGTATCTAAAGAATTATGGAAAAAAACTGGAGGTCAGGCCGCAAAAAACAAATTGGCGGCCAGTGGAAGCTCAAATATTCAAAGGCTTCTAAAAGTCGCAATTTGATCCGATGTATATGAAACTTAATTTTAGAATATAAATTGTTTGGATATATTTTAGTGATCATGCATGTGCAAATTTCAAAATGGCGGTGGTTCAAATATGCGTTTTTTTTCAGATTTTTGTGGCCCTCTACCGGTCACAATTTCCAACGAGTTTTGATAAAACTTGAGATTATGGATTAAAAATTGAATACTTTTGCCCTGTCTAGAGTGAAACTCCGATTTGAACGAGATTTGGCACATTGATTGATGAAGTCCTAGCACACAAAAATTAAAAATAATCCAAAATCAAATGCATGCATTCAAAACGGCGGCCCCCAAAGGTCAGAAGGCAAGTGCAATAAATAATGAATATTTTTAATGAAAACGTTTTAAATGACTTTTCTTGCAAGTATTTATAAAGCAGACCATTTTTAAGATATTGTAAAATATCTTTAACAACACCCCAAAAATTATAAAATCGCGACTTATCTGTCCGTCCGTCCGTTTGTTCGTGCGTCAAAGCCCCCTTCATGTGAATAGCCCTTGGACTAACTGATAACATTTCAAGATAAAGCTGATAGACCAGCAGCAATATCGCAGGTTGGATGCCATCTGATATTGAAACTATTCTAGTTTTCATTGACAGAATTCCTTTTTTTCAGTTCCAGGTATATGAAGAGATACACACCATTGAAAAATGCGTCAATACGGATGAGATAGGTGACACAGAGTTCCCACACTACCCAGTACATCTTATCTGCTTCATATTAGTAGGGCTTGTCTAGGGCACCAAGCACCCACCTAAATTGCTTTAAGCCAAGACACATGGGCCTCTGTTCACATCGTTGGCAAGATCTTGCCAGCAGTGGGCCTAATAGCTTTTAATTAGTGTACAAACGCATGTCTTGGCCAACAGCATATAAGTTGGCCAGGAAATGTCAGCTGGATGCATACCTCTACCTGATTCTGCATCGATTGAGCTTTTATTTGGAGTTTGTGGCACTTCTTACACTACTCAGTAATTTCAATACCAGTACACTGGAAGGTTATCGTAACGGAGGCATAGAAGTCTTGAAAGCCGATATTATGCTACTTATATTCATCACATCTTCAGCAGTTGATCTTTCACTACCCGGTTAATCTCGCACACATAGTGCACCTGCGATAACCACATCGACGAAAGTGAAAGACCAGGATCAATGGAGCTTGGAGGCACCATCGAGGATCTTAAATTAAATATTCTGGTGCTAATTGGCCAAGAAGTCCTCCATTACTATCTAAATGACTTCGATGTGAATGTTGCGACCGATTTGGATCCTACTTATCCCCAACAATTTGGCAAAATAACGAGTCTCAGTCAAGCCACCATCTCCATAATTCATTTTCCCTTTGGTTCGATCAGCAACTCTAGCGTTGAAATCTCCGACTATTCATGACAGCGTCCTTCAAAGCATTGAGTTTGATGAAAACATGGCATTGGTTTTTTGTTGGTGTTGAGTATAGAATAAAAAATGTCGTTCTTAAACACCGAACTTACAAGAACCCATTTTCTCATCTCTGTTTATGTGTTTGGAGGTGAACAATATTCCAAATCCAGGTATTTGTAGCACCCGATTCATCAGAGTACCATCCCGGTGAATTTTTTCATCATGTCGCTCACCATACAATAGTAAATTGGCTTTTATATCTCTTGTGAGTGAGTTTTGGATATTTACGCAAGTTTATCTGGAGAATATGGATCACTTCTGTGCAGCTTTAAAGTTTACAAAGGCTTCTTTAAAAACCCGGAATCTTCCTATTCCTGTGGCATGATGGAACTCCTCTGGTCTTTGATTAGCATTTTCGTAAAGCAAACAATGTACATCATATGTGCATTTTTTCTCTTGTACCCGATTCAACCACATTTTTAGCATTGGGAATTCTGTTCGGGCCCTTTACAGCACTATGTAATGTAGTCATATCCCAGGCACTTAAAATATCGAGGAGGAACTGCTCTTACTCAAGTTTTTAAAGGCTGTATACAACATACAAAATTCTATTGAAATTGATTTTGTCAGTCCATTTACCCATCCATTTATCTGGCTATGTATCCTTCGAAAGTGTAAGAGCTGTAGACACCAAGCTTGGTAAGTATGTAGATCAGCAGTGATAAACTCTTGAAAATGGGGGTTTCGAACACACTTTGAAAATTATTCCGCATGATCAATATCACGATGCTAAACACAGAGCCCCAGGTCAAGGTAAACAGCGAACTAACGGACAGCTTCATAATGGGATCAGGCTTAAAACAAGAGGGTGGATTTGCTCCAATGTTCTTTAATATTACGCTGAAACACGTCATCAGGAAGGCACCAACTGAAACATCGGGTACACTAATATTCAAGTCCATATAATTGGTAGCATATGCTAATGACATCAATGTCAGATGCCAAAATATCATTTTGAGCCTAGAATCTGAGCAAACTGAATCGCTCTATATTAAATGAAACTAAAACTAAATTCATGACTCAAATGAGGAAGAAAATTCCAGTTTGAAAAAACCTAGACGTAGGCGATTAAAACCTTGAAAATTTGGATAGTTTTATTTATCTTGGAGCTAACCTAAATAGAAAAGGTGCCAAAACCGACAAGATCGGATGCCGCCTAAATGCCGCAACTAAAGCCTATTACTCCGTACTTCCCATTCTAAGCTCCAGAGTTGTGCACAGGTAAAATAAGCTCCATATTTACAAAACACTAGTCAAACCTGTGCTGTTATATGGAAGTGAAACATGGACCCTGATGAGTGAATCCAAAACGGCAATGGACTTATTTGGACACAAGGTGCTCCGGAAAATCTACGGCCCATTGAAACAAGGAGAAATATGGAGACTATGTTACAGCGATAAGTTGTATGAACTATTTGATGAACCACTTGCTTTCTCTTCCGTAATTCGCAATAAGCAAGCCATGTAGAAAGAGTACAAAAAGCCGGCTACCCAAAAGAACATTAAAGAGTAGAGGACAAGGTAGACGTATAAGCGGGAGACCGAGGACCTGATGGGTAGACACGATAGAAGTTGACTTCAGATCCTTATTGGGAGTAAACAACTGGCGGACAAGGCCGCGGAACCATGATGCTTGGAGGAGATTAATCCTGGAGGCCAACGCCATTATTGATTTAATATTGGGGTCCGCATATCATACGTTGAGTACAAAACTCTTCTGATATGAGTATACTTTTGTGATAGTTGTTAGAAATTATATGATTATAAATCTCACTTATATGTCGGTACAAGCACGAACGTTAATGGCATCCAAGGCGCCGATATTTATATTTAAGTTCCAAAAACAATGAATAACAATGCCGATGTTAACAACTATAAATTCGTTTCAAAAGTTTCTTATTTTTACGACTCGATCCAGAGACTTTCGGCATATGAGGTGAGTACTCTAACCATTGCATCACATGGGGAAAGGTAGTTACCGGCATTTAGTTCTCATGTCTGTTGGTGAAGGCTTACTGAGCCTTTCCATTCACTCGTTCAGTCTACAGCCATCACCGCCTAAGCAAACCTTTTTGGCCCCTGATGGCTAAGATAGTTTTAATACTCTGCCAACAGTTGAGAAGATATCCCTATCCGTACTTTACAATTCTCTTCTTTTATCATGTTTAAATTTTTTATGGATCGCTTTTAAAGTCTATCAGTCCTAAGGATAGATGTATCTAAAACCGTGAACAGAAAAAAGTCAATGAAACCCCACGCATTGAAGCAGAGCAAATACTGTTTACGGTACATCGGAGAGAAATTTACTAAAAATTGCACATCCTCGAGTACTTTGGGCGGGACTCCCAAAAGAATACTAACTTTCGAGAACACAGAAGTTAAAAGCCTTTAGTTCAGGTAAAGCATGCGACAAGCTTTTATGAATCTATAGTGCCTGATTGAATAAAACTTTCAGAGCTTTATACTAAGCCATTCTATTTAAATCATGACTTTTCTCCACCCAGTGAGTAAAAAGACGCTAAGGATCCAGGTTATCTACCATATTGTTACGGGTATGGTGCAAGACTCATGATCTTTAACATACCATTTATCTTTTGTATTTGAAAATACTTTGCGTTTTGTTTTCTCACTTTGAATGAATAATTGGGGTTTTTTAATAACATCTGCCCATTTTGTTTCGCGTAGGAAAAAACGAATTCAACTTTTTATTGTTCTGTCGAATTTCAAGAGCGTCCGCAACTCGTGTTGTCTTACATCAAATAATAGCTTGAGGCTCTGGAATATGTCATAAGATAGCTATCTGTTGATAGAAGAGGTACGTTACTATACAAGGTGAGCCAAATGGTAGCCTATGCGGACAACATCAACATTTTGCCACGATCTTTAAAAACTGCCAAAGAATTTTCCCTGAAACTCGACAGTGATGCAAAACTAGTAGGGCTACAAATCAATGAAAACAACACAAAGTCGAGAGAAAATACCTCAAATACCCAAAATATCACACTTGGCGAACATAATATCAAAAATGTGCGCAAATTTATGTCTTTAGGGCGCCAACGTAATGAGAACCGGTAATGTAAGAGATGAAATACGCCAAAGAATACAGCTTGGAAATACAATATCTTTTCAGTTTTGACGATCTTGAAGACCAGCTGCATACGGGAAAACAAAACTCCAAGTGTACAAGTTTGTGATAAGCAGTGCTATGCTATGGATGCAAAATATGGACCCTGACCCAAGTATCTGCAAACATATTGAACGCCCTCGAAGTACAGCGGATAATTGGAGCAAAACTAGACGGGGATGGTAAATTTGATACAACCATGAGCTGTATGAAATTTTTGACGAACCGGCTGGCCACATGAATCGTATGGATGAACAACGGATACCCAAAAATGTATTCATTGGTAGAACTGAAGGGCGGAAAACGGTGGGAAAACTGAGAAAAAAATTGTCTGACTCGGTCGACGATGAGAGTTCATCGCTGCTCGAATTTCAAAAGTAGAGGATGCGGTTAATGGACCGAGACACTTTTTGCAGAAAGCAAAAACCCGAAGAAGGCTGAACTGCTACGAAGGAGAAGCTTGAAACAAAATAAAAGAAAAAACCTGAAAATGAAAATAGTACCGATTGTTCAAAAGATTTTTAAGTTTCTTATAAACTAAAGCTCAATCAAGTCTGTCAACATGGCCTTGAATAAAACCAACACAATTCCAAGACTTTATCTCAAGAGCATAAATCTTGCAATTGCCTGAATTCCCCTTTAGAGAGTCAGTGTCAAGAACAATTTTCATTTTCTCCTAACATGTCAGCGTTAAATCCAACTTTATATCTTGTTTTTCACTTTTTAATTACAATTCATGCATCAAGGAAACCATACACAGAATAAATCGAATCAGAAGCGATAAATCACATCCAATGCAGCAACAACAGAAGTGCTTTGCCGCTCTCTAATAAGCTCGGAATGTCTGAGCACGACGCGTGAACAGAAGGATGCAATCAGGACAAAACGAAAATAAAACAG
This sequence comes from Odontomyia ornata, assembly GCA_963969285.1. Classification (NCBI taxonomy): domain Eukaryota; kingdom Metazoa; phylum Arthropoda; class Insecta; order Diptera; family Stratiomyidae; genus Odontomyia; species Odontomyia ornata. The sequence continues at coordinate 28,109,293 of OZ017739.1, forward strand.
GATAAAAAGTGTTCGAAAAAACGAATAACAAATATAAAACGGAGAAGTACTAGTAGCTGTAGTTCAAAGGAATAGAACGATATCCTCCATGTCATTTGTATTGTGAGATCCTGTTTCCGACTAGCTGTGCCGCATTCTCCCGCTGTGTGCTCTCAGATGGTATCATGCTCCCATTGTTGATGCACTTTTCGCCTTGCAGTTTACCACCAGTGGACCGCAATCGAGTATGTTAGAAATGTGAGTTACCATTGATATGAAGTATTCTTAAAAGCACTAAAGATTAAAAGTCCTTTGAGAGTATTTGAATTAATATGAATGCAAATTGGTGAAAGTGTACAAGACTTAGGTAGAATTTAAATCTTACTCTAGCGCGAGGATTGTACTGCTGACAGATTTAGACTTTCATTTATCAGGATGGTTCTTGGAAAATAGGAAAATGACGAATCTGCAAAGCGTTTATTAAAGCAAGAAATTGTCCAGCCAGACAACACTTTCCACCTATTATCAAAAGCTTCACACATCCTTTTGTACTCAGTCATCTCGGGAAGGATTCTCATAGTGGCGATATGACTACAAAATTCACCGCAATAAAATACAAACGACTCTGCTTCCGGCAAACAAATATTGGAGTTGTGGCAGAAGTCTTGAATGCTAGGAATGCATTTGAAGTGTAGCTGCTGGGCATTGCAGCCAGCACAATTTGCACTATCCTTCTCTGTTCTGTCTGATAAAGCACTAAAAGAACACTCCTAGTCCTTTATATATCATATTGTGTAGCATTTCATCCTACAACCAACACAGCCTTCGCCACCACTTCCAGGACTAATAAAAAACAAAAGAAATAATGTATATCTTGGAAAATGGAGAGAGAACAAAGCACAACTTGCCCTTCTTTTTGTTCCATGCAATGTGGTTCAATCATGATTTAATGAATTAGATTTAAAAGTGGGCGAGAAATGTACATTTCCGTTTGCAATCATATTTCTTCTGTTGATAATGAGTCTTTTATGAGTTCTTGTTAGTGAAGAGATCTTTATCATGAGCAAATGAGAAGTTGAGTATAATTGGTGGTTTAAATCAATTTCAGTACTTTATAGGACGATGAACTACAACATACTGAATGAAGTGAAAATACTTGTAAATTTGGGTAATTTTTGTGGGAAAAGTTTAGTCATGGTGTTGGAGTGAACCAGTAAACTTTGCATCATAATTAAAGATAGCTTTGAAGCTAAAAGTGTTCTCATATAATATGGGGTAAGTAGAATCTTACGGGGTGGATAGAATATCGAAGGGAAACTCTTCCAGCAATGGTCACTTGAAACACAACTCGTATCCAGAACAATAGCACTTCAACCAAACAGGCCAAACTGATTAAATTAAAATTAATTTCAAGGAAAAAAAATTAAAATTAATTGTAACTGACAATTTAAATCAATTATAAGATTGGTATATAACTGAAATTAGTAGAGGTCGAGAACTTATTTTAAGTAGAAAGATTATGTATGAATAGATAGGGACCGCCAAATAACGAGTGCTCAAATTGAATGCCCGCCGCCATCTCAATAATAGCGTCAGTTAAATACAGTAGCAATGTTAGGGACGCACTACATATGTCTCTATTTTTCATCAATCACCAATTCAATCAAATGCTCGAATTGCATTTCATAAGAACTCTCAAGTCATGTTTACCCATATACTAGACAACATATTCATAAGTGATTCAAGTTACATCAGTTGTCACTGTCGTACACTTAGATGGCATAAACCTACGATTTAATGCAATGAAAATGGGAGTGTGCTAGTCCACAGGAGTATTCTTGGAGGCTTGCATTCTTTGGCGGTGCCATCCCCACGTACCCGTACCCGTGTTGGTCTTACTTTCAATACAATTTCAGTCGGGAGCGAGGGTGGTACATTGCCTCAGACTGGCTGTCGCAAACGGAGCCTCATAGCTTGGTGATTTGAGTACACAAATGCCCCTGGTGGTAGATAAAACTATATGGGAAGAAACCTAGAGAAAAAAACAAGATTAAAGTCGAGAAGAAGAAGAACCTGACCGTGCAGGGAGTGGGATATTCAGTACCAGTGGCAAAGAATAGTGAGGGAGCAGGGTCCCAGCCATTGCCCTCCAATAACTGCAATATTACAGAAGTGGTGAACTTGGCTTCTATAACAGATATATCTACAAGTAATCTCGGGCCAGATGGAGAAAATCCATTTAAGCGTAGACTCTTTTTGGCGCAATCACCATCAAAGCAAGAAAGGAACGTAGAGAAAGCCAGCAAGCCCCAAAACTTAAGCCGAAGCATATCTCCTCAAGAACAATGCAGGCTTTGAAAACCAGAAAGCCTGGCGCCGTCTTCAGCGGCAACAACGCGGACTTCAAAAATTAGGAATAAAACAGAGAACAATGGACAGCCTTGTCCAGACTAAGATTCCTACGCCAGATGTTCATGCGGAGGGGGAAAACATAAAGAATATCAAGAATTCGATGGTAGCTGCTGGGCCCGCCATCGAATTGACCGAAGCAAGGGTTTTAAGTCCCAAAATAGCGAACAATCTTGAATTTCATAAAGTGATCACGGCAACTAGCGCACAAATGCATATCTGTATTCCCTTCTCGTTTATATCATTTCGGCTAAATTTCATCTGAGAAATGTCATATTTCACAATCTGAAAAGCCTACTTTCGGGCTACTGAGATGCTGCTTTCAAGTTTTCTGGGCAGCTGTTTTCAGAAATTCAGGGCTATTGAACAGCTGTTTTCGGTACGCGAAGTGACGTCAGGTACGTTAATTATTTTCCTTATGGGCCTGAGTAAGAAGGCAATGGTTGTATGCGTACCAGTTTAATGAGTCACATAAAATTCACATTTTGATTCCATATTTTGCAGGTTTCTTTCGAACGTACTGTCAAAAAAGGCATTGCCCACTAGTTCAATCAACTGTTCATCGACTGTTACATTGTATACATGGTTTTCAAATTATTGTTCCATTCATCAAACACATTTCTAAAAGGTGCTAATTTATTGCGGACAGCAGAAGTCAAACATTGTTCACGAACATCAAATCGAATGCATGCATGTATTTTCTGGAATGCTTTCAATAGCATTGTAGCTCCAAATATTGCTCTACCAGTTTTGTCATTTAAAAATTGTGTCACACATTAGCCATATGAGCGATATACACCAGTTAGCAGCAACAGGCCAGAATATGCATGCAAAGTAACCAAATTAATGTTTTTCCATTGGTCTTTGTACTTTCGTACGCCATATTCAAAATAATTTGTTCAACTTGTCTGAGGCACAATATTGGCACATGTAATTGGTTTTAGACCTGAAGATACATGATTAAAAAACATACACGAAAGAAATGAATGCAAACACAGACGAAAGAGAATATTCAATTATAAAAAAAGGGCACATAAACAATAGAAAATGTATAGATACGCAATGAAAATGGCATATTTTTAACCACAACAATACTCTCAGCTCGTCAAAATGAATTTTTTCTGGTGAATTCAAATAGCTCAACAGAATATTGGATCATTTTATCATTTATTAATGCATACTCTTTGGATTTGCAGCGATTTGTTCCGCTGTACTTTTGCCCAATGATATCTTCATCACTATGGTCATCATCATGATTTTCATCATTTTCATGATCGGATGGAAAAAATCGGCGTCTTCTTCACTGGTGGAATCAAAATCACTGTCCGAATTCTTGTCCTTATGAATTCGGTACACTCTTTCCGAGATTCAGTTGATAACTTTGCGTGGACTGAAGTAAGGCTGTTTGAACAGGTATTTGGCATTCTTTGACTCGTAAAAAGACGTGACTAGATGTTGCTAGATCTTTGGGTACAAAAATACTGCTAGAACGGTGATGTGTTGCTGATGTTGATTTAGTCTTCTTAATTCACACTTAAATTTCTTTAAGAAGATTGAATGATTGTGTTACACCACCTTTTATTCCACGGGAGCCACTATGGCCCCCAGGAAAATTAGGGTGCTCCGGCGGGGCTTACGGACCCGGTTTAGCTCGTCCGGAGACGAGCGTGGGGCGCCACTCGCTTGTCCCTCAAGGCCCCAATAAGCCGCCAAGCGAGAATGCGGCTTAATGAAACAACCGACGTCAATCTTCACCCGATCCCTATCTACCGAGCACACACTGACACTAACTTCACACTTCGCCACTTTTGCCTCCCTTATGCGACCCTCCTACACTCGCCTCGAACACTAGCCGCTACCGGAATCACCACACCAACCTCGAATAACTTTTATACACTACCGATTTCACTTTTCTTATTATTACTACACCCCGACTTTCCACTCAAGCCGCACCCGTCACAACCTGTAACAAAGAAAATTTACCTTCTATTCTTTACTTTTTCCCTAAAGACGTAAATTTCATAAATCAGGTACGTTTTAATTATTGAATTTCAAACCATATACAACCAAACTTCCGATTTACGTTGATTTTAAAAGGAACTTACTTCTAATCGTACCCACAAGGGGCCCCTTCACTGTCTGCATCCGATGGTGTACTTTTATTTTGATTAGACGTCTGGAATCTGCTTATCGTTTCTCGCCTCAACGCACTTGATGTCTCGAAACGAGATTTCTTCTTGTTCCCTTCCTTACGCTTGTTGCTTCACACTTGATGCTTTGTATCGAGATTTTCTGCTTCACGCTTGCCACTTCGCCATTTGATCCTTTGTATTGAGATTATCTGCTTCACGTTTGCCGCTACCCAGCACATCCGCTCCGCCACACCCGAGAAGAAAGAAAAGAGGAGGCGCATCATTCTTCGCGCGCTTTTATCATCTCCTCCTTACGGACAATGTCCCGCTCTTCGACCGAATAACATTGTCCCTGTTCATCCACCTCTTCGGCGTGATAGTTTTTCTCTGCCGCCACTTGGTTTCCGCTCCGCTCTGGTGGTGATCACTCCAAGTGTGGCTGAATTGGCTGAACATGATTCACTGACAGTTTGGCACGTCAGTGGTGTTTGTTTACCTTTGTTTTGAGGAGGAATTTTTATTTCGGGAAAATCATGTCGCGGTTGTGACATATAATTCTTTCCTAAGTCCGCCCTAAAGTCGTGCCTTTCAAGTGTCACGATGGTTCCTCGGCTTTCTGCAATTTTCCCGGTGAATTGCTTGTGTTCCGAGCTGAGAGATATAGTCTACAGGTGTGTATGCATATATTTAAGGTGTTGTAAAATGTTTTTATTTACTTTTGCAACGTCGGTGCTCGACTGTTTGGGAATTCATTCAGGTGGATTTTGAGAATCTACGTAAATTAGAAAAACAGGATTCAAAATGATTAATGTCGCTCCCACCATTGATGATTTGCCTGGGCTAGTTAAAGATGTTTCGCCTATGAATAAAGAAACAGTCTCGGATATGGCAACGAAAATGATGGCTCATCCCGCGTATGGGAAACCGCATGAACGGTCGATAGCAGACTTTGAACTCGGAGCACCACAAGGACTATAATTGGTCTTATGAGTTTCGTTGACATACGTCACAATAGATAAAGTGATCATTATCAACAGGAAACCTTTTGATTTGTAGAGACGAGTCTCTTCGATGATGGTTTTAAATTCTTCACCACCTTGTTGTTCCTTTGCAATTTTGATTGAGCTCAAAGCGTTGGTCGTAATCTCCTCAACGCAAGATAGAGCATTAGGTTCAATATTGTCACCTCCTTTGACATAAGTATATTATTTCAGTCGTAAAATGAGATATATAAATCAATTTTCGTATTTGTCGTAGTGATGCAAGTTCGCAAATGCAAATGTTAGGAGCTTATAATCCGTTTTTGTAACAAATGTTCTTCCTTTTAGCTTTTCTCGAAAATGCTTTATCGCCGAATGTATTGCTTGAGGCTCTTGGTCGTACGTGCTGTATTTTTTTTTTGCCTTTCTAAATTTTTTGAAAAAAATCCAGGTGGTTTCCACTCTTTTTCTTGATACTGCTCCAATATCGCCCCATGGAAACATTCGAAGCATCTGTACTTAATGCTAGTGGAGTGTTGGGCGCAGAATGAGTAAGAACGGCTATAATTTTGGGTGAGCTTTAACTTCTCTTAAATGCTTTTTCTGTGATATTGTTCCAAACCATAGTTGTCTTATCATTTTTCTTGCGCTTTCTTAGTAGGGCGTTAAGTGGTTGCAATACTTCGGCGGAATTTCTTACAAATTTTCGATAAAAATTCAAGGGTCCCAAATATTTTCGCAGCTCAACAATAATTTTCAGCTTCTCTGCATTTAAGACATTGTTTACTTTCACTGGAAGGGATTGAATTCCATCGCTGGTGACAAAGTAACCCAAATATTTGACTTTCTCTATTCTAAAGTTGCATTTACTCGAGTTCACCTTGATTCCATATTCAGAGACTTTTGCAAACAGTGCATCAAGATGTTCTTAATGTTTCACCAGGTTTTTTGAGGCCGCCAATGTGCAATGTAAGCAGGCAAAGCAAAAATCTAGACCTTGAAGTACGATGTTTATATACCGCTGGACGGTCTGTGCACCTTTTCTCAGCCCAAATGGCATGTAAAGATATTTGAACATACTAAATTGAGTGATCACACTGGTCTTTGGGATGTCGTCGTCTGCCACGGAAATTTGATGATAAGCACAAATCAAATCGACAGTGGAAAATAGCATTTTCTGGGCAGGTTGTTTGCGAAATCCTTGACGTTAGCTATTGAATAGCGATCTGGAATTGTAGTGGCATTCAAACAGCGATAATCACCACAAAGTCTCCATTCTTGATTTTTCCTTTGTACCAAATATTATGGACTGGCCCATTGACTGTTGGATGGTCGACAGATTCTAATTTCTACCATATGCTCGAACTGTTTCTTTGCTGCAGTCTATTTTTCCAGCGATAAGCGGCTAGGGCGATCAGCCACTGGCGTTCCGTGTGTGACTATCTGATGTTTTACTGGATGCTCTTTCACGAGTGTCATGGCGTGCGGATTTGTGATGGATAGAAATTTAGCGAGTGTTTCACATATAATTCTCAGAACAACTCGAGCTGTGGTTTCTATTGTTATTTTACCGTCTACCAACATATTCGTCAAAGATCAACTAATCAGTTGCAAAAAATCTTCACCGATGTTTGCTCGTGATGCCTCTGCAACACAAAGTACCCATTTGAATCGCCTGCAGAGTCCCAAATCCAGTACTAATAATTTTTCACCAAACGCTTGGTGGTCGATCTATTGGCAGCGTAAAACGTTTTGATTGTGGTAGCGCTGATATGTCCGCATCTGTGTCGACTTAGAAAGTCTTTCTGGTATTTTTATTGGTAACTGACAAGCAGCTCTGCATTTTCCCACCATCACTGACCCAACGATTTGACCATGGTGTCATTAGTTTTCCGGCGCTTTTGGATTTATAAAAGCACACGGTTCACGACACTTTCTTGCTTTTCTAACCAATTTTCGAAAATAGTAGCAGACACTTGCATCATATTTTTCACCTAATCGGGATATCCAACGAGATTGATTTCTGCTTCTACGTATATGTACTTCCAGTTTGTCGATTCTTTCCATCAACCTTTCGAATGTGGATTATCCTGTAACACTATTGTCGTCTTTTTTTACCGCGGATGCTGTTGGTTGTGGGACGGTACTAAATTCCTCCATAATTCAATCGGCCATTTCAATCAAAATCGTTATTTTGGAATCACTAGTCACTGTTCAAATTGCTCCAACTCCCGGCGCCAATCTCCATAACCCGAATACAAATAGTGCCTCCTACCTATGGAGGCAATATGTTTTAATATTGTCGTGATGTTTCTATTTAATTTACTAATGTTTTTGGTGCTCGGTTGAACACGAGGTCACTAAATTGTAGTCACTTTAATTACAATCAAAATTGGTTTGTCTATGTATATACATTGTATTTATTAAAATGAGAAGAAAACAAATACACTTAATATTTACTCATACATGTGTTTACGATGGTGCGTGCGTTTTGGATAATAGCCCGAGTAGAACTGAAAGAATCAAGTTATCGAAACCCGAGTCTGTTAGGCTTCCACATACAGAAGGTGAAGTCAAACTCCGGTTCTTCAGGTGAAATAAAGCCACTTACAAAAAATTAAGCACATTTAATCGACAGATTTTCACTACATTCATTCTTTCAGTATGAGAATCGTATTCGGTCGTATATAAAAAACTGATCACGGTTAAGAAAGGTACAGACAGTCTTGTGGAAGCCGTGCATCGTTGCGGACATTCGAAAGTCGAAGTTGTCAATTAGTGAGTGAGCAAATATAAACCGTTATATTATAGTCAGTTAATGAATGAAAAGTGAAAGTGCAAGCAGGAGGGGAAATTCTCAACAATCAGAAAAAGAACAAGCTGGCAACAAGGCACGGATTCTTCTGGGTGAGTGATATTTGCTTTCCTTGTTTGTGAGAGCGTGTTGTTTTGATTATTGTTGTTGATTCGTATAGAAATTGTGAAAATAGTTGGATAAATTTCTTAGTGTATGATTTTGGTTTGGGCGGGTTGTGGATATGACAGACATATCCACAATGGACAAAGATCAGCAGATCGCTCTGCTGATTGGGTAATTGCAGGGTTCGCAAGCTGTGCAGGTACAAATTAACGAAGTTATAGAGCAGTTGAGGCAGCCTCAACAGCAATTGATTGAGGTTAACTTGGAGTTGGCAGAACAACGCCAAGTCAACAAAGAGCTCATGGAGCAATTGAGGGATTTGGCGCTGGCTAAATCAAAAAAGAAAACCAAAAACATAAACAAAAAGAGAAAAGTGGAGTCTTCATCTTCCTCATCAGAGGGCCCACCGCCCTCTCCTCCTTCTTCAGAAGAAGAAGCGATGGAAGAGGAAGCAATCCAAGAAGAAGAAGAAAATGAGTCGATGTAGGAAAACTCTGCTGAGGAGGATGAAGAATTTTCTGCTCTGCCACCGCCGGGTCCCTCAATGGCTCTACCAGAGCTGGCCATCCCATCAAAAAAGAAAACCACTCCCACAGCGCCCACCACATCGTAATCCCAGACGACGACAAGAAACGGACAACGATACCTGTCATCCTCCGAGAGCCTGAAAAGTGGACCGAGGTCCTAAAGAGCATGAAAGACCTCGGAACAAAACACAAATCCACCAAAAGGGTCTACTTGGGGATCCAGATAATTCCAGAGACACCACAAGACCACTGGAAACTTACAAGATACTTGACAGAAATGACGATACAATACCATACGTATATCCTTCCTGAAGAAAGGAATCTAAATGTGGTAATCAGGGGTCTGTATGGACTGTTGATTGACGACATTAAAGAAGATCTGGAGAGCCAAAGATTTTACCCCATTGAAATCCACTATATAAAGTTACGAGATGGGCCATCCAGGTTGGTGAAAGTCCTCCTTCCCAAAAGCGAGACTGACATATACAATATGAGGGCAATATGTCACCTCATATGCACTGTTGAAGCGCAACACCGCCGTGCAGGACAAGTTATGTGCCACAACTGTCAGCAGTTTGGACACTCCTCTAGAAATTGTCACGCTCAGGCCCATTGTATTAAATGCGATGGCCTCCACCATTTTTCCAAATGCGTTAAGAAAGCAGAGGAAAAGCCAAAATGTGTGAACTGTGGTGGGGAACATCCAGCCAACTATGGTGGATGTCCTCGAAACAGAAAATCATTCGCACAAGTTGCAGCTGCAAATAACAACAAAACCACCACAATATCTACACAACAACACAATACAAACACACAAAAACAAAAACAAGCAAACACTCCGCTAAACACAAATAGCAACATGGACACACTCTTTGCCACCATGCAAACACAATTCCAAACCATGATGCAAGACATGATGGCAAAAATGATTTAGGGAATATTTGCATCACAAAACAGTTTCAACAGCACGCTGACAAAGAAACAATAATGAGCTTTATGCATCATTTAACAATTCTCACATGGATTGCAAATTCCCTGCTTCATAAGACTGGTGAGTTGACTCAACTTATATTTGATTATAAGTTTGACATCCTCATCCAGGAAACCTTTCTGAAGCCTGAAAATCGCCTACGCCTCCCTAACTATTTTCTGTACAGAAATGACAGAACAACAGGCAGAGGAGGCGGAACGGCCATTCTTGTGAGAAGGAATGTGAACCATAATCTCGTATTGACACCTACGTTACAAACACTAGAAGCTACTGCAATTCAAGTGCGGACAGATTCTTTTGAATTCATGGTAGTCTTGGTTTACAGCCGCCCTCAGGCAGCTACGCTCATTGAAAATATTAAAAAACTTCTGGACTTTCAGGGTCCCATACTCCTTGCCGGAGACTTCAATGCCTATCATCGAAGCTGGGGAGCTGTGGGAAGCAATCGTGCTGGGACTAAGTTAAACCGATTCATCACAGGTAATCCACTAAGCCTGCATATCCCCAACGAACCAACACATTACGGCTACCGAAATAGTTATCCTCTCGATATTGGTATATCACGTACCTTTGAACACGATTTACGCATCGAAGTCCTCGACGAACTTTCATCCGATCACAAACCGGTGCTCTTCTTAATAGGAGGAATATACATAGATGAACCCCTACAAGTAAAGAAGAAAACTGATTGGCAAGCTTTCCAAGTCGCACTGGCTAAAGAAACCATTATTCAAACACCTGAAACAGCCAGCCACACAGAGAAAATGATAGAAGAAATCACAGACAAAATAATACAGGCAAAAGAGGACAATACAGTCACAAATCTGACAAGGGTGACAATCCCCTATGAACTCCCTAACGACATCGAAAACTTAATAAGGAGGAGGAATCGAGTTCGGAGAAGGGCTAGGAACACAGGTGATCCTAGATTACGCCAGGAAGCAAATCAAATTACGAACGAAATTTGTGATCGGATATCGAAATTCCGCAATGAACAATGGGAGAGCTTCTTGCAAAGTCTGGAGCCTGGAAGCGACGCTTTCCAAATACTTTCGTATTAAAAACAAACTATAATTCCACCAATTCACGGCCCTTACGGTATCAAATTCGACAGTTCTGGTAAGGCGGAGGCCTTCGCAGATAATCTAGAACAACAGCTCTCTGAAAATTCATCTGATGAGGAGGACATTAACGAACACGAAGACCACGTCAATTGGTTGACCAACAGGCTCATAAAGTCAGACATTACAGACTCCGATCTAATACAAAGCACCTGTCTTCAAGAGGTTAAAGACATCATACAAGTACTGAACAGACGGAAAGCACCAGGATTTGATTTAATATCAAACACCATGTTAAAATGGCTCCCGGATAATATTCTCGATGCAATAGCAGCGATTATAAATGAAATTTTCCACTTGCGAAAATACCCCAAAATATGGAAATCGGCAATAGTTATTGTTCTTCCAAAACCTGGTAAAAACCTCATGTTTCCACAAAACTGGCGACCCATTAGCCTATTATCCTCTCTGTCGAAAATAGTAGAGCGGGTGCTACTAAATCGACTAACTGAGGTTGTTACCGAAAAAGAAATACTTCCTGAAGAACAATTTGGCTTCAAGCCAATACACTCCACAGAACTCCAGCTTACTAGGGTGGTCCAACACATTAGAATAGGGCTAAACCGCAGGAAATCAACGGGTTTGGTTATGTTTGACATAGCCAAAGCCTTCGATAAAGTCTGGCATGCAGGACTTATTTACGAAATGCATGAATCCCAAATGCCACTGCAGGTCATCCAAATCATTGGCTCCTTTCTAAAAGGCAGATCAGTTCGTGTCAAAATTGACAACCATCTCTCAACCATGCGGCCAATTCAAGCTGGAGTCCCACAAGGATCACCCATCTCCCCCATACTATACAACATCTTTACTGCAGACCTACCTCGGCTGCCCTTGAATGTCCACAAGTCCCTATATGCCGACAATACCTGTGTTTTATACTCATCCAGACAAGCAAGAGTCATCACCACCCAACTGCAACTCTCCATAGACATACTTTTGAAGTATTTTCGCAAGTGAAGATCAAGTTAAACTCAGACAAGACCCAGGCATTATTTATAACCAGAAAAAGACAACAACAACCGAAAACTTTGACTGTAGAAAACGAAAATATTGCCTGGTCAAGAACAGCCAAATACTTAGGACTGACATTCGACAAAAAACTCTCCTGGACAGACCACATACGTAACAAACGAGGACATTGCTACAATGTGCTATCCCAACTCTTTCCACTCCTTAAGGCCAAGAAACTCAACATCAAGAACCGTCTGCTGATCTACAAACAAATAATACGACCGACGCTACTATATGGTAGTAAAGCCTTCTACCAGATGACAGAGACCAACAAAAAGGCAGTGCAATCCATCCAAAACAAAAGCATTCGACAAATCTTCGGAGTCCCATGGTATGTTAGAAATACGGACATATACAAGGACCTTAGAATAGAACCTGTCGACATATTCGTACGTGACAAAGCACATAAACTGCTTGACAAAGTAAACAGCCATCCCAACACTACCCTGGGAATCCTAAGACGCAAAGCACTACCAAAAGAAACTTATCCAACTATCCGTGCTTACTTTAAGAAAATATAATTGACAGTAATCAGAATAGAACAATCTCGTTAATCATGGTGAGCAAATAATTGCTCACAGATAGAAGGGAGCTAGGGTGCTAAATCGCACCAGCGCCAAGGAAAACGAATCTAAGGTTAAAAAAGGTAGTATTTAAATTATATGGGAGTGACTACACGAACTAATTCATATACGAGGCTACTGTGTGACTTTATATTTATTCCAATATGCTTACTGAAGACTTCTGATTCATTGCAAACGTGTTCTGTTTGAACTTCCTATTGAAACTACTCAAGAAGCATCTTTATACTCATATTAATTAAATTTAAACGACAATGGGATACGATTTACACTTTAAAACTTTTTACTTCTTAGAAACCGCGACAGCTGTTTCGATACATCGTACATTTTTCAAGTGGGATGATAAACATTATGATAACAGTCCTTTTAATAAAATACACAAATTATGTTAAACAAACTAGTTACGTAAAACAAACTGCGCAATAAAATTAAACTGTAAACTCGTAAAAGTGATGACCATGCATAGAAATGCATATTATTATATTATATACTGTTCATTAAAACAAATTCAAAAGTAAATTCAAAAGTGGCGAACTATTTAAATCCAATTGGTCGTTCTACAACATATTACTAGATTTCCCTCTATTAATCTCCAAAGATTCAAGTGAATTTAGTCTAAAACCTTTGACCACAGAATCTAAAATATTAAACTCATGGTTAATATATAATATGACCCTCCTCATTTAAATGGTTTCCATATCTCAATTTGTCATGCTTATTGCGAAAACTAAAATTTTCCTAATTCATTACTCATGTTTATGGGAAAAACGCGATTCAAAGCTTGTTTGAATAGCTTTATTAAATTTAACTCCAATTGGTTAATTGTTTTAATTAACGGTATATAAAGGGTGGTCCAAACATAATGCACAATGTTAATTATGAGTCACACCTTAACGTCAAGTTTTTGGCTAAACTTAATTTGACATCACTTTGTTTCAGTGATTGACAAATTCAACCATGGAGAGGTACACAATTGAGCAGAGCGCGTTAAGATTGTGATAGCTTTTTACAATACGAAAATGGGCACTCAAATCAAAATGCATTTTGTGCACTTCGTGATTGTTTTGGTCAGCATAATCGACCAAAAGTGTGCACAAGCGGGAGAGTTGTGTGCAAATCTCAGCAAACCGGGCCTGTAGGAAATGTGAAATCCCCTGTGTATGCTCGCGCAGTTCGTTCTGCGGAAAAAATTGCTGTTGTTCGCGATAGTGTGGCAGAAGAGCCGTCAACCTCGACTCGTCGTCGTGCCCAACAATTAAACATCCCACGAACATCACTGATGCGAATTTTGAATAAAGTTTTGAATTTACACGCTTACAAGGTTCAATTGACCCAAGAGCTGAATCCTACTGACAATATCAAGCGTCGTCAATACGCCGAATGGTTAGTTGAACACACAGAAGGGAATGGTGACTTGACAAAAAAAGCACTACAATTTAATTTCATTGTACAGTTTGTTTCACGTAACTAATTTGTTCAACATAATTTGTGTATTTTCCTAAAAGAAAGGTACGACGAACCGAATCACCTGTCACGGTTCTTGGAAATAAAAAGTTTTAAAGTGTAAATCGTATTCCATTGTGGTTTTATTTTAATTAATAGTGATGGATTCACATCAAGTAAAGGCCTCTTCAATTAACTTTTTATACTCATACACATCATATATAACTAAATTTATCTCATTAAACTTTCTACTTATCACCTGGAGTCACCATAAAATACAAACCTATAATTTCAAATGTAATAAGCTCTCACATTTCATACAGCAAAATAAAATATGCACTTTTGGCCCCTGTTGATCTCAATTCCAGAAGGAATAACTTTAAAGGGATCGTGCCGCCACGACATGAAAACTTCGAAATCGAACCATTTAACTTTCGAAAATGTAGTTTTCTACAAAGTGCAACCATTTAGGGAGATATAATTAGTTCTGTTACTATAAATCACCTTTACCCCCTTGACTGAACACTCAGACGAACTACTCAATCTTCATTAAAAACTTTTCACCCGAAATTTTCAAACAAATTCACTTTGATTACTGCCAAATATCATCCATTAGAGCGAATAATCCATAAGGCTGGAAACTTTGGTTGAACTAATTAGAACTGTAATTAAAGGTTTCTCTTGCCGCTGATTAAAAGCTTCAGTTCGTGACGAAATCGAACTGGAGCTACATTATGTTTGGAACACTCCTCATTATGTGCTCGCTCATTTGTGCGGTATTTTCGATATCCTTTTCAACTGTACTCACGCGTATCCTAGCATTCAACTATCAAAAGCTTCTTAGCTAAAGATAACAATTGATGTAGTGATGGTTACGGAACCAGTCAAAAACATCATGTGTAATTAGCTAATGATTCCTTTTGGTGTGCTTAATTAAAACCATAAACAGATTCACTTGGTACATACAATAGTTCATCCACTATGGAAGCACATTCATAGGGTAAATCCTTTTCCTTTGTAATGACTTTGAAATGTATCAAATTAGCGAATAATTTCACCTTGTACTCAGTTAAAGATAACATGCGCTTGAATTTATATTGAACAGGATTGCAACAAATCAAGAGAAGTCCTTGCACTTTTATGAGTTACTCGTAAAAACTCAAATCAAACATTAACTTTCGCGACAAAATGACATGTACTCGTATAGTATGTGATCTTAAGTTTGGCTGACTTCGAACCGAGTACCATCAAGAGACCGAAAAAATGAATAATTAATTTGTATATCTCAAGGGTTGATATATGTCCTTGCGCTTCACACTTAATTGATATTAGCATGTCACAGGACTCCTTGTCATTCTTGCTTTCAAGCTAATCCAAAAATTTAAAGATACGTGCACTTGTCTGCATTGCTCTTAGCGCGTTACTACACATTCCCAGATCACGATCCACATAAGCTTTTATTACGCCTTGAGCATGATGTTCCGCTTGAATTCCTTGAGTAACTTTCGCCACTCAAACCTGAAAATATTATCATAGAACAGAAAATGACTGCAAGAGCCAGGAGTCGGCAGGACGACACTGGGATCAAGGAGATGGGCGAGGCAGATAGTGATGTTATGAGCTTTTTTCGGTTGAATCCTGGCAAAAGGTGTGTGCTCTCCTTTTTTGTCAAGGAGCTCGCTCGACGGCTCGAGTATATTAGATGAATGTACGTGAAACAAAAAAGAGTTCCTTCTTTTTGTTGCTCGATGGCATCTCACAATGCTCTGGTAGATATTAAAATTTGTGTCATCTTGGTGGTGTCATTTAACTCTATAGCCTTAGAGTTTGAAAAAAGACTCGTCAAGTGGCACGGCTCTTGTTCTCGTGAAGAAAACCCGAAACACACAACAGAAACGTTAACAAAGTGCAATTGAAACCCTCTTGTCTCGCTGGGAGTCACTTCATGTCATATCATTGTCGACAAAGGCGCAACTAGAGCGAGAGCGCCAGCAAAGCATAAAATGTGTTATGTAGCCTATAGAATAGGTAGTGGATGCAAATCTCGGATGATTTGCTAGACACCTTTGAGAATAGGACATTTCAGATTTTAGGATATGTTTCTTTGCTGCATGCATCAATATTGTCTCCGTATGTGACATATTCACTTATTAAAAGCTGAAAATCATAAAATGATAAACGTGGTGAAGCAAATATTGGTTGTTAGTCCTGTCGTTAGCTTAATAATTCTAATTGAACTCCATTGGCTACTTGTTTAGAATACTGGATAGATAGCAATTTGGAGGTGTGAAAAGCTGCTCAGGATAAGCCAATTAAAGCCTAGCAGATAGAGCCTATTGATGTTGAGCCAAATCGGTATAATCTATGCATGTACATACATAAATACAGCAAATAAAAATTAGAAATCAACATCAAATATGAATATTTGTTAACAAAGTTGTTTTTCAATCTTTAAAACGAGGAGAAAATGAGCCGAAATAGAGAAACATTTTTGGTTGAATAAATTTGATTAAATTGTATAAAAAACTAGACAAGCAAATTTACACTGCCCATTTCTTTTTAAAGATAGGTAGTATTCACTTATTCCATGCAACGAGTGTGCTTTGAATTTATGCAAAAACTATGGGTTTCCCCAATCAATCAAAAAGCAAATAGCAAGCCCAAAGCGGTCTCGGCTTCCACATTGCCTGTCGAGAGTATTGCTTAAACTTCTGCAAAGCGGCCAAGTCTTATCGAGGCAACTATACAGTATTTAAAAGCACTTTTTCTCAGCCAGTTTAGAATAATGAAAAACCACAATTTATTCATTCTCTGCCTTTTATTGTTATGAGTGCTGCCATTTAAGTACAAAATTGATTTAATTCAAACTGTTTTTTTTTTAAATTAAACGGATTTAACTCTTTTAAGGAGAACATTGTTTAGGTATTAGAACAGTAATGTATTCGGGAAAAGAGAAATAAGAAGAAATATATACTCGTGAAACACTTTTGTTTCAGTGGCTGTATACTCATGCACGAGGTGTGTTCAAAAAATATCGCGAATTTTGTTTTTTTTCAAAAATTATTTATTTATTCATGAATATCTATTTTGTCCCCTTCAAAGTCATCCCCATGAGATATTATACACTTGTGCCAACGGTTTTTCCAATCTTCGAAGCACTTCAAAAAATCATTTTTTTTAATCTTGTTCAGCTCCTCCTTTGATGCCGTCTTTATCTCGTCAAGCGTAGCGTAACGTCGTCCTTTCATGGGCCTCTTCAGTTTAGGAAACAAGAAAAAGTCACAGGGGGCCAGATCTGGGGAACACGGTGGCTGCGGCATCATAAGTGTGTTGTTTTTGGCCAAAAAGTCGCGCACAAGCAACGATGTGTGAGCAGGGGCGTTATCGTGGTGCAAAAGCCAATTTTTGTTCTCCCACAAATCCGGGCGTTTCTGGCGGATTGCTTCGCGCAAATTGCGCATAACTTGCAGGTAATATTCCTTATTGACCGTTCTTCCCTGTGGCAAGAACTCATGATGCACCACGCCCCTGCAATCGAAGAAAACTGTCAGCAAAACTTTCACATTCGACCGAACTTGGCGCGCTTTTTTCGGTCTTGGTTCATGCAGCAGCTTCCATTGAGATGATTGAGCTTTGGTTTCCACGTCATAACCGTAAACCCACGATTCGTCACCAGTTATGACCCTCTGGAGCAAATTTGGTTCGTCGCGGACAGAGTTTAACATCTCATTAGCAATGTTCATGCGTTGCTGTTTTTGGTCGCAATTGAGCAATTTTGGTACGAATTTCGCGGCGACCCGTCTCATGCCCAAATCGTTGATAAAAATCGAATGGCACGAGCCAATCGATATGTTTAGGTCCTCAGCAACTTCTCTAATGGTGATTCGACGATTGGCCAATACCATTTTCTCCACTTCATTAATGTTTTTCTTCTATTGTTGAAGTGCTCGGGCGTCCGGCACGCTCTTCGTTCTCTGCCTTCTAAACACATTTTGTACCACCGATAAACGTTGCTTCGGTCCAAGGTAGCTTCTCCGTATGCCACAGTCAACATTCGGAATGCATCCGCGCACTTAATTTTGTTTTTCACACAAAATTTGATACACGTTCTTTGATCCATTTTTTTGAATAAGTAAAAATCGAAGACGATTGAAAACACGTGCAAGTAAAGCAGCTATTGCCAATTAAATGAACATTTAAAATGGCCGAGCTTGTCGGCATAAGTGACAGACATGAGTACCAACATAACGCCACAAAAAAATCGAAATTCGAATATACGTAACCCGCGATACTTTTTGAACACACCTCGTACGTCCTATAGTCTGATAATACACGTAAGAAATTTTACATATCTTAGTACTATATTTTATCAAATGTACTACACTCCTCCGTATTTAGTTAAGCATCATAATACGAAATTGTGTATATCCTTAAACTAGGTTTACAATATTTTTTTTATCAAAAGACTTGGCAAAATTGCCTTACAATAGAGTTTTCTATTTTGTTGGAAGACTCCAAACGTTTTTCATTATTTTCGATGAAAGGACGTCTTTTTAATTGATGCAGAAGTAAATTTTTTTATAATCACAGCTGGAACCCAAAAAGGCGAGTTAATGCTCAAATCTCTAGACCAAACTGTGCCATTTTCGTTAAATACTTCATTTCTTTTCCCTCTTTACTTCCGAGACTGTCGGGTTTTTTGCAATTCGTTAATAATTTGGGTATTCGGGGCAGTAAATCAAATTTCATTCGAATTTGTCTACTTAACATCAATTTTGCTGGTGTTTTACACGTTATACTATGTTTCGTGGCTCTATAGTATCATAAAATCACCTCTATCGCTATTTGAATGGATTTGTCTTTTGCTAACCGTATTTTTATTTTACGCTTAAACATTTTAACAATATTTTCGGCTACGCCGTTTGAAGAAGAATGTTTGACTACTGATAGCATTTGATTAATTCCTAGTCTTATTTTAAAAACGTAGTAAATCCATCACTAGTATCTGTATTAACCTCCAAAGCCCCGGAGCAATATTGGAAAAAGATCTATCATCCCTACACGATTGAAAAAAATTTGACGAAACATCAATAAACCCACTCGTGTGGATGACAAATATACTCCGGGTGAACGTTCCGGAAGCGAGTAGAAGAAATGTCAAAACCATGTAGCGAGACGTGAAAGTTTGAGCGAATAGCAATATATATATATATATATATATATATATATATATATATATATATATATATATATATATGTATATGTATATATATATATGTATATGTGTATATTTATATATATATATATATATATATATATATATATATATATATATATATATATATATATATATATATATATATATATATATATATATATATATTCGTAAGTCCAAAAAGTACTGAACCTTATTTTGTCATTTTTTGATTGAATATTTCTTTAATTTAAAATGGATTTTATTTCAGTACATATTGTTCATTATTATCTATGACTTTTTGCCATTTTTTGGGTAGAGCCATTATTGCATCTGTGTAGAACTTCAGTGGTTTATTGGCAAAAAACTCGGCCAAGTGATTTTCACAGTACCTTTTTGAAGGGAATTAGTTTTCATTAAGGAATTTTTACCGAGACTGAAACAAATGGTAGTCTGATGGTTCCAGGTCTGGACTTAACGGTGGATATATCAAAACTTCCCAGCCAAGCTCTGTCAATTTTTGCCGGGTCATCAAAGATGTAATTGGTCTGGTATTGTCAAGTTGGACGACAACGCCCTTTCTATTGATCAATTTTGGCCGGTTTTTTGAATTGCTTGTTGCAATCTAGTTAATTGCTGACAGTACAGAGCCGAGTTGAGTGTTTGGTCAAGTTCTAGCACCTCATGATAAACAATCCGCTTCCAACCCCACCATATACACAGCATTACCTTATTTGGTGTCCTTTTTCGACCATGATCTTTTTCGAACGACATTCTCGTATCTTACCAATTTGTCATCCCCCGTAATGATTTGCTTCGAAAATGACTCGATTTTGTTGCGTTTTTTTAGCATTTTGCATATGGAAACTCGGACGATCATTTTTTTTTTTGTGTTCATACATGCGGCACCCAAAAGTCAAGCTTCTTTGTGTATCCAGCCTTACGCAAATGGCTCAAAACTGTTTGGTGATGGATATTCAGTTCCTTAACAATGTCATGGCTGCTTATACGTCGATCTTCTACCAATTTTTTGTATGATTTCATTGACTTTTTCAGTGATTGGTCAACATGAGCAAGGTGCATCCTTGACGTAAAAATTTCCAGAACGAAAGCGGGCGAACCATCTCTAGCTATGTCTTTTGATAAAGTATCTTGACGTATCTTCACGAACCTGCGATGCATTCTCACCTTGTTTATAGTGATATTTTAAAATAAAACGATTTTTTTTTTCAGAAATTTCACTCATTTTTAAATGAATACAACTTTTGACAGGAATGACGAAATACAAAACTGTCCATTTAAAAATTCAAGCGCATGTCAGTTTGACTCAATCTGATAAACATTGCCCGATATATGACAGCGAACACCATCTAGTGACAAAAAAGGCTCAATACTTTTCAGAATATCCAATTTATATATACTTTATATCGGTTAAGTTACTGAAAATAATATTCCATTTCATGTTTTAAACTCCGCTAACTAAAACGCAGGATGTTGATTGTAAATAAAACAAAAAGTTTTCGGAGAATCATGTTAATATTTTTTATTATAATAGAAAAATCCATGACAATTATTCGTAAAACAAAATATCGTTCAAATGCTCGACACGGCTACGTTGGCGTACTTCTATTCCATGGTCCATATTTTCACTAACTCAAGGACATAATTGAGGTTCAACGTCGTTAATGTGCTGAAGTATCTCATCCTTTAGCTCTTGATGTACACTTTTTATTTCAAATAGACCTAGAGAAAGAAGTCCAACGGTGTCAAGTCACATGATCGCGGTGGCCAATTAACATCACCAACACGTGAGATAACACGGCCATTGAATTGCTCGCGCAAAAGAGCTATTGTTTCGTTGGCTGTGTGGCAAGCGACACCATCCTGCTGGAACCAAATATCGTCCACGTCTATAACCTAAATTTCTGGCCACAAGAAGTTCGATATTATCTCGCAATAGGAAACACCATTCACGGTAACGGCTTTGCGGTCCCCGTTTTTGAAGAAGTACGGCCCGATGACGCCGCCAGCCCATAAACTGCACCAAACAGTCACTCTTTGTGGATTTATGGGCTTTTCAACAATCAACCGTGGATTCTCATTTGCCCAAATGCGGCAATTCTGCTTGTTAACGAGTCCACTGCGGTGAAAGTGTGCTTCGTTGCTGAAGATGATTTTCTTTATAAAGTCACCATTCTTTTCTGGCTGTTCAACCAAACATTCAGCGTATTGCCGACGCTTGAAATGGTCAGTAGGCTTCAACTCTTGAGTTAATTGCGTGTAAATTCAAATCTTCATTCAAAATTCGCATCAGTGATGTTCGTGAGATGTTCAATTGTTGGGCACGACGACGAGTCGAGGTTGACGGCTCTTCTGCCACACTATCGCGAACAACAGCAATGTGTTCCACAGAACGAACTGGGCAAGCATGCACAGGAGATTTCATATTTCCTACAGACCCGGTTTGCTGAAATTCGTGCACAATTCTCCCGATTGCGGACATATTTCGTCGATTATGCTGACCAAAAAAATCACGAAGTGCACGAAATGTAATTTGATTTAGACGCCCATTTTCGTAAAAGGCTTCAACAACCTTAACGTGCTGCTCAATTGTGAACCTCTCCATGGTTAAATTTATCAAACACTGAAACAAAGAAATGTCAAATTAAGTTGGGCGAAAAACTTGACGGTGTGACTTGCAATTAACATCGTGCATTATGGTTGGACCACTTCTTATAGTCAAAATTATTTGGCGATTTGATGTTGGCTGAAGGAGCAGTTAAAACTTCATTCCCTTGCCTTATAGTGTCTATCGCGACATTGTAATAAGTTGCTTCGAACTCTAATGTCCAGGTGGATGATCTGTAGCTTTAAGCACATTCTAAGATGGGCACAGTAATGTTAAACTGTGCTTGTAGAAGTTATTGATATCCTGTTATATACCCTTGTTGATTTCTCTGGAGATTATAATTCAAGTAATTTGCGATTTTAATTCCAAGTACCAAGTGGTGTTTTGTAAAGTTTGGCCAATAAAGTGAACTGTAAGGTTTATAATGTGATGGTCAAGTAGGTACTGGGTATGGGCTTTATGGGTTATGTTAGGGTGGAGACCTTGGTGGTCTGATAATGAGGGAAATGTATAACAGGTGAATGGAATTACTGAGCTAAGGCTTAGAACATTGGAATATTCACGTTTACTATGAACTTGAGAGAAAAAAACACTAGGCGCCATACTAATGGAGGTTTCCAATTGATCTTGCTAGTGGAATCACCCCAGTGCTGGTGTCAGGCATTTAAACCCTCTCCTAGTAGAAATAAATCAGGCAATGATGGTGCTGCATTGATTTTGTGGAGCGTGGACGGGATGAGAGTACCGAGGTGGCACGGAAAGTATCTATTAGAATTTTGGCCAAAATACCGTTACAATAGTTGGTTTGAAGGATTGCTAGGATACATGAGGAACTATGCATCTCAATAGAAAATTTTCACGAAACATTATCGGAGTTACTCTGTCATTTTCCTTACGCAGCACGTTGTAACTCTCCACATGGACCTTATGATAGAACTTAAGGACCGTTTTGTTTAGGAAAAATATGTCAAGTTGCAAGCCTTTGACCAAATCAGAGATAAAGAGCCTCTTATCATGAGAATTCAGGCAATTAATATTAAAGAACAAGATTATGAGTCTATTTGTCACCAGAAAGATTTAAATAGAACTTTAGGAGAGCCAGGGTCAATCTGGGATGGGAGTGCAGTCAAAATACGGAAGAAAAGATCGAAACTTTGGGAGAATTTCACTGAAAAAAATTCCAACCCACTCGTGTGTTATCAGATTTAGACGCTCCATGGGATTAGGTGTAGGTAGAGTTGGAGCTAGTTCAGGGGTTGTGTTTCTAGCAATTCAAGAGTAAGAAGTGGAAGATATGAGTGGAGGAAAATGATGTGAGTTAGGTGGGCTTGAGCTGCTGGGAGTACTCGTACATGGGTAGAAGAGCCTCCATCGTTTTTTTGATTAGCCGTTTTTTTCGGGCATCCCAAAAAGTTTTCTGGGTGATCTTGTGCTCTGCACATGGTAGCAAATATAGCCGTTATGGGGTTACCCATCGTTTTTTGGAGACATTAGATAGATGCTCATCTCCAAAGCTAGAGAATGGAGATTTAAGCCACAATCTTTGGAAATGTGACCATGCCTCTCACATCGGTAGCACTATAATAGGTGGCTTCTTTTAGTTCGTTTGCATATTTCACGTTGGTGCAGAATATTTCTTAGTGTTATCAGAGAAACTCCAACTCCTCCCAAGATCACCGTGATTCTAGATAAGTCAAGGCCAATTTTTTCCATCCTCACCGACGTTATGGTGTGTGGCATGATAGATTGAAATTCTAAGTCTTGAGGTTAGCGTTTTAGGGTTTTGTACTAAAATACAAAACCCTGTTGCAATTACGACCTGTGTCCGTCTGTCTGTCCGTCCGTCTGTATGTCACACCACTTTTTCTCCAAAACTATAGTAGCTGCAGACATTAAATTTTGTGAGAAGGTCAGAAGTGGTGACTTCTTGAAAGTTCAAACGCGAAACATTTTTCCAAAGAAGTTTAAGGAGGATCCCTCCATATAGGCAGAAGACCCTTCAAATTTTTTTCTTTCACCATTGATAGTCGAGTATGGTGTCATTGGAAAGGTCTCACCGAAATCTTTTCAAAACAAGTCTTAACATTGCCTTATCGGTACCGTGGGGGGAAAGGAAAATGTACGAACTCATAAAGACATGCCTTCATTTTCAGCTCAAAGGTATCCAATCGTGAGGGGAGTGGACACCAATATTGTTCGTGCATTTTGCCTGCCCCTGAACTCCTTATGCAAAAAATGACTTATCTTTCAGATTCTGAAAGTGGTAAGCCCTTTCATTTGATACCCTACTAGAGTACATTTAATGAAAAAGTTTGTTTAGGGCCACTTCATTATAAAAAATTTTATATATTTGATAAGACCTAAACTTTTGAGAAATCATCACTTCTGACCTTTTCACAAAGTTTGCACTATGTGGCTTTTATAGTTTCATGTAACGCACGGATGGACGGACACATGGATCGGTGAACAGACCGATGGAAAGATAGGCAGACAGAGAGATTGGACGGGAAACTTATAGATTTTTGCAAAATTTGTTTCAGAAAACCCTACAAGTCATGGAGCTAGACCCAATAACAAATAACTTAGTGGCTGACCTCTTTGAGAGATAACACGATCCGGTAACTTTTCCCGTAAAAGATCAATGAATTCGTTGCTTGTGTAGCACGTAGCGCCATCTTGTTGAAAGTAAACATTGTCCAGATTAATACCATTGAATTCCGGCCATAAAAAATCATTAATCATCTCTCGATATCTCAATCCATTCACTGTAACTGTTGCTCCAGCGTCATTTTCGAAAAAGTAAAGTCCAATGACTCCGCCGGACCATAAACCGCACCAAACAGTCACACGTTGAGGATAGAGAGGCTTTCCAACAATAACTCTTGGGCTTTCCGAGCCCCAGATGCGACAATTTTGCTTGTTGACAAAGCCACCGAGGTGGAAATGGGCCTCATCACTCAAAATGATTTTTCGATGGAATTCCGGATCATTTTCATGCATTTCAAGGACCCAATCAGCAAAGACACGACGTTGTTGATGATTGACCGGCTTGAGTTCTTGCATTAACTGAGCTTTATAAGCCTTAAGACCCAAATCTTTATGCAAAATACGGTGCAATGACGTTTGTGGAATGCCTAGTTCCAAAGAACGACAAGGAATGGACAAACCTGGGTTTTCTTCAACACTTTCGGCTACACCAGCAATATTCTCGGCTGTTCTTGAGTGACGTGCAAGGGTTTTATTCTTCACATCACTAAGTTGTCCCAAATTCCACCAATTTCTGTATTGTGGTCCAACAAGGTGCTTCACGACAACCCAAAAATGTTCGAGTTTTACGAACCGTCTCTGCCAAATTTTCACCATTTGAATTTTAATAATTTCAATGTATTGTTGAAGCATGTATCGCTACATTTTTATTAACGGCGTAGTTTCTACTTGTTAAATGTCAAAAAATAACAGCTTCAAAAGTGACATCTACCGAAATAGCGGGCTATTCAAAATAACATCTCTTATTGGAGCACCCTTTGTTTGTTGTGCATGTCATAAAAATTTTTCTTAAATTAAATTATTCTATTTATCCATTTATTGTGGGTTTAGTACAAAACCGGACGGTATCTGATCCGAAGCTAGATCCCACGCCCTTCAATGTGACGCCGTATTTTTTCTTTCACTTTAAGTTAAAAGTGTATCCTACAGCCGAGGTTGTTTTGAGTGGATTCAAAATATAGTGAAGTGCATCGAGCTTGTCTTCTATAACCTTGAGAGGTGAATTCGCCAGCCTAGTGAATCGGTAACTTCAACAAACATCATCTGCTGAGTTATACTGATCTAAGATATCTTTTGACACAGCTGCTGTGACGTGCTCTATGAATATTGGTAGCTACCAAACCTTTTTATTTTGTGTGTTATTCATGCTGGTGTTTTGGTTGGCATTTTAGTCGTTAGTTAGTATAGCAAAGGGATGAATGTAGGTGTTTGAAAGAGTGCTAAGTGGGCTATTAAGTTTTTGATGATCTGTTATTGTTATAAACTTATTTTACGCTTTTATACTCGTAGAGTTTATAACGATGAAGGAAATAAATTATATTCAATTCCAATAGAATTTAATCATTTAAAATGAAAAAAAAGGATTTAAACCAATGATCTTTGAAGTAAACATTCCGACCTCTTTATCAACCAGACTTTATCAAATACCCATGAAAATAAAATATACTATCTGTCACAAAGCATCTTATTATATTAATCAATTTGGCCTATAATTCATACAAAACAAGCATCCATTGCATTGCAAATTAAATAAATTCCAGAAAACCTCACCTCAAATATGAGCACTAGCACAAACATTTTATTTAATTTTTTTAAATTTTATTTTAATTTCATTTGAATAAAACAACCCAATAAATTCATCAGTTCAACTGAAATTCAATTAATGCCTACTCGAAATGAATTCGAAAAACATCAAAGCATTTGGTCAACATGTATTTGATAGGATCTATTTTCTGTGAGATTATTTCTAACCAATGATAACGAATAATCAAGCAACATGCACCCAAAAAATTCATTTGAAAAACGTCTGAAATAACTTTGAAACGTATCTATCAGTTAGTTGTACTTGTAGATATTTTTTTGTGCTCCATTTAATAGTTCATATAATACTAATACCTACCGAGTTTTATATTGGACACTGCAGTAGAATATTTGCTATAGAATGTTTGCTATCCGCATAAGGCTGCTCTATTGAAAAATATTTTTCATGCTTATTTTCATTTAGGCTAAAACTTCAACTATATACTTATATTAGTTGACTTGTTTATTTGCTCGAATGAATATAAAATTGCAGTTTTTTCAGCAGAGAGTCGATGTTTAGCAGGTTTTAATTAACGAAGAATAAAAGCTGTATTTGAAGATAGCTACGCATAATCAGGAGTTTTTGGTAGCAGGTTGAGCTCGAATTAAGATTTTAGGATCTAAGGGTTTAATACTTGTTTTATCATTCTACTCATCGAAGTCAAAGTGTTTTTTAAACAAATATGTGTAATTTCCTGTGGGTTTTATTAAAAGCGCAAGCATGAGTTCTCAAATAAAAGTTCAGTGTTTTTTTTAATTTTCAAATTATTTATTTTGAAGAGAAAATTTAAAAGTTGCTAGCTGAAGATAACCTCGTCGTTTTCGATCACGATCCGGGTCACGATCGCATTTTAATTCTTCAGAAAAGAAGTCTTTGTAAGACATAATTTGCTTTTACCACCCTGTTACCTTTTAAAGCCGTCGGAAAACTAATTTCACCGCTGTCAACATTAACGGTCAGCGGTAGTGACTCGTCAAAGAACCGTCTTATGGTTGAGGATAAATATACCGGCATCACATTTTTAGTCTACTGGAAGCCGACATTTCAGACATTCCATGTAACAAAGTGAAAAATGAAGCAGCTTCTGACTATATTTTATATGCTGCTAATGGAGCACTAATTAAAACCTACGGTGAACGTCCACTTTCATTGAACTTAGGATTAAAACGCTAGTTTAAGTAGATATTTTGTATTGCCGACGTGTCAAAGCCTATACTAGGTGCCAGTTTTCTCCACGCACATAATTTACTGATCGACCTGCGTAGTAAGCGACTTATAGACAGCGAAAAGAAATTGGAGACCATCTTCGAAATAACAGCAGAAGAAATGGCTGCAGTTTCGACAATTTTACAAAAAGACGAATTCCATCATATATTGGCCGAATATCTTAGCCTAATTAATCCCAACACTAGGAAACAAGAAGAAAACCATCGTATAAGGCACTTTATCAAAACAAACGGACCTCCAGTCGCAGAGCACCGTTTAGCACCGGAGAAGTATGCTGCTGCGAAGAAGGAATTTGAGCACATGGTTCAGCAGTCAATGGACCAGTCCATTACATCTTGTATGGAACAAATCTCAAAAATGGAGGCTCTGTGGAGATTACCGTCGTTTAAGTTCAATCACTATACCCGACCGTTATCCAATCGCTGGAGTAAAATATTTTACACACAACTTTCATGGTAGGAGTATATTTTATACCATTGATTTAATTCGAGCGTATCATCAGGTCCTTGTTGCGGAAGAGGATGTTCCAAAAACCACATTACTAACGCCTTTTGGACTTTTTGAGTTTTTGTATATGCCATTTGGACTACGGAAAGCTGCACAAACTTTTCAAAGATACATCGATTTGGTGCTAGGTGGTCTTGATTTTTGTAACATATATTTTGATGATATTCTCATCGCGTCATCGAATCCAGGAGAACATAAACAGCACCTAATTTCTTTCTTCAAACGTCTCACGAATTATGGAATCCGTATTAATGCTTTCAAATGCATGTTTGGAAAGCGGAATGTTAAATATCTTCGATATTTTCTAAACAATGATGGTATCCAACCATTAAACAGCAAAGTCGACGCTATGAAAAACTATAGTACGAGTAAGCCACGAACAATCTGTGTGGTCTAGTGGTTAGAGCATGAGACGCATAAGCCGAAGGTCCCAGGTTCAAATCTCTTTGGTGAACAACGTGATTTAAATTACTTTTAATGGAATTGTTTGCAGCTACATATAAATGAATTGCATTTTTTGGATAATAATTTTTCTGAAAAATTATTAGAGAAGAAAAATGTTAGAAGAAGGTGGTTTCGACGTGTGCACTAATTCTCCTCAGGCCATCACTCTTAGATACACACCGGTGATGGCGACCACCATGCTCAGAGGTGAGGGAGTTAATTTTTAATTTTTCTGCTTATGCAAACTCAATATGTTTTTGTATCTGCAAGTTATATTCAAGGTAAATTACTCTTGTAAGTACTTGTATTAGCTAAATTATTTTATTGGATCATTTCACCCTTTTCACATCAACTTAATGTAAATCTATACGACAAATTTGCTCTACATTTGAAGCTTTATCTAACGTCGCGCGGATATCGATCACTCTTTCGGATGGCTCCGATAGCTTTTTAAATTACTTTTTATGGAATTGTTTGCAGCTACATATAAATGAGTTGCATATTTTGAATAATAATTTTTCTGAAAAATTATTAGAGAAGAAAAATGTTGGAAGAAGGTGGTCTTGACGTGTGCACTAATTCTCCTCAGGCCATCACTCTTAGATACACACCGGTGATGGCGACCACCATGCTCAGAGGGGAGGGAGTTAATTTTTAATTTTTCTACTTATGCAAACTCAATATGTTTTTGTATCTGCAAGTTATATTCAAGGTAAATTACTCTTGTAAGTACTTGTATTAGCTAAACTATTTTATTGGATCATTTCACCCTTTTCACATCTAAGAGTGATGGCCTGAGGAGAATTAGTGCACAGGTCGAAACCACCTTCTTCTAACATTTTTCTTCTCTAATAATTTTTCAGAAAAATTATTATCCAAAATATGCAACTCATTTATATGTAGCTGCAAACAATTCCATAAAAAGTAATTTAAAAAGCTATCTGAGCCATCCGAAAGAGTGATCGATATCCGCGCGACGTTAGATAAGCTTCAAATGTAGAGCAAATTTGTCGTATAGATTTACATTAAGTTGATGTGAAAAGGGTGAAATGATCCAATAAAATAGTTTAACGTGATTTAGTTCAGGAGATTTTTCGGACAGACTACGAGTGCTCACTCAGTGATGATATGTACTGAGTTGATCAGATCATATCATAGCTGAGCAGACACACGGGAGCATGGTACTGACCAAACCAACTTCCGAAAAAATCAATACGGTCATGAAAATGAGATACTCTAACTATCTCTAAGCGAAGGCCTGAGAGGGGCTGTAGTGCTAAAAATAAGAAGAAGCCACGAACAATAGTCCACGAAACAGATACATGGGCATGCTAAACTACTATAGGAAATTTTTAAAAGGAGCAGTTAAAATTTTAATAACACTAAATTCCCTCATCTTGAGTAACAAATGAAACGACAAAACAGAAGTTTAGGGGTCCGTAGAAGCTGGAAAAGCATTTGAAAGCAGCAAACAACTTTCAAAAACAGCTACGCTTCTCACGCATCCTGCTTCGAATGCACCATTAGCACTTACAACAGATGCCTCAAATATGGCAATTGGAGTAGTACTGGAATAATTTGATGGAGGTCTGTGGAAACCTTTAGGCTTCTCAAATTAAATACAGCACATATGAAAAGGAATTGCAAGCAATTTATTCAGCGGTAAAATATTTTAGAGACAAGCTAGAAGGTAGAGTGTTTGTGATTAAAACAGACCATAAACCTCTAACGTTTGCGTTTGCACAAAGATCCAGTAAAGCATTGCCTCATCAAGCCTCACAACTAAATTAGATTTCCCAATTTACGGAAATAGTTTATATCGAATGAGATCAAAATTCCGTTGCTGATGGTTTGTCTTGACTGGAAATCGTATCAATAGTTACGACACTAGATACATCCGACATTGCAGCGGAAGAGGCTACGGACAGAGAATTAAAGGACATCTTCAACAATACAACATCACTAAAATTAAAACATACGACACTTCACAACAACTTTGTATAGTGTGCTGCATCAACAGGAGATATACGACCGTATATTCCCAAAATATTTCATCGACATGCGTTTGGTTCTATTCATCGTTTATCACATCTGAGTAGTCGTGTAACTAGCTGACTGATTAGAAAAAGGTACGTTTGGCCTCAAATGTCGAAGAATATTGCAGCTTGGTCCTGAAACTGTCTTCAATGTCAACGATCGAAGATTATTTGTCACGTTTTACAACCTCCATACAATTTGCATCTCCTGACAAACGGTTTGATCACATACATATCGATATTGTAGGACCGCTGAATACCTTGCAAGAATATAAATATCTTCTGACGATGGTCAATCGTGTTTCAAGGTGGACGGAGGCTGTACCACTTAAGAAAATCACAGCTGATACAGTGGTTTTACATTTTATACGAACTGGATAAGCAGGTTTGGCACACCTTGTGCTGTAACTACAGATCGAGGTAAACAGTTTGATTTCGCTCTTTTTCAAAATTGATCTAATCTGTCAGGATGCAAATACAAAGCCTCAAACACACCATTAATGGGCCAAGAAATAAAAAACAAGCATTACCAATGGTCCTTCTCGGTTTTCTGACAGCACATAAAGAATATCTAAAATTTTCTGTTCTCCCCACTACGATTGCCCGGCGATTTCTAGGTTAAAAACATGAATTCAAGCAATCCTATGTTGTTCATTGAGAAATTGAAGCTAGACATACATCCTCTTAGACCGGTACCTAGACCATTTAAAGTGCTGAACCGTCCTTTGAAGCGAGTATATATGCTTAAAAATAAACAGAAAGGAATATAGCGTTTCAGAAGTAGTAAAAGCCAGCATTTATCTTCAACTTAGAGGAATATGACGGACAATGTCCAGAAACACCAAAAACAGGAAGCAGCACTGCATGACCAATATTAAAAACATACCCTTGCCCCAAAACAAACAAAAATACAAATGAAAATTTAAATTGCCAATCAAATAATGTGACACTAAATTTGAATGAGAGGTACTGTAGCGGCTTTAACAAATAACTCACATCTTATGTATATGTATATAGTAGAATAAGTTAGTTCCGTCTGAACCAGCGTGTAATGTACATCGTCATTTTAGAGTCAATAAATATTGTAAACCGAAGCGTCTCTATTATTTGACTTAAACCTACAACCTTATAGGGGAACGGACCCACAACTTTAAAATGTCTCTATTATACAGCTTTTAATCAAAAGAGAAAAAAATTGGAAATTTACTTCAAATGACTTCAAACCCCATTCAAAACAGATATAGTGCTTTAAGTGAAAAGTATATTTGTACGCTTTGAACTGAGTCATGAGCGTAGGTAATTTCGTGCATATATTTTTAATAGTTTTTTCATCTCTCATTCATTGAGATTTCCCGGAAAAAATTTCAGCCGACCTCTCAACGATTATAGACGTGTAGTCTTGGCACATGCCAAAGGGTTGTACCCAACAGCCCAAGTAATCCGGCTGCGCATAGTCTACTCTGAGGTGGCTGCTGGCAGACTAGCTAGTCCGGAGAGGAATTTCGGTCATAGGCCTTGTACGAGCAGACTAAGTCCGAATAAAGTTTTGTTCAGCCTCCGATTCAAATTCCCGATTAAAACGTGTTCCAAAGACTTCCAAAGGAAAACTTTTCGCCATTACTAGTAATTTGTGTTTGCAAGTCTCTCGATCAATCAACAATGGACTTCGCGTTCCCGATCTCAATTCCGACGTGGTGTCAGACATAACCTACTCTAATTCTAATCGTAACAGTTTATCTACCGAACAAAAACTAAGTTATCACGTAGCTGAACCAATCAGCCGTAGATTATTAAAATCCTACCCCCTCGACGGCATACTTACCTTCGGTCTTCGTCACCTCCTGAAAAGCTAGCTACTTCCTGGGAAGGAAAGAATTTTTTTTACCTCAGCAATTCATTTTTTTTATAGAAACTTTGAATCAATGCAGCAGCACTAAATATTCTTACATCTAAACTTTTACTTTTAATTCAGGAAGGATGTATATCATGCATGCAAAAGAGCAGGCTATTAACTCTTGATTTTAAAGGTGGTAAAATCATGGTGGTAAGTTTTTATGAGTACAACAATAACAAATACCTTACAAGTTGAAATTCACTCAACTTTGTTAATAATAGTAGAATTTGTAAGTGTAACATTTTTTCTAGTAAATTCATATGAGTACTCCTAAATTAAAATTTAAGTAGCCAAAGGAAAGGTCCTTATAGTCAGGCAATTTCAATAATGTTAAATTGCATTGAAGAAAGTATAAGCCATTTTAAAGTTCTCCGAGTACAACAAAAACAATGTAAGTTTTTTACTTTTTGGGCTTTCCATCGCATCAGATACTACACTTTTAATTGGATCTTCTAAAATCATGATAAAATGGATAAAAAAATATCTTTAAGATTTAATACAGTTATTAGTGATATTACAACAAAATGGTAGCGGATTACAAATCAGCTCACTGAAAACAGTTTCACTACCCAAACTGGAATTATGCAGGGTGGTCCTCCTAGCTGACCTCGTAGTTACAGCTTGCGACATACGGAACTTTAGCAACGTACAAGTATACCTTTGGTCTGACTCCACTGTCACCCCGTACTTGCTAAAGGAACATCCGAGCAAGTGGAAAGTCTTCGTTACCAATCGAGTCTCAATGATACACGAGAAGCTAACTAACGGTATCTGGCATTACATTCCGTCCAAGGCAAATCAAGCTGATCGCATAACTAGAGAAATTTCTGCAAATGAGCTCAGTACCTGTGAACGTTGAAATTTTGGACCAGTCTGGCTCAAAAAACATTATAATTTCTGGCCAAAGTCATCACATTTGGTCACCAGTGAGGCGACTGAATATAAAGTGCGAGTGTTTCAGACGAATACTAGCTACCCCACAAACACAGACATTAAGCTACTCGAGAACTACTCCTCGTTTTCGAAACTTATTTTAATCACCATTCACTGCATGCCAATCTACACAAACGCATAAGCCAAGAACAGACAAATCGGTCCTCTCAGTATGACAGAGGTCAACGCTGGTCATACTACTTTGACGAAAATGATTCAATCCTCATTCTTTGCAACCTTAATATCCTACGTTACCAAGCAAAGGGCTATACCTCATATCAGCAAACTCTCGAAACTCAGGCCATTCATGGACCTGGATCAGTTTTTAAGAATCGGAGGACGACTCACCAAGTCACAACTACCATACGAGAAGAAACATCCGACTATTCTTCCAAAGGGGAGCAACTTTACGCTATTGCTAGTTCGACAAGCACATAATATCACGTAATACGGTGGCATACAGCTGACTATGCAAGATCTTCGCTCGAGATACCGGATTAGTGGGGAAAGTAGTTTAATTAAGCAAACTATATGGTACTGTGTAGTATGCTGTCGTCTACGAGCCGATACAAAGCATCAGCTCATTGCTGATCTTCCAATCGATCGCATGATTTCTGCCAATCCATTTCTTCAATCAGGCACAGACTATACAGTTCATTTCTTTGTAAAGCCACGCAAGGGAATGGTTTTCAAAACTTACGTCTGCACCTTCATCTGTTTGCTCACCAAAGCCCCTGGATCACTACACCATCTACCATGAAGTGCCTGACAATGGCAACTATTTCAGAAATCGCAAGAAAATATATGGCATCTTTGGCGACACGAGTACATGCATCATTTGCAACTGCGGCATAAACGGCGAAGTGTGAAGGAAGAAGTCAAAATCAACGATCTGGTCATTTCAAAGGACGAATATCGACCACCCATTTAATGGGCTCTGAGCAGAATCACAAACATATATCCCGGTAAAATACACTGGCGATATCACGAAACGCGCAGTCGCCAAGGTCTGCGTGCTTCCACTCGATAATTCAGCCAAACAGACGAAAATTTCACTAAGTGATGCTGTACCTTCAATTAACTAGAAGAATCAGCATCCCTCACGGTTGGCAGAGTCTTTACACCACGCATTTTTTCATGCTTCACATGAGGTGGGTGGAATGTTTGAGATTTATCTACCACTACTATTACCATTGCCCAGTCGTAACGAGAAACCAGTTTTGCAACTAGTCAGTCTCACTACAACCTTCGAAACGTTTGGTTCACATTGCACTCGCACGCTTCTTAATTTAATAAACTCAAGCTCTGTAACACAAAACATACTCGTTTTCTTTAGGACCCTTTCAAAATCCCTAATACAAAAAATATGCCGATAATGCTCTCTTTGATTGTCCATTTTCAAGTTTATTTTTAACCAACTTGTTATTTACTAATGACGCTCCGCTTTTAACTGAAGATAGTCTAAAGCCTTATCTTTGAAATACTATGAAAAATATAAGCCACGTAATCACTACTTCTTCAGCGAATATGCAGTTCACGTCATCTATGAGAAAAACGACGTGAATTAACGGACAATCCAAAAAATTATTCAAACTGACTTTAATTTTGGCACCCGATGCCGGCTTCCATATCATTTATTGTATCAATCTTAAAACAAGTGTATGCTGATAGGCATTAGAAGTCAACAAAAATAATAAAAAAGCTACAATTGATCCTTTCAAACGTGACAAGACTTGCATCACTACCTTCGATAGCTGACAGTTAATGAGCGTTATTTATAGTGGATACTATTCTATGCGAATAATTATTTTCATACAATTGCGTTATGGTTGCTATCATAAAGAAGCACCTGCAATTTCCGATGAGAACTATTAAAGCTGAATTCATGTCTTGCGACAGCAATGCAGAGGTTCAATTATGAATTTTTTCCTAGGGTATGTTGGAAATTCTGACCCACATACAATAGATTGCACATCTATTCAATTTGGCCCTCTGTTATCCAACGATTTCAAGAATAAACCTCTGGGATTATTGTTGACGTTCAGCCATGATGTAAGCCGGGCATTCAGGTCAATGGCCAGAATATAATAACTATGCAGCCTGTTCAATACGATTATTTCAAACAAGGAATTGAGCTCCTCCTTGAACTTGAGAACGTTCAGACCAGTTGCATAGGCAAAGATAACCAGGAGGTTATCCCCACCTGGCAGTAAAATTGAAAGTTTTTAAATTCAATTTTTTCAATATCTTGGAAACAATGGGGTTTTCTAATCAATATCTCGGTGCCACTTTGCCCATCACAGTTCTTACGAGTTCAAAATACTTGAATGTCAAGTAGTGCCATGAATTGAGGTGGGTTTCAGTGAGAAACATGATGTTAGGCTGTTGCTTAATAATAAACTCAAGGAGATAGTCACGTCGATGTAGAGTAACAATGGAGTTGACATTGATCGAGATTAGACGAAACATATCCATGGAAATTTGACTGGATGGCAAATTTTTTTGAAGCATGTGGGCCTGATGAAATTGATTTTTTTTATCTTGCTTGTTAATTCTTTCCGTAAGAGATTCAACCTGTTCATTATTGCCACTTATATTATTTATTTTATTTACATTGTTGACTGCTGGTCCTCTAGCAGCACGTGCAAATGATACTCCGGGCTCGACAAAGTTGGAATGTAAGACACTTGGACTGCTATCGTTGGAAATTTGTACCATATAAAATGGTAGCATTTTGTTACAAAATTTTTATACTAATGAATTTGACAGCTGGCACTGCTTCCACTAACATTTTAATGAGATAACTTCAACAGGAAGGTCTGATTTTCCTCCGCCCTTGGCGTGTATGTGAAGTGGGGAGCTTTCACATGATTTAGAGAACCTTTGGCTAGCTTGAAATCAGCCAGTTTTTTTGTTTTTATTGTGAGTTTGTCCACTATCGCCCTCTTTAGCTCGAAATTATCTACCTTATGCTTGGCTGCAAATAACTGAACGATATCCCCTTCGCGCTTCCCAAAGACATTAATCGGTGGAACTTTTTCATATTTCTAACAGAAGAGCCAACAGATACACCAATTGGCTTCTTCTCCTCATTTTTAGATTTTAAATATTCGATAAAGTTATCTCAAGAATCATTAATATTACCTATATTTTCTTGGCAATCTATTTCGGTATCCGCATCTTAACCTATCGCAGCAAGCATAATAATTTGCACTTTCGTTATCTCCTCCCGCGCTTAGTATGTTATTGGCATCATGAACTGTTGTCTTTTTTGCTTCTACTACTGTTGGTTTCTTTGCTTGTTGAGCCTTTTACTCGTCTTATGTCCCATGGCTTCTTGTTTTTGTGGCTTAATCATTTTAGTTTTATTAACGTTTGATAATTTTTGAATCATATCCTCCAAATTTTGAATTCGGAGTTTCATTTCTTCGTTTTCTCTGGTAACTCCTTCTAGTTCTTCGCTTGCTAGCGTAATACGTTTCCCATGTTCAAAACTTTCTTGCTCGTTTTTTCTTTTGGTTAATTGCATTTGAAATGCCTGGTCCCGGATCCATCAGCGATGGGAAGCCGTTGGGCTCCTCCATGTCACCGGTGAAAAAAACGTTTCTTCTTTTTCGTACTTCTTGAAACTTCGCCGCAAGTAAAATCTAAATATTCAATAAATTGTTCGAATAATTTGACGATGTAATAAATTTTTAAAAATTAGTTTCGAAGTGACTTATAAAAAATTATTTTGATTGTTAAAAATTATTGATAGGAGCTCTTAAAAACACGCCTGTTGGCAACGAATGCTAGACGTAGAATGAGGGCCATGACTAATTACAATTAATATAAGTGTTGTTGTTATACATAGTATAACAATTGTATAACTCATTTTATTGCATGTTAAGTAAGGGCTATGTAAATGAATGTCCACTTTTTAAAAGAGAGTCAATCAAGGCAATAATCATAATACTTGCTCATGCTTGTTGGAAAAAATTCAAAATCAAACCATTTCATCACAATCCCAAATCACAATTGTGAATTATGTTTTCCTGTCTAAATTGCAGTTATCAAAACTTTGTTTATTTATATTGCATTTATAAAACTTACGAACCATAATAATAATTACTATAAAGCTTATGAACCATATTAATCATTTAAAAATACCGTGCAAATGCAAGCTTTGGCTACGATATTTTTGGAAGTTTGTACCACAGGCTTGAACCATAATTTTTTTTGGTTTGATACTTGAGAACAAGTGTGCATGTGAGCTTTATAAAACCGTAAAGTGAACGAATGCGATTCTTCTTCAACTGGAGCGCGTGGAAGCTTTCAGGTAAAATTGATGTTTTGCATAAATTTATTAAAGCTTTTGGGCTTTCAAGAATGAACTTTAGTATGATTGTCCAAACGTCATCACATTCGAAATTAAGTTAGAAATAACAGAACAAGTTTATTATTTTGAATTTTCTTTCTTTCATTGCATTTACAATTGTAAACGTTGCTTCCAAATATTATGTGACAAACTTCTTTCTTTTCCATGAAATTTATAAACAAAATACGATTTAAATAGTATTCGACGCTTAATTGCCAGCTGTGACACCCCTGATTTCAGCTGGTGAAAAATTGTCAGTTGACAATTCGTGCGAAAATTTTCAAATTTTAGTAACGTTTTCAATTAAATTGCTGGTTTCGGGTATTTTTGATAGGTAATTTGTAAAATGTAGTATTTAAGTAAGATAAGTAAAGTAAAGTGAACGAGAAAGTAAAGTGAACGAGAAAACTATGCGACCGATTATAATTTACACGATGTTTTCTGCCACTGTTTGAGTTTCTGGTGCATTTGATCGTTGCCTTCTTACTCAGACCCATAAGGAAATCAATTAACGTACCTGAGGTCACCTCGCGTACAGGAAACAGCTGCTAAGTAGCCCTAAATTTCTGAAAACAGCTGTCCAGAAGGCTTGAAAACAGCATCTCAGTACGTTGAAAGTAGGCTTTTAAGATTGACAAATATGACATTTCGCAGATGGCATTTAGCCGAAATGATACAAACGAGAAGGACATACATATATTTGTACTCGTATACTAATGACTTCGACGCCTCAAATCTAAAACAAATCATTGAAACGAAAACATAAAAATGAAACTCGCTTGCGTTGTAAGTTTTTGTGTGTTTCTAAATTATCATACAAGCTTCGTTTCTAATTAAAAGTTTATAATGTTTAAAATCTGTGTTGCATGTGAAGTAGATATTTCACTTAACGATAAAAGCCTGAGACAGATTGGAAACATTATATATCGAATAGAAGAATTTATTAAACTGCTGAAGTGACGAGGGTCGATATCTTCATATTGAAGCTTCTTCGGAATCATCGCTAGATCTGTGACTGTGAATGAAAACCTTTGGATTTTACAGCCGTTCCACCCTACCGACGGGTATATAGCGAGTTGCCTCGCTACTGGCTTCATTCCTCCAGAAGCATTCGTGTGTTTGGACATGAATCGATATGTTTTTGATTCTGACGGCGTCCCAGTCATATATCACATATATCGACGGGCCACCGATGAGAAGATAAAATATCCTCCTAATTTGAGTTCACGAGACCAACGATTTCAATGGAGATACTCATTTGCTAGATTCGTTGAAGCTGATCGAGTTGAGATGGCGCAACCCAGGTATTGGTGGCTGAATGACAATGTCTAAATTATTCGTGTTTATTTTCAGTTCTGGTGTTTTTCGTTATTTCGTTTTTTGAGTTTCAGCTCATTATTGCTACATTTAGTGTTGTTGTTTATTTGTGTTAGAAATAAGGTATGGGTTAGGTTTATATTATGTTTATTATATTAGGTTAGAGATAAGGTTAAACGCTTAGGTTAGGAACATTGTTATAGGTTTTTTTAGTATAAGATAAAGTTTTTGATTACATTTATTAGAATTAAGTTAAAACATATTAGGTGTAGGATCAAAGTTCACTGTAGTGTTATGATGATAAATAATTTTAGAATAGTGTTGGTTGGTTTTTTCTCCTTTTTCCAATTGAATTGTGAAAATATGTAATAATCTTCACTGATTTGAATTTGCTATAGTTTTTTTTTAATGTGTTTAATGATAACGTACAGATTTAGAGAGCCATTTTGGCCATTAAGTTTTTTATTTTTATTGCTTGGATTTTGCTTTATATTCTTTTGAAATTTATAACGATTAGTATTAAATAAAGCACTTTTGACTTTGACTTTCACTTAACGGTTTCTCGGCTTCTTCCAGAATGAAATTAAGATTCAATTGATGAAAATAGTTCTTTTTGTTACTACAAAAGTGCTTGCGAAAATTTCTTGCATTGGAGTTAACATTTTCATTCATAATATTGAAAAATTATCCAAAATAAGACATTTCGTATCAGTGTAGCGCACAATAATTAATTTGACTATTTACAATTCACATTTTAATTTGCTTTTCACTGTCTATCAATTTATATTCCAACTGTCTTTCAAATGCATCACAAAAATCACTTCACTATCAATCAATCGCCTTTAATTCGCGCTCTACTCTTATCGTAGTTTTGACTACTGCTATCTCACCCTCATTCATTCAGCTCAGCTTTATATAGGGTCTCTAGTCATTCAATCCATTTCTCGTATATTGGCGAACGCTCTAAGGAGAACTCACTGGAATCTTCGAGCAAGTCTGAATACCCGCAGAGACTTCACTTTCAGATATTGATCATGGCTCATTTTTGTGCTTTCGAGTATATTCGTTTACTTTTCAATCAATATTGATCATGATGTTGGTAAAAGTTGCGACACCAATTGCAACAGTAGCTCGCAGAATTGTCTGGACATATAAATACAATATGTATATATATATATATATATATATATATATATATATATATATATTTATTTATAAATAAATATGTATATATATATATATATATATATATATATATATATATATATATATATATATATATATATATATATGCTTGGGGCTGGTGGTCATATTCGTTAACTATTTTTAAAATATTTCTATATGCCTTGCGATCTCGGCATTTTGCCCAGTTACCAAATTTTCCTAAAGAATTTGCTGATTTCATTAGGGGAGGAGATATTAATACTAGACATCCTAGTTGGGGTGATCGTACTTTTAGCACTGACGGCAGGATTGTTAATAATTGGTTATATCACGTAATAGCGCTTCAATATCGTTAATGCAGGAACTCCTACTTTCCCAGAGGGTCTTGTTTCTTTAAAAATTTCCTAATTTCACTTTCTGTTCTAAATGTTCATTGTGTAACACATCACTGTTTCTCAATTGCAGCTCCTTTTCATCACTAGGCACTTTTTCTTAGGCTTCTTCTTGCTGACTAAAAGCCCATCATTTCTCATCCTTAATTATTTCGCTCGTCTAAAGATGTCGATTGGTTTTGCTTTGAAGAACAGTTATTTGATCTCTTGGCAGACAAATTTTCGGATCAGCATGTATTTAACAACCAACAAATTGATAAGTCAATCTTCCCACCTCTCTTCTATGATTTCTTTATGCATGGACTCTTTTGCACCTGCCAGAAAATTTAACATCTCAAAATATGACAATCTTTCCCCATCAACACTCTATTTAATTCATATTAGAAGTAACTGGCAGCAAAAACTAAAATGAATATTTTGCCAAAATTTCAACAGAGTAAATCTACAGTATATTCTCTTGCGTTTACAAATTAGTTACGTTAGGAAAATCTTGAATTGAACTCGGCGTATAAACTAAGACTTTTTCTATGAACACGTGTTTTTAAAAAAATAAATTTTTTGACAAGCCGGTTATCAAATGGTGTTCCCAGGGATCCTATTAGTCTTAACCGACAATCATACGTTACGATGGATAAAAAATTAAACGTTTGCTTCTCTTTTTGTAATGATGTTTTCAGTGAAAAACCTTCTGCTAACGATGTTTAACAGGAGATTATAGAGAGAAAATTCAATTCTTTGAGTTTGGATTTTAAATGATCGTGATTTTATATTAGTTTCAATGAAATTCAATCTATAATAGTAACTTTTAATAATAAATAATAATTTGGTCTAGATGGCACTCCAAATTTAGTAATCAGGAAATGTAGCAACGCAATCTCTGGATCTCTTGTCATCATTGCAAATAATTGCATTAATAATGGTTACTTTTCATCTGCTAGGAAAGCAGCTACATTAGTTCCTTCATCAAAATCAAGACGAAATGGTGATACCATGATATTGATACCAAGCGTTTTTCTTTCAAATCTAGGTAAAATTCTTGCAAAAATTATTCTGCGTTCTTTTAAAATGTTTTCTAAACCAACCGTTCCCATTGAACATTTTGGCTTCATGGAAAAAATTTCTACTGAACATGCAATTTTATCCATTCATGATAAAAATGTTTTCTGGTTTGTAAAACAAAGAAGTTACAGTGGCGTGCATAATTAATCTTGAAAAGGCTTTTGATTCAGTTTGATTAAAAGGTTTAATCCACAATCTTGTAAATAGTAGATGCCCTATTCTTTTAGTTCACGTTTTGAAAAGCTTTCTTTCTAACCGTAGTTTACCGGTTGAAATAAGTAATTCTGTAGTAGTAGCAGTCCTACACTAAGGAGAGGTTACGAAAAAGAATAGCCACAGGCTTTTACCCAACAAAGGTTATGGCTATGGTAGCCAATCCTGCAGCTATCAACTCGAAGACAAAAAGTCAGTTGACAGTTGCGGTGCGAATTTTTGGTGGGAGTAGATGTCCTCATAGCCGACGAAATTTTCGATCATTTTTTTTATAGAAAAACCATAAATTTATTGATAGCTGTAATTTTTAACTTTTGATAGCGCAAACAATATCAGTATGATAGCTCAGCGACGCAATTTGTTGCCAAGTTGGTGGCCGATGTAATGAAGGCAAATCAAGTTCTGGATCATCTTCCTTCTCATTAGTGCAGTCAGGTTTCTGTTGATTCTTGCTTAGTAAGATTCTAGTTCACATTTTGCCAATAGAAATCAGTCACTCGACTAAGTTTGGGGACCATAGAAATTGGCTCTCAATAACACATTCCCTTCCATCTTCAAGATGGTATTTCGAAAGGGACAAGTGAATGGACTTTGAATTATCTTCGGTTCTTTGCATATTTTGAACTAATTCTCTCTTACATTGCGAAATGGTTCGACTCAGGGACTGCCTTTTATAGTGATGGATATCATTGCTAAGTCAACAGTTTGTCTTGATTTCAACTGTACTACCTCTGGCAGACAACGTTCGGGTCATTACGGAAGAGGCAGTTTATATGGTGCCATTGTATTATAGCTTATGTTAAGTAAAAGGAACAGTGAGAAAGACGCAGGTTTACTAAACTAAACTAATCTTAGATGTGCGACCTACTTAATTTTAATGAACTTGATTCATGGTGTAGTAAATTATGAGTAATTATTATCCCCTTGTATAACATTCAAGCATTTATTGATTGACGACATCAGAATAAAAATATCACTAAATATTATTACATCGTTTGTATGAGATTGGTGATTTTATCAATTTGAAGTTAACATTTGGAATTTAATATATCAAAATCTTGCAAGACCTTAAAGCTGCTATGTATCAAAAGAGAAACAATTTCTATTTATACATAGAATTTGCAAGTGCTTGTTTTTATCAGCTTGAACGTTCACAGGGATCTGAATAGTAAAAAATGTAATATTTTACGGATGCAGCGATCTTTATGTGATCTATAATTTTTTCGTTACAATAAGCTGAAATATCTCCTACCGCCGGAAGAAGTGAGCATGAACAAATGCCAATTATGCTCGGTATTCAAAATGTTGACCATACTTTTGGAATTTGCTGTTTCCTTGTACCTCTAATTGCCTCATGTAAAACGTACAGTAGTCTGCGAAGACATCATGCGTCAGAGACTCCCTGTAGGCATAACTATAAAAGACATCACCTGGTGTTTCTTTTTTTGACACTAAAGTCGATGAATGTCCTTTCATCACGATTTTAGTTTATGTCGAGCAACATCCACGTGTGCCGACAAGAAAACTTAAAGAAGTGGAAAGTTTCTTGCGTGAAAATCGATCAGCAAAAGAAAAATTCGTCATCATTGTCCTTTATGTCAATATATGAAAGAAATAAAATCAAGCTATCAAATTTGATTCATCTTACTTTGGGTTCTTTCACATTCTATCAAATCATCCCCGGGTGATTTATGATTGTTGTGAAGTGAGAAAAATTCTGAAAACATCAAAATAGGCGTTAAAATAATTTTTATTTTTTTGCATCATTAAGGTAGTGACACGGATTCATATTTGGTTTATGTTTCATGAAAATGAGAAGACAGACTACTTTGCTAGAGGTTTCAACTTAGATAGTACGTTTCATGACGACAAAGTTTATTTTCAAATGTTTGTGGTGCGCATTAATACTAGAGAAATTAATTTAAAGGTTGTTGGATTATCGCTTGTGAGCATTTTATAATAATGGTCACAAAAGGTGATTCAACTTTGTACGCCATATTTAGAATAAGGGAAAATTTATTATACCTGCTTAGGACATATACATATAAAGATTAAGCAATGCAAGCAGTTTCTAGAATACTCAGCTGAAATTCAGTGAGTAAGTAGTCAACTTTAAGTCGCCTTATTCTTGTGTTCGAGTGCTCGAGATGGAACAGGGGTTTGTTTTCTTAGTTTTTTTATCTAAATTCTTTTATAACCATATTCATGATAACATTTTATCCAAACTAACTATAATAATTACAACTATAATAGATACAATGCATTCCAAATATAAACATTATGCTTAACTGCTTTCCATCATCGGTTGGATAGAATTTGATAAATTCATTCATACCCATTTCCTGTACATTAACTACTTAATAAAAATAAGCAGTGCCAATCATTATAAAAGAATGACATGGAATATATTATCACTTTATTTTTGATTGCCAGGTTTCCCAGAAATAGTTTCAAGTTAAATTTTAAAGTGTGTTTACGCTTTCCCTATGGTTCAATTTCAATATATTAATTAATATGGAATAATAATGTCTAAATGATGATTTACAGAGGTCTTAACTTATGCTAAAATTATTTTCGTATAGCCAAAAATTGATAGAAAAAATTGCGAATAGAAAACGGAAATTCAAAATATAAGTTATGAAATATATAAATTTTCATGATTTTAAATTAAAAATACGAAGTCTTATAATATTTAGTGTAAAGTATTTCAGTGTTGTAATTCAGGAATGTTGAAGAATAAATGTAAATATTAGAGATGATACCTTAAAAGAAAAATAATCAGTCTTGTTCTCTCTCTCTCCACCGGGTATCGGATCTGCAACGTAGGTGGGCTTTTCCTTGATCATGAGCTAGCCAGTGGGCGAAGCTTCCTCTCTTTTATCATTTTAGGGGCTCTCGTCTGTGATGACTGGCCTTCCTCTCCTAACACGGCCAAGACATCATTTGTTGATCTTTGATCTGGTTGGGAAGGGTTGGAGGGGGCAGTACTA
This sequence comes from Odontomyia ornata, assembly GCA_963969285.1. NCBI lineage: Eukaryota > Metazoa > Arthropoda > Insecta > Diptera > Stratiomyidae > Odontomyia > Odontomyia ornata. Next base: position 28,154,094 of record OZ017739.1, read on the forward strand.
CCATCTAGATGCCCCGATCTTTTTGTGGGCTGAGAATATCCCTGTCCATGATGGATTCATGTCAGACCTAACACGCGTTAAGTTGTAAAGCTCGTCGCGTCGCATTATTCTTGTATACTTCGGTCGGTTACCTCGGTCTTCGGCACCTTCTTTAAGCATACCATATTATCCTTGTTGTAAGCGATACAAGTCCCTTAATAGCTTGAAATAAAATTAATTTTCTTCTTAAGTTGCTAAAAAATTATACTCATAAATTTTATTGGGCTCTAAAAATTAACCCCGAAATATGATGTGAGTTAATTTGTTTCGTATTGCTTGTGAAAAAGGTTATAGGAATACTCCTGCTGAAATTAAATTACTCTCTTTATCAATTGATGGACGCAATATTCCTCTCAAAACATCAATAAATATTTAGGCATCCACTTACATCATTGGGTCAAATCTAATTATCATGTTCGGTCAATTCTGAGAAAAGAATTTGGTGCATCTATAGCATTATCACCTCTTCTTTCAAGCAAATCTGTAAGTTGCAGTACTAAAAGTTTAACGTATTAAACTCTTATTCGTACGATATGAACTGCTGTTTTCCTATTTGGCATTCTGTTTCGTCAACTGTTGTTGATGACATTCAAATTTTTGATTGCAAAATCTTTAGAAAATCAATTATTTTGTTTCTATAATATCCGCAGGCCGATTCTCTTTTTAGGGTGTTGTAAAATCATTTTACAATATCCTACTAAAATTGCGTCCTGTCTGTCCGTCCGCCCGCCCCTCCATCTGCGTGTCACACCACTTTTTCTCGCAAACTACAGAAGCTAGAAACATGCGATTTAGTAAATAGGTGCGAAGTGACTCCCTCTTTAAAAATTCACCACGAAAAGAAATTCATAAGGTCTTTAAGGGGGTCTCCCCATATAGGAGAGTTGCCCCCGAAAAAAGTTATCACCGCATGTAGGCAATATGGGTATCAAATGAAAAATCTTAATGAGAACTTTCCAAAAGTTTTGCTTTAGAGGGTACAGGGGAAGGGGAAATGTACGAAAAGTTTGTGTCCTTTGACCCGAAAAATCTGAAAAAAAATCACAGAGCTGTGACTTTAGGAGTACAAGGGCAACAAATACCCCAGAAGACGAAATTCCATCAACTTTGTTAATTATAGTACATATTATGAATTTTACATTTTTGCCTATAAAATCAAGATGGGACCCTCAAATTTTCCAAAAGCTACAATTTAAGTTTCTTAAAAGTAATTGTAAGCGTTACAAAAATTACAAAATGATTGAATAATAAACAGTTAAATTACAGCCGATTGAATATTTTACAATTACAACAACATTAACACGTGATACTAGGGAGATACACGTTTTCAACGGACATAGACACTACAAATATGTAGGAATTTTGATGAAAATTTTAGAAATGGTTCGCAATATTGATGTGTTACCATGACTAATCAACCGATGGGGTCAAAACTCTTGAAACAAATTGGTGGCGTGTTTAAAATCATAATGACCGTAATAATTTTTTGAGCTCAATTTATGGAATCTGTATATTAGTCAAGTTTTGATATGCAGAATATATTGTTTGATTTACCAATTGTTTTACAAAACCTTTCTGGCAGGAGAACTCTCCTGCTACTTTAACTTGTTTCTTTTTGAAAAGTTGTTGCTTTGTCGTGTGAGTAGACGCTTCCAACTCCTCTGAAGTCATCTTCGGTGTCTGACACTGAAGAGATTGAAGATGACACAAAGGAGACGAGACACGTCTGCTCACACAACAAAGCAACGCCCGACGGCAATCATTAGAAGATGCTTATCGAAATACACAAGGCCAAACAAAAAACATTTCAGAAACAGTATACTTTACGATGAGACCAAAATTAGGCCAATTCTATATTTCATGGTCGAGCAGAGTATGAACCGTTTAATCTCTTAGGGTTTTCATCCTGACCCAGCTGTAAGGGAATTTTTGAATCGAAACGTATCTTTAGAGAATGTTAGTCGTTATATTTCACCTATAAAATCATTTTGTGTTGATAATTACTCTTTTCTCATTAAATTCACATAAGTCATTATTTTTCTTACTGGGTTTTGAATATTATGCATTTAATTTAGTAATTTAGTTCCCATATTTTACCTATTTGTCCTCTTTCCCTCATTGTTTTACTATAAATACCATTTCCTAGCCTCAAATAGTGTCATATTCATACAAATTATTTTATTGTTGTTCTTCGCAAATAATTTTCAATTGTATTTTTCAGTTTATAAGCCATTGACCACTAGTGTAATATTATTTTTATCAATCTTTCAATCACATTGAATTGGGTATGACCAAAACTGACGTATGATAGGAAGCCATATGGTAGCAATTTGCATATGCATTAGTCGGCCTGCTATTGGATAAGCTTCCGTGAGCTGTCACCCAACTGCGGAAAAGTAAATGCTTATATCGCGTAATATATAGTATTTTCCGAATGAAAACGTACGAAACGCAATCCGTGCATGCTTAAAATTAACCTTGCACTGTCCACAGTAAACGAGCATAGGAACAGAAATAATTTTTACTTCAGTAGGAGGGCTGTTGTTTTCTGGATTTCTCTGTAGAAATCCATCTCGAAACCGCACAAAACCTCAAATTTTCGTTTGCATCTCCAAAATTCTTCATATACCGCCATGTAAGCTAATGAGCCAAGTCGGCATACTAATGGTCATGTGTGTGGTAGTAAGCGCTGCTACCATATGGCTTCCTATCTTACGTCAGTTTTCGTTGCGATCGAATTTTGTAATAACTTTTTAAATTACTTACGGAATTCTTTGTAGCTACATGAATGAGTTGCATATTTTTTCAATAATTTTTCTGAAAAATTATTAGAGAAGAAAAATGTTAGAAGAAGGTGGTTCCGATATGTGTACTAATTCTCATCAGGCCATCACTCTTAGATACACACCTGTGATGGTGACCACCATGCCTAGAGGTGAGAGAGTTATTTTTAATTTTCCTACTTATGCGAACTCAATATGTTTTTGTAACTACGAACTATGTTCAAGTTAAATTTCCTCTTGTAAGTACTTGTCTTAACTAAACTTTAAATGGATCATTTCACCCTTTTTACATCAATTTAATGTAAATATACACGATAATTTTTGCTCTACATTGAAGCGTTCATTACGTCGTGCGGGTTTCGATCTCGTTTTCTCTAATAATTTTTCAGAAAAAAATATTTAAAAAAATATGCAACTCATTCATGTAGCTACGAAGAATTCGATAAGTAATTTAAAAAGCTATCGGAACCATCCGAAAACGAGATCTAAGTCCGCACGACGTAATGAAAGCTTCAATGTAGTGCAAAAATTATCGTATAGATTTACATTAAATTGATGTGAAAAGGGTGAAATGATCCATTTAAAGTCTAGCTAATAACTTCTGTTTAACTATAGTGTCGTTGTCGAGCTTTGTACCTTCTTATCATGATAAAAATATATGTGGATTTATACGTAAAAAGGCTCAACAAAATATCTATCCATCCATCTTGGAAAATATTGCCAAAATTTCCCAAAAGCAAAGATTTTACTACAAAAAATTATACTACGAATTTCATACAATCATTTTTATAATAATCAATCCATCCAAATGCATAATTCTTTCCCTGGACGAATTAGATCGGTTCTAACAGCGTCCATATTAGCAAGAATTATAATTCGCTGGATATTAGCTCAATGTACGTGCGTCTTCAGGAATGCCTCCCTGTCTAAAACATTATCAAGTTTTGGCCATAAGTGTACTTTTGACGGCTGTTCTATGGCAGTTGCATTATTTTAGCAGAGCACTCCAGCTAGCAAAATAGGAGTGAGTAGAGGATGCACTTCGAACTTGAAAGTTTTTTTATGTCTTGAATGTATTCAGATATATCTTCATTTTTCATTTCAATTGCACACGTAGTTAAGAAGATTTCTCCTGAAATGTCGGAAACATTAACCGCTTGTCAAAAACTTTCACTAAGGTTTGCGTCCAAGGTGGTGGTGAAAGATTTCAAGTGAGACGATGAAAATAGCGTAATGCTCAATTAACTTGTAACTCACATGGCGAGAATCTTGTCTATCAACAATAAATTCATAATTCGACCAATATTAATAGAAAGATTTTGCATTTTATATTTGGTGACGGCAACTGTCATCCCTACATAGACAGTCACCTGATTAATAATGCTGCTTCCACCTCACTGGCATTCAATTGACAAATGGAATTTCCCTTCTACTGCTGTGTTTCCATTCAAGTAGGAAAATTTCCGTCCGTGTTGCAGTCCACTTCGGACAGTTTTCGAGCTTGTGCGTGTGTTTTGCTTTGCCTCTTGTTTGACGGACGAGAGATGCAGATTTGTTTTCTGTTTTCGTGGAATATTTTTGTGTTCTGCGGGGCAGCTGAGTGCAACTGGACCCTGTCGTCCATCGTTTGAACAAATTGTCATAGTTATCTTACGGAAATTGTGTAAAATTCCCGAGTAAACTCCTGAACCGATTTTCCACTCTCCATAACAGTTTCGACGTCGTCGTCGCGATTGAAGAAAAGTGCATCAAATTAAGAAGATAATGCCATAGAGGCCGCGTATCGTCGGTGTTGGTTTGACTAAGTTGTCTGAGTTTATGGTGAAAATTCCGAGAATTCGTGTTGGTCCAGTGCGGGATATTGCAAATTGTCAAATTAGATTCAGTGCAGAGCGTACACAAGTGAATTCGCCAGTGCGCCGTGGGTGAGGAGCATCACAAAATCCGGAACCATTCCGAGATCGACAATGAGAAAAAACGGTTCGCCGACCTGAAAAAGCGGTCGGTCTGCAAGTGCTTAAAAGTGTGGCTCGCGATCGTGGTTAAGCGGTTCAGTGCCAAACAAGAACGGAATCCCCTTCTCCGGGGCGGTGCGAGTCCTCGAAAATGGCCTCCGATTCCATCGCTTGAGGAATTTGTTGTTGCCCGGGAGCCGTAGCCGCATCATCCTCATCTTGAAAAATGTTTGTGTTTACATGATACTTCATTTTGTCACTCGCTCGCTATGCAGTGAGTGTTCCCTTCAATTGTTCCGTAATTATACTCGCATGGACTAACAGTGCTGAGGAAGTAGTAAGTAAACTAGTCTAGAGGGGTTGGAATTCCGATTCCAATTGGAATTGGTTTGGTTTGTGTTGATGCTGGGCCACGACAGGATTGCTGGTTATTTATAGTCGCCTGTGAAGTTTCTGCACATTCATTGCTCGCTCGACGGACTTGGCTTGTATTGCGTCTGGAATGCAAAGGATTTCTAAAAATAGCGTCGCCGAGCGCGACTAACCTGTTGTTGTGCATTGCGATCCATCCCGCTCTGCGTTGGAAGTTGTGAAACATTTTCCGATGTCGCTAGCTTCGATGGAACTCGAAGTAAACGCAACCACAAGCATCGTTGTTCTGCCTCTTGCCAGAGAAAGAGCAATTCTTTCCCAGAACTTATTAGTTTCCGTCCTATTGTGCTGGCAGATTATAAAAAAGGAAATCTCCATGGCTAATTGGTGTAAGCACGAATTAAATTCCTCTTGTAGCGGTTTCCTTGGAAAATAGAATAAAATGTAAACAATTTTTAAATCCCATTACAAAATCCAAAACAAAGGTTGATCTTGTTATGATTCTTATTCTGCCGGTACTATTTTATAATTTTTATGTGTACATTCACCATGATTTAATTAAAATCCAAGAGACAGCATTCAGGCTTTTTAGTAGGGCGCTAAATACAACTTGGCACACAAGGCATATTTTCTGAAGTAATGAACACAATCCCCTGTCATTTACCAATTTTTTTAAGCAAATCTACAACTCATCATTTTAGGGTGTATGCTATGTGCGTAGCACATCATCTTGGAAAACTTCTAAATCGGCACCAGAGAAATTCTGGAAACCAATTTTTATTGGTACCAGACAATCAAAATTCGGTTGGATGTAAATTCTACGTCTACCACTCGTTGCAAACAGACGCTCCTGTCAAAAAGTTGGGGAACCCCGGGAGACGTGCACTACGAAATTGGCGGCAATCGTCAACAAAAGCAGACATAATCAGGAAAACTCCGCAGATGGCAGATGTTAAACACAAATAGACGAAAACGAGAAAGAAGTGATCCGACTTCGGAAAGAAAATCAAGAACTAAGGCTAACACTACAGTCCCTCGAAGATGTGTTCAAGAAAGGGATGAAGAAGCAAGAACCGCAACTGCAAAACTAAACATATAAAGAAATAAAGGTAAAGAAAACCGAATCAAACGACTCCTGAAGAAATTCAAGGTTCTGGAAGCACTAAAGATAGCTTAAACTATTATGCAGCGCTCGAGGGATTAACCGAAGCAAAAAGAGTTGAAGAAATGATCGAAGGCAATTCTAATAAAGATAATGATACAAAATATTCAGTATTTAAAAAATAAAAATAAGGAGGCGAAACCAACTCGCAGTTCCGCTTCTTTTTCTTCTTCTTCTTCTTCTTCTTCGCAGCACTACAGCCCCTCTCGTGCCTTCGCTTCCTGCAAATAGCGCCTTGAACTGTCTGGGTCTATTGACCGCGTCCTTCAATTTCGAAATCCGAGCAGCGATGAACTGTCTTCGTCGACCGAGTCAGACCAGCGTTTCCTCGGTTTTCCCACTAGTCTCCGCCCCTGAGTTTTCCCAACGAATACATAACTTTTTGGGTAACCGTTGTTCGTCCATACGATTCATGTGGCCAGCCAATAGCAGCTTCCGCAGTCTGACAATCGTTGAGCCCTCAGGCTCCTCAAAAATTTTATACAGCTCATGGTTGTATCGAATTGGCCATTGGTCCCCATCCAGCGTCGCTCCGCTTATTCGCCTAAGGACCCGTCTTTCGAAGGCGTTTCAGATGCTTGAGTTAGAATCCATGTTTTATACCGATGGCATAGCACAGGTCTTATCACAGATTTGTACACTTGGAGCTTTGTTTTGCTACGTATGCAGCTGGTCTTCAAGATCCTCAAAACTGAATAAAATATTTTATTTGCAAGCTGTATTCTTCGGCGCATTTCGTCTCATTCATTACCCGTTTTCGTTATTTTGGCGCCTAATTACACAAACTCACCCACATTTTCGATACTGTATTCGCCAAGTGTGATATTTTGTGTATTTGAGGATTTCCTCGACTGCATCAAGAGCTTTGTTTTATTTTCATTGGTTTGTAGCCCTACTAGTTTTGCTTCGCCGTCATGTTTCAGGGAGAGTTCTGTGGCAGTTGTTGATGAACGCGACAAAATGTTGATGTCGTCTGCATAAGCTATTACTTCGCTCGATTTGTATAGTAATGTACCTCGCGTATTGACAGGTAGTTTCCTTATGACGTACTGCAGAGCCAAATTGAATAGCAATGAGGCCAGCCCATCACCCTGCTTTCGTCCAATAGTTGTGTCAAAAGCATTGGCAAGTTGGTTATTGATGCAGACTTGGTAGGTTGTTGACGTCATTGTCATTTTGGTAAGATGGACTAATTTGGCTGGGATGCCAAAGCAAAGCATTATTTGGTACAGTACGTTACGATCAATACTGTCGTATGCTTGTTTAAAGTCAACGAAAATTTGGTGTGCGTGTATGTTGAACTCGCAGCATTTTTCAAGTACCTACTTGACTGTGAACAATTGGTCTGTTGTCGATCTACCTGCTCTAAAACCACCTTGATTCTAAGATCTTTGAAAATATTTTGTCCGCCGTTCAAAGTAGTGATATGCCTTCATAAGTTTCGCACTGTAGTTTGCCATCTTTTTTGTGGATAGGGAAGGTAATTGATGGGCTCCACTCTTCTTTGCAATTATGCTGGAAGACTTTGTGAATAGCTTGATGAACATTGCTGCCACCATGTTTGATGAGCTCCATTGGAATCTCATCGATGCCCGGCGTTTTATTATTCTTTTGGGCTTTGATGATGGAACAAACTTCATCCAGAGTTGGTGAGGCCAATAGAAGCAAGCATCCATAGACTCCGATGCTCTGGAGCTGTGCGGAGGATTAAGGAGATTCTTAAGCTATGATGCCCATATTTCCTTAACCTATTTTCATCAGCGATGTTATCACGACAGAGCGTTGTCTTGAGCTGATAACCACGTTTCAGGCTTTTCACTACTTTGTATGCTTGTCTTGTGTTGTTGCTCGTTAAACTTACATCTATACTTCTCAATTGGTCGTCATAGTATTTTCTTTTCTTAATTCTAATTATCTTATTCGCTACTCTTCTGTGATTTTCAAAGTGTTCTCTCTTCGTCCTGGTTTTCCTACCTACGTATTCTTTGTACGCCTGATTCTTTTTGTCTAACGCATTCTGGCCCTCATCATTGAACCAATCATTTCTCTTGCGCCGGGCTTGCTGTCCGATGGTCTATTCTGCCACGGTTCTGATAGCCACTTTCACTTCCATCCAAAGCTCGTTGCTCGTCTTTAACGATGCGTCTGATAGGATGCGAGCCAGCTGGTTGTCGAGCGTCTGTTGTAAAAGGTCCTTAGCAGCGCCAGGGTAATTGAGTGATCTGACATTCCAGAATTCAATGCCATATTGCTTTTTCCGATTGCGAGGTCGCTACAGTAAGTCCAATCCATTCCGAGGCCCGTCTACAGCTTTCGAAACATTTTAGGGATTTCCAGGGACGGGGAGTTAGCCAGTCCCCCAACCTCCATTCCGGCAGCATGGTTATTACTTCGATTCCGTTATCAGGCGCGCAAAATTCGGCTTCACCCTCTTACGTCCCCACACAGCAGGTATAAGTAGGATTTGGTATTAGAGCTGTAGATGTATTTACAGTTATTAGCATTTCTCGGCATTTAAGTCCCATTATTGGGGAACCAGTAAACCAAATGTGCGACCCCAAGAACATTTGCTACCATTTAATTGGGGGGTTTGGGATGAGCAATCATGAAAGTTGGATTGGGAAACAAGTTCCGCTAGTTCCTCTGAAAAAGCCACCAACAAGCCAGAAAAAATTCCGCCAATCAATGTATTCGGACAAAGCGGAAGAGAGATAGTTCGGCTGTTTGTAGCATAAACAAAGCAATTTTGAGATCAACAGAGTTAATGCTGAAAAACTTTTAAAATAAAATCACTAGTTGATTTCAAGTCAGCTAAAAATGCGCTGAATTCTGGGGAGGCTCAACAGTTCACCTTTACCCCAAAAAGCGAAGAAATCAGATCCTATTTGTAGAAGAGTTTGGACTGCGGAGAGGGTATGGTCGATCTTCTTCAGGTGTTCAAGGAAGTTGCACCAGAAATTGAATTTATTTCCTTCAAAACCTTCGTGGAAAGAAAATCGACCGTAGCAAGCAGTCCAAGTGCGCTTCAACAAATAAGGTACTTGAATTTTAGAGTGGTGGGGTAGGAACGCCTCCAGAAAAGAGAAGTCAACCAGTGTTACCGGTGTCAAAGATTATTTCATACGTTTCCCAACTGCGCCATACACTATCGGTGCGTAATATGCATCGACGTTCATGCACTCCCGGTGAGCGCAAATAGGCTCAGATGGAGCCTAAAAGAATTGTACTGCGTTACTGCGGTGATTTTGGTCATCCAGCATCATCTCGAGGACGCTCCCGATATCAAGATGCAAAAGTAAAATATATTGCGAAACAAATCCAAGTACACCGCAGTGTCATACCTTCCGACTTCGTCAAGCCCGGAGTGGGATTTGCATCCGCCGCTAGAAGACTAGCAGATAATGCTGTAAACAATATAACAATTATGAGCTGCTTCTTAAAATTTACCAGCAACTTAATTCTTTATGGCGGCAAATCGATAATCGAAATTCAAAACTTAACTTTGTTTTTCATCGTTTAGGTCTTTCAAATGCCTCAAAATAACTTGTCATCAAGTCATAGTCCCATGGATAGAATGTGTCTCATCTCGATCAATGTCAACTCAATTGTTACTATACATCGACGTGACTATTTCATTGAATTCATTGTTAAGCAAAAGCCTGACATCATGCTTTTCACTGAAACCCACCTTAATTCATGCCACTCCATGACATTTGATGATTTTGAATTCGGAAGAAAGATATAGGGTAAGCGGTAGAGTGGGAGGAGTGCGACCGGTATATTGGATGGAAGACCCTATTGATTCTAAAATATTGATAAAGTCGAATTTTAAAATCTTTGAATTTCTTGAAGTGTCTGTTATCAAAATTCCACTACCAGGTGGGGATGACCTCTTCGTTATCTCTGCCTTTACAACTGGTCGAAACGTTCTCCAGTTCAAGGAGGAGCCCAATTTTTTATTTGAAAAACTCGAATTGAACCAGCTGCATAATTATTATATTCTTGCTGGTGACCTGAACGCCAAGCATACATGATAGCTGAACGCCACCAATAATCCAAGAGGTGTATTCCTGAAATCGTGTGTAACAGAGAATCAAATTGAATACAGGTGCAACCCATATGGGTCAAAGTTCCGAACAGACCCTAGAACAAATTCATTGGGACCTCTGCGTTGCTGATGCAAGACTTGAATTTAGCTTTAACAGTCCTTAACGTAAACTACAAGTGCCTCTTTACGATGGCGATCATAACGCAATCGTAACGGAAATCAATCATCAAAGAGATGAAGTCTTCCACATTCTTGATCAACATGAAAATCATCGGTTGAATCAAAAAAAAAAAAACGGATTGGGGAAAGAAGTTTAATCGGGATTACCAAAAGCAATGTCCTCCTTCTGATGATACCAACACTTACTCAATGGTTCCTAATGACAAGAATCTAATTAATGAAGAAATATGTCTCTATTTGCCGAAGTTAGAAAAGCTGACGTTGGATACGATTGAGAAAGATTAAACATTAAACATCGAAACTATATGGAAAGGTAGGAATCACCAACCGTCGCAAGATTTATCGATAATTTTTGAACTACAACTATCCCTCATTGGTTTTGTTGAAATTACACCTGAATAATGTCCACAAATTAATCCATTCATATTTGAGGAGTTAGGTCAGCAATCAATGGGGGGAAAACTGAGAGGTATCAGCCCACAGGACCCAAATGGCGTTTTCACGAAAGCGAATAGCTTATTCCGTAAGAAGTCTCGAGTGAAGGTATCGAATCTTGGAGTTGCTAGTGATGAGATAAATCTTGTCGATAGGGCTGGTTCTCGAAATTGATAGTAGGACTCTGGATAGAAATGGAAACGGAATTATATGTGATGGATTGCAGAAAGTCGCGCTGATTGGAACTCATTTTGAATGGGCTCATCTACCAAACCCTGAGAGGGAACCAGATACTTTCAGAGGTCGTTGAAGCAAAAGTTTGTGACCTCAAATCAAGCCTGAACGGTGGATTAATTCTTCATTCAAATGAAACATTAACACCTAACCTCATACCGAGCTTGAATCTTATTGATTATATATATATTTGGCGAGGATAAGCAACAAGAAATCATGTGGTACTGACGATATTCCATATATAACTCTCCGACATTTGCCTGAGGTGGCTATTAGGAATCATAGCATATTGTTCAACAACATGTTGAGCAATTCATATTTCTCAAATGAGTGTTAAAAAGCCAAGGTATTTCCGATTTTAAAGAAAGAAAAAGAATCTTCGTCGCCTAATCAGCTTGCTGTATAACATCAGCAAGGTGTTTGAAGCAAGACTAAACAAAGCAGTAAACGTCCACATTGAGAAATATGAATTGATGCCGAATTGCCAATTTGGTTTTTGTGTCAGGTGTTCGACAATACATGCAATAGCGAAAGTAACTTCAGAAATCTGTTGGAAACTCAATTATAGAGAATGTGTTGCAGTGTGGCTCATTAATATGGAAAAATCCTTCGATACGATGTAGTTAGATAGATTAATTTTCAAACTCCTTCAGAAAAGGTTTCCCAAACACCTTGTTGCCATGATTTGTTGTAGCTGATGGAAGTCTGACGACAATGCACGACTTCAAGATCTTAAATTGTCTACAGCAAGGAACAATTAATGCGCTCTTCTAAATATTCATTCAAAAGCTATTGAACGTCTCGCCAACGCGATCATTGGTAGCGTTTGCTGATGATCTGATCTTTAGACGGCAAACCGAAAAGCTACAATAGTTCAGAGCAATCTTCAAATAATCTTTAATGATGTGGAGCTCTACACTGACAATTGGCGAATGAAAGTCAATGCGCAGAATTTTGTTTCGGTCAACGCTGAAGTGGACCAGTCAACGTCTGAAACGTAATTGGAAGGATTTCCACATTATGGCTGATGAGGTTAGTTCAGAAACGAGTTCAACATAGATCCTGTGTTCGATACCTTGGTCTTCATCCCGTCAAGCACAAAAAGTAGTCATGGCTCCTCGTCGACTCTTTCATTCAGATACACTGATCACAAGGTCAAAGTTATCTGTTACAAGACCCAGTTTCGACATATGGATGTCGGATCTGGCACAACCAAAGTGCTAGTACTATGGAAAGATTAAGAGTTTTCGAAAAAAAATATCTCCGTGCATGTACTGGTTTGTACAGAAAGCCTAAGACGGATTGGAAACACTATGTATCGAATAGAAGAATTTATCAAACTGCTAAAGTTACGAAAGTCAATATCTTCATATTGAAACTTCTTCGGAATCATATCGCAAGATCTGTAACTGTGAGCGAAAACGCCTAGATTTCACAACCGTTCCACCCTACAGACGGGTATATTGAGACTTGTCTCGCTACTGGCTTCGTTCCTCCAGAAGCATTCGTGTACTTGGACATGAATCGATATGTTTTTGATTGTGACGGTGTCCCAATCATATACCACATATATAGACGGGCCACCGATAAAAAGATAAAATTTGAGTTCATGAAATCAACAATTCGAATGGAGATACTCATTTGCTAGACTCATTGAGGCTAGTCGAGCTGGGAGGGTGCAATCTAGGTATTGGTGGCTGAATTACAATCTCTAAATTACTTGTGGTTTTATTTTTGTTTTATTTTTTGTGTTTTTCGTTTCTTAGTTTTTGAGTTTTAGCTCGATATTGCTGCATTTAGTGTTGTTCTTTGCTTATATTAAAAATGAATTTGTTTCAATATTTAAGATTGGTATATGTTATATTTATTATATTAGGCTTAGAGATAGGTTTAACGTGTAGGTTAGGAATATTTTGATATAATTTTATTAATATAAGATAAAGGTTTTGATTGAGTTTGATGAGTCTTAGGTTAGAACATATTAGATGTAGGATAAAAGTTGACTGTTGTGTTAAAATTATAATTAGTTTTTGAAAAGTGTTGGTTAGTTTTTCTCCTTTTTCCATTGAAACATAAAATAGACAATAGTTTCAATTAATTTGAATTTAATACTGTTTATGATTTAGAGACCCATTTAGGCTATTAAGTCTTAGTATTTTGATTGTTTGAAATTTGCTTTATATTCTTCAAAAATTTATAACGATTCGTATTGAATAAAGCGCTTTTGACTTAGACGTTAGCAAAAACCATTGGCGCGGTACTCTACAAGTCCATGCAACCAATAGCGTAACCGACGACGTAAACATTATGTTCAAATCAATTCCAAATGCGAAGGAAGCATTCATACGGCTGGACTCAGAAGTCTCCTCGTCAATGAAACAAAAACTAAATTTATGACCCAAACAAGGAATGACATGCCTGTATGACAAAACTTGACCCTATCAGGCTGCAACCTGGAAACTATGGATAGCTTCCCATACATAGGAGTTCGTCTTGATTGAAAGGGCACAGAAAAGAATGAAATCTAGAAAAGGATAAACGCAGCAAACAAAGCCTACTTCTCTGTACTTCCTATGCAAAGATCCAGAGATGGTCACAGGGAAAATAAGATTCGCATAAATAAGTCACTAATAAGACCTGTGCTGCTGTATGGATTTGAAACTTCGACTCTGAAACAGAAAAGGCCCTGGACGTATTTGAACGTAAAATGCTCAGGTGGATATGCGACCCAGTAAATCATGGACCAGCACCGTGAAGACTTGTTACAGTAACGAGCTGTATAATCTTTATGACGTCCCACCTCTATATTCACATACGTAAAGCATCACATGTGGAGAGAATAGAAAAGCACAGGCTCCCTAGAAGAACGTTAAAGGGTAATGCGCAAGGGAAACGTCCAGTTGGGAAATCGAGGGAACAATGAGAAAATTCAATCGATGCTGACAGCAGATACCTGAAGTGTTAGGTACACGTTACAAAATTAAACGGAGGAATTCTGTACAATGCATAGACGTGTTAAAAGCTGTATGTATAGGGTTTTCCATTAAGGACATAAGAATAAATAAATAAATTTCAATAAATCGATTGTGAGGCGTGCTGTGTGGCTAGTGGCATCGTCTTATTGAAACCACATATCGTTGATGTCAAACTCATCCAATTCTAGCTACAAATAATCTTCCAAAATAACACGATAGCGCTCTCCATTGACGGTAATATAGCGGTCGTTTTCATCTACGAAAAAATACGGCCCAAAAACACCTCCAGCGTGAAAACCGCACCAAACGGCAATTTTTTGCGGATGCAACGGTGTCTCAAGAAGTACATGTGGGTTTGTTGCTGACCAATAACGTATATTTGGCTTATTAACAATACCATTGAGCCAGAAATGAGCTTCATCGCTGAAGATGATTTTTCGATAATAGTAATTAATACTAATTTGTAATAATTTGCAAACGTTGGTGGCTCGTGAACTTTACCATGATGAAAATGGGGCCTTTTTGCTGCAATTTGCCGTTGAATCGACCCAGTAATTCGGCATAGTAGAGCCCTGTGACCGTTTTGCCCTTCTTCAGGTAGTCGTTGCAGATGACACCTTGTGAATCCCAGAAAACTGTAGCCAACGCTTTTCCTGCCGATAGGAGAGTCCGCCTTTTTCAGAGCTCGATCGCCGGGTTAAGTCCACTGTTTCGACTGCTCCTTAATTTCTAGTGTGTACCAGTGAAACCATGTTTTTTCGACGGCCATAAAAGGACGCAGAATTTTATGCAGGATATATGACCCACGTGGTCTTTTGAGATGCCTACTGTCTCAGTTATCTCGCGTACTTTCAATCGACGGTCTGCCAATACGAGCTCTTGGATTTTTGTCACGTTATCCTCCGTGGTATCGTTTTCGGGGCACCTGGGCGAGGCTCATCAAAAACCGACGTGCGACCACGTCGAAACTTGCTAAACCAATTTTTAACAGTCGCCTTCGCAGGAGCATACTCACTATGCTCAGCATCCAAGCGGTCATTGATTTCACTGTGGGATTTCCCTTCCAAAAACAAGAATCGAATCACCGACTGATTTTGCACTATCTCATTTTTTCTAAAATCTGCGAACACGCCCGCTTCTACACGCGGTTAAAACAAAGCTACTAGTCCGATTCGGTTGAAATTTTTACAGTAGCCTATGAGAATGTACTACACGATAGTGAATCTCTCTAGCGATAGTGGTGCGGTCAGGCTGGGTACTTATTGGACCGCCCTCTATGAATAAATGAGATATAAAAAGGATCTTTATGTCAAGTCATCAGGAGGTTTATGTCAATCGAAGTCCAAAGAACGATAGAAACCTTCATAGTGATCATGTTTATTGAGAACTGTCACAACAGAAATTATAACTGGCTGTCAGTATAAATTCCGCCAAAATGCTTTTGGAATTTCCGGTAAATCACACGTCGGGGAATTCGAAAAAATGTTGTCGGGAGATCAGAAAATTACTTTAGAATTGCGTTGCGAACGATTCAAGTAGTTTTTAATTTATAAATACACAAAAATATACCCTACAGTGTGCTGACCAACACTAAATAATGTGCCAACCCAGCACGATTTAAGGGTTTTATTGCACGGGAAGGAGAATATACCTATTCCTTTAATACTTTTCATAGATATAAAACCGTATCCTGATTATTTTAGGGCTCCGTCAAATAATTTTATTTTCCAAAGGATACCGTCGCCTACAAATTTTGAGAATCACTGCCTTAGAGCAATGGAAAGAAATCCATTATGCAGTATAACTACTAGAATTATAATGGCTAATATTTCAGCTCCCATTACTTACGGATTGAAACTTTCAATTCGTCAAGCAAAATTTCATGTAATGGGAATTGAATGGGTAACTAATTATAAAATAAAGGAACAGATTTAGACACCGAAGATGGCGAATCTCCTAAACGAGTATGTAATAAAACACCGTTGACAAAGAACGACGGGAAATCATTCCGAAATAACACGAAAGGAATCAATTAACTCCCATCCTTGCCCTGGGGCTTGTAGATTTACACTTCCCTGGTTTTGGATGGGTTAAAATTAATCCTCACTCTCTTAGAACTAGGGGATTATCACAACTGCACTGCCCTCAGCAACATTGAAATATGGATTGGGGCCTCAAAATTCCGCATCCCGGCTTCGATTACGGATGGATTTTCAGGTTGTTCGGGCACATTGATTTCATCCTCATCAGGTTGCCAATTGTTTTCGTAAAGGGACGCCAATCGTTGAGAGCTGTGTACGTGACAGCCAGCTGAAGTTACATTTAGAGTCAAATCTGAGCTTGTCTCTAAATGTTGTTTGCCTCCATCACATGTTGAATCCCTACTCAGCATAACAGCGATCCAACCACTGAAAGAGTGATGGGTGAACACCAAGTATATGCCTCATTTCTTTAACCCTGCAGTGGTTGCGCATGAAAAATCACGTAACAGGTCGCGTGGATTACAATTGTAATCGAATTTAAAGCGATAAAAATATCTATTAAAGTGTAAAATATCTATTAAAGTGTATTTATTTTGCTGAAAATCGAATAGAGCAACAATTTTTAATCCAGTTTATAGAAAAATAAGTAAATTGACTTTTTATTATTTATTTTAAAAATAATTAAAACAACTTCAGCTTATGTCTACTTGAAAATGGAACATTAATTATAAAATGGAATCTGAAATCAATTTACATTGTTATTTTGAATCTAATCATTGGTTTTCAAACAATTTTGAATGATCCGGGTAAATTAAATTACAACATGTAGTGCACAATCGACGAGTGGTCTTATTGCGCGATCTTCCACAGTCGTAACAGCGACCCACTCCATTGGTTTGCACCAATGCTGAGGTAGATGGCAGAGCTTCAGCTTGAGGAAGCTCTAAGAAATCTTTAATTTTAAAAGTCAGACTGCACGGCAATGATTTTTGTTTCAATCTCCTACAAGCTAATGGTTTCATCCATGCCAAAGAGAGAGCAACCAGAAAGTTATGGCGAGTTATTCGTTCGAAATTTTTGTTGGCTGTGTAAATGCATAATGCATTCAAAGCACTCAGATTGAATAAGTCGACAAAAACCGTCATAGGCCAACGTCTCGAATTCCTGGATACGTCATAGATTAAGCACATTTTATCCACCAAGTCTACTCCATTCTTTATACGATCATAGTCAGTGATCATTTCGGGCTTTCGGCAATCTCCTGTGCTGCTATCAATCTTCCCATCATTATGCTTTGTGGACATAACGATCACTATTTTATTTGGCTTTGATATACAAGACAGCATTAGACAAGGTTTGTGAAACCAAATTTTGAGGAATTCCCGATTATCTTTTCCTACGGTGCCAACCATAGTAGTTTTGTTTCTCAAATGTTGTTTTGCTACCTGCAGTGATGAAAACCAATTATCCATTGAAATGTTTCGATTGCTTTTAGGATTGGTCGAGCTCTCATCACTACATCAGCGCGTTCGTAAATCTTCAGATTGTACGTATATGGGTAATGAACATCGACAAGAGCAAATACCGTTATGCTATACTTAGAGGGTTAGCTCGGAATACTCGTATATTGCCTGAATGAACAGCGTTCTCTTAAAGCCAGAAGCTGTTCGTCCAAAGCCATCTCTGCGCTTTGATTGAAGTACTGATGAAATTTGGCAACGAGTAGCTCAAAAATTTCTCGTACAGGAGTTAACTTATCAAAAATAGCACGATCGGAGCGGTTACAGATATCATCGAATCGTAGATTTCTGAGAAGAAATTTGAATCGTTTCACACACATCGTCAAATAGATTGCATCGATACCTGTGTGATTCCTAAGTTCAAATATTCTGTCAGAGCTGGTTCGGCCTAATTTTAATGCAGCAGCTAAATAAAGTATACCGGAAAATCCCTTAAATTCTATTCCATCAGTTTATTTTGTATCTCTCTCCCTTGTGGATGTATCTTGGGTCCGCGCTATTTTTAGTTGTTGTATTCAACAATTTATTCAAGAATTTCGGCTTCCACAAATCGAGATACACTATCCTCTGCAGTAATTTTACTCCGCGCCACTCCTTTAGATCTAGAAGGCACAACAATAAAAGGTTCACTGCGATTCCTTCCCTTATTCAATGGAATGCGTTTAGACCAGCATGTGGTATCAACACCAGTGAAACATTCATCTTCCTCTTCGTCCTCCTCTTCGTCTTCGTCTTCTGCCAGATGGCCAACACGCCTTGCCCCTAGATGGAGCTTCATTTCCCCTCTAAATTCAGGTCTTTCCCTCTAAATTTTTTTGTAGTCGCAAATTCAGTTTTTAACAAACGTTCATATTTAATATATTATACGTAAAATGTAATATAAAAGTGTGATCACAGTGTCATTACGGTTGATATCATACATTAAAATATAAAGTAATATTCAACTACGATCACAACATAGGTACATGTGACGCACTGCGAGGCACTAAATATTTTTCATACACTCAACTTCCCGAAACGCATCCAAAACCTCATCAACCAAATCACTTTTGTAAACATTCTCACTCGTGAAGCATACGCAGCTTTCATTTAAGCATCTAACTCTCATTACCGCATCAGCTGTTGTGATAGCAATTTTGCTACGTAATTTGTTTTTTATCAGACCAATGATAGAAAATGCTCTTTCCACTAAAGCATTCGAAAAAAGTAGTGACAACATTGAAGTTGCAAGTTTAGAGATGTGTTGGAATCTACCCTCTCCGTTGGCATCAGTATATTCCATGACTTTTCCCCAGTATTCACCCGATAATGTTTTGACGTTTTCGATGTCCAACCTATGAAGCAGATTCCACTCTATTACAGCTTTATCAACAACATTGCTACAAACAATTTTTTCGAATGCTGCAGCAATGTGAGTAATATCTCCTTTGCAAGGCTTGGAAGCAATTTCAGGGCTAAAAACGGCAACATCTTGAAAAATTGCTATGTTTCGCGATACTCTTTTTTGAATTTCTTCCACTTATTCAATAAGGAAATTCCGACATCGACTTTTGATGTCAAACAGTTGAGCCGACGAACGCAAATTAGAAGAAGCTTTATATATAGTCGATGCAATCTACAGGCATGAAATAGCGACGAAATTGAAAAGAACATAAGTCATTTTTACCAGCTTTTTCCAGTTGCAGTGGAATTACAATTTTTTAAAGAACTGAGTAGAAGATATCATTCAAGTCTTTTAAAAGTTTTAGAGGCTCTGCCGAATCGGACTGGAAAGATTTGTTTGTATTGATGACATCTCTCAAGAAAAAACGCAAAAAATATAAATACAATTTGTTGCCAACGTATCGATACATTTGATAAAGCGTATCTGCTTTCAAACCTGGATCTCCGCATTCAGATAACTTCGCTTCTTCGAAATATAACTTTAGGGTATCCTATTAGTCCAAAATTGTTCCACTTGCATACAGCCGTGCTAACCATCTAGTACCTGATAATTTTGCTATTTTTAGGTCTTTGTAAAAAAAATTTGTACAAAGACCTACTAGTTTCGCGACCTGTCTGTCCGTCTGTCCGTCTGTCCGTCTGTCCTTCCGTCCGTCTGTCCGTGCGTCACAGCTGATTTCCTCAGAAACTATAGAAGCTAGAATGCTCAAACTTTGTGAAAAGGTCAAAAGTGGTTGTCTCTCAAAAGTTCAGGCCTTAACAAAAATTTAAAAAATGTTTAAGGGGGGTCCCCCCTAATAACGAATTGGCCCTTAAAAATTTTTTTTCATCAAAGGTAGTCGAGTGGGGTATCAAATGAAAGGTCTTGATTAGAAATTTTAGAATCTGAAATAAAAAAATCATTTTATAAATTAGGGGGTCCAGGGGAAGGCAAAATGTACCCAAAATGTGTGCCCCCCCCCCTCGCGATTCGACACCTTTCAGCCGAAAAATCTGAAAATTATCACGAAAGTGGACCTTTATGAGTACAAGGGCAACAAATACCTTAGAAATCGAAATTCGCTCAACTTTGTTAATAATAGTATGATTTGTAGATTTTACATTTTTGCCCATAAAATCAAAACCGTACCTTTAAACTTCTTGAAACTTCGCAATTATATAGATTGATATAAGATATATAAGTTCACAAAATTTAATTGAGATCGAATCATAATCAAGTGAGTTATAGCCATTTCAATTATATGGAATTACACCAACAATAACACGTGTTTATGGTTGATATAGGGTTTTCCAATAAGAGGTGTTGTTTTGATATTAAAAGAAAAATGCCACTTTTAATACAAATGATCGAATGTTTATTTCATTATAAAGAAGAAGATCTGCCGTTAATAGCAGTAATTAACATTGAGCAAATAACCACTACTACACGCTTACAGGACCATATCCTCTTCAAGAAATTTTCCATAACCAAATCGCAAAGTGGTTGCCCTATGTCCTCGATAGCCTCACGAATTTCATCTTTGAGATCTTGAATCGACGCTGGGCTATTGGCATAGGCCTTCCCTATCACGTGGTTCCAAAGGAAGAAGTCGCAAGGTGTTAAATCAGAAGATCTATTCAAAATAACACCTATTTGCGTTTTTTTCAATCTTTATTTTGACGAACTCCGTCATTTTTGACGTTTTGAGGCATTCTTGTCAATTTTTGGAGTTATTTCTTCTTATAACACCTCTTATTGGAAAACCCTATATATATTTAAAATTGACTTAGGCACTTTTATTTTCTTTCAATTTTCATGAAAATTTAAGGAATAGTGTTCAATCGGCCAAGCATTCAGAAAAATTATTTAAGCTAGATTAAAATGGCGGCTGCACTGTGCTTATAAAAGAAACTGTGCATCTTTTGTATAAATTTGAACGATTTCATATCTAAGTATTGGATGAATAATTCAAGTTATCGACTCACGCCATTAGAAAATTAGTTTCTAACCCTAGGATGCTTACAAAGACCTTCTGTTAGAGCACTCTCCTGCATACTCAACTTGTTTTGGGAGTATTTTCATTCATAATTTTGAACAAATCAGCGTATTTGATGTTCATCATCTTAGTTTTTGAAAACCAATTATGGCTCTCTTTGACTAAAGTTTCTAAATATTTTGGCAAAATATCGCACGCTTTCTTCGCACAAAAATGTAAGGAATGACATAAACATTTAATTGTTATCAAATGAGGTATCTCCTTAGTCAGACGAGATGATACTGAATTCACAGGAACGGCCATAGCATTGGCTCCATCAATTCCAATCCCAATCACATTTTCTAATTTCAAATTAAATTATTATTGTGCAATAATACTATTTGTCATTACCTCAGCAATTTCCGATTCTAGTTCTAGCAAACGGTAAAATTTCATGCAGACTTTCTTATCTTTTTTGCTAAAATAACGAATCATGATGCACATAACTTTTTTCGCGTAAACCATAGTGGTTTCATCAATAATCAATGAATACACCGACTTACAAATGTCTTACAGCAAATTTTCCAGTAAGCATGGTGAAAGAACGTTGAAAATGAGATCTGAAAAAAAAAGAAAAAAAAATCAACCTTTATGTTAAATTTCATATATGTAACATATCAAAATTATAAGCCTAGAAATTTGTTTAGTAGATATAGCGACGTAAGTGTGCAATTTGTATCGGTGCATTTTGTGCGGTGGAGTTTGATTTTTGATAATGTCTCAGAACCAGAATCCAGATCACTTATGACAGCCCTTAGGTGGTCGACTGTGTTTATGGAACAGTGCTCAGCTATAAAAGCAGCGATCTTCAACTCTACCTGTTTGCGTTTTTTTCAATCTTTATTTTGACGAACTCCGTCGCTTACAGGACCATATCCTCTTCAAGAAATTTTCCATAACCAAATCGCAAAGTGGTTGCCCTATGTCCTCGATAGCCTCACGAATTTCATCTTTGAGATCTTGAATCGACGCTGGGCTATTGGCATAGGCCTTCCCTATCACGTGGTTCCAAAGGAAGAAGTCGCAAGGTGTTAAATCAGAAGATCTATTCAAAATAACACCTATTTGCGTTTTTTTCAATCTTTATTTTGACGAACTCCGTCATTTTTGACGTTTTGAGGCATTCTTGTCAATTTTTGGAGTTATTTCTTCTTATAACACCTCTTATTGGAAAACCCTATATATATTTAAAATTGACTTAGGCACTTTTATTTTCTTTCAATTTTCATGAAAATTTAAGGAATAGTGTTCAATCGGCCAAGCATTCAGAAAAATTATTTAAGCTAGATTAAAATGGCGGCTGCACTGTGCTTATAAAAGAAACTGTGCATCTTTTGTATAAATTTGAACGATTTCATATCTAAGTATTGGATGAATAATTCAAGTTATCGACTCACGCCATTAGAAAATTAGTTTCTAACCCTAGGATGCTTACAAAGACCTTCTGTTAGAGCACTCTCCTGCATACTCAACTTGTTTTGGGAGTATTTTCATTCATAATTTTGAACAAATCAGCGTATTTGATGTTCATCATCTTAGTTTTTGAAAACCAATTATGGCTCTCTTTGACTAAAGTTTCTAAATATTTTGGCAAAATATCGCACGCTTTCTTCGCACAAAAATGTAAGGAATGACATAAACATTTAATTGTTATCAAATGAGGTATCTCCTTAGTCAGACGAGATGATACTGAATTCACAGGAACGGCCATAGCATTGGCTCCATCAATTCCAATCCCAATCACATTTTCTAATTTCAAATTAAATTATTATTGTGCAATAATACTATTTGTCATTACCTCAGCAATTTCCGATTCTAGTTCTAGCAAACGGTAAAATTTCATGCAGACTTTCTTATCTTTTTTGCTAAAATAACGAATCATGATGCACATAACTTTTTTCGCGTAAACCATAGTGGTTTCATCAATAATCAATGAATACACCGACTTACAAATGTCTTACAGCAAATTTTCCAGTAAGCATGGTGAAAGAACGTTGAAAATGAGATCTGAAAAAAAAAGAAAAAAAAATCAACCTTTATGTTAAATTTCATATATGTAACATATCAAAATTATAAGCCTAGAAATTTGTTTAGTAGATATAGCGACGTAAGTGTGCAATTTGTATCGGTGCATTTTGTGCGGTGGAGTTTGATTTTTGATAATGTCTCAGAACCAGAATCCAGATCACTTATGACAGCCCTTAGGTGGTCGACTGTGTTTATGGAACAGTGCTCAGCTATAAAAGCAGCGATCTTCAACTCTACCTGTTTGCGTTTTTTTCAATCTTTATTTTGACGAACTCCGTCATTTTTGACGTTTTGAGGCATTCTTGTCAATTTTTGGAGTTATTTCTTATGTTTTAGTCTTCGCATGATCTACGAGACTTTTTTATACGCTGTATGATTTTTGAACAATACAAACAGTACGCGCGTGAAGCATTTCTCATCTGCTGCTTTAACCAACCTTAATGAAAACATTTTTGGTCAATTTCGCTCGGCATTAGGCCCACTGATTCTACTCGTTCTTTGAAGCCAATCTTACCTTTGAACAATGGTTCGCTTTCCCACGATTTAATATATTTTGAGAATAATTTGGAGTTGACAGAACAGGAGGCACTTTATCTACATTTACTTTGGAGAAATCAATCTTTAAATGCCTTTTTTAAGGTCAATCAACACAGCACACTCAAACAACACTATGCACGATTCACATTGATCAACCACCGTCGTTAATTGTTTGGTATAAATGTACGCTTATTATTAAACGTAGGACAGACGCTATGATAACCACATACACTCAACTTCTCGGAACGCATGCAAAAACCCGTCAACAAAGTCACTCTTGTAAAAATTCTCACTCGTGAAGCATTTGAACATATTTTCCGTATGTGCTGTACATGCTACAATTCAAAACTCATTCTTAGAGTTACTACGCTATAGTTACGAAAAACAGGTCTAGTAGTAAAAAAATTTGTACCAAATTTTTTTTCGAACCCCTCAATTTCTCGCTAAATTTTCCCCCCAAATGATTTGTCCCCCTAAAACTCTTACCAAATGAGAAAAAAACCCCTAAATTTAGGGGGGAACCCCGTAATCTGGCAATACTGAGTATGGAATACTCTATTTCACCTTCCGGGGAGGAAGTTCCTTCATCTTGCTCCGAGTCTGTTTGGTGATCCTGCTCCTCTAGAACGTCTTCTTCGTCGTGGGAGCTCGCATCGTCTTCAAAATTGTTGTCGCTACCCCTACCTTCATGAAGCCAAGCTTCGATTTGACTTACACGTTGTTCATCCATGATTTTTTCTTGAAAAACAATTGTATTATAGATATTAATATGCGAAGACCACATTAATTGTTTCAATTTTGTCAATTATTTTTGAGAAAATAATTTTTAATTATTTTTAGGGTTTTGTACTAAAATACAAAACCCTATTGCAATCACGACCTGTGTCCGTCTGCCCGTCCGTCCGTCCGTCTGTCCGTCCGTCCGCCTGTATCTCACAGCACTTTTTCTCCGAAACTATAGAGGCTACAGCAATAAAACTTTGTAGAAAGGTCGGAAACGGTGACCTCTTGAAAGTTCAAGGGTGAAAATTTTTTTCAAAGGCGTTTAAGGGGGGTCTCCCCATATAGGGAGGTGACCCCTCAAAAAAAAAATTTCACCATTGGTAGTCGAGTAGGGTGTCGTTGGAAAGGTCTCAATGAGATCAAAACAAGTCTTAAAACTGCCTTATTGTTAAATGTACGAACTTTTCGCGTACCCCCCCTTCGCGATTGGACACCTTCCATCCGAAAAATCTGAAAAAAATCATGAATGTAGGCCTCCATGAGTACAACAACAACAAATACATGAGAAGTCGAAATTCGCTCAACTTTGTTAGTAATAGTATAATTAATCGATTTTGTGTTTTTTTGAATAAAATCTAAACGATACCTTTAAACTCAATAAAATTTTGCAAAGAGATTGATCTTTTTTGAAAGTTTCATAAAGATCGAATAGTATTTACCGAAGTTATAGCGATTTGAATTTTCCTGTATTACTATGGAGCAATATGCCCTGTATTACTATGGAAACATATGGCTATGGAGCCATATGCGCTTTTTACCGACTTAGACACTACAGCTTTGCTAGAATTTGCATGAAAATTTCAGGAGTGATAGGTATCATGAAAATGAGTACATACAATTGAAACAAGTCGAAGAGGCAGGAGAGAGCTCCTAGCTAAAGGGCTTTGTAACCATTCTAGGATTCGAAAAAATAGGCCATGAATCGATGATTACAGTACAGAGAAGTGGCCCCTGAAAAAAAATTTCATGAAAGGTAGCCGATATGAGTATGAACTGAAAGTTCTCTATGAGAGCTTTTCAAAACAGTTCTTAAACTGACAGTTTTTGCTTCAGTGGGGGCATAGGGGGGGGGAAATACATGAAAAATGTGTTTCCTCCCTCGCGAATGGACACCCGTGATCTAAAAAATCTGAAAAAATTATCAAAGGAGATATTTATGGGTATAACTATAACAAATACCTCAGAAGTCAAAATTCGTTCAACTTTGTTAATAATAGTATGATCCTCGAATTTCACATTTTCTCCAATAAAATCGTCTTTGACATGTTTCTTGATTTTATTCGTTGCTGGTTACTGCATATTGTAAGTTAAGTACAAAACCCTTCTGACATGAGCATAGGTCTGTCTACCCAACTTGTTTTTATTGCCGTAAGCTAGTAACAACTAAAAAGAAAAAAAAAAATGTTTGCACAAAAATACTCCCGTCATTGGTCGCACGGATTACAATAGTAATTCACGCACTTTACTTACCTCTTGACATAAAACTTATATGCGACTGGCACTTGAACTGAATGGAATGCATCCTTTAGACATTCAACTTTAAGTACTAAACAAGTCAAAGGATTAGTACACTCATGACTTTTCAGGAAATCCTAACTATTTAACAATGGTTTACTATTGTAATCCGCGTGACCTGTGCAGCGTTAAAGCTTCATTGCGTGCTTTCCTATTAATGCATCAAGCCGTTGAACATATAACTTCAAATAGTCGTATCGTCTGGGAGAGTATTTTCCATCGTATGTCTCGTAAGAAAAAATGTTCAAATACTGACCTAGTAATTCTATCCTATTCTTTTATCCTAGCGAGAAATAATCTTTATAGTCATTATAGTTCTACACCACCGGTGAATGAGATAGTGCGTTGGAAAGTTACATCCCTTCCTGACTTTCAGTGAAAGTTTGGTGACATTCGGTTCAGTGGAAGCGAAATTATTGCGTCTAAAGTGACAGTATGTTTTTGTCATCGGTACAAAAATGGGTTTCGAACAAAGAGCTAATATCAAATTTTGTTCTAAAATCGGTGAAACGTTTACAGAAACATTTGAATTGATGAAAAAAGTTTATGGCGATGATTCTCTATTTCGTGCCAGAGTTCATGAATACTGCGAAGGAGGAAGTTGGCGCTTATTGCATGATAATGCATCCTCTCATCGATGCACTCTTGTGACTGATTTTTTTAACTAGAAATCGCATTTTAACCATCAATCACTCACCATATTCGCCTGATATGGCGCCCTGTGACTTCTACCTATTCGGAAAATTGCATTTGGCCATGAAAGGAAAACGCTTTGCGTTCGTAGAGGGCATCCAAAAGGCGTCTACCGACATCCTGAAGATGCATAACATCAAAAACCGTTAGCCTACAAATATGACATTTATCACAGTACTGAAAATGAAGGAAAGGCGAGATTATGGCTCTAATTGCCCTGTATCAATGCTAGTATGATTCTTTGATATCATGGTTACAGCTGGTTAAATGTTATTCTTAGAATTTTATGCATCTTTTCCACGAAAAGATATTATTACAAAGACTAACGATTTTATATACCCAATAGCGCTCTAACAGGATTATAAATTTTCCTGAATTTTGTGAGTGGTATTAGCATGTCAAGTGAAAATTTCGCGTTAGAACTCAAAAGTGAAACGCGGAGTCCTACTAAGGAATCCTTAAATATTTTGTCCTTTGATTCTCATTAAAAAGACTCCCCAAGTTTACGCTTGAAATAATTATGAGAAATATTTGAAATCCAAGGCTACATCTTACGTTCCATTAACTTTCAGCATTTCCACGTGACAGCGGAATAACAAGTACATAAAAGCAAATAGAATATTTGTACCCTTCGGTCGCATGTCAGCTGTATGTCATTTGCCATCTGACTCACCTCAATCAATTCGTTCCGCGCAACTAGTGAGTAGACTTAAATCTCCCCCTCAGTTTGGCGATATGCAGTTTTTATTAGCACTTTACTACCATTTTCTTGCAGACGAAGTTTATTTGCGAAACACTTTGAGGTAGCCCATAAACGAAGTAATCAATGTCGGAAATCAAATGGGGTGGTTCACGCTCTGAAGGGCAAATTGCAAATTGATGTAGAGAAGGATTAAAACTTGAATTTACTAAGGAATATGAAGATGTGTCAGGGGCAGATTTCAGTTGTTATCGTCGCCATGGAACTCCCTATATAAAAGATTTTCATCTTATTGGTTCAGCTCAGAGATATTTTGAAAAAAGTCATAAACGTGAATTCCGACACTTTTTGCAACCCTTCGAGTAAAAATCAAGATAACTGGTGTCTGCGAAAACAAAAAGAATTTTTCCGAGGCTTCCAATTAATTCTTCCCTTCCCTATAAATATGTTGGCAAAATAATCCAATTGTGTTTCGGACGAACATATTTGCTATTCGACTCGGTGTATGGGGTGGAATGGAAGTGCTAGTGCAAGCAGAATTTCAATTACGTCGGACAATTAACAAAGGGAGTATGTTGATAGATATGAACTTGAAAGAGGAAGTGACTTCACACGCAAGAATTCTTGTTGGCGAATGAACTAGGGAGATGAAAAGAAAAGAATGTCCGGAAGGGTGGAGAAAATTTCAAATCTTTGGACTAGAATGTAAACATGGGGTCAGTTCGGTGCGAATAAAATGTTAAAACTCCAGAAATAAAAGAAAACAAGCACTCGAGTTTAAAAACAACAGATAAATTATTTATATCCGTCTTCATTAAAATGTTGAACTAAAAAACCAAATTTCCACAAAAAAAACTCATTAAAACTATCCTTAAAAAGGCGTTTAATCACACTATTATAAATTCATTAAACGCTCGAAAAAAAACAATTCATCTGAAGACGATTCATTTCAGCATTATAAAACGGCTGCACTACAAAAACCTCGACGTAATTAAAATAAAACAATACCCTTAATGAGAAACCTTAAAAATGCAGAGCAGCTAAATGTTAGCAATCACACTAGCAGCGCGCCAATGCGGAAGTAAAAAATTTGGAGACGGAAGTTGCATAGGTCAATGATAACTGACTGCATATAAAGATTACAAACCATTTCATAACAACGAAAATTGGAAGATATTACTTCAGCGTAGATATTGTGCAGTCATTAGCAAAAATGAAAAGATAACATAATATATAACTTGAATAGATTTTAATTTTATTCGTTTCTATTTTAGTTTCTTCTCTGTCAAACTAAACTTAAATATCAATGAGCTGAGCTACTGCCTTAGATAAAATGTTGATAATGAAGCTGCTTAATTACACTACAATGGATGAGTTAGATTGATGGAAAAGTGACTGAAAGTCGGAAACATTTGATTTTTTTGTCTTCTTAACCGAATATCTTTTAATTGTTTTTGCTATCTGTGCATCAACAGTTGCAGTCGTTAATTTGATAAAAAACGTAGTTAAAATGAAAATGATAGTGGCTTTCTAATGAATTTAATTGGTTGACTGAACAACATGTATTCTTTTGATAAATCTAGGAAATTTGATCCGCAATTCAAGTCGTTGATTTTTATTAGACCTATGGCTCTGCAGCTACTAATTTTTCGATACAAGCCATAACGAAGACGAAGAAAAATATCTTAACCAAACTCATTACGAAAATCTAGTAAATCATATTTGATGGAGGAACTTAAAAAGTGCAATATACCTTTGTGCAAAGTTGCTGCCGGACAAAACTTAATCATTTTAATATCATAGCAATACACCTAATTCGTGCATTAAAATAATTTTAAATAACGTCAGCAGCTCCTATTCTTAATAAAATTAAACAAATATATCATCTTCCGCATGGTGTAGTGGTTAGAGCATTCACCCCGTAAGCCGACGGTCCCTGGTTCAAGTCTCGTTGGCGACAACGAGATTTACTTTAAATAATCCTTCGGACGGACTATAAGTCCATTCAGTTCTATACGTGCTGGTTCAAAATCATAATATATCGCAGCTAGGTGAACGAAAACACGGCCAAAGCGTGGTACTGACAATATCACCTTGTAGAGTGCCAATACATTCGATCAAGATAATGAGATACTCTAACTATCTCTAAGCGAAGGCCCGAAAGGGGCTATAGTGTGTGACGGGTGAACATCAAAATTTCATAGTGTTACTCACCCCGAACACTACCATACGCGGTTTCGTAAGATTTAAACCTAAGCAATACCGAGCCGCACTTTATTATCTTTTTTTTGATAATCTAATAATATAACCAACAGCAAGTAATTTAAATTTTCATTCATAAAATGACTACTTGTTAGATTACGGAAAACAAGCCACCTAATATTTTTTGCCTTTTAACGTCATGTAATTAAACTTAAGTAGATAGGTCGCTTCCGATTCACTCGCCACATTATGGCCAACGCGAGCAGTAACAAGCGCCAAAAGCACCAAGGACCAACGCGAGCTCGAAACGAAACGCAATTTCTCGGCACTACGATTAAACCACACGGTAGCGGAAACTTTCGACATTCGAAGCAATCGAAATCGCATCACAAACAAAATAACATGCAACGTTGGGAGGAAATCCGAATTTGAATCGTTGTTCCCGCCATACGACCAGAGGTGTTCGTGATATGCGCGATAATTTGCGGGCATTTCCATCATTTCCCAAATCAAGGTTTCATACTGTCTGTGTT
This sequence comes from Odontomyia ornata, assembly GCA_963969285.1. Classification (NCBI taxonomy): domain Eukaryota; kingdom Metazoa; phylum Arthropoda; class Insecta; order Diptera; family Stratiomyidae; genus Odontomyia; species Odontomyia ornata. The sequence continues at coordinate 28,184,228 of OZ017739.1, forward strand.
TTCATTGATTCTACTTTCTAACATAGACTCCCAATGAATATTGATGCAGTATATAATTCGACTAATTTAAATTCGAGCCTGAGTACTGTCGAAATTTACAGGAAAACGATTTTGAGTGCGGATCTAAACGTGAAGCTGTCGTTAAAGCCGACATTCTTATCAGATCACGCACTTGCGCAGATCCAGCGGAGATGCATACATACCACCAAAGAGGAACGAGCCGAGTAACGAAGCCAGAGATGCTGCTGAGGCGGCAATGGTACGCATACCGAAAGAAGAGACTCGCGAATTTAACGCTTCATTGGTGGCAAGTAAAGTACAAATAAAGCTCGGACTCGAGGCGGAACGTAAATTAAAAGTAGCATCAGCGAGAAACGTTGAACTCAAAGATCCCGATACATCAAAAAATAAACACCTAGCATGTCAAGGCGTATATTTCCGTAGTCCACCAATCAGTGGCGAAATTTTTGTCAAGGCAGGAATGATTCGCGATGGAGAATCACTCTAAGTTAAGCGTCCACAAGTGAGGACTTTGTCGTCGATCAATCTGCGAGGACCAGACGATTTTCTATCGTGACGAAACACGGATACAACTTTTGAGTATCTTACCTCTTCTCCTAACTGGATAAAGACATGGTGCCGAAGCGCACCATTCACTTTATTCGCACAAACTCTCTAAGATCCACCACGGAAATCTAAATGAACAAAATCGCGACATTCCCGTGGAGAGATTTAACGCCCGAAATTACTTGGAACCGGTGGATATATATAAACGCACGACACTCCACGCGTTGGCATGGCAATGAAACTACTGGTGGGGACCAGGAAAACTGGGAAATATTAGCGCCGGCTCATGAAAAAAAGGAAAAGCGAGGATTATTGACGAAATCCTCATCTTGCGTCGTGATGTAAATAAACATTACTGACAGTTCGAACTGTCAGTCAAATGCATGCAGCGCGTAATGCGCTTAGTTCCCACTAGGATCGCCATCGAGTGGAACTTGTTGTGAGTGAAATCAAAGCGAGGGGAACTACTCCCACAAAGGAAAAAGCCTCTCCTGAAACATGATTTTTCCCGTGGACGGGAGGAAAACCTTAACCCGGAGGTTATTTAACCCCGGGAAAGTTAGCGCGCTTCCTCTTTGTTTGGGAGTTTTCGATCAACAGACAGAGGAATAAACGGAGCGATATTCAGCGACATTCTCTACAAATTGGAAAAGAACCCTGGATTTTGGAACAATAAATTAGGACGAGACAACTGTGGCAATTCAAAAAAAACAGGATTAAACAAATATAAGTGACTTAAATTTATTTTCTGCGAGGAAAATTTACATTGGTCGAGTTTGTGATAAAATATAGGATATTACGCAAAATCGAGTAAAGAAAACTTTAGATTTTTTTCTTTCCTTGCTTCCATATAAATACATTCCTTTTCAGCTGTGACCAGGCAGGAAGATCTGGGAAAATTAAGTAAGGTGGTAGTGTTTGGCGGGTGCAGTAAACGTTAGTGTCGTTTCAGTTACTTTCGGTTGGCCTGGTGTAGGAAACTACGAGTTTTGTGTAGCGGTGTAACAGTCTAACTCGTTCTGTGTGGTAGAGTTTTTGGAAGGTGATCTTCGCAGCTAGGTGGTGGCGAGCACCAAAACGTGCAAAAGGGAAACTTTCGCTCCAGACGGTCGTCTTCTCGTTCGCACGACCCGTTTGGAGGCTCGGAGAATCGAACGAGCGGCGCCCACGCCCGTCTTCAGATGAGTTATTTGAGTCGGTGGAGCCCCAGCTGGAGTAGCTTCAATATATCGGTGGGGCAGCATGGTAATTGGTAACAAGTGCTAAAGCAAAAATTATCTTCTACAAGAACCACTTACAGTGAGCATTTTCTTAGCCCAAATTTTGCGTAGTGCAGACTGCGACTTCAATAACTTTCTTCCATAGATCACGTTTTGACCCAATTTAGGGTTGAATAGAAAGCTATGCATTTCGGGCCAGAAAATGATGAGAATGTAAATGTTAATGTAGATGACCTGAACTGTCCCATCTATAACGATTAAAAAATTGGAAAAAATATTGCGATATAATCTAAAAGTAAAAACCCCTTGACTGCACTTTCATTTTCTTTGCTTGATTCTTCAAAATTAAAAAACGGTTCCATGAATGAAAAGTGGACAATCTTTGACTGCACCTTTATTTCCTAAGCGTGGTTCAAAATTTCAAAAAGTTTCTGTGAATGTTTTCCCCAGTATTGCGCATAATTTTACATTGTGTCGTTGCAAGAAATTGCGAGGCATTCTAAAACACTTTATTTTTGGATAATAGGAATAAAATCCGACCAGTAGGCGACATAAAACCACTACCATACTGAACTTACTGATTCCATAATGCCGTTTGGCAGGTATATATACTTTCAAATTGAGATTGTTGCTAGGATGACACTCCCTGTAGCGCTGATACAAATTTCCTTAAAGTCGAAAAGTGTCAAGTCATTTACTAACCTTTTTGAATTTTGACGCAGAGTTAATCGAAAACGCTGAGTTTTTCCGAGTAAAATGACTACCTAGGCACTGTAGCACATTTTATCACTCTTAAACACGGAACTTCTGTTTCCGATTCGGATCATCCCCTAGGCTCTAGATAACATAGCGATCGTTTTTCGAAACTTTGGCCTCTTCATATGGCCCACGATACCTTGGCTCCAATTTATGGGACTCCCCGGTTGCTGCTGGTATGTTCCGAATAATCGCTAAATCGCCTTCTTCGTATGAAACAGAAGTCTTATTTTCCATCGTTCCTTTTTGGTCATGATACGTTGTGCAGCCTCCTGGCGATTTCGCTCATCGACGGTTGGTTATTGTCATTCATATCGTTCTGTAGTGCTTGGATGATACGACCCGCTGTTACCTCCCCCAAACGGAGATCAAAAACTATCTTATTGGGTGTGAATCCGGTCGTCAAGTTGATTTGGGGATGGAGTGCCCATTGCCAATTTGGCAGAAGCTAACCTCATGTCTTACTATCCGTCGCCGTACATCGTAGATATGACAATATTGATTGGTTAACACGCTCGATTTGTCCGTGAGCGCGAGATGTTCTCACAGCCACCTTCACGTGATGAATATCATATGTTACCCAATAATCCTCGAATTCTTTTGATGTAAACGCCGACCCTCAAGCGCGTATGATATGGATCGGTAATCCAAAATATATATATGTATGTAGTCCATGCGGAGCAGTGAGTTAGGCACACTGCTTGCGCACCAATGTTTGTGTCATCGGTACAATAAAGAGACTCGAACAAAGAGCTAGTATTAAATTTTGTTTTAAAATCGGTAAAACGCTTACCGAAATGATGAAAAAAGTTTATAGCGATGATTGTCTATCTCGTGCCAGAGTTCATGAGTGGTTTACACGTTTCAGAGATGGTCGTGAGGACATAAATGATGATGAACATACGGGCCGCCCAAAATCAGTGATCACCGAAAACTCCATCGAAATTGTGCGTGAATTTATCAAAAATGAGCCGAAATCATCGTTGAAATTCATGAAATCGGAGTTGAATTTTTCCAAAACATCGATTTATCGCATTTTAACCGATCATTTGGGCTTTCGAAAGTTTCATGTAAGTCCACTCTTGGGACTGATTTTTTGACTAGAAATCGCATAATAACCATCAATCACTCATCGTATTCGCCTGATATGGCTCCCAGCGACTTCTACCCATTCGGAAAATTGCATTTGGCCATGAAAGAAAAACGCTTTGCGTCCGTAGAGGGCATCCAAAAGGCTTGTACCGACATCCTGAAGGACATTCCGGTCAATGACCTGAAACATCTTTCGAAAAGCTTTTGGATCGCGCATAACAGTGTATCGAGGCCGGAGGAGACTATTTTGAATAAATAAACTCGAATTTATCAGAACAAAGCACCTGTCGTTTCTATTTTAGCTCAGTCTCGTTTATTTTGGAACACACCGTGTATATTTTCGAAGTTGGACTTAGAACGGGCTTACCATCAGATCTCGATGGCCGAATCCGACATCAAAAAGATAGCCGTTACAACAACATTCGGGCTTCTTGAATATTTGGTCATGCCTTTCGGTCTAAGAAATGCCACACAGACCTTCCAACGGTACATGGATAACATCCTCTATGGACTGGAATTCGTCTACTGCTATGTAGACGATATCATCATCATGTCAGACAATGCTGATCAATATTGGGAGCACCTCAGCATTGTCCGTCAACAACTTGAGCAACATAATCTGCACATTAACATTGATAAGTGTGCATTCGGTCAAACAGAGATAGAGTATTTGGGCTACGCGATCAACAGCAACGGTTTACAACCAACATAAGAGCGATTAACTGCGCCGCTTAACTTAATGCAATCTGAGACCATCGTTGAACTGTGTCGAGTTCTTTGGGCCTGTGACTTCTATAGACGTTGTCTAAACACTCAGCCCATCATCAGTCATCGTTGAACGCTTTCTTAAGCAACATCAAGAAAAACGAGAACCGCAAAGGTCCTTGGACATCACACACGAAATTAGAATTCCAATTGTGCAAACGCGACCTCGCAACTGCAACCTTACTTGTCCACACGGTACAACTTCAAAGTGTCACTGCCGCATCCGACACTGCTTAGGAAGCGGCCTTGCAACAGCACAATGGCGAACACTGGCATCCACTTGGCTTCTTCTCTCGTAAGCTGAGTCCAACGGAAGCTAGATACATCGCGTATGATCGCGATTTACTAGCTATTTATGTCGCCATCAAGTTTTTTAGGCATATTCTCAAGATTCGGCATTTTATTATCAAGACTGACCACAGGTCTTTAATCTACGCATTCGCTCAAAGTCTTGACAAAGCCAAGTCGAGACAATTGAGACAGTTGGACTTTATCTCTAAGTTTACGATGGAGATAGTCCACATCTTCGGCGCAGAGAATCTGGTAGCCGACGCCTTCTCCAGAATTAATACTCTCAACATGCCGTTCACCTTAGAACTAACTCAACTAGCCGAAGCTCAACAAGAAGACGACGAGCTTCGTGTGCTCCTGGACAACAGCGAAAACACTGGACTACAACTAACAGTCCATTCAATAAGTCCGTAGGATGACACATAGATAGCGTTACAAGAATTTTTTCCATATTTTTTATTAGTATTAACCTTCAAACGATACGTGTATAAATTCCACAGCAATCAGATATTGATTCGGGAGTTATAGGGTTTTGTGTGAAGCAAATTTTGCTATTGAAAAAATGGAAAAAAGTGAACTTCGAGTTTTGATAAAGGATTGCTTTTTGATGAAAAAAAAATACAGTGGATGCCAAACTCTGCTAAATCGAGACAAATGGTAGAGACGTGGATTGCTGAATTTAAACGTGGTCGTACCAGCACAAATGATTCAGAGCGCTGTGGACGCCCAAATGAGGCTGTTATTCCAGAAAACATAAAAAAAATCCGCAAATTTGTTATGAACGACCGCAAATTGAAGGTGCATGAGCTATCTGACACTGTAAAGATATCAGATGGTAATGTTTTTACAATTTTACACGAACATCTGGGTATGCGAAAGCTCTGTGTTCACAGTCGTACAAAAACAACAACGCATTGATGCTTCAGATGAGTGTTTGGCGCTGTTAAACCGCAATAAAATCGAATTCTATCGTCGATATGTGACAGAGGATGAAACATAGCTTCACTATCAGTCAGCTGAGTAGACAGCAGTCGACGAACTGAATCCAAAGCGAGCAAAGACGTAACAGTCGGCCAGTAAAATGATGGCGTCTGTATTTTGGGATTCGAACCGAATAATCTTCATCGACTATCTCCAAAAAGGAACCACCATCAACAGCGACTATTACTGTGCACTTTTAATCGATTAAAGGCTGAAATCGCAAAGAAACGGCCGCATTTGCCAAAAAAAGTGTTTTTCACCAAGACACTGCACCGTGTCACAAATCGATGGCAATATTAAATGAATTGGGCTTCGAATTGCTTACACATTCACCGTATTCTCCAGATTTAGCCCCCAGCGACTTTTTCTTGTTTTAATTATTGCCTTAAGTCTCCTCCTTATTGCCTTAAGTCTCCTCGGCATTGATTTGACAAGGTTCCTGGTCACATTCTTCTATATCAAGTTCCACTCTTCCTATATTGCTGATTTTAAAGCCGCCTTGCTTGAGCCATTCCTATTTCGAACCCGCTTGTCTAAAACATCGCACAGATGCTCTATAGGATTAATATCTGGAAATGGTGGGGGTGTTTTCAATACGCTGGGTGTATTATATAAGAGCCAAAGCCGACTATTCTATCTATCTCTGTAGTATGCTTTGGGTCATTATCGATCATGACGGTAAAATTGTTCAATGTCCCCATTTTCTCCCCACTCGGACCCATATTATCCTTCAATAAATACTAAATTTCCAACCCCAGAAGCACTCATGCACCCCCACTCTAAAACAGAACCTCCTCCATGTTTTACTGTTGGACATAAATTTTCCTTCTCCGTGTTTGGATTTCTCCATACCATACATTTTCCGTCGTTGTTAAAAATATTGTATTTACTTTCATCTGTGAATATCACTCGTCCCCAAAACTCTACGGGCTCATTTATGCACATTTGAGCAAACTCCAAGCGCTTCCTTCGATTGGCCTCACTAATGAAATATTTTCGCCTAGCTGTACGACCAGGGTATTCAGCCGATCGTGAGACATTCCTTACGTTTTTCGCCGACACATCAATGCCTGCAGTTTCTAGAAGCTCAGAAGAAATTCTTGGTGCACTTATTTTCGGGCTATCCCTGACTTTTCGAACGATTTCACGCCGCTTGTGATCATTTAGAATACGAGGACTGCCACTCCGACGCTTGTTTTCAACTGTTTTTCGTTCTGGAAACCTATCAACAATGCCTTGTATGTTAGATTTAGGTCTTCCAGTAATATGAGCAATTTCTCCCAAAGATTTGCAATGATTATGCAGCTGGATGATGAGCTTTTTCTCCTCTTGGCTAGCTTCTTTCCGTTTTGGGCTCATTTTCACTAACTTTCACTAATTTTTCACTTAAAGAACGAGACACTATCACTGAAAACAACAAAATCATGTCGGATCTTCCTGCTGACTGACCAGCTGTTGATATTTCCGATAGAAGTTAATTGAATAAAGGGTCCCCTAGAACATACTGCGTGCGAAGTGCAACCGTACGAACACTTTTTGTGCGTCTTGATTTAAGAATGGATCGTAGTAGTCTTTGCGTATGGACGTCTTGTAAATCACTCCTGTCAAAAGTTTTCAAAAATTAAATTAATTTTTTAAAAAAACGTTAGTCCGAAGTTAATTTTTATCGGAAAAAATCTTATATTGTTGAACTACTCAGAAAATTTCTATCGAATATTTTTTACTTCGATTGGTAACGAAAAACAAATTACCAAAGAAAACTTCGCCGCTGGTATGGAGGAGCCCGACGGCTTCCCACCGTTGGGGCAACCTGGGGAAACGACGAATACGAAACTGGCGATCACCAAGAGAAAACATAACGAAGAAAACTCCGCAGATGGAGGGTGCAAGCTGCAAATAATAGCGGACAATCAACAAATGGCCAAATAACAAAAAGAAAATGATGAACTAAGGCTAGAGATACAGTCCTTCAAGGATCTCTTCAAGAAAGGGATGAAGCCTCAAAAGACGCAGCCGCAAAATCAATTGCAACAGGTAACAAAGCCGAAGAAAAGTGCAAAGCAAGCAATTCCAGAAGAAGTTCTAAGTGCTGGTCGTACTAACGAGAGCCAAAACTATTTTGCAGCGCTGGAGGGATTAACCGAAGAAATGGAAATTGAAGAAAACATCGAAGGTAGTTCTAATCAAGATAATGACTTAAATTTTATTCAATATTTAAAGAACAAAATAAAGAGAAAAAACCAGCCCGCAGTTATGCTGGTTCCTCTGAAAAAGCTTCCAACAAGACAGAAAACGTTCCGCCAATCAACGTGTTCGGACAAAGCGGGAAAGATATGGTTCGGCTATTGGCAGCCGAAAATAAACAGGCCAATTTCGAAATCAAAAGAGTTAATGTCGAAAAATTAACTATAAGGACGAAATCACTGGTTGATTTCAAGCCAGCCAAAGATGCGCTGAATTCTGGGGAGATTCCTATACCCCAAAAAGTGAAAAGAATCAGACCTTTTTGTTGAAGGGTTTGGACTGCGGAGAGGATACGGTCGATCTTCTTCAGGTGCTCAAGGAAACTGCACCAGATATTGATTTTGTTTCAGTCAAAGCCTTTGCGACAAGAAGGTCGACCATAGAAAGGAAGGATTTACCACTTTACCCGGTAAAAATTGCAAATAAGAGCAGTCCAAGTGCCCTTCAACAAATAAGGTACTTGAATTTCAGAGTGGTGAGGTGGGAACGCCTCCAGAAAAGAGAAGACAACCAGTGTTACCGGTGTCAAAGATTTGGGCATTCGGCTGCCAATTGTGCCATATACTATCGGTGCGTTAAATGCAAAGACGTTCATGCTCCCGGTGAGTGCAAATTGGCTCAGACGGAGCCTATAGAAAAATTATACTGCATTAACTGCGGTATTTTTGGTCACCCAGTATCATATCGAGGATGCTCCCGATATCAAGATGCAAAAGTTAAATTTGCTCTAAAGCAAACACAAGTACACCGTAATATCATACCTTCCAACTTCGTCAAGCCCGGAGTATCATTTGCACTCGCCGCTAGAGGACCAGCAGAAAAAGCTGGAAATAATGTAAATAATGTAATTGGCAATAATGAAAAATTTACCAGCAACTTAATTCTTTATCGGAGAGAATCTAGGTCTTTCAAATGCCTAATAATAACTTGTCATCCAGTCATATTTCCATGAATAGGCTTCGCCTCATATCGATCAACGTCAACTCTATCGTTGCTATGCATCGACGTGATTATCTCCTTGAATTTATTGTTAAGCAAAAGCCTGACATCATACTTCTCACTGAAACCCACCTCAATTCATGGCATTCCAAAGAATTCAAAGATTTTGCATTCGTAAGAAACGATAGGGTAATAGGTAATGGGGGAGGTGGCACCGGGATATTGGTTAGAAGACCCTATTGTTTCCAAAATATTGAAAAAGTCGAATTCAAAAACTTTCAATTTCTTAAAGTGTCCGTCATCAAAATTTCACTGCCAGGTGGGGATAACCTCTTCGTTATCTCTGCCTATGCAACTGGTCAAAATGTTCTCAAGTTCAAGGAGGAGCTCAATTCCTTGTTTGATATACTCGAATTGAACAGGCTGCATAGTTATTATATTTGTGCGGGTGACCTGAATGCCAAGCATACATCATGGCTAAATGCCACCAATAATCCAAGAGGTGTATTCCTGAAATCATGGATAACAGAGAACCAAATTGAATACAGGTGCAACCTATATGGGTCGGAGTTCCCAAAATACCCTACGAAAAATTCATATTTGGACCTCTGCATTGCTGACGCAAGACTTGAATTCAACTTTAATAGTCCTCAACGGAAACTGCTGGTGCTTCCTTACGATAGCGACCATAACGCAATCGTAATGGAAATGAATCATCAAAGGGATGATGTCTTCCTCATCCCAGTTCAACATGAAAACCATCGGTTGAATTTCAAAATAACAGACTGGGGAGAGTTTCAAAAGAAGTTCAATCGGGAGTACCAGTAGCAATGTCCTCCTTCTGATAGTGGCAACTCTTGCTCAATGGTTCCTAATAACAGAAATCTAACTAACGATGAAATAGAGCTCTATTTGTCGAAGTTAGAGGAGCTGACGTTGGAAACGATTGAGAAATTAGTCCCCAAGATTAAACATCGAAACAATATGGAAGGATATGAAACACCAACCATCGCAAGGTTGAAAAGATTGAAAAGCCTTCTTCTCACTCGCGTCAACTATATTTATCGACGATTTTTGGACTACAACCATCCCTCGTTGGCTTTGTTGAAATTACACCTGAAGAATGTCCGGAACTTAGTCCGTTCATACTTGAGGAGTGAGATCAGCAATCAATGGGCGGAAAAACTGAGGGGTATTAACCCACAGGACCCAGATGGCGTTTTCGCCAAAGTAAATACCATATTCTGCAAGAAGTCTCGAGTGAAGGTATTGAATCTTGAAGTCGCTAGTGATGAGATAAATCTTGTCGATAGGGCTGGTATCGAAATGGATAGTACGACTCCGGATAGAAATGGAAACAGGATTATATGTAATGGATTGCAGAGACTTGCCCTGATTGGAACACATTTTGAATTGGTCCAACTGCCAAACCCAGAGAGAGAGGAAATGAGATATTTTCAGAGGTCGTTGAAGCAAAAGTTTCCGACTTCAAATCAAGCCTGAACGGCGAATCAATTCTTCATTTCAATGAAACATTAACATCTGACCTCATACCGAGCTTGAATCTTATTGATTATATTGTCAGCTATGAAGACTTGTGTTTCATATTTCGCAGGATAAACAATAAAAAATCAAGTGGTACTGACGGTATTCCAAATATAGTTCCCCGACATTTGCCTGTGGTTGCTATTAGGAATTATTGCATATTGTTCAACAACATGTTGAACAATTCGTATTTCCCAAATGAGTGGAAAAGGCTAAGGTATTTCCGATCTTGAAGAAACGAAAAGAATCTTCATGCCCTAAAAGCGATCGCCCAATCAGCTTGCTGCCTAACATTAGCAATGTGTTTGAAGTGATACTCAACAGAGCATTAAACGCCCACATTGAGAAATATGAGTTGATGCCGGATTGCCAATTTGGTTTTCGTGCCAGGCATTCGACCATACATGCAATAACGAAAGTAACCTCAGACATCTGTTGGAAACTAAACAACAAAGAATGTGTTGGAGCATGTCTCATTGATATGGAGAAAGCCTTCGATACAGTGTGGTTAGAACGACTAGTTTTCAAACTTCTTCAGGACTGGTTCCCCAGACACCTTGTCGCCATAATGTGCAATATGTTATACGGGAAATCATTTGTTGTAACTGATGGAAATCTGACAACAATGCGCGAATTTAAGGTCTTGAATTGTCTACAGCTGGAAACAGTTACTGCGCCCCTGCTTTTCTCAATATTCATTCTCAAGCTATTGAACAGCTTTGGTTTTAAGGTCTCGCCTACGCGATCATTGGTAGCGTTTGCTGATGATCTGATCATCTATACGGCAGACCGAAAAGCTACAATAGTTCAGAGCAATCTTCAAAAAATGTTTAACGATGTGCAGCTCTACACCGACAATTAGCGAATGAAAATCAATGCGCAGAAGTGCGAAACAATTTTGTTTCGAACAACGCTGCAGGGGGCCAGTCAAGACCTGAAACGTAATTGGAAGGATTTCTACATTATGGCTGGTGAGGGTAGTTCAGAACGGGTTCCACATAAATCCTGTGTTCGATACCTCGGTGTTCATCTTGATCAGTATCTGTACTATACTGAACATGTCAAAATCATGCTCGGTAAGGCACTAAAAGCTCTTCGGCGACTCTTTCGTTCCAGATACATTGATCAAAAAGTCAAAGTTATTTGTTACAAGACCCTGGTTCGACCAGTTTTGACATATGGAGGCCAGATCTGGTACAACCAGAGTGCTAGTACAATGGAAAGATTAAGAGTTTTCGAAAGGAAATGTCTTCGTGCATGTACAGTGGTTTGTACAGAAAGTCTGAGACGGATTGGAAGCACTATATATCGAATAGGAAAATTTATCAAACCGCTGAAGTGACAAGAGTCATCTTCATATTGAAACTTCTTCGGAATCATATCGCAAGATCTGTAACTGTGAGTGAAAACCCTTGGATTTCACAGCCATTCCACCCTACAGACGGGTATATTGTGACTTGCCTCACTACTGGCTTCGTTCCTCCAGAAGCATTCGTGTATTTGGACATGAATCGATATGTTTTTGATTCTGACGGCGTCCCAATCATATATCACATATATCGACGGGCCACCGATAAGAAGATAAAATATCCTCCGAATCTGAGTTCACGAGACCAACAATTCCAATGGAGATACTCATTTGCTAGATTCGTTGAGGCTGGTCGAGCTGAGATGAAGCAATCTAGGTATTGGTGGCTGAATGACAATGTCTAAATTATTCGTGTCTATTTTCTGTTTTTGTGTTTTTTTCTCGTTACTTAGTTTTTAGTTTCATCTCATTATTGCTACATCTAGTGTTGTTGTTTATTTGTATTATAAATTAGGTATAGGTTTCAATATAAGGTAACGTTTTTTTTTTGATTGAACTTATTTAGAATTAGAGTGTAACATATAAGGTATAGGATATAAGTTCATTGTTGTGTTAGTAATATAAGTAATTTTTGAATAATGCTGGTTGGTTTTTTCTCCTTTTTCCAATTGAATCAAAAAATATGTAATAATCTTAACTAATTTAAATTTGCTAGTGTTTTTTTTTTTCATTAAATGTGTTTAACTGATAACGCATAAATTTAGAGAGCCATTCGAGCCATTAAGTTTTTCATAGTTTTATTGTTTGGAATTTGCTTTATGTTCTTTTTAAAATTTATAACGATTGGTATTAAATAAAGCGCTTTTGACTTTGACTATGAAGGTCGCGGAACCGTGATGATTGGAAGAGGTTAATTCTGGAGGCCAAGGCCTGACTTGGGCTGTCGCACCATAGATGATGATGATGTTTGGTACGACCAGCATGCGTACGCAGACTTTTTTCAATATGTGTATATCGTGTAATGAATTATGAAATCGAGATTATTTTCACCAGAAATATAAAAATACAATTTTTTTAGTCAGGATAATATAAATTAAATTGATTGAAATAGACAAACCAAATCCAAAATTTCAAACATCTGAATTCCTGTTTTTATTACGTTCAATCAACTCATATTGCATGAAGGTTGCTACGTTATTTAATCACTCAACAGTATTTAAGCCTTATTTAATATCTCAAATGTTATTGCGACTGATTCGACTTTGAATTTCAGAAAAATGCAAAAAATAATCTTTTCGTATTTATTGAGTGTTTATATTTCTTGGAACATTTTTTTTCGTGAAAAAATGATATGAATATCAAGAAATAAAATGGTTTTTCTTCTCTTGTTTTATTAATCATCTGTGCCAAACCATCGCCTTGGCCACTGAATTCTACTTTTTATTATCTTTTCTAAATATATTTAAAAATAAAGCTTTTTTTGCATTCATCTTTGCACAATGAAACGTGATGTTTGCACTTGAGATTTGAAAATTTCTTGACATATATTTTATGAACGTAAATTCGCGATGCGAAAGTCTATTAGAAAAAGATAAAGAAAGTTAATTTATTGAAGAACGTTCTTTTTTTTTGTTTTTTGAAATCTATGAAAATATTAATTATGCCTATTATCACACAAATTATTAAGAATAGAATCTTTGTTTGAAATTTTTTCGAAAATTTAACTGCACCATTCCATTTAATAAAGTTCAATAATTCGCTTCAATAACAAAATTATAATGAAGCTATTACCGACCTCATTTTTTTCAATTTCATTCAATAAACAAATTGCTTTATAATCCACCGCTAAAATAACAAATTTTCATCTGAATTCACTCGAAGATGATCTCAACCGATTTTCAGAAAAGTTCTAAGCATGAAAAGATCTGTTTGAAAATCTCTAAGATTATTTTGCTTCACAATTTTATTCGATTTCTTATTGCACTTATATTTTTTCTTCGATTCATTCAATTGATTTCGATGTACGACGGACGGCGACGAAGACGACCTTGAATTTATAGATTAAGAAATCATTCTTAACAAGGTAGACTGCTTTTATAATCGGCAGAACTGTAAGTACTCGTACACGTTACAAACGACTTGCTCCCGCGGTAGTGTAGCACTAGTAGGCGAAGAAAGAGTACCATTAAAGCGATTGGCATGTTTACATTTCTTCGGAAATGGATTATTGACGTGAGAAAGCAGTAATTCATAGACACGAGTACTTAATTGTAATGTATAGTAAATGAATTCCTTGCGATGACTAAGGTGACTATATTTTCGCACTTTTGATTCGGAAATATGCAAAGGAGGTACATTAATCATTATGGAATGTATTTATAAACCTTGTAGTCGCTGGTGCTAATTTTAAGCACGCCTTAAGGTTATTTCTGTTTTCTCAGCAAATTAATTATTATTGGTCACATATTGTTGACTTTAATGAGGTGTCAAAGCTCCGCGATGTTCACCGTCATGTATATTAAACGCGAAAAAAATTGGTATTTAAATGATTTATTAAATTTATTCCTTTGCATTTTTTCCAGCTAATATCCACACCATATCAAAATGACATGAATTATGTGTTTTTCTTGCTTCTTATCTTGGAAAGAAGCGTAAAAGTAATGTTAACTTATCTTTTCTCGTAAAACTGTTGCTTTTGCTATAAAAATGCTAAGCTGACTTTCAAGGATTTTCGGTCATTCTGAGATACTGTTGCTGCTGTTTTCTACTGTTTGTCTCTGCCACAAACTTAAGCCGCTTTTAATATCGTATAACGATGATTTCCTTTTCAGAGCTCTTCATTACGAGCACGTGTCGATTTGAAAACCAGAAAAGGCGATTACTTCCAAGTGTACCTACACACCAACAGAAAATGAAAGGAAATTTTTTCCCGATTCCAAGTAAAATTTTCCCAATTGATGGCGAATTCTATGGCAACGATTTGGGGTTTTCAAACGAAAAATAAATAAAACAAGTTGGGTAGACAGACCTATGCTCATGTCAGAAGGGTTTTGTACTCAACTTACAAAATGCAGTACCCAGTAACGAATAAAATCAAGAAAGATGTCATGTTCGAGGATCATACTATTATTAGCAGAGTTGAAAGAATTTTGACTTCTGAGGTATTTGTTATAGTTATACCCACAAATATCTCCCTTGATAATTATTTCAGATTTTTTAAGATCACGGGTGTCCATTCGCGAGGGAGGAAACACATTGGATGGAAGGTGTCCAATCGCGAGGGGGGGGGGTACGCGAAAAGTTCGTACATTTCCCCTTCCCCTGCCCCCCTCGGTACTTGTAAGGCAATTTTAAGACTTGTTTTGAAAAGATCTCATTGAGACCTTTCCAATGACACCCTACTCGACTACCAATGGTGAAAATTTTTTTTAGGGGGGTCACTTCCCTATATGGGGAGACCCCCCTTAAACCCCTTTGAAAATTTTTCCCACCATTGAACTTTGAAGAGGTCACCACTTCTGACCTTTCCACAAAGTTTCATGGCTGTAGCCTCTATAGTTTCGGAGAAAAAGTGCTGTGACATACAGACGGACGGACGGACGGACAGACGGACACAGGTCGTGATTGCAATAGGGTTTTGTATTTTAGTACAAAACCCTAATTAAGGAAACATTTCCAGAATGACTCGTTGAACTTTTCATGTTATATTGTATTATCCTTGGAAAACGGATATATTCAAAGGTGAATGCAAAGGTTAAACTCTGGTCAATGTCTACAGCGAAATTGTTTTTCTTTTTAATATTCTGTTGGAAAGTAATAATGAGTTGTGCCTTGTAGGATTCCAACACTTATGAATTTACTTTAACGCCCGTTGAAAATGAAATCTTTTAAACAGGTGAATTTGAAAAATTGGTGTTCATGAAAGGTTTCAATTAAGGGGTTAGGTGGGTTTCAGAGGGTAAAAATAAGCGTATTTTCATCATTTTTTTTTAAATATATACAATCATATATTTCATTCAAACAATTCAGCATATCGAAGCAACATATTTAGAGACTATTTTGTGAAATTTTCATGTAAAAATTCCGAAAACTTAGCCGTTGACAACTCATGTCCCGTGACGTCTCAAAAAAAGTGATCTTGCCGTGGACATCATAACTCATAATTGGATTATCTAAAATCAAAAAACTAAAAATATTTCTTTAGTATATATATAAATCTCGTTATCGAACGAAGGAAAAAAAATAATATTGAAATTTGAATTTTTGACAGACTTAGAAAAAAATAACACATTTTTCGGTTAAATTTTCGCCATATTTTGGCTTGAAAAAATTATTTATTATAAAAAAAATGATCGTTCATTAGGTAGATAATGTTATTCCAAAAATGTGTGCGAAATTTGAGCCAAATCGGTTCATAACTTTTCGAGAAATCGCGTCCACCGACTTAAAAAATAGAGTTCTGAGATAAACGCGTTTAAAGTTTTGAGTTAAAATAACATGCGAAAAAAAATTTTTTTTTTCAAATTACATCGAATCATCGATTCCGGCACCATAAAGCAAAGTTCCTGCTGCTGTGGCAATATCCAGGGCATCCTTTTGTTCTTGCATGTGTCGAATTCTTGCTTCACGAGTCGTAGCGTCAGCTTGCATTTCGGCAATGAGTATGTGGTTCGCATCTTCATTTCGGGCATAGTCATGGCTGTTTCGGCCAAGCTTGAAGTCCATGCCATGCATAAAAAGCAATAAAGCGGAAATTCCTTCGTTGAAAGTTCCAGCAGCGACACATGCAGCAATTTCTACTATTTTTGAACCAGCAGGAAGTATTTTTGCAGTAATTTTCCAAATTAACTGGTTCAAACTTTCATTATTGTTTTGTGTAAAACAACCAACACACCTCTCCAAGAGCTCTTCTTTGCTGAGTTCTTCATAAATAGGCTTGATAGCTAATGAAACGTCACTTGGTAATGGTTCGTAGTCATGTTGATATGATGACAGAGTGTTCATTGCTGAAGCACACTGCCAAGTGCACCATGAGTTAGGATCTTTTGGACAATTTTCGTGCTGTGGGTTTTTGTCTGTGGAGATATAGTGATAATAAGTTGCCCATATAGCATCTCTCATATTTTGCATCGAAAAACAGTTTCTTCTTATAGCTAGGCCATAATAAACTGTCAACTTATCAATTAATTTGCCTGTAAGTTTGCCTTTGCCAAACAGAATTTTTTTTCTCCTTACTTTACCTGTCTTAGTTTTAGATTCTTCTACAGTTTTATTGACCAAATCACGTAATCGCTTGCCCATTCTCTTCTGCACATGTCCTACGCATTCTTTTTTATTAGGGTTTTGTAAAATAATTTTACAAAACCCTACTAAAATCGCGTCCTGTCTGTCCGTCTGTCCGTCTGTCTGTCTGTCCGTCCGTCCGTCCGTGTGTCACAGCAGTTTTTCTCGGAAACTACTTGAGCTAGAAACATCAAATTTTGTATGTAGGTGTAAAGTGGTGTTCTCTTCAAAGTTTAGCAACAAAAAAAATTTTATAAGGTATTCAAGGGGGGTCTCCCCATATAGGGGAGTGACCCCCCGAAAAAAAAAATTTCATTGAAGGTAGCCGATATGGGTATCAAATGAAAGGTCGTGATGAGAACTTTTCAAAACAGTTCTTGGTTTGGCAAAGTTTGCTTCGAGGGGCTTACAGGGAGGGGAAAAACACGAAAAATGTGTGTCCCCCCCCCCCCTCGCGATTGGACACCTGTGATCCGAAAAATCTGAAAAAAATCATGAATGTAGGCCTTGGTGAGTACAACAACAACAAATACGTGAGAAGTTGCAATTCACTCAACTTTGTTAGTAATAGTATGATTTATCGATTTTATGTTTTCTTGAACAAAATCTTAACGGTACCCTTAAATTCAATGAAATTCAGTACCCAGATGACTATTTGTAAGATTGATCTATCCTGAAAGTTTCATAAAGATTGAATCATATTTAGCGAAGTTATAGCGGTTTGAATTTTCCTGTATAACTATGGAACAATATGCGCTGCATTTATTACTATGACAACATATGGCTATGGAACAACATGCGCTTTTTACCGACTCAGACACCAGCTTTGCTGGGATTTGTATGAAAATTTCAGGAATGATAGGTGTCATGTATATCTTTGAGAATCGGTTCAGCTAGTGGTATCAGTAATCGTAAAACAAAATAGTGGTTGTTTTAAATGCGAGGAATGAATAATTTTCCCAACTTCAACGTTTAAGGTGCATGCTTTGAACACTTGATTCAATTTTATGAATGACTGAAGATGAGTACCTACAATTAATACTCATAAGTGAAACAAGTCAAGGAGGCGGGAGAGAGCTCCTAGCAAACATGCTTTGTAACCATTCTAGGATTCGAAAAAATGGCCCATTAATCGATGACAACAGTACAGGAGAGTGGCCACTGAAAAAAAAAATTCATCAAACGTAGCCGATATGAGTATGAAATAAAAGTTTTCATGGGAGCTTTTCAAAACAGTGCTTCAGTGGGGGCACAGGGGGGAAATACATGAAAAATGTGTTTCCTCTCTCGCGAATGGACATCTGAAATAATTATCAAGGGAGATATTTATGAGTAGAACATTAATAAAAACCTCAGAAGTCGAAATTCCTTCAACTTTGTTAATAATAGTATGATCTTCGAATTTCACATTTTCTCCAATAAAATCATCTTTGACATATTTCTTGATTTGATTCGATCTGGTGACTGCATTTTGTAAATTGAATACAAAACCCTTCTGGCATGAGCGTAGGTCTGTTTACCCAACTTGTTTATAATAAAATCATCGCCATAAGGTTTGGCATTAAGAACTCCGGAATATGTTTTGGACTCCCCGTCACCAATATAATTTGAGTACCGTAGACCAAATTTTTCAGAAGAGCGTTGAAACATCGCAACGATTAATGAAACTTCCATGTTACCAGCTGGTCCTTGGTGATTGGCACTACATTCATTTTTGGCAAAATGATCTTCCTTCCACTCATCAAATTCTACTGTGTTCAGTTTTTTTCCACACTTCGCATAATTTACAATATGAAAATTTTACAAAAATATCCAATACTTTTCCGCTATAATAACCAATTAACGAAGACACACCGTATAATGATGAAAAACCTCGGTTTTTCCAAGTACCATCACCTGATACAGTTACATCTATCGTGTTATCAATACCAGTTTCATTACGCGTTAATTTTTTTTCTTCCTCTGCAGCCGATGAAAGAAGCGTTTCAGCAACCACCAGAACAGATTGATGAACTTTCTGAATATAAAAATCATATGTTGACTTATTCAAAAAACGACTAGTCATATCCATCAAACCACAGAATTTTTTACATCCGGCAAGTCCTAAGCCTAATATTTGCATCACATATATAAACCTACGATTTATTTCATAAGATTTACCGATTTTTTGACACGATAAAATGGATCTAGGCAGACATTTTTCACACTCTACGATAATTTTGAAACCAAGGCCAAATTTCACAGACTGTTTAAAATCCACTTTGCCATTACACATTTTTTCCACTCCGTTTTCATTTATTATATTAGAACACTTCGCGAAAGTAGATAGTGTTGAAAACACTAAAAAAAGTCGATGATTGCATACTGCAGAGTACCGTCCTCTGGCACGTCTTTATCATGTTGACTTTTAAGTTTTTTCGCCGACGTGCTGGTAAAAGATTCGTCATCTATCTCCGTAGTTTTCGGATTAAAATATTGATTTCTTTTCTTTGGTGTATCTTTTCTTAGACCAGTAGTTTGTCTAACAGATCTTGTAACCTTACTCATATTTTATTAATATTAAAAATTTAAAAACACTTATAACCTCAAATCAACCTATTGGCTCAAGAAGCAACAATAAACTAACAAAATATTCAAAACTTGTTTGAGTTGCCTTTGAATTATAAAAGAAAGTAGGAAAGGGCATCCTAACAATAGCTAAGCAGCTGCTTCTGTATACCTGCGAAGCGCTGCGCTGACGTGGCCTGATGGGCGGAACTTCCGAAGGGTAGATCTCCTAGAATTTTACTCGGATCGATTTGAAATTTTAGGAGAATATTCTAAACATATTGGACTATTTAATAAGACAATCGATTTTTTGAAATTTTCAAACCCACGTAACCCCTTAATCGCAATTTCCTGGCAGGAGTACAAACGCAATCCCTCGACTTTGTGTACACATTCTACATGTTCATGTGGAATACCACGTTCGATACATAGTTAAAAAATGGGACTGAACTGTGAGTTACGTAGGTTTTGGGAGGCAACCGATTCTTTGTGCTGCATGGGCTGCCGAATTGAGTAAGGAAAGCAGTATGTGAAATGAGACGTATTTTGTAATTGGTCCTGACAGTAATTTAAAATTGAAACATTTTTTAAACGTAAATTGGAATTATGAAATTTTATTGGCAAATATTTATCGCCTGTTTCGAGTCAATATTCCTCAAAAGAGACTGCTCCTTGAATGTGTTCTTTCCATTTCAAGGTCAAGGTCTGTGTGGCATTTCTTAGACCGAAAGGCATGACCAAATATTCAAAAAGCCCGAATGGTGTTGTAACGGCTATCTTTTTTATGTCGGATTCGGCCATCGAGACCTGATGGTAAGCTCGTTCTAAGTCCAACTTCGAAAATATACACGGTGTGTTCCAAAATAAACGAGACTGAGCTAAAAAAGAAACGACAGGGGCTTTGTTCAGACAAATTCGAGTTTATTTATTGAAAATAGTCTGCTTCGGCCTCGATGCACCGTTTTGCGCGATCCAAAAGCTTTTCGAAAGAGTGTTTCAGGTCATTGACCGGAATGTCCTTCAGGATGTCGGCACAAGCCTTTTGGATGCCCTCTACGGACGCAAAGCGTTTTTCTTTCATGGCCAAAGGAAGCGTTCAAGTATTACGTAACGCAATTTTTGAAGATTTCCTCTGTCCCCGGGTTTGCTAGCCACTCAGATTCTTTATCACTGGCACCTGGAGTGCAGACGAAGACGGTTCTGGAATTGTTATGCCACTTGCATCAACTTCGTCTTCGTTGACCCAGTCAGCATCCTCAGACGATGTTTCATAACGACGCACAATGCAGAGAAGCTCATTTGCCCTTCTGGCAGCAAGGTGCTGTGGCCGTACTCTAGTTTCACAATGGTCTGGGACAGTCTTGCCATGCACGTAACGACAGTGTATTTGAACACTTTTGTGAGATGTGAAATAGATCCCACAGGTTGGACATACTTTTTTCTTTAGGTCGGATTGTACAGATGGACAAAAGAAATCGTAAGGCATCTGCTTGAACCCTTCTAGAGGAGGTGACAGATAAACGGACAATCTCACAAGAAGTGGCGAAAACTTGGATGTTCCTTTGTCTAGCAAACTGGGTACAACGAGCTTGCTTGGGGTTTGAAGTATTGGGCAAGGTGGCGGCATGAAAGTATCCGCAAACACAGATCTCAATGCACTTCTTGGTGATGAGCAGCAGGATTCATCCGCGCATTTTATAACCTGTAAGAAATATTGCGATTCACGGACGTGAACGCTATACCACGCCAGATTTGGTTCTGCTGGATCCTGCATGCTATCTTCGGGCTGTCTATACTCCGCCGAAACGTCGTAATTATCAATTTCCATTTCTCTCCACAATTCTGCAAGTGTTTCTCCAGCGTGCTGAAAATTGCGTTTTTCCAAATCATCATCCGTAGTCATTCCTTTGCCGTCGAGATGAGAACCAAAATGTTCATGAGGCAGAATGACGCCTGCCAGTCGTTTGCTGAGGGGAGCCATCCGACGCTCAACTCGGTTATACGCGCTCCGCCCAGGAGCATTAGTCGCTATAAACAGGGCGTCCAGGTTGTAATTTTTAAAGTGTTCAATCGCAAAGTTCTTGACTTTGCGATAACGCGGGTTTTTTCCGGCCCACCATCTACAAAGATGATGATCACTGGCTTCACGGTGTTCGATTCTGTCATCATTAAGCGTTTGAATGACGGTATTGATAAAAGTGATTCGAAATCATAAGCATGAGTGTTCGCTGTGGAGGATGTCTGTTTCCCGCTCCTTATGGATATGTGTGTCGTCCCGCTGTATTCAACAGCTTCTTCGTTACCAAAACTGTTAGGTTCCACGTTGACGCCGGCGTATACAGAAGGAATAAGTTTGTGCCGCTCTGCCACGACCCAGTCATGATCAGGTAAAAGTATTCTGTATTCCATATGCATTAAAAGAGGGCTCTGACTTTTCACTGCTGGTAAACCTATCGGTACACGTGCCTTATCGTATCGTCTTGTGAGAGAACGAATACTTGCTGCGGTCCCAGAAGCGACACGAGAGATTCTAATGACCTGATTGTAGCAGTGCAAAATTCCCCGTCCTCGTGCTTTTTATGCATCTCGGTCTGTGGTCTTGCTAACTTTACGGGTACGGTACGTACGTGCCTTCTTCCCTCTTGAGTGTTAGAAACGCGTGGGAGTAAATGAAGATATGTGCCGCTTCGAGAAGTTTGGAATCCCATTAACAACAGCCTCTCACGCAGGTCAGACAGAGTGAGACAACTCCTAATCATCTCGGTTCGGCAGCGTTCATCAGCAGCGCTGCCATGAATGGCAATATTAACTATGGTCTCTAGGAGAGCAGGTTGCGAGTCAACTAAAGGGGGCTGTCCAGGGCCAGTTCGAGGTTGTGTTGCAGCAGGATTGTTTCTCTGACGTTCAGTTTTCTCCAGTTTTTCTTTGGCTCGGAATTTTTTTGCACGCTTAGCAGAGTCCCTTTTTTCCTTTAAACATTTCTCTTCTTGTTTCAACTCTTTGCGTAGCTTTTTTATTTCGTCGTGAACATCATCTTTGGCTATACCAGTGTCCCTTGCCTCAGTAAGAACATTTATTCTCTGTTGCAGTAGACCAATTTTCTTCATAAGAGTTTCTTGAGCCGGTTTGCTTGGAACATTTTTAGTGATGCTTGCATCAATCAAAGTCGTGTGTGGTTCCGTAGACAGTGTCTCCACAGTTTCCTCATCAGTATTCTGACTTTCATCGAGGGTATCGCACATCTTTCGTTTGACAGCAGTGCTTACTTGTCCAGCAACTGCGACAATTGATTCCCTAAAAGATGAACACGTGGATGAAGCTACAACATCCGAGTCTTATAGACCAAGAGAAAATAAATTAAGAAAAGGTGTTATTGACACATGCGATAAAAAAGAACATAATATACAACATATACAAGCAGATGCACCTGTTGCACGCGAAGTTGAGGGAATATTGGGCCTTAGTGTTGCTGGCGTGCTTGATGTTTTCATAGGTAGCTAGAAATATAGAACACTTATGACCAGTTCTTTAATGAAAAATCAAGGTTGGGATTACATATTATAATACTTATCGTCATTATTACATTTAAGCAGTAAACTTACCTGTGTGAAATAACTAAGCATTGTTGCTTTCTTCTTCGTGGCCTTCACCTTCAAATCTCGTATAACATCATTTATATGTTCTTTAAACTTTTCTTTATTTTTTAGTTTTTCTTTAGCCGTTTTCCAAATTGCCTCGGCATTTTTTTGACACAGTTGCGCTGGCAAGTCAGCATGAGAGAGAGACATTACAGTATGAACACTATGAACTCACTCATTACAGTATGAACACTATGAACTTTAATAACACCGACTACAGCAATGTGCTTCTGCATAAACACTGACGAATACTGACAACGAAAACAACATTAAATGACGTAAAACACAATCTAGGGATTCCCCGTGATGACGACCAGACTACACAATCGAGGGATCCCCCGTAAAACGTGAATGAAAAGGGTTGCCAATTTGAGAGTTTTTATTCCCTAATTTTTAATTAAAAAAAAAACAATGTTACGTAACGTGTTGTAAGAAAGACCCCCCCCCGCCCCTGTAACGCATCGTAACGTTTTACGAGACCCCCTTCCCTCCAAATTGCGTTACGTAATACTTGAACGCCCCCAAATGCAATTTTCCGAATGGGTAGAAGTCACAGGGAGCCAGGGGTGATTGATGGTTTTCTAGGGCCAGGGGTGATTGATGGTTTTCTAGTCAAAAAATCAGTCACAAGAGTGGATTTTTATGACAAAAGTCTCGTTCATTTTGGAACAAAACGTGCACAGACCTTTCGTAAGCCCAAATGATCGGTTAAAATGCGATAAATCGATGTTTTCGAAAAATTCAACTCCGATTCCATGAATTTCAACGATGATTCCGGCTCATTTTTGATAAAATCACGCCCAATTTCGATGGAGTTTTCGGTGATCACTGATTTTGGGCGACCGTATGTTCATCATCATTTATGTCCTCACGACCATCTCTGAAACGTGTAAACCACTCATGAACTCTTGCACGAGATAGACAAACATCGCCATAAACTTCTTTCTTCAATACAAATGTTTCGGTAATCCGAATTACAGGATTTTAAAACAAAATTTGATACTAGCCCTTTGTTCGAATCTCATTTTAGTACCGATGGGACAAACATACTGCCACTTTAGACGCAATAACTTTGCCTCCACTGTACCGAATGTCACCAAACTCCTCTGGAAGTCAGCGAGGGATGTAAACGCACTATCTCATTCACAGATGGATCCACAAAAAAAAATTGTATGTCAAAAGCCTCGTTTATTTTGGAACGCACCTTGTACGTTTACCGTGAAGCCGGTCAGCCACATCTGAATGTGTGCAATTGGATATCGATCCGGTACAGTCTGAGCGTTAAGTTTGCGACCGTCGCCACAAAATGTCCAGTCACCGAATTTTTCGGCAACCATATGGATGGAACTGGCCCAAGGACCACTCGATGTACGGCAGATACCCATTTTAAGTATCCGATCGAATTCTGCTCATGCTGCTTTCTGTTTTTCGCCTGTCAGACGGCGAGGCCGTTGTAAAACGGTTGCAGTTTTTTCGATGAAATGTTCTACTAGGTTAGCTGGTGCTATCCCATATTTGGCTAATACCATAGGCGCTGATGCGTGTATTGTTGTTGCCGTTAAGAAGGTGTTGCCAATCATGGGCTGAATAATAGTTGTCGTTGTGCGCTTGGCAATGGCCGTTGCAGATGTAACAGTTCGTGTTGTATTGGTGACGTTTGCCGTTCGATTCATGGCAGTTGTCGTAATGTGCGTGGCGATTGTCATAGGAGTTGTTGCGGCTGCCTTAGCGCCCGGTTTTCTAACGTTGGTGGCGGGTGCCGTTGCGTGCGTCGTGGACACTACGAAAACATCAACCAGAGCGATTTTTCCCGGAGTAGATGGATTGGTGGCTAAGAGCCTTCTATTTTTTAAATCGATTAGAAGTCCGTAATGCGTTCAGAAGTCAGCGCCGATAATTGGTGTGGAGATATCATTTGCTCCGATAAAATTCCACGCAAATAAATGCTTGAAACCCAAGTGAATCTTCAAGGGCCTTTTATTATACGTAGAAATCGTGGTGTTGTTGGCGGCGCATAGCGTTAGCATTTGTGGCTGTTGAAGTTGAGCGAAGCGTATAGGAAGAATCGAGACGGACGATCCGAAGTCGATTAAGAAGTTTAAGTGTGACTGTTGATCGACTATGTGTAGTTGAAATTCCGGCATTGTGTTTATGTTGTCTCCCACTCCGGTGATGGATTCTGATTTACTTGGCATAAGCAAGGCTCCGAGCACTGTTTCGCGTTTACGCCAAATTTCATATGATAATAGCAAATCTTGTTATTAGTCGGAGTGCGATAGCTCTTTGCGCCACTTGTCGAACCATGCGAAACAGCGGGGTCGCAATTGGTTGTAATTTTATCATCTGAGCGACAACGTCTTTGAGCTGACGCTCAATCCGTTTGTTGAGCTCCGACGTATCGGACGCCCATGCCTCTGGTAAAGCAGGCGCAGGTTCAGAATCCTCACAAGTAGCCAGAGCGCTCACTGGTGCCATTTTATCCACAATGTTTTGAGGATGTTCTAATACAAATCCAAATGTGCGAAGTTTTATATCCCTCGAAGTAGCTGTGACGGCCGTTCTCCGTCTAGGTCTGCTCCTGTGCGCAAGCGGCTTAGTTTTCGCTCCTTAGGTTTGGAGAACCTGGTGACAAGATGCTGTTTGAGCGAGTCATATTTGTTCGTGACTGGTGATGAACAGATAATGTCAGATACTTGCTGCAGGATATCGATGTCCAGAGCAGCGATGATCATATAATAACGAGCGTTGTCAGACGTTATTTTATCGGTGAAAAATTGCGCCTCGGACTGCACAAACCAAAGCGTTGGGTCGCTTCACCAAAATGGTGACAATTTTACGTCTTTGACAGAAGCAACTTCCGCAGACGGTGGAAAATTTGTTGCTGCATCAACAATTTGGGCGAAGATACCACGTCCTTGCTCGGTTCATATGGCGTGTTGAGCAACGTATTGTTGTCGCGCCTTGTTGGCCCCGATGTATGTTGCACGGACATGCCCTGTGTCAAATCCTCAGTCAACATTGTAATTTTAGCAAAAATTTTATGATTGCGAAAAATTTCACGATGCACTAGGAGCGCATTGTCCTCAAAAGGTGAAAATTTGAGGACCGGCAAACACGTTATGAAGAGTGTCTTCGTAAAACATCGTCGATTAAGGTTGTGTTTGGGTACTCCTCTAGTCAGGGCGCACGTCGATGATAGGGTCAACAGTTGTTCAACAAAGAAACTAAAGGGTGGTCCAACCATAATGCGCGATGTTAATTGTGAGTCACACCTTAACGTCAAGTTTTTCGCTCAACTTAATTTGACATTTTAGTGTTTGACAAATTCAATCATGGAGAGGTACACAATCGACCAGCGCGTTAAGGTCGTTGAAGCCTTTTATGAAAATGAGTGTTCAAATCAAAATACATTTCGTGCACTTCGTGATTTTTTTGGTCAGCATAGTCGACCAAATGTGTCCACAATCGGGAGAATTATGCGCAAATTTCAGCAAACCGGGTCTGAAGGAAATGTGAAATCACCTGTGCATGCTCGCCCAGTTCGTTCAGCGAAAAACATTGCTATTGTTCGCGATAGTGTGACAGAAGAGCCGTTAACCTCGACTCGTCGTCGTGCCCAACAATTGAATATCCCACGAACATCACTGATGCGAATTTTGAAGAAAGAATTGAATTTACACACTTGACTCAAGAGCTGAAGCCTGCTGACCATTTCAAGCGCCAGAAATACGCCGAATGGTTGGTTGAACAGAGAGAGGGGAATGGTGACTTTACAAAGAAAATCATCTTCAGCGACGAGGCACACTTTTATCTCAGCCGATTTGTTAACAAGCAGAATTGCCGCATTTGAGCAAATGAAAATCCACGAATGATTGTTGAAAAGCCGATGTATCCACAAAGAGTGACTGTTTGGTGCGGTTTATGGGCGGGCGGCGCCATCGGGCCGTACTCCTTCGAAAATGAGGATGGCCAAGCAGTTACCGTGAATTGTGTTCGCGATTGCGAGATGATAACGGACTTCTTGTCGTTTTGACCTGGACGATATGTAGTTCCAAAAGGATGGTGCCACTTACCACACAACAAACCAAACAATGGCTCTTATACGCGAGAAATTCAATGGCCGTGTTATCGCACGTTGTAACAATGTTAATTGGGCGTCACAATCATGTGATTTGACACCGTTGGACTTCTTTCTCTGGGGGTATTTAAAAGAAAAAGTGTACGTCAATAAGCCAAGAACAATTCAAGAGCTAAAGGATGAGATAATTGAGCACGTTGACGACATTGAACCTTAATTATGCCTCAGAGTTATTGAAAATATGGACCATCGGATAGAAGTATGCCGCCGTAGCCGTGGCGAGCATTTGGGCGATATTTTGTTTCACACATAATTGTCATAGATCCTTCTATTATAATAAAAAATATTAAGATAATTCTCTGAAAACGTTTTGTTTTATTTACAATTAACATCGTGTGTTTTTGTTGAACCACTCTTTATATACATTCTCTAATATTTCCTCCCTTCTTCATTTGAATGACTGCTTAGACACTTCACTTCTGGAGATTTGTGAACTTTTTAGAACTGGTCTCAATCATACACATGCCGTCGTTATTTCCTTTTATTTCCTATCTGGAAGCAATTATGAAGCTCATTTTAGCGCTTGACGCCTCTATCAGTTCAGGTTCCGATGATATACCCAATCACTTTGTGAAATCATTAGCTACTTCTATTTATGTTCACCTTTCCTTCCTCTTAAACTCTTGCTTATCTTCAGGCTCTTTCCCTTCGAAAAAATCTTATATTACTCCAATTTTTAAAACGGATAGCACCTTGCACGTTTCTAATTACCGGCCAATCTCTTTGCTACCCTGTTTTTCAAAACTAATGGAGACAATTGTCTATTTGAACCTTTTTTCACTTACTTAGGATGTGTTAGTTCCTGAACAACATGATTTTATCAAAGGACGGTCTACCTTGACCAATTTGTTAGAATTTGTAAGTGTTGCTTTAAAAACCCTAGTGGACCGTTTACAAATCGAATTTTGTGTTTGGATTCCTCTAAAGCATTCGACTCAGTAAAACAAAAAAATTTTGTTGAGCAAACTTAATACCTTGCCGTTTCTGAGATTTGCTCTACTGGTTACCCCCTTATTAATCCAATCGTGCTTACCAGAATTCTTTTCAGGGCTGTCTTTCTACCTCCTTTTATTCATCTTTTGGTGTTTCCCAAGGCGCCATTTTTGGCCCATTTTTGTTCACTCTGTTTGTAAATGAGTTGCCATCCGTCGTTATCAAGTCCTAATGCCTTCTATATGCAGGCGATTTCAAGGTTTTTAAAGTAGTGTCATATAACGATGATGAAAAAAAGTACGGTGACTCATTTCAGGGACTTAGGTGTCAGTTTCAACTCGAAGTTGAAGTTTAATGTTCATATTTCAGGATTAACTTCAAAATTCTCTTGCATTTCTGGCTTGATTTTAAGAAATTCCTATATTTTTTCCGATCCTTTATATTGTGTAAAATTATATTCTAGTTTGATTCGGTCCATCGTGGAGTACTGTTCGCCAGTTTGGTCGCTTCATTCAGTGGTTAGATGTTCTACAGAAAAAATTTACACAAATTACATTCTTGAAGTTCGGTATTCCCTACATTTATTATGAACCACGCTTAACCATCCTCAATATTTCTTCGCTGGAAAAGCGTCGAGTCTACCTTGATGAATGTTTCCTATGCAGGCGTTGCCGTGGCTTACTCGATTCTCGCTTAGTCAATCAGGTTGCAGTGAGGCACGTATCGCGTTCTTCAAGATCGTTGAATATCTTTAATATTCCATTCACGCGTACCTTACTGTATGTTCACTCACACATGCTTAGAATATCACCTGATCATGATAAGCTTTAGGTTAGGCCTTTCCCCCCTCTCGTATTTGGTCTATGAAAAAACTGTCAACTCTTTTTCTTAGCTCCTAACATTTTTCTTGTTTTTACAGTTTTTATTACATTTGTCTTGCTATTGCATGTTTTCTCTTCTCCTCTTTCTCCTAGCTGTGCTATTGTTCATTCTGTCAAAAATAGAAATAATTACATAAACAAAGTATTTACTTTGTCAGGCAAGGCTTCTGCTTTAAAGGGAAGCACCTTTATATGATAGTTTATAAAGCATTCAATCAAACTTTAAAGTTGAGTGTAAAATTTACTCATAGCTCCCTCACACTTCAAATATTAAAGAAACACCTGCCAATCAACTTAGGAAAATTCAGAGGCCAGAGCTTCGTACTTTGCTTCAAAAAAGTTAAATTAAGGATAAGGAGCTAATGTTCGACTTATCATAGGAACAACAGACAGAGAGATCCAGCGAATAATAGCGAATGATGGCTGTCAAGGGGAGCAAGAGGATCCAACGCAAGGAAAACTGTTAGACAACTAAGCGGAGTATTGGAAAGCAACAGTTCATTGGTTTTAGGAACATTTTTGAATTGACAAAGTGAACATAGTGATAGAAATGAAAAAATAGGCAAAGAAGGATCATCAGCTCCTAATACAGACAAAGGAGGACTCGTCGACCCTTGTACCTGAAAACATATGAGGAAATTTTATCAAAGTATGTCTCATATACTAATGAAGGAGAATTACTAGGTACATAGACAGAAGATACTAATAAGGATATATTGTGGGAAGGCAGACTTTGACGATGACATATTCCACAACACGAGAAAAACAGAAATCTTCACAAAGAGAGCTTTGTATAGCATTACTAACAGCAACCAAGACTCCACCATCATCTTTGTTATTAGTAGAGGCCAAATCTCGATCACAGTATTAAATATCAAAATCTAGTGAAATTTTGCAAGTTTAATATAGATTCATGCAACCAGGTTTCAGTAAGACATACGAACAAGTCACCCTCTTACTCGTATATAGAAATGTTAGAAGAGTTTATTATAAATGGTTTGACGAGAACTCTAGGTGGGCAGCCTTCTGGATTCAAGAAAGTATCGCAGTTTGCAGGTACCGTAAGCTTAAAGGAAGCAACCACTCTGCCCTCCAAATTATCACTGAGGATTTTGTGGCAACTAATGACTTGAATGGGTGGTCCAATTTTTTGTATAAGGTAGTTCGTTAGGTAGTCCGTACATGTATGATAGCTAGGCGTGATATAAAGACCTGATTTTAAAGGCCTACGATGTCAATAGAGGGAATTACTTCTTCAGAAGGGATAGGCAACCTGCAAATAATCATTAAAAAATTAAGAGAGGGGTTTGCCTACAAAGTTTGATAATCGTCGCGACTGAAGTGCACGAGAAAGCTTCGCATGCAGACAAATAGGTGGGAACACCGATTTAAGTAGCGATTTTCACTATAATAAAACTTAAAATACTAGTAAGAAAAGCTTGATACATTAAATGGTTCAAGCTACGAAGTTCTTTAAATAAAATCAATTTAAAAATGTAATCGAATACTTTTCAAAATACTTTTATGATCTTATATAAAGCAACCCGATTTAAGTTCGAACATCTAAGCAACTTTAAACAACCACATTTCTACATTTAAAACGCACAAAAACGTGCTCTAATCGCTTGTTTGACCAATTAACACACAAAATCAACCGGCAGAACAACTAGGTAGACCACCTTAAAATCAACCGGTCCACAAATTAGCAACTTAGAGATAACATCTTCGTTTTATTTTGTTCACGATTAAATAAAAGCTCTAATTATGGTTTTGACAAAAGCAAATTCTCCCTGTGAAATAATCAAAGTTAGTGATAGACTACAAAAATGCTACAAAAGCTCATTTGCTAATTCAACGCCATATACATATTAACTTTTATTTTTTTTTGCTGGGAAGAAATAAAAGTAACTTCCTTAAACTTATCTTTAATGTATGAGAATGTCCTTCAAAATAAAATTAGAAAAATTTAAACTGATTATTTAATAGGGTAATTAAATTTAAATGATGCTTGAAAATCATACTATGTACAAAAATTTTTATTTCGCGCCATATCAAATTAACTAAAAATTAGGAGAACTGGCAACGTTTCCTATGTTTATAGGCGACTATCATGAATGAGCGGCATTTCAAATTATGCAAACACGCGCAACGCAGTCGTTAATTGAGGTTGGAGACGTTAAGATTAGTTTGACGATTGTAGAAATAAGCCCAAATATACATCTTCAAGATTAGATATCTGATGTACCGAAAAGATACAATTTGAAATGATATTTTCAAATTGAATTTCAGCAGACAATTTACAGTCTTTTGATAATTTATGTTTGACGAATGATTTACTATGGAAGTGAATTAGAATAAAATATTCTTTTGATCTTCAAAACATAAACGAAATGTTTCCAATCATATTTCTTAGACGGGTGGAAATTCAATTAAAAATATATCAACAAACATACTCGTTCATTTTGCACTTTATCAGATGGCTGCTAATTAAGCAGGAAAAACTCCTACCGAAAATTCTTGCGAATATGTTCGTTTACAAAAAGTAACATCAACTTTTTTCTATTTGCTCATTTTGTCACATGAAATTTTTACATTGTTTGTTTGCTTTTCTAGTTATCCTTCAAATTTGACTCGTGTCTTCATTTAAATTTTTTAATTAGATACATGAATGAATATTCAAACAAGAATTGTTTTCTTTTGAATTTGAAAATGAAAATTAACACATTTCATGTGACAATTTAATTGCTAATAGTTTAAGAAAACATATTCATTTGAATTTCCGATGAAGAGGAACACATTTGAAAATTTAAAATTTATAATTTTGAAATTATTTTCATTACTTATTAATGCCCATGTAGTGAATTGGCGCAAATAAAATTTCTTCTTGTGATTCTTCTGATGGGAAATTTTCATAATATTTTGCGCTCAATTACGAGTATTAGTACTGAAATACAATTAAATTTTAGATTGCATTAATTTTAGAGCTTCAGGTACTGTGCTCAACCATTTCAATTGTAACAATCAATACAGTTAATTTCTTTTCATCTATATTAAAATCAACTTTAAAAAAAGCAATAAAATTACCGCCCTATTCGAAAATCAAGGGCTGCTGAAGTCAAATTTTCGGCCTCCGGGTATTTTTGTTAAATTTTTTGAACGGGCACCGCGTGGAAATTTTCTGTCCACTAGCATATCGTAGTCGTGGCTGTAACCGATCATTCTTTCAGCAAATCATTTAGCTTCTAGAGAGTTTCACATTAGGGACATAACAATTTCGTATCTTTATATGAACGCACCCTTAAACTTTTTTAATGAACTGTTAATGTCAAAACGTTAGTTAAAGTCAACATTTTCATCATGGTATAGCTGACAAACCAGCAACGTTTGGAAATTATTAAAAATTACTATTAATTACTATAATCGAAAAATCATCTTCAGCGATGAAGCTCATTTCTGGCTTAATGGCTTTATTAATAAGCAAAATATGCATTATTGGTCAGCAAC
Source organism: Odontomyia ornata (assembly GCA_963969285.1). Classification (NCBI taxonomy): domain Eukaryota; kingdom Metazoa; phylum Arthropoda; class Insecta; order Diptera; family Stratiomyidae; genus Odontomyia; species Odontomyia ornata. The sequence goes on from OZ017739.1 coordinate 28,216,861, forward strand.
AAACCCACATGTGCCTCTTGAGACACCATTGCATCCGCAAAAAATTACTGTTTGGTGCGGTTTTCATGCCGAAGGTATGATTGGGCCGTATTTTTTCGTGGATGAAAACGACCGTCATGCTACCGTTAATGGAGAGCGCTATCGTGTTATGTTGGAAGATAATTTGTTTCCAAAATTGCATCGACTTGACATCAACGATATGTAGTTTCAATCAGACGGTGCCACTAGCCGTACAGCACGCCTCACAATCGATTTATTGAAATTTATTTATTTATTGATATATCCTAAATGGAAAACACTATGCTACCAAAATATTTGAAGTCAAAAAACCAAGCTCGTATGCTATCTTCTCATCTTGCGAATTACGATATAATCTGTTTAACTGAAACCTGGCTAACTTACAATTTACCGGCGGGATCGAGATCGACTTGTCACTGGCCACTCTGACACTGGAGGTGTCCTGATTGCTGTGAACTCGAACTGGATGAGTTGCTTGGGCCCTAATATCATGCAGTTTCTAACAGTTGAGTGTGTTAAGGTAAAGATTCACTTGCAATATCCTTTGTTTTTCGTTGTCTGCATTTGTATTCCTCCAAAAAACTTTTAAGAAAAAAAGAATCCTTTAGAGGATCACAATTTCGTACCGATACATTTTAGTTCAATATATTGTCCTTCATCTGAGACCTCTGCAATCAAAATCCTTACACGCGTTGATCATTTATGCTGAAAAATCGAAGTGAAAGTCGGAAACTTTTTAGTTTTAACAGTAGAAGTCCTTTACCGTTAATTAAATTCCTTGTCCTTTAAATGGGACCTAACAGGAAGAAAGATATATCGTTTGCCAAAAACAGGACTCTTCTATCTATCTGGATGAACATACATAAAAAAGCAAAAAAAAAATATCCGTAATGAAATGATAGCCTTTTTTTCCTGTGGAAATCAGTTAAAAATCAGTGGTAAGAATATATGAAAGACTTTTCAGCGAACTAACTACCTTTATCAATCACGCACATTAGTCAGCCCAATTTCTTATATGTAGTTAGTTGGTGACCTAATCTGATTTCGATCACCTGATGAGTTGATGCCAACACCATTGAATCACCATCGCTTTGTCGTCATTTATGGCTTTATGGTCCCTCAGTCAGCTGAATTCTGTCCAAAACTGATCATAACGAATTTTGGATTTTATTCTCGCCGATAAACTTCAATCATTGGAATCGATGTCCCTGTCTGCAGTTCGATATGTCAAACCCGACCCCCACCTCCTCCCACTGGAGGCGCATCTTTTATCTGATTATTTCCGAAAGTGCGCCATCCCCATTTTAATTACCTTTAAGCATATTATGAAGGATTAGCGTTAGAATTGGTCAATAGCGATTGGGCCTCCTTATTAGACCTTTAGTGCATCAGTATTTTAAACTATCCTGAATAGCACTATACCGCTGTACACCCCATCCACCCTCTCGCCCAATCAGAAGTACCCTCCTTAGTTCTCAGTTGAGGTAAAGAAAGCTTTACGCATTAAAGATACGGCCCGCGAGCTCTATCTAGTCGTCGTTCAAGTGCCAATCTGTCCAACTTCCGTGACCTCCGAGCTAGAACCAAACCTCAGATTTCTAGCTCTAAAGTGGAATATTTGAAATCTATAGTATTGTAGCGTCCTGGCGTTCTAACAACCCTATGTGTTTTTGATCTTCAATCAATTCCCTTAAAGCCCTCCGACGATTCCATAAATCTTTTTTCATATCATCATCATACCGCCTCGGATGATCAAGGTATATGCAATTTATTTGCGGACTTTTTCTCATCAGTTTATAACTTCCCATCCACCGTACCTGCGAACAACACTAGGAACATCTTTGGGCGATATAGTGACTTTATAACGTGTCCAAATGAGGTACCAAGCATAATTGGATCCCTCAATACGAGCTGTGCAGTCGGTCCGGATGGCCTGCCTCTAACGTATTTATTAAGTCACTATCCTCGTCACCAAGTGTGCCTCTTGCCTTAACTTTTAGGGTGAGACTTCGCCCGAAAAGTTTCTAATAATCAGTATGGCCCTTTTACAAGGCGATCGACGTTCGTTAATCTTCTCGATTTCACAAATTCAGTTGCAGTTTCCCTAAGCTCATTAAGACAGGTGGATTTTATTTACATTTGATGGTTTCGCTCGCAATATCTCAATGTCCAAACTACATATGTTCGGCATCAATGATGACCTTCATCCTTGGTTCGTCTCTTTTCCTCCGAATTGCATCTGTGCTGTCATTTGGAAGGGTTTCACTCTTATTCCTTCTTTCCAACTTCGGGTGTTTCACAAGCATCCATTCTGAGCTCTCTTCTATTGAACATTTTCATAAGCGATCTCCCTTTCCTTTTTTACTTCCAGCTGTCTCGTGTATACGAGGTGTGTTCAAAAAATATCGCGAATTTTTTTTTTTTTTTTTTTCAAAAATTATTTATTTATTCATGAATATCTATTTTGTTCCCTTCAAAGTAATCCCCATGAGATATTATACACTTGTGCCAACGGTTTTTCCAATCTTCGAAGCACTTCAAAAAATCATTTTTTTAAATCTTGTTCAGCTCCTCCTTCGATGCCGTCTTTATCTCGTCAAGCGTAGCGTAACGTCGTCCTTTCATAGGCCTCTTCAGTTTAGGAAACAAGAAAAAGTCACAGGGGGCCAGATCTGGGGAATACGGTGGCTGCGGCATCATTAGTATGTTGTTTTTGGCCAAAAAGTCGCGCACAAGCAACGATGTGTGAGCAGGGGCGTTATCGTGGTGCAAAAGCCAATGTTTGTTCTCCCACCAATCCGGGCGTTTCTGGCGGATTGCTTCGCGCAAATTGCGCATAACTTGCAGGTAATATTCCTTATTGACCGTTCTTCCCTGTGGCAAGAACTCATGATGCACCACGCCCCTGCAATCGAAGAAAACTGTCAGCAAAACTTTCACATTCGCCCGAACTTGGCGCGCTTTTTTCGGTCTTGGTTCATGCGGCAGCTTCCATTGAGATGATTGAGCTTTGGTTTCCACGTCATAACCATAAACCCACGATTCGTCACCAGTTATGACCCTCTGGAGCAAATTTGGTTCGTCGCGGACAGAGTTTAACATCTCATTAGCAATGTTCATGCGTTGCTGTTTTTGGTCGCAATTGAGCAATTTTGGTACGAATTTCGCGGCGACCCGTCTCATGCCCAAATCGTTGATAAAAATCGAATAGCACGAGCCAATCGATATGTTTAGGTCCTCAGCAACTTCTCTAACGGTGATTCGACGATTGGCCAATACCATTTTCTCCACTTCATTAATTTTTTCGTCTGTTGTTGAAGTGCTCGGGCGTCCGGCACGCTCTTCGTCGTTCACATCTTCTCGGCCTTCTAAAAACATTTTGTACCACCGATAAACGTTGCTTCGGTCCAAGGTAGCTTCTCCGTATGCCACAGTCAACATTTGGAATGCAGCCGCGCACGAAATTTCGTTTTTCACACAAAATTTGATACACGTTCTTTGATCCATTTTTTTGAATAAGTAAAAATCGAAGACGATTGAAAACACGTGCAAGTAAAGCAGCTATCACCAATCAAGTGAACATTCAAAATGGCCGAGCTTGTCGGCATAAGTGACAGACATGAGTACCAACATAACGCCACAAAAAAATCGAAATTCGAATATACGTAACCCGCGAAAATTCAAAATTCGTGATACTTTTTGAACACACCTCGTATGTATGACCTTAAACTCTTTATATATTATATATACAATTTTCTTTATTGGAATGTATGCGGTACAGAGGCCTTATAATATAGTAGGTGTTCTGACAAAGTCATCTCACCATCGTTTGAACATTACTTAAAACTATGCATATTATCGTATTTCTATGAGATTATTACAATTAGCTAGAGGAAAATTTAGGCAAAAACCTCTACTGAACTTATATTAGCTTAACATAACTTAACTTTCTACTTATATTACAAGATGTTCTGGACCACCTCACAAAACGGTGGGGCACAAACCAGCTCCTGCTTGACATATTAAATTCTGTTTCATGGCTTTTGTAAAAAATAAACCAGATATGCACATTTTATCTATTCCATTGAACACGAAATGCTCTTGGAAGTTTAAAGTTGGTCTTATCTTTGATCTCCACTTGAAATTTGATATCCTTCTAGAATGGCCGAATCTGTTCTGCGCCGTTTGGACAGATTTTTTATTGCTTCAACCGAAATGCATCTATTCCTTACATTTGTTCGCTCTATTCTCAAATTTGGTCTCCACATACCAAAAATCTCTCGGATGCATCCGAATCAGGGAAGGTGATAACCTCCGTTTTTTGGGATGCGCATTAAATAATCTTCATCGAATACCTGCAGAAGAGCAGAACAGACACATGGGAGTGTAATGTAGCGTTATTTGAAAAACTGAAGGACGAATTAAAGCAAAACGGCCCCATATGACGAAGAAAAAGTTTTGGATCATCACGATAACGCACCGTAACATGAATACTTGAATGCGATGGCCAAATTGGACCAACCACGATTCGAATCGCTTGCTCACCCATCGTATTCTCTAGACATATTGACTATTATCTGTTCCAATTGACCGCAAATAATGGAATTTAGATTGAATGAGGAAGTGATTACCAATATCGAGGCTTTGTACTACAGAACGGACATCGAAATGCTGGAAAATCGCTATACCAAGTCTATCGCCCTCTAAGGCAGCTTTATTGAAGAATAAATATATATATATATATATATATATATATATATATATATATATATATATATATATATATATATATATATATATATATATATATATATATATATATATATATATATATATATAAACGCGTGCTTTCATTAAAAATCCTGGGACTTTTCAGCCCATTTATAATAGTATATACGAGCAAGGTGCTTCCATTCGTCGCGGTTATTATGCGTGGCGGTTAGGTTTCAAGTACGATTGCTTAGTGTTGTCTATTGCAGTTTGCCTAGAGTCATGTATGACTTTCCCTATGATTTCATCTTCATTTGAAAAAATCCCTGTTTTCGATATTTTAACCTCGTTTGCGCCATCACCGTCTTCTCGGCTTCACAAACTCTAGAAAAATAAGAGGGCGATCGTTACGTTTTTGTGCCTTTTAATTCCTCGACTCAACGGCTTCTCCGTTTCAAAGCCGAGGTCAATTAATAACAGTGTTATTGCCCTTTCACTGGAAAATGCATCGGGAAAATTCCATCTTCACACCACGGGCAAGAATCATTTCTTATCCCACACGCGCAGACATATCTATGGTGAATTTCCATGTCTATTTTTTCCTGTTACGGACGGATCAGCAGATAATATCTCAAGGTACCGGTGACATTTCTCATTTCTTTATATTGCGTATGTTCATGTCGGGATTTCATTAAGTATCTCGATTTCATTGAAAAGGCTCTTGGATCTTAATATCGTTTGGCTTGAAATTAATAGCTTGATCGTACAAAGATTTGAGTTAATACTTTTCATTCTGCTCTCTTCATTGCCTATTGAAGCTCTTTTGAATTTCTCGCCACTATATTTTCTTTGGCTTTCAGTCGTGTCTACACAGAAGGAATTGCAGTTGCCGGACTCTAATTTAATCCTTGAATGATTACATTTGCCTTATCATTATACATTCACCTTAGAGCACGCTGATGGATTGTCTGCGAAGTACCGCCAAGACAGGCATCTAATTGAAATCGTGTCGCGTCCTCCTAAGATATCCGAAACAGTTTCTTTTTGTCATTTGCCAATACTCGTATCGTATCACTATTTGTTTCAATAACAACATCCAGCTCAAATCGCCCATCTTCACATCTATAAATGATTTCTTCGAATTGCGTTTTTTGAGATGCCTCAAAAGTTGAATCTTCGCTCGTCCATGAGAGAAACGATACCCACGTATCATTAAGAGCTTCTCTGAACTCACGTGACAGGTTCGCACGTCCCGATCATTTCTTTGGCTCTGAAGTTTTCGGTGGCTTGCAGTAGCTAGCACCAAGTTGCTAACACGACGATAAATCAATTTCTCGCGCCAGTTCACCAGCTTAAGATTCATCCCAACGCCGCGCAGTACCAAGAGGAGTTCTCTCGGGAACTGTAGACAGTCCAAGAAAGCATTGAAACCAACAATGCCCGAAATTTACTTAGGAAAGGCGACATCAGCCCAGGCAATTCCGACTTCAAAATGACTTCTTGATTGAATAACACCAGACAACGCAAAAAGTTGTCATAAACTTCAGGGGTTCGGAGAGCTTTTCGAACTTTACTTAGATCCTTCAGACATCTTGATATCACGACTAATTAGCTTACATCGCTTTGTGGGCCGACCGAGACCTCTGTCTTTGGGACCGCGGAGGATGTAGCCAACGGCTATTGAGCTGTAACTAGGTGGCTTTTTGGTTCCTGAGCTGTTGTGGTCGAACTTTTGATTGATATGAGTGCGATCTTTTTCCCGTGCTACGAGTATATGATTATCTTTATCGTACAGATCACGATCAGTTCGCCCCATGTTAGTTTGAGAGTAGTTGTAGTTCTTCATGTTATTCATATACCATGCGGAACAGGACCAACAGCGCTGCTATCAGACATGTTCTTATGGTCATCGCGCATTTTATTCATATAAGCAAACTGGTTCGTTACGTCTGGCAGGAATTGACCAAATTCTCGCACCAAACCATCCTGTTTTTCGAGTAATTTTGCAACTTGCGTGTAGACTTTCGCCTGTGTAAGATGTTGACCGTCTCCAGGCCTGTCTTTGATATTCTTCTGATCCTTTTGGTAAGAAAATTAAATGTGATATAGATTATGGCCTTAATTGTTAACATCGTTTGCTGGCGCTGTTAGAGTTTGTGGTTTTACCGAATTCCCTACCGACAGCACTATACTTCGTTCCCGGTCACAAAAGAATTCTGCGGGGCAACTGGAGGAGCGGTTGGCCGTGATTGTGATTTACTGACGCAAATAAGATAATTAGATTAAAAAAGAAAATGCTGTGACGACCTATTGAAAAGTACCGATGTGAGTCCAGCGAGCATCAAGGCAAGACAAGCATACGCAGAAGTGAAAAGCCTGAAAAGTAGTTATCAACCCAAGACCACGCTCTGTCGTGATGACATCGGCAACATAATCGCTGAAGAAAACAGGATTAAAGGATGATGAGTATCATACTTCAAAAAACTCCTTGACCCTCCACATAGCTTCAGAACATCGGAGCTTATAGATATTCCTAGAGAGCTTCCATTGGCTCCACCTACTCTGGGTGAAGTTTGTGCCACTATCAAAGCCGCAAAGAATACGTGGGGCATCGATGAGATTCCAGTGGAGCTCATCAAATATGATTGTAGCAGTGTTCAGAAAATCGTCTATAAAATCATCCAGCACATTTGGCACCGAGAACGTATGCCGAACGAGTTGAGCCAATCAATTATATCCCATATCCACAAAAAAGGCGGCAACCTGCAGTGTGAAAACCATAGAGAGATATCACTACTTTGTACTGCTGACAAAATATTTTCAAGTTCTTAGATAATAAAATCAGATCATACGCCAACTGTATTATCTGGGAGTATCAAGGTGGCTTAAGAGCTGGTAGATCGACGATAGGCCAATTGTTTACAGTCAAGCAGGTACTTAGAAATGCTGGGAATTCAATCAAATTTTCGTTGACTTTAAGCAAGCTTGCTTTGAACCAACTAACTGACGCTTATGACACAAATATCGGGCTAAAGCAGCAAAATGGGCTGGCCTCATTGCTATTCAATTTGTTTCTGTAATATGTCATTAGAAAGCTACCTGTTGATACAAGAGGAATGTTATTATACAAATCGAGCCAAGTGGTAGCCTATGCGGACGACAATAATACTTTGTCTGGGTCGCTAACAATCGCCAAAGAAACTTCTTCGAAAGACGGGTCTTGAGACGAATAATCGGAGCGAAACTAGACGGGGACTAATCCAGAATTCATTTTCGCGTATTATAGTGTTATAGTATAGTATTATTGAAAACCTCCAACTATCAGTCTTGAGTGAAAAGCTTTCCACTTTCACCTTAACTTGTCGCGCTTCACAGTTGAGCGCCAGCCTGTAGAGGGAATCAACTAGACGAGCTTGTGGATCGGGGTGGCCACATGGCGTGAAACATCAAATCGCATTTAGTTGAACACTAAACAACACCTCTGTCTAAAATTTAAACCAGCAGCACGCTCCCTACTAGACTCGAACAAAAACTGCCTTCCATAGTTCACCAAAGAGCTTTAAATATCGTTCTTTCATTACCTTTTAGCCCCAATCCTTCTGAAAAGCACCGAGAAGCCGAACACGTGCACTCTCGTTCCACGAAAGCTTTTCCTCCCTGCTCCGTCTCGCTTGTTCGGGTGATGAGAATCAGTAAACGAACATGCGAAGCTGGGGAAATTGAGCGAAGGAGTGCTTTTCACTTAAGGTCTCGGCTTTCTCGTGATATTTTTGGGGCGAATTAGTGAAACTAGGGACATAGCGATAGAGCGTTTTCGCCTGAGCTTTTAGCTTTCCCTTCAGCTTTACTCTGCTGGAAGCACACCCAAAGCTTGTCGTCCACGATGTGATAGCTCGTGTGAAGCGCATTGCGGGTTGATCTTTTACTTATTTCCTTTTTCGATTGCTCATTGGTCGACAAATGCGTGCTTCGATGACAATGGGCGTATGTGCTTGCTTGCCTTATTTCATTGTCAAAGTGCGAGTATCTAGGCAGTGTTTGCTCGCTCGCAACCACTTCAGTGTCGAAGCGTAAGTATATATGCGGTATTTGTTCGCTCGCAACAATAATACGAATTCAAATTTCTCTTGTGATTTAGGTGATAGTGCCTAGAGGAGTGTCCCCTTCGACATTCAATCCATCCCATAATAAGCTTTCCCTAGGATTTTTATCTTCATACGAGAAAAATGTACGCAATTGTATTTAGGTGGTTTTAATCCAGCTTTTCCTCTTGGTGTATAAGATACCATTGTTCAAATTATCTATCAGTTTAGGTCAGAAATGGAAAACCATGACAGAAAGGAATCAGAGTGTTCAACAGATATTCAACACCTCGAGAAAACTGCGTAGAAAATTTCAAAGAACAAAACCAATAGGAGCCATATCAGTTTTTAGGCGTGTATGTGCTCCATGAAAACAATAAATAATTTGTGGAAATTTATTTTGCATTAAATTTATTATAGAAGTATTCTATATGGTATATTGAACTTTGCAACTGAAGCAATGGGTAATTTGTTTTGGCTGTTGTTGTGAATTAGGTATAGAAATGTCCGTTCAAGACTGCAGTGATGGTCTGCTGCCTCGGCGAAAGAGGATGTTGAGATCCGCCGAGATTGGCCTTGTCCGGGGACGCGCGAATGCGCTGCCAGGCTAGCGTTGCGGTGTCGTAGGGCGGGTTCTTTTCCCCAGCGAAAGTACCCACTGCAAAAAAATTTCGCATCCACGAATTTCGAGGGTCAAAGAAATATCGACTGAAGTCGAGGAGGTAACCTATTAAGGGTGAAACAAACTTGCTGACTCAAAGGACAAACTGGATCTGGAGAAAACAGACGGACTTAAGATGACTTCGTCGTTACCGACGAGACTTATGGCCCACAAATAAGAGTGGGACATCCAGATGGAAGCAGTGCCCCCTCGCACCCTCCCAACCGGATCAAGTTCCAAACGTAGACGTGGCCATGTATTTCCCATGTGAGTGAAAAACTCATGCCAAAGTACTTTGTATGACTTTTTCCCTCAAGTGAGGAATACAAACGTAACCGATTTATGCCATCGCGTTATGCAATGAAATCACATAACCCTTTATCGTAAAAGGGCAGAGCGGAAGGCCACTCTACCCAGCAAGAGCCCCTCTTAAGCAAAAGAAAAATAAAGAGCTCGCCCGATGTCTAGCCCATTCTAGAGGAAGAGCCTACCATCGTTGCGGGTCTGATACCCGGTCAGGTCGCAAGAAATGGAAAGACCTAGTTTTAAGTTTTAACAATCCATTATTATTATTTATATATCGATGTTGAACAACTGATTTTATTCTATCATTTAAAATCTACGCTTCACAAAAGATTACCTACAAAAAGTCCATTTTTAACAAGACTGTCAACAAAAAAGGTTTATTCATCTAGTAGCAATTTTAAATAAGATGCACCGACGATATATATACATTCCTCACAAAAAAAACATGTTTTTTTGATGCGAAGGAATGTAAATCAGACAGAGTCGATCATTCAGTTAATTTCATAATCGAATAAATACAGGGTGGGCCATAAGGGTGTGGGTGGGCCATAAGGGTGTTGGCGGTTTAAATATTCGATTAAAAAAAAACTACGAAACATTGGACAACATTATTTTTAAGTCTTAAAAATTCCTATGCTTCTACTTTTTAACAATACAAATATATTTGTGTTATGTTACGTAGTTTTTTTTAAATCGAATATTTAAACCGCCAACACCCTTATGGCCCACCCACACCCTTATGGCCCACCCTGTAGAACTAATCATAATGGCCCCATTCAAAATTTAAAAACAATAGTGAATTGAAACTGACTTAATTATGACCAATTATTAATGCATTACCTCTTCCGGATGTTAAGCTATCGTTTCCCATCGGTATATTATTTTAATAAATTTTATTTGTATATGGTTACCGTCTTTTAACTTTACATAAAGTTACGTTATTCATATGCTTATTACATCTTCCGATCAAACTTTACTTCCTTATACTTGTTTTTAAAAAAAGGCATTAAAATTATTATTTAATTCTCGTCCTGATGACAATGGTAGCAGTCCGCACTGGGTCATTTTGGATGTTGAAGATAAGCGAAAACGATAGTTGACCCAACTTTGCGAGCACCAAAAAGAAGTAAACACACAGGACTGACTCAAATTTGGGGTCACGCAAACAACGCGTTTTATTAAGACAACGCATTCTATCGTCGCGTCATTTGCGTGACCCTAAATTTGAATCAGTCCTGTGTGTTTACTTGTTTTGGTACTCAAAGTAGGGTCAACTACCGTTTTCGCTTATCTTCAACAACCAAAATGACCCAGTGCGGACTGCTACCATTGTCATCAGGACCAACACAACCGAGGATGATTGACAAGTTTGTTATTCTTCCGATTAGAGACGCTGAGTGATTTCAAATTATTTCCAACAGCATGCAAATTCAATCATAATTCATGATCAGTTCAGATTCAGTTCATTACGGTATTTGTAGTGTATAGAGCCAAACACCCACTTTCACATCAAGTTTCCCATAGTGGCGTTTTGTCACTTTCGCAGCTAGTATACTCTCACCAAAAAGGAAAGGTTTATGAACAATTTTCAAAATGGTGTTTCGCTAGGATGCACTGAAATAACACACAGATAACCTCAACCCGCGCCTCAAAAAACAATGGTGTTGTTCTCCTCTCCTTATTCGAAATTTGGCACCGCCAAGGACACAGTTATGCTTCCCGAAAGGGTTTCCAATCTAGGAGCTGGCTAGATGCAATTTTTAGTTTTAACACGATTCCGATGACGACCACCCCAGTATCCAATTACAAGGAGAGAATTTTCCTTTTCGCATCGCCCACATTCAATGGATGAATGTCACGGCCACAAATAGCCACCAGATTTTACCCTCGGTGAATTGCGAACAAACAAAACTGTCGCGTTATAATTTGGATATCGTATCATTTGTCCAAGATCCCACGCCATTCTTCACTTTCAGTAACGATGTTCATACACACTCGTATAGAAGGCGGTCGAGAAACGTTTTCGTTTGAGGTGTCTTGAAATCGTACGATTCACTGACTCTCCACATAAACATAAGCAGAAACAGGAAAAAAAGATGGGCCGTGCCAACGTCAGAATCGTATCTTTTTTTCCGTTCTTCCCGATAGAACAAATTGCGATCTAGAAACACCAAGCGACGAATTGCAACACAAAAGAGCGAATTACACACAAACTTTCTTGATGTTTACATAAAAGAAATTCAATTTGAAACGATTGCACTTAATTGAGAGTAATTTGGAACTAGTGGGTGAATTGCTCCTCTATTTCATAAAAGCGGAAATACAATCGGCATGAGGCTGGAGCGGTAGTCGCAAAGTCGTCTTTTTTATACTTTTATGTAATTTTAGAATGCGAGATATGTAACTCGGCCGGAATGAATTTTGAAAAGAATTCCACGAAAATGACAATGTTCACACAGCGTTGTTTATTGCGAGGATGCGATCGAGGCGGGAGTCAGAGCTCGATAGGAGAACACCTGATAGTTGTAGCAAAATAGACAGCGACGTTAGCGATGACTCGCGACTGCAAAACAACTTGAGCTCTTTCGCCCGACTGACTAGCAATCCGCCGTCTATTCAACGACTGCAAACCCACGTTTCGATTCGACAGCCTCTACTGCACCTCCCGTGGACTGACTTATCCGTCCAAATCTTTTCTTTCTCCCCTTCCGTCTTGCAAAGGTACTCGAATCAGCTGCTCTAAGCCAAGTTCGATTGCATTCGGTAATGCAATATACAGTTGGGATGCACTAAATCAGTGTTCCCATGTCCGAAATTTTAATTTGAATATTTAGAGTTCTTCCAAAATTTACAGAAGTAAAGAAAAATGAAAGAGATTTTATATAATAATAAAAGTTAAATATCATGAAGAATATAATTAAAGGGATACGTTTAAATTTAATACAAAGAAAAATGATGTAAAATTACATTTAATAATAAGGAGAAAAAAATATTTTATAAATTACAACTATGAATGAAAGTAATGAAATTTTTTTTCTAAATCTGCAATTAAAATTTCGGATAAGGGTTAGGAAGGTTTTCGAGCAGTTTGCTTGTGTGACTGCTCGATTACTACACTGTTGCAGCTAAGTACTGCCCGACAAACGCCCACACATTGTGAAACCGCAATTTTATATTGTAATTAATTTTAGACAAATATCATACACCCAGAAGTTTGGTTTGAATCCAACCTGTACCTCACGGATTCCAAGGCAGAAACACTCTCATTGCGCTACGAGACGCCTAGCTTACCCGCTTTGGATGTAGATGTAGTAATTATGCTTCATGCTTATTGCTTTCATCATATAATTGCCACATTTCCTTGCACATTTGGCTAAGTTTGGTCGCATTGTACCTTGAGTAAAATTGGCTGATTTTTTTTTTAATTTAGCACTACATCCTCTTTCGGGCCTTCGCTTATAGATAGTTATCTTATTATCTTGATCCACTGTATCAGCACTCCACAAGGTGATATAGTCAGCATCACGCTTTGGCGGTGTTTCCGTCCACCCAGCTGCGATATGTTCTGATTCTAAACCAGTACGCATCATAAATAAATGGGCTTTTAGTCCGTCCGAAGAATCACTCGATACAAATTTCGTTCTCACCAACCAGTTTCGAACCAGGAACCTTTGGCTTACGGAGTGAGTGCTCTAACCACTACACCGCGCGGACTATTTAACTATTGTTTTCTTTTTCTTCTTAGTGTGACTCGAAATCCAAAAAGTGTTTTTTCAAATGATACAAAGACAAGATCGACTAAAATGCTCTTTTTGTAAAACTAGCTTTCATACAAATTTCGACGAACTTTGAGACAAAATGTTTAAACTTTATGGAGTTTGAGTATTTCTTCGTAAAAATCAAAAGAAAGTCACTGTGAAAATATTCACATTTCAAAGGATTTATTTTCAATTTGCCCTAGAAAAATTTCTCAATTTGTGCGTTTCAGATGTTCCGACCCATTCCCATCTGATGCCTCGATTCTGAATTAAGGAAAAAAAAACAAATTTCGTATCGAATGTAGCTACGCAACACATTTTGTCGCTATCATAGCACCTCCTAGCGTGATAATTTCCACATGAACAAACAATTTACTCCATTTCATCTCGATGAAATAAATTTGATAGCTCTTCATGTTGAACGCTTGCATGTCACACGTGTGTTCGTAAAACGGTTCAATTGTTTCCCAATAACACAATAACGCCTGATCCTTTGCCGAAAGCTTTGACTTATGGCTGTTAATTTACCGTTTCCATATAAATTTCAATATCAGCTAAAGATTGGCAAACTAAAGATACCATCACTATAACTGACGGGCTATGCAATAAAAAAAGAATTATTGAAGGCGTTGTCTTCGCAAAAAATTATTATTCCGATATTTAACAACTGAAGTTTCATCCCAAAATGAATTATTAGGAGAAATCATAAAATTAAATGCTCATAAGCAACAATCATAGAAAAGATTGTTCGGCAAATATTTGCTCAGCAAAAAAGCTTCAAACTTATCTGTAAAGAAAGATATCAATATCTAAGTAAAAACATGAATTAGAAAGGTAATTTGATGAACAAATTCAATAGAGTGAAAATCTTTCACATTTTTAGTAATTTCACTATACCTTTTGCTTTAAATGAGCAAATTATTTCATTTTATATGCTTTAGATAAATTTCGCTCGAACTGTGTTGTGTGTTACATGTTCAATGTTGATTTTTTATCGACATATAAGTCTTCACACCACCGCGCCGTACCGGCCGAAAAAACCAAACCAAAATGAGAAAGTTCATTTTCAGATAAGAACATACGGGAAAAAATAGATGAATTTGGTACGATGATCTGTTATTTCGGATGGAAACCTTCAAACTCGATGTCAGCTCAAGAAGAGCGAAAAAATAAGATATCTGAAGTTTATCCATTTCGCGCGTCCGCAAGTTCATTTATGATTTACCACACGAAGATTTAACAATGCGTTTATTTGGCTCATTGCGCGCGTTTTAGCTTGGAGGAAATTAACTTACTCGTAGACCGATTTTGGATTCAATGAAATCATTCAGCACTGCATGCGGTGTGTGCTAATTACCTCATAACCATTAGACTTCGCCAATTTCAAGTTCCCATGGTGCACGTAAACGGTAATTCTTAAGGTTGATGAAGTCCATAAATCATTAGTGCTTAAGGTTTTCCGCTTTTCCACCGTGCCAAATTAAATTAGTAGCTTTAGACCAGACAACACACCAACAATCGCACAAAAGTATTGAAAGGTATTTGGCCCAAATCTGGGATTAACTGGCACAATACTGCGCGCGCGGTAATGCTGGTAATGGTCGTTGTTGTAAAATGATTACAAGTGAAAATCATGGTTCATTCGAAATTTTTCTAGTGATTAAATTTTCACCCGTCAAAATGATACGATTTGAAGTTAAAATGCTATTTTTTTCTTCAAATTATTTTATAGGCTTTTATAAAAAATTACTTGAATTTTAAATGATCTGCAATTTTTAGGGAAAGGTGGTTAATGAGCATAGTTACGGAACAATTTTTCTTTATCATTTGCATTCTTTCGACTATCGCAAATATCTCAATATTTATCTAATCAACATTTTCTTCCTATTTTTCTTGCAGTGAACAACACAATGGATACACGTAAAAAGCTTGTACGTGCAAGCAACAGTTATACTGACATCGTATAATAATTAAAGCCTAAATAGTACTTCCTATTTGTATTGAGAAAATTTGTGCCAAAATAAGTTTATGTTATTGAAAAAAGTAAAATAAATTTCGTTTTTCGTTCGAGGAAAATCAAATCGTAATTCAAAATAAATCAGTGAAGTTGTTGTAGTGTTGTTTGTTCTAAATCAATACAAATTGCTACGGGAATTCCAAAAATCGTAATGTTACTTGTGCAATATCAGCAGGAAAAACTCAGGTGATAAATGAATGTCAGTCAACATAGCGGTCCGGGGCCACCGCCCAATCATGGTCATGGCCCAACATCGGATCGCTTGGTAACAGGATCATCATGTCGAGCTCTTAAAACCGCCGTATCAGCACTGTATTCAGTGGATGATTTCATCAAGGAGAAAATCGGTTCAGGTTTCTTTTCGGAGGTTTATAAGGTGGGTAAAGCAGAATTTTTATTTTATTATGCTCTTAAATTTTGAAATTCAAGTAAAATGTTATCCTTTTAAAGTAGGCTTGATTTTGATCAAAAATATTGCATTTTCAACGCACTATATAGGACATTGTTGTTTACCCGTCTTGAAAGTGTTCCATAGATTACTCGCCTAGCTTGCGATCCTTTATCTTTAACCATTTTCTTAGTAGTTTAGATTGATATTATAGGATTTTTCCAAGTCTGCAAAATATCCATTAGTGTCTGCAATCACCTCCTCGCTTGAATAAAATTTTTGTCCCGCCAGCCATTTCTTCAAATTGAGGAACAAATAGTAGTCCAAGGGAGCCATGTCTGGAGAATAGGAAGTATGTGAAACGAGTTGGAAAATCACTCGACTTCCTCGATTCACACGATTGCCAAACACAAAGAAACGTGGCTGAAACTTGCTGTGCGTTTATTCAAGAGATGCTACTAACTAAATATGACTTCGATACGCGCCGGTTTTGCCGTCTCTCAGACTTCGCACGGGCTTTTCAAATGCCCTTCGTAATTTCACTATTCGTATACTACCAAAATATGTAGTCCGCGTGGTGTAGTGGTTAGAGCACTATGCCCGTGAGCTGAAGGTCTCTGGCTCAAGTTTTGTTAGCGTCAACGAGATTTAGTTCGAGTAATTCTTCGGACGGACTAAAAGCCCGTTCAGTTAAGATACGTGCTGGTTTAAAATCAGAACGTATCGCAGCTGGGTGGACGGACATACGCGCATCGAAGCCCAATTTCGCCTACACGAAGTAACTACCGACGCGACCCGGTTTGACAGGGTAATTGCGAAATTGAAAATGCAGACGTTACGGCATGTCACCGATATTATTGAATCGCCGCCTGAATCCGCCAAATATGACGCGTTAAAGAAAAGGCTTTTTGCTACGTTCGGAGTTTCGGACGAGGAGAGAACGCGCCAGGTGTTGTTCGACATGGAGAAGGAAGACCCTCCCAGTTCCTGCGCCGATTACAGTGCGCGGAAGGCAAGTCCATTCTAGGCCAATTGTTAAAAACACTGTGGCTACAGCGACCGTCACTCAATGTGCGAGCCATTCTGAAGGCTAATGATAGCGATTATTTAGAAGAACTGGCAGCAGCTGCGGATTGAGTGACTAGCATCGCCGCCTCAGACGTAGCATGCATTCAAAATAGTGCAACGTCACACAACGCCAGAGTATGAGTAATCAGCGAAAAATATTGCGAAAATAGGAACAGAGCCTACCAGCATTCAAGCGCCTTCAAGAAAAAGCGTCGCTTCCACGTGTCGCTTCATCATACTGGACGGCTACTCCGTCCAAGATGAGTCAAATTTCTTTCTACCACCAGCCATTCAGCGCCAAAGCAAAGCGTTGCAGACCGCCATGTGTATTTTTCAAGCGGCAGGCGGGAAACGAATCGAGCCGCTAGCCCAACAGGCGACAGCTAGTGGCATATCCAAAAGTCGCCTAGAAATTTTTGACAGTAGAACAAAGTTGAGATTCCTCATCGATACGGGAGCAGACATATCTGTCGTTCTAGTATCCCGGAAGCACCCCGTTCATTCATTGTCAGCCTGCAAGTTATTTGCAGCGAACGGAACCACCATCGAAACATATGGTGATCGAGCTCTAACCCTCTCCGTGGGTCTACTGCGAGTTTACCAGTGGCGATTCACCGTGGCCAAAATATCACGACCTATTCTAGGCGCATTTCGGGCTGGTGGTAGATCTCAAAAATGACAAATTATCAGATCCTAGTAAGAACGCCTCTGTTAAAGGAAAAGTCAAGGAATACAGCCAAAAAGAGATTTCTACCGTGCTTGCAACTTTAACGTATGCCTCACTCCTCAGAGATTATCCGGGACTCACTGATCCTGCAGTGGCTGCACATGCTCCGACTCATGGCACGAAGCACTATATTACAACGAAAGGCCCCCCAGTGGCAGACCGGCCTTGGCGACTAAATCAGGAAAAGCTACAAGTAGCACGGCAAGAGTTTCAATTTCTGCTTGACAATGGATTTTGTCGACCTTCCAAAAGTCTCTGGGCAAGCCCTTTGCACCTCGTCCCGAAGAAAAATGGTGGCTGGCACTCATGCGAGGACTACCGCCGACTGAACGCCGTGACCTTGCCAGACAAGTACACGATGCAATACATTCAGGACATCTCACTGAATTTAGGCGGCGCACAGTATTTTTCCAAGATCGATTTGTTCCGAGCATTTCACCAGATTCCGACAGCTGAAGAGGATATTCCAAAAACTGCAATCACTACGCCATTCGGCCTTTATGATTACACAGTAATGACATTTGGTCTTCGAAACGCTGCACAGACGTTCCAGCGATTCATGGACGAGGTGCTTCGTGGACTAGATTTTTAAGTGTGCTATGTTGATGATTTATTAATCGCCTGAAAAACGAAAGAAGAGCATTTTAAGCACCTACGATTTGTATTTCAGCGTCTATCGAAGTACGGAATTGTTATCAATTTAGCCAAACGTGGGCTGGGAGTCAGCCGGTTAGAGTATTTGGGGCACGTTATCGACGAAAAAGGTATAATTCCCCCAAAGTCACGTGTGTAATTACAGTTTTTATGAACAATAAATTTCTACAGGAAGTTTGTTGGCAATGCTGCGGTACTACAGGCTCCGCTCAACGACTTGTGTGCTGATCGTAAAAAGAATGACAAAACCGTCATCGAATAGAACCTAGAAACTAGTGATGCATTTATAAACTGTAAAAACAGTCTCGCTAATGCTGTTCTATTAGTCCACTTTCGAGCCAATGAACCTCTCAGACTCACAACTGATGCATCTGACGTTGCAGTAGGCGCCGTTTTAGAGCAGAAGTAGAATAATAATTGGCTAGCATTGGCGTTTTTCCAGAAGAAGTAGATCGGTCCCGAAAGTAAAAATATAGTGTATATGATCGCGGACTTTTAGCTATATATTCCAGCGTCAGACATTTTCAGCACTATTTAGAAGGTTCTAGTTTCTACACCCTCACGGATCACAAACGGCTAACGTATGAATTCGCTCAGTCTGCAAGCAAAGCGTCGCCGCGCCAGATCAGACATCTCGATTATATCTCGCAGTTTTCGACAGATATCCGCTTTATCGCGGGCGCAACTAATGATGTCGCCGATGCGCTCTCGCGGCTGGAATAGATTACAATGCCGACAATAATCGACGAATCTGAACTGATGAAAGAGCAAGAACGAGATGTCGAACTGCAAGGACTACTTCATTCTAACACTACATCCCTAAAACTTGTCCGCCAGTCTATAGGCTAAAGTGATGGAATAGTATACGACAAGCCACTGCAACGATTAAGGCCCTTCGTTCCGCTGACGTCACGAAGAAAAGTATTTGACATATTTCATCAGCTAGCGCATGCCAGTGCGCGTGCTACAGGCTATAGCTCAGAGGTACGTGTGGACAAACATGAAGAAAGACGTCCGCGTTTGGGCCTGATGCTCGCTTTCAACATATCCACGTCGATATTGTTCCGTCGCAGGGTTATAAATATTGCTTGACAGTCATCGACCGATTCTCTAGGTGGCCAGAGGCATTGCGGATCAGACCGCAGCTTCTGTCGCAAAAACATTGTTTAGCAATTGGGTTGCTCATTTCGGCAAACCTCAAACAATCATCTCAGGTACTCAGTTTGCATCAGCACTGTTCAAAGCCCTGGCTGCGTTTACCGGAAGAACGAAAAACAGGACATCACCGTATCACCTGGCGTATAATGATTTAGTCGAGCGCTGGCATCGGACACTGAAAGCTGCGATTAATTGTCACTCTAACAATTCTTCCTGGCCCGATATCCTTCCCACCGTGTTACTGGGATTACGCACCAGCTTTAAGGAAGAGTTACAGGCCTCGTGTGCAGAGTTGCTATACGGAACTACACTGTTCATTCCGGGAGAATTCGTCGCCCCTAGCAATTCCTCCATCAGCCAGCATGATTTCATTGTACACCTTCAGGATGTCATGTCATCAATCAGGCCCGTGCACACACATCGTCATGGCGACAGACCAGTTTTCATCAACAAAAAGCTGAGTGCATGCACACATGTTTTTATGCGCGTCGATGCCGTTCGCAAGCCACTTTTGCCACCGTATACGGGACCACATCTTATAGTGCGTCGCCTGTCGAACGTCGTTTATACGATCAAAATAAACGGCCGACAAGTGAACGTGTCGACGGAGCGCCTCAAACCCGCGTTCATTGGAGCTTCAGCGGACGAATATTCTTGCGATCATGCATTGGAGCCGGTAAGCGTAAATTCGACACCCTATACGTCAGTAGCTACGCAGCAAGCCCGAAGCCAGGCGACAACCAAACATGTTATTCCTGCTCATAAACATTTGCAACCGACCTCGCAGCGATCGCCTCGTGTGTATATAAAACATCCCCCAACACCAATTAATACGCCGCCCGCAGGAACAAGATCGTACCCACCAAGCAAAAAGCACGTATGTTCGAGACACCACACAGATCATGACATTTTGCTACCTCACCAATGTCACTCCAGAGGGAGTAGTGTGGCGACGAACGTTTTAGGCGTTGTTGGGAAAAAAACGCCAACCACACACATCGAAACACATTGTGTGGCAGCCAGGCCGTCAACGTGAAATGCGACCCATCGCACAGACGAAAACCTAATGTGTGGAAGTCGAGTTGATAGGAGAATCATGAGAGTCGATCAGTCGATCATTAGTGCTTCATCGAATACGACAAACGCAAAGCGAATCTTTTGTTAGTTAATAGGAAATAAACGATCGTAAACCCTAATCTAACCGTACTTGCATTATTTCCTAAAGACTCAAGAAGTAAGTCTCTCTTTTATTGCTGCGTCTAATGACATCATTTACTTTACTGAGTCCTGGTTAACCGAGGATATTTAACGTAACGAAATTCTACTGTCCCATTTTGTTTTTCATAAGAATGGTAATCGTGTGGAAATCCGATAGTGGAGGTGCTTTGATAGGGGTGCGTAAATCGCTTTCTTCTGCTTTTCTTTGTGATTTTCAGCCCTCACCTTCTGTTGTATGTTTTGTGGTAACCGTTTCTCTGCCTTCAGTTACGTTATAAATCCCGTTGCTTTTATATTTCATGTCATTGTACAATATTTCTGTATGAAATGTTTTTCACAGAGCTCTCCTCTTCAATTAAATAACCGTTTTTATTCTTCATTTATTTCGATTTGTGCAGACTTCAATCTTCCCAATATTAGTTGGAACCCTACATTTACAGGAACCTTTTCGTTTGATAATCACACAATTGTCCTTTCTTCTTATCCTTATGTTTTCTTGTACGGAATTAACTACAATCAGCAGCATTGATAAAAAAATTTAGATTTTCTTCTTCTTCATAGCACTACCGCCTCTATTGGGCCTTCTCTTCCTGCAAAAGCGCGATGAACTGTCTTCGCCGACCGAGTTAGGCCAGCGTTTCCTCGGTTTCCCCGACCCACTGGTCTCCGCCCTTCCGTTATCCCAACTAATACATTTTTGCGTATCCGTTGCTCGTCCATACTGCCTCCGCAGTTTTACAATCGTTGAGAACTCCAGTTCGTCAAAAATATCATACAGTTCATGGTTGCACTGAATTCGCCATTGGTCCCCGTCAAGCTACTTTCCGATTATTTGCCTCAGGACTTGTCTCCCGAAGACATTCAATATGTTTGCGGGTGCTTGGGTCAGAGTCCATTTTTCGCACTAATAGCATAGCACGGGTCTTTTACAGATTTGTATATCTTGGAACCTTCTTGTGTATGCACCTAGTCTTCAAGATCGTAAGAACTAAATAAATATTCTTTGGTGTGTTCCGTCTCATACTTACCGGTTCTTGTTATTTTAGCGCCTAAATACACAAATTTACCCACATTTTCGATATTTTATTCCCCAAGTGTATTATTTTGGATATTTGGGGTATATTTCATCGCCTGCTTCATGATTTTGTTTTATTCTCACTGATTTGTAGCTCGAAAAGTTCTTGGACGGTTATTAACGATCGTGGCAATATGTTGATGTCATCCGCTTAGGTTACCACTTGGCTGGACTTGTATGATAACGCACTTCTTGTATCGACGGGTACCTTTCTTATGAAGTATTCTAGAGCCAAATTGAATAGTAATGCGGCCAGCCTATCTTCCTGCATTAGTCCGATAGTTGTGTCAAATGCATTGGTGAGCTGGTTGTCGATGCAGACTTGGAAGGTTGTCGACGTTATTGTCATTTTCGAGAGATGGCCTGATTTGGCTGGGATGCTATTTGGTACAGTACATTACAATCAATACTGTCGTATGCTTGCTTAAAGACAACCAAAAATTTGGTGCACGTCTATGTTGCACGCTCAACATCTCTCAAGTACCTGCTTGACTGTAAGCAATTAGTCTATTGCCGACCTACCTGCTCTGAAGCCAACTTGATACTCCCCAATAATGCTGTTTACGTATGATCCGATTTTATTTGCCAAGAAAATATTTTGTACGCCGTACAAAGTAGTGATATGCCTCTATAATTTTCGCACTGTAGGTTGCCACCCTTTTTTGTGGATCGGCAGATGTTCTTGTTCCCAAATGCGCTGGATGATTTTATGAATGTTTTTTGAACACCGCTGCCACTATATTACATGAGCTCCACTGGAATCTCATCGATGCCCGGCGCTTTATTATTCTTTTCGGCTTTGATAGTGGCACAAATTTCATCCAGAGTGGTTGGAGCTTATTACGAAATATAAATTAAACCCCGGAGCCACTCCTAGAAGGGAAGGATTCCTTGCACTCCAACGTTTTAGTCGGAATATTACCAAGGAACCACTTCACGCGCTGAATTACTGGTGGGAAGGACTAAGGTAATGTTAGGATAACCAATGTAAATTATTAGCGTTAAGTAAAGTTGATTTTTAGTATGTTCAATTAGAATTCTTTGTTTTTACTCATATTGTAAAATTTGCACATTAATCGCGCGTCCTGTTCAAGCACATCATTTAAGTGAAACCCAGAAAAATTCGAACCAATGTAAATCATTAGCGTTAAGTAATGTTAGGTATTAATTATTAAGCGAAAAAAAAACAACCGAAAAGGAAGCAGCTTCTCTTCACCACCGAACTTCAACTCCACTCTCACGACGAGGAATGGTAGTCAAATTCGTGAAATTCTTGGCACACCCGATTATGTCGCACCAAGAGACTACAATATGAAAAATAATCATTGCAAACTGATGTATGGTTGGTTTGTGTATTGGCCTGTGCCTTGTTGACTGGATGTACACCAGTTGGTGGCGATACAAAATAGGAGACATTTTCTTTCTCCAAAAGTTCACATCCTTCCGTTTCATCTGAATTGTCAGGACAGTCTTTTTCACCTGGAGCATACGAGCGGTGGTTCCTTTAAGCGAAATAAGCCGAGCGAGTATTATTATTTGCACTTGCTATGGTAGCTTGTTTGTATTATGGCAAACGTGTGCATTTGTTGCAAAATATTCAGTTGAAAGTACAAAAGTTGGTTCAAAAATTGTGAGTGTGGACTTCCAATGAAGCTTCGGGTAAACGTTGAGCAGCTTTGATTGGTTGAGTGAGTTGCGCATACTTCAAATATGACAAACACCAACCCCAAAACGACAAACAGAATGTGTACTTAAGATAATTGCAACATTATTACTAGAACTAGTATGAAATTTGTCGTACACCGGTTGCAACCCGCCAATGTCCTTTTGGACAACAGAGAATTTATGCTTTTTACCGACTAGACCCCATATGACGGTGCAATTTTCAATTACCACATTAATTGGTATCGTACACACTGCATTCAGCACGCATGCTATGCGTGGACTGTGCGCGAAAGAAAGATGGCCACCAAGAAAAACTGGGTTTGCGTCCGAGGTAAACGCTGCAACGTTGAGCAGCCGTGGTGAATGTTGTGGCCTTGAACTTGGGTTCTTCAACCCAAATCAAGGAGTCGTTGGGACAAGTTGATAAAAGAGCCGGCGAAGATGGAAGCGGTCTCTTTCACGGATACTTGGCCGCCGAAGAAGGAAGAACGGGACAACTTACGAGCGAATAAGTGCAAATTATCAGAAGGAAGGACGGAACATTTTGCGAGTCAACAAGTGGAGAACATCAGGAGGAGGGAGCGTCGAAGAAGGGGAAATTGCTCGAGACAGCCAGGGAAGGAAAGCTATTCAGGCTGCGGCGAGTAGAAGTGCGAGGATTTCGATCATCGACGGGGCCTTAACGTAGGAAGTAAGGAAGTTGTGTAAGGGCGCATGAAACTGAAATCAAATTGATTTATAGTTTAATTTTCTATACGAAGTTTTCGTGTTGTGTGAAGTGTTTCAGCCAGTGTTCTTGCGCGTCGAGCGCGCAGTGTTGGCGGAAGGCGTAGATTTGGCCTGGAGTGCGTAAGGATCCTTCCCGCCGGGGATTTCAATCTGCGCAGACGTTCTCTTTAGCGGAGGTTGGTTTTTTTTCCTTTGTGGAAGTTAGTTTTCTTTCGTGAAAATTAGTTTTCTTTCGTGAAAATTAGTTTTTTTAGTGGAAGTTAGTGAAAGTGGTGATAGGCGGCTTGACGAACCGAGTAAAGGTCACCAGTGGTTATTCTGGTGGAAGGACTATTCCGGGGAGCCTCAAGCTAGCCAATTGGCTCCTGGGGGCAATCCTAGGGTTGGCGAGTGGCGCTTACCTACCCCGTCTCCACGGGCTTGTCGGGACCCAAGGCCCCCAACCGGAATCGCATGTTGTGACGTATTGTTAACATTTTTACGTAACAAGCTCTCTGGGAATATAACACATCGGTCAATAAGTCCCGAGACTAACCCAGAGATGGTGCTAGTAGTACCAAACTGGCCACGTTTTGATAGAGTGCGAACCTTTACATGAAACGTGTAAAAATTTCACGTCGATCGGATCACAGACAGCAGAGTTATGGAGGTTAGAATAAAGTCACTTTGTAATTTGTTTGAAAAATGGAATAAAGTGAGTTTCGCGTGTTGATAAAGCATTGTTTATTAATGGGTAAAAACACCGTAGAAGCCCAGCAATGGCTTGAAAAACATTACCCGGACTCCTCTCCATCGAAACCAACGATTTGTCGTTGGTATACTGAGTTTAAACGTGGTCGTACGGACACAAACGATGCGGAACGTTCGGGTAGGCCATTGAAAGCCGTTACACACGAAAATGTGAGTGAAGTGTTAAAAATTGTAATAAAAAATCGCAAAGTGAAGGTCCGTGAGATCGCAGAAACGACACAGATATCATCTGGAAGCGTACTTACAATCCCTCATGAAAAATTGAGCATGAAAAAGGTTTTTTCCAAGTGGGTGCCGCGATTGATTTCAGTGGAACAAAAACAGCAACGAGTCGACAATGGCAAAATTGAACGAATTGGGCTTTGATTTGCTTCCCCACTCCCCGTATTCGCCAGGTTTGACCCCCAGCGACTACTGGCTCTTTGCTGATCTCAAAAAAATGCTCCAGGGAAAAAAATTTGGCTCGAATGAAGAGGTCATTGCCGAAACTGAAGCCTATTTTGAAGCAAAGGATAAATCCTTCTATAAACATGGTATAGAAATGTTGGAAAGGCGTTGGAAAGATTGTATCACCCAAAAAGGAGATTTTATTGATGAATAAAAATGATTTTTGAAAAAAATGTTGTTTTCTTTGTTAGTCTCGGGACTTATTGAACGATGTGTTATAGGCTCCGATGTTCTGGAGCTGTGCGGACGATTTAGAAAGTTCTGGAAATGTGATGTCCATTTTTTCTTAGTCCTGTTTGCATCAGCGATAATATCGCCGATGCCATCAGGGCAGAGCGTGATCTTGGGCTGATAACTTCGTTTCAGACTTTTCGCTACTTTGTATGCTTGTCTTGTGTTGTTGCTTGCTAGACTTACATCGATGCTTCTCAATTGGTTGCCATAGTATTATCTTTTCTTAAGTATAAGTCCCGTCATCGTGGTTTTCCTACCTAAATATTGTTTGGGCGCCTGATTCTTTTTGTCGAACGCCTTCTGGACTCAATATCAAACAAACCATTTCTTTTAAGCCGGACTTAATGTCCGATCATATGTTCAGCCACGGTTTTAATTGC
Organism: Odontomyia ornata; assembly: GCA_963969285.1. Taxonomy (NCBI): domain Eukaryota; kingdom Metazoa; phylum Arthropoda; class Insecta; order Diptera; family Stratiomyidae; genus Odontomyia; species Odontomyia ornata. The sequence continues at coordinate 28,242,906 of OZ017739.1, forward strand.
CACTTTCACTTTCACCCGTAGGTCGTTGCTTGTTTTCAGTGACATGCCTGATTGGTTTCATTTTGGGCCCTTTGTTGTTTCTGGCCTGTATTATTGAACTCTCTTTCTATTGAAAACAACCTTCACTTCAGCATGGCGAATCCGTGAACATTTTCGGAGGTAAAAGGGGTTTTTGAAAATTTATTCAGCTTATAAACAGACTTAGGCACCTTATCTCGTACATGTGCTTCTAAGTACCTGATTTACTATCTTAAAAAGGCTTCGGTGCCTTTTAATTATCCTATCACCGATGCAGCTCCTTGGGATAAGGATTTTAGTGTGCCATTTGATACATAGCTTCATTTTGGTCAATATCCAACTCCACCAAATTCAAAAATGACACTTCGTCAAGCGTTTTACGGTACTGAGGATGGATCGTCAACTCATCGTTATTGGAACTGCAAATTGGCAGCAGTAAAACTCGGACTCAGTTCTACCATAATTTGACTAAAAGGTTTAACAATGAGCTAGGATGAGCCCTAGACAGGTTGCTGCCATCCTCTAAACAGTGAAAAGCTTTCTTAGATGAAATAAGGGGGTTTGCGCTTTTTTTAATCTAAGACTGAATTAGCGTAAGTCAGTGCGGTCCTTTTGTGGAGATCGTGAGGTTAGATCTAGTCATAGCCTGTTGCAAAGTCATATTTTGGTAAGGGGTCAGTTGTTAAGCAGTAGTTCTCTTTTTGGCATTGCTGCGACCACAATAAACAAAATTTTAGGCTCGCTGGATTGGAAAGAACATGTTCTTTACGGCAATTGTAAATTTGTGCCACTTTGCAACACTTTTAGGTGAAATTAAAATAACTATAGTCAAGATTTCTAAAATGTTCAATATATTTTTTTAATGGCTAACAAAGTCTTCGCATAGTATGTGAATTATCCTGAGTTTAGAGATCAATGGAGAGGCGTTAATATTTTTATTACAGTCACGTGGTTAATTTTTATTAGACGCTTTTTTAGGATTTTGGAAAATAATTTTACAAAACCCTACTAACATCGCGTACTGCCTGCCCGTTCGTCCGTGTGTCACACCACTTTTTCTCGCAAACTACGTAAACTAGAAATATAAGATTTGGTAAGTAGGTGCAAAGTGGCGCCATTTTCAAAGTTTTGCCGCTGAAAAAATTTATAAAGTGTTTAAGGGGGGTGTCCCCATACAGAGGAGTGACCCCTGAAAATAAGAAATTCATCAAATGTAGGCAATATGGGAATCAAATGAAACGTATTAATGAGAACTTTTCAAAACAGGTCTTAAAATGACAAGTTTTATTTTGAGGGGTGCAGAGGAAGGGGAAACATACGAACATTTTGTGTCCATAACCCCACCCCCTCCCTTGCGATTGGATACATTTGACTTGAAAAATCTGAAAAGAATCACAGAGGTTAGTCTTTAAGAGCACAAGGGCGACAAATACCTCAGAAGTCTAAATTCTAAAAGCTCGGCGCCTGTCACTCTTCCTATCGGAGCATTCACCACTGCAACGCTATAACTTTTGAATTCTCTCAAATATTTAAAATGTTGCTAAACTGATACATTTAATTTAAATTAGCTCGTAACATAATTAACAAGCCAAGTATTATTGGATTCTCCAGATACATACCAAAAACTCTCTAGTAGAGCACCCCTTCGCCTAGGCGCAATATAAATGATGATATTTTCTAGTAATAAATATATTGCTAGAAAATTTTGTAAATTCCTTTGAATTTACAACAAAAAGTTAAAGCAAAAAAAAAAATTACTAAGCATCAACAAAACTCGCGAGAATAAAGTCAAAATCAAAGAATATTGTCATCAAATAATACGCTCCAATTTATTGTTTAGGCAAAATGCCGAAATATTTCTGAAATCTTCTCATTCTCTGTCATTTTAATTTTAACATTTTGGCATTAAGCCATTGAAATTACTTTTGTTTTATATATTATAATCACTCTTCAACAATTATTTTTACGTTTTGTGCAGACATTTCACCCAAATAATCGTATGAATCACAACTTGCTCATCGTGTTGTAGTCATAATTTTTGCTTTAATTTTCTTTTTTCAGTCAGAGCAAGTTTTAAGAAGTAGCTTTACACTTTTAATTTTGATGAATCTCAAAAAGACATTTAAATTGGCACGGATGAAGATGTTTTAAGTAAAAGGTGTCTTTATCAAGTCAATTTAATATTTTACATATTTTCTACTGCACTTCACGTCTATTATACATTATATATTGTACAATACTTAAGCAAAACGCTTATTGACTCACTTTAAAAATTATGAAAGAATCTAAAAATATCTTTTATAAAATCCATTCTGCGAGTTCCTCTACGAATCCTATACTCAACTTCTCGATAATTTTACATCATTGTGAACATTGTAAATCAATAAAATATAGCCCACATTATTGAGACATTTTGGAAGCGCATTTTTTGACAATCATTTATTTACTGCTTACATTATTGAAATTCCTTCAAAAAGTATTTTTGCAAGGAATAAACTGTTCAAAATGATTAGTGTGATTGGATGTCTGCATTCGATTTGTTCCACCCGAAACTTAGAACCGCAAACATTTCATCGGTGCCAGAGGGCAAAATCAAATTGGCCTTACGCCAAAATGATTGGCAACAATACAGTTGCTGGCATATGTATCATATGCGATATATTATCTCTGTTTGAATCAACTGACTAACTCATAACGTGCCGGTTGATGAAAAGGATGGATTACAAGACGAAATGAAATCTATGTGTCTATAATTTACACCAGATAATTTGCCTGTATCACTTTCTCGATTCAAGAAAATTTTCCAACTTTTCTACAACTCTATTGAGTAATCCTCCTCCTCTTCCTAAGACACAAGTTATGCATTCTATAACGTTCTGCATGCTTTGCGTCCTAGGAAAATTGTCATCAAACGATGAATTAAAGTCAAATGATGCGGTTGACACAATTTGTATCTAAAATCTGAAGTTACAGTTCGTTTGCTTTGAAAGTTTGATATATGTGTGTGTGTGGAGGTATATTGTGGGGCGATTACATCTTTTCAAATGTTACAAAATCGTCGTCTGCATGTTCACGTATTTCTCGGGGGTTCAGTTGGCAAGATATGAATTTTGTTGGGGAACGTGTGCGGAAATTCATTTCTGAAGCTCATATGAATCAAGATTAAAATAGCTGCATAACCCAATTAAATGGGCTGTTTGCTGGGAGGATTGAAGACTAAAAGCATCAGAAATCAATATTTGTAGGCGACACAATTTCGATTTTCGAGATGAAATGCTGGGCACTGTCTCCAATGCTCAAAATTTTAGTTAGGAAATATAGTTTTTCGGATTCAACTTTACTCAGGATCCGTGAAAATATAAGAAGCATCCAGAAGCTTCGCATTTTACTCAAACCAACTACACGGCTTCAGGTATTAAAATATCATTTACTCTACTTGCTTAGGTTTCGTTTTATACAAGTTTTTGTATGGGATCGCGAAATCTTACCGATTTTAAGCTCTCAAGGCTAATTGAGCAACTTCTTTCGGAGCTTTCCTTCTGTCTAAGTCTATTTCTTAGTACCAACGAAGAATGGACTGTGATTAACTAGAGCTCCAGAAGTATCGGGTTTTCCATTAAGAACATAACAATTAATAAATAAATTTCAATAACTGGATTGTCAGGCGTGCTGTGTGGCTGGTGGCACTGTCTTGTTGAAACCACATATCGTTGATGTCAAGCTCGTCCAATTCTCGCCACAAATAATCTTCCAACACCCGATAGCGTTCTCCATTGACGGTAATATGACGGTCGTTTTCATCCACGAAAAAATACGGCCCAATCGCACCTCCGGCCTGAAAACCGCACCAAATAGTAATTTTTTTGTAGGATGCAACGGTGTCTCAAGAAGCACATGTGGGCCTCTTCGTTTTGATTATCTCAAGCTAGTGTTGAAAAATGGTGAATGACGAAATGTGAAGCAGAGCTGTTCAAAAACCACTAGCTCTAAATATTTGTTGAGTCAATCACGTCTAGGTCAGCAGTATAGAAGAAGTGTTCGCTGGGTTCGACCATTTAGAAAATAATTGTTTTTTTTGATGATTTATACAAAACAAAGACGAAATCAATTTAATTATTAAAGATAAAAGTTAATGATTTTAATTTTTTTTTATTCGGGATAAAGACCATATATATATTTTTTTAGATTCTCACTTGAAATTTTTTTAAAATTTTAGACTTGATTTCGAGATGTACCCATATTATCACCAGGCATCAGCTCATGAGTTTTTGCATCGACTGGTACGAACACGGCAGGTGGGATAATGTGTCTTCAATTTTTATTTCATGCAAACTCAATTTGTTTTTGTATCCACGAATGATATTCATAGTGAACCACTATCACTGAATGAAAATTTCTATGATGATCAGCTTTGTCCTTGTTGTATACGAGTACAATTTATATACACTGTACGGCGAGTTTGTGTATCGACTTGTTCAACAAAACTGGAGGCTTGCCGTGTCGGGTCTCTGATGCGTCGTAGAATAAGTGCAAGCAGATGCAATGATAATCCGAATTGAGTTCACCACGCGCTGTTAGTCTTCCACACCCCGAAGAACCTCCCACAAGCGGCTTGTCCACCATTAGAACATCGACCATTCAGCGTCTTCCCACCCAATATTTCATCCGCAAGTGGAATCGGGGGGGTATGGGCGTTGAGTGGCATCATAATGGATCTTAAGCCAAACGTGGTGGTTATCATTGGCTGAGCTGTCGTCTAATATTGTCTAATTACTAATCTACGGTTCACATCTCAGTATGGTTCTCACACATCTCCAGGACTCTCTCAAATCTGTTTGAAGCATGCTCCAATCAACGACCCTAGCGTTAAGGTCTCCCTCAATCACCACGTGTCCATTTGTGTTTAAGACAGTGTCCTTCAAAGTATTTGGCTTGGTTTGAAAAGATGATACCGGTTCGTTCGACGTTATATACACGCTAAAAAATGTACGAGGAGTGCCCAGAAAGTAACAGGGGGTTTGGCGTAGCGCGACAGTGGGTGGGAGCAGCGCCGCTATCTTGGCGTTAGAGTGTTTCTACACTCAGTATGCAAACGGCTAGGATAGCTTGCCCATTATGCATATCGTACTTTGTATACAGTGGAGTTTTAACATGAGCGCTGCAATTGAAAGTTTTAAAGTGCCAACTGTGATAAAGTTTTTGTTGACGAAAACACTCAGAAAATTAAGACGCGCGATACAAAATAAGCATCGGGAAAAACTCAGCAAGAAATTTTTCCTTCTCCACGACAACGCTCATCCACACACGACCAATCGTACCCAAAAGCTTTTGGATAGGATACGTGAAACTGGCTGGGGTTGTATCCTTTAAAATAAATGTATTTATTCAACTAGTATATACAAATACAAGATCAAAGTCGTGCTGTCGTGGTGACGTGTTGATTACTGCAAAGTTACGACGTGAAGAGCAAACTTGTTTGTTACGCGGGCTGCGTAAATACTTCGAATATGCTGACGCATATCCGATACTTCGTCAGCCGCGGTCAAGAGCCCGCATTTTCAGCATGTACGCCGTTAGGGAATGCATCGCATGCATGGTGGAGGTATCGGAGTCGTCAGGATACCATGCAGTTGATTTTTTTGTTCCGGTACTGTTCATCGCTGCTACTCAGTAAGTCACCCTGTAAGATGCGCATCGCAGTATCCTTCTGGCCTTAGTTAGTGCTTCTTTAAAGACCTGAAACCCGAACCAACACACACTTTTAGCGATTGTCCGATTTCGGGTTCGTCCTTGCAGAGTGTACAGAGTCCCTCTGCCGTGCACTCATTTCTTTTGTGACCGGATCTGCTACAATTCTTACACAGGGAACTCCTATCAGGCCCTTACAAGATGAAGCCGTGACTCAGGCACTTGAACCAGCGTAGCGGAATTTCCATTCGTAGGCTTTACAAGCAGTGCTTACCTTTGTGGTCTACTGTTACGGTATCGTCTTTGCTTCTCCTCTTAGGGATACTACTCCTACCACAGGCACGAGGAGTAAAAAAAAAATGAGCTGGCTTTAAGAAGAAAAAGTTTAATTAAAAGCCACTATAACCAACCGAGCCACGATAAAAATCAGTAGTTGTAGTTTCCTTTAAATCTAAACAACTTTGTTATTAAATTAAGGTATTCGGTTAAGAATTCAAACAGAGAGTTTCATGTAGTTTGTGAAGGACCGTCAGAAGTAAGGAGGAATGAATCAGCCCGCTGATCGTTAACGTAAACTTTAACTAGCATGGTGAAACATATACCACCTATAAATCTTGATCCGAAGCCAATTCCGGATAGGAACGCTGACCTATGATAGTCTCAGTGGCATCCAACATAGTCCGTAGAAAGTCATGGCGTACCGCATTGCCATTACACCCCAACAGCTGAACTATGAAGTCATTTACCGCAGAAACTACGGTGATTTATGTCACCACAATTAGGAGGAACGCGGCTGTTTACTCGGGACAGTAATAAACATCGCCACCGCCCGAGTAAAAGCAAAACGTAACCGGGGTATTGAATCGGAAATGATTTGGCCAGGATAAAAACACCAAAATGAAATTGAACCAATTTCGCCGAAAGGACAACACCAATACATTACCTTAGGGGATATCAAGATCCTACGTTCCAACTATTCCGGCTATAACTGCTTCCCACATCGCCCCATTACCACACATCCAAACCACTAATTAACGATACTAAAATGCACTTACTGAGCTTTGTTTTTCAAAAACTTTAACCTGGACCGCGAAATGAAAACACTTCCCGGAGTAAACAAACGACCAACTGTCGTTTGGACGTCATTCTTTCCAGTGATACGACAATGCCCATAAGATGGCGGATCATGGAGACTCTCCACAAAGATAACGTAGAAGTGCCCGCTGGAAAGGTTTGAGCCCGGATTCCCAAAAAATACTTTTACTTTTCCAAGACAAGTGCATTAACCGCCATCCAGTTGACCTCAAAATTGAATTTAGTCGAGCGGCCTCTTGTTTTCACTAACTTGAATTCTGGTAGCAAGCAGAAGGCGATCAGAACAGCCCAACAGAACAGCAATACCGAAGAGGCTCATCTTCTTCCAGCATCTTCTTGGCATTTCCCCTATTATCGCTTTGCCAGCCAGCTTAGCCTTCAGCTGCTCTTCGGTTTGCAATAAACTACATCGGACATGCCCGATACAGTCTAGGAGTTCCTCAAGCTCCAAGACGCCGTTCTCAACGTCCTTGCCAATATTCCTTTGGACATTGCTAGTAGAGTTCCGTGGAAACGGTCGAAATTGCAATTAAGTCCTTAGTCAATAGGTCCATCGTCTCCGGCGCTTGGATGTGTTTGGGAACATCATCGTTCAGCGGTTATTTTCTAACGCCCACAGACTACCTGATAAAACGAAGCATTACTATAAGTAATTAGTTTAATTTACTAAAGCACAGATTCTATTTGATGGATATGTTTGTTGAAACCTTTTGAGCGCTATTGTATGCCTACAATTTGATCAAAGTTTCTATAAATTATAGACCTACCTTCATTGCTAAAGAATCACCAAAATAATTTAAAAACATAGCGCAGCACCTATTTCCCTCCTTAATATCGTTTTGATATGTTAGTACAATACTGGTTATCAGCGTGGATCTCGCCAAAAAAGTGGTTTAAATCACAGTATGTGCCATGAAACCGGCGCAAGAGAAATTATTGGTCCGATGATGAGTGCCAGAATGCGTTAGACAAATAGAATTAGGCGTTCGAAGAATACGTTGGTAGGAAAACCAGGACGAAGAGAGAACACTATGGGAATCTCAGAAGAGTAGCGAATACTATCACGACCAATTGAGAAGTATAGATGTAAGTTTAGCGAACAACAACACAAGACAAGCATACAAAGTAGTGAAAAGCCTGAAACGTGGTTATCAGCCCAAAACCATGCCTTTTCATGATGAAATTGGCAATATCATCGCTGATGAGTCCAAGTTTAAGGAGAGATGGGTATCCTATTTCAAGAACCTCCTTAATCCTCCGCACAGCTCTAAAACATCGGAGCCTATAAATGCCTGCAGAGAGCTTCCATTGGCCGCACCTACACTGGATGAAGTTTATTCCATCATCAAAGCCCAAAAACATAATAAAGCGCTGGGTACCGATGAGATTCCAGTGGAGCTCATCAAATATGGTGGCAGCAGTGTTTATAAAGCTATTCATAAAGTCATCCAGCACATTTGGCAACAAGAACATATGCCAAAAGAGTAGAGCCAATCAATTATATTCCCTATTCGCAAAAAAGGCGACAAGCTACAGTGCGAAAAATTTCATAGTCATGTGTTAATATATTTCAACCCGTTCTAGGATGTCAATTCTCGGCCCTTTGCTTTGTTCATGTGGCAATGTCATAGCGTTTGTCATAGCGTCAGGCTCGTGTACGTGGTTTTGTATGTGCCTTGTTGGAGTCTGCCTTGTTGTGTAAGAAAAATAGTAAATGCGCTTTGAATCTTGTCTTTAGTTTTCGTGTTGTCCTTCCTATGTATACCATGTCGCAGTCCTTGCATGCCAGCTATTCAGTTTTGGTTTCAATTTGCTTCCAATATTATTGTTAGTTATGAATGCAGTTTGCAGTCTGTATTTCCTCAGAAAGTTTGATAGTTTGTGTGTCTCTTTGCGCACGTATGCTGATGAAATCCACTGTTGGTCCTTCTTATGAGTTTCAGTCAGCTGACATTCCTGTTTATGTAATAAGTTTATCAATGTCACGTAGTTTGTATTCATATTACTAGCTATTCTGTAAATGTTATTTAATTCGTTGGAGTAGTTAGTAGGAGTCATGGGGATGAAGTAGAGTCTCTGCACCATTGATGTGTACGCTGCTAGTTTATGTTATGTGGGGTGGTTAGATGTTACGTGTATGGTATGACCAGCTGTGGTTGGTTTTCTATATATTTTGTAGTCTACTCATGTTTGTTCGCGTGTCACGATTGAATTGTGATTTAACATCATATGAAATCAACAAATTATCGTCCTCTACTTTCACCTTTTGTAGTTTCTCCACCAACTCGTCCCGCGGACTAGCCCTATACGAAAATTTCGCGCACTCTTTTAAGATCCATTGAGGTAAGTTTATTGTAGGTGCATTGGTGGCTGCAATAGTTTCCCTTAACTCATTCTCCTCTTTATTGATTTTAGGCAGACACTTATTTCTGGGTAGGCAGGGGTTGGACACACCTAGCTTTCTAACGAACACCTTTGAGTGACGGGTCCTGAGGCCAATAATCGGATTGAAGCTAGACGGGGGCCGATGGCGAAGCTGCAATGGGCTGACCACATGAATCGTATGGACGAACGGTATTCGTTGGGAGAACTGAAGGCCGGAGACCAGTGGGAGAACCGAGGAAACGCTGGTCTGACTCGGTCGACGAAGACAGTTCATCACTATTCGGATTTCGAAATTGGAGGATGCGGTCAATAGACCGAGACAGTTGGAAGCGCTGTTTGCATGAAGCGAAGGCCCGAGTGGGGCTGTAGTGCTAAGAAGAAGAAGAATTTGAATTGTCCTTTTGTTTCTTTTTTATAGTGAGATTTATATTCGGGTATATTTCATTCATATAGGTTCGTCTTGTTTATTTTAGGCAGTCAATAAAGATGAAACAGTCATCCACATATCGCCTATAAAATATAACATTGAATTTTTTGACAATTTTATTCATAAAAATTCTTCCAAAGATTGTAAAAATATTTCTGACATTATTGAGGACATAAGATGTCCCATACCCAAACCATCCTTGTCAATGTGTGTGTTGTTATTGACCCTGAAATAGTTCTGCTTGATTGTGGTAATTAAAAGTCGACTAGCGTTAGTCAATGTTACGAGAGGTGGTTGAATTCGTTAGATCGTGGCTGTTCTTTAATGTTTATTTGTCGTCAAGGTGCATGATATCAGCCAGTATGGTTGCTAAATACCGTGCTAATTGGCATGCAGGAGCAGAGCGGTAATTGACAACAGATCGGATAGGGATATTGGGTTTGTGGAGCTTAAGTTGTGCTTTAAGGGGTGGTGTGGATGGATTTGGGTTAATGTAGCGGTGCTTAGTGTTAGAAAGAATGATTACTGGAGATTGTATGATTCCAGTACGTAAGTCCACTTGGCACTTATTAGTGGGGTCTTTGTTTACCAGTTCGTATCCGGTGGTGTTAATGAGTTTGTTGTTTTTTGCATGTAGTCAGTTGTTTTTAAGGATCACCGTTGTATGCCCTTTGTCAGCCTTTGTCACTATTAATATATTGTTCGTAAGTTTTTTAATATTTCATGGTCTTCATGGAAATTCATTTTGCTTATGCTAGTGGATAATTTTTTGCAGTATATCTACTGGAGTTTGTCTTGCATGTGCCTGTTGTTCCTGGGGCTGTTTGTTAATGGCTAGTTCAGTTTCGATTACCAGTTGTTCTAGGTGTTTCTTCCGATTTGTGCTGTATAAGTTTTGTTTCAGTCCTTTATCTAACAGCTCCATTTCCTGTATCGTAAAAGTCGTCTCTGATACGTTTATAGTGAATAGAAAGTTCTGTTCGTTGATGCGGTCATTGTTTTTTGCTTTTTCATCAATCTGTCAAGTTTCTTTGTCATGGTCCCATTTTTAGTGTTGAGCTGAATATCAATGTTTTGTCTCACATCTTCAGTATGTATAAGGTTAGTAAATTGTAAGTGTGAATATAGCAGTTTTCGTTTGACTTCTTCCTTTTTCATGTATAGTGTTCTTATTTGGTATTCGTATATAGAGTATGTGTTGGAGTGTGCCTCATAGATATGAAGATAGACTTCCGTATAGTATGGTTAAAATCACTGATCTCAACCAGTGGTCTAACATATGGATCACTGGTGGTCCGTAGAAGCCAAAATATTGTCCGCGAAAAATTGGAAAACAAACGAGAGTACCGAGTATAAGAAAACTTCGAGCATCATCTACAAATGTTGATGGAATATATAAAAACAGAAGCTAAAGTTGATCAAAATCCGATTCCTCGCACTTCTAGCACGGATGCTGGTAAAGTCATTAGAAAACGCTCATTAAAATTCAGAATCAAAAAAACTGTAAGAATGCTTTAAATCTAATTCACTTGAGAAATTTTGGTGTGGAATAGCAATTTGCGAGTCTTATGTTACACCCAAATTCTTGAAATCGCTCTTTGATGGTTTTGTCAATAAACTATTTATTCAAAGAAGTGTCTTCGGCAAGAGTTGATTGAAAGTAAGTGATGATTTACGTGCAGCTTTGAGCAATAATATTAGCCTTAGAATTGTCAAATTCGTGAAGAAAACGCAAACTCAAAAATCACATCTGTCCAAAGTTTATCTAACTTTGTAATAAAAACCATTATAATTTCCATTCAAATAATACTGTTAATGCATATTGCTATTGAATTTTTGACTAAAGTTTATTTTCTGATTGCTCGAGTAAAAATCATTTGTGTAATTCATAACTAAACAAACTCCTACCATATCGACAGCTCAGCAGGTATGCATTAGGGGCTCAATTACGCCTGTACAAAAGCCTTCCATCCTTACTCGTAGTAAATCGCTGGCAAAGTTATCGGCCTCTAAAACCCCGAACCTTGCTGCTGGTTCTAGCACAACTACGTCGTGTTCTAATTCTCCTGTGCCTTCAGCAGCAACTCAGCATATGCTTAGTAATGAGTTACCTGTGGCATGTGATAGCTTTCCGGGACCCTCATCAATAAATCGGGGGGCGATCTCTAAAATCAAAAATAATCAATCGCCTAGTCTTCCGCCCTCATCTGGTGTTGAAACCTCGGCTGTGGCTACTCTGATTTCGGATGACGAAGTCCCAACACTTGACATCGTATCCCCTCCAAAGGAGATCTTTATTTCGTGCCTAAGCTACCATACAACTGCGGAATACCTAAAAAACTACGTTTGTAAAAAATTTAGGCCAGCTGTATAAGTTATTAGTTGCTACAAATTAACTAAGGACAATCTGGAGGACAGAGTGGTAGCTTCTTTCAAGCCTACAGTGCCCTCAAATTGTGATACTATTTTGAATCCTGAAGCTTGGCCCTGGAGTACTTATCAAACCATTCAGCTCAAGAAGAAGGAAGTCCTTTCGTGCACCGAGTAGACAGCAACCTACAAACTAGTATAAGATTTCATGACTGTAGCTTAACTTCAAATATTTCAGTATATTACCAAAATGTAAGAGGGTTAAGGACCAAGCTTGATAAGCTCTTTTTATCGTTACAACTCAGCGAAGATGTATTTATATGTCTTACGGAAACCTGGTTAAATAGTAACATCTTAAACTCGCAAATATCCCTTGATTTTGATATGTACCGTTGTGATCGGGACTTGGCCTCTGCAAATAAAGTAGATGGAGGTGGTGTTCTTGTAGCTGTTAGTAATACAGTGCGTAGCTCCCTTTGTGCTGATTTTTGCTTTTCCCGTGTTGTGGATTGTGTGATTGTCAAGATCTTCCTTCCTAACAATACATCTTTATTAGTTTCCTCTGTCTACATACCTAGTAACTCTCCTTTGTATGTGTATGAAACATTCTTTGACGAGTTTTCCTCTTATTTCTTATTGCAACATCCGCAATCTTTAATTCTAATATGCGGTGATTTTAATTTGGGAACAGTGCAATGGACGAAGAACCTTCCTTTCTCTGTTTCATCAACCGATGCATCTTCTTTATCCCTTTCCTCGTTTCTATCACTCTGTTCACTATCGCAATTCAATAATATCCCTAATGCTAATGGTCGGGTACTTGACCTTGTTCTTTCTAACTTTCCACTAAACTGTCTATCTGTTTCCACTGCATTAAATCCTCTAGTGAGTATCGATAGTCATCATCCGCCATTATCGCTCGATCTCTCCATTACACCTTTGTCAAGTCGTACGTTTGCTTCTTCGCCAAAATTCAACTTCTTCAAAGCAAACTACGAAGCTTTAGCCTCCGAGCTGAGCTTGATTGACTGGCAGGAGTTTTTTGATGATTTGGAGTGTGAGGAAGCTCTGAATAAGTTTTATAATTACCTCTATGAGTTGATTTAACACTTCACACCTTTACAAGCTCTTCGCAAAGTAAAGCAGAAACCATGGCTAACCAAGCAAGTACTAAGTGCCTTGAATGCTAAAAGTAAGGCACACCGCCGTTTCAAGCGTTGTGGTACTGAAGAATCCAGAGCCCGCTTTTGTGATCTACGTCTTGCAGCAAAAAAAGAACTAAAGACTGCAATGAAAAACTACTTCAGTAGCTTGGAGAGTTCCCTCATGGTGAATAATGCGAAACCATTCTGGTCATACATTAGATCCTTTAAGTCATCCTCTTCTGTCCCTCCTTCAGTCCGCTGGAATAATATAGTTAGCTCTTCTCCACAGGATATTTCCAACTTATTCTCTCAGTTCTTCTCGTCAACTTTTATTCCTTCTTCTCATGTCTCTAATCCAGTTAATACACCCGTACTTCACTCCATTGACATTTCTTCACTTTTCACTGACCATATCGAAGTTGAATCCGTCATTAATTCACTTAATCCTAATATATCACCTGGTCCTGACGGCTTGCCGAATATTTTTGTCAAGTCATTAGCGTCTTCACTTTGTAACCCTCTGGCATTTCTCTTCAACCTCAGTCTAAAGACTGGTATTTTCCCTACTTATTGGAAAAGAGCAAACGTTGTTCCTATTCTTAAAAGTGGTGATCCTTCTTCTGTGTCCAATTATCGTTCTATTTCCTTAATTTCCTGTTTCCCAAAATTACTTGAGCGTCTGGTACACAACCGGCTTTCAGTTTCATTGACCCCTATCTTGTCGAAAGTACAACATGGGTTTCTCAAAGGTCGCTCTACGACCTCAAATTTAATTGAATTCACCGATTTCATTGCTAAGGCCCTAGACAATCGATTGCAGGTTGATGTAATCTTCACTGACTTCTCGAAGGCATTTGACACGGTCAACCATCAACTTCTCTGTTATAAACTGAAAACTTTTGGGTTTGTCGGTCCTCTCTGATCATGGATGGACTCCTACTTGTCTTCTCGTATATGTTGTGTTAGTTACTGTGGAACTACCTCTATTCCATTCTATCCGTCCTCTGGTGTTCCTCAAGGTTCCATTTTAGGTCCCCTCCTAATCCTATTGTTTATAAATGATCTTCCTTCGGTTATCGCTTCCAATTGCCTACTGTATACCGATGATTTTAAAGTCTTTCGAACTATCAGGTCTGTACAAGATTGCCAATATCTTCAGATGGATCTGATTGCACTAAGTAACTGGTGTTCGTCTAATTACCTCTGTCTTAATGTTGCCAAATGCTATAAAATGACTTTTAATCTAAATCGTTCTCCGCTGACTTTTACCTATATGTTGAATGAAGTCCCACTCGCTGCTGTGAGCTCTGCTAAGGACCTTGGCGTTACTTTTGATCCTAAGCTCAATTTTGATGCGCACGTTCTAATCGCGACTACTGGGGCCTCGAAAATATTGGGACTTATTTTCAGGCACACTCATAAATTTAACAATATATCTACCCCTGTCCGGTTGTTTATCTGTCTTGCCCGTCCTATCCTCGAATATTGCTCTGTAGTTTGGTCTCCCCGACACTCCTACCTCATTGACTCGTTAGAGAATGTCCAGCGTAAATTTACTCGTGTCTTGTTTTACAAATTCAAAATCCCATATCAACCCTATGACTGCCGTTTATCCTTCCTACGTTTGCCTACTCTGTCATCCCGTCGCATGTATCTAGATCAGTGTTTTCTGTATCAACTCTGCCACAATCAAATTTCATTAAGATTGTTTGCAGACCTACGTCTTCGTCAATCATCGCGTTCTTCTCGGGCAAACAATTTTTTCGTGCCACCGTATGCCCGTACAAATTTATATTTTCACTCTCCTATTATACGAATGGTAAGGAGTCATGATAAGCTTGAGCTTGGTACTTTTTCCGACTCATACCTAGTTTTTAAATTGAGGTTAAGAAGCCTGATTCTTAAAACTCAACTGGAGTAAATATTAGACTTTATTTTCTTTTTTTGTGTGCTTTAATTTAATTTTACACGCATATTTATTGTTGTTAGTACCATTGAATTTCTTTTTTATATTAACTTTAACACTTAATTCTAATTTTCATTAATTTCCTTTTCTGTTTGTTTTGTTCCATTTTGTAATTGGATTATGTTTATCTGTTAAATGGAATTTAAATAAATAAATAAATAAATATCAGATTCATATATTGTACCAAACCCTAAAAATGGCCCAAAAGTGGTCTATTCGCAGGAGGTTTGTCTCAAACTAGGCCTAGACCTACAAAGTAGGTCTAAATTTGATCTAAACTAGGCCTAATTTAAAATAAAATTGAAACAAACAAGGCTCAAACCCGGCCTAAACTTGACCTAACTTACGATTAAATGGTCCCAAAAATGGCCCAAAAGAGGTCAAAAGACGACCTAAATGATGCCCCAGCATGGTCGAAGAGTAGCCGAAAAGAGGCCGACCAAGGCGTAAACAACGTCCAAAGATGGCATAAAAATGCCAAAAAACGGCATAACAGAGGGGAACAAACAAGGCCAGTTTTGGGCTCTTTTAGGCCTTCATTATATTTTTTGCACATGGTTGGCATCAGCAAAAAAGGTAAACTTTTAGGCCAAGTTTAAGCCAACGTCATCGCAAATCTTAATTGTCCTGATATTTGGCCTTCTTTGGGCCATTCTCAGCCCAATTTTATTTTTAATCGAGTTTTCGGGCCATTCCTAAGACAAACACGGCTGGAAAAAATATAATTAGGCCGTGTTTGGGTCCTTATTGTTTTACTTGGGGATACAGATTATTCTTCTTCTACATTGTGGTTCCTGCTGACAATAGAGAAATCGAGGTGGTCTCTAATAAAGAAAAAGTTGGGAATCACTAGGTTAGATGGACTTATTTTTAAGCTCCTCCAGAACAATTTCCCCTCAAACTTTGGAGCCATGCTGTCCAATATGTTGTCTAGCAAGTTATTTTTCATAACAAGCGGCAATCTGATGACAACGCGCGATTTCAAGATTTTGAATGGTCTGCAGCAAGGAACACTAACTGCAGTTCTGCTTTTCTCAATATTTATTTGCAGTCTTTTGAACGAGTTCGATTTTAACATGTCATTATCGTGATCGTTAGTGGCATGCTCTGATGATCTGATCATTTTAACTGCAGACAGGAAAGCATCTACGGTTCAAAAGAGTTTCCAGAAAATGTTCAATGGTATTCATTTCTACCCGAACGGTTGGTAAATGAAAGTCAATGGACAGAAATGCGAAACAATGTTGCTCCGAACGAGTTACGGTTGTCCAGTCAAGCCCTGGAGCGTAATTGTAAGGATATCCACATTATAGCTGGCAAAGGTAGTTCAGAGTGGGTACCTCATAAGCCTTTGGCTTGATACCTAGGTGTCTATCTAAGTGCTAATGTCCCTTCAACGACTTCATTCTAGATACAAAGATGAAAATGTTAAAATTATCTACTTCAAGACTTTGGTTGGACCAGTTTGGCATAAGGATGCCAGGTTCGGTTTAGTTTAAATGCTAGTATGTTGGAAATGTTCCGAGACCACGCACTGCTGCGAAGACATTGCTAAAATTATCGCTTATGAAAATAAGATTAAGGAAAAATGAGCAATATTTTTCAAGAACGTTTTAAATTCTCTACACATCTCGACAATATTGAAGCCTATAGATATTCCCAGAGAGCGTTCATTAGCCCCACTGGCTTAAATTTACTTCAAAGAAGTGGATCTCTACCGCCCACCCTACCACTGTTCCACTTTGCTGCGTATCGTTAAATATACATATAAGACCCATTGTCCAATCTCAAAAAAATCAATACCTCTGCGAGACATAAAAAGCCCTAGTTAATAATACAGAACATGCTGTCACATATCAATTCATTCCCCATCATTTATCGATATCTTCAGTAGTTCATCTATCCGATTTTCCATTAGCTATGAATATTAAAATAATAATTTATAATTTTTCAGTATTCAATTTTACATAAAACATTAAATCATCAACCTAAATAAATGCGTTAATGACTCTTAATTTCACCATTCAACTCTCCACTACGATTTTGGTGAAGGTGAACCACCAAAATGAATCTAATTACAATGTACCATCCATTATACTGAACTATCTACTACATGATCGCGATTAGAGCCCAATCCTCTCATTTTAACAAATAATCCCACATGATTATTCGTAACTGGAGAAATGAATTAGATCCAAAGGCTGAAGATTGCTCTCTAATTATTATTTATCAATTTGATTATCGAAATGTACCAAACAATCACACACTAGAAAGTTTTACTTAATCACGCGAAATTGTGGTACATTGCAAATTGCAATCAAAAGTGATTGTGGCGAAGTTCTTAATTATGGCCGTAAGTTAAAAAGTCTGAACTGTGTCTTATGGTAAATGCGCGAACCGCTTTTACCATTTAACTGTTTCAATTGAATTCCCACAATCAAATTGTAGCAAAACTGTGCGTTGTGTTGTTTACTCGCTATTATAAGATGAAAGAACTCGTGAAAATTTCAAATGTTTCATCTTTTATCAAATTCCGTAAGAATATAAAACAACAAATCAGCATTTCTCGTTGCTCATTTACATCGTGAGAATTTGCGTTGAAATCTCTACTATGTAAATTGAATTGATAACTTTTATGAGGTTATTCAACATTAAAGTTTGTACCTGACTTTGATGTTTTACTTGACATTGAAACGATCGTCTATTGTTTTTGCATCTTCTGAGAAAAAAATTTCTACTGTTTCCAAGTTACTTTTATCTGCCATCACTTATAATCTTGCTATAAAACAACTTTTTAATCGAATTTTATCTTGTTTCCAGGTAAGCTCGCTCACGTGAATAAATACGTTAACTTATTCAGCTCTAGATCAAATATGGGTAACTATTTTGATTGCGTAATTTAAGAAAAGCTACAAAGGCGCGTTCTCGTAAGTTTTCTTTTTAGTTTAACGCTGCTACGTTTTGTTGAATACAATAAATAATAGTCTTTAGCCGCTTTGCTTTATTATATACGAGTATTTTCAATCCATTCAATTTTTCCTTCCATTTTTGCGCCTAACGTCATTATCGTGTATCTTTGTGCTAATTCAGATAAAGCTGTAAAACGCAGTCACAGGTGAATTGAAAAACGCCGCGATGATGATGAAGATGATGATGAGGAATAGCACCCGAAGGTGAATGTCGGTTAAATACTTGCTTTTAAAAGAATTTTATATGTATAAATAGGTTAGGAAATGAATCGTTGGTTTTCTTTTTAACTTTTTTCATCCCATTTTATATTAAACGATACTGGAACGAATATCAGTGAGTTAGGCTAAAGGAAAACAAGTCATAGTGCCGCTAGATTGGTGCGCGCATAAAACTGTATTGTTAGTACTAGTTGGCGCAGATGTTATGGTAGAATGATGATACCAAAAGGAGGCATTTTATTTGAAAAGAAGAAGCAGTTTAACAATGTTGTTTGGTGGCAAAAGAATGTGCATTACAAGTTCTAACCGTGTGTTTATGAACTGTTTTGCGACGATGCATGTAAGTCAATTACAGTAGTAGCAAAATACTATCTTCAATTCAATTCGGTTCAGTTGAGTCGGTCGAACAGGTTCTTATGAATGAACTTGTTTCGACGATGTCATTGTTTGTAGGTTTTAAAACGAAATATATAAAGCCACTTGTGTTATTTATGTCAAAGCCGTCGAAATTTATGTATGACGACGACATGCTAACATAAAGGAATCGAGAATTATGGGTGCTCGTTTTAAAAACGTGTTGATTTTAAATTGGAATATCTGCTTGCCTTGATTTGATTATCATATGAAAAGCCTTCGCGGCAAAATAGCATTTCGTAGGAACATGGGAATTTGTGAAAGAAGTTTCTTTCAAATTTATCGTCTTTTCACCAACATCAATATATGAAAAAAAGTTGACTTGGCTCAATTGATCATACATGTTTGTAGTTATTGTTTATCAGGGGTAGTAGAGCACACATTGCAGTTGCAACTACTGCAAACATTGCTTGAATCGGCAAAATCTCTACTAGTAGCAAGACGGTAAAGATTACTGTATAAACGTCTAAAAAATGAGTTAATTCAAACTCAAAATTATTCCATTTGTAGGGTCTTCATCATCAGTATAATCCAATCAAAAGGATCTTGTAACTAATCAATGGGAAGCATTTCTTTTTTTCAGTACTTTGTGAAATATAGGGACTTTTGCGAGATATTAGATGTACCTACTTAGGAATTTCGGAATGCATTTCGAATGAAACAACCATAAAAGTTACTTATGTGCTGTAAAGCAGTGTTAACGGACCTTGCAATTTATTGCGACTTATAATTTTATCTGCGATAACGAAATCGAGATACTTCGCAATATGTCCACGCTTATTCAATTTTCTTTGACAAAAAATGTTGTCCGTCATCTCAACTACTGAACGTAGTCCTCGTCAGACAACGGCTACGGCCATCTGCTTACGAAGCCCCCCCCCCTACGCACTCAGTACTGACGCCACGGTGCCACAAACGCCAATTTCCAAATGTACATTGGATCAATGATCTGTGATTTTTACAGAATTATTTTGAATAATATTTTCCAACACTTATGATCAGGGTTGATTGATTTAAATCATTTGATTTAAATCAATGATTTAAATCAAGTGATTTTTTTTATAAAAATCATGATTTAAATCAAATTTGATTTTTTTCATAAAAGTTCATTGATTCCTTAGAATCATAATTAACAAATCAGTTACATAAAAGAAAAATACTTTTTCAAACACAGTTTTTATTTATTGATGTAAAGTAAGTAATTATGGTTAACTATAAATGAATAAGAAATCATCCAAATAACTATTTATTGTAATATTTGAAAAGGAACACCAATTTTGCTGCCTTTTCATTTCCGAGCCTATTCCGAAGTTTCGATTGGACTAAGCCAACTGTGGAAAAAATCCTTTCTATAGATGCAGAGGAGGCCGCAGCTGTGAACAACTGGTACAAGATAGGAGTTAGTTGACCATGTTTATCTATGGTGCTCAACTGCGATTTCCACCATTGTAATGGTTTTACACTTTTTATTATTTCCTCTGCAAACATAACTTGTTTAAATGGATCAGTTCTAGCTTTGAACTTTATTATTAAAGGCAGTAGGCCTGTTCCGGTATACTCACTCTGAGCATATTCTAAAGCTTTTGCCTCTTCTTCAGCTGTTAACTGGAATTTTGTTTTTGAAGGGTCCAGCAAATAAGTCAAAAAATGAGCAGGCGTTAGGGCCATTTTATATCTTCTTTTAAGTGCAGATAACTGATTTATATTAGCATCCTGTTCTTCAAAGGTTGTCTCCAGCTTTTTGAAGACTTCAACAACGTCGGATAATGATGCATTCGATTTTTGTAATGTATCTATCGCTATCGCAATTGGCTTGTAGATTTTTAACAAATCTTCGGCTGACCTCTTTAGTACCATGTTTGTGACTTTCTGGTATATGACGCTATCTATGCAATTTCTGTTATCTTCACATATCTTCAGAATTTTTTGCCATTCTGACAAATATATTTCGAAGCAATCTGATAGGGTGTTCCACCTGACTTCCTGCGGGACAATAAGGGATCTGCCACATTCTGCTTTATATTTTGCGGCAGCGAAGTGATTATTTCGAAAATATACCACAATTCGTACGACATGTTCACGCACCTCTTTAATATCCAAATCCTTAGAGAGTAAATTTAGAATATGAGCAGCGCAGCCATACGTCAATATACCTTCTTCATTCTCATTATCAGCTCTTAAGTCTAATCGCATTTTCGTCATGGCTGATGCGTTATCCGTCACGAAACTTGCAACTCTACATTTGTATTCAGTCTTGCATTTTTTTATAACACCCTTTGATATTTCAGTTAGATAATCAGCTGTGTGAGGTTTTCCGGATGTGTCGATGCTTTCCAATAAATACACCTCTCCAGATTCAGTTGTAACACAGCTGCAAATGATGGGCTCCATATGAACATTAGACCACCCATCTATTGACAAATTCACTGTCTGATCTTTCACAGTAGAAAAACATTTCTGCTTCTCTTCATTATAAATTTCATTGAGGAATCTGTTTCCCAAATCAAATCGCGATGGTGGTTGATAACCCGGTCGCAGCATTTCTATTATTTTTAAAACCTGAGGATGTTTAATACACCGAAAACTGCTGTTTGTAGCGTATGCAGCTTTCGCAATTTGCTTGTCTAACTGTTGCTTCAGCTCTTCTGAAGTCCTTACAAGAAATGTTGACAATTTTTGAGGTTTGCACTTGTTCTTCGAAGGTGATGAAGGTGTTGAAATGTCTTCTACTCTGCTTTTACTGGGTCTGAATCTTACAGCACATGCTCCAATTGAAGGTTCCTGAATTTCCGGATTGCCAGTTGATGAGGAATTCGAGGATCTAAGACCTTAAACGATACAAAAAAAGATAATTGTAATATTTTTTAATGAAACAGTAATGCTTGTTATTGATTCCATTTTCGCAAAATTATTCTAATTGTAAAGAGAAAAAGAGAAACTTTCCTTTTAATTTTGCTAAGTATATATTGATCGTAATCGATTTTCGGCCTTTATCGTTCGATCTTCCTCAACGGTTCGACCGAACTTTAATGGTCGAAAACCGATTAAGATCGAGTAAACTTAAACGTAAAATTTAAAGGAAGGGTTTTTTTATTTTCAAAACAAGTGTTTTATTTTACTTAATTATATCAAAAAATACTTACTTCGAGTGCTACACGATTTCCAATGGTCTTTTAATCGCTGCGATATTCCCTGTATCTCTTTATGGCATTCATTGCACACTGCCCTAGATCCCTTTTTATTTACATCACGAACTTCCGTATAATTCTGCCAAATAGGATCTTTTTTTCGTCCAGTCATTTTCGCAAACCAAATCAGTATCACTATTATAGCACAATTTCACGACGCGCTACTCACTATTCACTAGACGAATAATATGTATAACAATTTAGGGGAACCCCGGAAATATAGTAATTTTTCGTAGAGAGTTGGTGAGCGATTTCGGGGAAATCCCAGTTTTTCTTTACGTGCTAGGTCGACATCCCATGCAACGCGTTCGCGGCAGAGCAAATGATGTCGCAAATGGAATATTTTGAATTTAACCCGTATTGGTGGTATTCAACATTTCGCGTGAGAACTTTTGCGCTCCGCTGCGAACACATTGCAGATGGGACGACGGCCTAAGTGTTGCTAATGTAAAAGGTTGTGGTTTTCTTAGCAAGTTTGCAGTTGAAGTATAATTCTACCATTTACGATGAAAATTGAGACAGAGAAGAAAGCCCAAAATTATATACATATATGAAAGCGACTATGTATGCAAAGGAGTGGATTTTTATAGGTAAAATCCATCACCGTTATACACTATCGTGATTGGCTCAGAAAAAAAGGTTTATACTCGAACTGCTTGTCATTGGCCGATTTTTTTAAGCCTACTTTACATATATGCTCTACTTTTGTAGATATGATTGGTATAAAACCTTTTTTTATGGCGCCAACCACTTTTGAGTATATGTCATTTATTATAGACTATTGATCAGCTTTAACTCCACATATGTTTTTTTCTAATCGACTCTGGGGGGTTTGGGCTTTTTCTTTTATAATAAAAATCATTAAAATCAATAAAAATCAAAAAATTTTGGTATCGGGCCTTCTCTTTTACAAATCAAAAATATCAATAAAACTCAAAAAAATCATGATTTTTTTTAAAAAAATCAAAAAAAATCTGTCAAAAATAAAAAAATCATGATTTTTATCCACCCTGCTTATGATCATTTTTTCAACTTCTTGGAATAGCTTACAATATTTCTGCGATTTATACTCTCCCGCGATTTATTACGATTTGACTCAATCTCACTTCGATATTCTTATGCGGCTGTCCGGTAACATTGCTCTAAAGTACTGTTCACAGGAAAAATCAATTCCAAACCCAATCATTGTAGATTTGTTCAGGTTCATCAATGAATATTTTTTCTAGTTCGTAGGTATTATTTCAACACATGTATGCATTTAAAGTTTGTTAAAATATTTAAGCGTTATATTTCAAAGTGTTTCAAACGTATACGAGGGCGGTCCGGTAAATACTTAGCCTATAAAAGAATGACGAGAATTTTGGAAAAGTGGCGATTCATGAGGGTCATTCAATAAGTACTTAGCCTCACCGCCCGATGGGGTTGCTATTACAAGAGTTTTACCATCGTGCACTACATTCTTTTAGTAGCCTACTGTCAAAGTTTCAGTCAATTCCCTTCATTAGTTTTGTTTTCACAGTCTTTGGAAGCGAGCGTGTCGGTCGGTTGTATAAAAATGGAAAAAGAACAATATCGTTCAGTGATTAAATTCTTGTTTTTGGAAGGGAAAACGCGCAGCGAAATTTTAGATCGCTTGAATGCTGTGTACGGTGACTCTTCTCCTTCGATGGCGACCGTCAAGAATTGGTTCAACGAGTTTGTTCGTGGCCGCACGTCGCTGGGCCAAGTGTATCGAGCTTAAAGGAGATTATGTGGGAAAAATAAATTGCCACCTCTCCAAAATTTTCGTTTTTCTTCTGTAGGCTAAGTGCTTGTTGAATGACCCTCGTATTTCTCAACAAAATCTCTTGGCTCGATACATTTGAGCCAGCGATGCTCCTACTTGTTTAATTCGTCTGAAAAATACGTTCTCTCGAGTAGGCCTCCGTGGTGGCGATGTACTCCTCACTCAACTTTTTCAAGGTCAAAAAGAAGTCGCATGTGACCAAATCTGGAAAATACGGTGTATGGGGTAGCAGTTCGTTGCCCAGTTCGATCAATTTGGCCGTGGCGACGGCGGAGGTGTGAGTCGGTGCGTTGTCATGGTGGAAGAGCACTTTTTCTTCGCCAAATGGTCCCTTTTTTCTGCGATTCGTCGTCAAATCTCCCCAATAATTCGTCATAGTAGAGCCCTGTAACCGTTTTGCATTCTCCAGGTAGTCAATGCAGATGACATTTTGTGAATTCTAAAAAACGATGGCCATCACCTTTCTGGCCGATAACACAGTCTTCGCCTTCTTTGGAGCACGTCCGCCGGATGAAATCCACTGTTTACACTGCTCCTTGGGTTCTAGTGTGTACCAGTGGAGCCACGTTTTGTCGAAGGTCACGAAACGATGCAGAAACTCCTTCGAATTGCGCTAAAACAGCGTCAAACATCGCTCTGAAATGGTCTCACGGTTGCGATTGTTGTTCGGGGCGAGCAAACACGACACTTATCGCTCCGACAGCTTTCTCATGCCCAAAGTTCCATGCAGGATATGACCCATGCGGTCTTTTGAGATGCCTACTGTCTCAGCTAACTCACGCATCTTCAATCGGCGGTCTGCTAATACGAGCTGGTCGATTTTTGTCACGTTATCGTCCGTGGTAGCCGTTTTCGGGGCATCTGGGCGTGGCTCATCAAAAATCGACGTGTGACCACGTTAAAACTCGTTAAACCAATTTTTTATGGACGCCATTGCATTAGCAGAGTCACCGTACACAGCATCCAAGTGCTTCGCGATTTCCCTTCCAAAAACAAGAATCGAATCACCGACCGAAATCGCCCTTTCTCCATTTTTCTAAAATCCGCGGACACGCCCGCTCCCTCACGCGGTCAAAATAAAACTACGAGTCCGATTCGGCTGAAATTTTGACAGTAGCCGTCTACAAAAGTACTACACCATAGTCAATCTCTGGCGATAGTGGCGCCATCAGGTGGTGATACTAAGTACTCATCGAACCGCCCTTGTATGCTTCCTACTGTACCTACTTTTGAACTTATTAGAAATCTTTTGCCCTCCTCCTCCCTCCTTGCTAGTGACTCGGGATTCGTAGGAATATCCTACCGAATACATATGAGGAGCAGTAGGTAATCTTCTTTATATGTAAAAACTATGATGACAACCTGGAGATTGCTGTTTCTGAAAAAATTGAATACATTGTGGGCAATTAGAATCGTGTGGATGCTTTTCGAGTACTCAGTGTCATTGCATGGTTGATCCCAGAGCATACGAGAAGCATACGTAATTAAGAGAAGCTGCTCAACCACAGTGACCAGTGTCAAAGCGTTCGATGCTCTCGTGCTCACGTAATTGAATTTACATAGTCTCATACCCCAAAGATTAACTTCAGACATAGAAATTAGTCTGTCAAGGGAAAAGGTTAGTTTTAGATATGAAGATCATAATCCAAATTTGGTAAATTTTAAACGGCCTTGCAAACATAACGGGTCTACCTTGTTACGGGTAGTTCAGGTATAGTTCATATCAGCCGATCCAAACACCATCAGTGACGCTTTGTCAAGGTAGTGCGGTACGAATAGTGCGGTACGAATAGTGCGTCCTCGAGTCAAACTGGATTAGGGAACTTTGTAGTCTGTTGTACGTAATCTTTGCAAATTTTAACTTTAATTCAAATTGGTAATCAGAATAGTAATAAGACACTATAAAATTAAGTTGATGTAATCTAAATTAGGGCAGTTAGGCTCGACGAAGAGCGCGTTCGATACCACTCTCGTACGTGCAGCTGCTGTGCCACAATGTCTACCATTTTGCAACTCTCGATCGGCTCAGCCTCGATCCCGTTGGGTTTTCTTGTCACCGACTGGAAAACTTCAGCCGAAACTAACAGTAACAGCAATAATATTCAGAATCTGATTCAACAATTGAGCAGTCAACAGAAGATAGGGCATCACGCAGAAGATGTTTCAAATCATCATGCAGTACATGGGCAATTATGTTCATTGTCGAGAAATACTTCATGGGCTGATGAGTCCCGAGATTTTTAATGAAAATAAGTGTTTTTCGGGCAGAGCTATATTTATTTCTCAACATAGTTGTTTTCGAGGACGATATACTTGGTGTAGCGATTTTGCAGTATTTTGATGCCCTTTCTGTAGTACGAAACATCCAAACCTTCGAAATACCATTCGGTATTCGTGATGACTTTCTAATTCGATCTGAATCTCATTTTCGGACCCACTGCTTGGGCTTTGGAAAAGATAATACAAGTAGTCGCTGAGGACCAAGTCTGGGAAATACGGTGGGTGAGTAATCAGTTCGAATCGTAATTGGTCCAATTTGGCCATTGCTTTCAAGAACATGTGTGACGGTGCGTTATCGTGATGATACAGAATCTTTTTCTTCGCTATAACAATTTTTCAATACCGTAAACTGGGGTGACTTTATGGCACAATTTGAGATTTTTTCAAACCTTGACAAAGTAGAATGTGATATAACAAAAAAAGTGATTGGAATAGATAGCAACGTTTTTTGGCTTTATTTTTTAGTAATCATTTAATTTTTTCACCCTGCAATAGCGGCCATGAAGAAGCTTTTTCTGTGCCACAATCCGCCCCCAAGTCATGGGGTGAGTTTGTGCCATCTTAGTTTTTCATGGATATCGTATGATCTAAGTAAAGTGGCACAATCAACCTAATATAGTTAATCTGCGATTCTGTAGTTACAAATGAAATATCATACCTAGGTCTTTTAGCAACCCTTTAATTCGTACAAAATATAAACAAAAACAAATTTTTTTCTTCAAAATATTTCAAAATATAAATAGCCTTCGAAACACAATAGCAAACGATCTTAGTCAATTAGAAACTCTACTTTCTCAATTCATCTTAGTCAATAAGGAACTTTTCTTTCTCAATTCAGGTACGTTGAAAATATCTCTCCTTAATATTTGAATGGGTTTGTCAATATTTTTTTTATGTTGTGGTTGACATACCAAATTAAGTCCCGTTGAGCAGGCCACTTCCAAGAAGTCCCACTTTTGACCATAGCCGATATTAAAGCTGTATCGTCTTCTACTGCCTTTACTTTACCTAGATAAAGTTGGTTATCATAACTTACAGCCACTTTCATCTAACCGTGAAGGCGAGTAGGGACTTTCATCGCTCTCTACATAAGATACGTGTCCTTCGCTTTCACTATCGCTGTCATATGTATCAGGAAATCTCACAACTGGAGAGCTGCAAAAGGTCTTTCGGTCTTGGTGAACTACCCCTGTCGGAGTTGAAGGCTGCGCAGAATTATCGTTAGGGGGGTTTATATCATCAAATGTGATACTTCTTCCTACAGGGACATCGACTTTTCTTATTTTTCTAATAGTTCTGGTATATGTTATTTTCTGCCTTTTTGAAGTGAGATTTTGAATAAAGTTCTCTCCGACTGATTCTCTCAAGGCAAGCAGAGATTCGATGACTTGCATAGGGAGTCTGTTCAAGACTTCTTGTCGATTTAATGGACAAATCCCACATTTACGAAATCCTGGCGTTGACCTTTCTTGTAGACTGTTCATTAGTTCTTTCACTAGACCTAGAAATTCGTCCTTTGGTAGTGATGAGCATCGACTGTTGCGCTCCTTCCAAGTACCAAGTACCTTTCGCCATGCTATTTTCTTGGCAAAGCTGTATCACTTCAATGTTAGTGTGAGAGCTGAGATGGTCACTATCATAATTTATTCCCACTTGCTTTTTAAGAACTGGAAGCAGTAAATATTTCGAAACATGAGAAATTAAACCAACTAGACTTGGTTCGATTATATCGAGCTTTTTCAAGGCCATTTTCTGCCCAACTTTCCCATATTATTATGCTTTGTAAACGACGTAAACTGGTGCTATTTCATCTCCAACACTTCCACACATCCTAATTGATGTGCTAGATTTTAATGAATTTTTTATATTTTCGGGCTATTTGCTGCCCCTTCTGACAAGAACTTTGCTTGAACCAGGATCATCCACGCAACACGTTTTATCAAAGTTTCAGATATTCCCTGCGGGAACATCCACGGTCTCTTGTTTGGGTTGGTCCAAAAATCCACTTATTAGTCTTCATTGACGCTAGCACAACCGTGAGTAATATTTCTGGACACTCGATTGGAAATTTTTGCCTCATGTCTTTATCTAGCCTATCTAAGTAAGATTTAACAATAATTCTGAGCTCGATTAGTATAATCGAATCCGAATGATGATAGAACTATAATACGGGAAACGAAAGCTGACTCCTCGTCTTCTGTGAAAACAGTTGGGTCGCCATTGTGCATTTCTCCTTTTCAGGTTATGTAAAATTTGGCTCGCACCACATGTCCCCGGGTGTAAAGAGGACACTTTCCCGAGTAGTGTGCAAACTTGGGGAGAACAAAGTGTTTGACTTTGTAAATAATTTATTTTGAAGGAAAAGTTGGAGGATCTTGTTCACATTGGTGGTGTTTCTTGGTTTGTGATTGAGGTGCCCGAGAGATAGGGTGAAAATACAGTCCCCTTGTGGGATCAGGTATTGGTTTGAGGTGAAAAAGTGTGATTAAAGCGGTGGAAAAGAAGTTATTTACGTAGCGCTAAAGTGTTCTACTGATCGGGGAGTGAAATCGTATGAGAACAAGTTTCGGCAAACCACCTTACTCGCTGGGCACTCAAGTGTAGGATCCAGGCCAAAGCGAGCTGACGCCCACGCCCGTCTGCGGCGAGTGAAGTCGGGACCGTAGGACTCCCTGCCGAAGTGCCCCGGTTGTGCGAGATAACAACCTATTTTTGTAACGAAGTGACGTTACGTGACATTAAGTGCATTTAAAGCAATAGCAACTAAATAAAACTATCGTTTTGCGATATCCAGAGGAAACGTTTCACAAAAGCGATACAAAAAAAACGACTTATAATGTGATATATTACCTTAAAAATTACACATAGTAAGAAGATTATGAGAGTATGCCAGCAGTTATTTATGAAATCTGTGTCTTTGACGATTACGAGGGTAAACCAGGTAGCAAATCTCATACAAGTTTAAGCTATCCTTAAAAAGAAGGCGGAGATAACAAGTCGAAAAAGGTGTGAGATAAAGAAGAAGACACTAGGAACTTCATAGGTAATTTTAAGGTAAGAGGAAGTCACTGTATTCGGGCAAAATCGAGAAGGATATACGTAGCTGCTGATTTGAGTATTGCTAAGCTGCGCAAAATTAATAACTCACAGTCTAACGAATCTCTAAAGTCAAGCTTATCCATGTTTTCAAGAATTTGAACTTTGCAGGAAGAGGCTCGATTCAAATAAGTTCTGCTCTTATGAATCACCTAGATCCTTTAAATTTATATGGAATAAAATTCCTCTGGTTATTCTACGATGGATACGGAAGGTAGCGCAAAAATTCTCATTTAATATATGCTCTCTGTTATTGGTTAAAGTTTCAGGCTCCTCCTTATTTGGAAGTGCCGGTAGACACAGTATTCGTTAGGGTCGAAAAAATTTAAGGTGAAACACCTTGGTAACAAAAACTGAAGAATGTAAAACTACATATTCTACCTTTGGTGTTGTCTAAAGGATTTGGTGTTGACTGACACTTATTAAATATAAAAGAATTAAAAAAATTAAAAAAGATTGATGGAATTTCTGATTTCTTCTTCGTAGTTTTCGCTTCCTGCAAATCGCGCCTCCAACTGTCACGGTCCATTGACCGCGTCCTCCAATTTCGAAATCCGAGCAGCGATGAACTGTCTTCGTCGACCGAGTCAGACCAGCGTTTCCTCGTTTTCTCCAGTGGTTTCCGGCCTTCAGTTCTCCCAATGAATACCTTTTTGGGTATCCGTCGTTCGTCCATACGATTCATGTATCCAGCCCATTGCAGCTTCCGCAGTCTGACAATCGTTGAGACCTTGGGCTCGTCGAAAATTTCATACAGTTCATGGTTGTATCAAATTCGCCATTGGTCTCCGTCTAGCTTCGCTCCAATTATTCGCCTAAAGACCCGTTGTTCAAGGGCGTTCAATATATTTGCAGATGCTGGGGTTAGGGTCCATGTTTCACAGCCATAGCATACCAAACGTCGTATCACAGATTTGTATACATGGAGCTCCTTTCTGATTTAAAGAGGATTTATTAAAAACAAATGAAAACAGGAAAACCGTAAAGTTTATATGCTGCCAGTATTGTCGATTTAAGCTGACAATTGAAACGCTAAAAGTTCAAATAAAACGAAGAGAAACCGAAAAAATTTACATCTCGATTCAATGCTACTCAATAATTCCATTTCAGATAAACAATTTGTACGGAAGAGAACGGCCCAGGTTATTGAAACAGTTCTAACAGAACGAACAAAGAAAAACGACGAATGAATTTTTTTGTATGGCTTAAAGGAAAAACCAGTGTATTACGTAAGGACAAAGAAAGCGAATTCTGTGGTGATAATGGATAGAAAATACCATGAATTCTGTGGTGATAATGGAAAATGCTTGAAAAATTGAACTCTGAAAGTTATCACCAAATAAGAGCAGATGCCCCACTAGACTTGATAAACAGTGTGGGGAAAAGCCCGCAAAGAGTCGAAACCAGTAATCAGTGGCATTAAAAGGCTAAGGATGTCCAACCTCTGCCTACCCAGAATAAAGTGTCTGCCTAAAATCAATAAACAGGAGAATGAGTTAATGGAAATTATTGCAGCCACCAATGCACCTACAAGAAACGTAGCTCAATTTATCTTAAAAGAGTGCGCGAAATTTTCTTATAAGGCTAGTATGCGGGACGAGTTGGTGGAGAAACTACAAAAGGTGAGGACGATTATATGTTGATTTCATATGATGTGAAATCACTGTTTCCAAGCCTTCCAATTAAGCCATCCTTAGCACTTCTTGAAGCTGGCTGCTGAAGCATAGTGATTCAATGGATGGAAAAGACGTGTTAAATGCTGCACCAAACTTGTGTCTGTATAGTTTGTATGAATGAAAATTATTTTATGTTTAGTGACAAATTCTTCAAAGGAATGGTAGAAGCCGCCATGGGTAACCACCATTCCCCTCTACTGAGTGATATTTTCATGAATTAGCTGGAGGTGGAAAATAAAGGAATAATCCGAACGATATGTGCCAAGTATGTTGACATTTTTATGATCGAGAACGGGAAGATGCTGAAGTATTACTACATATACTTAATGGGATGCACCCTAAAACAAAGTTTACTTTAGAAAAAGAGAGCAATGACCAATAACCGTTCTCAGATCTTTTGATCATACAGGCCCCAGGTGGTTTAGACTTTGACTTATACAGCAAGAGCACGAGCACTCAGAGAATAAACTTACGGACAAAAAATGGCTGCATACAGTTGTATGATCCACCGAGAGATAACGCTACCTTACTCATTCGTCATCTACGTAAAGATTGGAACGCACTTTAAAGAAGACGGAATAAAACCCGGCAATCACAAGCACAAAGTACAGCATCGAAACAATTCTTGGATCAACCAAGGATGAAAAGAAAGAGGAGAAGACAATTGGAATCTACAGGATCAGCTGCCCAAAACAGGAAGGGGCATATATCAGGTAGACGAAACGCTTTGCAAAAACAAGATTTCAAGAAGAGGAAACTAAACAAAAATCAGAAAAAGTTAAATGGAAACAGCGAGATCAGCAGCGAGATACATCATGGAGGAATCTCATAAAATTTAATGGGTGAATCTGGAAGTAGTATAGGAAGTAAGTGATTTTAAAAATTTGGAAGCATGCGAAACCTTATGAATCTCGAGAGTCCCCAGTGTAGTGGTCGAATAAAATTATCAAAATTAACGAAAGTGCATTAAAATTCAATTTTGCTACATCAATTTACCATATTGGACTGTTAGTATGTACGGAGTTCTTGAATGGATCACGGTGCCGATACATTTTGGTCCAATATGTTTTTTTTCTTTTTTTTTTCGTAGCACTACAGACCTTTCGGGCCTCCGCTTAGAGATAGTTAGAGTATCTCATTGTCATGATCGAATGTATCGGCACTCCACAAGGTGATATGATCATTATCACGCTTTGGCTGTGTGTCCGTCCACCCAGCTGCGATACGTTCTGATTTTAAACCAGCATGTATCATAACTGCACAGGCTTATAGTCCATCCGGAGAATCACTCAAACTAAGTCTCGTTGACGCCAACGAAACTGGAACCAGGAACCTTCGGTTTACGGGCTTAGTGCTCTAACCACTACTCCGTGCGGATATGTTGTACTTCATTCAAAACATCTGCAATCAAAATCACAAGACAAGCATTTAAAGTAGTGAAAATCCTAAAACGTGGTTATCGGCCAAAGACAACGCTCTGCCGTGATGACATCGACGACATCATCGCTGATGAAAACAGGATTGAGGAAAGATAGGCTTCATATTTCAAGAACCTCCTTCATCCTCTGTACAGCTTTAGAACATCGAAGCTTATAGATATTCCTGGAGTGCTTCCATAGGTCCCACCGACTCTGGATGAAGTTTGTTCTACCATCAAAGCCCAAACGAATGGTAAAGTGCCGTGTATTGATGAGGTTCCAGTGGAGTTCATTAAATATGGTGGCAGTGGTGTTCAGAAAGCAATCCATAAAATCATCCAGCATACTTGGCAACAAGACCATATGTCAAACAAGTGGAGACAATCAATTATATTCCCTATCCACAATAAAGGTGACAAGCTACAGTGCGAAAACTATCGAGGCATACCACTACTTTGTACGTCGTACAAAATATTTCCAAAAATCATAAAAAAAAACAATCACATTGAACGCCGACAGTATTATTGGAGAGTATGAAGGTGGCTATAGAACAGGTAGATCGACGATAGACCAATTGTTTACGAACAAACAGGTTCTTGAAAAATGCTGGGAGTTCAACATAAACGTACACCAAATTTTCATTGACTATAAGCAAGCATATGACAGTATTAATCATAACGTACTATACCAAATAATTCTTTCGATTTAGCATCCCAGCCAAATTAGTCCGTCTTACCAAAATGACAATGACGCCGACGCCCTACTAATATATTTTAATTCAGTTTTGAGCTGCATACACAGGAAAAAAAAAACGAGTATACAAATCTGTGATAAGACCTGTGTTATGCTATGGGTTTGAAACATGGACCCTATGCTATGGTTGTGAAAGATGAACCCAAACCCAAGCATCCACAAACATATAGAACGGCTTCATAAGACGGGTCGTGATGAGAATAATTGGGGCGAAGCTAGACGAGGACCTATGACGAATTCGATACAACCATCAGTTGCATGAAGTTTTTGACGAACAGGAGGTTTCAACATTTTAAGACTACGGAAGCTATAGGGTTTTCCATTAAAGACATAACAATTGTATCTACAGGCTCAGTATAATAAGTAACCTGACTGACCTGAGGAAATTTTTTATTGGCAAAATATGTACAATTTTTCTTTAGAAATCTTCAAAGCAGTCCCAATTGGAGTCGATAACACGCTGATACCGGATTTTCCAATCCCCGAACGTTCCCTCGAAGTCGGCAACCTCAATGCTGTCTAGAGCCCTCGTCGTAGCACGTTGAACGTTTTCCAGAGTCCCGAACCGCGTCCCCTTAAGGTGGCTCTTGATCTTGGGGAACAGAAAGAAGTCCGCTGGTGCCATATCCGGGCTGTAAGAACTCTGGTTCGGTCTGCAGTCGCTCAAGGATTTCCGAAGCGACAGCAACACGACGCTCCTTTTGCTCATCAGTCAGGTGTTTGGGTACCAGCTTCGCGCAGATCTTCCTCATGCCCAGATCGTTCTTAATAATGTTGTGAACGGTCATCTTATCAATTCCAACCTCATCTGCGATAGCCCGAATGCTCAAACGACGATCACTGCTCAACACATCACGCACTTTTTGCACATTTGTGTCCGTGTGATTCGTTGATGGAGGACCGACGCGCTGTTTGTCATGGGCATCATCGCGGCCCTCCCGGAAATTTCTGTGCCACTGAAACACTTGAGTTCTGGACAGAGCATCCTCACCGTAAGCCTCTTGAATGATTTGAAGAGTTTCCGTGGCCGTTTTCTTGAGTTTGACACAAAATTTGATGCTAACACGTTGCTCGATCGTACGCTCCATTTTCACTCCGACGACGTAACTGAACACGCACTCCGCTCTCGCTCGATGCTATCTCTCCAAGCGCTTCTAGGCAACTGCTGTAGCCCGGTTCCCTTTACCTAGACCCCCACCACCACTACAGCACCAGATACCGGTTAGCAGACGCTTTGACGGCGCGGGGCAGGCTCAGTCCGGTTACTTGTTATGCAGACCCTGTATTTATAAAACACAGAAATATTTGAGATGATGACCTCAAATTTATTGTGGATGTAGTGCAAGCATGACATTTTATGAATAAAAATCGATTTTGGTCATATGACCAGCACGAGCCGGTTTACAGCTGTCGATTCTTTGGACCCAATTAACCACCACTCTTGCACACATTTTGACAGGAACGTTGGCAATTTCACGCTGGGTGTTGTCTTTGAGCTCATCTAACGCTGGTGACTTGTTAGCGTAGACCAGTGGCTTGATATAGCCCCATAAAAAGAAATCCATTGACGTTAGATCGCATGAATGAGGTGGCCATTCGACCGGGCCATTTCTCGAGATAACACATTCACCAAATTTGCCTTTCAATAAATCGATTGTGAGCCGTGCTGCTTGACTAGTGACTCCGTCTTGTTGAAACCACTTATCGTTGATTTCAAGTTCATCCAATTCTAGCTACAAATAATCTTCCAACATAACACGATAGCGCTCCATTGACAATAAAATGGCGATCGTTTTAATCCACGAAAAAATACGGCCCAATCACACCTCCGGCATGAAAACCGCACCCCAAACAGTAATCAAGAAGCACATGTAGGTTTTTTGCCGATCAATAATTCATATTTTGCTTATTAACAAAGCCATTGAGCCAAAATGAGCTTCATCGCTGAAGATGATTTTTCGATAAAATTCTTTAGTTCCTTCGAGCTTTGCCAGAGCCCAATTGGAGATGTTTCGGCGTTTAAATGATCAAGTGGCTTTAATTCTTGAGTCAATTTGACCTTTTAGCCATGTAGGTCAAGATCTTTTCGCAAAATACGTCACAGTGTCGTTTGAGCGATGCCCAATTCTTGAGAACGACGTGGAATTGACTGATTTGGCTAATTTTGAATGGATGCGCTTACGGCTGCGATATTTCCATCACTTCAAGCGGTACGACGTCTTTTTGGCACCGGATCGTCCAATTGTGAAAATTTGGACTCGACCTTATCCCCTATAGCACGCACAGCTTGTCGCGTGGGACGATTATTACGCCCGAAAATTGGAGTAAGCGCTCTTAAAGTTGCGACCACCGATTCAGAACTTCGCTAGTAATTTTTAATAATTTCCAAACGTTGCTGGTTCATGAACTTTCCCATGGTAAAAATATTAGTACCCCCTGATGCATAAAATGACTTTTTTTCGGATTCTTATAGCTAAACCCAAGACCTTTAATTTGATACCCAACTCGACTACCTTTGATTTTAAACAATTTGTAAGGGCTACTTCGCTATTAGGGGGACCCACTTAAAAAATTTGGAAATTTTTGGTAAGACCTAAACTTTTGACATATCATCATTTCTGAAAAATGGGCTAAAAAATTTCCTGGCAAATTGCACACTTATACATAAAGTTAACCCTTTCAATTACGTACCTACATTTAATTTTCATCCTTTTTGTCATTTTTGCAAGATTTAAAAAAAATAGTGTGTACTTATGTTACACTATTAAGGGATTTTAGTGTGATTTTACGCAAGTTTTCTTCAATTCTATTCAATTCAAGGTGCTTTATTAAGTAAATCCATAACATTTTTTATAAAAACATAAAGCAAAGTTTCAAAAACATTATACAATTAGAAAAACTTAATGGCCCACTTTGCACTCTAAATTTAAACAATATCGATACTAAAATTGATTTATAAAAACAAATCAAATGAATATTATTAAATATGATTAATCAATTGGAAAAAGGGGAAAAAACCAACCAACGCGTTTCAAAAATTAAATATAATACAAAGAACACAAAATAGGAATCTTTTGACTTATATCTAATATGTTGTTACTTACGTCTAATAAAATTTACTCAAAAAACTCTAACTTATCCTACTATAATACTTTTACAATACTCCTAACCTACAAAGTAAACCTTATCTCTGAGCCTAATATAACGAACATCACAATATACCTATTCTAAATCCTATAAGCTGATTTTAAATAACACAAACAAATAACAATTAAATGTAGCAATAATGAGCTGAAAATAAAAAGAAAACAAACACAAACGAAACACGCGAACACGAATAATTTAGTCATTGTCATTCAGCCACCAATACCGTGCCAGCTCCCTCCCAGCTCGACCAACGTCAACAAATCTCGCAAATGAGTATCGCCATTGTAGGTCGTGCTCTCGCGAGCTCAAATTCGGAGGATATTCTATCTTCTTATCGGTCTTTATATATGATATATAATCGGGACACCGTCAGAATCAAAAACATACCAATTCATGTCCAAATACACGAATGCTTCTGGAGGAATGAAGCCAGTATCGAGACAAGTCTCAATGTACCCGTCTGTAGGGTGGAACGGCTGTGAAATCCAGGGGTTTTCACTCACAGTTACAGATCTTGCGATATGATTTCGAATGAGTTTCAAAATGAAGATATCGACTCTTGTCACTTTAGCAGTATGATAAATTCTTCTGTTAGATATATAATGTTTCCAATCCGTCTCAGGTTTTCTGTACAGACCAGTACATGCACGAAGACATTTCCTTTCGAAAACTCTTAACTTTTCCATTGTACTAGCACTCAAGTTGTACCAGATTTGGCATCCGTATGTCAAAACTGGTCTAACTAGGGTCTTGTAACAGATAATTTTGACCTTTCGGTCAATGTATCTGGAATGAAAGAGTCTTCGAAGTGACATGACTACCTTTTGCGCCTTACTGAGCATGATTTTAACATGTTCGTTATAATACAGATACTGATCGAGATAAACACCGAGGTATCAAACGCAGGATTTATGTGGAATCTGTTCTGTACTACCCTCACCAGCCATAATGTGGAAATTTTTCCAATTACGTTTCAGGTCTTGATTGACCAACTGCAATGTTGGCCGAAATAAAAATGTTTCGCACTTTTGCGCATTGATTTTCATTCGCCAATTGTCGGTGTAGAGCTGCACGTCATTAAACATTTTTTGCAGATTGCTCTGAACTACTGTGGCTTTCCGATCTGCCGTATAAATGATAAGATCATCAGCAAACGCTACCAATGATCGCGTTGGCGATATGTTAAAATCAAAGCCTTTCAATAGCTTGCGAATGAATATCGAGAAAAGCAGAGGCGCAATAACTGTTCCTTGCTGTAGACCATTCAAGACCTTGAAATCGCGCATTGTTGTTGAATTTCCATCAGTTACAAGAAATGATTTCCCGTACAACATATTACACATCATGGCGACAAGGTGTCTGGGGAACTTGTCCTGTAGGAGTTTAAAAATCAGTCCATCTAACCAAACCGTATCGAAGGCTTTCTCCATGTCAATGAGACACGCTCCAACACATTCTCTTATATTCAGTTTCCAACAGATGTCTGAGGTTACTTTCGTTATCGCATGTGTAGTCGAATGCCTGGCACGGAAACCAAATTGGCAATTCGGCATCAACTCATACTTTCCAACGTGGGCGTTTAATGCATCGTTCAGTATCACTTCAAAAACCTTGCTGATGTTAGGCAACAAGCTGATCGGGCGATAGCTTTTAGGGCACGAAGATTCTTTTCCTTTCTTCAAGATCGGAAATACCTTGGCCTTCTTCCACTGATTTGGAAAATATGAATTTTTCAACATATTGTTGAACAATATACAATAATCTCTAATAGCAACCTCCGGCAAATGTCGAACACCATCTATACCACAAGATTTCTTGTTGTTTATCCTGCGAAATATGACCCACAAGCGATCATAGCTAACAAAATAATCAACAAGATTCGAGCTCGGTATGAGGTCGGACGTCAATGTTTCGTTGAAATGAAGAACGGATTGGCCGTTCAGGCTTGATTTGAAGTCGGAAACTTTTGCTTCAACGACTTCTGAAAGGACTTGATTCCCTCTCTCAGGGTTTGGCAGATGGACTGATTCAAAATGAGTTCCAATCAGAGCAAGTTTCTGTAATCCATCACATATGATCCTGTTTCTATTTGTATCCGGAGTCGTACTGTTGAGTTCGATACCAGCCCTATCAAGAAGATTTATCTGATCACTAGCAACTTTAAGATTCGATACCTTCACTCGAGACCTCTTGCGAAATATAGCATTCACTTTCGTGAAAACGCCACCTGGGTCCTGTGAGCTAAAACCCCTCAGTTTCCCCGCCCATTGGTGTGAAAGGATTAAGTTCCGAACATTCTTCAGGTGTAATTTCCACAGAGCCAATGAGGGATGGTTGTAGTCCAAAAATCGCCGATACATATTGTTGACGCGCGTGAGAAGAAGGCTTTTCAATCTTTTCAACCTTGCGATGGTTGGTGTTTCATATCCTTCCATATTGTATCGATGTTTAATCTTGGGAACTACTTTCTCCATCGTTTCTAATGTCAGCTTCTCTAACTTCGACAAATAGATATCTATTTCATCGTTAGTTAGATTCCTGTCATTAGGAACCATTGAGCAAGAGTTGTCATCATCAGAAGGTGGACATTCCTTCTGGTACTCCTGATCAAACTTTCTTTGAAGCCTTTCCCAATTGGTTTTTTTGAAATTCAACCGATGGTTTTCATGTTGAACTGGAATGAGAAAGGCATCATCTCTTTGATGATTGATTTCCATCACGATTGCGTAATGATCGCTATCGTAAGGAAGCTCCTGCAGTTTCCGTTGAGGATTATTAAAGTTGAATTTAAGTCTTGGGTCAGCAATGCAAAGATCCAAAAATGAATTTGTCCTAGGGTAGGGTACTCCTCTTGGATTATTGGTGGCGTTCAGCCATGAAGTATGCCGGGCATTTAGATCTCCAGCAAGAACATAATAATTATGCAGCCTGTGCAAGTTTTCTTCTCGATGTAGAGCAAATACAGAATAATTTTTTGTTTGCAAAATGGTTTTTGGTTTCATGCCGATCAAAAGCTTCAAAAGCCAAGAGAGAAGGAGTCTAAAGAAAATATGGAATGTTCTGTAGAGCTTAGATTGTTCATTATTTCTCAAGGAAGAAGTATCATTGATGTCGCTGAAAAAAAATGTATCGATGTTTAGTATAACACAGCAAGTGCTACATATACTCGTCTATATATTGGTAAGTCTAAAAAGTATTGAGCCTTTGTTTGTCATTTTTCGATTGAATATCTCTTTTATTTAAAATGTATTTTATTTAAATACATATTGCCCATTATCATCTATTACCTTTTGCAATTTTTTGGGTAGAGCCATCATTCCATCTGTATAGAACTTCTGTGGCTTATCGGCGAAAAACTTGGCCAAGTAATTTTCATAGTCCCTTTTTGAAGTGATTTTCTTTTCATGAGGGAAGTTTTGCAGAGACTGAGACAAATGGTAGTCTGATGGTGCAATGTCTGGACTATACGGTGGATGCATCAAAACTTCCCAGCTCTGTCAAATTTTGCCGGGTCATCAAAGATGTTTGGTCTGGCATTGTCATGATGGAAGACAACGCCCTTTCTATTGATAAATTCTGGCCGGTTTTTGTTTTTGAATTGCTTGTTACAATCTGGTTAATTGCTGACAGTACAGAGCCGAGTTGAGTGTTTGGTCAAGTTCTAGCACCTCATGGTAAACAATTCCCTTCCAATCCCACCATACAGACAGCATAACCTTATTTGGCGTCAATCCTTGCTTTGAAGTCGTTTGTGATGATTCACCATTTTTTGACCATAATCTTTTTCGAACGATGTTCTCGTATCTTACCCATTTTTCATCGGCCGTAATGATTTGCTTCAAAAATGGCTCGATTTCGTTGCGTTTTATTAGCGTTTCGCAAATGGGAATTCGGTCGATCAAATTATTTTTTGCTAATTCATGTGGCACCCAAACGTCGATCTTCTTTGTGTATCCAGCCTTACGCAAATGGTTCGAAATAGTTTGGTGATAAATATTCAGTTCCTTAGCAATTTCATGACTATTTATGTGTCGGTCTTCTTCAATTTTTTGTAAGATTTCATCGACTTTTTCAGTGATTGGTTGACCTGAGCGAGGTGCATCTTTAACATCAGAATTTCCAGAACGAAAGTGAGCGAACTATCTCCTGGCTGTGGCTTTTGATAAAGTATCTTGACCGTAGACACCACAAATTTTTTCACGAGCCTGCGGTGCCTTCTCACCTTGATCGTAGTGATATTGTAAAATATAACGATTTTTTTCAGAAATTTCACTCATTTTTAAATGAATACAACTTTTGACACGAATGATGAAATACAAAACAGTCCATATGAAAATTGTAGACTGGAATGTCACCTTTCAAACGCATGTCAGTTTGATTAGTATTACCCGATATATGGAAACGAACACCATTTAGTGACAAACAGGCTCAATACTTTTTAGACTATCCAATATTTTAAGGATGTAAATAATATTTGTTCACACTAATTTAAATACCGATAAATTTTTGTATGAGTGATAAATGATAGAGAAAAACTAGTTTACTTCTGCTGAAATTAATATATCTTAGTGCAATCATCGATTTACTTAGCATAAAGCTATTAAAAAATATGTACACCTCAAAAGATTAAACTTTAGCTTGGATTTTAGTACACTCGTACAAAGAATGGCCTGCAAAAAAATTGTTTATATGGCAAACCCACAGATATATGTTTTTTTTTGCCTATAACAGTACGAAAACGAATCCACTGAGCAGCACTTAAATGCCGATACCACATAATTATAACAATCTTATCACCAAATGTATTTAAATTACTTTCATAAGCCATATCATTTGTTGAACATAATAAGCGCTTTTACGACGAAAAGAAGATAAATACAGGCCAACCTTTGATTGCGTCAGTTTTTTATCACAAAGATTATAATATAAATTCAATGCTTGGAAATTTCCAATATTATCAAAACTTAAATGCTAAACAAATTTTGCATAATTTCATTTTTATTTGATTTAGATTAAAAAAAGAAAAAAATTAACGTCATATGAATGATAATAATGTTGAGCAAATACCTCTGCAATATTGTATGCTGTTGCTCTTGACGTCAGATATTAAATATGTAGTTCAAAATGCCAGCTTTCAAAAGAATTCACTCAAGACAAAAGCACATAAATTATCAAAATTTCTTAACATTCAATATTTCAAACTAATTTCAATTTTTACAATAAATATGTTTATGGTGTCGAAATCTTTTCGAATCAAAGATATACGAAATCAAAATTACATAACGGTTTATTAACTAACCTATCACTATTCTAATATCATAGTATTCAATGTGAACTGTGTCAATATCTTCACTCTGATGTGAATAAAAACTGTCCCATCCATCTAATCAATGCACTTGAAACTTTGCCGCCATAATATAATTTCGAACAAACGAGTAATTCTTGTCAAATTACTCGTACTTCGTCGACTCAGAAAATCACCAACTTACCAATTGAAGTTTGAGAGAAAAAAAACGTAAATCTCTCATGATATTATCGTCGCCTCGCATTCAAGCAAAAATATTTTCACTTTATATGATTAAAGATTGTATCTTTGGTTAATTTTCCAAAGCCGCCTGTCTTCACTAAATCCAATGAACGATTCATTCTAACAGATAGATGACTGTGTCCTGTATGCAATGTCACATTTATGTACGAATAAGTCAAAGTACGGTGACGAAAAATGAGCAAAAATAGTGTTAAATCATGTGAATGAGCATTTCGACTCGATCGTAGAAACTTTGCTTTACTGAAAATATCTGGTACAATACTGAATTTTATCAGAATGTATCTTTTGCCTTTTAATCATGCCTTGTCAACATGTCAACTGAATAATCTTCCATGCATGATATATGATATTACAAGTATGTGTTGAATGTGAAATCTCGCATTTGATTAAGGTAATGAGAATTTAGACTTCATACATGTATGAAGCATAGCATTTTTCGCGGTAATTTCGATGGATTTAGTAATGTGACTTTGCATTGTGTGAATCGCGTTAATTATGAGAAAATTGAGTTTAGTAGTGAATTTGAGAGTGGACTATTTTGCTTATTAAAATTATTATTAAGTTTTCCATAAAACTGGTACGGATTTGAGTTTAACCATGTTAAATGCTTTGAATAAATTTATTTGCGAGATATGAGTCAATTCTCATAAAATATTGAGGCTTATAAAAGATAATGTTAATGCCTCGCATTAATGATTGAATAAATTGATTTAAGCAAGTTAAATCGAGTCTTATGTAATAATTTGGAAAATACTAGATCACGATCTTAGAACTACCCGAAATTCTGTCTCAAATGCATCAACAATTGTAAACGTCAGAACGCCTTAAGAACCATGTAAACTGCCTACTAATAGGACAAATTAGAAGAATACGTTTAGCAAGAAAAAGATGATATTAGTTTATTAAAAAAATTCCCAATTACAAAAATTCCTACAATCGTCCATTCCATGACTAATTGTTGTGAAATGAAGAAATAAAATGTCCGTGAAGGACTGCAGCGATGGTCTGCTGTTGTAAAGGCACAAAAACATCGAGGAAACCGAGAATTATATGAAATTGGCGACGAACTTCTCCGTAGTCTTGGTTTACAAAACGTGATGTGTAATACGACAACTAACAAAAATCCCTGCACATAGTCAAAGTCAAAGTCAAAAGCGCTTTATTTAATACCAATCGTTATAAATTTTTAAAAGAACATAAAGCAAATTCCAAACAATAAAACTATAAAAAACTTAATGGCCCGAATGGCTCTCTAAATTTATACGTTATCAGTTAAACACATTTAATGAAAAAAAAAAAACACTAGAAAATTCAAATCAATGAAGATTAT
The DNA here is from genome assembly GCA_963969285.1 of Odontomyia ornata. Taxonomy (NCBI): domain Eukaryota; kingdom Metazoa; phylum Arthropoda; class Insecta; order Diptera; family Stratiomyidae; genus Odontomyia; species Odontomyia ornata. The sequence continues at coordinate 28,285,824 of OZ017739.1, forward strand.
TACATATTTTTTGATTCAATTGGAAAAAGGAGAAAAAACCAACCAGCATTATTCAAAAATTACTTATACTACTAACACAACCATGAACTTATATCCTATACCTAATATGTTGCACCCTAATTCGAAATAAGTTCAATCAAAAGAAAAAAAAACAAAACATTACCTTATATTGAAACCTATACCTAATTTATAATACAAATAAACAACAATACTAGATGTAGCAATAATGAAATGAATCTAAAAAAAACTAAGTAACGAGAAAAAGCACAAAAACAGAAAATAAGCACGAATAATTTAGACATTGTCATTCAGCCACCTATACCCAGATTGTTCCATCTCAGCTCGACCAGCCTCAACGAATCTAGCAAATGAGTATCTCCATTGGAATTGTTGGTCTCGTGAACTCAAATTCGGAGGATATTTTATCTTCTTATCGGTGGCCCGTCGGTATACGTGATATATGATTGGGACGCCGTCAGAATCAAAAACATATCGATTCATGTCCAAATACACGAATGCTTCTGGAGGAACGAAGCCAGTAGTGAGGCAAGTCACAATATACCCGTCTGTAGGGTGGAACGGCTGTGAAATCCAAGGGTTTTCACTCACAGTTACAGATCTTGCGATATGATTCCGAAGAAGTCTCAATATGAAGATATCGACTCTTGTCACTTGAGCGGTTTGATAAATTTTTGTATTCGATATATAGTGCTTCCAATCCGTCTCAGGCTTTCTGTACAAACCAGTACATGCACGAAGACATTTCCTTTCGAAAACTCTTAATTTTTCCATTGTACTAGCACTCTGGTTGTACCAGATCTGGCATCCGTATGTCAAAACTGGCCTAACCAGGGTCTTGTAACAAATAACTTTGACTTTTTGATCAATGTTTCTGGAATGAAAGAGTCGCCGAAGGGCCATGACTACTTTTAGTGCTTTACTGAGCATGACTTTGACATGTTCAGTATAGTACAGATACTGATCGAGATGAACACCGAGGTATCGAACACAGGATTTATGTGGAACCCGTTCTGAACTACCCTCACCAGTCATAATGTGGAAATCCTTCCAATTACGTTTCAGGTCTTGACTGGCCCCCTGCAGCGTTGTCCGAAACAAAATTGTGTCGCACTTCTGCGCATGGATTCTCATTCGCCAATTGTCGGTGTAGAGCTGCACATCATTAAACATTTTTTGAAGATTGCTCTGAACTATTGTAGCTTTTCGGTCTGCCGTATAGATGATCAGATCATCAGCAAACGCTACCAATGATCGCGTTGGCGAGACATTAAAATCAAAGCTGTTCAATAGCTTGCGAATGAATATTGAGAAAAGCAGGGGCGCAGTAACTGTTCCCTGCTGTAGACCATTCAAGACCTTGAATTCGCGCATTGTTGTCAGATTTCCATCAGTTACAAAAAATGATTTCCCGTATAACATATTACACATCATGGCGACAAGGTGTCTGGGGAACCTGTCCTGAAGAAGTTTGAAAACTAGTCCATCTAACCACACCGTATCGAAGGCTTTCTCCATATCAATGAGACATGCTCCAACACATTCTTTGTTGTTTAGTTTCCAACAGATGTCTGAGGTTACTTTCGTTATTGCATGTATGGTCGAATGCCTGGCACGAAAACCAAATTGGCAATTCGGCATCAACTCATATTTCTCAATGTGGGCGTTTAATGCTCTGTTGAGTATCACTTCAAACACCTTGCTGATGTTAGCCACCAAGCTGATTGGGCGATAGCTTTTAGGGCATGAAGATTCTTTTCCTTTCTTCAAGATCGGAAATACCTTAGCCTTTAGCACTCATTTGGGAAATATGAATTGTTCAACATGTTGTTGAACAATATGCAATAATTCCTAATAGCAACCTCAGGCAAATGTCGGAGAACTTTATTTGAAATACCGTCAGTACCACATGATTTTTTGTTGTTTATTCTGCGAAATATGAAACACAAGTCTTCATAGCTGACAAAATAATCAATAAGATTCAAGGTCGGTATGAGGTCAGATGTTAATGTTTCATCGAAATGAAGAATTGATTGGCCGTTCAGGCTTGATTTGAAGTCGGAAACTTTTGCTTCAACGACCTCCGAAAATAATTCATTCCTTCTCTCTGGGTTTGGCAGATGAACCAATTCAAAATGTGTTCCGATCAGGGCAAGTTTCTGCAATCCATCACATATAATCCTGTTTCCATTTCTATCCGGAGTCGTACTATCAATTTCGATACCAGCTCTATCGAGAAGATTTATCTCATCACTAGCGACTTCAAGATTCGATACCTTCACTCGAGACTTCCTGCGGAATAAGCTATTCACTTTCGCGAAAACGCCATCTGGGTCCTGTGGGCTAATACCCCTCAGTTTTTCCGCCCATTGATTGCTGACCTCACTCCTGAAGTATGAACGGATTAAGTTCCGGACATTCTTCAGGTGTAATTTCAACAAAGCCAACGAGGGATGGTTGTAGTCCAAAAATCGTCGATAAATATTGTTGACGCGGGTGAGAAGAAGGCTTTTCAATCTTTTCAACCTTGCGATGGTTGGTGTTTCATATCCTTCCATATTGTTTCGATGTTTAATCTTGGGAACAACTTTCTCAATCGTTTCCAACGTCAGCTTCTCTAACTTCGACAAATAGAGATCTATTTCATCGTCAGTTAGATTTCTGTTATTAGGAACCATTGAACAAGCGTTGCCATCATCAGAAGAGGGACATTGCTTCTGGTACTCGCGATTAAACTTCTTTTGAAACTTTCCCCAGTCTGTTTTTTTGAAATTCAATCGATGGTTTTCATGTTGAACTGGAATGAGGAAGAAATCATCCCTTTGATGATTGATTTCCATTACGATTGCGTTATGGTCGCTATCGTAAGGAAGCACCTGCAGTTTCCGTTGAGGACTATTAAAGCTGAATTCAAGTCTTGCGTCAGCAATGCAGAGGTCCAAATATGAATTTGTCCTAGGGTATGTTGGGAACTCCGACCCATATAGGTTGCACCTGTATTCAATTTGGTTCTCTGTTATCCATGATTTCAGGAATACACCTCTTGGATTATTGGTGGCGTTTAGCCGTGATGTATGCTTGGCATTCAGGTCACCGGCAAAAATATAATAACCATGCAGCCTGTTCAATTCGAGTATTTCAAACAAAGAATTGAGTTCCTCCTTGAACTTGAGAGCATTTTGACCAGTTGCATAGGCAGAGATAACGAAGAGGTTATCCCCACCTGGCAGTGAAATTTTGATGACGGACATTCAAGAAATTCAAAGTTTTTGAATTCGACTTTTTCAATATTTTGGAAACAATATGGTCTTCTAACCAATATCCCGGTGCCACCTCCCCCATCACCTATTACCCTATCGTTTCTTACGAATGCAAAATCTTTGAATTCCATGGAATGCCATGCATTGAGGTAGGTTTCAGTGAGAAGTATGATGTCAGGCTTTTGCTTAACAACAAATTCAAGGAGATAATCACGTCGATGTATAGCAATGATAGAGTTGACGTTGATCGATATGAGGCGAAGCCTATCCATGGGAATATGACTGGATGACAAGTTATTATTAGGCATTTGAAAGACCTAAACGCTGAAAAGCAAAGTTAATTTTTGAATCTTGTTTGTCGATTCCCTCGGATAAAGAATTAAGTTGCTGGTAAATTTTGAGAAGCAGCTCATTATTGCCACTTAAATTATTTACATTATTTCCAGCATTTTCTGCTGGTCCTCTAGCGGCGAGTGCAAATGATACTCCGGGCTTGACGAAGTTGGAAGGTATGATATTACGGTGTACTTGTGTTTGCTTTGGAGCAAATTTAACTTTTGCATCTTGATATCGGGAGCATCCTCGATATGATGCTGGGTGACCAAAAACACCGCAGTTAACGCAGTATAATTTTTCTTTAGGCTCCGTCTGAGCCAATTTGCACTCACCGGGAGCATGAACGTCTTTGCATTTAACGCAACGATAGTGCATGGCACAATTGGCAGCCGAATGTCCAAATCTTTGACACCGGTAACACTGGTTGACTTCTCTTTTTTGGAGGCGTTGGTAAATTCTTCCTTTCTATGGTCGACCTTCTTGTCGCAAAGGCTTTGACTGAAACAAAATCAATATCTGGTGCAGCCTCCTTGAGCACCTGAAGAAGATCCACCGTATCCTCTCCGCTGTCCAAACCCTTCAACAAGAAGGTCTGATTTTTTTCACTTTTTGGGGTATAAGTGAAGTGTGGAACCTCCCCAGAAATCAGCGCATCTTTGGCTGACTTGAAATCAACCAGTGATTTCGTCCTTATAGTTAATTTTTCGGCATTAACTCTTTTAATTTCGAAATTGGCCAGTTTATTTTCGGCTGCCAATAGCCAAACCATATCTTTCCCGGTTTGTCCGAACACGTTGATTGGCGGAACTTTTTCTGTCTTGTTGGAAGCTTTTTCAGAGGAACCAGCAGAACTGCGGGCTGGTTTTTTCTCCTTATTTTTGTTCTTTAAATATTGAATGAAATTAAAGTCATTATCTTGATTAAAATTACCTCCGATGTTTTCTTCGATTTCCATATCTTCGGTTAATCCCTCCAGCGCTGCAAAATAGTTTTGGCTCTCGTTGGTGCCACCAGCACTTAGAGCTTCCTCTGGATTTACTTGCTTTGCACTTTTCTTCGGCTTTGTTACCTGTTGCCATTGATTTTGTGGCTGCGTCTTTTGAGGCTTCATCCCTTTCTTGAAAAGATCCTTGAGAGACTGTATCTCTTGCCTTAGTTCATCATTTTCTTTCTGCAATTTGGCCATTTGTTGATTGTCCGCTATTATTTGCAGCTTGCACCCTCCATCTACGGAGTTTTCTTCGTTATGTTTTCTTTTGGTGATTGTCGCCAGTTTCGTATTCGTCGTTTCCCCAGGTTGCCCCAACGGTGGGAAGCCGTCGGGCTCCTCCATACCAGCGGCGAAATTTTCTTTGTGAATTTGTTTTTCGTTACCAATCGAAGTAAAAAATATTCGATAGAAATTTCCTGAGTCGATTACTTCGACAATATAAGATTTTTTCCGATAAAAATTAACTTCGGACTAACGTTTTTAAAAAATTAATTTAATTTTTGAAATCTTTTGACAGGAGCGATTTAAAAGACGTCTATACGCAAAGACTACTACGATCCATCCACTTTGTATTGTGTAAATCGAGTTAATTATGAGAAAATTGAGTTTAGTAGTGAATTTGAGAGTGGACTATTTTGCTTATTAAAATTATTATTAAGTTTTCCATAAAACTGGTCGAGAGTTGAGTTTAATTATGTTAAACTTGAATAAATGTAATTGCGAGATTTGAGTCAATTCTCATAAAATATTGAAGCTTATAGAAGATAATGTTAATGCCTTGCATTAATGATTGAATAGATTGATTTAAGCAAGTTAAATCGAGTCTTATGTAATAATTTGGAAAATACTAGACCGCGATCTTAGAACTCCGTCTCAAATGCATCCAAAGACTGCCTACTAATAGGACAAATAAGAAGAATACGTTTAGCAAGAAAAAGATGATATTAATCCATAAAAAAAATTTCCAATTACAAAAATTCCAACAATCATCCATTCCATGACTAACTGTAGTGAAATGAATGAAATGTCCGTGAAGGACTGCAGCGATGGTCTGCTACTTCGGCGAGAGAGGATGTTGGTGCTCGCCGAAATTGGCCTTGTCTGAGGACGCGTGAATGTGCTGGCAAGCTAGCATTGCGGTGTCGTGGGGCGGGTTCTTTTCGCCCGCACAAGGGCTCACTACAAAAAAATTTCGCAGTCACGAATTAGGAAATAAAACACTCGGTTCGACGGTGTCGAGGCCGCGGTAACCTACTAAAGGGATAGATTGCCAAAGTAAAACTACTGACTGGGCTTGGCGAAAATGAGCGAAATCGGAGAAGATCTCGTCTTTACCATGTATACTTACGGCCCCCAAATAATAGTGGGGCATCCAGGTGGAAGCGGTGCGTCCTTTTTGACCTAAATGCTAAATTTTAAAGATGCAATTAATCTTTTATAGTTTTTTCGATATTCTTCAATATTGTCGATTTTGTGTAATTTTATTAAAGATTAATCAAATTTTGATGATCTATATAAAAAAAGAAAAGGGATACTTACCCATTCCCCCTCCGGCGAGCGCTCATTGACGGGGTGGGTAAGGCCTGTGGACATTTAAAATTCACTTTTTTGTGTTTTTGTCATTTGACCTTAGCATTTATTATTTACATTCCTCCATTTCACTACACAGGCTAAAATGTCTGTTGCTTTCTAGACAACTCTCGTACGTTTATATATCCGCTAATTTAAAACAAATCGCGTTTGTATTTTTCTTTTTGAGCATTGAGTTATTGATTTCCAGTTGTAAAGGCACAAAAACATCGATGAAACCGACAATTATATGAAATTGGCGACGAACTTCTCCTTAGTCTTGGTTTACAAAATGTGATGTGTAATACGACAACTAACAAAAATCCCTGCACATTCCGCTCTGGATAATCCAATATATTTCTTTCTATGAATAAACTTTTTCATGTTCAAAATTTTCGGACGAAGCATGAAATTAAAGATAATAAAAAGGACCGGGAGTATTTTGCAGATGCATTCCAATCTTTTCCAGGAAACATAGAAGTGTTCTTCCGTACTGGTTTCCGTATAATGCAGTATTCGGATTGATCTGCCGCAAATGTACACTTCCAACAAATGCACACCCACCAATACAACATCCCTATGCGAAAGCTCGTTACATAGTATATATGTTTTTATTTTTGCTTACATGCATAGCACAGATAATTGCACTACACACACGCGGTAGCTTTAGTTGCAATTCGAAAAAAGCCTTGACTTCTTTCTGAGATTATGGGGTGGGATTGTTGCACACATAATAATACCGCATCCTTTTTCGTATAAAAAAATTCGCGAAAATGAAGTCAAAAATTTGAGTGTGATACATTAACCATACATTCCAGTTACCGATCATCACCAGTATTAATTCCGTGATATTCAAACTAATTACGTGTATCACCTTGTTTTCTTGTAAACTATCGAGCACAACTATCAAAATGAAAGTTGATCATAAACACCGCACAAGTATCAATGAAATTTCCTGCTCAACCATGTAAAAACATCCACCAAAAAGTTCTTAACCAGATTGACAACTCCCGCTTGGCACGTCTTTACAACCCGATTACACTCCGTACTGCATAGTTTTTGAAGCTATAACCGGACTGGTAAAGCAAACACCGTGGGATTCCGAGAACCGGTCGGAGCACTTTGCAATCGAAAAGGCACTGTCGTAACTTCTTCCCAGCTTTTCTATTGCGAATTTTCCACTGTTTACAAAATTGCACTGAACACGTCAATCGATTCCTGCCTTCACGACATACACATATATGTACATTAAATAGAACCAATTCGATGGAATACTTCACGAAATTTGTAGGGAAAAAAACACTTTTTTAATTTTTGGGGCTATGACTCTTTCACCGTGAATAATAGTTATATTCACTGTCCAAGGGTCTCAACACCGAATATTAAAACGATTTTACGATTTCGAACGTTTATGCTTGGTTACTAGACGTCCCGCAATGATTTCTTCATGGTTAAGAAACCGACGAAAATTGAAATTTTTAAGATTTCCTGAAGCTTTAAGAGAAAACAGAAACGCGCCTGAGTACTCTCGAGCCTAGCTCAACGATTTCCCGTCAGCCTTCCCTAATGCAACTCCCGTGCATTCGTCAACGGTGGTTTCCTTGGCGAGCCCTCTGCTTGCCGGCAACGGTGATTTCTCTCCGTCGAGATAACGCAATTCATTTCTAAATTGCGTTGCAAAGGGGATGTTGTTATCGAATTTCAATTGTAAATTTAATTTTTTGCTTAATAAATTTATATTGAAATTTTTTTTAATCTTTTTGTTTTTAAATTACAATTCAAATAAGACGATTTTTAAGGATGTTTTTCGAGCAGTTTGCCTAGGCGGCCGCTCGATTACTACGTAATTATCATCAGCCAATGAACCACAGACAAACATTGACTCATTACTACCAATCGATTGCCCGACCTAACCCTGAATTAATTAATCACCCCAAATAAAATTACACTAATCACCACTGTGAGTCCCTGAAACTCGTACTTAAAATTTTTAAATAAAATGCACATTTTATTTTGTTTTAATGGTCAGCCTTCAAAAAGTATGTATTGCATCTTAGCTTAAAAACACTTTGTTTTCTTTTCTAAAATTAAAACATAATATATATTTCTTAAAAATAACATTGTGAGACAGATAATTGTTAACACAACTAACAACGGTACTACTTATGTCAAATTTCTAAACGTAAAACAGGGAAACATACTAAAGTAGTAGTAAAGTTAGTAGTAGGAAAGTTTCATGATCCATTTTTATTTTCCATTCCTTTGAATCCTCACTTTTGAAGGCATCTTAGAAAGTTTCAGGGTCCTCCATCATAATGAACCAGTCTTCAAACCGTTTAGGCTTTTTGATGGTTGATCGATCCCTCAAAATTCTTCTTGATTTTCGCTTGGAATTTTTCTCCTCACGGAGTCTGACTCACTTTTTTTGGTCCTCGTTCATCTTCCGCGTTGACCTTCATATTTTCTTCAGGTTTCAGTTCTGACTTTTCGTCAGTGTCAACCTCCTGAGTTTTCTTCTTCCTCGTGATTTTCATGCTGGACATTCTTCATTGAAAGTTTAACATAAACATTTTCACATTCCTTGAGCTTTTCTTGAAATTGAACATTCCTCGACAAAATTACATTATGACTTTCTTGAATATAAATTCGATAACGCTCGTATCCGCCATATCCTACGAGGGAATTTTTCACCGCTTTCTTATCCAATTTTCTTTTTCCTCTCAGCTGGCAAATATGTTTAATTGTTAGTTCCACAGTTCATAAGGACTTACACCTTCTTTCGAGAATTTTCCAGTTCGGTTGAGAATGTAAATCGCTGTCGTCACTAGCTCCGCCCTTATTGCATCTGGAAATTCAACTTCACGACTTGAGTACTGGATGGTTCTTGCCATCTCGATGATCGTGCAGTATCACTACCGCCATTTTTTTGAGTTTTCTGCGTGATTCCACCTTTGCACAGTCAAGTTTGCCACCATTGTCATTGAGCTTCGTGTCCAATTGTTTTTGCGTGTGGCAAAAATTGTTTCAACACGACCTTGACACCAGATTTTTGTTTTATCACAAAACTACAGCGAAATTTCATGTCTCTGTCTTTGAGAACGACTAAAAAACGTTTCTTGTCAAAAAATTCGCAAAATGGACCAACAACACCAGTTCAGAAAAGTTTTCCGGGTCTCGTTACCCCCCACTCTGGTTCCAATAAGCAAGCGATGAGCTTTTCCGCAAATACAGGGCTCACAGATCTCTCATACCAACTCTCTTGAGCATTTGTCGTACATGCTGCTTGTTCTGGTGCCCCCCAACCCCCCCCCCCCCCCTATCGTGATATAACTCAGTGTTGAATTTTCAGCTCCAGGAATGTTGATCCCTTGCCTCTTCTCAGGTATGACTGGTTCGGTGGCTCCCTTGTACAGGGTTCCGCCTTTATCACGATTTCCGCATGGCACCGTGTTTCTATCAACCTCCAGCCAACACTTCGGCGCCGTTCAGGGAAATTTCCTAGTGTCATTTTTGTTCTGGCGTGCAAGAACAGTATCTCCTCGACATTTTGGAACAAATCAGACATCGTTCAGGGTCATCTTCGGGGTGTTATCCTCAGTGAAGAATAAAGCCTAAATACAAGGCCCATTCCAAAATAAACGAGACTTTTGTCATAAAAATCCCAAAATCAGTGATCACCGGAAACTCCATCGAAATTGTGCGTGAATTTACCAAAAATGAGCCGAAATTATCGTTGAAATTCATGGAATCGGTGTTCAATATCTCAAAAACATCGTTTTATCGCATTTTAACCGATCACTTGGGCTTACGAAAGGTCTGTGCACGTTTTGTTTCGCACAGCTCAAAATATGACCAAAAATTGCTCAGAATTCAACATTCGAAAGACATCATTAAAGAGGCGAGAAAAGACGAGAACTTCCTTAACAACATTGTAACTGGTGATGAAACGTGGTGTTTCCAATATGAACTAGAAATCAAGCGTCAAAGTGACGAATTGACCCAGACGAGGCACTACCCAAAAAATTGCGTTTGGAGAAGTCCATAATCAAAACGATGCTCATTTGTTTTCACGATTCCAACAGAATTGTCCACAAGGAATTCGTGCCAACGGGCCAAACCGTCAATGCAATTTTCTATCTTGGCGTTTTGAAGCGTTTGTTGCATTTCATTCGTCGGATTCGGCTTGGATACCGCGAAGGAGAAAGCTGGCGCTTATTGCATGATAATGCACCATCTCATCGGTCCACTCTTGTGACTGATTTTTTGGCTAGAAATCGCAGTTTGACTATCAATCACTCACCATATTCGCCTGATATGGCTCCCTGTGACTTCTACCTATTCGGAAAATTGCATTTGGCGATGAAAGGAAAACGCTTTGCGTATGTAGAGGGCATCCAAAAGGTGTGTACCGACATCCTGAAGGACATTCCGGTCAATGAGCTGAAACACTCTTACGAAAAGCTTTTGGATCGCGCAAAGCAGTGTATCGAGGCCGGAGGAGACTATTTTGAATAAAGAAACTCGAATTTATCAGAACAAAACTCCTGCCCTTTCTTTTTTAATCTCAGTCTCGTTTATTTTGGAAAGTACCTTGTAGTTCCCTTCTCAATGGCCTTGAGAGCTTTTTTTCTAGCGGCTTTGACGCCGCAAGGTCTCTTGAACCCCTGAACCTCGATGAAAGAATCCAGACAATTTGCCACGTGCTTCGTGACTCCGTTGTCGATCCACCATCTTGAAGGACTTGTCTCTACTTGCCAAATATCAAGACTTGTCTCTACTTGCCAATATCACAGAGCGATATAAGCATCCAGAGCGTTGCTCTGATGGGCGTTTTTCGCAGGTCGTCTATCAGCAATCCACCTGTAACACGTTGATATTCAGTACCCTTTCTTTTTACAATAGTTGGAAATGTGATTTTCTTTCGATTTTAGCGTACGTCGAGCCCACTTTGATTTCGCATTTTTTACAATTCATACCTGTCCGTTGGCTCCCTCTTCATCTTTTCTGAAATTTCTTTCATACATGTACAATTGAGTTGTCAACTCCTGAAACGTTTTTTCTTCATCTTTTGACAATAACATCCAACTTAATTTCACCTGGCAAAATCTCCAAAACTTTGCAAACAAGAAGCAAATCCGGCAACTCATTTTCATCTCGAGCCTTCGTTTTTCTGCTCAAACCTTAAACTCTTCAATTTCGCGACGTGGCTAGAAACATCCTCTCCACTGATCCAGTTAAAAGCAAAAAATTCGGTACATATTTTGAACAGCTGATCTTTGGATGATGTCTGAAAAATTCAATTTCAGAGCATCCCACGCTTCTCGCGCTGTTTCTTTAGCCATGATTTTTTGTTAAACGGCATCGGTCACTGAAACCATCGACTTGGCGTAACTGTTCGCCTTACGAAATAAATCACTTGCCTTTCTGTGCTCCTTGATTTGATCCTCCGAAAACGCTAGCTCTCAGCGGCTCAAGCTTTATTAACCTTCCGTCAATGGCATCCACCGCACCCTCGTGGCAGTCCAGCAAATTTTTCAGCTTTCTCTTCCAAATTGGCCAATCCGCATCACTGGCCAATGGTTTGATATGCTTCGCTAGTTCCATTGTCTTCAAAAAAATTGTAGCAATTGTGGTTAGTCTGATTATAAAAATAATGGTAAGTACAGCATTGGCCCACCATATGCAATGTTGGTTGGATCCAAACTGGCCCAAAACTGGTAGTTACCGTCTGCACTGATTATTGACCAGACGTAAAGGCAAACCCGAATTAAGGTAGTGCTACCAATTTTTTTTTTTGGGCAATCAAGAATATCCCGTTTCAAAAATGGAGAGCTATAAAGTGTAGTATATTTTAACCGGACAAAGATAAAAAAATAAACCAACATGAAATGCACTTACTAAAAGTAGATTAGTGAAAATCAACTAGTTTTCAGCTTTCACTAATTCAAAAAATCCGGAATCTGATTTTCGTGAAGCTATGCTATTACATTGAGCGCAACAATGCACACAGTCGATGTAAATTTCAATGCAATCGGCCAACTGATTCTTGAGCTATAGTGTGCTAAAAGAATGTTTTCAGTATACTTTTGTGCCACTCATTGAACTTTCTAATTTTCTTACGATCCATTCACTAAATTTCCTTGAGACTTTGCTATGACATCGGGTACAATAAGCCACACATTCGATGTGAATTTCAGTTTAATCAGCCAACCGACTCTTGAGCTATAAAGTGCCAAAAATATTTTTTTAGATTTTTTCAGTTTTTCTTGAAAACAACTCTTTTACAACCGGCTCAATACGAAACACATTTGATGTAAATTTCAGCTAAATTGGTCGATTGCTTCTCGAGCTTTAACGTTTGGTTACAAACAGACAAGCATCCATTTATATATAAAGGGTGTTTTTTAGAGGTATAGAACTTTGAAATGAACTAAAATACGAATAAATTATTTTGATCGCTATGAAATCGGCTTTATTGAAAAGATATTTCTTTGCAACTTTTATTTGCACAATGGGTCCAATTTCAACTACTCTAAACAATAATTGGGGCCGTATCGCGCCAATAACTCGGCGAATGTTGTCTTCCAAATGACCAAGCGTCTTGTGCTTGGCGGCGTAGATGAGTGATTCGACGTATCCCCGCAAGAAATAGTCCACCGGTGTAAAATCACAAAATCTTGCAGGCCAGTTCACAGTTCTTAAACGAGAAATTATGCGCTCATCAAATCAAATCCGGAACGAGAAAGTCATTGATCATGGCCTCTGTAGTTATCACAATTGACTTTAATATTATTCCCAGCAGGATTTTGAAGACATATAGACCAATGATTCCACTGGCCCATAAAGCACACTAACCAGTGACTTTCTCCGGATGTAACGGCGTTTGGATAACCGCGTGTGGTTGCTCGTCACTCCAAATGCGGTAGTTTCGTTTATTGACGTAGCCATTCAACCAGAAATGACCCTCATCACTAAACAAAACTTTCTTATGAATTTCGGTATTTGCATCAATTTTTTCTTGGGCCTATGCATCGAACCTACGCCGTGCTCGGTGGTCTTTCGGCTTCAATTCCTGCACAAGTTGGATTTTGTAACCTCACAAACCAAGACCCCTCCGTAAAATCTTCCATATTGTGATGGTGGGCACAGATTTAATTGATGTCGAATGGACTCACTTGGGTCTTCATCGATACTACGCTCTACAGCTGCTATGGTTTATTCATTACGCACTGTACGACGTTTGGATAGACACGTATTATAAGTGCGCGTAAACCTGGTGTGGGAACGATTCATGGTTAATCGAATTAATTGTTCTGGTGGACAATTATGCCGGCCATAAAATTGACGAAGTGCGCGATGAGTTTCTCACACTAAACTGTTTTTTTTTTCGAAGTAAATCTGCACAATTTGGGGAAGTTGCTCAGGCGTCAACCTATTATTGATAAAATCGCAAACCAAACTAACAATGAAACGCATGACAACTGTCACACCATACGTAGCATTAAAAAGTGTTGCCAATTTAAAGTTTTATACCTCTAAAAAAACAACCGCCAAATTGAGACACTCGTGTTACAGAATATGTAAGTAACTTTAAGCGATCAGTATTTGCTCTTGCTTCAGTTTACGAGTTTTAGATAATTCCCCTTATAACATTGAATCCTCGCAAATCTGACCTTCATTTTAATTAAATTAATTTGCTCGTTTGAAATTAATTCCTAATCTTCCATGCAATTTAACTTTTACGACAATTCCCGCAAAAAAAAAAACGTGAACACATCCTATTAACACGAAAAAATCATTTCCATGTTAGAAACATATACTTAGAACTTAATCACATGTTAACCACGAAAAAACGTGTCTAGTGGATTTTGTTCACATTGAAATTAGCCATCGCAAACACATATGGTCGTATGTACATGTATGAACTTATAAACGCCAATATTATTTAATCTCACCACGAAAAAACCTCACATACGCTTCTTCCAATAAATTTAATATCTATTGGAAACGGAAGTCAATCATGATTATCGGACTAAGACAATTCAAAATCTAATTAAACCACTATTTTCAGAAAAGCGCATTTATCTAATTAAAATCAAATGTTAATTTACAAAAGGAAATTGGCTAACGTTTGACCTGGCCAAATACAAGATTATTCAATACTCATCACACATTTATGGATGTGAATGATTCATCCATCTGAGATGGGGTCGTGGTGGTTGTATCTATGGTATAGACAGAAACATGTGCGATATATCATACTTGGGTTGTTTTGGTTTTACTATATTCAATGAAGCCTCTAAAGAAAATTTAATATGTAACGATATATTTCATTGGGATCGTCTTGGAACGGAAACCATATGAACATTTTTGGCAAACATCAAAGTGGTAGAGATTGGAATTTAAGGAAGACAAAGACAAGATTTTGAGTGACGTCAAAATAGGATAAAGTGAATTTCACAGAAAAACCGTGTGCAATCGATGACATGTGAATATACACGTGTATAATATAATGTGTTGTCGAATTTTCAATGGAAGTATTAAAAATAGACAGTAATACGCAAAGAAATCCTTAAAAGTCGAAAACGGGTGAACCAAGATTCCAAGAGTTTCGCAAATAGTAGTGATAACTCCTTATATGGAATACTTGATACAGTTATTCAAAATAAATGTGTCACTTATCATTATGGTCTGCAATGTTATCTCGACTGCTGATAATAAACAAATAAATTTTGTCTCGATAAGATTTTTTTTAATCGATTGCAAAATTATCTCCAAATCGGGAATTCATTCATGGTTGGTTCGGCTTTGAAGCTTTTCAATCAGTTTCTTACTTTAAACTAGAAAACGATCTAGTGTGTACCTTAATATGGGAATCTTCTTTTTTCTACATAAACATTCTTAATTCCAACATTTTCATATTGGTTAAGACTTAAAATACACTTATAAATAAGTAGCAATAACTCCTAACTTATTTAAAAATTTTAACAGCGAAAATTTTTAGAAAGTTTACAAGAAATGCACTAAGTACGTATCGCTTACATTAGGGATGGCGGTTTTTGGTAAACGAACCGGTTTTTCGGTGAACCAGCTTTTTTCATCTTCGAATCAACCGAGCGCGTTTTTAGAGCCTAAAAACCGGTTTTTCAGAGAACCGGTTTTCGGGTTTTTTTTTCAATAAATAATTCGTATCAAAATTAAATGTATATTTTTGTGCCTATTAATTAACTTTACGAGGGCGGTTCAATAAGTACCTGTGTTACGCGAGCCATTTCTTCATGTTAGGGAACAAAAAAAGTCGCAGGGAGCAGATCGGGTGAATACGGGGGGTGCGGCAGCAATTCGTAATGCAATTCATGCAGTTTGGTGGCGACAACTCCGGATGAATGGCGCTGGTGCGTTATCATGGTGAAACAGCACCTTCTTTATTGCCAAATGCGGCCGTGTCTCCTTCAATTTTTTGTCGAAGCGGTCCAATAACTCACTGTAGCATGGTCCAGTGATCGTTCTTCCTTTTTCTAAAAAGGATTACTCCGTTCGCATCCCAAAAAATCTTCGCCACGACCTTTCCGGCTGATGGTACCGTCTTCGCCTTCCTTGGAGCAGATTCACAGGGAGAAATCCATTTTTTTATTGTTGCTAAGTTTCTGGTGTGTACCAGCTTCCATCAACGGTGACAACTCGACGCAGAAACTCCTTCGGATCTCGCTTAAATTGCTCCAAACACTGCTTCGAAATTAACAGCCGCATCCGCAATCGTGGCACCCATCGGGCCGACAATTTTTTCATCACCAACTTATCATGTAAAATATCAATTGCTATTCCGGTCGACACACCTACGGCCTCTGCTACTTCGCGGACTTTCGTTCGTCGATCAGAAAGAATTATGTCGTAAATTTTTTGAACGATTTCCTTGGTAACCACGTCTGCCGGGCGTCCTAGTCGCTCCTCATCAAAAACGGATGCTCGCCCACGTTTAAATTCGTTGAACCAATATCTAACTGTGTTCATAGATAACAAAGTGTCCCCATAAACAGGATCCAACTTTGCTTTTATGTCGAATTTTTTTCCAACCAAAAACAAAAAGCGAATTACCGAACGATACTACTCTTTGTCCATCTTAGCGAAAATCATGAAACACGTCTTACGCTAATAGCTGTCAAATCCAAACTAACCTATTAATCAGTCTGAAATTTGAAATTTGATAGATGGTGCACACGATGATAATACCAACTTGCTTCAGGAACGCCCTCCGTCGTCAAACGCAGGTACTTATCCAACCGCTCTCGTATGTGTAAATCGACTTTTCACTCAGTAAATGATTCAAATCAAATTGAACCGAAGAATATTTCATCTTTGTGTTATAAATAAGAGACTGACGTATTGAAAACCATGTCGATAGTTCACTTCTAAGCCAAGTTATTCATGTACATTATAAGAATGAAAAATCCTTCAGTTCAGTCTCTAAGCATTTCGCATTTATTGTTTATCGTGTGCTAGCTTCACTTCGCACTAGGGTTGCCAGGTGTCCGGGTTTTCCGGAATCGTTCCTGAATTGAGCGCTATGTCCCGTTTCCAGTAATTTTATTTTACGTCCCGGAATTGATCATGATCATACTTTTTCACAAGAATGGGCACCCAAATTACAACGGCTGGGCTAGACGTGTGCCCGGTATGCGAGCTATGAGGTTTTGCACCCGCTTTCCATTGTGCATTGATGCGACACCGTTCTCGGTGAACTTTCTCTTTCCTTGTTTCGTACTGATACAAAACAGACGGGTTCAACATAAGATGCATTGCATGCCGTCGTCGAGTAAAAAAAAGATAAACGGGTTTTAATGACATGTGACAAAGTGATCCCGAATCCAAAGATTGGATGCAGAAAAAAATGAGTTTACTGCAACGTGTTTCATATGTAATTCGGATATTGCCATTCAAAATGAAGGTCGCCACCAGAAACTTTAATATCTTTTTTTTTTGGGAAGTAAATAAAGAAAAGGCAATAGTGGCTCTAAATTTGTCCTCTATGGATCAGCAAAAAACTTTTGATTGTGTACATGAAGTCGATTTCTCCAGGAAAATGTTTATTCATTCGATGAACGATATATCAGTGGGTAATAGATTAAGCACACAGACATTTAAAAAAACAACAAAATACTACTGAAATGGTAAACCTCGCATCCAGTTTTCGAAATTCAGTTGCATTTGCATTGTACCCAATTGAAATACCATTATAACTAAATTTCAAATATAATTTTATTCCTTTTTGAATTGAATACTATCTCTTTATCGGTTGAGACTTGAGAACCGTATTGAATAAATGAAAAAAGTTTTCTGTATAGCCAGAAAACTAAACACACTGTTTATTATTACAGCCGTGTATTGCTTTGTAATTCATATTTCTTTGTTATAGGCTCACTCCAATAGTACAAAGCGCTGAAAGTTAATGTCAACCAAGTTAACATTAAGAACCATGAAAAACTTTTACATATAAAACGAAGAAAAAGAATAAAGTGTGATCATAAGGCCAGAGGAAGCATTGATTTACCATAACGTTAAGCATGGCCTAACCTACAACAGTTTGGACTGCTTGGGAAAAAATTGCCCAGGCTTGTTCCGGTCAAAATGGCATATGGACGAAAGAATCTTACTATTTTTCGGTAAGCTCCGACGTGTCAAATGTTGGTAACATAAAATTGTTTCCTTATGCTGTTTAGTATTTTGATTGTCAAAAGGGAATATGTCAAAAATTATTGGATTTTTACGAAGATGCTGACGAAATATCGCTTAATATATATCAATGCATTAAAAAATTCACTACTAATGCCGAACTTAGCATTGATTCAATAAGCGCATATAGTGCTGATAATGTGTCCGTCAATTATGTCACCGCAACTCCGTATTTCAAATGCTAGAAACTGAAAACAAGCACATTTTCAAAGCAAATTGTTTTTGCTACGTTATAAATAATAGTGTAAAGCATGCACTAAAAGGTCTGGATGTTGACGTTAGCTTTGAAAACAAGAAAGCCAAAAAACGCTGTGAGTTTGCACAGATCGAATATATATGTCTGTGTATATGTATATGTATGTGTATATGTCTCCTTTACCAACTGTGAATACGACTGTGTCCAAAAAATAGCATTTGTGGTGTAGTGAGCTCGAAGCCGGCCGTGAACGTGTCGAGGACGAAGAGCGTCCTGGGCGACCATCAACCTCTTCTCTTCTTCGACTTTCGTGGTGTTGTGCATTATGAATTCCTTCCGCCGGGCCAAACATTCAACAAGGAACATTATTTAAACGTTATGCGTCGTTTGCGTAACGCTATCCGCCTTAAAAGGCAGGATTTGTGGAAAGACAATTCTTGGTTTTTACACCACGATAATGCACCATCCCATACTGCACTCGTAATTCGTGATTATTTCGCCAAAAACTCAACCCATATCGCTCCGCAACCACCGTTTTCACCTGATCTAGCGTCGTGTGACTTCTGGCTGTTCAGCAAGCTCAAAAGAGCGCTCCAGGGACACCGTTTTGATACGATAGAGGAGATTCAAGCCGCGGCAAAGACGGAACCGAAGGCCATCCCGGAAAAGACGCGTATCTCAAACACTACTGAATATTTTGACATGTAAATTTGACATAGATGTCACGGACAGTACTACCAACCTAAAAAAAATAATTCTCCAAATCCTTCGACGCGCGCAGTTTAATTCAAATTTCACCATATTTTTTGGTCACAGTAGTAGATTGGTGGATTGCTGGCCTGCAGTTAAATTATTATTTTTTGAAAAAAAGTCCTGATAGCACCCACAAGGTGCTTTGGGAATTCATTTCAGAAAGTTACGATATTGATGAGATAAATAGTGATGAAGAGTGCAAAAAGAGAGGCTGAATGATTGTTGCCTTTTCTTCTTACGTAGTTTATTGCTAGAGTTTACGAAAGTGATCTTACTATTAGAAAGTGGTGCCATAGCATAATCAATGTCCATAACACATTGATTATGCTATGCGAAGCCTTTTGGATCGCCGATAACTTCTTCGTAACTAGAGCCAGCGGCATTTTTAGAAACCCCACCAAATGCCAAATAAATAGTTTTACAGAACAGTCGCGAACTTTCATCCCAAGAGCAATCTCCTACTTAGAGGAAAGGTATGATTTTGGGCTTAACGGAATTTTCAAAAAGTTTGGGTTGTTGTCTCTTAAATCAAATGAACTAACGTTGACATGGGACCAACCATCTCAAATTCCAGAAATATTAAAATTGATGATGCGATTAACATTGACTCACTTTATACAAAGTTTACATGGCTCAAAATTGTTTTTGAAGCTCTTCCAAAAGACACGTTGACAATAACATATCGAAGCTTATTTCTTCCAGACAAACACGACTAATGATTTTAAGAAATCTGAAAAAATTATTGGCTTTCTTCTATCGATTCCAATAAGTAATGCATTTTGTGCAGGAATGCTTGCTTAACAATCATGGACTAAAGATAGAAACAGAATGTCTATGGATTTGATCTAGTCTGAATTGCAAATAAGCATAAATTTTGAAGAGTCTTGCGCCGATATCTTATCAGTTTTACAAACTGAAGACCGTAGAAAGCTTTTAAAAAAGGCAATATCTGATGAAAAATATTTAACAAAGTAAATTTTTTAAAATTTTCTTTAACCCTGGATTTATAAACATGCATTTCAAATACGCATTTCATAAACATTCGTCTTTTATACAAATATATATTTCGTAGAGGATTTTTGTTTTATTAAATGCAAGGAGGGATAAAATACACTGGAAACCTGAAAAAAATTTTATGTATAGTTATACTAAATTATAATAAATCGTAATGACCCCGACGCATGCATTTTTTAGAGTAGATTTAACAAAACTCATAATTCAACATTTTTTTATAATAGCAAAACGGTGTGTTAGATCAGCGAAAGAAGTTTCATCAAGATGCTCTGCAATTTTCTTTTATAGGTATCGGGACAAACGTCACATATCACGGCGCTACACAACCATACGTCAGAACGGGTTTCCGATATTTATTTTAAAAATAAATCGATGAGATGTGAGTTTTTAGGTCTTTGAAAATTTTTTTTTAGTCCTAGTTTCGCGACCTTTCTATCCATCTGTCCGTCTTTCCGTGCGTCACGGCTAATTTCCTCAGAAACTATAGAAGCTAGAATGCTCAAACTTTGTCTCTCAAAAGTTAAGGTCTTACCAAAAATTTAAAAAATTTTTAAGGGGGTCCCCCTTAATAACGAATTAGCCCTTAACAAATTTTTTTTATCAAAGGTAGTCGAGTGTGGTATTAGAAATTTTAGAATCTAAAGTAAAAATCATTCTATGAATTAAGGGGTGCAGGGGAAGGCAAAATGCGCCAAAAATTTGTGTCCGGAAAAACCTGGATAAAATACATAATGTCAACCCTTTGGGAGTTTTACTATACTATTTTTCACCCTGAAGTGGAATCATTGACCCCCTAGACAACGACCCTGAAATTGTCGCAAGTGTTTTAATATATACTACAGAAATGATGTCTAGCAAAAGCTGTTAAGGTATTGAATAAAAATTTTTGATAAAAAATGTTAACGCAAAAGCTTCCTGTATAATGATTTTATTGAAATTTTGTTTTCGTTTCATTGTGTACGGATACTTTTTCCGACAAAGGTATGGTTATTATGCATTTTGATTTGCCACCATTTTATTTTCATGGTACTGACCTCTTTGTTTGATTTGTCGTGATGACATATCAATGTTGGAAATTCTTTCTTGAATTTTCATCGAAATCCTTACACATCTGTAGAGTTTGGGTCTTTTTCGAACGTGCAATTGATAATTTTTCAATTGTCAATAATCTAACAGTTTATGACTGGATTTTTATGAAACATGCCTTATATATCAGAAAAACCAAATGTAAATTTTTGGCAAATTTAATTGTCACCATTCGATTTCATAGATGAAAACGTAAAATTCGTAAATGTACTATTATCAACAAATTTGATGGGGTTTAGAGATCTGAGGTATTTGTTGCCCTTGTACTCATTTAGACCTACTTCCGTGATTTTTTAAGATTTTTCTGTCCAAACATGTCCAATCGTGAGGGGGACATACATTTTTCATTTATTTCCCCTCCCCTTGCACCCCCTGAAGAGAGAAGTTTCAGTTTAAAACTAGTGTTGAAAAGTTCTCATCAAGACATTTGATTTGATACCCATATCGACAACCTTTGGTAAAATAAATTGTTTAAGGGTCAACCCCCTATATGGGGTAATCCCCCTTAAAACCCCATAACAATTATTTTATACTGCTACTTCTAAGGGGTCACCACTTTACATCTATTGTAGTAGTTCAACACGTCTAAAAATCCGTGTAGGACACGGGTGCTGATTGTCTGGCACAAGTGTCATAAACAAGGCCGAGCTCAGCTGACTAGCTTCGCTTAACGACCGCGTACACGTGCTTGTCGACCAGCTTTTTGCGGGATCATATGAGGCGGGCTCTTGTCGAGCCACGAAGCTATACTCCAAAATATTTACCATTGTACTCTACTCTACGAGACGTACGGATCAATTTTTATTATCTTTAGAAATGTTCTATTATGTGTCAATTAAGCTACTCTACAGTAATTCAAAACTTTTTTGTCTCCTTAAAGTTAGCGGACATGGAGGCTTGAGGCAAACGCAATCATTCTACAAAAAGCAACCGTTACTTTCTCTGAAGAAGGTCGTCCCATTACAAGGGGAATGTCAAACCTAAAGATGTTAAAGTGGCTGAAGTGAACCACTCATCTCTGTCTAAAGGATGGAAACTTGACGGATGTAGTTAATTTCAATCTTGTAAAACAACAAACTAAGCAGTTTCGACAGGCTCTATCTCTTCAGGAGCAGCCACTCCTGATCACCACGGGGCTGCTCGACATGTGAGAAGAGGTGTTCGTGATATGCGCGATAATCTGCGGGCATTTACAGCATTTCCTCAAATCAAGGCTTCATACTGCCTGTGTTTTCATTGATTCTACTTTCCGACATAAACTCGCAATGAATTTTGATGCAGTATATAGTTCGACTAATTCAAATTCGAACCTGAGTTCTGTCGAAATTTACAGGGAAACAATTTTGAGTGCGGATCTAAACGTGAGCCTGTCGTCAACCCCGAAATTCCTATCAGGTGTGCAGCCACTGAGCTTCCGGACACAAACTTAACGATCCCGCCGCAAACATCTTCACACTCACGCAGATCCAGCAGAGATGCATACATACCGCGAAAGAGGAATGAGCCAAGTAACGAAGCCAGAGATGCTGCTGAGGCAGCAATGGCACGCATACCGAAGGAAGACACTCGCGAATTGAAGACTTCATTAGTGGCAAGCACAGGATGAGCAAGGCGCAAACTCGAAGCGTAACGTAAATTGAACGAGGTAGCAACAAGAAAACGAAAGTGCTGAGGAGAAGGTGAAAGAAGTACTTCAAGCTCTAGAAGAATTTACTGTTAACTACGATCAAAAATCATCAGGAATCGAGACCAAAAACAAAGATATTGATACTATGAACGAGGAATTGCAACAGAAACACGCCACGTTGAATGTCGTTATATCGGAGTTGCAACAATTCAAAGATATGTCAGCGCATCATAAGAAACGAATTTATGGAATGCTCTCAAATATTTTGCGTGATCTGTCAAAAGTTGGACAAGCCTTATAGTATAGTATCAGTGAGATGGAAATGAATACACCTGATCCAGGTGGTAAGGTTGAAGAGGAATTCACTGCGGCTCGGCTATATATTAATAAGATTAAATCGGAAGCTAAAAATATCGCACAAGATGTCAGAATCTGGAGCTGTTACAAATAGATTCAAATACAAAGGTTTCTGAATGCGAATGCCGTTTGTTGAGCTCACATCATGAAGCCAGAATTAGAAGAATCAATGCGAGAGTCCGAGAACAAGAAGCGAACTCTTCAAGAACAAATCGGTGGTCTTCGGGAAGAGTGTGCGAAACTGAAAGCAGCTGAGCATGTCTCAACAATTAATGCTGAAGCGTTACGCGCAATGTTCGATATCAAATAGATGAACTACGTGACGCCCACACAAAACAATTGACAGAGGTTCGTGATGAGCTCTCAGCCAAACAAGAGGCTATGAATGAGCTTAAAAATATCAACCAAAAACTCACTTTGGAACACCAAAAAATGACCGCCGATTACGACAAGCTCAGACAAGAGGAAGCCGATAAATTCACCAAACTACACGAAAGAAACACGGATACAACAGTTGAATATATTATCTCTTCTGCTAACTGGGTATTGACATCGTGCCGAAGCATATTATTCACTTATTCGCACCAAATTCACTACATTCCACCACAGAAATCTAAATGAAGAGAATCGCGACATTTCCGAGGAGAGACTCGACAACCGAAATTAGTTAAAACTGGTAGATAAATATACACACACGACACTGCATGGGTTGGCACGACGATTAAACTACCGGCGGGGACAAGAAAAACTAAGAAATATTTGCGCCGGCTCAAATCAAAAAGGGAAAAGCAAGGATTATTGCGAAATCCTCATCTCGCGACATGATCTAAATAAACATTACTGACAGTTCGGACTGTCAGTCAAATGCATTCAGCGCGTAATACACTTAATTCCTACTAGGATCGCCACCGAGTGGTCCTTGTTATGAGTGAAATCAAGCGAGGGGGAATCACTCGAACAAACGAGAAAAAAGTACTCCACAACATGATTTTCCCGGTGGACGGGAGGAAAAAAACGTTAACCCAGAGGTTATTGCTTTTATTTTGGGATTTTTCGAGCAACCGGCGGAGATATAACAGAAAGTTTATCAGCGACAACATTTTTGACGAGGAATTGGAGACGAACCCTGGATTCTGGAACATTAAAATAAATTGCAGACGAACTTTGGATACCGGAACATTAAATTGGGACGAGCCAACTGTGCGGTGGCGATAATCACGAAAACGGAAGAAAGGGGCCCCTTACTAGAGTAGGAATTTATAATAAAAGAGTATTACTCAAATCGAGTAAAGATAATTATAGATTTTTCTTTCCTCACTACCATTCGACATAAAAACATTCCTTTTCAGCTGTGAAAGCTGTGGCTCGGGAATTTTTTCCCCGGGACGTTGACCAGGCAGGAAGACCTGGAAAAGTTAAGTGAGGTGGTAGTGCTCGGCGGGTGCAGTGAAAGTTAAAGTTAGTGTCGTTCTAAGTAATTTCGGTTCCCCTGTTGTGGGAAACTACTCGTACGAGTTTTGTGTGGCGTTGAAACACTTTAGCTCGTTCTGCGTGGCAGAGTTTCTTTTTGTAGGTGATCTTCGCGGTTAAGTGGCGGCGAGCCCCAAAGCTCATGTAAGTGTTAATTACGCTCCGGACGGTCGTCTTCTCGTTCGGATGACCCCTTGAGAGGCTCGAAGAATCGAACGAGTGGCGCCCACGCCCGTCTTCGGGTGAGTTACGAGTAGTTTAGGTCAGTGGAGCCTCTGTTGGAGTAGACCTAATATAACGGTAGGGCAGCTAGGAAATTGATAATTGCGGGTCGCGACTTTAGTAGGGTATTGTAAAAAATATTATTTTACAACACCCTAAAGACTAACAATAATAATAATCGGGCACTTATTCAATTCAAACCTTGGCGTTGAGATTTGTTAGGGAATCTCGTTTTATGACACCATACCGGCATTCGATGTGATATGGTCAGTATCACGCTCAACCACTTAATTATTACCTGACTTTCAATGAGTACTTAGTAGGCTGATAGTCCGACATGGTCCATAAGTACAAACTCATTATAGCCAGCGAACTTTGAACTTGGGAACCGCTGCGCAAGCTGTGATTAGCCTAAGCACTACACCAACGGACTATGGACTTAAAATCAATTTTTTCAATGTATCATCCTACTATAAGCTTTTTTTTACATATCAATTCAGTTGCAACCGTTACAATGTGAAATCTGATCCATGCCATAAGACTTTTGAAACGGTCTTTTTTATCTTGAGCATAAACTTATCAATACAATCTTGCCTCAATTAAATTATTAAAATAAAATATTTACATTTCAATGGACGACATATTGGGCTACATCTACAGCCGCGCAAACGTTTCTAAAAATCACCGTTCAGATAAGAGCTCTTTTCACCATCAAGAAAGAAGAAAAAGTGAATAACATTGTTATTATTGCCTTCGGAATTTCCTCCGGTGTTACTTTATCGAAAGATGGAAAACATTTCATACACCTTGCACTGTATGAGGTGTTCTAGATAAATTTCAATGCAATTTTTCTTTTTATTTTTTGAGGAAAGAAAAAACATTTAAAATATTCTTAATAGCTAGGCCTAAAGCTATTTTTAAATACAAGTCTATAGATATTAGAAATTAGACTACTTTCAGTGCATTGCCGCCGTGCGTATCACGCCGCTAGCAACAATCGCCAGCAACAATCGCCAGATATTTATCTTCCGCGGAATTTATAATATCTCTCGAGATCTTCTTTGCTTGCGTTGCACTCATCTTCTTATAACTGCTGCTCAGTTGCGTTTGTAGGTCAAATAATAAATATTTGCCGGTATAAATCAAATTGTTTTGTTTGAGTTGAAAAGTTTTTTTTCTTTCTGGATTAGATGCAGAGAAAGATACGAATATACCTTCAAATTTATCGAATTGAATATTCCCATTCTCTTTCTAAAAAGCTAATTAGCACGATAAATTGGACTTATAGAGATGAAACTTTTCTGCTTCTATTCTGGAGAAAATTGAGTAAAGTAGAAAATATCCAAAATTAAATTAAAAGGATTTCTATGTTCATCATCACACGCTTAAAGCAATTTAGATGTAGACAGAAAGCGCAAATTAATACCAAACAAACTTTTTCCACCTAAATTATCGCAACAGGAAGCGAATCCATCTCTGCTTCGATATTAAATTGAAAATAATTGTATTGTATTCCTTAAATTGGAGATTGAAATAAAATTAGGAAGAAATACATACATATCCATATACTCCAACATATTATTGTAGTACATCTACAGACGAGTATGTTTGTTTTTCGGATAGGTGAATAATTTTATTGCGCCGTTATTTGGTTTATCTTCCGCACAGTCATATTTTATTCGATGCGAAATAGAACTGCAGTGGGTGGTGAAATTGTTGCAAGAAAAAATGGTTCAAAGCTCCACAGGTGCGCGCGCGATTCGGCAGGAAATGCTATTTTCATCTTAAAATTGATGATATGAACAGTACATTATTCTGGTTTGCTACTCTAGATTCTGATTATTTTCGTGATCGTTAATATTAAATCGACAGGAAATTTTTAAAATACATAAGAATAAAATCATATTTACACACATAAAGAAGTATTTATTGTTATTATCCAATCCCAGATGGAGATTTTTCGTGAGATTTAGGTGCACATGAAGATGGACCATTTTTTATCCGTCGAATTAGTTGAGAGTGAACGTAAGCACCATTGCAGTTGCTTCATGTTTGCTACACTTAATCCTTGCTAAGTCGTTTTACGATACTTACTTACACTTGCCAATATACTCAGACAAGAAAAAAGCCACTTGATTGCACAACAAATTTAGCTTTCTTTCAACAATCTTAAATCGTATTTCTTCACTTGTTACTGAATGCTTGCTGACCAGCCATCGATTGAATCTTTTCTGCAAACAGTTCAATGACCAGATTTAGTAGATTTTTTGGAAAGTTTCTAATATCGAGCATTGAAAACTGATTGCTTACTACAAAGCCAACGATAAGTAAAAGCCCAAACAATGCTTCAAGTTCATTAAGAAAAAAAACCGAATTTGCCTCTCATTATCCATTCGATTTAATCTAGATCTGATGGAAATTGTAGCGAAATTGCAATCTCATATCAACAAATAAATTTCTTTTGTTTTCTTGCACTTAAGCCCATTATAAACAGCCTTGTAACCATTCGCGAAAAAGCCGATATCAAAGCGTTGCTACTTGCTCGACGATGCATATGACAACAGCCTAGAATTCAATTCAATTAAATTTGTACAACCAATTGTATTGTGTATGTTCGCGAACCCGCGAATATGAGCGGACAAAGTTCTCTCACAATAAATACCGCGCGGATTGTACTCGGGTAAGTGCGACCCATCCGCACAGTGAAAGTGAATGTATGCCAAATTGTAAAAAACTCAACATACAACATAACAGCCGTGCAGATTGTCTTGATCGGGCGCAACAATTGTTCCCCCTGACTGTGAATCCAATATTAAAAATTTTCCTCTTTTCTTCCGATTTTTTGCTGTTATTTCTCAACATTCAATCTCTTTCTTTCGCTACGCCGTGCCGCTACCTCCTCGGTCAACTATTAATCAATAGATCAATTAAATAGAGATTTCGACTGCTTATATCATTACGATTATTGTCAAAACAAGAAGACCTGACTTTTCTCCTCTCACCCAACATGATAGCTCGAATTAAGACATCTTTGGTTAAATGCCAATCATTGTTTTTTTCGGCAAGTCAGTCCTTTGTTCGCTGCAGACCAGTCTGACATTCGCTTCTTAAGAAACTGGAAAAAGTGACTTAGTTTACTGCGAGGAAAGCCCTCAATATCAGTTGGGAGTTTTATTGTTGGATCAATTAGATGAAAGAAATGGAAAGCGAAGATGATTTATTTGCGAAACAATTATGTGTTAACAAGAATTTGTTGGAACTGTTATCGAATTAAGCGATTTTTTTGGTATTATTAAGTAAAGACGTTTGAGGTCAACGTGAAATGCTCCCACAGCATGATCAATGAAAGTATTCTTAAGTGGAAGATGTTTTTGTTGAAATGATTAACGAAATTATGTTCCACGGATATTACACTACATTAATTGAAATCGATGAAAAATAAACTGAAAATAAAGTGGTAATAACATTTATAATTGCTTGCTTATACAAGGTGCGTTACAAAATAAACGAAACTGGGCTCAAATAGAAACGACAGGAGCTTTGATCTGGAAAATTCGAGTTTATTTATTCAAAATAGTCTCCTCCGGCCTCGATACACTGTTTTGCGCGATCCAAAAGCGTTTTGAAAGAGTGTTACAAGTCATTGACCGGAATGTCCTTCAGGATGTCGGTACAAGCCTTTTGGATGCCGTCTACGGACGCAAAGCGTTTTCCTTTCATGGCCAAATGCAATTTTCCGAATAGGTAGAAGTCACAGGGAGCCATATCAGGCAAATACGGTGAATGACTGATGGTTAAAATGCGATTTCTAGTCAAAAAACAGTCATAAGAGTGGTTTTTTATGACAAAAGTCTCGTTTATTTTGGAACAAAACGTGCACAGACCTTTTGTAAACCCAAATGATCGGTTAAAATGCGATAAATCGATGTTTTAGAGATATTCAACTCCGATCCCATGAGTTTCAACGATGGTTTCGATTCATTTTTGATAAATTCATGCACAATTTCGATGGAGTTTTCGGTGATCAGTGATTTTGGGTGGCCCGTATTTTCATCGTCATTAATGTCCTCCCGACCATCTTTGAAACGTGTAAACCACTCATGCACTCTCTAGCACGATATAGACAATTACCACTTCACTCCATTGACATTTCTTCACCTTTCACTGACTTTAACAGGTCATTCAATAAGTCCATAGGATAAATAAAACAAGTTGGGTAGACAGACCTATGCTCATGTCAGAAGGGTTTTGTACTTAACTTACAAAATGCAGTAACCAGCAACGAATAAAGTCATGAAACATGTCAAAGACGATTTTATTGGGGAAAATGTAAAATTCGAGGATCATACTATTATTAACAAAGTTGAACGAATTTTGACCTCTGAGGTATTTGTTATAGTTATACCCATAAATATCTCCTTTGATATTTTTTTCAGATTTTTTAGATCACGGGTGTCCATTCGCGAGGGAGGAAACACATTTTTCATGTATTTTCCCCCTGTGCCCCCACTGAAGCAAAAACTGTCAGTTTGAGAACTGTTTTGAAAAGCTCTCATAGAGAACTTTCAATTGATACTCATATCGGCTACCTTTCATGAAATTTTTTTTCAGGGGCCACTCTTCTGTACTGTAATCATCGATTCATGGCCTATTTTTTCGAATCCTAGAATGGTTACAAAGCCCTTTAGCTAGGAGCTCTCTCCTGCCTTTTCGACTTGTTTCAATTATATGTACTCATCTCCATGATATCGATCACTCCTGAAATTTTCATGCAAATTCTAGCAAAGCTGTAGTGTCTAAGTCGGTAAAAAGCGCATATGGCTCCATAGCCATATGTTTCCATAGTAATACAGGGCATATTGCTCCATAGTAATACAGGAAAATTCAAATCGCTATAACTTCGGTAAATACCATTCGATCTTTATGAAATTTTCAGACAAGATCAATCTTATAAATTATCATCTCTTTGCTAAATTTTATTGAGTTCAAAGGTACCGTTTGGATTTTATTCAAGAAAACACAAAATCGATAAATCATACTATTACTAACAAAGTTGAGTGAATTTCGACTTCTCATGTATTTGTTGTTGTTGTACTCATGAAGACCTACATTCATGATTTTTTTCAGATTTTTCGGATGGAAGGTGTCCAATCGCGAGGGGGGGGGGGGGGGGGGGGGGGTACGCGAAAAGTTCGTACATTTCCCCTTCCCCTGCCCCCTCGGTAATCATAAGGCAATTTTAAAACTTGTTTGGAAAAGATCTCATTGAGACCTTTCCAACGACACCCTACTCGACTACCAATGGTGAAAAAATTTTTTTTGAGGGGTCACCTCCCTATATGGGGAGACCCCCCTTAAACACCTTTGAAACATTTTTCCATCCTTGAACTTTCAAGAGGTCACCACTTCTGACCTTTCTACAAAGTTTCATGGCTGTAGCCTCAATAGTTTCGGAGAAAAAGTGCTGTGACATACAGACGGACGGACGGACGGACGGACGGACGGACAGACGGACAGACGGACACAGGTCGTGATTGCAATAGGGTTTTGTATTTTAGTACAAAACCCTAAAAAAGAAAAAATTTTTTTGACAGAACTCGATTTTATTATTCAAAATGGTTGCCTTCAAGGGCGATAGAACGAGTATAGCGATTTGCCAACTTTTCGATACCTCTTTTACAGTACGATTTTTCTTTCTCATCAAAATACGCCTCAGTTACAGCGATTACTCCATCATTGGAATTTCTTTCCAGCAAGCATTTTCTTGAGATCTGAAAACAGGAAAAGTCCCTGGGGGCTAAATCTGGAGAATACGGTGTGTGGGTAAGCAATTCGTAGCCCAACTCATTCAATTTTCTATCGTTTTCATCGGTTTGTGACACGATGCATTGTCTTGGTGAAAGAACATTTTTTAGGGTTTTGTAAAATAGTTTTACAAAACTCTACTAAAATCGCATCCTGTCTGTCCGTCCGTCCGTCCGTCCGTCCGTGTCACAGCAGTTTTTCTCAGAAACTACTTAAGCTAGAAACATCAAATTTTGTATGTAGGTGTAAAGTGGTGCTCTCCCCAAAGTTCAACTACAAAAAAATGCTGTAAGGTATTTAAGGGGGTCTCCCCATATAGGGGAGTGCCCCCCGAAAAAAATTTCATCAAAGGTAGCCGATATGGGTATCAAATGAAAGGTTTTGATAAGAACTTTTCAAAACAGGTCTTAGTTTGGCAAAGTTTGCTTCGAGGGGCACACAAGGAAGAAAAATACACGAAATATTTGTGTCCCCCCCTCGCGATTGGACACCTATGATCCGAAAAATCTGAAAAAAATTAGGGGTGGATGTGTTTATGAGTACAACAACAACAAATGGCTTAGAAGTCAAAACTCGCTCAACTTTGTTAATAATAGTATGGTATTCGAATTTCACGTTTTCCCCAATAAAATCGTTTAGGTACCCTTAAACTGAACGAAATTTTTAGTCCTACAGAAGGTCCTTAAACTATATAAGTTTGAGGAAAATCGAATAATATACACGGAAGTTAAAGCCATTTGAAATTTCTCCAATTACAACAACAATAACATATGATTTTGGTATTTTACGGACTTTCCATCGAATCAATCACTGCAGTTTTGACTTGATCTTCTTGAAATTTTCAAATAAGGGCAATAGCATTAATATTTTTAAGAGTTCATGGTTTGAGAGATTTTTGTTGGTTTGCAACAAAACGGCGCCCGTTGAAAATAGAACAACAATGGATTTTTTTTAAACCGTCATATCTCTTTGACATATTTCTTGACTTTATTCGATGCTGGCGACTGCATTTCTGAGAAGTTGAATACATAACCCTTCTGACATGAGCGTAGGTCTGTCTACCCAACTTGTTTCTTTTGCAAATGCGGCCGTTTATTTGCGATTTCACCCTTCAATCGATCCAAAAGTGCACAGTAATAGTCGCTGTTGATAGTGGTTCCTTTTTGGAGATAGTCGATGAATATTATTCCGTTCGCACCCCAAAATACAGACATAATCACCTTACCGGCCGACTTTTGCGTCTTTGTTCGCTTTGGATTCGGTTCGTCGACTGCTGTCCACTCAGCTGACTGTCTTCTGGATTCAGGTGTGTAATAGTGAAGCCATGTTTCATCTATTGTCTGATATCGACGATAGAATTTCATTTTATTGCGGTGCAACAGTGCCAAACACTCCTCTAAAGCATGAATGCGTTGTTGTTTTTGGTCGACTGTGAGCTCACACGACACCCGCTTTGCACCTTCCGCATACCCAAATGTACCATCTGATATCTTTACAATGTCAGCTAGCTCGTACACCTTCAATTTGCGATCGTTCATAACCAATTTGTGGATTTTTTTAAAATGTTTTCTCGAATAACAAGCTCATTTGGGCATCCACTGCGCTCTGCATCATTTGTGCTGGTACGACCACGTTTCAGTAATCCACGTCTCTACCATTTTATTCGATGGAGCAGCGTCCGGATAATGTTTATCAAGCCATTGTTTGGTTTCCACTGTATTTTTTCATCAAAAACCAATGCTTTATCAAAACTCGAAATTCACTTTTTCCAATTTTTTCCAATAACAAAAGCTGCTTCGCACAAAATGCTATCACTCACGAATCAATAGTCCGATTATTGTCAAATTTATACACATATCTTTTGAAGGCTAGTACTAATAAAAAATCCTGGGAAATCCCTCATTAATCCACTTAATCCTAATATTTTACCTGGTCCTGTTGGTTCACCGAATATTTTCGTTAAGTCATTAGCGTCTTCACTTTGTATCCCTCTGGCTTTTCTCTTCAATATCAGTCTAAGGACTGGTACTTTCCCTATTTGTTGGAAAAGAGCAAACGTTGTTCCTATTCTTAAAAGTGGTGATCCTTCTTCTGTATCCAATTATCGTCCTATTTCCTAAATTTCCTGTTTTTCGAAATTACTCGAGCGTCTGATACAGAACCGGCTTTCAGTTTCATTGACCCCTTTCTTGTCGAAGGAACAACATGGGTTTCTCAAAGGTTGCTCTACGACCTAAAATTTAATTGAATTCATCAATTATATTACGAAGGCCCTGGGCAATCGATTGCAGGTTGATGTCGTCTTCACTGACTTCTCCAAGGCGTTTGACACGGTCAACCATCTACTACTCTGTCACAAACTGAACGCTTTTGGGGTCGCTGGCGCTCTTATCATGGATGGACTCCTACCTGTCTTCTCGTATATGTTGTGTTAGTTACTGTGGAATTACCTCTATTTGATTTTATCCGTCCTCTGGTGTTCCTTAAGGTTCCATTTGAGGTCTCCTCCTATTCTTATTGTTTATAAACTATCTTGCTTCAGTTATCGCCTCCAACTGCCTACTGTATGCCGGTGATTTCAAAGTACTTGTATTTCGAGCTATCAGATCTGTAAAAGATTATCAATATCTTCAGAAGAACCTGATATCACTAAGTAACTGTTGTTCGTCTAACTACCTCTGTCTTAATGTTGCCAAATGCTATAAAATGACATATACATTAAAAATTTCAAAGGTTCTTAAGGAACCTCTCTCCTTGTAAGGAGGTGAACGTTAAGCGATTTTTGCCGGAAGTAGCCGTGTAAGATATCAAAAGAAAGGTCTTAATAAACGTTTTTCAAAATATGTCATATAACAGGGTAAGCAGCATCGGAAGGTGCAAACAACGAGAAATGTTTCAAAAATATGTGCACCGTGAAAGTCTGAAAAATCTGAATGAAATCAAGATGATAGTTTTCTATGAGTTTAATAGGAAAAAATGCCTCAGAAGTCGAAATTCGCCCAACTTTGTTAATAATAGAAGGATTTATGAATTCCATATTTTTCCCTATTAAATGGGAAAGGTACTTTGTGAACTTTTCTGTCTTCAACCTGTAGGTAGTTTAATGAAAAGAAGGTTCAGCTTGTACGTGTAGTAATCGAGCAGTCGCCTAGGCAAACTGCTCGAAAAACCAACATAATGCTGATCAAATTTGAATTGAAAATTTAAAAAAATAAATATTTAAATTTACAATTAAAATTCGGACACGGCAATCCCTTGGTAACGCAAATTACCAATGAATTGCCTTGTCCCGCAATGTAAACTGCAGTTGACGGATGAGTCGCAAAGAAACCTCCGTGGCGAGACGACGTATCTTGTGCGAGATGCGTACGTGCGAGACACATGGGTGCGGCATCTGTCAAATGACTCAAAGTTATATAATTTTTCCTCCCATCAATTCTAACTTGTAGTTGCCGCGGATACTTTTGTTTGAATCGCAAAATGTTTTTTACCCAATTCGTCATCGCGTAAAATTGTGCGGAAGGCGCGAGAATGTTGGCTTTTACAAAACAGCTCGTGGTCGGTCAGTTGTATTGTGTTTTCCGTATCGGTACATATTATTCCTTAAGCCGTTTCGTGAAAGATTTAAATCACGTCATTGCAAAATCGCTTAATATTTTTTTCTTCCCACCCCATTCCACGTTATTTAAACGGTCGCCTCACAGCGGGAAAAATTTAATTTGTGTTGAGCGCGGGAGTGACGTGTTCCTGCGAAGAGATTTCAATTTGTTCCCGGTTCAGGCGGTCGTCATCGTAAGAAGTGCTTGAAGGCGAATTCCCCGCTTTAAGTTGCGATTTCTTCTTACATTCAAGGTGGAATCACAAAAGCTTTCTCGTAGTGCAAAGGAAATAATGAAATCCGCAAAAATGAGTGATTTTTTTGTTTTATCAGAACACTTATAGCCATTCCCGGAGCAAATAGTTTTGGGTTCGTCCTGGTTTTCGTTGATTTCGAATGTAGGCGAAAATGAGTGTGGAGAAACTAAAACCAGTATTGGGATAGAATGTCAAACTGTAAGGCGGAATCGTAACATGAATTACGGGCTCTAATTGGAATAAAGATGTGTTAGAGGGGAATAACGGAAAGGTTTTGCAATATGGATATAGGCTTGTGAAATCAAAGAGAAATGCGAAAAAGAGGAAAAACAAATCAGTTTCCTGAGTGCATCGAATAAATATCTAAATCGCGTATTTAATCCCTACAAAGATGTTAACCCGTACGATCATTCTCGAATAATTATCCATCGCGCAAATGTTGATTACATCAGTGCGAACCTCGTTAAAATGAACAGAGCGATCGAAAGTATATTTAAGAGTAACAGTTGGACTTTTTTGGGTAGATTAGTTGGGAGCAAACCCCAAAAGCAATTGTCCTGCGCAATAATTTGCTACAGAAGAAACAAATCAAATGCCACATGTATTGGCCAGAACGGATCGGTACTGGAAACAGCCTTCATTGAAACGATGTCGGATTGATTGTGGAATATGTAAATAGTGAAGAGTATGCTAATTATTCGAACGTGTTTAGCTTGTGAACGTGAGTCAAATTTAAAAGAAAGTGGTTCGCGAAAATCGGCGGTCTCTTTTGTATGGAAAGGGCCTTCAGTTATATCTCAATGATCGTTTTAACACCAGGATATTAGTGTGGACCGCGAACCTATTCGAGAACTATTTAAGAGCCAAGTAAAATTTGTGTGAATGTAAATAGTAGATAAAATTGAAGAAGAGTGTCAGATGGATAAAGATAATCGCTGTATTTGGCAACTTTATTAATTTAAAAAGACGATGTTTGAAAATTCCGACGGAATGAAGAAAGAAATTTTATCCACTCCTTTTAATATTAAACCAAGCCAACAGGAATCGCCAGATATTTCCAATTGAGATAGTATTAAACCATGATAGACAAGCAAACTGCTGAAATTAAAAATTCGTGTACCAACACAATTGTGACCTTTCGAACGTAAAACTAGTGAACCGGCCCGCAAATATTTCGCGCTCGTCTAAGAATGCATATTTCGTCATTTAAGAGTGTGAAGGAAATAAGGGACTATAGAAAGTTGAAATTGTAACTCAATCGTTGGGGAGACAAGCACCGTCCGTTAAACATCATTTTCACCCAATGTTTAGATGTCCTTAGAATTCAAATTGAATCAGAACAAGTCAATCGAAAAATAAATACTTCGTCAGAAAAGTAACTATCGGCTGCTTCAATCAAAATTAGAAGAAAACAGTCCAACAATCAAATCGGCTATAAGCAATAAACATCGCTAATACTTTTCCTAACTATATGAATAAAGGAAATATTTACATATAAAGTTAAGGAAGGGAAGGGTAATGATAGTGCTCTTAAAACGGTAGAATTTAATATGGAATTAGTGAAATTGCGTTTAAATACGCATACTCGTAGTTAGTCAAAAAAAAAACAGAGATCATTGTAAAAAACATCGTAAACTATTGATGAAAAATTTTTAATGTACTTACATGTTAGGATATAGAAAAAAATGAATAGATAATTGAAAATCCAAACTCGGTCTTTCCATTTGATTTTTAAACCTGACCGGGCATGGGACCCGCCGCGTCGGCTGGCCCCTCCACTCATGAGCTAGCCATCCGGTGAGCTCACTCCTTATTCTGACGTTACAGATGCTCTGGCAGAGTAGGGTGCGTTTCCTGCTCGCGTGCTTATTTATGGTATAGTATTATGTGATGCTGTCGGTTATCGTTCGGAGATAGAACCCAACAACTTTTTATCGTGCGTAATGAAATTCCCTTTCTCATAAAAGACAAGTTTATTCGCGTCCGAACAAAATGAACATCATATAAACGAATGTATGGATGATGCAATGTTGGTATGTCGATGCGTTTCGCTGTAGACTAACTCCAATGCCAATCTTCTCTTGGTGTTAGGATTTGTTTCCTTCGATGTGTTCGTATTGCTGGTGGCGTTGTTTGTGTCAGTGCTGGAGCCGCCACATCTACCCCCTTCCTAGTGATTTTCTTGGAATTGTTGGAAAAAGTCACAAATTTTTTAGCTGTTGCGTTTTCTTGAGTTTTTGGTATCGCTCGAGTTTCTAAAATCTGTGGAGTTTCTGGAATCTCGGGAGTTCGTGGATACAAGTTTTTATTCGCTTCGTTTGCCTGGCCTGATTCAAGATGTGCTGCAGTCACTCGTGATATTGAGATGTTTTGTTCTGAATCGTTGACTAGGATTTTGTAAAGATCATCGGTTATTCGCTCGAGCACTTGATGCGGCCCTGTGTATGGTCTCTGCAGCGGGCTTTTCACGCGGTCGCAGCGTACAAACACATGTGTGCATGTTTTAAGCTATTTTTGGCAGAAAGGTTTTATTTTTGAGTGATAAGCTGTCGTTATGGGCTTGATGCTGCGCATTATTTTGCGGTGGTTTTTCACAAACCTTACAGGGTCAGCGTTTGTGGTTTCTTGAGTAACGAAAAATTCCCCAGGTATACGTAAAGCTGTGCCGTACAGCATTTCAGCAGGTGATGCATTTAAATCTTCTTTGTAACATGTACGAAGGCCGAGTATTACTGAAGGAAGTGCGTAGGTCCAGCCAATATGATTTTTGCACATAAGTGCTGCTTTTAAAGTACGATGTAGTCGTTCAACGAGTCCGTTCGACTGAGGGTGATATGGCGAGGTCCTGGTTTTTTTACTTCCCAAAGAGTTTGTCATGGCTTTAAATAAGGCAGACTCGAATTGCGGTCCCTGGTCTGTCGTGATGGTCAGAGAGGTGCCGTGATTGACGATCCAATGTTTGAAGACTGCCATTGCAAATGTCGGTGCTGTGGTCACTTTCAAAGGTACCACGACGGGCCGATATCCTTCTACAGGCGGCAGGATGATTAAATCGACGTTAATGTGATTGAACCTAGAGTCTGTGACGCTAATGTTTTGCGGAGTGGTTTGTGACCATTTTAATGCATCTTTTTTCATATCGGGCCAGATGTAATTTTCTAGTAATGCTCGAGCGGTAGAGCGACCACTTGGATGTGAAAGGCCGTGAGTGATTCCGAATGCAATTTTTCTTAAGTTTTGAGGAAGGTACGATCTCATTTCATCTGTGGAGATGTCGCAGTAGACTGGCGAGTTTTCGATGTAGAGTTGTTGTAACTTGAGGGATGTCGAATTATTTGATAACTCAGATAATTCCTCGTCGTTTTTTTGTTGCTTACTAATTTCTTTTGGGTCAAATTTTGACGGCATATCGATTGTGATTCTTGATAATGCGTTCGCTACGACATTCTCGCTGCCTTTAACGTAAACTATGTTGGTCGAGAATCGTGAGATATAGTCTAAATATCGTAGTTCGCGTGGAGATGCTTTTTCAGATTTTTGTGAAAACGCATAGATTAATGGCTTGTGATCGGTTTTTATTTCGAATGTCCTGCATTCGAGTTGATGTTGGAAATGTCGAATCCCTGCAAAGATCGCCAAAAGTTTACGATCGTAGAAGCTCCAATTGCGTTCTGGTTTGGTTAATTTTCAGGAGAAGAATCCGATCCGCATCCAAACGTTGTTTATTTTTTGGTCAAGTGATGAACCAATTGCTTTGTCGGATGTATCGGTTGTTAAACACAATGTCGCCGGGGGATGGAAACGATGTGAGTGTGATGTCGGCTAGGCTTTTTTTGCTTTTCTCAAATGCTTCAGTTGCTTCTGGCGTCCATTTGACTTCTCGTTTATCGTTCTTTTTGGAGTCTTTGATGTACGAACTTAGGAGTGCTCGAGTCTTAGCAGCGTTTGGTATGCAATTTCGATAATAGTTTGCCATTCCGAGAAATCTACGGAGATCATGGATTGTTTTTGGTTTTGTATAATGGGTGAGGGTTTCCATCTCCTTTTGTGGTGGTTTGTAACCAGCAGCATTTATTGTATATCCAAGAAAATTACCTTCGTTTTTCACGAAGGCACACTTATTGTAATTTATCGTGATGCCGTTGTTTTCCAGCCTTTGAAAGATGGTTCGTATATGTTTCATGTGCTCTTCGTGAGTATCAGAAAATACGATGAAATCGTCAACGTAGCAAAAATGTAATCGAGGTCACGAAAAATTGAATCAAGCCAGCGTTGAAACGTTTGGGTGGCGTTTCGAAGACCGAATGGCATGACCAAATATTCAAATAGTCCGAAGGGTGTAGCGATGGCTGTTTTCGGTATATCTTCTTCGGCCATGGGTATTTGGTGGTAGGCCTTCACAAGATCAATCGTGGAAAACACATTTTTGTTGAAAAGCTTAGGAAAAAGATCTTGTATCAGCGGCGGCGTGTATCGGTCGGGCGCGGTTCGACGGGGGCGCCAATCGCCAGTTTTCTTTTGTTGCATGTGCAGCGGAGATGACCATTGACTTGTTGAAGGCCTTATATAGCCTATGGCTAAAATTTCGGTTTATGTGCTTCGTCGTTTTGTTCCCACGAGTTTGCGTGCTCTTTCGACAACAGGGAGACCTTTAGCGATGTTATGATGCGCGGCGTGACAGTTTTGTGTAATCGCCTTTTTTATTGATGGTTTCGTTAAGTCGGGGAATTCTTGCATCAGTTTCGCAAATTCCATGTTTTCGTTTTCTGTTGTTATAATGGTCGATATTCCGTGCTCTTATGTGATTTTGGTTTTTCCTGTTGCCGAGAGGGACGTTTGTGGGTCGATTAGGCGTCGTTGCCTCAGATCAACTAGAAGTCCGTAATGGTAGATGAGATCGGCTCCTATGATGCCCGTCTTGACTTCAGCAATGATGAATGGAAATGGCATGTTTCAGCGCAGTCCTAAATCCAAACTTAATAGTCGCTGGCCATATGTGCAGATTACTGAGGAATTAGCTGCGTACAGTTTCAGTAGGGATTGTTTGAGCTTCGTTTTGAACCAGATGCGTGGAACGACTGATACACAAGAACCAGAGTCTACTAAGTATTGGTGTCCTTTTCTATCTTGCAAATGTAGGCGGTGTTCTTTTTCATGTTTTTGCTATCGTCTTTCGCCTTTGATGATGTTGATGTAGACAATAGCATATTTAGTTTCCCGGATTTTTTCTTTTGTTATAGGAGCATGGCGCGCAGCTTCTCCGAAATGTTGCTGATAGTAGCGCAAGTCTGAACTCGATTTTTTTTCTTTTGGTTCGTATTTTCTCTGGTAATATTTTTCTCTATTTCGCGATTTTGATCTCGAGCGCTCCGATTTTCGTGAATTCATTTGTTTTTTAAATCCTCAAGGTCTCGTGAGATTTTTGCGATGTGATCTCGTTCTGTGAGCGGGCTTGTTTCAATTTTTGAAATCGCCGCCATCTCAAATCCATCCACTTTCGACACCTCTAGAATTTTTTCGGCTTGCACCGCAAGTTTGCACAGATCTTGGACTTCACTTATTGCTAATATACTACGGACTTGCTCTGGAAGTTGTTCTAGGAAAAGCGTTTTTAAAATCGAGTCGTTGCATTGTCCGCCTGCAAGATTTTTAATTTTTTGTAGGATTAAGGACGGCTTCCCATTTGTAGTTTCTAAACCCCTGAGGAGGCGTCTGATTCATTTGTTTCGCCGAGAGTTTCGTTGATTTTTTGCTTTATTGCATCGTATTTGTTCGTTTCGGGTGGTGTTGAGATGATATCCGAAACCAGAGGGAGAGTCTTTGTGTCGATGTTGAGGACCACGTGTTGAAATTTTGTTTTGTCGGCGGTGATTTTCGAAATGGAAAATGCTGCTTCTACTTGCACGAACCAAAGCGCTGGGTGGTCCCTCCAGAATGCGGGTATTTTGTCATGATTGTTGTTGATGATTGCCACTTCGGCTTCCGTATTCCCGTGCGACATTTCATTATGATTAGTTGACATGTCTCTGATTTGCTGCAATGGATCGTGGATTTGTTGTTCCATAGCCTCAAGCTACGCTTTAGTTTATATAATTTGACCTTTTATTTGCAGTATTTTTGCGTTTGTTTGTAAAATTTTCACTTTCGTTCGAAGCACTTTCATTTTTCACTGATCTTTGTCGAAAGATTTTCTTCTTTTTGTTTTATTTGCACTTTGTTTATTTGCGGTGCCACCAATGTGGGTTTTCGTTTTCGGAGACAGAACTCAACAACTTTTTGTCGTGCGAAATGAAATTCCCTTTCTCATAAAAGACAAGTTTATTCGCGTCCGAACAAAATGAACGTATAAACGAATGTATGGATGATGCAAATTTTAGTTGTCGATGCGTTGTCGCGTGCGTTTCGCGATAGACTAAAGGTTGAGCTACAATCAACATAACCAGACATAAAGCAAATGTCAAAAAAGTTGAACCTGAACATTTTATAGGGCATTGAGTACATTTGACATAAGGATGACATACGCAACATGAAAAGTTGAAATCGAACGAACTTTTTATGTCAGTATGACAAATACATTGTTTACTTTAAGTGACAATGATACATTGTTGTTCGCCATTTGAAAGGGTGAGTAAAATTTTATCCAGCTGTGAGGAATTATGCAGAAAACTGGTGTTCTCACCTGTTAAGCACAATTCCACTCTGGTATTGAAATTTAATTTTCATCAACAAAATTATAACGCATTGTCCAAAACATAAAAATTCAAAATCAATTCGAAATCATCCATTTTCTTCAATTACTTTTGCCGCGATGACACTTTTTCGTATCTGTCAAGATCACATAAGCGCGAATCGTATGTAGGCAAACTGTGTGCGCGCCACGTTACTTGGTGTTCCTTAATTTGTGTTATGTTGATTGTAGCACAGCGGTAACTCCAATGCCAATCTTCTCTTGGTGTTAGGATTTTTTTCCATCGATGTGTTCGTATTGCTGGTGGCGTTGTTTGTGTCAGTGCTGGAGCCGCCACAATGCCGTCATATAAGACTATAACATAAATTTGCAACGTTGATTGTTTCCATTTGAGGGAAAAGTTCATGCGAACTTTGTTTGCATGAGTATTTCATTCTAATGAAAAACATCTGGCAATGTCTACGATGGATCTTGATCCGGATGAGGGGGTGTGAGGGGGCCTCGCTTCCACATAGATGCCCCTTTCTTATTTGGGGGCCATAAGTATCGCCGGTAAAAACCAAATACTCCCAAGTCTCGTCTGTTTTCGCCAGGCTCAGTTTGTGATTTGCTTTAGCAATCTCCACCTTTTGTAGGTTATGTTACCTTGGCATCGACACCATCGGATCGAGTCGTGTCATTTTTTGTGGTGGGCCTTGTGCTGGGGAAAAGGACCCGCCCCACGACACCGCAATGCTAGCCTGTCAGCGAGTCCTGAGACAAGGCCAATCTTGGCGAACAGCACCCTCCTCTCTCGGCGAGGCAGCAGACCATCCCTGCAGTCCTTTGCGGACAGTTATATATATACTTAAATCACTACACAAGTTTCATCAGAATCGACCTGCATTTAGTGAAGTTTCAGCTATTTAAATTTGCATATACCATACTACGAGAGCCTCATTGATCGGAATCTCTTGAAGATTTCAGAAAAGATGGATAATTCAAATGTCTTTGATATTCTGTTCTCTAACTTAATATATGCTTTATTGCAACAAAATGGTGGCCGCTTAAATCGGAGTAGTAGAAACTTTTCTTTTATCCTTTTATTTTTCCATTTCTTGCGTAACAGAAATACCTGCATTTCTTAGTTTGTGTTCATACCCCTTCTGAGAACATATCCCTTTGTATTTGATTTGGTTATAATATTCAATGAATTTATAAGAACTTTATTCTATTTTTATGATAAAATATGTGAAATTTTTATATCTTCAAACATTTCAAACGTTTTTTTTTTGTATCCAAGCGGATAAAATAAAAAATTCTTATAACTCATTCAATAACCTTTTGCTTTAAATTTTGTTTTCCCATTAAGAAAACTCCAATATACTTTGTATAGTAATTGTAAATTCAGCTCAAATGTACAACAAGTAAAAGAAGTGGAAAGTCAAGCAATTCATTCTTCGTTTCATCAAGCTTTTAAACTAGATTCTACCAATACTAGCTATATAAGTTCAGTTTATTTTAATTTCGAAAAGATTGAAGCCTGCAATCAGACGTAACATGATTAGATTCCATAAAAAAATTAATTCCTTCATCACATTAATATTTTCATGAATTTTCTCCTAATCACCTAATAAGTCATAACTCTTCCGTAACCCATAAAACACTAGCACCGTACCATCTTACTTAACACTATTTGTTTTTCTGCTATCGTTGATGCAATTTTCCACTTAATATCCGACGAATCATATCAAAACTAACAACCTAATAGATTCTGGAAAATTTGTGATGATATAACTTGCTATCAATCAAAGATCAATGCATCTGATTAACTCTTCAAGTGCAGATCTAAAAACGAGGCATCAATTTGAATTGCTTTTATAAAATGATCACAAAAACTCGACCATAATTCACGCGACTAATTCCGGCACACATTTAAAATTATCCTAAATTCAATACTTACGCATACAAACATTTCAATGGTTGTCTCTAATTAATTATGTTATGAAAGCAATAGCAACAAACCCGCTAAATGTGTTCGCTGCACCCGATTGCATAAACATTAAAAATTACGCAACTCGAAGATGAATTGTAGATGTACCATCTTAACGGTAAGATAGTCGATTAAAATATCTAACACTCACCAAAGTAGATTCATGCGTACACAAGGAAGAAAAGACCAAAACAAAAAAAAATAATAGCTCGCTTTAAAACAACATTTATAAATCTACAAAAGTGAAGCTATCATCTCGAAATCCAGGAACTAACCAATCAATTACCCCCTTTTGATTTAACCCTGCCAAATGATATTTCATCCAAGTTTGAACTTTCCAATCCACTTCTTACAACAAAGTGCATCAATGATTTACAACTTTACAACAAATGAGAAACAGAAATACAAAAATATAATCCAATAGATATTAAGCTTTGATTTTTGTTACATCTTAATTTCATCGAATCGATTAGAGATGAAAGGAAAAAATTTAACACTTCCAAGGAAAAAAGTGAAACTACCAAAAATGATAACTATAATCGAATTCCATGAATTGAAGCCGCGAAATAAATGAAAGGAGTTCGTGGGTTAGTTCAGAGTCGGTTACATACTGTGCACCTAACTGCTGCTTGCACTATGCACTTCCAGTATCAATTTCCTCGTTTAGATAACATCTTTTTTCGCGGCTTAATTTCTCAAATATTTCACACGTTGCGGCGTTATCAAACACGATACCACGGCACAGCATCGCATCAATTCCGACTAATTAGCATCTTTTTGTTTTCGCATCAATCACCAAACCATTAATTATCCTTCTACCTTCATCTTCAGCGCGGTTACAGCATAATCACTGTTGGATAGAGTTCAATTGTTTCGTTTTGATGCGAGATGCGATTCCGCGCTGAAAAATTGATCAATTTTCACCTGTTCAAAAGCTTCAGCTTCATTTCTGGTTCGATCACTTTCGTTGGATGAATGGGCAACGACCGGTACGAATGTGCGAGTATGTACGTACGTAGGGTAGGTCTTAAGATACTCCTCATCAACATTTTTCACCGCTCGCTACTATCTATTGCTTAAGTGCATTCATTTCATACAGCAACAACTGCTACGAAAGATACGTGAAAGCTTTATAAGTCAAATCAAACGACCTTCAGGTGAATGTCAATGAGAGATTTACAAATTTGTTCGATCCGTAGTACTACGGCTGGAGACTTGATAGTCTGATTATCATTGTAGGGGA
This sequence comes from Odontomyia ornata, assembly GCA_963969285.1. NCBI lineage: Eukaryota > Metazoa > Arthropoda > Insecta > Diptera > Stratiomyidae > Odontomyia > Odontomyia ornata. The sequence goes on from OZ017739.1 coordinate 28,330,016, forward strand.
GATCTGGGTGCAATATGTTGGATTAAAAAAACATTTTTTTGGAGTTTCTTTATTTTCAACTCATGAGTTTCGAATTTACTGCTACCCTGTCTCTTGATTTGGAAAACGAAATTGTCAGTTGTTTGACCGGAAATTTAAAATAATCCTATGACAAATTAGAATTGGTTATCTTTACGGAAGTGGATTTAAATGCAGTTGTACCAAATTTATTTAAATTTAAACTTGTGACGCAAGTTGTGATTGATTATATAAGTGATCCAGTAACAAATATGCTAACAGTGAATAAATTAAATTTATGGCGTGTTTGACCTTTTATCAGGAATAATGTTTGAAGTTTTTGTATTGTTACACAAATGAACTAGTTTGTGAAATTTTTAGTTTTGTAATTAGAAATTCAGCTAAGACTTGCATGCAAAAGGACCTCGTAGTCTTAAGTGTAAATGCTGGCGAAAATAGAAAAGTTTGAGAAACATTCCATCTGGAATTATAACTTGATGGCAGAAGTGTTGAGAATATTGGGTTGCCAGCTCAGTACGAAAATTTTTTTTAATTGTTGCCTTCATGGCAACAATTAAAAAATATTCGCTGACTTTAGGTAGAATATTTTAGTTTATTTGCAATTTTTAAAGTCATATTCGATTTTCAAGCTTTCCATTCATTCACGATTGATATAGAAGTCAAAGCAGATGCGTTGCCAAAAAATAGGATTGTCGGGATAAAACAATTGTACACACGCTTGCGTCCCGAAGGCAAGCTAAAAAATTACGAGGGCGGTCCCAAAAGTACCCGACCGACAAAGAAAACAGTTAAAAAAAAAATTGCGAAAATGTTTTTTATTTTTCAACATATTCTCCTTTCAGCTCGATACACTTTCAATAGCTTCGATACCCGCTTTATAGTAGGAACCGTCAAGCTCCTCAAAACAGCTACTAACTGCAGACTCTACCTCTTCATTGTTGGCAAATCTTTTGCCGCCGAGCCATTTTTTCAAATTCAGAGAAAGTAAATAATCCGAGGGAGCCAGATCTGGCGAATAGGGTGCGTCAGGAAACAATTTGAACTTAACTCATTGATTTTAGCCATTACAATGACGTACGCGTGGACTAGTGCGTTGTTGTGATGAAACAACACTTTCTTTTTCTTGATTTCATCACTCAAACGCTGCAATAAGGCTGCATAATATGCGCCGTTGAATGTTATTCCTTTTACAAGATAATCAATAAATATTATTCCACGCGCATCCCAGAAAACGGATGCCATGATCTTGCCAGCTGACTGAACTGTCTTTCCTCTCTTTGGAGCTGGTGCTCCCTTTTGAGTCCACTGCTTTTACTGCTCCTTGGCCTCAGGTGTAAAATGGTGGACCCATGTTTCGTCCATGGCTATGAATTGACGCAAAAACTCGGCTTTATTGCTGCGTAATATTGTCAAACACTCAATGGAAACATCCTCACGTTGCTGTTTGTGCTCCATTGTGAGCAAATGCTGCACTCATCTTGCACACAGCTTTCTCATGTCCATATTTTCGGTCAAAATGCGATGCTCAGCACATTTTGAAATGCGTGCCATGTCTGCTATCTCGCGCACTTTCATCCAATACCATTTTGTGGATTTTCTTTACATTTTCTAACGTAGTGACTCCACTTGGTCGACCACTGTAGTGTTCATCTTGGCAGCTCGTAAGACCTCGCTCAAACACAGCTACCCAATATTTGACCATTGTAAACTAAGGAGCAGACTTCCCAGAGTAGAATCCAACTCGGCTTTGATATCGGTTGGACTTACACCTTTCAAATGAAAGTATTGTATCACATAACGATGCCCGGTTTTCCATATTTACAAATTCACCGAGAACGTTCACTTTGGATGTTCGTAAAAAAAATTCTGATAAACGTACCGTTATGAATTTTTTGCATTAAGTTTTTGAAAAGTAGAATTGCCAACCGCAATAATTGTTTTTTTAAAACAACCTGTATTCATAAGTTAGGTCGGGTACTTTTGAGACTACCCTCGTAAGTACAATAGTTCTGACCAATGCCATCCCATACAAGATCATGGATTCATACAAATGCAAGTCTGCCGAGTGCCCTTTTCAAGAATATGAAGGTGCGAAACCCTGGAGAACCTGCAATGAAACATTGAATAGTATACCCATTCGTTGTGTCTTTATAAAATTAGAGAAATCATTGATTAATGTGGATGTCTTTTATAATCTTGCAAATTACGGCTTAAATGACTCGCACACTCGACGTAGCTTTGGCAATTGCTATGGCTTTTCAACTTATTCACTGCGACAAAAAACGACCATCATGTTGCGATATTGGAGGCCGAAACCCTAAGATGAATAAAATCTGAAACTGAAACTGCAAAAACAAAATATCTATGAAATATATAGTATGTCGGGTCCAATGCATCTGCGTTGGGTACTATCTAAAAAGCAGTCCTGATGTCAAGAGAAGGCGCGTTCAGTGTTAACATCTATGCCCTTGAGGAGCTTCATATGAACATTGGAAATGAAACGTTGGCCTTCAATTCCATCAATAAAAAGTGAGAAATCACCATCAAAACAATCAAGGTGGAATCTATCATGTTTTGTAGGACTACAGAAGTTTATCCGGCACAGTAGGGAAACCTGAATATTGAACCAATAATTGGTTAAAAGGAATCACCTAAGGGATTGATCCCACAAAAATTATCTGATAAAGGACCTGTCTTATAGTGTGTTAGTGCAGTTTGATGAGAAATACCGAATGCAAAAATATTCAAAATCTAGTCAACAGTCTCATAATCAAAGTATGTAAGTGTTATGAAATATTTAGGATAAACTAGTGTAGTATTTGGCACAGTTCGTTCAAAGACCACGTAGATACTCCCTCTCTATCGGAAAAGCCACTGAACTATTTCAGCCATTGTAAATTTTAGTCAAAGATGAAATCGAAACGCATCTGCTCGTATTCGAAGTTTATTTGCGGAAGAATAAAATCCTCCTAACAGTTCAATCAACAAGACGCGGCCGCAATCTCGATCCCACCCGTCCACTTCTACATACTGTGAGCGTCAAAAGAAAGTGCTTTTCATCTTAAAATTGTTACATTACAAAGCTATCATTGACTTGCGATAAAAAGTAATATTGATGAGTTTACTACTAAACCATATAGATATTGATAACTATTAAACATGAAATCAAAACAAGTGGCAACATTGCACAAATCTCACCAAAGTGGAAATGCATCAGATTTTACACGTCAAAAAAAGTAAACAGTGGTAACACTTACTTCGCTACTTTTATATCTCGGGGAAGAGCCTTAACTTTTGGTGACAAATTTGTGCTGTTCGCGTGCTTTACTTCACCAAATATCGTTTCAAGTACATTTGTTCTAATTAATATTAAAAATAAAGACGTAAAAGAAAATAGTTTCACTATGGGAAAGCAAACATCACCTGATGCTCGGAAAATCATAATAGACTTAAAAGAAAAACTTAAATCCTTGCGTGAACTTGGCGAAATCATGGGCAGAAACCACTGCACAGTAAAAAAAAAATATTGATAAGTATGCCAAACATCATCTCGTTGAAGATTTACAGAGATCTGGATGCCCAAAGCGGCTTTGTGGTACTGAAGTTAGAGCTGTAGTAAAAGAAGTAAGGGCATATCCAGCTTCAAGTGCAGTTAAATTGTCAGAAGACAAAACGCAGACATCAGGCAAACCAGTAAGTGTGAGTACAGTCAGGAGAGCGCTTCATAAAAATGGTCTACATGGAAGAATACCACGGAAAAAGCTATACATATCCAAAGCGAATCAGATCAAGCGTATGGACTTCGCAAAAAAATACAAAAACGAGGCTCCATCTTTTCGGGAAAACGTATTATATACAGATGAGGGCAAATTCGAAAATTTCGGCGCGAAAAGGCCCCCAAAAATAGGGCGTGCTAAGAATGAAGCCTTCAAAGAAAAGTGTGTTACCAACACTGTTAAGCACGTTGGCGGTTCAGTTATGGTATGGCGTGTGTGGCGGCAACTGGTGTTGGTAATCTTGTTTTTGTTGACTCAACATTGGACAAAATGGATTATTTAGCCATTTTGAGGGACAATGTTCCCCCAGGCGTCGAAAAATGAGGCTTTTCTGGAAATTGGATCTTTCAACAGAACAACGATCCAAAGCATACGTCCAAAATTGTGAAAGAGTGGCTACTGTACTGGACTCCTAAGACACTTGATCATCCACCGCAGTCCCCAGATCTTAGCCCGATCGAGCATCTGTGGGAACACCTTGACAGAAAAGTGAGACAAAGGGTCATTTCAAGCAAAGCCGACTCAATGAAGGTTATAAAGGAAGAACGGAGCCAAATCTCTCCCGATGTTACAAAAAAACTTGTCGCGTCGATGCCTAGAAGACTAAATGAGGTGCTTAAGTCCAAAGGAAAACAAACGAAATATTGCAAAATTAAAAAAAACGACTTTTTCTATTGCAGTTCTGTTATGTTTTGTTTGCTGTTTACTTTTTTTTGACGCGTGAAGTTTGGTCTTTTTTTGGTTACAGTGAATATATCATTGTTGTGTATTACTTTTGTTTAATGTTTATGTTGTGTTCAGTTCTTATTAAATAAGTCTTTAATTCCTTATACACATTTTTGATTTTGTGTTGATTACCTTGTTTTAATAAAATTCTTAATACAAGTATCTAAGGTGCTTACTTTCTTTTGACGGTCACTGTACATGTACAGTAAAATCAATTATAGATTTAACTGAAGAGACTGAAAAATCGATATCCTAGCGTTAAATAAGTTATTGAAAAAGACAGCGAAGAACTGATCAGAACAAAAAAAAAAAATAAAATAACAAAGTGACAATAATACAACAAATGCAATAAATCCTTTACAAATTTCGACTATTTCAAAAGCAATTATGTTTTGCATGCGAATCCAGACAGGTATAAAAAATCATCATAAGCGCCTAAGGATTGAAACAACGGACTCTACGTCTAGCACTCATTGCGTGTAGACGTGTTTTTAATCGCTCCTGTCATTAATTTTAAAAACTAATTAATTTTCACAAAAGACAGTTCCAAAAAATTAAATTAATTTTTTATGTCAGTCAAAAGCAAATTTTTATTTTTATTCGAAAAAGCATTTATCGACCCACGGATTCATCGAATATTATCTGTCTTCGATAAATCGACAAAAGCGAATAAGCCAAAAACGAACTCGGGACTGCTGTATAGAGGAGCCCGACGGCTTCCCTTCGTTGGGGGGCCCCCGGGCAGAGAAGCAATGCGAAATTTGCGGCAAGCGTTATTAAAAGAAGACACACGAGTAACCAGGACTCTGCGGATGGCATGCGTAAGACTCAAGTAGTCGAAGACAAACTAAAAGTGAGTCGACCTCAAGCTGAAATACAGGAATTGAAACTACGACTTAAAAACGTTCGAAGATATGTACAAGAGAGGGAAGAAAACTCAAGATGCAGAACCGGTACGGCCAATAAATACGGAAACTAAGGCAAAGAAACCTGTCAAACAAGCCATCCCAGAATAAATACTAAGTGCTGGAGGCGCTAACGAAAGCCAAAACTACTATGCAGCGCTGAACGGACTCCAACAAGAAATGGACATTGACGAAAGTATTGAAGGTAATGTTAGTCAAGGAGAAGAAACCAGCTCGCAGTACTGTTGGTCCTTCCCTCCTTGGTTGCCAAAAATACAGGGAAAGTTCCGCCAATTAATGTGTTTGGTCAAAGCGGAAAGGATATGGTTCGGCTATTGGCAACCGAAAATAAATTAACTAATTTCGAGATTAAGGAATCAACGCCGAAAAGCTAACGATCAGAACGAAATCACTGGTTGATTTCAAATCAGCTAAAAATGCACTGAATTCTGGGGAGGTTCCGAACCACCTATACCCCGAAAAGTGAGAAGAACCAGACCTTTTTGTTAAGGGCTTGGACTACTGAGTCGACGCTAGAAAAAAAACTTACCACTTTATTTAGTGCAGATTTCAAGTAAGAGCAGCTCAAGTGGTTTTCAACAAATAAGATACTTGAAGTTCCGAGTGGTGAGATTGGAACGCCTCCAGAAAAGAAAAGTCAACCAGTGTTATCTGTGCCAAAGATTTGGACATTCGGCTGCCAACTGCGCCATGCATTATCGGTGCGTCAAATGCAAGGACGTCCATGCTCCCGGTGAGTGCAGATTGGCTCAACCGGAGCCAAAAGAGAAATTATACTGTGTTAACTGCGGTGTTTTTGGTCACCCGGCATCATATTGAGGATGCTCCCGATATCAAGATGCGAGGGTAAAATATGTCCCAAAGCAAACACAAGTACACCGTAATATCATACCTTCCAACTTCGTCAAGCCAAAAGTATCATTTGCACTCGCCGCTAGAAGACCAGCAAAAAAAGCTGGAAATAATGTAAATAATTTAAGTGACAATAATGAGCTGTTTCTCAAAATTTACCAGCAACTAAATTCTTTATCTGAGAGAATCGATAACATTATACGAGTCTTAATCTTGTCTTTCAGCGTTAAGGGCTTTCAAATACCTCAAAATAATTTGTCATCCACCCACATTCCCATGGATAGGATTCGTCTCACCTCGATCAACGTCAACTCCATTGTTACTATACATCGACGTGATTATCTCCTTGAATTCATTGTTAAGCATGCTTCTCACTGAAACCCACTTTAATTCATGGCACTCCATGACATTCAAGGATTTTGAATTCGTACGAAACGATAGGGTAAACGGTGATGGGGGAGGTGGCACCGAGATATTGGTTCGAAGGCCCTATTGTTTCCAAAATATTGAAAAAGACGAATTAAAAAGCTTTGAATCTCTTGAAGTGTCCGTTATCAAAATGTCACTGCCAGGTGGGGATAACCTTTTCGTTTTTGCTGCCTATGCAACTGTTGGAACTGCTCTCAAGCTCAAGGAGGAACTCAATTCCTTGTTTGAAATACTCGAATTGAACAGGCTGCATAGATATTTTATTCTTGCTGGTGACCTGAACGCCAAGCATACATCATGGCTGAACGCCACCTATAATCCAAGAGGTGTATTCCTGAAATCGTGGATAACATAGAACCAAATTGCAATCTATATGGGTCGGAGCTCCCAACATACCCTAGAACAAATTCACATTTGGACCTCTGCAATGCTGACGCAAGACTTGAATTCAGCTTTATTAGTCCTCAACGGAACCTGCAGGTGCTTTCGTATGATAGCGACCATAACGCAATCGTAATGGAAATCAATAATCAAAGGGATGATGCCTTCCTTATTCCAGTTCAACACGAAAATCATCGGTTGAATTTCAAAAAAACAGACTGGGGAAATTTTCAAAAGAAGTTTAATTGAGACTACCAGAAGCAATGCCCTCCTTCTGATGATGGGATCGCTTGCTCAGTGGTTCCTAATAACAGGAATCTAACTAACGATGAAATAGATGTATATTTGTCGAAGTTAGAGAAGCTGACAAAAGTAATTCCCAAGATGAAACATCGAAACAATATGGAAGGATATGAAACACCAACCACTGCAAGTTTGTAAAGATTGAAAAGCCTTCTTCTCACACGCGTCAACAATACGATTTTTGGATTACAACTATCCCTCGTTGGCTTTGTTGAAATTACACCTGAAGAATGTCCGGAACTTAATCCGTTCATACTTCAGGAGTGAGGTCAGCAATCAATGGGCAGAAAAATTGAGGGGAATTAGCCCACATGTCCCAGATGTCGTTTTCGCGAAAGTGAGTAGCATATTCCGTAAGAAGTCTCGAGTGAAGGTATCGAATCTTGGTGTCACTAGTGATGAGATAAATCTTCTCGATAGGACTCCAGATAGAAATGGAAACAGGATTTTATGTGAGAGATTGCATAAACTTGCCCTGATCAGCACACATTTTGAATTGGTTCATCTACCAAACCCTGAGAGAGCGAATGAAATATTTTCAGAAGTCGTTGAAGCAAAAGTTTCCGACTTCAAGTCAATCCTACACGGCCAATCAATTCTTCATTTCAATGAAACATTAACATCTGACCTTATACCGAGCTTGAATCTTATTGATTATTTTATGAGCTATGAAGACTAGTGTTCCATATTTCGCAGGATAAACAACAAGAAATCATGTGTTACCGATGGTTTTCCAAATGTAGTTGTCCGTCATTTGCCTGAGGATGCTATTAGGAATTATTGCATATTGTTCATGTTTAGCAATTTATATTTCCCAAATGAGTAGAAAAAGGCTAAGGTATTTCCGAACTTCCAAAAAGGAAAAGACTCATCACCGCCGTTTAATAGAGTTGATGATAAGATATTTTGATTTACAACATCCGTAGATTAGAAATACTATTTGGCCAGATTTAAATTGAATGTGGCTTTATCTGACCGTATAATCCATTAAATTCGCAGCAACTTTCTTTTTAAGACTTTTTTGCATTTTAACTTAATATGCTGAAGTGCAACAGGTTTTCTTGAAGCCTGCGGTAGACACTCCGTTGGGAGCCCTGCACATTGCGAGAGTGGTATCGAAGGCGCCTTTCGTCGAGCCTAGTTATATTAATTTCAATTACCGAAGCTTAGTTAAGATTACGAATGATCTAGTTTAGCAAGCAATTTAGCTCTGCGGGAAAATATCAAATCTTAAGGGTTCGGCCACATTGCGACTTTCCTGTCGTAACCAGCGATTTTTAGACGCAAATACGAACACACTGCGACAAGATTTCCATAGAAACTTCAGGCATGCACAGAACTAATATGCTCATTTGAAGGTATGTCTTTGCCAGGAACACATGCTCTAACTCATGTGTGCGCTATGCAAGAAACTTCCATGCTCGTCAGCGTCAAATGTCCAAATGATGTGCGCCTGCGCAAGTATCACAAAAACTACTGCCTAAACTGGTTTAAGGTAAAATCGCAAATTCCTGCGACCGCCGACCTGGACAAAATTGCCGAAAACCGCAGTGTGCGGGTCTCCATTTAACCATGTGTAACTTGCGACAGAAGTGCGACTATATAGTCGTAGTCTGATGCATCCCTAAGTTTGAACTGAGATTCGTTTCCAAGTTTGCGTGGAGAAATTATAGCTTGTCCCGAAATTCAACATGAGTCCGGAAAACTCGAATCGCATTTGAGAGACAAAAAGTCGACTGCGCGACATCCGCTATGAAGACTTGTCACCCGGTCGTGTGTGTGTCGCTCGGTCGATTATCGCGGAAAGACAAACTGATGCAAATTGTGTTTTGTTGCGTTCGTCGAGCATGGAATTTCGAAAAGTTGAGCTTGTATAGTCAACAAAACCTTTTTACTGTCGAAAGTAAGTGGGCTGTTACATCATTATATTATGTTAATGTCCCTAACCGTTATATGCTAATGACGTTGAGTGTGACAGTATCCATGCTCGAGGATGTGAAAAGAAGAATTTCCATGAGAATTAAAGTGCATAGATTCGAATCTTTACCAACCACGAAGTCTCTTTTTGCGTGTTACCTTCTTTAGTGAGCAAGATGATTTTTATCTAGCGGAAACTAGTTACCTCGGTGCCAAAATGTTGCATTCTATGTTTTGAATAACCAAAAATTTTAATTTTAATTAAATCAATTTATTTCATTTCATTTACTTTGAAAGTGCTTATTTAAATACATTTTTCTCTTATTTATTTCCAGGTATGTCCGTCAACATTTCCACATCGCATTTATTAGAGGTAAACCTAGCATTTAAGTCAACATGATTGTGACTACTGATCTTGCTGCAGTATTCTTCTTATGCAAACAAATAATAAATGCCATTTTCAAAAATTCAAAACTGGTCAATCGAAGCACGAGACGTCTCTCTTAGTTTAACAGTGTAACGTATACTAAACAAAAATAAAACAATCACTTAAATGGCTAAAGCTATTGAGTGTAGTGTCCCAAAACTATCAAAAGCTTTTTATAATTTAGAATTTAACGAAGAAACCTACAATCTCATTAAAAACGAAACTCCTTGTGGCGTGAATGGCCAAGAAACCGCATTAAGTCTGTTATAATTGATGTTAATAGCCTCACTCTAGCAATTAGGAACAGAATTAAGGAGCTCCGGAATCTCCGATGGAACAATATGCTAACAAATCTGGACTATAACTGGCGGAAAGTCTAGTTTTTGAATAGAATTTTCAAACGAAAGTATCATATATTACTATTTTCGATACTTAATAACAACAAAGAGCATATTTACTCCAATCAAGCAGATTTACTTGCAGATATATTTGATGAGCTCCATAATATTTCCCATATGTTCTGCAATTATCTAGCAGAAATGATGTGTGTTTGGAAAAACCACCTAACCAAACATCTTTACCTCCTGGTGCATTCATAAAATCAAAAAAGTTAAAAACGGCAAAGCTCCAGGTATCGATGGACTGCCGAATATAGTTCTTAAGAATTTACGCAAAAAATGAATAGTCTTCATATGCCGCCTATTCAACGCCTGCTTTAGGCTTTCTTTCATTCCATCCATTTGCAAACAAGCTATAGTTATACATTTCCTGAAGCCATGAGGAGATTCGCACTCTCTGGGCAACTACAGGCCCATTAGCCCACTACCAGGCTTAGGTGAACTCTTTGAAAGAGTAATCCTAAAAAAAATTCAACGATGTAATGGCTAACAATAATATCTTACTTGACTTCCAATTCGGGTTCAGAAACAGGTATTCAACAGAGCATCAGCTTTTCCCTGTTACGAAGGACGGCAAAGCAGCGATGTACAATAAATTGTCTGTAGGACAATAGAAAAAGCCTTCGATACAGTCTGGCATGATGCTCTTGTCTATAAACTTCAGAAATATAACACACCCACATACCTTATACCAGCACTTTTAACTGACAGTAAGTTCCAGTTCAAAGTAAAGGAAAGCACTTCACCAGTGAAAAGTATTACTGCCGATCTTCCACAAGGCTCTTGCCTAGGCCCATCACTATATAACATCTATACGTCTGACTGCCCTTTCTTACCAAACTGCCAAGATGCAGCTTTCGCAGACGAGACTTGCATATACAGCATAGGCGCAGATCCAAATTTCATTATTGCTAGCCTTGAAACGGCGTTAGAACTTATATATCAATTCAACCATAGATGGGAAATTAAAATTAATGTTGCAAAAACAAAGTCAATTTTCCTAACCGGGAAGCGTAAACCTGTTAACCTACCCAAGCGACGAATAAATTTTAAGGGCAAACTATTCCGTGGAGTGAGGATCTCAATTATCTTGGGCTTATATTCGACAAAAAAAAACAACCTTCAGAAGTCATATTGAGCATATAAGCTCCAAAGCGTTTAAGGCCGTGTTCTTGCTATACCCCCTTCTTAATCTTAATTCACGGCTCAGACCAGAAACAAAGTTTCCATCGTCAAAATGGCAACCCAGCCGATCATCCTGTACAGCTCACCTTCCTGGATCCAATGTGCTAAATATCTAGTAATAAAGCTTCAGATCACGCAAAATAGATACCTGAAAATGGTACTTAATAAACCGTTTTACTTTTCTTCTGAAAAACTACACTACACGGTGCGATGCAGCGAGTTTATAAATTGGACTAACGGCAGCAAGTTAGTCCAATTTATAAACTCGCTGCATCGTGCCGTGATAATTTAATCCCGAAAGCAAATGACTCGCCCAATCCGCTAATTCGTGCCCTGGGGAACTGAAAACCAGCAGTTACTACCACCTATCTCTTTGGCCGTAACCTAGCCTCATAGACTTGAACTGGTTATAAGTAGATAGTTCTAAGTAATGTTAAGTTAATAATAAGTTCAGTTGAGGTTTTTGCCAAAATTTTCCTCTAGCTAATTACAATATTCACATTGAAAATACGATACTACTAAGTAATGTTCAAAGGATGATGAAATGACTTTGTCAGAACACCTAGCATATTATAAAACCTCTGTAACGCATACATTCTAATAAAGAAAAATTAAATATAAAATAAATCAAATCTTGTCCCGGAATTGAAAGTTCCCTTTGAAAACAAACCTAAATAAATCAAGGGGTACTGTGGTAGAAAAGCTCACAACAATAAACAATTTCGGTATCTCTGTAACGATTGGATTGTGAACTTGACGTAGACTGGACTATTAGAGAATTCAAATACGGTCAAAAAAGTTTTACCATCGAATATTTTTTTCTCATGATAGACACGATACCGTCAATGCCTGGTTATTGTATAGGCGTAGATTTCAGTACCAAGAACTGCTTGCACTATCGGACTTTAAAATAGATGTGGCGGAAGCCTTGTGCTGGACCAATAAATGTAGTATCGGTATAAAAAGAGCACGCCCCTCAAATGCACTTGAAAATATGATGAAACCATGAAGACAAGAGGAGCAATAGCCATAATACCATCTCAGAATGTACATCTAGGCCAGCTAAATTACCTCTCTGTTTGGATAATTAGATGGCGTGTTAAGGTGCCGGAACGTAATCGAAAATTTCATGTTGAGTGCCGCAAGTGTAAAGTAAGCTTATGTCTTCATGACAAGAGAAACTGCTTCCTTCTAAATTACTTATGAAATTCTTTGAAGCTACATGATTGAGTTGCTTATTTTTAATAATTTTTTCTGAAAAATTATTATTGAAGAAAAATGTTAGAAGAAGATGGTTTCGACGTGTGTACTCATTCTCATCGAGCCAACACTCTTATTAGATACACACCGGTGATGGCGACCACCGGGCTTAGAGGTGAGCGAATTTTTTTATTTTTTAATTTTCCTACTTATGCGAACTCAATATGTTTTTGCAACTACGAATTCTGTTCAGGTTAAATTTCCTCCTGTAAGTACTTGTCTTTGCTAAACTTTAAATTGAACATTTTACCCTTTTTATATCAATTGCTTCCTTCTATTCCATGTTTTATAAAAATATTATTTAGTAATTTATGCATGTTGTGCCATATTAGGACAAGAATAAAATTCTTTAACTAAAAAGAACGAAAATACTTGTCTTTTTACTATTTTATATCACATGTTTTTTTTTTTGTCGCAAAATAAAAACCAATGCAGTAAGGGGTTCATAAATGTATTTGACATCCCAAGTCAATAGCACATTCAGTACGGAAGGTACTAAGCGTGCGTCACCTTTTAAAAAATATAACCGCCGCGCTAATTCGTTTTGTTGCTCCGAAACGTAATCGATCGTTCCTGCATAAATCTAGCTATTAAGTTCTCGCGGCAGCACGGTATAGCACAGAGTGAGTGGAATGTTGTGACTTGATAAACAGGGACGCGATTTTTATTGACGGGAACGGTCGAAGTAAGTAATTTTTTAAAAGTTTAAACTTAGATTTGATCAACTGATTAGGGTTATATCATTAGCTTAATTAGTTCGTTGCTGATATTAGCCATAATTTTCGTGGAATTTAGAGAATTTGACCTCTTAGTGACCTTACCAAATTTCAACGTAGGTACCTGCATTGTCGTTTTCAATGGTCGTAATAACGATGATATGTCATAAAACTAAAAGTCGTATTATTTTTTCCAGGATGGCGCTTAGATGCAGAATCGATTGAACAGTTACTCGGAGATGGCTGTGAATCTGGGTTAGACATTTCTGACGCAGAGGCGGAACCAGCTGTTACCGTTCCTTGGCTGCTGGATGAGGAAATACCTGGACCAGAGCTACTAAGTGACAGTGACGATGACAATAATCTTTGCTTCAATGTCTCATTGGCAGAGATACGTGGCGAAACCCAGGAAAATAACCCTGTTAACAAAAGAAGTATTCCCGAGAACAGTGGCGGACGTCTGCAGAAGAAAAGACCAAGACTATGGATAGCCACAACATTCACCGATGAGAGCCATGAATTTCCTTCTCAGCCACAATCTGTCAGAGTAAAAACACCTATGCAGGTTCTGGATAAATGTTATAATGAGGAGTACTTTCAGAATCTTGCAAACTGCACAAATTTGTAAAGGGTGTTCCAATAAGAGGTGTTATTTTTAATAGCCCAATATTTCGGTAGATGTCACTTTTGAAGCTGTCATTTTTTGACATTTGACAAGTAGAAACTACGCCATTAATAAAAATGGAACGATACACGCTTCAACAACGCATTGAAATTATTAAAATTCACTATAAAAATGGTGAAAATATGGCAGAGACGGTTCGTAAAATTCAAACATTTTGGGGTCGTCGTGAAGCATCTTGTCGGACCGCAATACAGAAATTGGTGGAAAAATTCGAGCTGTTGGGACAACTGAGTGATGTGAACAAGAAAACTCGTGCACGTCACTCAAGAACAGCCGAGAATATTGCTGCTGTAGCCGAAAGTGTTGAAGGAGACCCAGGTTTGTCCATACCTCGTCGTTCTTTGAAATGAGGCAATCCACAAACGTCATTACACCTTATTTTGCATAAAGATTTGGTTCTTAAGGCTTATAAAGTTCAGTTAACCCAATAACTCAAGCCGGTCGATCATCAACAACGTCGTGTCTTTGCTGATTGGCTCCTTGAAATGCATGAAAATGATCCGGAATACCATCGAAAAATCATCTTGAGTGATGAGGCCCATTTTCACCTCGGTGGCTTCTTCAACAAGCAAAATTGTCGCATCGGGGGCTCGGAAAATCCAAGAGTTATTGTTGAAAAGCTTCTCTATTCTCAACGTGTGACTCTTTGGATGCGGTTTATGGTCCGGCGGGGTCAATGGACCTTAATTTTTTTGAAAATGAGGTTGGAGCAACAGTTACGGTGAATGGATTGCGCTATCGAGAGATGATTAATGATTTTTTATGGCCGGAATTGGATGGTATTGATCTGGACAACGTTTACTTACAACAAGACGGCTGTACGTGCCACACAAGCAACGAAACCATTGATCTCTTACGGGAAAAGTTTCCGGACCGTGTTATCTCTCGAAGAGGTGATCACAATTGGCCACCGAGATCTTGTGATTAAACACCTTGCGACTTCTTCCTTTGAGGCCACGTGAAAGAGAAGGTCTACGCCGACAGCCCAGCGTCTATTCAAGACCTCAAAGATAGAATTCGTGAGGCTATCGAGGATATAGGGCAGCCACTTTGCGATTTGGTTATGGAAAATTTCATGAAAAGGATATGGTCCTGTAAGCGTGGTCGTGGTGGTCATTTGCCTGATGTTATTTTCCACTATTAACGGCATACCTTCCTCTTTATAATGAAATTAACATCCGATCATTTATATTAAAAAATGGCATTTTTTTTTTATATCAAAATAACACCTCTTATTGGAAACCCCTGTTTAATCGTATATCTGCATCTAGTAGGGTAAGTACAAAACCCTTTAGACACGAGCGTAGTTCTGTTTACCCAACTTTTGTTAAAAATATTATTTAGCAATTTATGCATGTTGTGCCAAATACGACAAGAAAAAAATTCTTTGATAAAAACGGTATTTTAATTGACCCAGTATTTGCAGTAAAACACATTAAATTAGTTCTAGATCAAAATTAAATTCCTGGTATAAAATTTGTGCTTTATTAATTTTCAAATTGACTCTCTAGCCCCACGATACCCTACATCAACTATTCAAAACAGGGTGTTCATCGTACTTTGGCCAACAAGTTTCCATATAAGACATATGGAATGTCGTACGTGTTTACCTAACCACGCATCGTCTATGATATAGTGAACATTATCACCGTATCAACGTACGGAGCATGCAATGACAACAATTTTACGTTTTTACCATAATTGAAACTCATCAGCACGCAACCGTGTCGGATTAAGGAAACAAGTGGGAGTCCAAAAAGAAGTGACGCGAAGTTGAAGCGGAGAAAAAAATGAGCAGCCGCAATCATGAAAGACACACATTGCACATATCGTCGTCTTAGGACAAACTTTAATGACAACAATCATTGGCTGAGGTGATAAATCCAGAGTGCATTCTTCCCCACAGCCTTGTCGTGTCTTCTTGTATTATAGCTCGGTGGAGTTCATTGCTCGCATCACTGTTCGAAATTTAATTGTTTTTCATCTTCTGCTGTGATCACCGTGGATATGCTCGGAGTCGCGCAAGCATGTGAAATATCAGCGCGACACAAGATTGTTTTAATTGCAATTGCACGGCGCGAGACGGTCAAAGAGCATTCGCAGCAGCATTCATATTTTTTTGCTGCGGCTATTATTGATGCAATCATTTTGCAGTGTCGTATAATCAAGTGCAATATCGGAGCCGTGCGAAGTCGTATCTTAATCAGATCTGATTAGTCTTGAGATATTTCATTTGATATTAAAGTGCGGCCGCTGTTTTGGGATGCAAAAGAGAAAACGATAAATGGAGGCTGTAGGTTGTAAATTTTATAATGCTCAAGCAAACAGTAAACGCGCTTTTGCATATAGGGCAAGTAGAAATTGAGCTCTGAATTTATGTAAAATAAAAGCGTTGTAAAATATCAAGGTTGTATAATCAATTTGTATAATCGGGTGAGTTTTATTTTTGGCTATGCAAATTCAATGGGTTGGCTAAGAATTCAATTATAAAGCTTCAGCCAACACGTGATAGTGAATCGAAGGAGGCGCCAATGACAAGGTCGTTCATTGTTTGCTTTTATATGTTGGGTTGATAGGGTAACATTCCATTGCATGGAAATTCAAGTGTCATGGATTACGGATTTGATTACATTTTCAAGAATATTTACACGTATTGTAATAAGAATATATGCTCGTACTAAGAGCGAACTGTTCAATACAAACGAATGGGACCATGTTGGCCTACTCTTATTTTACGCTTTATATGATTTAATACTTACTAAGGCATTTGGAGCATTCCTTAAATTATTTAAGATAAATTTTAGAAAAAGAAGGCAATTCATTGCAAATTTGAGTGATTTCTAATGAGTCTCTGAAAATATTTCGCGATGAATGACAAAATCCAAGTAGATCTCGCAGTCGACTTAAGACGTAGAGTCTGGAGACGTGACAAAGAATTGCACCCCAGAGGTCAACAATTCGGCCATCTGATAGTCTACTGTTTTGTAGTTGGGGGATGGAGGCTATTTATGTCCTGAATTTGAGGCGTCTAGCCCCTGTCAACCTGCGAATCTAGCCTGAAATTTGCAACAACCACGGAAGTCACTGCGATTGCAGACATTAGGTTGTAGCAGAGGGGTTCGTCCCCGGGGTGGCATACTGAGGCCTGCTAGCGCTCAGTCGTTCGTCTTTGAGACCTATCACTTAATCTATATCCTTTTTACATTTTACTACACCTAAGAGGTATCATTTATTGCTTTTTCCTTATTGCGTTTTTGTTTTTATTACCGCTATTATAATTCGTTTATTATATTTTAAATATTATTTAGATTCAGTAGCTCTAGTATCCTTGAGTATTCGTTGCCCACATCTTCATTGAGCCGTGCGTTTTCCGGTTGTCAAATAATCCAAGGGCTCTCATATACGTCCGATTTCCGATTGTTGCTCGCGTCTTGTATTACCTCTAGATCATCCCAATTGATTGCGTGATTAGTTTCTACAACTGCTTGGCGACGGCGGACTTAGCTGTATCACTTGGTGCTTTCCTTGACTTTAGCTTCTCTGCTTAATTGATATCTTCACTGAACCTTGTTTTGACTGATCGCTTATTTTGTCCAATGTACGATATCTGGCATGGCTAGCAGGTAATTTTATATATGCCACATTTTTCATCCTTCTGCTTCCTATATTTCGGGGTACCTAGTCTGGATCCCATTTTGAATTCCCGGCTCGTGGGTACTGCTGTTATGTCGACTTTCTTCAGGATTTTCCCGATCTTCCCAAAGATCTTTGAATACGTAATTGCTGCTCTTTGATTTTGTTCTAGCTTCCGGTTTTGTTCACAAAGAGTGGTTAGTGACGCCGCTTTCAGTCTTGTTTCTATTTTCCTTTGTATTGACAAGATTTTGCTTTCCTTGTATCCGTTCATCTTCGCTGTACTCAAAATAAAAGTCTTCTCTTGCTCATATCGCTGTTTCGTTAACGGAGTCATCAGCATTCGGTATATCCAACTGTTGAACGTTACCATCTTGGTTTGGTGCGAGTGTCTGATGTGGCTGGTATCGTGCTCTGAGTTTTCGTGGGTTTCCTGAAAATATCAAATTCTAAAACATTATTTCTTATTATTTTAATGTCTAGAAAAGGTATTTCGTTGTTGCTCTCCCGTTCCATTGTGAAGGTGATATTTTTATGTATTTCGTTGACTTTCTTTAATGACTCTTCAATTTTATTCCTCTTCACTATCGCGAGAACGTCGTCAACATAACGGATCCACATCCTTGGAAAGACGCCCTCTTTAGCTATTCTTTGTTCTACCATCCCATAAAAATTTCACTCAACAGGGGAAACAATGGGTTCCCCATCGCCACGCCGGATTTTTGCTTGAAATACCTTCCTCTGAAGGTAAAATAGGTCTCTGACAGTTGCCAATTTGTAGAAACATCTTACTCGCTTCTTTGATGTTTTGAAATCACTCTCCTCGAACAAAGCCAACGTCTGCTTTACTGGGACACTTGGGAAAAGTGCTTTCACGTCGAAAGATACTAGTATTTCGTCTTCTTCGGTGCGCTTTGCTGTCATTAACTTCACGATCAATTCACCGCTGTTTTTCACTAAGTAGTTGCTTGGAGGTTTTTCACATTTTTTGCATTCCTTCCCTAGCTATGTCGCGATTTTGCTTGTAGGGGCGTCCTTGAAGATTATGATTTCATGCATCTCGTTACCTGCTTTGTGGATCTTTCGCAGACATTTAATTCGCGGAAGTACTGGATTTGTCACCCTTAACGCAATTTTGCTAAGTATCACTTCCTTGCAACCCATCAGGGCTTTCTCCATTCCTTTGATTGAGTCCGGCAAAGGGGTTTTCCTTTATTCGTGATATTCTCCACTATTCAGCTGCTCGAAAACCAGTTGGTCATATTTTGGTTTGTCCATTACAACAATCCTATTCCCCTTGTCGCCTTTAAGGCAGAACACCGGCTTTTTCTTCAATTCCTTCACAACGCTGTACTCATTGTTCCTGATGTTCAAATTGGTTGCTTTCGCGGCTTTTATTGTTTCCTCCCTTACTATTTGTTTATTTTCTGTCGGCAGATATTTGATGGCGGATTCTACGTCTATCACAATGTCTTCCTTCGGTACATGTTGGTCACTTATTGCGAAATTCAAGCCCTTGTTAAGTAGTTCCAGTTGTTTCTCCGTGAATGTCCCGATGATAAATTGACTACGAAGTTCTTTATTGTATCTACGCTTCGTCGGGGTATGCTGTTTCGCTGATTTATTAGGTGTTGTAGTTTTTTGCTCAAATCTTTTTTTTTATCTTTTTCCCATTCAAACGCCCTTTGTACTTTGTCTAGCCATTCCTCGGTTGTTCCTTTTCTTCCGATTGTTTGATTCGTTAGCTTTAGGTGGACATTGTATGCTGTCAGGTGCAATTCCGATGATTCAGCGTAGAGACGGTTTATGCTATCGGTGATCAGTTTCCATTGTAATACCTGCTTGTATTTTTCTACTCCAGGCAAATGCAACTTCAATTTCACCATATGGCTCCTTGGCATAACTTTTATTTTTCTACAAGTCTTCAAAAATTTTATATCTTCACTTGATCCTGCAATACTTTTTTTTAGTTTCACTAAACCATAAAAATCCGAGTAAGACCAAGTCGTCATTTCAAATTCATCGTTATCTCGGTGTTTTTGCGCCATTTAAAAATTCTCCAAATCAATGTTCCTCCAATTTTCCAGAAAAACGCAAATAAATTTAATTTAAGCAAATATATATTTCGGGGGTGAGAGTTCCTCCTTCTTCAGTGTTTTTTGGTATGGTTTAGTTCCAAATATTATCCACTATTTATATCCCTTACATTTTACCTATATCCTTTTTACATTTTATCATCCCTACTTAAGAGATATCATTTATTGCTTTTCCTTATTGCGTTTTTATTACTGCTATTAGAATTCGTTTATTATATTTTCAATATAATTTAGATTTACTTAGCTCTAGTATCCTAGATATTTTCAGGAAACCCACGAATACTCAGAGGACAATAGCAGCCACATCACACTATTCGCACCAAACCAAGATGGCAACGTTCAACAGTCGGATATACTGAATGGTGACGACTCCGTTAACGAAACAGCGATATGAGCAAGAGAAGACTTTTATTTTGAGTACAGCGAAGATGAACGGATACAAGGAAAGCAAAATCTTGTCAATACAAAGGAAAATAGAAACAAGACTGAAAGCGGCGTCACTAACCACTCTCCGTGAACAAAACCGGAAGCTAGAACAAAATCAAAGAGCAGCAATTACGTATTCAAAGATCTTTGGGAAGATCGGGAAAATCCTGAAGAAAGTCGACATAACAGCGGTACCCACGAGCCGGGAATTCAAAATGGGATCCAGACTAGGTGCACCGAAGGATAGGAAGCAGAAGGATGAAAAATGTGGCATATATAAAATTACCTGCCAGCCATGCCATATTTCGTACATTGGACAAGCTAAGCGATCAGTCAAAACAAGGTTCAGTGAACATATCAATTAAGCAGAGAAGCTAAAGTCAAGGAAAGCACCAAGTGATACAGCTGAGTCCGCCGTCGCCAAGCATATTGTAGAAACTAATCACGCAATCAATTGGGATGATCTAGAGGTAGTACAAGACGTGAGCAACAATCGGAAATTGGACGTGTATGAGAGCCTTTGGATTATTTGACAACCGGAAAATGCACGGCTCAATGAAGATGTGGGCAACGGATACTCAGGGATACTAGAGCTAATTAAATCTAAATAATATTTAAAATATAACATAATAAACGAATTACAAAAGCAGTAATGAAAACAAAAACGAAATAAGGAAAAAGCAATAAATGATACCTCTTAAGTAGGGATAACAAAATGTAAAAAGGATATAAGTTAAGTGATAGTTCTCAAAGACGAAAACGTGTAAAATGTAAGGGATATAAAAAGCGGATAATATTTGGAATTAAACATTGGCACAAAAACACTGAAGAAGGAGGAACTCTTACCTCCGAAATATATATTTGTTTAAATTAAATTTATTTGCGTTTTTCTGGAAAATTGGAGAAACATTGATTTGGTGATATTATTACATTAAAAATTGATATTTAATCGAATATGACGCAAATAACTTACAGAAAAATTAATTCATAGGATCAGGTAGTGGTACAAAGAAAAAAAATAGAAAGAGAAAAAAAAAAGAATCCAAAATTACTCGCCCTTTGTACGGCTGCAGAGCGCTTTGCAACTGGAAGGGGAACGGGGCAACAGCTAAAATTTAAAAACTTAGTAAATTAGTTTTCCTTTTCGCTATTATTTTTCTATCGTTTATAAACTTTTAAGCACAAGTTATTTGAATTATTATCATCTTTCAAAGTATTCCCGAGTAGATGTGCACTACTGTCACTCAATGAAGGGGCACAACAAGATTTTTTCACAATAATTATTGATGATAAAAAAATCGTTGACATCTTCACATAATTGCTGAGGGAGCCCGTCTAAAGCATCAAAATACAAGAAATATCTTCAAAAAAAAAGACCCGAAAAAACCCTCTCTGGTGACGAAGCTGTAGCAGTCATGATCAACAATAATTTATCTAAAGGCCAATATGTTGGCATACGATCAGTAAGTCTTGGCAAGAATTGTTTTTTGTACCCTCCTTGCCATCAAGTTCTAGAAGCTAAAAAAAGGTGTTATCCTTCGCATTCAGAAATTATTGTTACTGAATCGAGCGCAAAAATTAAATTACAACCATTGCTAGATCACATAGTCGGACGGTTATTATTAGTACAAGCGGACGTTATCCAAAGTATCCCATGTTCAGTTAATCTGCAAATGGGGGTGTGATGGTACATCGGGGCAAAGTACGTTCAAACAAAAATTTCACGATAATGATGGAACTAAAACTGACACTAATATTTTCGTTACTTCTTTGGTACCTCTGCAGCTCGTTTTTGCAGATTAAATTGGGAATCATGATGCAGTTTTGTGAAAAAATCCACGCCCTTCATCTCCACAATTTTGCAGGTCGATAAAATTACAATTTTCACATAAGAGCACTGAATCAACAAGAGCAGAAGTTGGCCATATCAAAGATCAAGAAAGAAATCTGGTACCTTTTCCAACGGTTTTTGACGGTAAACAAATAAAAGTTTCATACAAAATTGCGCTCACAATGATTGACGGAAAAGTTTTTAATTCGTTATCACACACAACTTCTGCTCAACGTAGTTTTCTCTTCAAATGAATTTCGGAAAGTTGAACAAAATTAATGAAATGCTGCGAAAAAAAGTAGATTGCGAACATGTAGAATTTGGGATTTTATCCTTACATGCGTGATTCAGTTCTTTGAGCGCCTATTGCATATTTCGTACAAATTAGATACTGAAAGTTGGCAGTGTCCCGAACTTGACAAAGTGAAAGTAGAAGCTCGGAAAAAAACGTTCAAACTGCTTTCCGGCAGCAATTAGGATTGTTAGTAAATGTCCCAAAACAGGGATATGGAAGTTCTAATGACGGAAATACAGCCCGTGTTTTTTTTTTTTTTTGAAATTTCTCATCTTTCAGCATCCATTACGGGAATAGACCAAAATTTAATTAAGAAATTCCGTGTCATACTTCAGGTCATTTCGTGCGGCTTCGAAATAAATTTAGTAAAATTTGAGGAGTACGCTTTGTTAACTGCGCGGAAATTTGTTGAACCATATTCATGGTACTACATGCCGACTAGTATGCATTAAATGTTGATACATGAGTCACAAATCATAGAGTCATCCTTGTTGCCTATAGGAAAAATGTCTGAAGAGACTCAGGAGTCATACGAAAAATTCATCAAAAAGTTCCGACAAGATTTCAGCCAAAAATGTAGCAGGACTAAAACTATGAAAAAAGTTTTTTTGTAGATTGTTAGTTTCATCCGATCCTCTCATTTCGAGCCTGCGAAAGCTGCCCGCGAAAAAAAATGAAATCATTGTCACCTGAAGCGATAGAGTTGTTCAAAGAACCATCAATCGAACAAGCTGATTTTTCAACTTCATCTACTGATAAAGCAGATCACAGTGACACTGAATATGAGGGTGATTAAATTGTAATTTTTGCGTAAAAAGTACCGTTGTGTTCAAAACGAATTCAAGTTTTTTATAAATCAATATCAATGATAATTGACTGGAATTTTTCTGTGAAGCTAATATTGCATTTGTAGTCCACGAACATAAAAAATATTCAATAATTCATTTTGCTGTGAATGAATTGAAATCGAAGAAGATTTCTCGCCATTAGTTATCCGCTATTTTCTGACTTCGAAAACCGATATCAGATTCATAAGCAGGGCCCACAAAAACACACAAGTCGTGGTATTTCAGATGAAAAAATAAAAACATCCGCCATTTTGTATCCACCATTCAGTATCAGCGACCTCGAAAACCCGTAAGTAGTGATTTTTCCAATGGAAAAATCAAAATTTGCGACTATCCTTCGCCGTTTTGTTTGTGAAAATCGGATTCAAGATCAGCGACCTTGAAAACCCCTGAGTAAAAAGAGTCATCGAAAAATTATGAAATTGATAAATTATGTATGGTCAGTTTTTTTGGATTTTCAACCACTGTGTGCCGTGGGGCGCGTTTATGTTGGGGAATTCCACCTCTAGTTGGAGAGGAGGGAGAAAGAGAGATTGCTGGAAAAATGATCTTTCATCTCTGTGACTGTGGGACATGAAGATGGAATCCGCAGTGCTCTTCTTCGGTACACCTTCTTGCTGAGAGCGTCACCCTATATTTCTGCACCGTACAGTAGCGCTGACTCTACGGCAGTCATCAAAAGGCCCCTTCCTGATAAGTTCGGCCCCCCAATGTTGGCCATAAGTAGACTCAGTGCCAATATGCCTGAAGCAGTCTTAACAGCCGTTGCCCTGATTAGCCTTGAAAAACTCATCTTCGAGTCAATCAGCAATCCAAGATATTTTATTGATGAAAGTCTGATTTTATTTATCCATTTTTTTTTTGAGCTATGGCCAAGACGCGAAAAGTTGTTTTTTTAAAGAGAAATCCTCACGTCCAATGGCTTTCTATCGGCGACAGTCAGTAGTCTCCTGCAAAAATATTATAGTGGGCAGGATGAACAGGGAGCGGAGAACGCAATAGATCATCGAAGATTCGTCGGAGTGGAAAACATACCGGGTCTTTCGAAATTCAGCGGCTTAATCAGGGACAGTGACGGTTCGAAGCTTGCATGCGTTTCGCCTGCTTGCGTGCATTTCCCCTTCTTCTGCTCCCCTCGATACTGATAATGTAACTCGATACTGATAAGATAATAAAAAATGTTAAGAGTCACTCCCCTTAAAATTCTTCGAAGTTTTTTTTCACCCCAAAACTTAGAAGTCATCAATTTTGACCTTTCCACATAGTTTCATGGCTGTGGCTTCTATAGTTTCGGAGGGTAACTGCTGTGACCTACAGATGGACGGACAAGCAGGCACAGGTCGTGGTTTCAATGAGGTCTCGTATTTCAGTTCAAAATCCCAAACATACACTGAACACGCTCTTTATAACCAAAAAGAACGGAATACCACAGGAATGCAAACCTAACATCTTGTACATAATACCCTGCAAGGATTGCAATCTTGTGCAGATCGGAACTACAAAGCAATATTTAACAAGCAAAAATAGCAGGAGAGTGCTCCTGCCAGAAGGACATTGTAAAATTACTAGAAAATCAAACTTCTGTGTATCAAAATTTGACTCATACGTATATTCCATAAATTGAGCTCGAAAATTAGCATATAATTATTATGTATTTTGTTTTGCCGTCATTTTATTTTCAGGGTGTTGACCTCTATGTTTAAGTTGTCATGATGATGTATCAATGTAAGAAATTATTTCTAAAATTTTCGTCAAGGTCTTTTCCGAACGTATCCAGTTTAATTCTTGTTGCAATTGATAAATTTTCAATTGTTTTTAACTTAATTGTTTTTGCTTTGATTTTTATGAAATTTTCAGCAAACAAGCAAGATACAAATTTTTGGCAAAGTTAAGGGCACCCTCTTAATTTTATAGATGAAAACGTAAAAAAAATTAAATGAACTATAATTAACAATGGTTGATAAGGGGCATTTTTTGCCCATCGGCCACTTGGTTTGATTTAAATTTTATTTAAAAGTACACATCATCACAAATATGAAAAACAGTTTTATTAAAGAAAAATTCTGTAATTGATTGGATAAATAAAATAAATGTTTATATGGGTACTATGAACATTTATTAATATTAACACTGATATCGTTTATTTCAGCGCAATATTCAGTTAAAATTAGTGATCTAAATGCATAATTAAGATAAAAGAAGGTTATTGCTATTTTGATTTTAATATTACAAATATGGGAAATAGTCAAGAATCAAAAATAATTACAAAGTTTTAGACACTTTCAGCAATAAAATGATTTTAATCTTCCTTCTAGGTTTCTTCCTCCGAATCGCTACTAAACCACCTCTCAACGGCGGCGTCTTTCATTGTGTTGGCATATTCAGCACTTGGTATTTTGACTCCCGTTGAATTATAGCGCCAGTAACCCAAAAGCCATGATACCGTCGCCGATGTAAGGTATCTGCGTATTTTGTAACACTTTATCCAATGTTATCCAGTTTTTCATCTGACCATTAACCCATTAACCATCTGATTTTGGTCACAAGACACGTCTTGTTTGCATCATCTGTTGGAAATTGATGCGGCTTATTTAGGAATGTAGGCATTTTGTGTACGAAACCCATTTCCTCCAGGAGTTCCAAGCAATTACGGAAACCTCTATCAACAATAAATATGTCATTTGGCTTCACCCATTCTTTAATATTGTGTGTATCTTTTTTTAATAAATATGTGAGTATGTTAGCATCATTGTTGTTTGAATCAGCCAAATAAGGCCTGCAGACGCCTAAAATGTAACCAAAAGTAGTGACTAACATCATAGATTTAACCAAAGGTCTGCTTTGTGTAACCAGAAAGATAGCATCTGAAAAGAATAGGTTGCACTCTTCTGAATATAAATGTACGTGCCATCCGCAACGAGTTCCACTGTATCATTGTTCTCATCGGGAATAAACAATCTTCTTGCTAAAGGCTTCGTATGTTTTTCAATAACCGCTACTCTCGTTATGTGTTCTGTTCCAAAGTGTAGTGACCTAAAGTTCTCAATTATAGCCTGGCGGGCACATTGCACAGAAGATGATTTTAGTCTTTTTCTTATATTGAATAATGTGGAAAAAACGCTGTTAGAAAGACCAGTTCTTAGTTTCACAAGTAATACTGCCAAGCAAGTACGAGATGACCCAATTTTTGAGGAGCGATCTTTGGGCCTTACTAGCTCAAAAGTGTAGTTCAAATTAGACATAGATATACCCATGAGAGTATGATAGTCGGAATCAGAAAGCTGTCCCGGTGTGTCAAAATCGAGACCTCTCTTCTTTGTAACATTCCTGATACTGTTCAAAAGACTTTCGATATCTTTTTCACACATTGATCTATTGGCACATACTGGCCCTAAAGCTTGCAGAGCCAATTCACTGATAACAAAACTTCTTGAAATCCCGCAATTATATAGATTGATATAAAATCTTTATGATCACAAAATTTTATGGAAATCCAATCATAATCAAGTGTGTTATAGCCATTTCAATTGTATGGTATTACAACAAGAATAACACGTGTTGATGGGTGATACATACTTCAAATTGACCCAGGCATTTTTATTTTCTTCCAATTTTCATGAAAATTTAAGGAATAGTGTTTAATTTGAATATATTCAATCGGCCGAGCATTTCGAAAAATTATTTAAGCTGAAACAACATGGCGGTTGCAACATGCTTGTGGAGGAAACTGTGCATCTTTTGCCTAAATTTGAACGATTTCTTACCCAAGTATTAGATTAATAGTTCAAGTCACCGATTTATGCTTTTAGGAAACTTGTTTCGAACCCTAGGGTGGTTACAAAGACCTTCTGGTAGGAGCACTCTGCTATTTATTCAACTTGTTTTTTTTTTGGGGAGAGCGTTACTTACTTTCTAAGAGGCGAAGTGGAAATTAACGCCATCCGAATTATTGTGTGTTCAGGGTGAGTCGGCCACTCAGTTATCCCACCGAAGCCGATTTATTCCTGGAGTAAGATTTCACTCTGTCATTTCAACATACTCGTAGGTTCAAGCCATCTTAGTCATTCAAAGACATTGCAGTCAATTGTTCAACAGTTTGAGCCATAATGGACACATCGGCATGATTTTTGAAAGCGAAAGATTACTGAAATCTGGTTCTTAATACAGGGTTTTCCAATAAGAGGTGTTATTTTGATGTTAAAACGAAAATGCCATTTTTGAATATAAATGATCGGATGTTGATTTCATTATAAAGAAAAAGGAGTGCCGTTAATAGTGAAAAATAACATCAGGCACCACCACGACCACGCCATAACCAAATCGCATAGTGGCTGCCCTTTGTCCTCGATAGCCTCACGAATTCCATCTTTGAAGTCTTGAATCTACGCTGGGCTGTTGGTGTAGATCTTCTCTTTCACGTGGCCCCAAAGGAAGAAGTCGCAAGGTTTTAAATCACAAGATGATCACCTCTTCGCGAGATAACACGGTCCGGGAACTTTTCCCGTAAAAGATCAATTGTTTCGCTGCTTGTGTGGCACGTAGCGCCATCTTGTTGAAAGTAAAGGTTGTCTAGATCAATACCATCCAATTCCGGCCATCTTAAATCATTAATCATCTCTCGCATTCACCGCAACTGTTGCTCCAGCCTCATTTTCGAAAAAGTAAGGTCCAATGACTCCGCCGGACCATAAACCGCACCAAACAGTCACACGTTGAGGATAGAGAGGCTCTGCCAAATTTTCACCATTTTTATAGTGAATTTTAATAATTTCAATGCGTTGTTGAAGCGTGTATCGTTCCATTTTTATTATTGGCGTAGTTTCTACTTGTCAAATGTCAAAAAATAACAGCTTCAAAAGTGACATCAACCGAAATAGCGGGCTATCCAAAATAACACCTCTTATTGGAAAACCCTTTATGATCACTAACGTCAAGCACTTTGGCCGTGATAATATTGAGAACAAAATTACTTAAAAGTATTAAGAAGATTCGTCGTTGATTCTAGTTTCGTAAATCCGCTCAGAAGTTTATATAAGAGGTTTTATAAAGTGTTTAAATTTAGTTTGAATACTGATGGCAAACAATGCACAAAAATTCATACAAGTTGCCAGTATACTTGTATACATATTGCATCAGCGTATTCTGAGATCTTTATCAACATTAAGTTCAAATGTATATTTAACCAACACTTGAAATCTACTTTTAAAACTCGTTTACAAGAGGACTCGAATATTTTTGTATATTTCAGTTTTAGGGGTGATAACTAAATTGTTTATAATTTAATTATAGCTTCAAATCATTGTAAAACATTAAATACTAAAACAATAGCAGTTTCTTTTACTCACCTCCTGTAATTCTGAATTGACGACATATTTTATTCAATACATGATTTCACTACTTAAAAACTACATAAATACCCGGATTAAATTTAAAATGTTGAAGTAGTAAAATACTTCAATAAGTAATAAAAATTCCTTAGGCTGGAAACCAGTGGAAAACTTTAAAATTCCATAAATATTTGTGTTTGAATTATTAGCATATAAATATAGTTTATACATATATGTATTCCAAACATTTGCAATACAGGAATTAAACATCAACTAGCTATAAAGAACTAGATATGGTTTTGTTGATTTTCTGCTGACTTCGTTTGATAAAAAATTTTCCGCCATACACGAACAGTAAAAATACGCAATACCAAATGTAAATATTTACAAAATTTGTTGAATTCTGCATCATAACACAAATATGCTATATATTGCTAATGTTAATACGTCACTATACTGTATAAATTTAATAACATTAAATCTTATCCACACTTATTCCTTCTCTCACTTAAATGGTGTCAGTTAATACCAATCTGCAGTAGGTTACATATAAATTTATATCTTAAATCGGAAACCAACAATCGATTGTCGAGTGTTGGGCTCGAAGAGTAAACATATTAAATTTTTACAATGTGTCACAAATTAGCCAAATTCAATGTCAATTTTGATAAATTCAAGGTCGCGCTTATAACAATTGCTTAATTTTCGGTTGCGAACTCAACACACGCACTCAGCGAGCTTTAGTTAGCACCAAATTACATTCAGTATATTGTATAAGTAAGAAAGTTACCCAAGACGGAAAGAACCGCAAAAGTTTTCGGTATAATTTGCTTAGCAAGCACGATAACAATTTGCGGTCATATAATAAATAAAGAAAATGTGTGATTCGACCAAGTCAAGGCCAAATAAAGCTTACCATGTTAATTAGAGGATTTCGCGGCGGTAGTTTGCTATTTTAATTTGATTTTTTTCTTTGCATAATTGATTAGAAAAATGCAATGAAAAGTAATTGGAAGATGTAATATTTTCATGCTTTTGCTTTTTTTGAAGTTATTGATAATTTTAGCGTTTAATAGGTTCCTAAAATGTATGTCAAAAGAACATCTTAATTTGTAATTCATATTAATATCATGACAAGTAATCCGCGTGATATAGTGGTTCCTGGTTCGAATCTCGTTGGTGACAACTAGATTTGTTTCGAATGATTCTTCTGACGGACTATAAGCCCATTCAGTTATGATGCGTAGTGGTTTAAAATCAGAGCGCATCGCAGCTGCGTAGACGAATCACCGCACATACTGGTATTTTGCTGATCTAGTCGGTCAAAAATTAAATTATAAGAAGTTGTCGCAGTTAAAAAAAAAAAACTGGTTCTTATAGTTCTCGAATGACTAGAGAATAATAGACAACCCGTCTCGGTCTCTTATCGGATGCACCCGCGCACGTGTTTTGTTGGGAGTTAGTTCTCGCTTCAACTGCACATATCTTCTGCATTTCGTAAGTGTTATACCTGTAGCATCTGATAAAAAGTAAAATACTTGCGTGACTACTGACTTCTTTCAAAATATGGATCAAGGGGGTAAGAACGCATATTTTCAAAATATAAAGCTGTATTTTATGACAGGATATTGTTAGTTTACGTTTGAAATAATATAGTTTAAAATTTCCAACCCAATTTTAGGTTTGAAAAGGTTTTTGCTGTATTTCTGGTTTCTTCCCGGTTATTATATTAATTTATAACGATAATTTACTGTTTATATAAAATTATCATGACCTAATTAGCCCTCCATACCCGCCCTCTTATTTTGCCAAAGATGACAGACCAAGACAGTGAAAAAAATTTAAAAATATATATATTTGGAATTTACACTATGTTTGATGGTAATTATTTAGTTTCGAAACCACCCGGTCACTCAGGTGTTAGAGTAGTGACCCGTAGATCACTTCTTGATAAAATAAAAGAGCAAAATTTGCCTTATTTTGAAAAAAAACTGGAAAATTGGATTTTATCCAGCGAAAACTATTCCGAAGATGAAATGACGATGAAGCATATGTTTTGGCGTATTAAGTCGGAATTTAAACAAAGGTGGAATAAAACTGATAAAACGGAAGCTAGATTTCTTCATAATAATGACGAATGGCTAAAAAATACTTTCGAAATACCGAGAGCCCTGCCTAAAAGTTTAGGTCGACCATCAAAGCCATTTAATGGGCTTTTTCACACGGGAATGGTACGCACCCATAGTCAAACAGGTTTCGCTTTTACGCCCTTATGTTTACACGTTGCATAGTTCAGCCAACTTACTTTGTATACGATACACGTCTTGCGAGTGTATGTGTCAAAAGGATCATTTGACCGTTAAACATCGTGCGGATAACATGAAAGCGATTGAGAATTGATGTTTTAGCCTTGAATTGTGCACGAGGTAATAAAACATGAAATGGAAAATGTATTTTATGATTGTTAAAGTTTGTCGATTCAAACTTCTATTGGGTTTATTTGAATCCTCCGTGTTTTTCCGCTTTCTGAAAAATATATTCCAAATTTGAATATCGTTTTTAGTCGCATATTTTTCTTGATGTGTTGTAAACTTGCTTATTATAATGTGATTCTATGAAGATTATGCGTACTGTTAATTTTCTATGGATTCACAATAGGCAATTTAACTTTATTAAAATCGAGATATTCGTCGTGTTGTTTCCTGAAATTGAACATGGCCTCGCTTTTATAAATTTATTAAATAATGCGTAGCTTCTCGAGTCCATGCATTCATTTTTGCACGCAAATTTAAGAAAGGCAATCGTTTCATGACGACTACCTTCTTCACCGAATATTCAATTCGGAATGATTACCGACGTTTGTGTAAAATTTCCCCCGCCAAATGATCAACAAAATGCTTTTGTGCATGTGCGTTACGCTCGTTCACCCTAAACAATTTTGGCGTGTTTTTACCATCAGGTTCCCTTAATGCCTCTCACTCTTCTTGCCCATATAACCGCTCACTTTTAGCGCTGCGTCTGAAAAAGCCAAATGAGCTGAGCGAAAGAATCAAGATAAGGAAATCTGAAACTTTACATATTACAACGGATAATCATGTGTTGATATATGCTGCACAAACAAAATTACAAACATCTGGAAAAAAAGATGCTTCAAATATACTTAGCAGATTATGAAGTCCCCAACGAGAGCTACAACGTTGAAAAAAGCATACAAAACAGTACAAGATGACAAAGAAAAACAGCTAACACCTTCATTGGCACTTTCTTTGTGCGTGGACGCTGACCTCTCACTCGACGACATTATGAAATAATAAGAAGTGCCAGTAAAGAGCTGAATCCTAGTTACAGTATCCTACAAGAAGCAAAAGTGACTGCTAACCGCCCAAAGAGTCATACGAAGTGACCAAAACTTGCGCGTATGTAAATCTTCAAGGTTTATTAAACCATACCGCAATAAGATTACTGACGTATTTGAAAGATGTTTTAAGTGATCTAAGACCGGATGAATGTGACACATTAGAGCTGGTTTGCAAGTGGGGCTGTGATGGGTTACAGCAGGCACAATTCAAACAAAAGATGGAGACTTAGGCCACAGATAGTAACATTTTTCAAAATAACTTTGTATTCCTTCGTTTGGTATGTGGTAAAAAAAATAGTATGGCAAAATCCAACCCCATCTTACCGCATTACTTTCGTCCCGTTAGAAAGAAACTGTGGATATAACCCAAGAAGAAATTGAGTATGTGGAAAATGCCAAAACGCCCTACGAAAAACAAAATTTTTACTGGAGGAAAAATCATATTCTGCAAAACATACTATGATGCTTACAATGGTAGACCCAAAAGTATGTAATGCCGCCACGCAGACTACGTCGATTAGAAGGTGCTGCATTTGTGGAGCAACATCGAAAGAATTAAACGATTTAATCATCAAAAAAGATGTTGATACAGACGCACTTCCATTTGGATTACCCACTTTGCACGCCAGAATTCGTCTGTTTGAGAGCATATTTCACCTCTCATACAAACTCACTGTAAAAAAGTGGCAGTTAAAAAATAACTTTGACAAAATTATTGCTAAAGAAAGGAAAAAAATCATTCGAGAGAAATTTAGACGTGAAACCGGTCTAAAAGTGGATATACCGTAGCTAAGCTTGGAAATACCAATGATAGTAACACAAGCAGAATTATAATTTCATTTACCGACTCAAAGTCATCCTTGAAGCCATATCAAGTGGTCACAAGGTCTATTTGAACAAGTTTGCAGATTATTAGATAGACACTGCAAAACTTTATATAAGTTTGTATCCGTGGCATCCTATGATACCTACGATGCACAAGATCCTGGTGCATGGTGCTGCTGTCATAGCCCATGTAGAAGAAGACACTGGGGCACGGAATAAACATTTTCGGCACTACAGGCAGCATTTCGCGAGAAAATGTTCAAGGGTCAAGTGTAACACTGATATTATAAATAGATTATTACTCAATTCTGACCCACTAATTGCTGGAATAAGACCAACCCCAAAAAAAAAGAACGTTGCCATCCAAAAAAGAAGCAATTGCTTTGATGATTCCTGCTGTACTTGACTCTAAAAGAGACTCAGATTCTGATTTGGAGGAGGTTTCTGAGGGAACTGAAAGTGATGAGGATGATGAAGAACTATGGAACTCATCAACATTATAGTTGCATAAATTTTATAACATTTTGTTTAAGAAAATAATAAATATCGAAGTTGTAAATTACTAAAATATATTTTTATATTTTTTCCCCAATATTTTGTCATAATTCCTATTATTCATAAAAAAATGCATTATAGCTTATAGTTAACCATAGCAACTCCTTGGAGTAAAAACGCTTGATAAATAATTCTGACCAGATAGATCAGCAAAATACCCTTATGTGCACGGGCCAAAGCGTGGTACTGACCATATAACCTTCTCGAGTGTCAATACATTCGATCAAGATAATGAAATGAAGCTCTAAAGCCTAGTTTGCAATATGCTAGTATTTTAGTCGAGTAGCGAGTAATTTAGTTACTGGACGTACTATATATGAGTACACCAACAATTTAGTCGAGTAGTTTTGTCGAGTCTTTCCAATTCGGTAGATTTTTGGGTAGTAGCGAGTATTTTACTCGCTACAGTTATATGATGGCATGAGGGACAACAAAAGGTAAATCTCCTAAGAACAGAAGCCCTTCTATCATATACGAGTATACAGGGTCTCCCAGAAATCAACCTCAGGTATCGGATGATAGCACAAATCTTGACAAGTATCAGAAAATTATTGAAAAAAAACTTGATTATGTTCTTTTCAAATTATAAGTATCAACAAATAAATCGAAAAAAACGGACACCTTGTGATAATCTTTCAAGTCCTATGACGACAAATATTAACTTTGCTTCGATTTTACAACAAATGTTGGAACTGTTGGCCTTAGCTGCAGTGCAAGGTCTACATCTTCTCAAAAATGATCGCGTACTAGACGGGCGTATCTTCTCGAGTTAATATCTTCAGCGGCTCCTGGGATTCTTTGATGCAGCTCTTGTAAATTTTGAATTGGTTTAGAGTACACTTTTTCTTTTTTCGGTCCCCAGTAAAAGAAATCGATGGGGTTTAAATCAGGTGAACGGGCAGACCACGAAATTGTACAACCCAGTGCGATTCACCTATCGAGGTATTCTAGATCGAGAACCTCTCGTACTGTGCGAGTATAATGCGCTAGACAGAAGTACCATAGAAAATTTACATGCCGCGGTAAATTTTCTATGGTACTTCTAATAAATTTGGCAAGTGATTCTGCAAGAAATCCAAAGAAACATCGGAATTCAAGTTCTCCGGAAACTCGGATGAACCAATAACTCTAACATTCAAAACTCAAGTCCACATGTTAACTTTAAATTGGTACTATGATCTATCTTCCCGCATCAA
The DNA here is from genome assembly GCA_963969285.1 of Odontomyia ornata. Classification (NCBI taxonomy): domain Eukaryota; kingdom Metazoa; phylum Arthropoda; class Insecta; order Diptera; family Stratiomyidae; genus Odontomyia; species Odontomyia ornata. The sequence goes on from OZ017739.1 coordinate 28,364,405, forward strand.
ATGTGAATTTCGCTCGTGCCATTCGTACAAATTGTTGAGGTTCATGTAACGATCCTTTTTAAATGTTGATTCGTCAGACCTTAAAATTACCTCTGCAACATCGTTCTACAAAGTTGCACACTATCTGGGTAATATAAAGGTGGCAGACTCTGTACTCGTCGTACATGATATAGGTGAAAATAATTTTTTTGTGAAATAGGATGAGCAGTACTTTTGGGTACAATAGTGTTCTCTGCAATTCCACGTGCTGTAAGATACTTGTGTCCTGTCTGCTCAAAACAGTCGAAATGATGTGTGAAGCCGTCTCACTTTCGCATGAAAGTAGCGTCACTATCTATCTCGCTCACACTTGCGTAGAGTTGACATGAAGTCCGGTTCAATAAAAATAAAAAAAAATGTTTCTGAGTTATAAGTAAGTGTCAATTATTTCGTTTCACACATCTTTAGACACTGATGATGACTCAAAGGAGTCGAAACGCGTCTCTGCTTTTTTTGCTTTGGCACTAGAGACCCTTTCGGGCATTCGCTTAGCGATAGTTAGAGTGTCTCATTATTTTGATCGAATGTATCGACACTCGAAAAGGTACGAGTGCTATGGTCAGCGCCACACTTTGGCCGTTGATCCGTCCATCCCGTTGCTACACATACTGATTTTAAAGCAGTACGCATCATAACTGCACGGGCTTATAGTCCATCCGAAAATTCACTTGAAACAAATTTTGTTTTCACCAACGGAATTCGAACCAGGGACCTTCGACTTACGCAGCATGTGCTCTAACCACTACAACACGCGCTTGCCTCACTCAAAAAAGCAAAGCCCAATGGCTTTCCAAGAAAAAAAGTGCCGTCTTTTATAGCCACGTGCCAAAATTGCGTAGTATATTTTTTTCACAGTACAGTTGGTTAAAGTTGGGCGATGTAATTATTTTGAATTCAGTTTTACGTGAAAATCGAACATTTTATTTAAAACTGAAGCAGTAATTTTTTTTAATTTTAAGCTGTAATTTATCAAAGGGTTGTTCATGGTTACATTAGAGAAAAGAAAATAATCATAGAAAAGTTAATATACATATGTATGTATTCACAGGACTTGAAACATCATCACAGCGTGATTTTGAAAGTACATGACCCAGATTTTCTTAATATTTTTCTGCTAACCATCACAACTTGGCCTATCAACAATTACCGACTTGATGTTGATCTCTGGAACCCCCTGCTCATATCTTTTATCCACATCGTCTTTATTTTATGTCAACGAATTAAGAGTTTTATATAAAAGAAACAAGTTGAGTAAGCAGGAAAGTGCTCCTACCAGAATGTCTTTGTAAGCACCCTAGGGCGCGAAACAAGTTTTCTACAAGCGTGAATCGATGACTTGAGTTATTTGTCCAATACTTGGATAAGAAATCGTTCAAATTTATGCAAAAGATACAGTTTTCTCATAAGCACATTGCAGCCGCCATTTTGATTCAGCTTAAATAATATTTCTGAATGCACAGCCGACTGAACATATTTAAATTGGACACTATTTCTTAAGTTTTCATGAAAAGTTGAAGAAAATAAAAGCACCTAGGTCATTAAATATGTTTCAACCAAAAACACGTGTTATGGTTGTTGTATTTCCATTCAATTGAAATAGCTATAACTTACTCAATTATGATTCGGTTTCCATGAAATTTTTCGAACATTAAGATCTTATCCCATTGTATATAATTACAAAATTTCAAGAAGTTTAAGAGTACCGTTTTGATTTTGTTGTCGAAAATATAAAGTCTACAAATCATACTATTATTAACAAAGTTGAGCGAGATTTGATTTCTGAGGTATTTGTTGCCTTTGTACTTACTAAGATCCACCTTTGTGATTATTTTCAGATTTTTTGGCTCAAAAGTGTCCAATCGCCAGGGGGAGGAGACACTATATTTTGGTAACTTTTGCCACCCCCTGGACCCCCTGATGCATAAAATGACCTTTTTCTTTCAGATTCTTACACTTCTAACCAAGACCTTTCATTTGATAACCAATTCGACTACCTTTCATTTAAAGAAAATGTTTAACGGCTACTTCATTATTAAGGTAGAGTTGATTTTGCTGCTCAATTAGATTATTCATATGGAATCAAAGTGCTGCAGGTTTCTTTTTAATTAATCGGGGATGCCTCCATGGTAAGAAAGTGCCTTCCAGTAAGCCTCTGCAGAGTTCGGGATGAATAATATTGAACATTCCTTCGAATTCTCTTGATTTTATCCGCAAATCCTTTGATTGCATTCCCTGCTTCTTGGCTACGATGATTAGGGGCATTCATTTGTTTCGTGTGATTCAATGAATTCGTTCCTTTCTTAAAATTCAAAGCGCTACTCGTTCATGGTTCTAACGTATCCAGAAAAGTCAATTTCCCGTCCTTTTTTCCTCCACCGTGAAAATAATACCATGTGTACATTATTCAATTCAACCAGAAGTCATTGCAGGTCTCGTTTCTTGAAGAAGGTGAAAACACACCTCCTTTCTTTGTTTTGAGTCCCTGCTCTAGTCGGCCCATAAACATTTCACAAAATGAGTTGATCCTCCGTCAGATTTGAAAAATTTTCCATTGAAGTCAAGTAAATCCCTGACATGTATAGCTTAAATAACTGTAAATGCTGTAACGACCCTTAGATATACCCACTGTTCCATTACTGGTATGCAAAGAAAGATGGCTTTCACAGCAAACGTAATCATCACAGCTTTCCTTGACTGAAAAACAGTTGAAGTAGTATCATCCTCACCGCGAATTTGCTGATTTTTTGTTAAAAAAACAGTAAATAAATCACTCCTACAATTTTGCGGTACTTGAAGTGAATTCAGTTGGCAATTTGAAAACTAGTTTTATACAATGTTGCGAACTCTTCTGCTAGAAATTTATGTCTCCAACTGCGGTGACTTCCGTTTCGTGGTTGTAACAACGGGGCTGATTCTAAAGGATCGCGAAATCAAATAAAGCATATACTATTTCTATCAAGAAAATTGTATTTGACTTAATTTTTTCCATTTTCTCGATACAAGGTTAAATTTTCCTTAATTGACAACAACTATGCAAGCAAAAGAATCGATACGTTCAATTAAATTTATTTCGTTTTATGCTTGAAATACATGAATCGCTTGCGGCCGCAGTATGCTAAGCCTATGTGAAGTTGAGCGAACTACATAAAATTTGTTCAATCACATTCTCAAACATTTTAGAATAAGCTAGCATTCAATACGAGTAACTAAAATGCTTTTAAAGCCTAGGTGGCACTATGCTAGCATTTAGTTGAGTAAAGTGTATTTTAGTAGCTAAAATACTCGCGACTGCCCAAAAGTCTAACTAAATGGATCGGCTCGACTAAACTACTCGACTAAGTTGTAGGTCTTCAGACACGTTTAGTTACTAAATTACTTGCTTCTCGACAAAAATATTAGCATAGTGCGAACTAGGCTTAAATGACTTGTCGAGGTTTGAAACTGCGCCAATTATGTTTCAATTTTAATGCTATAGGAAGATCGATTCAACTGTGACCTTTCACCTTTGTATGGAATGTAGAGGTCACATTTCATGTCTGAAGTGAAGCAGTGTAAGTATGGATTAAAACGATAGGGGACCCCGCGCTGTTGGTATGTGCATAAAAATGTTCATTCTATCTCTTCGCTTCTCTCGCAGATTCCCTTCCGCTGCTTATCTACATGCTAACATACTAAAAGTAATAATAAATTATGCCATTGAACCGAAATATTGTCCCATACTGAATACCGATTTTCGACCAAGGAAAGTCCAACGGTCATTAAAGCAATGCAAATTTAACTTGTATGGAAAAAACCAATAAATTGCGTTGATATTTTGAAACAGCGAACCTTAATAAATAAAGATCATTTGCATCATTTTGTATTTAAAAAGCAGGCACATTTGAATAATTGCTTGGACTTGGTGTCATTTATATTGAAATATAATTCCAGTCATTCCTGCCACTCATGTTGTTGTCTCAACTATATCGCCTAACCCCGTATTGATGGTGAATCAATTTCGTGGCGAGGTTCACAGAATACAACACCATGGCGTTGTGTTTTTGACTCAGTTGCTTTCTACTGTGTGCATCTGTTCGAATTTTTTCACCATTCATCTTGCTCGCTTCTGTGTTGAAACGTTCCCACCGAATATGATTTGTCGCATTTTATTTCCCTCCTCGTGGGTTTTCGACAGACATTGAATTCTTGGTGATAAACGGCTCTCAGCTTTTGACCCTCCTCCGAATCGTGTAGTAGAATCCTCCAGCGGATTCCCACGAAGTTCGAATAAAATTTTTTAAGAATTATAAAACCTCTTGATCTTTCTGATATATTTGAACGATTTCTCATATGTGCGAGGTGTGCATAACTCAATTCATCCACAAAAAAGGTCACAAGTCACAGTGCGAAACTTATAGAGGCACATCACTACTTTGTACGGCGTACATAACATTTTCAAAGAAAAAATAAATAAAATCAGATCATATGCCAACAGTATTATTGGGGAGTATCAAGGTGGTTTTAGAGCAGGTAGATCGACAATAAACCAATTCTTCACTGTCAAGCAGGTACTTGAAAAATTCTGGAAATTCAACATAGACCCACATCAAATTTTCGTTGGCTTTAAAAAGCATACGACAGCATTGATCGTAATGTGCTATACCAAATAATGCTTTGCTTTGGCATCCCAGCCAAATTAGTGCATCTTACCAAAATGACAATGACGTCGACGACTTCCCAAGTCTGCATCAATAACCAACTCATCGATGCCTTTGACACAAATATCGGACTAAAGCAGGAAGATGGGCTGGCCCCATTGCGTTTCAATTTGGCTCTGGAGCACGCCATAAGGAAACTACCTATCGATACATGAGGTACATTGCTATACAATTTGGATCAAAATTATTTGTTTTTTCATTATTAGACCAGAAATATAAATAGCAACGCTCGTATGCAGAGTAGATGTTGAGCCTGTTCGAGTCAATCAGATCTGAGGAAGAAATAATGTTTTCATTTATTCTTCCTCAGATCTGATAAATTGGGCGATACAGTACAGAAAAGTGGTAGCGCTTGGATAAAGAGAATTCAGTACTCATAGTGGTAATTGCAATTCGTTATCCACTATAAAGGTTTGTGTCAAATTAAAAAATCAAGAAAAGTAGAAGATTTATTAATTATTAAAAATCAAAAATTGCAGCGACACCTATTAACTAGTACAGGAATAAAAATGTATACGTCATTTTAATATTTCATCTTCTAAATATATGAGCACACACAAAAGTTTATTTCTATCTGTGAATTCATTCTTTGTTTACAAGCAATTTGAAGTTGACTTGTCAGTGAATTTTCAAACAATGGATAAACCGAATATCGCGCAGTTATAAAATTGTTTTGAAAGTTTTATCAGCAACAGAAATTCATATAATGGTTATAATGGTAAAAGTATGAAAGGAATCTTCTCCCTCATTTCCAACTGCTTCGATGAGTTTTAGCGTTTAAACGTTGTCGTACAAGCGATAAAGATGAACCACATATTGGACGTCCAAAAAGTGCAACAACACCAGAAATCATTGTACAAGTATATGATATTGTTTGTAAAAATCCAAGTACTGCTAAGTATGAAATTGCTGATACCATAGGCATCTAGGACGAACAAGTACTCTTTATTTTACACGAAGAATTACGTATGATTAAGCGGATAGATTATTAATTCACCAAAAACTGTATCGAGAACAAATTTCTAAGCGTAGTTTGGAGCATTTTAAGCAGAATGAAACCGCTTTTGTGCGTCGCTCTCTAACTTTAGATGAGATTCTGATTTACCATCATGATCCTAAACTAAAACAAGAACGTTTACATGGGCTGAAGCTGGTTGTTCAGCGTCAAAACAGGTCAAGTCTGAACGGTCAGTAAAAAAAGGTCATGGCATCAGATTTTTGGGTTTCAAAACAATTAACTCTGAGTATTATTGCAACCTTTTGAATCAGTTAAATGAAAAAGTTCGTGAAAAAATGCAATGAATGTTAGTCACACTGAAAACAGTGAAACCCCCTTTTTGTTATTAGTAACTGCGATTTTTTTATCATCACGCAATATCACTGTTATCCTCATAAAAGAGAACGTCTGTTATATATGGCAAAGTTTCTGGAGAATGTGACATACCCGTTGTGCGTTCTGAAGTAAATACAAATGGTGATTCGATTTGAGTTAGAGGTGCTAAATTGAAGCATTTTCACAGTGTTCGAATTTCTGACGATCATTAATGTGTCACATTTTACCGATCCCTGAAAAAATAACCTGAAATGCTTCATTCTATACTCTCAAATAATATGTTAGAAATCATAAGTACGTATTGAAGCAGGATACAAAACGTGCCTTAAATCATTGTTAAAAAATCCAATAGAAGTGTTTTTCCGAAATAATATAAATTTCACAAAATAATGTTGTTGTGTAAATGTTGTTTCGTGTGATTTCACCCAGTTATAAATTGAATTTGGCATACTTGAGATGTATGGAATTCCACAAAAATATGTGTAAAATTACATCAAGCAGGGTGTAAAGTTCCACTGCCTTTTGTTGTTTGATGTCGCATACTTTGTTGAGAAGACCTTGTTTTTGCCTTATTTGATTCCATATTATTTAATCATGTCCTTTCCATTATTAAACATCCCTTTTCTACCATCTGCCCATTCGGTATTGAAACTTCAGCATCAGTTTTACGTTTTTTAAGTGCCGATACTGTACTGAGCTCCAGGAACTGTTTTTTTGCCATAAGCCGGGTTTTGCAGTACCGATACAAAAAAAAACCTGTTGTTTTTTCAGCACAGATAACATATTGGAACTGGTCCTATGAGCATCAGGAATAGACACCGGGCGACCAATTGGTACTAAATAGCTTTGGGGTCCCACATTGGGTTTACTAGTTCCCCAATGATGGGAAATTAAATGCCGAGAAATGCTAATAACTGCAAACACGCCTGCAGCTCTGCTACCAAACCCCACTTACTCCTCCTTTGTGGTGCCCGCTGGTAACTTTTACTTTTTTAAAAGGCTTAGGTAAGAGGGTGAAGGCGAGTCTTCCGCGTCTGATAACGGTTGAGCGACGGGCTTCGATAGTTCATCGCTACTCGAATTTCGAAATTGGAGGACGCGGTCGATGTACCGAGACAGTTAGAGCGCTTTTTGCAGTAAGCAAAAATCGTGCTACTAAGAAGAATAGACACCGGATTATTCAATAACGGTTTTTTTTAACCATATGCAGATTTCCGAATACCGGTTCTCAAAAAATCGGTATTGACACAGATTAAAAAACGGTATCAATCCGATGTGCAGGGTTCAGAGCACGTTGGTTTGCCCATATCTGCTTCTTGCAAAGCATTTTTCAGTGGAGGAACAGGTGAATACTCTTTCTTCTGTGTTAAGCTGCTCATGAGGTTATGGTTTTTTGACGAGCATATCAAGAATGAAAATTTTCAAAATTTCGGGATCCATAATTCTCGGTCATAATAATCAGAAAGCCTTGTATCGTTTCACCGTTTAGCAAAACATTGAGTACTTTCTGCGTTAATATTATCTCGTTGTATTTCCTTTATAAAACAGCACATATTACATTTCAACAACGTACAAATTACGCAACAAATGTGCATTGTTATTCTACATTACATTCACTAACTTCCTTTATCTGCAGTATTTCACTTAATATCTCTCAATCCACCTCACGTTGAAGATTCCGTCTAATATTTGTGAATCACTTAATACCTACAATGAATGTTTATTTTCATATCACGTCACTATACGAGTACTGATCATATGTGCATGCACTCATATATGAGTATCTTAAAACTTCTGTAAATTAAGTTGAAGAAATGCATTTCCATTTACACATTGCCTTACTTGTCTACTTGAACATACTCCCATAATATTTGATAAACATTTACTCAAACGACACAAACTTTTTAAATGGTGGACAGTTGTTGGTTTTACAGCGGCAGATGCAATCTTCCTAAATTCCTAAGAAAAGCGGAAATCTAGAGATTTCTTATGCTATAAAACGACGACGACGCATCAAGTGTGTCAAAAAGCGAAAGTGTAAGTTTGTATGAACAAAGATTTTGATATAACGCAGACTTTTGTGTATTCCTTCATTCATTCGTTTTGATTCCGTTCATTCAGTTTTAAATGTACCGAATAGATAAAACTGATTTTTAATGTTATATCATTTTCATGTCTTCGCAATGTAATGAGATTGTTACGATGACAACGCGAGTGCGTTATTAATAAAATGTTTTCATTGTGGCACAACAAAAAAAAATAAAAAAATAATTTGGACTCCATTCACTTCAGAGAATAGTAAAAGATTGAAATTAAGTGCGTAGAGGATTAATATATTAGTGTAATTTCGTAGAAAAGCTTAAGACATATGAAGTAGAAAGAAAGTTAAATAGAAGGTAATTACGAAATACTAGGTTTACGGATGGTAATTAGATGGAAAGGAATTGCACTACACTGTATTTACTAACTTAGAATTTGAAACAAATCAATTTACTTTCTAATGGGCAAAACTAGTCTCGTGATTCAAATTTCCGTACATCAAGAAAAAATGTGCATAAAATTAGGCAAACATCGATTTTATACAAGTTTCCAGGCATTTTCACGCCAGCAAAAATCTACAACAGGTTGCCAAATTTGTGCAAATTTATTTTATACTAAACGCTTCTCTGAATCACCCAAATTGTTTAAAAAACCCTCTCTTTTCCTCCGTCATTAATTTATTATAAAACTCTTTTTTCTTTAAAAGCCGTCGGGCCTTGCTTAGTTGTGTGAGCAGACGCGTTTTGACTACTTTATATCAATATCAAATAAACAAAATTATTGACTATTATAAAATTTTTTATACATAATTTTTTTTATTTCCAATTCATTCAAACGATTATTTATTTGCTATAGCACGACAGTCCCTTCCGGGCCTTTGCATAGAGATAGTTAAATTATCTCATTATCTTGATCGAATGCATTGGTACTCTACACGGTGATATGATCGGTACCACGCTTTGGCCTTGTCTCCGCCCACCTAGCTGTGATACGCTCTCATTTTAAACCAGCACTGAACGCGCTTATAGTTCATCCAAAGAATCACTTGAACTGAATATCGTTGTCGCCAGCGAGACTTGAACTAGGTACCTTCGGTTTACGGGGTAAGTGTTCTAACCACTACACCACGCGGACTATCAATCGATTATTTACTTAAATGATTACCTGCTCATTAACTTGAAATCGAACCCGCTTATCACAGATCAATAGGATCAAGCGCTCAGATTGAGCTACGGGATATGTGATCCAATCCTAAACTAAATCAATTACTTAAGACGTATTCCAATGATGAATTATCGTAGATTACTAGCTTAGTATAATTTACACAAGTTTCTTAAAAATTTTGCTTAGTTTGGTCTCACTGAATTTGCCTAAAGTTACGAGTGTGCATGATTCGTCTAAAGTTATTTAAGATTTTCATCGAAAAAATGACCCAAGTGAAGTTGGATGGCTTTACTGTTGTTTTTTCTCTCAGCCTACAATGACAACATTGCTTCTGTATGCAAAGCAGGACTGAAAGGGTAAAAGCTGCCACATATATAAAGTTTTCATTGTCTAGTACCCAACAAGTCGTGTGCGGTCAAACTCATACAAACGAGAAAAGCCAGCAGTAATTACAATCTGTAACCTGAATTTTACTGAAACACATATTTAGCAATAGAAAATGAGTTTATTAAAAATGTTGGACTTACAAGCCGTAGTTCAACGTTCTTTTCTATTTAGCGCTGTGAATAAATGCTAATTTGATCGATGGTAGCAAGGCAAGACTAATTTTTCGATCTGTATGACGGTAAGTTTTAAGAGAAACCAGCCTTTTTTTAACTTAAGCAATCATCTACAATGATGAATGATGGCCTTGAGATACGAAGGCTTGGTTCTGTTCCGACAAAATAACTTGTTTTACCCATGAAGTTAGCCAATTTATTGCTCACAACATAGTTGCACGGTTATCAATTAAGCTTGTTGGTGAGTTTGTCAATGTTTCTGGGGCCTATGATTTAAGAAATCCGTTGAGCCAAGCTACGTGACGCTTAATGTATGTAGTCAGCAAGCAAGTTTTTGGTTTTTATATGATCCATCTGTTTCATTCCGGTTGCATTCACTATGTATAGATGTGCTCTTCTTCCCTTTTTAAAAAAAACTGTTTACATAGTACATATGTCATCAGAGTTTATTGTATTTGAGCTTGTAACCCGTCATGGGCTTAAACTTAGAGAAATATACTTATATGCAACATGTCAAGTACTTCTCCGAATGTATTGCTGAGTACTCCCTTGACACCCAGACACACTGTTCTCTGCAGTAGCTTAAGTGAAGGGTGTATCTTTTCCAATGGATTCTAGTCGAGAAAACAATTTTTGCGTGTATTAAAATAGCTGAATGAGCATAGAGTGATACACAACACTGGCCTTCAGATCCCATGCTCTCCAACATTATCAAAAGTTGGCATTGTGTCCTGGCATGTTTTCTGTAATTATATTTAACCTCCTGTTTTAGTTGCATAATATGCACAGATAACACAAACAGAGTCAGTTTTTCCCTTTTTGTGTGAATAGGGTCAGATTTGTTTTTGAATTGGCTAATAGTCTCTATTTTGTCACGCTATCGTTTGGTAAAATTCACATCTACCTGTGAATTTCTGCAGGCAGTGCTTAAACATTTATGACTTAATATGATGACGAAATCATTGCAGCTAGATGTGACAATACTCATAGTTGAGTTCATCACGTTCGTAGCTGCATATCCTCTACTCCCCTGCGGAGCTTCCCGTATGGACGTCCGTGCCATGAGCACGTCTACAAACTTATCAACGTCCATTTCCCCAGTGCTCCATCAGTCTCTCGGATGGAGCACTGGGAAGATGGACGTCTCCCATATGTACGCCGAGAAGGAGCGTTGTTAATCTCAAGTGCTATATACCTGGGATCACTCACCGAGTAGCTCTCTAGAACTCACCAGTTTTGTACCCGTGGTACTAGGACTCCAGTGTGAATGTTACGTTTGGAATCGTTCCAACGCAGCCCCAGCGGTAGAAAGTAAGGGTGTTGTCGTTGCTTAACACAACCAGGCCAGTTCTGACTGCCATGTCCAGGACTTGTTTTCCTGTAGCATCTTACAGAGGCATACCCCATTCAATGACTTTCACTGACAACGAAAACACACCTTTCTGCGCTCAAGACGGCATATTCCAGAAGGTCCTTGAAAGGACAGTAACGGTTCTCTTCTCATTTTGCTGCTCGCTGAGCAGCAGCAAGTTCGCAAACTACTCCAGCAGCTTATGACTGTCATGCAAGTTTATCTGTAGGACACCGATCGTTGCAGTGCTATTTTGGCTTTAGCTAGTGCTTCCTTGAAGACCTAACACTTCCCTGTCCCTAAGAAATGCTTAAGTTCGTCCACACGTCCACACTAAGGCCAGCATCCTTATATAGGATGCAATGTGTTTCGCCCGTACGTCGTTTCACTTTTTCACACTTGTAGCACAGTAGACTACTATCAAGTCCCTTGCATTCTTTTGTCGTATGGTGATGATGTTACGGGCGGATCAGAGAGACATCAACACTAGCTCACTCCGAGCGCTACCATATTGGTCGTGTTATGCGTTAAACAAGAAAATACTAAGCCGCGATCGATTAGGGTTTTGTTTAATAATTTTTAAGTGTACTTCTAGCGATAATTTAAGTACTTGTAGTCATTATTTATGCAAACTAACCCATACTGGTAGATAGTTAAACTGCCGCGAAAGTATATGCCCCTTCAGATTCAGCAGTAACCTAGCAACAACATAATTCAAAAGAAATGTCTTGAATCACTGACCAGCAACATACATATCCTGAACAAAGAGTATATCGCCACATAGCCCAATGCTACCGAGATTTCGTCTAACAAACGTACATCAGGGTTGAACATCGTTTGGATGCAGAAAGCGCACTAATTGTGCAAACGTACCGATCGACTACGATATTGTGTATGATGACTGATACAGGTATTGCATGCAGCTAAGGATAAAGAAGGCGAGCGAACATCCGAAGCTAACCGTAATTCCGTCAATGATAACGACGACGAGGAAGATGAAAAGAATGAGAAAGCAGTATGTGAAGAAGCCGCGAGAAAAAAATCACACCATCATTGTCGACAAAAGAAAATGCGAAAAGCAATATTTCTTGCAGCCCAAGTTAACTAGTAACACAATTTATAGAAAAGATTTTACCTAACACACTGAAGTAAGTTTGTAAAATATTAACGTTTACCAGATATTCGCCTACAAGCATACTTGACGTGGTGTCCTATTTCCGATAGCACTAACCAAATCACGAAAAAAAACCAGGAAATCACTAACCACCTTCGCAAAATTTTGCATTGCGAAATCATTATTTACATTCAGCCAATTCAGCCGTGATTGGGTGATCGCCACCAGAGTGTTTGAAGATGGAGTGGAAATAACGGCGAGATTGAGTGGAACCAGTCCGAAGAGGTGGCTGAACTCAAGACAAAGAACTCGGTCAAAGAGCGGTAAATTGGCCGTTAGGGATGCATCAGACTACGACTATTTAGCCGCACTTCTGTCGCAAGTTACACATGGTTAAATGGAAGCCCGCACACTGCGATTTTCGACAATTTTGTCCAGGTCGGCAGTCGCAGAAATTTGCGATTTTTCCTAAAACCAGTTTAGTAGGTAGTTTTTGTGATCCTCGCGCAGGCGCACATCATTTGGACATTTGACGCTGACGTGCACGGAAGTTTCTTGCATAGCGCACAAATGAGTTAGGCGCATGTGTTCCTGGCAAAGACATACCTTCAAATGAGTATATTAGTTCTGCGCATTCCTGAAGTTTCTTTGCAAATCTTGTCGCAGTGTGTTCGTATTTGCGTCTGAAAATCGCTGGTTACGGCAGAAAAATCGCAATGTGGCCGAACCCTTAGAGGTGAAATTATTTAAGAGCGCGACGAATAACGCGCCTCCTGTTTTTGAATTTCCAACTGGAGCGAAAATGGTGTAGCAATTGCGGATGAAACGGATGACGAGCTCTGTTTGGATTATTTGGACTTAGTTTAATAAGGTGTGGCAAGAGCGAACTAAACGGAAGGTGGTTGTCGTGATAGTGGTGGAGTAGTCGAAAAAAAAAAAACAAAAAAATCAGACGCACAAGCCTGTACGAAGGCATTGAGGAGAAAGTCGTAGAACAAGTGGCAAATCAGTATCGGTATCGTCGATGGAAGCAATGAATAAGGGGCTTATTTGTTCTTTGTAGAGCAGTGTTTTTCAAAAAATAACGTCTTCTTTTTGCTCGACTGCAATCATTTAATTTTGTTTGCTATACACAAACAAAACCCACACACTGGACGAACCGAAAGAGGCCATAAGCCAAGAAGTCCCCAACCTGTCTCCTGCAATGTTAGAAAACGTGTTCGACTGCTTCAGTGCAAGCCTGGAAGAATGCTTGTTCAAAGAAATATATCATTTAAAGGACGTTATCTTCAGATTTTAAACGAATGAAATCGGTTGATCTGATGCTATTTTCATTAATTCACGTGCACACCCTTCTGCAATAAGCAATAAAACAATTATCCCTATTAATCTTTTTATTCGTTTTACTTCTGTCAGATCTTTTTCCCGTACCCTGTATTTCATTTAGTTTTGACGATCATGAAGACCAGCTGCATACACAGGGAAATACAGATCCGTGTATACAAATCTGTGATAAAATCTGTGCTATGCTGTGGGTGTAAAACATGGGCCCGAACCCAAGCTTTTGCGAACATATTTAACTTCTCTGGAAGACGGGTCCTGAGGTGACTAATCGAAGCGAATTCAGACATGGTCCAATAGCGAATTCGACACAATCATGAACTTTATGAAATTTTTGACGACCTGAAGGTTTCGACGATAGTAAGACTGCGGAAGCTGCAACGGTTTGGCTACATGAATCGTATGGATGAACAACCGATACCCAAAAAGATAATTTTTTGAAGAACTGAAGGGCGGAGACCAGTGAGGAAATCGAGGAAACGCTGGACTAACCCGGTCGACGAAGACAGTTCATCGCTGCTCGGGTTTCAAAATCGGAGGACGCGGTTAATGTACCGAGGCAAGTAAAGCCTTTTTGCAAGAAGCGAAGGCCCGAGAGGGGCTGAAGTGCTACGACGGCGACCAAGAATGATTTGGCTCCTAGAGGGACTTAAAAAATGCAGACCTGTTTGATTATCTATGTTTACCCTTGAAGTTTGATTATCTATGTTTACCGGCGCACTAAATTAGAGGTCAGATTAGATTGAACATTTGTAAAATTTATCCACGTCGAGGTTGCAAAAATGGCTGGGATGTCAAGCATGCGAGAACTATCAATTTCGCGGAGGAGGATTCCCGGAGAGAAGGTTTTCGTGGAGAGGAACGGGCAACAAGGACTCCAGCAGGCAAGCCAATTAAGGATCGGAGAACTGATGCTAATTCCAAAGTCAGTAATCAAAGGTCATAGCTTGTTGGTTAACTCAAAGATGAACCCAACAAACTAAGGAACAGCAGATAAAGCCTCATCTATTTACGACTAATTTCAGACGTTTCCTCATGAGCATAATTCAATGTTACTGTGCGGCTCCCAGATATTGGTGGAATCCCTTGCCAAAGATCAGTTTCGCAAGTGACCTGCGCGGATGGAAAGACGAGGAGCTTTGCCAGTTGCATTGGCATACCGTACGGATTCGAATCAGTGGTGTTGGTAGTCTCAGATATGAAACCCATCGCTAGGGAGTGAAAAGCTTTTTCCCTTCGCAGATGTGCGAGCAACGGTGAAAGTGTTACTCGCCAAAGAAGCCAAATGGTAATATTGTAGAAAGTTTTAGAAAGGATCAAAAAGTACACCAGTTGTATTGTAGATATCTTGAACAAGTGTAACCTTGAATCATTTGAATGAACGGCGCATTGAGATACTCAAAATTGGAAATATATGGTTTTCAGGCTTCATTTTTTTCACAAGAGTAACAGAAGATACCCACCATACTTTCTTATTTATGGATAAAGTATGAGCAGCAGTGCACCGACTTTAATCCGGGTTGTGGATCATATCGCTCCAGGAAATCTAGGTAGCAAAATTCTGCAATATTCTTCCTGATTCTATTCTATCCAGCTGGAAGAAAGTACCCCCTAATTTTAACTAATGTATCACGCTAGGATCCCTTGACAGGGACTGTTTGGTGGTGACTATAGCTGACAATTTCTATTGAGAGTCTCGCTGCGGGCGTCCCTACAACAAACCTTTTTTTTGAAGAATTTAATTTGGGTATTTTTATTAAAATCAAAAATACGGACTTTTGTATATTATACATTTTTTTAAATTTATTTAGTATCCTCTACTTTTCAGAAAATTTACAATTACAAGGACGAGAAAAATTAATAAATCTATGCATATACTACAAAATAAAAAAAGATTTGGAATATAAGTTAGAATTAAGTTATAATGAACAAGAAGTATTACACCGGTTTACGGAAATAAAATGATTTAAGAAAGTTTTTAAGACTACATGGGAAGCAGGAAAAGCATCAAGGTGAAACTCTTTGTGTTGACGCGGTAATCTCAGCATTGGGGAGTGAAAAAATAACTCACTTCTGGCATTCCAAATATCAAAAAGATTTGTAGTTGATGTTGCTCGAACCCCGTGTATTAAGAGAACTTGGCTGACTAAACGCGAATTCAAAGAATCATGAGCAAGCCAATAAAGAAGATACTCCAGAAAGATTCGGCGGCTTTCTAATAAAGGGCTACCGAGAATGGAGAATTTGTTGTTGTTGTACTCGTAAACATCTCCACCCCTTATTTTTTCAGATTTATCGGATCACAGGTGTCCAATCGCGAGGGTGGGGGGGACACATATTTTTCGTCTATTTCCCCTCCCTGTACGCCCCCCGAAGCAAAAAGTGTCAAACTAAGACCTGCTTCTAAAAGCTCTTATCAAGACCTTTCATTTGATACCCATATCGACTAGCTTTGATGAAATTTCTTTTTTTCGGGGGTCACTCTCCTATATGGGGAGACCCCCGTTAAATACCTTATAAAATTTTTTTGTAGTCAAACTTTGAAGAGATCACCACTTTACACCTGCATACAAAATTTGATGTTTCTAGCTTAAGTAGTTTCCGAGAAAAACTGCTGTGACACACGTACGGACGGACGACAGGACGCGATTTTAGTAGTGTTTTGTAAAATTATTTTACAAAACCCTAAAAAGTTAGCGATAGTGCGGACTCCCAAACAGAAGAGCAGTACTCGAAGATGGAGCGGACAAGGCTTACATGTAGTTTAACAGCAGACGAAGGATTAGTGAAGATATAGGAATGACAAAGAACAAAGCCAGACATCCTAGAAGCTTTACAAATTGTTGCCAATATATGGCTCTTGAATTTAAACTTACGAGTCAAAAATAACAGCTAAGACTTTCAATTGATCCACAGACTGCAGCTACGAATCATCTAGACGAAATTGAAAATCGCTTGGACAAGGATGAGAGAAAACGGCGAGATTAAATAATTTAGAAACATTCAATGCTAGATGATTGTCAAGACACAATCTTGACACCGACTCTAAATCATTCTGAAGCAAAATAAAAACCTTACATGATGAAACAATATTAAAAATAGTGAACTGATCACAGGAGAAAGATCGTTAATGCATAATATAAACAGCAGTGGACCAAGAATTGAGCCTTGAGGAACGCCACAGCAAGAAATAAATGGAGAGAATATCAGACCCTGAAAAGATATACGACAGACACAATTACCAAAGGAGGAGAAGATCCACAGGAGTAAATGATTAGGAACCCCCATATACTGAAGTTTGTTAAACAAAAGCTTATGATAAACTGAAACAAAGGCTTTTGATAAGTTCAGCTAAATATACTCAATTTGAAACGTTCTTACAAGGCTTTTGCCACAAAACTACTGAATTCCAAAAGACGTATTAAAGTGGATCTACCTTTAAACCTACAGAGCATGATTTTTTATTTTTGTCTAAAAAAAATATGCAATATATGGTTCTAAATATGTCCTAGACATTCCAAAAAATTGTAATAAAAACAAAAAACCCAGTGTAAGAGGAGATATTTTTTTCTGTTTCATATGTGATATACTCGTATTATGCACTTACACTAGTATTATGCACTTACACTAGTATTAAAATTTCAAATTTTATGTAGAAAAAAAAATTAAGTTTGCCTTCTAATGGTGAAATTTATAAAAGCAATTGTTATTTTTGTTCTTACATAACTCAACACGACACTTTTCGCATTATATGTATATGTGCTTTGCCTTTACATTGAGGATACTTGCTATCAAATCCATCCCGCCTTATATCTCGAAGGGGAAGAATTGTTGCATTAGACTTTTTCTTCTTCATCTCAATCACACTATCTGCTGCAGATGGCCGTCGTCCTTTTTTCTTTTGTGGCAATGGACCATACATACAGCGAGTTTTAGCAATTTCTAATTTAAAATCTTTTAGTTATATTGGAGTTGGTTTTTTCTTCTGTTCCCCGACTCTTCTGTATAATTATCAGCAATTTATAACGGTAACATCAAGGAGATGGTAAAATAAACGTAGATACCATTTTCTTGTCCTCATTTTTATTTTGTAATTTCCAAGAAATGAATCTAACGGATTCAACCTAAAGTTATTGCTCTCTTCTTCAACATAATTCTGACAATGTGTGGGTTCCCCACAAAACTGTTGACCAGCAGGACGGTATTCCTCCCCAGGAAGGACAATAGCGTGGCTCCGGGAGATTTCCGACCAATCAGTACAACGTCCGTGATGGTTCGCCACTTACATAAGACCTTGGCTTCGCGCTTGCGTGAGGCTAACTTGGTCGATATTCGCCAGAGATCTTTGGACGATGGTTGTGCCTAGAGCATCACCGTGTTGGTTTCTTTGTCGGAGCATGCTAGCTGGAAATTGAGGGAAATTCATGTGGTTTCTCTGGATTACGCCAAAGTATTCGACACTGTAATTCACGGGGCTGTCGCGTCTGTTCTTGGAGAATTGGGATTGCCTAAAGCGTTCGTCGATTATATCTCGACTACTTATGACAGAAGTCAAACGTTGCTGGAAGTTGAGGGCTACATGTAGGAGCCGATAAGACTTAAAAGGGGAGTTCCTCTGGGCGATCCTTTGTCTTCGTTTCTCTTTTGTCTTGTTTTGGACAAAGTTTTAGCAAAGTCCGAACAAGAAATCGCATATGACTTGGACGGGACCTTAGTGAATTCGATTGTGTATGCTGATGATGCACTCCTTATCTCCTCTACTGAGGCTGGTATGAGCATATTACTCCGAATAGCAGAACTGGAAGCGAGAAACGTTGGGTTAGAAGTAAATGCGAATAAATGTATTGCCCTACCAGTGATTCCAGCGGGGAAACAGAAAACTTACAAGATAGATGAAATTTCAACTAACAAGCGGGCTACCCATCAAACAACTAGCTCCCTCGAAGGAGTGGAGGTATCTTGGTGTCGATTTTAGGCTAGTGGGTCCTAAGAAAGCAGGAAGCTCTCTCTACCAGGAGTTGAGTAACATAACAAAGCCACCTTCAAAACACCAACAGCGTTTAAACATCCTACGCAGTTTTTTAATTCCACGTTTTTATCATGGTCTTATTTAGGCAGGGGTAACTCTGGGCAACCTTAGAGCCGTAGACCGGCAAGTCCGTGAGGCTATTCGAAATTTCCTTCGACTACCACATGATGATGGTGGTATGGGAGTGCCATCGTTTAAAACGACAATTCCTCGTCTCATATACTCTCGTATGTGTGGTTTGGAAAAGTCGACTTCACCCGCTGCTAATGCTGCTTTCTCGGCTGGGTTTATTCAGAAACGGATAAACTGGGCAGTCAAAGCTAGTACCCGGCAAAATGGTGGTGTTGCGTACGTTAACGGAAACCAAACGGTGGTGGGCTGAACGCCTACAAAACTCCGTCGATTGGCGAGAGTTAAGAGAGGGCAAGACAAGTAATATCTCGAATACATGGGGTTGACCAACAGAGTTACATGATACCTGGGAGGGACTATGTCCAATATCATCATGTCAGGATCAACTGTCTAGTATAAGAACACCTCATGTTGTCCGCAGGCCATAATATGAGACCACTTGCAGAGGTGGCTGTTTGGTGACAGAAACAAAGGCGCATGTTATTCAAGCATGCCATCGCACACACGGTGGGCGTATTTTACGTCACAACGCTGTGTGCAAAATATTAGCGAACGATCTGCGTGACTGTGGTTGGAATGTGACAGCAGAGCGAAAGCTCCGAACCAACCATGGATTGAGAAGCCAGACCCCGTAGTGAGTTAGGAGGGCTCATTGCATGTTATAGATTCACAAGTGGTAAGTGGAGCAGGTTCGTTAGATGGAACAGGATGACTACCACTTTACGTGGGAGAGATAGAGTGGGTATAGGATGAACTTTGAAACAGATACTTTTACCTTTTTTGGGTAGGATGGTGTCCTAGGACACTCGTACGTACTGCCTATGAAGGTTTCTCCACATAAAAAAAAACCCTAACTCAAATTCCCAGTACATCCGAATATTTGGCAATGGAGCAACGCTCATTACCAATCATATACCAAGAATCTTTTAATTCACCCGTGCTGGTGATAAACGGTTCGATAGATCTTTCTGAGCACTAAATTTGTGCATTTTATCGACATTATGGCTAAGTAGATTGTCATAAAAAATATATAAAAAATATTGCAACGGAGTATCTAGTTTTAAAAAATTTGACTCCAAATTTATATTGGATTGTGAATGCTTCATCTTCAGAGATTTCCTTTTCCAAATTAAATCTTGTTTCTTTCTTGTGATATTTGTATTTCCCGAAACTCGTTTTCTTGTAGCCGGGAAAGTTATAGAACTTTTGCTTTAATGCGATAATCTCACTGCTCCAGAAGTACTGCGCTGAGGATCTGATGCTGTATACCTATTCGATGGCGAATCAATTTTAGAGTCACTAGGAGAGTATTCCACTCCATCCAAGTTTTCTTTTATGTTCGCAATATTAACGTCACTTTCGGCATCTGAAAAATCTAGGCTATCTTCACTCCCCGAAGGTATATTTAGCATCTTCACTCCCCGAAGGTATATTTAGCATCTTCACTCCCCGAAGGTATATTTAGCAACCGCTCAATCTTCGAGTCAGACAAATTCTTGTTGGCCATAATCCAAAATGAAATAAAAATCTCTGGAATATGAAAATATGAACTAATGTATGGTGTTCCATAACTTGCAAATTTAAGCAAATCGATATTTTGATACAAAAATGTGAATTTCTTTCTTACTTCTCTTTAATATGCACTATTTTCAAAATGAATATATTTTTTTCACTCCTGAAACACTTAGAAACCTAATCTTTTACCAACCTCCAATCGACGCGAACAATAAATTCGAACGAACTGCCGACTATTTGATTGAACTTGTTTGGCTACATGAACCGTATGGACGAAGAACGGAACTGAAGGCCAGTGGGAAAACCGAGGAAACGCTGGTCTGACTCGGTCGATGAAGAGAGTCCGTTGCTGCTCGGATTTGAAAATTCGAGGACGCGCTCAATGGACGCTATTTGCAGGAAGCGAAGGCCCGAGAGGGGCTGTAGTGCTAAGAAGAAGAAGAAGAAGTTTGACAATCGATAGCTAATGCTGGGGTTGAGTAATTGCTTGATTTGTAAAGTTTCTTCCATCACCCAATAGGTGTCGCTAGATATACTTTTTCAATAAATGTACGTGATAAAATTGATTGTACCACATATGGCACTGTATGTATTGTAGGGTAATGAAACCATGCTGCTCGGGAACTAAGTAAACCTGAACAATTCGGAACAGGCTGGCGTATATATCTCGCTCCAACAACTTCGAGAAGTAAGACAACGTAGAATGGAAGTAGCATAACCTTTTTTTGAAAACGGGAGTAATGTAAGCACTTTCCAATAATTTGAAAGGTTGCCGTTTTTAAGGCTAATATTGAATAGGAAGAATAAACGGACACAAATTGAAGAGAATAAGGACTTAACAAGCTGGTTGGGTATTCCATTTGGACAAGAACTAACCGAGCTGTCCAAGGTGAGGATCAATGATCTTAATTCTTCCGAGGTACAAGAAAATTAGAGAAAAACGGGTGACTGCTCAACAAAGAATCTTAATACATTTGTGGAAGAGTTCGAAGGGTTAAAAAGAAAAGAAAAATGCATAGAAAAGAGCTATCAGCTCGTCACAGATAACGAAGCTTTTTCACCATTTAAATGAAGTGGAGGATGTGAGAGAGTTGATATATTCTCAGAAGGTTTTTGCAACGATTCAGGTTTAAAGACCTTTCAGTGCTATAGAAATAGGAAGACCACTGCTTGCACCTTTTTTTCCAAGGAACCTGAGATTACAAATGTTAATTTGTGCAACAGACCCGATGAGCTTTTTTTTTTTAAATACATAATTTTCTTTATTAGAATGTATGCGGTACGGAGGCCTTATAATATAGTAGGGGTTCTGACAAAGTAATTTCGCCATCGTTTGAACATTACTTAAAACTATGCGTAGTTTCTTATTTCTATGTGATTATTACAATTAGCTAGAGGAAAATTTAGGCAAAAACCTCTACTGAACTTATTACTAGTTTAACATAACTTAACTATGTACTTATAACTAGCTAAAATCAGCAACTGCTGATTTTCAATTCGCCAGGGCATGAATTAGCGGATTGGGCGAGTTATTTGCTTTCGCGATTAATTTGTCACGGCGCGATGCAGCGAGCTTATAAATTGGACTAACGCCAGCAAGGCTGTGTAGCTTATCAGAAGCGAAGTAAAACGGTTTATTAAGTAGCATTTTCAGAAAACCATTTCCCCAGTGAAAAGTATAACTGCCGGCGTTCCGCAAGGCTCCTGCCTAAGCCGATCCCCATATAACATCTATACGTCTGACTTCCCTTCTTTACCAAACTGCCAAGTTGCAGCTTTCGCAGACGACATTTGCATATACAGCATAGGCGCAGATCCAACTTCCATAATTTCCAGCCTTGAAACGGCGTTAGAACTTACTTATCAATACTACCATAGATGGAAAATTAAAATTAATGTTGCAAAAACGAAGTCAATATACTTCACCAGGAAGCGTAAGCCTGCTCACCTACCCAAGCGGCCAATAAATTTTTTAGGGCAAACTATTCCCTGAAGTGAGGATCTTAATTATCTTGGAATTATATTCGACAAAAAACTAACCTTTAGAAGACATATTGAGCATATTAGCTCCAAAGCGTTTAGGGCCGTGCTTTTGCTTTACCCCCTTCTTAATCGTAATTCACGTCTCAACACCAGAAACAAAGTCCTCATCGTAAAAATGGCAATCCAACTGATCATCCTATATGGTTCACTTACCTGGACCCGATGAGTTTGATGCTTCATTTTCAGAGCACACAAAACATTAAAGTTTAACCATGGGCTATTCTTTAAGGTTTTCGAACTCATGAGAGGAGTTGTGAGCGAATTGCTTCCAGGAGAAAAACATAGAATTTTTAACAAGTAGGAGGGTCCAAACCACTAAAGTAGTGGGACCAGTCAACCGAAAAAAGAGATTGAGAGAATTGGTCAAAGTTTACCCTGTTTGGCGATCACGAGCATCAGCCGTAAGTGAAACTTTAAAATCTCAGTGCAGGATGATGAGGATAAATGAAAACATCAAAAAAAAAAAGAATCGAAGAGGAGTATACAGATAGTTTCCCCAGTGGGGAAACCGAGGAAACGCTGGTCTGACTCGGTCGACGAAGACAGCTCATCGCTGCTCGGGTTTCGAAATTGGAGGACGCGCTCAATGGACCTTGACTGTTGGAGGCGCTTGTTGCAGAAAAAGCACGCCCAAGAGGGGCTGTAGCACTACGAAGAAGAAGAAGATGTATCTTACCATCTGTCCGTCCGTCACAGCAACTTCGCCAAGGAATTACAAATCTAACATGTTATTTAAGTGCGAGACTACACACATAGAGAGGACTTTAAGCAAATATTGCTTGCCATTTGTGAAACAATTAAAAAGGTTTTAACCACAAATAAATACTAATAGAAGGTAAGCTTTGCTTCTCACTTAAATTCAATCAGAACTTACATAGATTAGATAAACAGCGGGTATGTTTTGGATTTCACGGATACTATCAAATGCTTGTTGTATTTTCATTTAGAACTAATTTTTGCATGAGATCACGCTGCCTCACATATTTGAGGGTTTCTGGGCTGGTTGAACAAATATTCGAAGCTATTCTTCTAAGCGTATCTACTCTATACTCACTTGAAGTTTTACAGGGTTTTCCAATAAGAGATGTTATTTTGATATTAAAAGAAAATGCCATTTTTTAATATAAATGATCGGATGTTTATTTCATTATAAAGAGGAAGGTATGCCGTTAATAGTGAAAAATAACATCAGGCAAATGACCACCACGACCACGCTTACAGGACCATATCCTTTTCATGAAATTTTCCATAACCAAATCGCAAAGTGGCTGCCCTATGTCCTCGATAGCCTCACGAATTTCATCTTTAAGGTCTTGAATCGACGCTGGGCTGTTGGCGTAGACCATCTCTTTCACGTGGCCCCAAAGGAAGAAGTCGCATGGTGTTAAATAACAAGATCCCGGTGGCCAATTGTGATCATCTCTTCGAGAGATAACACGGTCCGGAAACTTTTCCCGTAAAAGATCAATGTTTTCGTTGCTTGTGTGGTACGTAGCGCCGTCATGTTGAAAGTAAACGTTGTCCAGATCAATACCATCCAATTCCGGCCATAAAAAATCATTAATCATCTCTCGATAGCGCAATCCATTCACCGTAACTGTTGCTCCAGCCTCATTTTCGACAAAGTAAGGTCCAATGACTTCGCCGGACCATAAACCGCACACAGTCACACGTTGAAAATAGAGAGGCTTTTCAACAATAACTCTTGGGTTTTCCGAGCCGCAGATGCAACAATTTTGCTTGTTGACGGAGCCAGCGAGGTGGAAATGGGCCTCATCACTCAAGTTGATTTTTTATGGAACTCCAGATCATTTTCATGCATTTCAAGGACCCAATCAGCAAAGACACGACGTTGTTGATGATCGACCGGCTTGAGTTCTTGTGTTAACTGAACTTTATAAGCCTTAAGACCCAAATCTTTATGCAAAATACGGTGTAATGTCGTTTGTGGAATGCCTAATTCCAAAGAACGACGAGGAATGGACAAACCTGGATCTTCTTCAACACTTTCGGCTACAGCAGCAATATTCTCGGTTGTTCTTGAGTGACTTGCACGGGTTTTATTGTTCACATTACTCAGTTGTCCCAACAGCTCGAATTTTTCCACCAATTTCTGTATTGCGGTCCGACAAGGTGTTTCACGACGATTTCGAGTTTTACGAACCATCTCTGCCAAATTTTCGCAATTTTTATAGTGAATTTTAATAATTTCTATGCACTGTTGAAGCGTGTATCGTTCCATTTTTATTAATGGCGTAGTTTCTACTTATCAAATGTCAAAAAATAACAGCTTCAAAAGTGACATCTACCGAAATAGCGGGCTATTCAAAATAACACCTCTTATTGGAAAACCCTTAATTTACCCTTGAAACATGATTTTTTATGGGACCACTTGCTCTCGCGTATCACAAAATCCTTGGAAATTTTTTTTGAACCTTTCCCTCGGAGGTGATTTTTCTAAATCAGCCATTAAAAGTTTGGTGACAAGAAAAAGCGTGTGAGGGGGATGGTTAATTGGGGCCAGGTTGTAAATTTATAAAAACCTTGTAGTAGTAGCAACCGCATACTTATTCATTGAGCTATAGATACAAAATTAAATTTTCCAAACTCAACTCTTCATATCTTTTGCGTCTATGATTCACGCCTCAAAGCACTGAGAGACAAAGATTTACATTGATTGCACTCTACGAGCAATTTCCGTGGTAATAAAATTAAATGAAGCGAATTGAGTTTACGTTGGGATTCATATTCGCGTGATCCATAATTATAATTACCTTGAACACACTTTTAGATTTTGCCGGCTCTTTGCAATGGAAATAAATAAAAGCAACTGCATCAAATTGAAATGAAGTTTGCAAGATTTGTTGAAAGAAAGTAAAAGGTCATTTTACTAGCATTAACATTAGATTTGCAGACAAAAGGTAAAGCTTGCAAAAGATGAATCTACTTTGAAGAAAATGACTCTTAATTTTTTAATTGTTTTATTTTTTTTACAATAACTTCCGATTAATCAATTGTAGATATTTCGTCATTGAAGATATGAAGTGTTATACCAAACGTAGGTGAAATTTGAAGAAAAAAAAACTATAATAAAATATCTGTATCGAAAATCAACCACGAATTTCTCTTTTCATTTCTTTGCATTGTTTTTAACTCATCATTTTCTTCATCTTGTACACAGCAAACTTAGCCAAGACAACATGCGATCTTTGGTTACTCCTCACAGATCTAGACACGACTGCACTTTGATTATTTCCCGGAATCATCAAGTAAAATTTAATAATAATACTAAATACGGATCTTTTTCAGGTGGAATAAGTTTGCAATTTATTACTATTTATCGTGCTTAAGTACGGTCGGCGGCAATGCACGTACATTGATATTTTTTAATAATAATGGGAAGAGATAATGAAAAGAAAGTATAAATCCCGGTCATGCGTAAGTGGCAGAAGGCTCTCTTTGCAAATAAACTCTTAACGATTGTGCCGAATAATTTATGCTTAGAATGTACACACAAAGTTGTACATGCATAGATTTATGATATGCAATTTTAATGAATAGTTTTACACGAAACGTGAATGTAAATAATCGAACTGGAAAGCGTAAGATCTTTTTGATTTTTATTATTTTCCTTTTTATTTTCAACAGGAATATATTTTATGGGTGAAATTTTATGGTTTTTATGAAGAATAGCGTATATACAGTACTTTTGAATTTAAATAATAAAAAGGTTATTGCTTTTGTTGTGTTCATCACCTGCATATTGCACTTTCGTATTTTCTTTGAACGCACGTTCACTTTTCAACGAGACAACAACGACCGAACCGTCCGATTACAAAGTCGTTAGGTCGAAGTTTTGTTGAGGTGTTAAAAACAAAATTTGATAACCATGGCGTGCGTGGTTATGATTTGTAATAGAGAAAAAATAATTGTACATACTTTTAGATGGCTTGGAAAAATACCACCAGTCAGCTGATTTACAACGTGTATAGCTAATATTATTTTTAGATGAACGACGACTGGGAAATTTAAGTTTATGAAACATGAATGAATAGAAAATCGCGTGTGTCACAAAGCGAATTCCCAAGAAAAATTTGAACTCAGAATTATTTCAAAACACCGACTTTGAAGAAGCGTGGGTATATTTCTCTAATAACTTCCGATGGAAAATAAACATTCGGATAATCACATGCTTGATACATAAATTGATATAAATATTGAAGCTTCTAACAAATAAAGAACTATTTATATAAAACGTTTGTTGGTATGTTATCTATTGAGTGGGGTGTGCTTAATATATCGAGACAAAAATAAATACAAAAATTCGTTCATTTCTTAAGAATTACGAGGGAAAGCAGAATTTAATATCAACTGATGCTCTACTCAACCTATTTTGAAATCTGAAACTTTTTCAGATACATGGGATTTTCTATATAGCCGTTTATTATGTCTTGATGTATGTATATATGTCCTTGGCAGAAAGTTCTGTCTTCATCCTATAAAGTTAAGACTTTATCTTTGGCCACTTCTAAATATGCTTAGCGGTTTCATACCACGTTAAATAAATGCTTAAATTAAAAGAAAAAGGATTCCAATTTACGCATATTCTATTTAAAGTGGCCACTATTTGATCTTCTTATTACTGATATAATTGATTAAACAAATCCTTTCAAACATCCGGTAGATACAACTTTCCTGAAAATTTCCTGCAAATCATAATAAAACCGCATTGCCTGCGTAATGGAAAGTATCAGGTTATTTATCAAGTTCGTTCGAATTTTAGGATGAAACTGAAATACAATTCTTTTGTCAGCAAGAAAAATAAAACAACAGTAAATCAATTATGCATTGTCCATTATAATCGATAAGACCGCATGGTATAGTGGTCACAGTGCTCACCCCGTAAGCCAAATGTCCCTGTTTCAAATCCTCTTGGTGAAAACGATATTTGTTTCCAGTAAATCTTCAGACGGACTGTACTGCTTTTAAAGTCTTCGGACGGACTATACTACTTTAAAAATTAGAACGTATCGCAGCTGAGTGTACGAACACACGGCTAACAGTGCTACTCACCATATTACACCTTCTCGAGTGCCAATATGACCAAAATAATGAGATACTCTATCACTAAGTGAAGACCCGAAAGAGGCTGCAGTGCTAAAACACACCACATATTTATTTTCAATAGACCATTTCCATCTTTCGCCAATTTCATAATGCCATGCTTGTAAGATTCCAGAGATTTATCGACAAAAACGAATTCAAGTACTGTTTTATAGCCTCTGTAGTTGATTTTTGTTTTGGCACGACAGCCTCTTTAGGGCCTTCGCCTAGAGATAGTGAGAATATCTTATTATCTTG
The DNA here is from genome assembly GCA_963969285.1 of Odontomyia ornata. Lineage (NCBI taxonomy): Eukaryota > Metazoa > Arthropoda > Insecta > Diptera > Stratiomyidae > Odontomyia > Odontomyia ornata. The sequence goes on from OZ017739.1 coordinate 28,392,124, forward strand.
ATCGAACGTATCGGTACTTGGGAAGGTGATATGGTCAGTACCACGCTTTAGCCGTATGTCCGTCCACCCAGCTGCGATACGTTCTGATTTTTAAATCAATACGTATCATAACTGAACTGACTCATAGCTTCTGCATTAGTAACGAATTTACCGTTGAGTTGAAGATGAAAATTGAATTGTGTGACGTACAGTGAGTAAGGTGGATGAAGTAAAACTTCCCACCAAATCTGCATTCATTTGTTATGGGTCTGCAAAAATGCATGGTCATAAAAGAACATGTGTCCCATGCGATTAACTAGTTCTCGATGCTGTGATAGATACCCATTCGCACCTCATGCCTACTAAATGGACAATGTCCAGTGGCAGACTAATAGTTTATACAACTCATCGTTGTAACGTAGTCTCTACTCTATTCCTTGTTTCACTGGGCCGTGGATTTACCGAAGCATTTTGTGTTTAAATTCGAGGGTAGTCCCAAAAGTACCCGACCTGACTTATGAATACAGACAGTTAAAAAAAAAAAACAATTACTGCGATTGAAAATACCGCCTTTCAACAACTTACTGTGAAAAATTCATAACGGTACGTTTATTATTATTTTTTTACGGACCTCCAAAGTGAACGCGTTCAGTGAATTTATAAATATGTAAAAAATCGGGCATAGTTATGTGATACAATACTTTGATTCGAAAGGTCTACGTTCAACCGATATCAAAGCCGAGTTGGATTCTACTCTAGGGAAGTCTGCTCCTACGTTTACAACGGTCAAATATTGGGTAGCTGAGTTTAAGTGAGGTCGTACAAGCTGCCAAGATGAATACCGCAGTGGTGGACCAAGTGAGGTCACTACGTCAATTAACGCGTGACGACCGTCCAAATCGTATTGTTGGCTCTTTTGAATTAACAGTTCCGGCAAACTTATCATTCCTACTTAATCTAGACTTCTGGCCTCCCGTTATTTTAGTAAAACGCTTTGAACAGACTCCGCGAAAAAACTTCCGTCCATCAGGCAAGTCTCAACGGAAAGATTAAATCGCCTCGATTCGTCTCTCTCTCTTAATTTCTTCTATCAAAGCGTTCGCGGTTTGAGGACCAAGCTGAACGCAATAAATCTTGCATCTTACATTGCTAACGATGACATAATTTGTTTTTCTGAGACTTGGCTTACAAGTGATTTTACGGATGAAGAAATTCTTCCTCTTCATTCAGTCTTCAGACAAGATAGGGATCGCCTATTATCTGGGAAATCAGATGGTGGGGGTGTGCTAATAGCGGTCAACAAGAGCTTTCAGACTTCAAGTTGTTCTGATTTGACTATTTCTCCGCCTGTAGAAAGTATCGCAGCCCAAATAAACTTCTCTACCAATCTTCGGTTTTGCGTGATATGTCTGTACGTTCCCTGTAATATGCCGCTTCGCTCCTATGAGCGGCTTTTTAATGAACTTGCCTTATTCATAAATAATGCAAATCCTTCTCTCCAAATCCTTATCTGTGGTGATTTCAACATGCCGTCGGTAAGCTGGATCGCTTCTTCTATAACTTCAGTAAATGAAATTTCCATTGCTCTTTCCTCTTTCTTGTCCCTTTGCTCCCTCACCCAACTAAATCCTGTATTAAATGCTAACAATAAAATTCTCGACCTCATTTTGTCGAATAATCCTTCTTCCGTCTGTCCAATTTCTCTGGCGGTGTCGCCGTATGTTATACCGGATATTCATCATCCCCCATTAGAAACACAATTAACGCTGCATTCAATACATCTGCACCGGAAATCAAACCCTCGTCGTTTTAACTTTTTTAAAGCAAACTACGAAGGAATATCATCAATGCTTGCGAACATTGATTGGGTTTCGATTTTGGATCCAATTAATCCTGAACTTGCTGTACAATCTTTATACTCTACGCTGTTCAACATTATTGCTCAGTTCACGCCATTGACTCGTACACCAAGTCATAAGAATCCAGCTTGGTTCAATGCTGAGGTTGCACAAGTACTGCGTGTGAAAGACAAAGCCTGTAAAATCTACCTTCGTTCGAGGTCCAATATAGATCTTTTAAGACATAAACTTCTACGATCTGATGCCAAAAAAGCCATTTCTCAAGCTTTACTTGCCTATTACCAGTCCATCGATGCCTGCTTCTGCTCCAATAACCCCAAATCCTTTTGGTCATATGTTCATTCACTTAAATCTTCCACCACTCTTGCTTAATAAAACAGCATCTGATGATCAAGACATATGCGATCTCTTTGCCGAATTTTTTTCATCCAATTTCAGATCCTCCTCGCCTTGCTCCATAAATTCCTGTAGCCCAGCCGTCTCTACCGATTCGATAGAAGTGGAAGATATCATCGCCTTGATAGATGCAAGCGGATCTATGGGACCTGATGGCCTTCCCAACTTGTTCATTCAATCGCTAAGCTCTTCTCTGAGTTTTCCTCTATCCTTGATTTTTAATTTCAGTCTTTCGACTGGTGTTTTCCCAGATGCATGGAAACGTGCTAATATTTTCCCCATCCATAAATCCGGCAATCGCAATTCCGTTTCGAATTATCGGCCAATATCTCTTCTCCCATCCTTTGGCAAAATATTAGAGAGGATTGTCCAATCCAGAATTTACAATGCTTTCCATACAAATCGCTCCGTTAAGCAACATGGGTTCATAAAAGGTCGCTCAACCACTACTAATCTACTAGAGTTTTCCAATTTCATAGCTCTTGCCTTAGATTCCAGCTGCCAAGTTGACGTGATGATACCGATTTCACCAAAGCGTTCGACAGCATCGACCATCAAACTTGATTATACAAACTTGGTCAATACGGAATATCTGGTCCCCTCCTTACCTGGATTAGTTCCTTTATCCATAACCGCTCTTGCTCAATAATTTGGAACGGGTGCTCTTCTGCCCCTTTCGCTCAAACTTCTGGCGTGGCACAGGGATCTATCCTAAGCCCTCTCCTATTCAACCTTTTCATCAATGACCTTCCTAGTACTTTTAATTCAAACTGTCTTCTCTATGCAGACGATCTTAAAATCTTCAGGATCATTCGCTCGATGAATGACTGCTTGACACTCCAAAATGACATTAATGTATTGGACGAATGGTGTCGTATCAATCGCCTTGCTCTCAACGTTCCTAAATGTTTCCATATGTGCTTTTCCAATAAACTAAATACCTTAAGCTTCGACTATGAGATTCAAGGTTCAGTACTTTTTTCAGTTGACCATTTTAAGGATCTTGGTGTGACGTTTGACACACATCTTAAATTCGACCGCCACATCGGCCATATGACATCTAGAGCAGCTCGAATCGCAGGCTTTGTTCTGCGCTGTTCCCACACTTCTTTTAGCACTCAAACATGTGTCCGTCTATTTATCTCACTCGTTCGCTCTATTCTAGAATATGCATGTCAAATATGGTCTCCTCGTCACACATACCTTTCGAATGCCGTTGAATCCGAACAGAGAAAATTTACTCGCTCGCTTTTCTATAAATACAAACTATCCTACCGTCCATATAGCGAACGTCTTATCTACCTTGGCATCCCCTCTTTGGAGTTGAGGCGACAATACCTCGACCAATGTTTGCTCTTTAAGCTTACTCGAGGTTTTTTATCATCGGATATTCTAAACGCGATTTGCATACGCCCTCCATCTGGAACTAGATCTACTCATTTTTACACGATTCATTCCCCATTGGTCGGACTCGTCCGAGACCATGAATACCTTCAGCTTGGTCCTCCTTTGGAGTCGCTCGCAGTGTTCAAGTCCAAGCTGCGTAGGATTCTTAATTTCTAATTTTTATTGCGTTACCTTTTTCAATTTTGCCTAATTATCTTTCGTTCATATCTTTTGTAATAATATTTATTTTGCGTTAAATTCTAGCTTTCTTTTGTGTTAGCTTTTTGTCTATCTATTTTGTAATTGGAATGTTTTCTGTAAAATAGATCTGAAATAAAAAAAAACATGTGAAGAAAATCCACAAAATGGTATTGGATGACCGTTGCCTAAAAGTGCGCGAGATTTCAGACATGGCAGGCATTTCAAAAAGTGCTGTTCATCGCATTTTGACCGAAAATTTGGACATGAGAAAGCTGTGCGCAAATTGGGTGCCGCGTTTGCCCACAATGGAGCACAAACAGCAACGTGAGGATGTTTCCATCGAGTATTTGACAATGTTTTGCAGCAATAAAGCCGAGTTTTTGCGTCGATTCATAACCATGGACAAAACATGGGTCTATCATTTTACACCTGAGACCAAGGAGCAGTCAAATTAGTGGACTGAAAAGGGAAAACCTGCTCCAAAGAAAGCAAAGACAGTTCAGTCAGCTGACAAGGTCATGGCATCCGTTTTCTGGGATGCACGTGGAATAATATTTATTGATGATCTCGAAAAAAGAAAAACAACCAACGGCTATATTATGCAGCCTTATTGCAGCATTTGATTGATGAAATCAAGAAAAAACGGCCCCAATTCACGAAAAAGGAAGTGTTGTTTCATCACGACAACGCACCAGTCCACACGTTTGTCATTGCGATGGCTAAAATCCAGCTTGAATTGCTTCCTCACGCACCCTATTCGCCAGATCTGGCTCCCTTGGATTATTTTCTTTTTCCGAATTCGAAAAAATGGCTACACGGCAAACGATTTGCCAACAAGGAAGACGTAAAGTCTGCGGTTAATGGCTATTGGATATTCTTAAAAGTATTGAGCCTTTTTGTCATTCGAATGTTTCTTTTCTTAAAATGGATTTTATTTAAGTACATATTGTCCATTATTATCTATGATCTTTTGCCATTTTTTGAGTCGAGCCTGTGGCTTATCGGCGAAAAACTTGGTCAAGTGATTTTCACAGTCCCTTTTTGAAGTGGATTTCTGTTCATGAAGGAAGTCTGATGGTGCAATGTCTGGACTATACGGTGGATGCATCAAAACTTCCCAGTCAAGCTTTGTCAATTTTCGCCGGGTCATCAAATATGTGTCTGGTCTGGCATTGTCATGATGGTAGACGACGCCCTTTCTATTGATCAATTGTGGCCGGTTTTTTTGAATTGCTTGTTGTAATCTGGTTAATTGCTGGTAATATAGAGCCGAATTGAGTGTTTGGCCAGGTTCTAGCACCGCATGATAAACAATTCCCTTCCAATCCCACCATACACACAGCATAACCTTATTTGGTGTCGATCCTGGCTTTGAAGTCGTTTGTGGTGATTCACCTATTTTGGACCATGATCTTTTTCGAACGACATTCTCGTATCTTACCCATTTTTCATCGCCCGTAATGATTTGCTTCAAAAATGGCTCGATTTCTTTGCGTTTTATTAGAAATTCGCAAATGGAAATTCGGTCGATCAAATTTTTTTGTGTTTATTCTTGCGGCGCCCAAACGTCGAGCTTCTTTGTGTATCCAGCCTTACGCAAATGGTTCAAAACTGTTTGGTGATGGATATTCAGTTCCTTAGCAATGTCATAGCTGCTTATGTGTCGGTCTTCTTCAAGTTTTTGTAAAATTTCATCGTCTTTTTCAGTGATTGATCGACCTGAGCGAGGTGCATCTTTGACATCAAAATTTCCAGAACGAAAGCGAGCGAACCATCTCTTGGCTGTAGCTTTTGATAAAGTATCTTGACCGTAGACACCAAAATTTTTTTGACAAGCCTACGATGCATTCTCACCTTGATCGTAGTGATATTGTAAAATATAACGAATTTTTTTCAGAAATTTCACTCATTTTTAAATGAATATAACTTTTGACACGAATGACGAAATACAAAACTGTCCATATGAAAATTTTACCTTTCAAACACATATCAGTTTGACTTGATCTGATTAGTATTGCCCGATATATGACAGCGAACACCATCTAGTGACCAAAAAGGCGCTATACTTTTTAGAATATCCAATATTTTGAGAAGCTTGACGGTTCCTACTATAAAGCGGGTATCGAAGCTATTGAACATCGTTGGGAAAACTGTATCGGGCTGAAAGGAGAATATGTTGAAAAATATAAAAACCTTTTCGCAATTTTATTACTGTTTTCTTTGTCGGGTCGAGCACTTTTGGAACCGCCCTCGTGTGTCCACTGCCTTTTTGTATTCGCTCATTGGAGTCCATTTTTTACTTCCATATAACAGCACAGGTTTGACTAGCGATTTGTAAATACGGAACTTATTTTTCCTATGCACAACTTTAAAACTTAGAATAGGGTGTATTTGTGGCGTCCAATCTCTCCCTTTTCGGCGCCTCTTCTATTCTGGTTAGCTCCAAGCCACACGAAGCTATCCACACTTTCATAAATAGAGTCTCATACGGTGAGGTATTGTTCTTCCCCAGTTGAGTCAGGAATTAACTAACTCGAATTAAATTTTTGTTTGCTTCAAATTTTAGGCTCAAAAATGCTCCTTTGGCAGCTGAAATTTAACGTGCCATAAAATTGATGTATCAGCGTATACGACCAAGTGTGTGGACTTGAACATTAGTGTTCCAGAGGTTTCAGCTGATGTCTTCTTGATAACGTGTTTCAGCGCTGTATTAAAAAGCATTGGTGCAAGCCCATCCCCTTATTTTAAGCCTGATTCCATTTTGAAGCTGTCGTTTAGGTCGCCGACATTATGTGTTTAGAATCGTGACCTTGACTATGCGGACTATTTTTGCTGGGATGCCAAAATCAAACATTATTTTACTTAGTTTCTGTCGACACTGTCGTATGCTTCCTCGAAATCTACGTAGAGTTGGTGCACATCAATGTTATATTCCTAGCACTTTTCGAGCAACTGATTAACTGAGAATATTTGCTCCATTGCTGACTGTCCACTTTGAAAGGCTCCCTGATACTCTCCTAAAACACTTCCATAGTATGGCGTCAATTTTATGTCTTTGATTCCGAAGAGCACTTTATAAGACGTACGTAGTAAAGCGGCGCCTATATAACTTTCACAACAGAACTTGTTCCCTCTTTTGCGTACAGAACATGTTATACTGCTGCACATCTGATCAAATTCTGCATATTAGCAAGTGGAGAAGGTTACTTAGACGGAAACTCCTCTCTGGAGTAGTTCTGCTAGAATTTCATCCATTCCAAGAGGCATATCTTTTCTAAGGTCAAGTAGTCCTGCCTATACTTCTTTGGTTGATGGTGAAACTGGAATTTCTCACTCTGGCTCTGGAATGTTCACAGCTTCAGTTGCTGTTGGGGACGCTGTGTATAGCTTCTGGAAATGTTGCCGCTATCCGTTTTTGATTTCAACTTCGTTACCTTTGATTGATCCGTGTACAGTTTTGCAAAGACTTGTTTCTGAATTAAAGCTCTCTCTTAGTCGTGTAATCGAGGCATGCACCAATCTGACTGCATTCAGGGTCTTGTTTTCGTTTACCTGTTGGATGTTTTTGCTTATGGTTAGTCGTTTCTTTCTTCGGCACACTTTTTTTTTTACTTGCCGCCGAAGGGTCTTATATTGGTCTTCTTTGCTCCGAATTGGTCGCTTGATATATTCTTTGTAAGCCTGGTTCCTATTTTCAACCGCTTCCTTGCATTCTTCGCCGTACCCGTCGTTCCTACTTTTCTTTGGTCGATGCCCCAAGACCTCTTCGGCCGCAGATTACTGCCTTCCACATGCTTTTGATGTCGTCATTACTTTCTTCTGCTCGCGGGGATATACTAATGCGATTTTCCAGAGCTGAAATACTCGTATATGTGGATGCTACTAAACAATCGTTTAGATTGTGTACCTGATACCTTGGGATAACTGAACTTCCTTGTTTTCAGCACATGGAGATACGGCCTTGGAAATTATGCTTTATTAAGTAGTACTCCGATTTACAGACAGCGCCGCGGAACGAGCGCATTTCGAGAATGCTGGCGGCTGCCAGCTTTGAAAATCACAAAGTATGAATGAGATTTAGGCCATATTAACTTCTCGAGTGTCGATACTATGAATATAATGAGATACTCTTAACCATCACTAAGCAAAGGCCCAAAAATGCTAAACCAAAACAGAAAAATCTTTAAATGGAAAGAATTTTGACTTTTAAACAGTCAAAACTCTTTGACTCTTGACCTATTCAAAAAGTATAGTGAATTTAGCTCCTGTCATTTCTCAGAAAAATAATAAAAAAAAATTATAATAGCTGCGCCCTAGTCAAACTCAAACCTTGGCGTTGAGATTTGTTAGGAAATCTCATTTCATGACCGCAACGGTATTTAGGATGATATGGTCAGTATCACGCTCAGTCATATGATTATTACATTCCTAATTTTTCAATCAGTACACATTACACAAGAACAAACGCATAGCCATCATCGAGATTTGAACTTGAGAACTACTGCTTAAGCTGTGAGTACCCTAGCCCCTACACTACGCAGATTATTTTGTGCGGAAATACATAAGGACATTCATATAAAAAGTTATTGAAAGGAAAACAAAAACATCATATATCTTGTCTAATAACTATTTGTTTGTTTATTTTATGTTGGGACAAGATGGCTATTTCAGCCACTCTTTAGCGCTCAAATCTTGATCCATTGCATTCGAGAGCTTCATCTACCAGTTCCTACTAGTTATTTTATAGTAACGAAGTTAACCCGATAGACTCGCATCCGTAAGCATATTTTAGCTCATTGCTGTGACACAAAATATCTGCAGCATGGCATAGGCAGAGGCCCGGCATTCACATACATAGTGCGTGGTTGTCTCATTCTTTTGTAAGTAGCTTTGGCATATAGGGTCTTCAGCATTACCTATTTTTCGCAAATAAGCAAAATGAAAATAGTGCCCTGTAAACAGCTGAGCCAAATTTCTACAATATTTTCTACTTAATTCAAGTAGAAAATCTGTTAACCTCTGATTTGGCTCTTTTACTAAGGATTTACTAAGTTTACAGCAGTCACATCACTGCCACGACTCCGCCGCCTCAGTCTTCGGCCAGCAGTTTATCTTGTGAATGATATGAGAGCTGGGGTACCATGCTGTAGGACAAAGCAAAATGTGTCTGCCAATAGAGTTGAGTTCATTCGAGCAGTCATGTACCGAAAAGCAAGCAATGCCACCGAGCGATCACTGCAAACGTTGATTTGCCTCTCTTTCCATCTGTTGTCCTAGATTAATGACACCATGTCTATAATAGCAAGCACTTCTGCCTCAAACACAGAAGTCAGTATTGCTAGTAGTATCGATTTCTGGATGTCTTGATTTGAGACCAATCTTGCTCCAGTTCCCTCTTTAGTCCTAGAGCCATCCGTGTAGAAAATCATGTCGACCTCACCAAATCGCAACTCCGAATGTGACCAAACGATCCTGGCATAAAACCTTCTTTAAAAATTCGGAACAGCACTCTGTCGGTTGGCATTACTGCCTCAGGGACATATTCCGTCAACAGTTGGAAAATGCTGTTATGACCTTCAGAAGATTTTTCTCTATATCCTGTACCGCAAGCCTCAGGGCAGATTTCAATGCGTCTCTTGTTATGAACAATTCAATTTAATATGGCGTTCAAGGCATTGCCTGGTGTTGTGCTAAACGTCTCAGTAATTCCCAGACACACCATTCTTTGATGCCTGTCGAAGCAAGATGACGCTCAAGAGCGGTCTGCTTTATGCCACCAGACTACAGATGCATAGCAAATCAGTGGCCTGATAATCGGTATATACTACCATAAGGTCCGCTTGGGCATCAAGTCCCACTACTTGCCAAAAGCATTTCTGCATTACTCAAACAGTCTTTTGACTCTTGGTCTTCACAAGGGTAGGATACTTCCTAAGAAATTTTCTATCTAAGCTGACGCCAAGACATTCGACTTCTGATCGCAGCTGGGTTGTGACACCATCCAGTCTGGGTAGAATTAGACCATCAGTTTTCCTTTTCCTCGTGAAAGGAAGCACAATGGCTTTGTACGGATTCACTAAAAGCCTATTATCCTGACGACACTGCTGCAACGAGTCCAGTGCACTTTGCATATTCTTGCAAAGAGCCCTAAGATGCTTGCGTTTGGCAAGTAGGACTATGTCATCCATATATGCTTGCGAATGGAGTCCAAGTAAGAAAGTGTTGACCAATATCACGTATAGCATTTGTGAAAAGACATCACATCGAGGGCATACCTTCTCCGCCTTGGCTACAACTCATTGTCCACCCTTTGTCGAAAGCAGTCAGTGTTTGAGCATAGAGTATGGGAATGAAACAGGATTTTCGCCGTTAGCATACGAGTAGTGTCCTTCTCAATTTTCTCCACTAGGAAATGAAGAGCTATTTAATAAGATATTCCCCGCTCATTTGCATGCTGTGTAATACAGAGAGGATTCCTTCTCAGTGACGTACACCTTACGTATTAGTCTACAAGCTTTTCCAGTACCAGCGAAAACGAAGTAAGACTCTTAGGACAGGAGCTTTAAGGTTCAGAGTAGTCACTTTTTTCGGGTTTCGAAACAAACGTAACTCTATCTACCAAGATTTGTTTATGTATGCTAAAGCTAGGCTTGATATTGAGATCATTCTCAAACACAGCATCATCTTGTTGGATTTCACCGTGACCACAACAGGAACAATACACCAACGCCCGGTGAATTTATCGATGGAGTTCAGCGCATGTTGGACGGAATCCAGCCCATGTTAGATTCAATTCAATGTAAGCACTTTTTTTGCTAAGTTGTCTCCTTCCTGTTCTTCCTCCTTGCAAAGGTATGAGCAAGTCGGTTGAAGGTTCCTGATAGATGACCTGATCAAACACAAAGTGGGTCCTCATCAGAACTTCTAGTGAGTCCAGATTTGGCCCGTAAAGGTGCCATCAGGTTTTTTAATTTAGTCTTGCTTACTTTGTAACGTTTTACATCCCCCCACTTTCCTTTTATATTCGCCTTGCGAAGTCTTGTAGTTCCACCAGTCAGTCTCGGAGTTCATCTACAGTGCTGTTCTCAGTAACTTTCTACTGAATTTCCGAAGCTTTTGCAGTTCATGATTCAACCACGGAACGTTTACCCTACTTAATCTGCCAATCAGCGGACAGGATGCTTCTAAACAACTTCGGTAGGTATCCTGTCTTCTCGCTGTGACGAAAGTAGATTTGAAGCCTGTGTTCAAAATTGTCAGTCTATTAGACGTTATAAAGTCCAAAAGCTGTTCGTCTCGACGATTGCAGATGCTACTGCCTTATATATGGTGGTGTGCATTGGCGTCGCATCCCAATATAAGGTCAACCCCTTTGGACTCAGCGTAATCTACCACCTCCCTCAGCATTCTGCTGGGTGGAGGTAGAGTCGTGTCGTATGGAAGGTAGGCTGATACAACATTAATTTCGTACCAACCCATGTCTTCTTTATACGACATCTTCACCGTGACCGTGCCTTGGTCACTGAAATGTCTCTAAAGAGACGCTCTCACATTTATAGGGACTACTGAGCAATATCTCTTGTAACAAACTTGTATTCACTAACGATTTGGAAAGAATCTTAGGGGGAGTGCTCTGCTCTGAAATTTGAAAAATGTTGTATACTCTTAATGCAAAAACCAGAGAAAATTTAAAAACAAATACGCTTAGGTAGGGGCTTTCAAGTCATTCATAATTATTGCGAATTTTTCATTAATTTTGTTTCAGATGAATCATAAAGGTTGTAATTGTGTCAATCAGCACAATCCTATTTGTTTATCGCCAACTTTAGAAAATTTTTTCCTAATTCGTCATTAAATATTAAAAAATGTCTTAGAATTTTGTTTATGAAACTAAACCAAGTGCTCAATATTAATCCCTCTAGACTTGAATACCCCTCTAAATGAGATGGCATTTTTCTTGATTTTATTCAACAATTTTCAAGCTTATCTTTTAAATTCGCATTACTATTGCACTTATTTCTATTATTTTATTCTTAGATTTTAACGTTATATTATGGAATCGAAAAAATTTCTACTAAATTTAGTTTTTTTTCAAAAAATTGCAATTTCTCTTCATTTCATAGAAAATCCCATAACAGTTTCCAAGTTTGAGTCACAATTCATAATTAAATAAATACAATAGCCAACCTTTTTCTGAATATTTTTCATAGATCAGAAACTCCAATCAACTCATCCACTCGCCTGTCCCCATATATTCTGTTCCAGCCACCAGATCTGTTGAAAGCTTCTTTAATGGTGATTCATTTCCATCAAATATCGCCATGATAATTCAATGCCCATGCTTTTAGCATATAAAAGTGTCTAGTCCGTGTTTCTTCATGTGATAAAATCGCAGGAATGCCACGTCTATCAATAATCAAAACCTTTGCATCAAGACAAGAAAATCTTTAGCTTTAGCTATCGATCAAAGTAAAATTGGTTCAATTAGTATGGATGTGTGGTCCATACATTCATATCCATTGTAAAACGACTACAGGTAGGAGCAGAAAAATCTGATTAGGGATAAGTGAACCTTGCTCCATTCTTATTGGCGAATTTTAATGTCGATTTTCTTTTAACTTAGTGTGTTGTATAATATTAAACTTAGCAATTTGCTTTAGCACTATAGCTCCTTCCAAATCTTCGCTTAGAGAAAGAGTATCTCACTATCTTGATCGAATGTATCGGCACTCGAGACAGTGGTATGTTCAGTACCAGGCAGCTGCCATACGTTCTGATTATAAACCATTACGTATCAGGTTTGAACGGGCTTAAAGTCCGTCCAAAGAATCTCGCTCGAAACAAATCTTGCTGTCACCAGCGCGATTCGAACCAGGGACCTTCGGCTTACGCAGCAAGTACTCTAACCACTACACTACGCAGACTACTACTTTGGAGTTTAAGGATATCAAATATAATTGTTTTTATGAATATAGTTTCCAATTCATGTTAGAAAGCTGAATAATATATTTAAATAAATAAAATAAATAATATATTTTAATTTTTCGACAAGCTAACACTGTTCAATAATGCTGATTTAATTTTCTTTTGATATTTCAGGTATGTTACTTCCATTTGGACCTACTGAACCAATGCCATACAAGTATGTTGACCACCTCAACCATGCTAACTTATTTTAATGAGGTAAACATCCATCGATTGAATGAAATTAAAAAATGACTTTTGTTGAGGTGAAATTGGCAAGACTAAATACAATTATATTTAATATATAATATAATATATTTAATAATGGCCGCTTTCTTTTGCATATCACGAGAATCGTTGTATTTTGACATTTCATTTCTTTTTAACTTTTTGCTGCACGTTTTTTCAATTATTTCCAGCAATAATATTTAGTCTAACTAGAGATACTATAAACAATTTTGAAACAAATCCTTAAACAGTCAAACTATATTTCAAAACAAAAAATTTAAAAAATTATACGTTATGTCAGCTAATGAATTTTAGATGGCATGACTGATGAACTCACTATCAAATTTGTAATGGTAACATATCTCAACGCTAAGATAAGATCGCGACTTTTTGACATTAAATTAATGAATTCGTTTGTCAAAATTTTCAATACAACTATCATATGAACCGATGTGGATGCTTATATTTGAAATATAAACAAAAAATATCCTTTTTTCTATTGCTTGAATTTTTCTTTTTCCTAACATATTGAATTATTGCATGCACGCATAAAATTATCCTCCGCTAACAAGGCGAAACCTATCGTCCAATTTACGATTTCATTAACACCAATCCATCGGAATGCAAATGAGAAGATGACCAAGATGAACAAAATATAGCATACGTAACAAATTATTGTAAAGCACCTAAATACCTTTTTAATTAGAAACGGTAAACATTTTTTTCTTTTCCACAACTTCTTCATTTTCATCTTGATCAGCCTAGTATGAGAATATAGTATAGTTTGTGTGATATGTACCATCTAATGTTGTATCTATCAGATGTGTATCACAAACATATGTTAGATTGTAGTATGTTATAGTAGACTATAGTGTAGAAAATAATCTTGTCTTTCTATACGTCTAATTAGCGCGGAGTAACTTGTAATGTTATTGTTGAGTTGTTTGTGCTGTGCACTGAAACATAAACACATCAAACACATTAACAGTATCTTTTCTTTTCGTTTTAACTGAAAAATAGAAGATACATGTACCGTATGGTGATATTCTTGCTATTGAGTGCGGCTAATAAGCGAAAGTTTTCTCCATTTTCTCACTTGAATTTTTCGATATCATTTGTTTTTATTTTTCTCCGTGTGAATAACGTTAACTATGATAATTTATTCGCATTTTATTGCAATTACAATTTGAATTATTACCATTTGTGATTGTAAGATTGTAGTGTGTGTCGTTTAAATCTCATTAAGTACTACATTATCAACGTCTGATGTGCATGTTTGTTGATTTGGTAGGAATGATGCATGTCTTATAGATATTGCAATAATTACGAGTACTTTAGTTCAACAATAATTTGTCATTAGTTGCATTTGATGAAATTCGTTTTTTTTTCAATTCAATAAATTTAAGATACAGCGCCGAATAAAACACTCAACCCTAGAATCCTACTCTTGTCAGTTATTACTAAAAGATGTATTTCAGAGGTGAAGAACTTTAAACTTAAAACAATGAAAAAGGTTTTTAATATCCATAAAATTGGCTTTATTTAGAAGATACATTTTTCTCATTAATATTTAAAGACGATTTCGGGCATGTGGGCCTGGCGCGTATGTGGCGAAATCTTCCTATTTTCGCATACTCACCAACGAGACTCGAACCAGAGACCTTCGGCTTACGGGGTGAGTGTTCTAACCACTACACTACGCGGACTACTTGGCTATGCATTTGTTTAACCCGTATATACTATTGCCTGAGCATTCTAACCACTACACTACGTGGACTACTTGATGATGCATTTGTTTAACCCGTATATACTATTGCCTTCAACATATAAGAAGTTTGGCATAATAGATAATTAAAATTTTAATTCCATACTTAGCAGACTTCATAGTTGCTTATCAACACTGCAAAAGTCAGATGGCAAGAACAACTGTTCAAATTTTCCTATGATTCGGTCGAAACCTCGTGCATTGGAGCGCGATCATTTTCAGAGAGTCCTGACGAATTTGTGTATCATCAGACAATTGGTCAAGAACTCAATTCTGCATCGGCTCATTACAGCTCATGAAGTGTCACTTCAGTATATTTATCAAAGATTCATTTAGTATTCACAGCGTTCATGTTGAGAACGCCGGTTGACAATAAAATCCAAATAAGGATTCAAGTCACTTTCATGTTACCAGGCTCACAAATCACGGTGTATTTGATGAAGATCTCGTTATGAATTCGCCATCGTCTGTTCCTTAAAATCGATTGTATGTACTTCTTTTTTTGAATTTTGATACCCGAATAACTTTTTTTTGCAAAACAAAGAGACCTACCTTAAGTAGGATTAGCAATATTGTCAGGCCCCTATCCCAATTATGTAGAGTACAATGTTATATTGAGCAGTTCGACGCTTAATGTCCTTTTTATCTCTTCATTTGTGCCTGCTGTTTATCTTCATCTTCTTCGTAAGACTACAGCCCCTCTCGGGCTTCTGCTTCTTGAAAATAGCGCCTCCAACTATCTCGGTGAATTGATCGCGTCGGCCAATTTCGAAATCTGAACAGCGATGAACTGTCTTCGTCGACCGAGTCAGACCAACGTTTCCTCGGTTTCCCCACTGGTCTCCGGCCTTCAGTTCTCTCAACGAATACCTTTTTGGGTGTTATCTGGTGTTCGTCCATACGATTCATGTGTCCAGCCCATTGCAGCTTCCGTAGCCTTACAATCGTTGAGACCTCCGGTTCGTCAAAAATTTCATATAATTCATGATTGTATCGAATTCGCCATTGGTCCCTATCTAGCTTCGCTCACATTATTCGCCTCAAGACCCGTCGCTCAAAGGCGTTCAATATATTTGCGGATGCTTGGGTTAGGGTCAAAACTGACCATAGATACAAGCCATATGGCAGCAGTGCTTACTACCACACACATGACCATTAGTAGGCCGACTTTGCTGGCTAACTTACATGGCGTTATATGAAGAATTGTGGAGGTGCCAACAAAAATTCGAGGTTTTGTACGGTTTAGAGACGGATTTCTACAGTGTAATCTAGATGATCCGCGGAGAACACAATAGCGCTCCTAGTGAAGTGAAAATTATTTCAGTTCTTATACCCGTTTAGTTTTTATCGCCATCCAAAATGAATTTATAAGAGTTTGTTTACATCTCAACGCTGAGCTATCAGTCGAAGGTGCAAAACGTGTGCTTCATTTGCTCGTCTTGGAAAGTTTTGGAGCACAATGAGCTATACAAGGTGAATTTATAGCATGCACGGAATGTGTTCGGCACGTTTTTTATTCGGAAAATAGTATATATGACGAAATATAAGCATTTGCTAATGCCGCAGTTGGGTGACAGCTACCGGAAGCTTGTCCATAGTAGGCCGACTAATACATATGCAAATTGCTACCATATGGCTTGTATCTATCGTCAGTTTTGGTTAGGGTCCATGTTTCACACCCATAGCATAACACAGCTCTTATCACAGATTTGTATACTTGGAGCTTTGTTTTCCTGTGTATGTATGCGAGCTGTATTCTTCGGCGTATTTCGTCTATTCCATTACCCGTCTTCGTTATTTTGGCGCCGTAATACACAAATTCGCTCACATTTTCGATACTGTATTCGTCAAGTGTGATACTCTGTGTATTTGAGGTATTTTTCCTCGACTGCGTCATGAACTTTGTTTTATTTTCATTGATTTGTAGCCCTACTAGTTTTGCTTCACTGTCGAGTTTCAGGAAGAGTTCCTTGCCAGTTGCTAATGACCGTGACAATATGTTGATGTCGTCCGCATAGGCTACTACTTGGCTCGACTTGCATAGGAATGTACCTCGTGTATCGATAGGTAACTTCCTTATGAGGTACTCCAGAGCCAAATTGAATAGCCACTGGGCCAGCCCGTCTTCCTGTTTTAGTCCGATAGTTGTGTCAAAGGCATCGGTGAGTTGGTTATTGATGCTGACTTGGGAGGTCGTCGACTTCATCCTCATTTTGGTAAGACGAACTTATTCGGCTGGGATGCCGAAGCTTGCTTAAAGTTAACGAAAATTTGGTGTACGTCTATGTTGAACTCCCCACATTTCTCAAGTACCTGCTTGACTATGAACAATTGGTCTATTGGAGACCTACCTGCTCTAAACTCACCTTGATACTCCCCGATGATACTGTTGGCGTATGATCCAATTTTATGTTCTAAGATTTTAGAAAATATTTTGTACGCCATACAAAGTAGTGATATGCGTCTATAATTATCGCACTGTAGCTTGTCACCGTTTTTGTGGATAGGGAATATAATTGATTGGCTCCACCCTTTCGACATACGTTCTTGTTGCCAAATATGCTGGATAACTTTGCAAATAGCTTGATGAACACTACTGCCACCATATTTGATAAATTCTACTGGAATCTCATCGATGCCCGGCGCTTTATTATTCTTTTGGGCTTTGTTGATGAAACAAACTTCATCCAGAGTTGGTGTGGCCAATGGAAGCTCTCCGCAAACATCTATCGACTCCGATGTTCCTCAACTGTGCGGAGGATTAAGCAGGCTCTTGAAATATGATGCCCATCTTTCCTTAATCTTGGTTTCATCATCGATGATATTGCCGATGTCATCAGGAGAGTGTGGTTTTGGGCTGGTAACCACGTTTCAGGCTTTTCGCTATTTTGTATGCTTGTCTTGTGTTGTTACTCGCTAAACTTGCATCTATACTTCTCAATTGGTCGTCATAGTATTTTCTTTGCTTAATTCTAAGTATCTTATTTGCTACTTTTCTGAGATTTTCATAGTGTTCTCTCTTCGTCCTGGTTTTCCTAGTTACGTAATCTTTGTACGTCTGATTCTTTTTGTCTACCGTATTCTGGCACTCATCACCGAACCATTCATTTCCTTTGTTCCTCCTTCTTTTCTACGGTCGAGGCGTAAACATCGATCAGCCAGATTTTGAATGATTTGGGTTTTATACGGCTCGTTTATTGCTGGAAATCAATATCGCGCGATTTTAACTCGCCCTCGTACGTCCCGACAAAGGAGGTGTCAGTAGGATTTAGTAAAAGAGCTGTAGATGTATAGGGCTTTCCATTCACTACTTAACAAATTGATTGTGATGCGTGCTGTATTCCTAGTGGCACCGTCTTGTTGAAACCACATATCGTTGATGTCAAATTCATCCAATTCTGGCCACAAATAATCTTCCAACATAACACGATAGCGCTCCCCACTGACGATAACACAATGATCGTTTTCATCAACGAAATTATACGGCTTAATCATACCTTCGGGATGAAAACCGCACCAAACAGTAATGTTTTGCGAATGCTACGGTGTCTGACGAAGCACATGTGGGTTTATTGCTGACCAATAATGCATATGTTGCTTATTAACAAAGCCATTGAGCCAGAAATGAGCTTTATCGCTAAAGAAGATTTTTTAATGAAACCGGTAGTAATTTTTAATTATCCCCAAACGTTGCTGGTTCGTGAGCTTTGCCATGATGAAAATGTTTATTTTAACTAATGTTTTGGCATTGACAGTTCATTAAAAAAGTTTAAGGGTGCACTCACATAAAGATACAAAATTGTTATGTTCTGAACAGAAAACCCTATATTTACAGTTATTAATATAGCGTTTCTCGGCATTTAATGTCCCATTATTTGGGAACAAGTAAAACCAATATGCGACTCCGAGAACATTTCCGAACATTTAATCATTGGGTTTAAGATGAGGATTAATGGAAACTGTGGGTTGGGGTAACAAGGGGCTCCCTTTTCCTTTTCAAATCGGCTTGGGACCGTCTACGGTGAACGTGTATGTACGTATTTATCGATGTTTTTATTTATATGTATTGTCGCGTGTCATAGTTGAAAACGCACCGTCTGTTAAATTAAGTTAAAAGTTCATTTACTAGGAATGCACAATCATTAATTACACAGTTTCTTTTTTTTCAAAAAATTAAAATGTTATAATTTATCACTTGTCTGTCAATTTATATTACCACTGTCTGTATCACGAAAATCACTTCACTATCAATCAATATCGTCTTTACTTTGCGCTTCACTCTATCGCAGTTTTACTATCGTGGTTTTACTATTCCCTCCCCATTCATTCAGCTAGGCTTTATATAGGGTCTCTAGTCATTCAATCCACTTCTCGTATATTGGCGAATGTTCTGGCGTGAACTACCTGGAATATTCGAGCAATTCTGAATACCCCACAGTGACGTCACTTACAAATATTGATCATGCTTGGTCGATTTTTGCGCTTTCGAGTACACTCGTTTATTGATCATGTTGTTATTGATAGTTGCAACAACAATTGCGACAGTAGCACGCAGAATTGTTTGGACATGTAACACTGCCCCCACCTCAGTTCTTTTTGCACCGAAAAGATCTGTCGCCAGGGGTAGTTAAGTCTCCCTGGATGTAATATGGGGCAAGACGGTCGAGGTGCACGATTTTCATTTTTTCTCTCGGCTTGCGGTGCTACTGTATGCGATACACGACATCATTGATTCGCTTTTTAACTCGATATGGTCCTTCCCAATTATGCTGCAACTTGGGAAACCCACCCTTCCGCCGTTGTGGGTTGTATAGCCACACCAAGTCATCTTGCTGGAAGCCAGTAAAATTTGCCTTTAGATCATACCTGGTCTTCATGCGGTCAGCAGCCGATTCGAGGTGTTTTCGCACTAATCGATGTGTCTGGTTCAATCGTTGCCTTAGCTCACTTGCGTACTCTGAGATGGTTTGGGGTTTCTCAGGGGTGTTCCGAACTTTATATCAGCCGGCAGACGAATAGCCTCACCAAAAATGACTTTGGCTGGGGCTTGGCCCGTCGATGCATGTTCGGCAGCTCTATACGCCATCAAGAATAATGGGATGTGCCGGTCCCAGTCCCTTTGGTTCTCGTCAAGCATCTTGGCCAGGTGTTTATTGAGCGTGCTGTTGAAACGTTCGACCATTCCATCGGATTGGAGATACTACGGTTTTGTCCTCGTTTTCGGTATTCCTAGCAGCTCGCAGATTCCACCAAAAACTAGTGACTCAAAGTTTCAGCCATAATCCGAATGTAGTTCACAAGGTACGTCGTACCTACTGGCCCAACTTAACACTAGCTGTTCGGCTACAGTCGTTGCTTCCTGGTTAGGAATGGGGTAGACCTCGGGCGACTTGCTGAAATAATCAGCCACAACCAGCGTGTGTCGATTTCTCCATTCGGATTCAGGAAAGGGTCCTGCGATGTCAACAACAATCCTTTCAAATTGTACCCCCACGTTATAGGTTTGCACATGCCCCCTCAGTCGTCGCTTTGGACCTTTGACGGAAGCGCGAATCGTGCATCTACGACACCTACGTCTACGTCTTCTCGAGCGTGGAGCCAGTCAAACATTCCCGCAATTTCGCTAAGGCCTTGTTAACACCAAGGTGGCCTCCCGAGGATCCTTCATGCATTTCCTTAACCACATCGTGGATTCAGCTTTTAGAAAGTATAGTTTGCATCCTATAGGAGCTGCCATCCGCCGTTTCCCATTTCCGCTGGAGTACTCCACCCTCCACCTGAAAGGAGTTCCATTGTGCCAAATAACTTTTCAGGGTGGTGCCATGCATCGAAACGTCCTTCCATTCAGGTCGCCCAGTTTTCTCCTTCCATACGAGCAATGGTCCGATGTCTTCATCGGCTAGCTGGGCGTTTCGAATCTCCTCGGATGACCAACTTTCATCGAATTCGGCCGTTATCACTCGCAGATCAGCGGGCGGCTGCTTTACTCAATCCGTCGGCAATGCTTGCAGTTAGCTGGAATTAGACGACGAAATAGGGCGTCAGCATTTCCATGAACTCCACCCTTCCGATGAAAAATTTCGTAGTTGTATGACTGCATAATTTCGATCCATCTCGCAATTTGCCCCTCGGGGTTTTTGAAGTTAAGTGGCCATCTCAGCGATGCATAGTCTGTTCGAAGAACAAATTTCTGGCCATATAGGTACTTGTGGAACTGCTTGGTGCCTCTATTATAGCCAATAGCTCCTACCTAGTCACGCAGTAGTTCCTCTCACTTTTTCAGAGAACTCGACTGGAATAAGAGAGGACTCTTTCCTCGCCATCGATCTGCTGGGAGAGTACAGCTCCCATCCCGCCGTTGCTCGCATCGGTGTCAACTACAAATATTTCTCCGGGGTTTGGATGTGCCAGCACAGGTGATTCACACAGCTTATCCTTCAAGGTCACAAAGGCTGCCTGACATTTTTCATTCCAGACATACGGACGATTTTTCTCGGTTAGCTGATGGAGACACTTAGCTATTTTGGCAAAGTCTTTGACGAATCTTTGAAAACTTCGTAGTTGGCGCTTCTTGTTTGGTGTTGGCCAGCTTTTTACGGCTTCAATTTTATCAGGGTCTGTTTCGACCCCTTCTACTGACACCACGTGTCTCAGGTATTTTACTTCAGCTGCGAAAAAGGTAAACTTGTCGGGACTAAGTTTCAGATTCGCCAGTCGCAATCGGGTGAATACCTCTTCTAAGTTCCGAACGTTCTCCCGATAACAATGATGTCATCTAGATACACCAAGCACGTCTTCCAGGTTAAGCCATGTAGCACGTATTCCATCAGGCGTTCGAAGGTGGCTGGAGCATTGCAAAGCCAAAATGGCATCATCACAAACTGCCACAATCCTGTCCCAACTGAAAATGCGGTCTTCTCTCGATCCTCCTTGTCGATTTCTACCTGCCAGTAGCCACTCTTGAGATCGAGTGTAGAAAACAATTTTGCGTCGGCTAAAATGTCCATGATCTCGTCGATGCATGGAAGCGGATAACTATCTTTCTTAGTGACGCCGTTAAGCTGCCTATAGTCGACACAAAAACGAGTGCTACAATCCTTTTTCTTTACTAGAACTACTGGCGCGGCCCATGGACTTACAGAAAGTTCGACAATTCCTTGTTTTTCCATGTCTGAGATCATTGCGCTCACTTCTTCTTGTTTGTCAGTAGGAAGACGTCTCGGTGCAGTGGAATCGGCTTCGCTCCCTGTGTATCTATGACGTGAGCTACTATCCTCGTTCGGCCTTGGTCATCTGTCAGTGTACTTGGTGACTAGATTAGAGGCTCGCTTGAATAGCTTCGCTTGCAATTCGACCTGCTTCGATATTGCAGATGTGAATTCCCTGGCTTTGACTGTGTCTTGCCTCCTTTTCCAATGATGGTCGTGAGTGGCTTCCAAAGAGGTGATGGTGGAAACAGGCTGGCAGCTGCCGATGACTTCTTCCGCTTTGATGCTTGTGGTCGAGTCTGCAGTGTTAAGGACTCTAACCGGCACGTATCCGTTCCTTTTAGATCTTACAAGACTTGTCCTACAATCAAACTGCGCAATGCCGATGTCTTCATTGGCTCTATAAATAAGATTGCTGGTCTCCAGCATCACCATCAAGCTTGGCCCATACAATGCGCTCAGAAGAATTCGGTACATCAGTGTCGGCACATACTACCACATTCATCTTGGGAATTCGGACGCTGGAATCCTCCATCGATACTGCGACATTCCGCCATTTTAATACGCGTTTGCCCGAATCCAACGTGACTCCATGTGGTCGCAGAAAATCGATTCAGAGAATGCAGTCATCCATAATGTTCGCGACCAGAAAATTATGTCGGAATTCAAGGTCTCCCAACTGTATCTAGAGCTTGATCTCTTCATGGACAGATGCAGTTTCTCCCGTAGTTTTCCGTAGTGAGAAAATTCTGCCTTTGTGAAATAGTTGCTGCCTCACTATGGCTGGTCCGATAATCGATCAGGTTGCACCAGTGTCGATTGTTATGGCGCAGTGTTCGCCGTCAACTTGGTATAAGTCCGCTTCTCCACGATGTAGTCTTGACACGGCGATGGTGGTGCTGGGGACGTCTATCCTCCCAGCTAACCTGTGCCCCATGAAGTTGGCTCTTACAAGTTTCTCAATCCCTCAGCTTGGAGAAGTTCCATTCTGGGCTCCTGACTCGGTCTAGATCTCCTCCCAGCTGCACACCCTAGACAATAGCTCAGTTTTCGTTGCTTCTTGCAGTCTCTTTGCAGGTGCCCCATCTCAACGCAATTCCATCATCTAGGGGCACCAGTTACCTCCGGCTGTCGCTCAATTTCCACGCGCTCACACCTGCACTCGTCTGGCACTACCTCGCAAACCCGAGCAGTGGTACGAGTCGCATTTTTTGCTGCCTCAAAGTTCAGTCTATAAGCCACGGTTTGTTGCAATTCCTGGTTCTTTAATGCGCTGATGAATTCTTCTGTTGCTTCGTCATCTCGATGTTCTGGGACGTAAGCTGGGTAAGCCAAAAGAGCAGTCGCTCAATGTCTTGGGCTAGCTGCTGTAGGGTTTCGCCAGCCTTCTGCATTCGATACCTTAGCTGTGACCGATAAATCTGCTTCAGATGATCGTTTGCATAACGCATGTCAAGCGTATTCATTATTGCAGCAGAGTTTGAGTGAGACTCAAAGGATAGTCTGCAAAAGATTGGCAGCTGGGCCTCTTAGAGCAAGAATTCATACAGTTGCTCCATCCTGCTCATTCCAGTGATTTATCCTAGCGGCAGCTTCGAACTGTGTTTTGTAGATACTCCAGACCGTTTCCTCGTCGAATATTGGTGCATTCACATTTCTGGATGTGATTTATGCTGCGATTATAAGCGGGGCTGGTGAGGTGGTTGCTACTGCCTTCTTTGCTGCAAATTTTTTTTTTTCCTCGATCTGGCTGACCTTCTCCTCGATCTGGTAAACCTTTTTCTCGATGCATTTAATTTGGTTGGTCAGACTACCGAGCTCCGCTTTTATTTCGGTTGACTGTTTTTGCAAGTCTAACTTCAAGTCAGTTTACTGTTTTTGCAAATCTGCCTTGATTTCGATTGCCTGTTGGTCTAGCTTAGTTGATTGCTCATTTAACTTCGCTGATTGTTCATTTAGCTTCGCAGTTAAACTGGATGACAGTTGCCGCTGCTTATGCTGCATCAGCATCAACAATTACATCACTGCATTTTCTGGTTCCTTTGATCTTGGTGTTTCTGCTTCTCCACCTTCTACGCCTTTTTCCGTATCTGAGAGTCACCCAAATTTAGATACACGCCTTCCGATTCAATCGCGTCACGCAAGCGTGCAATCAGTGTAGCCTTTGTACCTTACGTAGCCAGAGTACGCTGTTCCAACTGTTACTTAAGCTTCGACAATGTCAATTCCTTAATTTTTCAAAATATAAGCTTCGTGGCATTCTTTTTATTTTGGCCTTTTTCCACTAGTTTCCACGTTGCATTTCACGATTGTGCACTTTAAAAATGTTTAAAAGTTTGCACGTTCAAAATTTGCTAGCCCACACCTGACACCACTGTCGCGTGTTGCGGTTTGCGGCCGATAAGTTTAATGTCCCAGGAAAGTGAAAACGCACTGTCTTTTAAATTAAGTTAAAAGAGTTTATTTACTCAGTTTTCTCAATAATTAATTTCATTATTTTACGAATCGCACTTTAATTCACTTTCTACCATTACTATCAATTTATGTTTCAACTGTCTTCAAATATATGACGAAAAACTTTCACTGCACTATCAATGAATATCGCCTTCAATTCGCGCTCTATTCTTATCGTAGTTTTACTATATCTCCCATTCATTCACCTCGGCTTTATATAGGGTATTGTAATGTTTTTAAATGTCTACGTCCGAACGAGGAACCGACCTCTCATCGGTTCTAGACGTTAAGTCTGAGTAGTGCCAACGGATGGTACCAACCGGTCAACCAATCCGTGCACCGTAACCCATTCACGCGGTGGCTGCTTGTCGGCCAGCTAGATCGGAGAGGATTTCGGTCGCGGGTCTCCGAATGGGCTACGCTCATTTACAATATTCAGCCACCAATACATGCCCGTTTTCAAACGCGTCACAAAACAAAACCATACGGAGAGGAAACCTACTTTACGTTACTCCTATTTCTTCATTTACTCAGTCAAGGACAAAAATCTAATTTTTATGTCGCGTTCCCGAATTTCCGACGCGGTACCGAAAAATAGGCTACGCTAACTCACCCCGACGAACGCTACGCTAATAAAACGGCAAAACAACAAAGGTACCGCGTACCGCGCGCGACGCGAAACCGACCTCAGCGGATTTTCTCAAACCCTACCCTCGCGACGGCATACCTACCCTGCACCTCATTTCCCGCTGAAAAGAAGAACCACTGGAAAGGAAAGTCGTGTTGTTATTTAGCAGTTCATGTTGTTATATATTTGTTTCAAAAAAAATCGTTTTCCTTCTACAAATGTTTTAAATATCATAAAATTAATGTTCGGCAATTTTTCACATTTATAACTGTGTATGCTTCCAGACTTGTACTATCGAAAGTATGAAGTTAGTCGTTTCCAATCAATTAATTTTCATTCGTTTCGAAATAAACATTTTTTTTTCCAATTTCAAATTATACTATTGCTGTTTTGTCATATAGCATTCCGCAATTTTGATAATCAAATTTTTAACACAAAAATATATGTACTCGTATATAAGCGCGATCACGAAGAATTTCCCTATTAATACTATTCATTTCAATTATCTACTAATGCAAATTAAATATTGGTTTGCTTCTTTCATTGACTGATTTTGTCGTGTGTGTTTGTAACGTATAACTAACGCTAAACAAGTCTCTAATTTCCTTACATACTAACTAAAGATTCCTTCGATACAATATAAATTTCTAACTAAGGTATTCTACTAAAAGTAATTGTATCTCTTTTTTTCTACAGTTTGATAATCAGTTTGTATTAAATTGCATTTTTTTTAGCACTCATCTACATCAACTATAAAAACAAATTAATAAAATCGTGTGCCAGTCTACATGAGTTTCGTCTGAAAGCAACCAAAATAAGGAAGATTCAAACACAAAAAGTGTTTCTGATAAATGTCATTTCTCGTATGAATTGGAAGTAAATGTTCTACATTTTAATGTCTTTAATTTATAGTTATGCCTAAAATCAACGAAAGCACGATTTTCTGTCGTTTTTCGATTATCTAGATAGCATTCTGTCATATAAAATTAATTAACCTCTATAATCTAATGTTTCAAATGAAATTGGTATGCATTTATTCATATGATTAAGAACTAACCGGTGAAATTTTTAATAAACATTTCATATTTGGAATAATTACATGCTTTCTTTCGAGTAAATAAAAATGGTTTCTTATTTTATGTATAGTTATGTTTAAACAATAAATTAATATTTTGCTTGTAGTAAGAGTTTAAATGTGTCGATGTGCGACATCAACAGGCGATAGCGTAAATACACGCCTAAACTTACGATGCTAAAACTATTCCTGTAAGCAAATATAATCTCCTTTATTTCGTTTTTTGATTTTTCTTATCCGACAGTTGAAATTGTTCTTTTTCTAAGGGCATTCATTCGGAATTTTTGCGCATTTTTATTTTCACAGGCCATTCATCTGCGAATCGTTTCACATTTGTTTATGAGAGCGTATTTAGGAAGCCATTTAGCCAGCTGCTCTTCGAAAAATTGTTCTAGATAACGGGCATGCGCATATGTTTTGGAATCCTCCGGATAATATAAGTATACAGTTTTGGACAACAATCGAACGTCAGCTACAAATGTGGCAAAGTCTTTGTAGTGATTCGGACTTGATGGATCCAAACGAGTTCGGATAACATCTAGCAACATAGGGTGACAAATTATTTCATAATATGCAGTGTGTGTTGCAGGTTCTGGCTCTCTAAATGGTAAACTTTGTTCGTATTGGCAATATGATTCTAAATGTATCCTCTGTATTATCTTTAATTCATTTGCGCCAAGTTCTCCTGCATCATGTCTTTCACATTCAGCTGAACTTGCCAGTTCCGCTAAATTAACACATAACAAACCTTGCCACGTTTCACTTTCATCTGGTAAGGAACTTATAGCTGGTATGTGACAATTTTGGTGAAATACTTTTGGATATTTATCGCAACACATCAATTCACCACCATCCAAACATCATTCGGATCGTCTTTCTGGTCAGCTTTCTCTTCAGCAACATTCGCAATATCTGCTGAACTATGGACTTATGGCGATGTCGTCTTACTCCTACCTTCCGGAAGAACTTGTACTCCGTTCGAATCTAATTTCGCTATTGCTGCCATCAAATCATTTATTGAATCGTCTCGAACTTTATCAATTGGTTCCGTAAAATCTGATCCGATGCTTGATCCAACGATCGTACTGACAACGAAAGATTATCCAAAATTTCAATATCTGAATCCGAGTCCCATTCATCTAGGTCGATATTGTCCTGACCTTGACCGTATGCTTCTATATATTTGGAAAAGCCTTTTGGCAGCAACACTTTCGCTTTCTCGATTCCTTTCCTTTGTGCATTCCTTTCGCGCTTGAAATCCTCGAAATCCCCGGTACAGATGCTTGCTGGCACCGCTTTGGCTGCATATACCGTATTAGAAGCGGCGCTCGGTGTTCTGTCTGGATTAGCCTGCCCACGAATATTCTCAATCACCTTCAAGTTGTACACTGGGTTCGGGAAAATAAATGAGAAGTGTATTATAGTGTATGATGACGTCTGTATACTCATTCGAGTTGCCAATACTCACCATCATTTGGTTGAGTTGAATTTGACCAAACTGTCGGCACACTCCGGGACTTCCTCATGGGTGGCGGCCACTACCTCCACACTTCACTCCCATGTGGCTGTCAAATCCTGTTGACATCCCACGACAAAATTGACGTGGGATGTGCGCTCGTCGCAACCAACGTGAAATGACAAGCCACCTAGCAGCAAAGTGTGTTAGTAGTGGTCACCAGCGGCGTCGCATGATTCATTACAGTATCTAGTCATTTAATCCATTTCTCGTATATAAGCGTATGTTCAAACGCAGTGACGTCACTTGTTTACTTTCAGATATTGATCAAGAATCTACTTGGTCCATTCTTGTGCTTTCGAGTACACGCTTTTGACGTCATTTGTTTACTTTTCTTGGTTGCTTCTTTTCAATCAATGATGATCATGATGTTATTAACAGTTGCGACAGTAGTTCGCAGAATTGTGTGGACATGTAACTATATATATATATATATATATATATATATATATATATATATATATATATATATATAAATGAATAAATACATCGATAAATATGTACATAAATAAATATCTGGAAAAAATAAATAAATACATTTAAATACGTAAATAAATATACTTAGTCGGGCCATAAGTTCTGTCACATGTATATGGGCAATTTTTGTATAAATGAAAAAGAGTTTTTGACAAAGGAAAATATATTTTATTTTGGCATACTAATGGAAGTAAAATAAGCAACAAATTATTCAAAGTGGCCGCCTTCAGCCTTTACATAGCTCTTTAATCTGTTGGGCCAGTCATCGATAGCAGTACGCACTGTTTCTAGCGGAACATTAGCTACTGCTTCTGTCAAAGATCGCTTAAGGCGCAGCCCCCAGTGAAACTGAAAATTTGGGTAAACTTTACAGCCATTCAGATCAGAAACGTTAAGAATATTTGCAAAAATTTTTTAGCAAGAAGTCGGAATGAACCTTTGGCTATCGAATCAACTCATTACATTTTGCAAAAAGTTTGTTGCAAAAGTTATTAAATTCAAACAAAGTAGCATGTTTTCGTTAAAAAATGTAGTAGATCTAGGAAACTACTTAACGTACCGAGTTGATTTAAGCTATCGTTGTTAGATCTAAATTATTTGCAGTGAATTAACTCATCAAAAATTTAAAAAAGTTTTTTGCAAAAAATTTTCTAGAACAAAATGTGTAATTTGCACACACTGAACAAATATCATGCATGCACATTGATTTGTATCAAATTTCCACATTTTGTTCTAGGAAATTTTTTGCAAAAAACTTTTTTAAATTTTTGATGAGTTAATTCACTGAAAATAATTTACGTCTAACAACCATAGCTTAAATCAACTCAGTACGTTAAGTAGTTTCTGAGATCTACTACATTTTTTAACGAAAACATGCTATTTCGTTTGAATTTAATAACTTTTGCAACAAACTTTTTGCAAAATGTAATGAGTTGATTCGAAAGCCAAAGGTTCATTCTGACTTCTTGCTAAACATTTTTTGCAAATATTCGTAACGTTTCTGAGGTGAATAGCTGTAAAGTTTACTCAAATTTGCAGTTTCACTGGGGGCTGCGCCTTAAGGCTCTCGATTTTTGGGTGGCGTCTCGTGCACACCATGGACTCTAACTCCGCCCACAGTTTGTAGTCCAGGGGATTCAAATCTGGGCTCCCAGAAGGCTATTCCGTAGCCCTTATAAACTCTGGAATATTGGTTTCCAACCACGCTTATGTGGTTCGAGCTTTGTGGGCTGGCGCAGAATCTTGCTGGAAAACCCAATGTCGGTTGTTGAATAGCGTAGAGTTCAGCGGCTTCTCACATCCCTCCAGGATGTCCGTTTGATAATTTTTCGCTGCAGTTTTTACGCCTTTTTCGCAAAAATGAAGCTCGGTGACCCCTCCGTAGCTGACACCCCACCATACCATGACTAATGCTGGATGATGTCCTCGCTGTACCCTAGTGGCAACTTCTCGGGCTTCTCTGGAGCTGTGGGCATACACCTTATCATTTTGGCGGTTGAAATGTTCCTCCACCGTAAAAATTTTTTTCATCGGTAAATAAAATTTCTCGATGTTTGTTGTTGCCGTACCGCCGAAGGAGCTCTTTCGATCTGGTGCTCCTAATTTGCTTCAACTGCTCAGTCAAAAAATGTCCCGTTGATCGTCGAAAGGCACTCATCCCGAGGTCCGATTTTATGATGCGAGACATACTTCGGGTGGAGATGTTCATCTCTCGAGCCATGGTTCGTTGTTTACGAAGCGGATTTCGACGAATTCGACTCTCGACCGCTTGATGGCAGCAGAAGAACGTACATCACACGGACGTCCAGAACGAGGTCGATCTTCAATAGTCTGGATCTCGTTATAACTCTGGATCGCACGATACACAAATCTTTGCGTTATTTTTAACGGGCACAACAACTTGAAAATTTCACTCGCGGATTTTCTTCACTTATGTAGTGCAATCACTGCAATTCGGTTTTCATTTACACCCCATTCCATCTTCACACGTTAACGAACAAACTTTAAATGACCATCAACTGTCAACAACATTATGACATTTATAAAACTGGCCGATATTGAAATGTCACTCATAAAATAAAGGTGTTGCCAATGTGAGAAATTATGTGACAGAACTTATGGCAGGACTATGTATAAATAAATGAACAAAATGCAGCTAATGGTTAAGTGTTTGTCTCGGGTGGCCCAAATCGCACCGCATTTCCCTCAAACATTATGAGTACGTTTATGCTAAAAAATGCCAAATTTTCTAATTGGACGGTAAAATTTGGCAAAGCGTACTAGAACAGCCCTATTACAAAAAATTTAATATTAGTAGCCTCCGTAGTACAAGTTAGTAAAGCCATGTATTGCAACCCGCCCGCTAATAAAATAGTCGACATCTCATGAAAGTAAGCAACTCCGATAACTGATCATATTCTTCACTTATTTTCTTCTTTTGGCAAGAGTTACAGAGAGAAAGTTCCATGATTAATGCTTCCCTGCACTTTTTCAAAAGAAAAAATCAAAACAGAAATAACTAGACCGATCAAAGTTTAACATATTCCAGGTGTGCGCTCAAATTTTATTGTAAGGCAAAATTGTATTAATAAAGTTTGCATATGATTGCAATATTTAAATGCAGACTCTGATTTGCTTATCAATGAGCATAACGATACACAACTATATATTTTCTTGCTATTTATATTTTATTCAAATTGGCTTTCTTATTTCCCATCTATCGTCAAAATTTAATTTCAGTCATAATGAATAGTTTAATCATAATTTCAAGAATCTTATGAAATTTTAAGAATAGATTAGATATGCCACCTCTGTATGAAAACAATGTTTTTTTGCAGAAATTTGCTTCTTTTGTTCCAGGAAAAATGTCAATAGCTACACCTTAAACATTTGAAATGTTAATCGGAATAAAATATACCCATTTGTCCATTATTAATTTAATTTGTAAATGTTTCAGCGATTGTTCGAATTATTAAAATGGTTTTGAAATTCTCGTTTAAAATTAAAGATAGTTCTGGCATTTCGAAAAATTTCTCCAACGGAAAAACTACATTTCGAAAAAAAAACTTTCATTTTTGCATTCAAATTGCTTTCCTTACGTCACGTTACAATGCACCAAAAATTTCTTCCCAATCACGTCACCGGCAATTTTAACAGTATTATCACATGCATTTAATTTCCCTTTCGACAAATTACTACGCGCAATCTTGAAATTGCATTTACGCTAAGGCTATTGATAAAGATGAA
This sequence comes from Odontomyia ornata, assembly GCA_963969285.1. Taxonomy (NCBI): domain Eukaryota; kingdom Metazoa; phylum Arthropoda; class Insecta; order Diptera; family Stratiomyidae; genus Odontomyia; species Odontomyia ornata. Next base: position 28,423,506 of record OZ017739.1, read on the forward strand.
ATACTTTTCCTTTCACTTCCACTCGGGCGGGCATCAGCGGTCGCTTATCATTGCCTTTACGCGACCTCTTTTATAAATATTATTATCAAATCGAACATGTTTAAAAATAACTTCAATTATGCTAAATATGGATGATGTGAGCGAATGCAATAATCATTTTGTTTGTACTTTTAAGTTTCGCTTCGAGTTGATGATAATTGTGTTGATCAATTACGTAAATGATTGACTTGACTCCTACACTCATTAGACTTTGACTTGTTACTTTTATCCCGCGGCCTATGTCATGAATATGTTTGTTGGCGCATCAAAAGATAATGATGACAAATTTGCGAATTTATTTGATAATGTATTTTTTTCACTATCCGGTGAGATAATTATGCACCTGAAGGTCTTTTGCTTCATAACATGAAAAAGACATCAATGGCTGTTCGTTGTGAGGTTAAATCACTTTTGAGATGAAAACGCTGTTAAGCAAATTACTTGATGAGAGTGTGGGTGGATTACATGAATATCTTATTCTACAAAATCGTAAAATTTGCCCTTAATTATTTTTGTAGAATGCAGGTAAAAGTAAAATAGCAAATGTCAATTAATTTTAAATGCACTTGGATTATAACTGCCAAACAATATATCATACATTTACCATTTCAAACTAAGCACAAATAACCAATTTCTAGCAACCGTACTTGATACATTTACTTGTCCTCCAAATAAAATATCACTAAATTTTTTTATCTAATTTTATCGTCCTAAACTATTTGCATTCGATTGATTTTCTGAAAAAGTCAATCGACAAATCAAGCCAGTTTAACTGAATTCAAGAAGTGCATATGCCACATTATCAATAAATTTACAGTGAATTTATGCAATCGAATTTTCGTAGGTTAGAACGTTTTATGCACGTTTCATTAGAAAATTTGAATTCCCAGTAATGTGTAGTATTTACGAAATAAATTCAATTTGCGTCACACAAAATTCAAACATAACTGTTATCCATGCATCTGCGTGAAATTACTACTTTTCAAATCATTATCAACCCGTTGCTGAACAACACATTATGATGCATCATTATGCAATAAGCGCAAAAACTGGTTGATACAGCTAGTGATATTTTTTAATTAAGCAAATGCTACTATCTATATGATGAGTTTATTACCACATCCAAGTAGACTTGTTTGAAGATTATTTATTCTATACATCATCTTAACGATATGTTATTAAGATAGAAGTACATGAAAATTGTTAATCTTGGAGTTAATTATTTTTTTTAATGCGTTGGTGCAGTTAGAATTATTATTGAGCTAATTTTAATAAAGGTTTGAGATCTGTTATTCAGTAATTGATTTGAAAATCCAGTCATCAATTTTATGGAATTTAATATTGTGTTTTTTTATGCTCACATTTTTCTTTATTGTGTCTCTGATTGGTTTACCTCTTCAATCAATTTCAAAATTAAATAAATATGTATTTTCTAGTATGTTATCTCATTGTTTCAAGTCATTTCTTCTATTCAGAATACAGTTTCCATTTCATTTCTTGTATGTTCATGCTTCGCAATTGCCAAACTCAAAATTTGTTTATTGTTGTTTTCAATTAAAACTAAATTTTTGTTTAACTGCTAAATATTCAACGATATGTTGCGATATGTTTATAAAAAAATGCAAATCGTCATAATATATGGAGATCGAATCGTAGAGTTAGCTTACGAGGAGCTCTCGCGATTGAAGGACCGTGAGTTCGATCCCCGGCGTTGCGCGTGCAATCTTTCATAAGTTAATTTTATTAGCAAGTGCTTAAACTAAGATCTTTGCTTCCTATGAGTGGCAGAAAACTTGATCAGAAGCATAACCGTGCGAAAGATTTATCTGATAGGTGGTAGAATTTAAAATTGTTATTCTGGTATCTACATCATCTAATTCATTAATTTGCATAACTTTTGGCTTTTATACATTTGCTTCTTTTTCTTTTCCTTTTACACAAAACATATTCTTCGCCAACATCGTTACTATCATCTGCCAGCTCTAAGACAGCTTCAACACATTTATCACTGCTAGTGGATGCTTTCAGCATCCTTTTCTTCTCAAGAACATTTTTATTATTTTGTGTTTTACCGTTTATTCGTCTTCAGTGTTTGCTCTTGTTATTCTCTTCTTTTTTTCATTCTCTTTAGCTGAAATTTCTTCCTCCAATTTTAGATAAATTTCTCGAGAGAACTTTACCTATTGCGGAGAGTACCTTATCTTCTTCGTAGCACTACAGCCCCTCTCGGGCCTTCGCTTCCTGCAAATAGCGCCTCCAAATGTCTCGGTCCATTGACCGCGTCCTCCAATTTCGAAATCCGAGCAGTGATGAACTGTCTTCGTCAACCGAGTCAGACCAGCGTTTCCTAGGTTTCCCCACTTGTCTACGGCCTTCAGTTCTACCAACGAATACCTTTTTGGGTATCTGTTGTTCGTCCATACGATTCATGTGGACAGCCCATTGCAGCTTCCGCAGTCTTACAATCCTTGAAACCTCCGGCTCGTCAAAAATTTCATACAACTCATAGTTGTATCGAATTCACCATTGGTCCCCGTGTAGCTTCGCTCCATTTATTCGCCTCAGGACCCGTGGCTCAAAGGCGTTCAATATATTTGCAGATGCTTGGGTTAGGGTCATGTTTCACACCCATAGCATAGCACAGGTCTTATCACAGATTTATATACTTGGAGCTTTGTTTTCCTGTGTTTGCAGCTGGCCTTCAAGACTGGATACCTTATAACTGAATAACTTTTACTTGTATATATATATACGAGTATACAAGGTGTGCCAATTAAGTAATGAGACTGATTCCATGAAAACCGTATATTTAAAAATTATTCCACAACTCTGCCATCCCCTTCAAAGTAGCCCCAGATCAGCTGACGTGCCCCTGGGAAAATTCAAAAAGTGTCCAACACAGGATAAATGAAAGGTGTGGGTACTAGGCGAATGTACGCCTCGATTTCACGCCCCTCCTTAAACTCTTTATGCCAGCGGAACACCTGGGCACGACTAAGAGCACTATCACCATGCAATTTAGCGGACTTTTCCGAAGCTGTTTCGCCCAATGTGGCGCAAAATTTTATCGCGACGCATTGCTCTTGATTTCATTTCCCCATTTTCGTGACGAGCACCATGAACACACGTCTACTCAACACGATACAGCAGGTGAACTAAACATGCTAGAGCAATGGTAAATATATCAATGGAGAGGAGAAAAATGCCCGGGAAAGGAAAGGAAATTTCAAGGTCGCAAGTTTACCAAAAGCGCTCATTACTTAATTGTCACACCTCGTATGGCATATGGTACATATATGGGATATAACGAAATTTGTGACTACGCTAGAGGTTTTAATGTTGCTCCGATTTTCACTTAATTTTCAGGAATGGTGTATTGGTACAAAGGTTCATTGATGTATGTGATGAATCTCACAATAAAAAGCCAAAGTTGGCTCGTCTGAAACAAAAAGGCGACCGCTCAAAGGTCGAAAAACGTACAAAATTTTGTTGTTGTAGTTGTGCCCAAAGCTAATGTTTATGAAATTAAACTAAAAGTATCTTGAGAGCGACGTAAAAAAACTGGAGGTCAGGTCACAAAAAACAAAATGGCGGCCAATTGAAACTCAAAACTTCAAAGGCTTCCAAAAGTTGTAATTTCGATCCGATGTATATGGAACTTGGTTTTAAGATAGAAATTAATTAGATCTAGAGACCTTGTAATTTTGATAATCATGCATGAGTAAGTTTCAAAATGGAGGCAGCTTAAATATTCGACCTTTTCAGATTTTTGTGGCACTCTAGCGGCCACTTTTTCCAACGAATTTTGATGAAACTTGAGTTTATGGATGTCTGTACTAAATTATCACACTTGAATGAAAAATAAAAAAGCCTAAAATTTCAAACCTTATATTTTTAGCTGCCATTTTCGATAAAACAGGTTCCTGTCTCGAAAGTTTTGTATGACTGGCGATATATTGCAGCCACTCAAAGAACAGGTTTTCGTTCATCCATCCATTATGCGAACATTTGTACATTGCTCTCGCTAGATCACCTTTTTCAAGCTGTGGGTCATCCTCTTTCTACGGAATATAAACACTTGTGACACAAAGCCACCGGCAGCGCTCATGACACATGAAGGGGTGATATTTTTCCCTACTTCCCACATCGTAATTGGCCCAACGCTTTTCAAACCTTTGGGAGCTAGTATCTTTCCTGGATCTTGAACTATGGAAATTGTAATTGATCTGACTCTTTTCATGCCTTTGGAAGCTAGTATCTTCCCTCGATCTTGAACTTTGGAAATACCTGCCCCATCACAGTTACATATAATTTTCGCAGTAAACTTATATTTGCCGATTAAATCTCCCCATAGTTTTTAACAACAGAGATTCCATTTCTTTTCAGAAAGCCATCCAGTCAATCACGTCCAGCCATATTTGCATCTGAGTCGAAATTATTTAATTTCAAGCTGTTCTACATACCTGTATGCTGCTTTGCTTATTTGGATTGCTCTGATCCTATGAAAAATTGCGGACAAATAGCACCCGATCTGCCAAATCTTTTCTGCATTTTCAGTAAACACAAGAAAATGCCCGAGACGTGTTTCTTATGAATCGTTTTTCTTTAAACGCTTTTGTAAACTTGAAAATGTTATAGTCATCGCTATCGCAGCATTACCTCATAGAATACCCTGTGTTGATGACACCTCCAGTCTCTTACAGTGTATCAGAAAACTGATAAGCTTTATTTGTCAACCTAGGACGTACTTTCAGCATCACTAAAAGAATAAACAAAAAACAAACTAATATTGCTCATATCACACAATAATAGTAGGGCAATAGGAGTCAACTATCATTGCCCGCGTTGCAGTGACTCCTATAAACCAAATATGCCCAATGAATCAAGGCGCATATAATAAAATAATTTACGGTAAAAACTCCAAAAATCTTTTGAAAACCGATTATTTAAGCTTAAGGTCACTCAAAAAACCATTTGCGATTTCCAGATTCATTGTAAATATGTGCTAACCACTTAGTTCATGCATTTGTTTAATTATATCTAATCCGCGCAAAAACTCTCTACACCCTTCCAATTCTAACGATCTACATATGGTGAGCGGCCAGTCAGGAAAGAGCAAGCTGTCCTGTAACGAGTATTTTAAGTCCCTATTCGTTTGTTTGTTTTTTTTTTGTTGTTGGGAGGAGAATGTCATTCACACACAGAGATTGGGGCTCCCATGCTCGCAAGCGACTGGACTACCCACTAAACAGCTCCCCTGTCAACCCGAGAACCCAATCTGGAATCGTTTGAAGAATTGCCAGACAAGCGATCCCCCAGCCCCAACGCCCCGGCTGTTGTGAGTCCCTTTTATCTTTGAGGACTGCTCGAACATGTGCCACCTAGTTCCATTTGTCAACCGAATCGAGCATCACCGCGGCTATATTATCGGGGGTGTGCTCTCCCGTCTCCCTGTAAAGGTTCCTTCGTAGGCTGCTCCATTTTGTGTACGCAAAAATGTGTGGCAAGCATTGTTTTCCTCTCCTGGGCAAAACCATCAATCGGGGGACCGTGAGTTACCAATCTTGTGCAGATAAGACTGAAAATACCCATGCCCGCTCAAAAATTGGATTGGCAGTCTTGCCATGCCTTCGATTTGGGAGGCACGCAGTCCACCTTCCCTTCGTGCAATTCACCCAAGACTGCTGCCAGTCGTTGAGTGAGTGCTGTCTCTCCTCGCGAAAAACCATCTTCCTCGCATCCTCTTTTCGATGAAGGTAAATATCGTGGCGCTCTCTGGCAAGGAGGGCAATAGGTATCACCCCTGAAATAACTCTCACCGTCGAATCAATGACTGCCGGATACAAAGATCCAATACTCAGTTCTCTTCTTCTCTGTACCTGTGCCAAGCGTTTTCGGTACACCTCCTTACTGAGAGCGTCGCCCCACATTTCTGCTCCATACAGTAGCACTGACCCTACAGCACTCATCAAGACGCGTCTTCTTGGTGGGTTGGGTACCGCTACATTGGTCATAACTCGATTCAGAGCTGATACTCCCGAAGAAGCTTTCTCAGCCTCATCTTCGAGTAGGTCAGTAGCCCAGGTTCTTCACCGCTGGCTTCGATTCGATTAGTATGCCTCCAGTACTAATCATCCTTACTCCAGAGATTGTCGTTCATGTCAAGATGACCACTTTGGTTTTCTCCAGTGCTAAACTGAACCCGCGAGCAGTCATTCAGTCTCTCACTTGGCGCATCAGTATACCTAGCCTAAGTTGCGCTTGTTCAACAGTGCATCCAGCGAGCAGAGCTGAAACATCATCCACGTTGCCTATCAAGCGCGACTCATCTGGCATCTCCCGTCTCAGTAGCAAGTCGTAGGACACGTTCCACAGGTATGGACCAAAAATAGATCCCTGGTCAACACCCGATGTAACTTCTATCCTTCGTTGGCCCTGTGTCATGTCGTAAAACACGCTTCGATCCTTCAGATAGTCCCTTAAAAGCCGCATTAGATATCCTGGAACTTGAAAAAAGTTCCAGAATATCCACCTATCGGTCGAGTGTCACTAACAGAACGATCCGTCGCTTGTTGCGGTTATATGCCTCTGCATTTCAGACCGCGCTCACCACCTCTGCAATCGCATTAATGGCGGAACGTCCTGCTCTAAAGCCGTACTGCCGTAAAGATAGGTCCCCAGCAGTACAAATCGCGTCAGTAAGTCTTTCTTTCATGAGTTTCTCTAGCACTTTGCCAGCAGTGTTTAGCATGCATAACGGAAGATATGCAGACGGCGATCCGGGATTCCCTTGCTGATCAGCACGAGGCTTGCCACCTTCAATCGTACCAGGAAAACACCATCCCGTAGCATGCGTTGAATGTGCTGAGCAGAAAGTTAGGATAATGGTGATAGACAAGTTGCAACACCTCAGCTGGAACACCATGTAGACCTCTTCCAGTTCCGCTGGTGTAGAGAGTGGACATTTGACTGCTGTTTCATCATGGACAGCATCAACACAGATAGGATAGGCGAGGAAAAATGCCCGCACTATCTTGTCCATCTTTCCCGCATCATGTATGCAAGGTTGCACCACGCCTCCGCATAACAAGCTTGTAGCCAAGGCCCCACAGTTCCTTGTTCACATTGTCCGCTAGATCTTGCACGCAGCAAGCCTTGCTTTTGTGAATCAATTCGCGAAGGCATTTCCTGGCCGACTTATATGCTGCTACCCGGTTGCATGCCTCGTCACTGTTCCGCGCCCGTTGAGCTTCACGCCGAAGTTTGTGACACTCCCTTTGCTTTTCAGCGATTTCAGTCGACCACCAGTACACTGGCGGCTTGCCGTGCCGGGGTTTTCAATGGGGGGCATAGAGGCATTGCAAGCAGTCGTGATGACGCTCATAGCTGAGGTCACCACATCTTGAGCTGCCAGTCCTTCCGTCCTATGAGAATCTCCCTGCACTAGAGCACCTACTGTGAGCACCTTGACGAATCTATCGACGTCTATCCTTCTGATGTTCCACCCAATTGTAGAAATTCGAGAGCACGGGCGTCGGGAAACAACATCACTGATCTCAGGCGGAATTCACTGATGATCATTGGTTGAGTCCTCTTATACTCTCCAATTATGTATCCTCCATACTAAGGACTCTAAGGGTATCGTTCCTTCACAGTCAATACGGCAGAAAGTCGGCGGACTTCCCGTGTTTAGTACGACGAGCGGCGTCCTGGCCGCCATTTTTAGGACTCGTTTTCCCCGCGGATCTTTTTGAATCATGCCACATTCGATTGCTTTAGCGTTGAAGTTTCTCCCCAAAACAAGCGCCCTCCAAAGCCTTAAGCTTGGCTTGGAAAGATGACATCGATTGGTTTGGCGTTAGGTACACACTAAAAAAGGTGGTCTCTGAGCACCGGACCCACATGAAACCATCTTCCCGTCCATTACTCTCCGCCTGGAAATCATTATTCCGAAATCATATGGCGGCAGTACCAGTTTCATCAGGATACCACGATGCGGTGCTTATATCATGTTGTTCACTCAGCGGCAAAAAGTTGACTTTCATGTACCTCACACTGTGCTCAAGCAGATTTCAGGCGGTTGAACTGCAGTATAGGTTTAGCTGCAAGGTGAGGGTCATCGAAGTTATGATATTTCCTTGGCTAGGGCTTCTTGGAAAATTCGACATTTCCCTGATCCCAAGACGTGCCCAAGTTCCGGTCTTGGATCAGCATCCTTGCAAAGAATACAATATGTCTCCTTTGTACACACTTTTCTTTTATTCCGCATTCGACCTCATTTGTAGCATAAGGAACTCCTATCCGATCCTTTGCATACTTGTGCGGTGTAACCATAGCCAAGGCATTTAAAATATTGAAGAGGCGCTGCGCTTCGCCGTATCCTCCAGACAACCCACCCTGGTTTTACTTTGCCTTAATTCAGAAATTGTTCGGCGTCCCTTTCGGTCAAGTCGATGATGGCCATGCTTTGTTTCCCATGATTTTCTAGTGTCAGCCTCACTTCCATCCTGCCCACGCTTGGGAACTCTCTTTTGATGACCACTTCTACCTCAGCCAGGTCTCTTATTTCGATCGTTGCTTCTTTATTGTCGGCCTCTGCTTCGAATTGGACCATGTTGGTCGTACTGCTTTGATGGCAGTGTTGGTGTCTGCAGGCCTTACTTTTCCCCTGATATCCCGCAGCACTTCTGCGTAGGATCGGCTATCTTGGGGTTTGACGAGCAGTGTCTGCTGCCGGGGTCTTCGTTGGGGCTTTTTCTCTCCCTTTTCGCATCAGGCCTTTTTCTTGTTAGGGATCCGTCCGAACTTTACTTACTGTCACATTTTGAAGGAGTTTTTTGCGGCTCCTTTTGTCAGCACTATCTGGAACTCTTGATCTGGCGTTCGGCGCCCATCAAGTGCGTCTTCCTTCCTTCATCCATCCCAATCTCCTTTGATTAGGCTAGACGCCATTCTATTGTTGATGTTTGATAGTGGAGCTATCTTCACGTGCCCTTTAGGCTTAGCCCTCAGCACTTCTTTAGCTTTCTGCTCGTATTGGGCCTTTTGGTCCTCTTCGGCCTTCAACCAGCTCTTCCGATAATGCCCTACGCGATCTAGGAGGTCCTTTGATTCAGGGAGCCCAATCTTTACTCCTTTGTTGATTTTTGGCGAGTCGCATGCAGATTTCATTCATTTTAGAACATCTGCCGTTTTTTGGGTTAGTCTTTCTTCTTCATGTCGCTGGGCGGCAATTGTACTTTGCAACCACCTTTTTTGGGAGAAGTTATCAGCTTCTGTTCCCGAGTACAGTAATTCGCCCCATTTTCGGCGGTGGCGATAAAATCCTACAACGGCGCTTTATTCGGCTAGTCATTCCTTTCTTTTCCTGCCGTGATGTCTTTGTCGACGTCAGGATGGTTCGTTATTATTTCGGGATTTACGACCCTTGATTCGGTTGCTTCGGTAGCGATCGCAGCAGTCATCATCGAATGCTCGATGTTCTTTATGAATATCTAGTGAGTCCTGCACAGTTTATCGCTCTTCGTTTTTAGGACAATCTGTCATTTTTTTGCTGCGCCCGAACGCCATAGGAATCTCAGTCTGGACAAGACTGTCTGTGAATCTCTGTTTTTTGTCCGCCTTCACTGTAATTGTATTCATCGTCGTTTGGGTCATCGTTAGTACCGCTCCCGATTTGCTGTACACATCGTGGTTGCGTCGAAATTGTTGTTATTTTCGCTTCTTGTTTTGGATTTTTTTTATCTTTCTTTAGAGTTTTCAGTTGCTCCAGCTTTATTGGGTCTCCCCTTGGAACCGCTATATCCGTTCGTGTGTGCAGTCGCCTTTTTGGTACCATGGTTATCTTTGCAGAGTAGGGAGGCCATGCGAGGGTTGGCACAAGCCCTTATGGGGACAAGTGCTCAGAACGAGACCAGCGCTAATCGGGAGTGCGTCTCAACCGAACCTACACCACCAACCCAATGGTGCGAATGTCGAACGTACTTCGAGGCCTCCTAAGGTTTTACCGGGACGGAGACGGTATGATAGTTGAATTGGAGCTGTCATCCCAGGAGGGAACCTCACGGCGCTCCCCATATCCTCGGGTCCATGGAGGCGGCGCTCCCCAAAGAATGCTAGCCTCTAAGAATGCTCCTGTCGACCGGCATTCCCCCCGCGGGAATTTCGTCGGGTACGTTGGGTGGCACTCCCCAAGGAATACTAGTCTCCAAAAGTATTCCTGTCGGCCAGCATTTCCCCTGCGGTCGTTCGTTTAAGGTCTTTCGTTTGGAGTTTTGAACGGTGACTATCATTTCCCTCTTGACTCCCATTACGCCTTCCTCCCCCATACTGAACGTTTCAATACATAAATACGCATTTTTTGATTAGCGAAAAAATCCTGTTTCCTCTCTTAACAGACGTCATCCGATTGAAGGTGTGTTCAGATTTAATTTTTTTCCGCAATTCTACAAAAAATGCATGAAGGTAGTTAATCCGAATCCAAGAAAACACTATATATATCTATTTCTTGCACAGCTAGCTCCTCGATATTAATAAGTTCTTACATGCTCATCTAATCGCTACTAAAACCCACGAATACCACTAAATTTTACTACCGTTTTCCTGAAAGCCTTCATCAGCAGAATGACACTAACAATTTTCTAGTTAGCGGATATTAAGCTACGAATAGCTTCCTTAAAAGTTCGTCGAAATCTTGGTGTGGTCATCTCTTTAGAACGAGCGTGCAGTATACCATGTGTGACTTGCAATATTCCTGGTATGCTATACACGCATTAAAATATAGTTGTATCTAAACATATTTTCCCGACCCATCCTATTTATTTATTTTTTGCAGGATTAACTTGATATATGAAGATAGATAAAACTTTTCCTTTTTTATAGCATAGCGTGAGCTTTTTAGATAATTAGATTGATTGGACGGCTTTCATTCACTTATTCATTCATTCATTAAAACAAATGCTCAGTGATTTGCTGGCGATAATGAGAAAAAGTTGTTGGCCGGTCGGAATGAGGTGCGTTTTGGAAATTGGTGGAATTCCTTGGTCTTGTCTGAGAGGTAGGTTTGGCTAATGAAGTCAATATTTGTTGTCCTAGTTTGATAAATGCTATAAATTTCAAAAGAGTAGGTTACTACTCGTATATGTTTTGTTAAATTAGGAGAGCTTTAATGTGTGTTCAAAAATAATCCTTAGCTTATTTGATAGTTTCTTCTTATTTAACTGAAATGAGCATATTTAAAGGTGCTAATACCTTGGTTCATTGAATGAAAGCCTCATTAACAGTTTTCTTAATATTCAATTTTGCAACGAATATCTAAATACAAGAACGAATCTCAATTTATTTATATTACATACTCTTGCATAACACCTTTTCAATAAAAAAAATCGAACTACGACCCTAATCTGTTTTTTACATCTGTTTAATTAATTTAAATTGCCTTTGAGATACAGAAAAACCTCTGCCTTAATAATGCCCCCTTGAGCACGTACAAACCCAGCTTCTAAATCGTGTACCTTATGATTGATATTATTACATCAGCGATCACCACTAATGGTTGTACTCGTACAGTATTACAACAAAGGTCAACTGTAATTTTTTCTAGTCACTCCATATGCAACGAATGTCTTCTATTCTTGCGCAACGTCTTAAATGTATCAATAGGTTTCTTTGCTTTGATTTACAAAATATAACAAACCTAAGAAATTCCAAATCATTTTGTACTTGACTTTGATTTCGTCGCTTTTGGGGTTTATGGGATTTTATACGGTAAATTGATGTGTGCTTTAGTAATGCTTACACTTTCAAGCATCTTCTACACCGCACAGGTATGATGACATCGTTTTGTGGAAAAGGTACCAGATAATTTGTTGTATCTACATGTGGCAAGGTCAAACTTTTTTTTCGTAGATTTTAACTTTCTTTAATGTTTTAATTTTTAAAGAAAAAAGGTTTATCGACAATTTACATTGTCTGACACGTTTATTCTAATAAAGGCAATTGTTGCAAATGGCGTAACTAATGTTGACTGTAAATTCTCACCTGAATCTAATAGTACTAAAAATGACCGATCAGAATAAAATAATTCCCTTTCTAAATATTATCGAACTAGTACAGGCACATTATACAATTTTTCATGAATTAAATAGAAAGTTATGAATGTTTACTATTGCGAACACCACACAATAGTAATGTATTTACAACAATTTAAACATCATGTTAAATTATTGTAGAAACGCCTGAAAGAATAAATTGAGCGATAATTTCCGCTCGAATTTATAGTTCAAAATCAATTTTACTCATATACGTTTCGAGATTACTTTATTGTAGTACATTTAGTAAACATACTAAATTGCGCAAAAAATTGTAAACACTTTGTTTTGCATTATAGTTAGCTCTACATACATTTTTAAATGAAAGTAACTAGTAACAGGCATGTTTAAATATCTTTGAGATATTTGCAGTAAATCCGGGTCCAACTTTTCTTAAGAAATTTCCAAAGATGATGAAAGTATTCGTTCGGTTCGAAAGCATTGCTTCATATTACTGCAAAAGATTTTTACAAGATACAAAAACTTCTATATCCGGAATACAACTGAAAATTATAGAATTTTGAAAGTAAGTTAATACTTTTGTTCACTTTCGCTTTTACTTCCACTTAGACATGTTATCAAATTAACGGATCTATCAACTAAATATTTTAAATATTTTTTTTTTTTTAGGTTTACATAATTATGTCTAGGTTAATAAACAGCTATTCATTATTTCATAAGGCCCCGCGCGGTTTAAATGTGCAATTCTCAGATAAATTTAGCAAAGAATGTTGGGTTGAAAAGTAAGCTTAAGAGATTCAACAGACCCCATGGGTCTATTTCTCATTATTTTTAAATATGAATTTTATTGTTTACATTGGGTCAGTATGTTAGGCTTTAGAGGTCGCTAAAACAATAATTATTCATTTCTCATTAATTTCTCAATGTCTTGGCATACTGGGCGAAAGGTGTACTCGTACCTTTTACGTTAAATGTTGCATGAAATGAAAGAATTTACAAATTGATTAACGGATGAAATTTTCATCAGTTTATTTTGAAAATTTTTTCGACGGAAAAATTGAGATAATTGCCTGATATATGCCATTGAGGTTTGTGGAATGATTGGTGTCATGAGCTTCTGTTTAACAGCATAATAAAAGTAATTTATTGCAAACAGATAATTTACAAATTACAGGAAAAAGGTTTAGAAAAGAATAGGAAAACCGACTTCTAAGTGCCCTAAAAAGAATGATATAAATTTTATGGAAGCCGTGCCAGACCAATTTGCCTTGTTCATCATTATATAAATCGGATGGTGGTACGGTTTTAGTTTACGTTTGTAAATCTCTTATAAGTTCAATATGTACTGACTTATGTTTCGCTCGTGCTTTTGAATACGCGTAATCCTTAAAAATCTCACTTCCACATAATATCTCCTTATTAATGTATATTCTCAGCAATTCTCCCTTAGCTGTGTATGAATCCTTCTTCGATGGATTTTCCTCCTATCTTCTTGCTTGTCATCCTCACTGGAAAATTTTAATGGGTGTCGATTTCAATCTACCGTCTGTGGAATGAGACACCCACACCACTCTCTATTTCCTCTAAAAATCATCCTTCTTTGTTGCTTTCTTCTTCTCTTTCCCTCTGATTTTGTTCTCAATTTAACTATATTCCTAACCCTTTTTTTCGGAGGTGAATACTATTTACACACAAAGTGTAGGACTTCCATGCTCACACGAAGGCGACTGGACTACCCACTAAACACCTCCCTTGTCAACTTGAGAACCCAGCCTGGAACCGTTTGACACATTTCTTCGGCCCAGGTCGCGTTTTGGTACGCCGTGAGGCGCCTTCAAGCTGGGGAATCCCTTTTCTAGCGGGAGGGGAGAGAGGAAGATGAAGTGCCAGAAAAACGATCCCCCAGCCCAAACGCCCCCGGCTGTTGTGAGTCCCTTTTATATTTTAGGACTGCCCGAACATAATATGCCACCTGTTTCCATTTATCAACTGTTTCGAGCATCACCGCGACTATATTATCCGGGTTGAGCCCTCCAGTCTCCCTGTAGAGGTCCCTTCGCAGCCTGACCCGTTTTGTGCACGCAAAAAATGTGTGGCAGGCATCGTCCCCCCTCCTGGGCAAAACCGAAAACCGGGGGACCGTGACTTACCAATCTTGTGCAGGTAACTCTGAAAACACCCATAGTCAGTCTCAACATGCCTTCGATTTAGCCACGGTCTCACATCCGGGATAAGGCTAGCAGTCCATCTTCCCTTTGTGCACTTGACCCAAGTCTGCTGCCAATCGTTGAGCGAGCGCAGTTTCTCCTCAACCATCTGCCTTGCATCCTCGTTTCGCCGCAAGCAAATAGCGCGGCAGGTATCACGCCTGCAGTAACTCTCAACGCCGAATCAGAGACTGTCGGATACGAAGATGCAACCCTCAGCGCTCCTCTTTTCTGTATAGGTGCCAGGCTTTTTCGGCAAACCTCCTTACTGAGAGCTTCGCCCCATACCTCTGCTCCCTACAGTAGCACTGACCCTACAGCAGTCATCAAGAGGCGTCTTCTTGATGGGCTGGGTCCCCCTACGTTGGCCGTAAGACGACTCAGAGCCGATATTCCCGAAGCAGCCTTCTCAGCCGTTGCTCTAATTTGCTAAAAGAAACTCATCTTCGAGTCGATCAGTAGGCCTAGGTACTTCATCGATGGCATTGATTCGATTCGTATATCTGCAATACTGATCAACTTACTCTAGGGACTCTCTTTTTTGTCAAGATGTCCACTTCGGTTTTCTCCAGTGCTAAACTGAGCCCGCGAGCAGTCATCCAGTCTCTCACTCGGCGCATTAGCATACCTAGCCTAAGTTACGCCTTCTAAACGGTGCGTCCAACGCAACATCATCCGCATAGCCGACCAAGCGCGACTTATCTGGCATCTCCAGTCTCAGTAGTCCGTCGTAAGACGCGTTTCACAGGACCGGACCAAGGATAGATCCCTGGGCAACACCCGATGTAATTTCCATCCTTCGTTGACCCTGTGTCGTGTCGTAGAGCAGGCTTCGGTACTTTAAATAGTTCCTCAAAAGCCGCATTAGATATTCTGGAACTTGATAAGGCTTTTCAAGCGTATATCCACCCATCTAGGGAAGTTGAAGGCGTTCTTAACGTCGAGTATCACCAACAGGACGATCTGTCGCTTGGTGCAACTATATGCCTCTGCCTTTTGGACCGCGTTCACCACCTCTGCAATCGCATCAATAGTAGAACGTCCTGCTTCAATGCCGTACTGCCGAGGAGATAGGTCCCCAGTAGCACGAATCGTGTCAGTGAGTCTTCGCTTGATGAGTTTCTCTAGCACTTTCCCAGCCATGTCTAGCATGCATAACGGGCGGTATGCATGCTAGATCCAGGATTTCCCTTCCACTTGCTGATCAGCACGAGCCTCGCCACCTTCCATCGTACCGGGAAAACCCGGTCCCGTAGGCAAGCGTTGAATGTGCTGAGCAGCAAGTCAGGACAATGGCGATAGACAAGCCGCAACACCTCAACTGGAACACCATCTGGACCTAGAGCCTTCCTCGCTTTCAACGAAAGGAGGACTGCCTTTTCCAGTTCCAGCTGTGTGAAGAGTGGACACTCGACTACTGTTTCACCATGGACAGCGTCAACGCGGACGGAATGAGTGGGCAAGAGTATCCGCACTATCTCGTCCATCTTTTCCGCATCATGTTTCCGTAGGGCACCAAGCTTCCGCATAACTAGCTTGTAGCGAAGGCCCCACGAATCCTTGTTCACATTGTCCACTAGATCTTGCCAGCAGCGAGCTTTGCTGTTGTTGATCAATTTGCGAAGACATTTCCTGGCCGATTTATATGCTGCTGCGCGGTTGCTTGCCTCGTCACAGTTCCGCGCCCGTTGGGCCTTATGCCGAAGCTCGCGACACTCCATTCGTTTTTCAGCGATTTCAGTTGACCACCATACACTGAGGGCTTGCCGTATCGGGGTTTTCGACGGGGCATAGAAGCATTGCAAGCAGTCGTGATGATGTTCATAGTAGAGTTCACCACGTCTTGAGCTGCCAGTTCTTCCGTCCCCTCCGGATCTCCCTGCTGCGGTGCACCTGCTGTGAGAACTCGATGAACCCCTCGACGTCCATCCTTCCGACGTTCCATCCAGTTGTAGAAAGCCGAAAGCACGGACGTTGCCATTTCTAGGATTCGTTTTCCCCGCGGATCTGTTAGAAGCATGCCCCATTCGATTACTTTCTCGTTGAAGTCTCCCCTAATAGCCCAGTCATATTAGGTAAAAAAAGGGGTCAACCTCGGAATGAAAGATAATAAGCTGCAAATTGGTATGAACCTTTGTTTTGTCATTCTAAATGTTGTCTCAAAAGTCACAATCGTTATCGTGTTCGCGTCTCAAGATATTCAAGGTCAAAGGTCACAAAAATCGGTTTTTCGCGAATATCTGGCTTCCTATCGGTTAAATGAGATTTGCATTTATTATAAAAGTTGTAGGCTATAAAATTCCCTACAACTTTTGTTTAAACTTTTTTTTCATACGACCAACCGTTTTGAAGGTAGAGCGCGAAGAGTGCACATCGTACAGTCATATACGGCCTAATGCAAGGTCAAGCGTGAGTTATGGTTATCAGTACGTTATAAAGTCAATTATTTACTTGGAAATTATAATTATTAAACAATGCCTATTATTTATGTACTAACTATTAATTATTTATATTTAATTAAAGTAGAAACTAAAGAATGGGGCTGGATGCTTGAAAATGAAATCCTGGAGCCCATACGAACGTTATTACCTCCAGCACCAGCCGAACTACTAAACGTAATATTTTGCAATTGCAAAAATGGTTGTGGTTCCCGCTGTGGATGCAGAAAATCAGGGCTACAATGTTCTTTAGCTTGCGGCCAGTGCAACGGACAAGCTTGCCTCAACGCTTCACTGTATCCAAGTAATCCCGATGAAGAAAATACATATGATCCCGATATTCTGGAAGGTTTGGAGATGAACATGACAGATAATGAGGATGATGACAATGAATTCTTCTTCTTGTCGCTCAAAAATGTTCGATTCATTGTCATCATCCTCATTATCTGTCATGTTCATCTCCAAACCTTCCAGAATATTGGGATCATATGTATTTTCTTCATCGGGATTACTTGGATACAGTGAAGCGTTGAGGCAAGCTTGTCCGTTGCACTGGCCGCAAGCTAAAGAACATTGTAGCCCTGATTTTCTGCATCCACAGCGGGAACCACAACCATTTTTGCAATTGCAAAATATTACGTTTAGTAGTTCGGCTGGTGCTGGAGGTAATAACGTTCGTATGGGCTCCAGGATTTCATTTTCAAGCATCCAGCCCCATTCTTTAGGTTCTACTTTAATTAAATATAAATAATTAATAGTTAGTACATAAATAATAGGCATTGTTTAATAATTATAATTTCCAAGTAAATAATTGACTTTATAACGTACTGATAACCATAACTCACGCTTGACCTTGCATTAGGCCGTATATGACTGTACGATGTGCACTCTTCGCGCTCTACCTTCAAAACGGTTGGTCGTATGAAAAAAAAGTTTAAACAAAAGTTGTAGGGAATTTTATAGCCTACAACTTTTATAATAAATGCAAATCTCATTTAACCGATAGGAAGCCAGATATTCGCGAAAAACCGATTTTTGTGACCTTTGACCTTGAATATCTTGAGACGCGAACACGATAACGATTGTGACTTTTGAGACAACATTTAGAATGACAAAACAAAGGTTCATACCAATTTGCAGCTTATTATCTTTCATTCCGAGGTGAAAGCCCTAATATGACTGGGCTATAACGAGCACGTTCCCGTCTGCGTTCGAGACAGCGCCCTCCAAAGCATTAAGCTTGGCTTCGAAAAATGATATCGATTCGTTCGGCGTTAGGTACACACTAAAAAAGGTGGTCCTTGAGCACCGAATCCACACAAAAATATCCCCATGTCCACAGCTCTCCGCCTGGAAATCACTATTTCGAACCCAGATGGCGGCAGTACCAGTTTCCGTTGCCGAACTTTTATCTTTGTGTTGCTCACTCAGCAGCAAAAAGTCTTCATTCATGTCCCTCGCAATTTGCTCAAGCAGATTTTGGGCGGTTGAACTGCGGTGTAGGTTTAGCTGCAGGATGCGGGTCATCGAAGTTCTAATTTCGCCTTGGCTAGGGCTTCCTGGAAAACCCAACCTTTTCCTGATCCCAAGACGTGTCCAAAATCATGTCTTAGATTAGTATCCTTGTAAAGAATACAGTGTGCCTCCTTCGTACACTCTTTTCTTTAATGTCCCATTTCACCGCATTTGTAACACAGAGAACTCCTATCCGGTCCTTTGCATACTTGTGCGGTGTGACCATAGCCAAGGCATTCGAAACATTGATGAGGCGTTCTTTCCAGATCCTACAGACAACCCATCCTATTCGTACTTTGCCCTTATTCAGAAATTGTTCGTCGTCCTTTTCGGTCAAGTGAACTATGGCCATGTGTTGTCCCCTATGGTTTTCTGGTGTCAGGCTCGCCTTGATCCCGCCCACGCTAGGGCGCTTTTGATGACCTCATTCACCTCGGCCAGATCAGTGACGCAGTCAATGTCTCTTATTTCGATCGTTGCCATCGGCTTAAGCGAGGCTATACCTCTAGTTGCGCTTTTGCCGAGAACTTTCTTTACTGCGTCACAGAATGCTTCCCTATTCTCGGCCTCTGCTCCAAATTCGACCAGTATGTGGCCCGACTGCTTTCGTCGTACTGCTTTAATGGCAGTGTTAGTGAGCCTTACGTTTCCCCTGATGTCCCGCAGCACCTCCGCGTAGGATCGAGCCTTCCTTTGATACGTTTTTCAAGTATTTTCCCGGCTGTGTCTGGCATACATAGGGGTCGATATGCAGAAGGTGACTTGAGACTCCCCTTACCTCTGCTGATCAACACGATCCTCGCCAGCTTCGAGCACTCTAGGAATATCCTTTCACGCAAGCAAGCATTGAACAGTATTTTCAAGTCAGGAAAGAATTGGGAGAACATTTGCATCATCACAGCTGGAATTCCGTCTGGTCCTGGACCCTCTCTTTTCTTCAAAGACAACACTGCTTCTTCCGTCTTTGTGAAAATTGTACATTCCACTAGTGTTTCGTTGTGGACAGTCTTAATATAGTCTCCACAAATAGGCAAGTGAGCGAGCACAATCTCGTCCATATTTTCCCCATTGTATGTGCAGGATAATCTTTGGGCACCGATCCAACGCATGAATAGCTTGAAGCTTAAGCCCCAGGAGTCCCGGTTCACGTTGTCTTGCTAGCGGTTGACCTTACTGCTATTGATGAGTCTGCAGAGGCATTTCCTAGCTGATTTATTAGCTGTAAATTTGTCGCCTGCATCTTCTTGAGGCCATACACATTGGGCCTTTTGTCGTAGCATGTGATACTCTCTTCGCTTTTTGATGATTTCAAGGGACCACCAGTACACTGGAATTTGCGGTGCTACGATTTTTGGCGAGGCATGGAAGACTTACAGGCAGATGTAACGATTCTCATACTTGACTTCACTATATCTTAAGCTGCTAGTTTCTCCGACGAAACTTCTGGTAGTGACGATCGTGCCATTAGCATTTCTGCAAAATTTTTGACGTTCGCCTTCTCAGTGTTCCACCGGAGCCTATTGGTCATGGATCTTAAGTACTATGTACTGATGTTCACTTGTGAAGTAGTCTTCTAGAACTCTCCTTTGATACTAGGGACTCCGAAGCGAACGTCAAGTACAGAATGGTTCCAACGCAGCCCCCTCGATCAGAAGTAGGGATGTAGTCTGTATTAAGTACAACGAAAAAAGTTCTAGCTACCATATCTAGGAGTTGTTTGCCCATTGAATCTGATTAAGGCATACCCTATTCAATTGCCGTTATATTAGTCACCTCAGAAGAGCACATAGCCCTCTATACTCGAAACAGCGTCCTCCAAAGCTTTGAGTTTAGATTGGAAAAACGTTAAAGGTTCGTTTAGCGTTAGGTATACACTAGAAAGTTTAATTCTCAAACACCGAACCCAAACAAAACCTTCGCTTCGCCACTGAGGTGAAGGGGACGCTGTTTGAACCCATATGGCGGTGGTACCAGATTCGTCAGGGTACCATATTGGGGAGCTTCAGTTGTGTTGCTTATCGCTGAGCAGGTAGTAAGTCAGCTAGTCTGTCTGCCGCAAACTGCTCGATTAGATTTTGAACGAGTGCTCTCCGATGTAGATTAATCTGCAGAATATGGCTCATTGTAGAAGTTTTTTGGCATTGGTTAGGGCTTCCTGAAAATCTCATATTTGTCTGTATCTAACACGTGTTTCAAATCATCTGGCCTTGTGTCAGAGTCTCGGCAGAAAAGGCAGTATGCCTCTTCTGTGCACGCCTTTTTATGCCCTGTTTTGCCGCAATTATAGCACAGGGAGCTCCTGTCGATCCCTTTACAGCCCCTTATCTGAGGCACCTGAAACGCCAGAGAAGAATTGCCCTGTACCTTATCCTACAAACAACCCAACCGATTCTGATTTTGCTCTTTTCTATTATCCGGCTGGCATATTTTTCTGAGGTGTCCACAATGACTATGCGCTGACCTCTTATTATCTGGATTGGTCGGCCTTATTTTTGCTCCGCTCAAGCTAGGAAAATATTGCTTTAATGCATCTTCTATCACGGGTAAACCTATACCACAGTCAATATCTCTTATTTCGAGAGAAGCCCTAGGGTCAAGCAAAGCTACGGTTACTTTCTCTCTAAAGGCATTTTTGACTGCGTCGCGAAATGCATATTTGGTAGTGGCTTCTGGTCCGAACTCCACCAATAAGTCTCCCGAACGAGTCAGCCGTACGGTTTATCGAGTTACAGCGATCCTTTTTCCAGTGGGAGAAGGCGAAAGGGGGAGGGAGTGCAAGAACTGCCCAAATGCAATGTGTCACATGGCAGCTGATCTAAGCATCTCACCGATTAGACTATCTCGAGGATGGAGAAAGCTCTCCTATTTCCTTGATTAGGTCGCCGCATTTCCTGTCCCCAAAACGTGTTGCTGGCGTCACCGACCACTTTAGCGCAAACAGTCAATCGGAAGACCGTATCTTACCAATCCTGTGCAGGTAAGACTGAAAACATCCTTGCCTGCTCAAGAGTTAGGTCAGGTAGAACCTCAGTCTCATCATGCATTCGATTGAGTCACTGTCTCAGATCAGAGGTGATCCGTGCGGTCCACCCCCCCTTCGTGTTCGTCGTTTTCAGTTCATCTTCTTGCTGAGAGCGTTGTACTCAATATCTAATCTGTACAATAGCCGGATGTGCGGTGCTCATCAAAAGACAATGATGGGTCTCCCTTCGTTGATTATGAGATGGTTGAGTGCTGATACACCTGCTGCTGCCTTATCAGCCGTTGCCGTGATTTTCTCAGATTAGTTATTTTTTTCGCACCGTAACATAATCAACATAGCCGATCAAGCGCGACTCATCTGTTAACTCAACACTCAGTAAGATAAACTCCACAGTTCTGGGCCAAGGAGCCTTGGCCAACACCTATCGTAGCTTCCATTCTTCGCTGACTTCCCTTCTTTGTATAGAGCAGGCTCCGGCCCTTCAGATAGCTACTTAGAATCCGCATCAAATATTGGTAAGTCTTGTCATTTTTCGATTGAATATTTCTTTTATTTTAAATGGATGGATTTTTTTGGGTAGAGCCATTATTCCATCTGTTCAGAACTTCTGTGGTTTATCGGCGAAAAACTTGGCTAAGAAATTTTCACAGTCCCTTTTTGAAGCGAATATCTTTTCATTAAGGAAGTTTTGCAGAGACCGAAACAAATAGTAGTCTGATGGTGCAAGGTCTGGACTGTAAGGTGGATGCATCAAAACTTCCCAGCCAAGCTCTGTCAATTTTTGCCGGGTCATCAAAGATGTGTGTGGTCTGGCATTGTCATGATGGAAGACAACGCCCTTTCTTTTGATCAATCCTGGCCGGTTTTTTGAATTGCTTGTTGCAATCTGGTTAATTGCTGACAGTACAGAGCCAAATTGAGTGTTTGGTCAGATTCTAGCACCCCATGATAAACAATTCCCTTCCAATCCCACCATACACACAGCATATCCTTATTTGGTGACAATCCTGGCTTTGAAGTCGTTTGTGATGATTCACCTTTTTTTGACCATGATCTTTTCCGAATGACATTCTCGGAAGATTTGCCAGTTGATCTGATATTCCTCATAGTTGATTCCACAACGTTTTCACCTGTCGGTTTTCCATTCTCCAGCGAAGTGCCTAGCAAAAATGTGCCCGCCGTTAGCATATCAATGAACCTCTTGACGTCTATCCCCCCGATATTACACCCAATAGTGCCTAACCTGTACACTCCTTCCTTTTGTACCTCAATTCGCCACAGAGAATTGCTATCGGCAGTGTGGCTGAATCCGAGGTACCTGAAATCGTGGAGAGGAACAACTCTTTGCGGCAGCCTGCAACCCAACAACCCTTTTTCTACTTTGCTTTCTTAAAAATTTTTTCGGCGTCTTCTTCGGTCAGGTCAACGATGGCCATGCAGTATTCCCTGTTATTTGCCCGAGTCAATCTTACCTTCACCCCGCTTAAACTTTTGTTAATTGCCTCTTCCACGTCGGGTTAGTTTGTAACGCATTCAAGATCCTTGATCTCTAGGGCTGTCATAGGCTCCAAAGGGGGATACTGTCGCCTTCTCACCCATGAACTTTTTGATTACTTCACGAAAATGCTCTATGTTTGCCACCAAACTTAGTTGATCGTACTGCTCTAATAGCTGTTTTTGTGTCTTCTGGCTTTAAAGCTCCTCTGCATATGGAATTCTGCCTGTTGGTTACACAAGCATTGCATACGTTCGGGACCTACTTAGTGGCTTTTTTTAAATACCTCCATTCCCTACCACTCTCTCCATAACTCTTTCATCGTCGCACAACGCTCGTGCAACTTGCACTTCACACGTCGTCGATTCCTACGTGTGCCTCCAGGCAATGCTAAAACATCGGTATAAGGGGCGCACAAAATGCTGTGAAGTACTCCTTTCCTGCTAGTCTAGTCCGATTCGTGAACAGTTCTCAAAGATCAAAAAAAATAATACGACGCATTAAAAAAAACTCTGAGTTAGTTTCTAAAAACTAGCTGTCTTTAAATATCTCGACGTTAAGGTCTAAAATGCCCTAAGATACTGCATTTTCAAACCTCCGGACTTATCATTAATTTGAATTTATTACGTTTTTCACTGTTTCTGGAAGATTGTTGTATATACGCAGAGCATCATTCGTTGTATCGTTCTTTAGTCGATCAGTTCTAGCGTGAGTTATTACAAAATTGTTGGCATTTCTTCAATTTGCATGTTTCATCCCTTTCTTCCGAAGGTCTCTTTTCTTGATAAGCTTTATCTTCTTGTGCATCAAAAAGAAGAATTTGTGGTCGCTTTTTGGCTGCCTTTGTTAGCATCGGCTGAACAGCCTTGCATACCCTCTTTCATAGGTCCCCTCTATTGTACTACAGCCACCCTTTTGGTTAGACTAGATATGGGGACTACCAGGGCATCTGCAATAGGTTTAGCTATGAGTTTCTCCTCATGCTTTCAGCCCACTACAACAAAAGTGTCTCATACGGCCAGAACGTTCCTCAAGTTCTAGGGTCGGATTCCTGGTGCCCTTATTAGTGATCTTTTGAGCGTTACAAACGGCTTTGGTGTTTTTGACAATCGTGCCAGTCTCCCGAATAAGCAGTTCTTGGTAATAATGGTCAAGAGCGATTAAATTCCGTGGCTACTCTAGAGGGAGGTCATTATCATTTGAATTCCGAATCTGTGGCTGCTTTTTAGTAATGGGAGCACCATCTTTCGACGGTACTCCTATAGTTAGGCACCGGTTTCCTCAGTGCCTTTTTCTCCTGCACAGGGCGTTCTGGTATGGGCAGCAATTTCTTGCTGTGCCCAAAAGCGGCAAGTTTGTCTGATTGATATTTGCCCCCCGTTTTCTTTCGATCGTTCGTCTGTTCTTTCGTTTGTTTTTCGTCGGTCTTTGTTATCTTTGTCATTGTTGCTGCTGCGGCTGTATTACCTAAGAGGTAATTTTAATTGAACCCTTTTCGATATGCGGTCACTTTATTAGATCTATGATTATCTTTGCAAAATAGGGAGGCCTTGTGAAGGCTAGCTCCTGCCCTTATGGGTTGGGTACAGGTACTGAAAAATGGTCCAGCATTAATCGGGCTTCAGCTCAACCAATCAACAAGTCCGTTGCCTATTCCAGTAGAAATCCGTTCGGATCTACCCGATTCTTCAGCACTTCTCGAGTTTCGCGTCCCACTATTTCAGGAATTTTTTAACATTGGCGCTATGGAATGACAGAAGTGGAAAACAATGCGATGACGATGAGTCTGGCGCGGCAACGAGATAAATGGCTGGGTCACAGTTCCCACGTTTGCTTGGATTTTGTGTGTGAGCTTTTGCCGGCAGAATTAAAAATGTTCACTCGAAACTGCGTAAAATTTTTAAATGATACTATTTCCAACTTGTTGATATTTCTTATTAAATTTTTAATTGAAACTTTACACTTTCTTTTTAAACTATTGTTATTTCCAACGAACACATTAATTCATCGATATCTAAAATAAAACTCAATTCTGTTGATTTTTCGCCTTCATTATACCGCACCATCAAAATTTTCTATCATACGTTTCCCATCCAACGAAGATTTCAATCAAATCCAACCACAAAACCATCACGCTATCCGCCTCTAATACATTATTATTCACACGTAATAAACACTACCTAATACGTTTTTCTTTTGTCTGTCTTTAATTTTATTCTGCATGATTCAGGCACTGACTCCTTAATTACTTCCTCAGTCCCGATCAACTCCCTTGACGACCAAACTGACTCTTTGTTCTCCAAGAATCCGCTTCCGTGACGTCCAGTTTACCTGAACTTTTCGAGTTCAACATATTTGGAACCCGTTCCTGCCATTTAATCTTTCCATCTTCGCCAAATACAACGTTTCCAATTGAGCGCCAGCTGATTTACACATAGTTATGATGATACAAAGCGCCATCATATCTACGTACAAATTATCGTCCGCTCGGAAATGTTGGAATTTAATGAAAATTAAAAGGATTTTGCCCACCAGTGAACTCTAAATCACGATCCCAGCGAAGCCTAGATTAGTAGTCAGGCGTGCTATCTCCTACACTGCGCAATCGCTGATGTTGGGTAAGTGAATAATCGAACCAGTTAATGACATCCCTTCGCCTACTTAACATTGGATAGTCCAGTTCCAATTGATGCAATGCGATAAAATCCTTGCATACGCAAAGTTTGTGCGCTTGAATTGGTAATAGCGTTATAAATGTTTAGGAGGCTTCAATTACTTTATGATTTTTGTCCGATTGCAATGAATGAATGCAAAAGACAAGAGCAATAAAAAAGTTCAAATTTACGAGTACTTATGAGAGAAAGTAGACTTTTTTAAATAGAAATAATGAGGAAATTTAAAATAAGTAATAATAAAAGATAAAAGGGATTAGGAAAAAAATAAATAAATATTTTAAGAAGAATGTGCGCACCATCAAATTTGGAACTTGATATTAATGAAATCTAAACCAATGAACAAGAGAATGCCTACAACGACAGGAAATTACATCAACGTGACAAATCAACAAGCTAGTAGTTAAAAATTATGGAAACAACGAAAAAATTTAATTGATGTCAATTTAAAAGAAAATTATTTCATCTTGTCAGGACTTTTTCGAGTCTCTTCCTTGTTTACTGAATCTACCAATTGAAGAATAATGGTTGTGAACAAATGAAAACTACTTTAAAAACAAATTCACCTTTAATGAATAAAAAATCAATTTAAATACGAGTCATATATACTTACATATATTTTTATCCTTAAGTTTGACATCTTGCCGAGGATGGCTTATACAAATTTTAAGTTTATTACTCTCGTATGACAAATTTCAATATGCTTGCGTTGTTAGTAGTGCCCATAGGGCATGCATTCAAAGAAGTATATACTGTGATCCTGTGTCGGAAAATCCAACCGAATATTGTGATTAAATTTCTGGCATAATTGGGCGAGAATTCCTTAGTAACTTCTTTGAAACTCAATGGCGTGCATAGGAGTTTGTCTGCATTTTTGTGAATCATCGCTCATGCGCTGCCCTGATTTCGCTCCATTCACCGAGAAAAGAGCTTGTGTTAAATTGCACAAAAATAATGTACATGTAAGATTTTCGGGTCTGCTAAAATCTACGGCAATTTGCCCAAGAATTTAAGCAAATCATCTTTTTCATGTCCCATCTTAAAAAGCTTAAATTTATTATTTAGGCATTCGCTCAAACGAGATTTTCAACTCACTCTCTCTCCGCTACTCAGCCATTCTGAAATTACAATTTTAAATTTTCATTCCATGGTATACTCATTTAAAGTCTTAACTAATTAACTCAGGCCGGATTCGAACTCGCAACTCACGATCACAAGTCTAAAGGGCCCGCATTTATAGCAGCTAACACGCGTAATACTGATGATCTTACTAGCTTTGTTAATTTGCCTAAATTTCAAGCGCAACTTGCCTAACGTGATCTAAAAAGGAAATTTTATTCCGTATAGTGCAGTGGTTAGAGTACTTGCGACGTAAGCTGAAGCTCCTTGGTTCGAACTCCATTTGTGACAATGAGATTTGTTTTGAGTGATTCTTCGGACGGACCATAAGCCCGTTCAGTTATGATACATATTGGTTTAAAATGAAAACGTATCACAGCTGGGTGGGTGGGTGTATGATTTTAAATAACTAGAACAATTAAAGCAGCTTCTTCAATCTTATGATACTGAAAGGGTTAATTTTCCAAATATTTTCCTAAAATGATTGGAATCTAATTTCTTCAACAATCCAAAATTTTGCATTAATTAATCAATAGATTCAATTCTCAAATAATTTTTCATAATTTTCCAAATATTTTCCTAAAATGATTGGAATCTAATTTCTCCAACAATCCAAAATTTTGCATTAATTAATCAATAGATTCAATTCTCAAATAAAGTGCTTTCATATGAACGTTGAAAAGTAAGAATGAAATGATTGGGGAGAATGAAAAGCCATACTCGACCCAAATTTTCTTTCTACACATTCATATTTCTGTCCATTAGACAAAAGCATACTTTGCATGCATATCAAATCATGGAAAAGAAAACATAAGAGAAAAACGATTCATGAGCTAGCTGGCACGTCAACCATATGAGATATATTGATGTCTTGCAAAAGTACACTTACCAGCCAAGTCACCACCTATGTATCTGCAAGTATCTCTACATTTTTGCACTATGTGATTTATTAGTTGCTTCAATTTTTTTCTTGTTTCTTGTTTACCACATGTGAGTAATTACCATATGTGCATATGTAGTCCAGCCTAAACACATTTGAGCCTCTTTCCCTCATTTAGCAATTGCGAAAAAATGGGGTTTCGATGTCTTTACATTTGTGTTTTCCTCTCCTCTTTTTTGTTTTTCGAAAAAATTGCGAGTTGGTAATTATATTGTTCAATGATACGTTGTTGCAATGATTGATGATAGAATATTGTATTTATTGGAATGGATCAATATGAGTGTTTTTTAAATACGCATCATTGAATGAGACTATGAAATGCCAATAAATCAGATTATTGTAGATGAACCATGAACTATTATATTTATATTAAATGCTTAATGGACTGTTAAGCGAATTTTTCGAAATATTTCGACATTCTTGGAAACAGGAAACATTATTGGTGAAATTGATATTTAGTTGATGCTTCAATAAGATATAAGTTTAAAGACATTTATTTAATGAACTTTGTCCATGAGGAAAGCTTTCCGAACATTAAAGACCAGAAAATTTATCATTATTTCAAAGTTTCGAAATTGATTTTATTTGAAAGTTTCGTTGATTTTTTAGATGATGCCGCTAATTCTTGTTGTGATTTGAATACTTTTAAGCTAAGTCAACTTAAATTTAATGACGCGAGAAAATTGATAAAATAAAGGGTGGTCCAAGTTTTTCGCCCAACTTAATTTGGCATTTCTTTGTTTCGGTGTTTGACAAATCCAACTGTGGAGAGGTACACAATTGAACAGCGCGTTAAGGTTGTTGAAGCCTTTTACGAAAATGGGCGTTCAAATCAAAATGCATTTCGTAATTTTTTTGGTCAGCATAATCGACCAAATGTATCCACAGTCGCGAAAATTGTGCTCAAATTTCAGCAAACCGGGTCTGTAGTAAATTTGAAATCACCTGTGCATGCTTGCCCAGTTCGTTCTGCGGAAAACATTGCTGTCGTTCGCGATAGTTTGGCAGAAGAGCCGTCAACCTTGACTCGTCGTCGCGCCCAACAATTGAACATCTCACGAATATCACTGATGCGAATTTTGAAGAAAGATTAGGATTTACACGCTTACAAGGTTAAATTGACTCAAGAGCTGAGGCCTACTGACCATTTAAAGCGTCGGTAATACGCCGAATGGTTGGTTGAATAGATATAAGGGAAAGGTGACTTTACAAAGATAATCATCTTCAACGACGAGGCACATTTTCAACTCAGTGAATTCGTTAACAAGCAGAACTGCCGCATTTGGGCAAACGAGAATCAACGAGTGATTGTTCAAAAGCCGATGTATCTACAAAGATTGACTAGTTGGTGCGGTTTATGGGCTGGCGCCGTCATCGGGCCGTATTTCTTCGAAAATGAGGACGGCCAAGCAGTTACCGTGAATGGTGTTTGCTATTGCGAGATGATAACGGACTTCTTGTGGCCAGAAATTGAGTTTATGGACCTGGACGATATGTGGTTCCAACAGGATGATGCCACTTGCCACACAGCCAACGAAACAATGGCTCTTTTGCGCGAGAAATTCAATGGCCATGTTATCTCACGTTGAGGCGATATTAATTGGCCGCCACGATCATGTGATTTGACACCGTTGGACTTCTTTCTCTAGGGATATTTAAAAGAAAAAGTGTACGTCAATAAGCCAATAACAGTTAAAAGCTAAAGGATGAGATAATTCAGCACATTAATGACATTGAACCTCAGTTATGTATCAGAGTCATTGAAAATATGGACCATTGGATAGAAGTATGCCACCGCAACCGTGGCGAGCATTTTGGCCATATTTTGTTACACATAATTGTCATAGATCCTTCTATTATAATAAAAAATATCAACATAATTCTCTGAAAACATTTTTATTTACTATTAATATCGTGCGTTTTGGTTGGACCATCCTTTATTTTAATTTGTTGACTTATTATGACTTTAACTTATATAGCGTGTCTCTGAGTTACGAAAAGTGATATATGATAGTAATGACACATCTCTTTTGAAAATCGCCCTCCGAATTATTTTCTCAGAATTCCAGACGATATCGCCTCGAACTTTCAGATAATGTTGCCTTGATTTCATTGTAAATATTTTTTTTAGCTCAGAGATGGTTCTTTGCTTGTTAACGTATATTCGTTTTTTCATTTGTTAAACTAACAGCAGAGCATAGTCTACAAAGGAAGCCAGTCAGACACTAAGAAAAATGCATCTTCCTTCCTCAAGCCAGACAAAGGACCAAAATAAAGACGTAGCGGAATGAAATTATTCATCGATCCATCCCTTTTCATTTCTATCAGCCACATTTAAACTCCATGCTTTTATCCACGCTTGAGGGCTCATTTCTGGTCGCTAGCTCTCTTTTTCTAACGGATGGCTCAGATCCCATTAAAACACTTTCGAGCAAAAAAAAGTCAATTTTGAATTCTCAGAAGCAACTTGGGACCTCTGCCGGAGATTCTCCATCCAATACATCAACCATTATTCAGGGCTGGTTGTAGTGCAAAATGCCAGTCAATACGTGGCTTTCTTTGCGTGTTTCATGTACGATTTATACCGTTTCTCATCACAAGGAGCGCTGTAGATATTTTTGGTCCTGGATCAATTCATCAGTTTTTGTAACGTCCACTGTTTTAAATTTCCTCCAGGTCTGTTCAAACTATGTTCATCTTGATCGCACCATGAAGTTGATCCTTTCCTCTCTATCGAACCAGACTTTCAACCTTCAATGAAGATATTGCTTTCTACCTAAATAGAATTATTTTAGGAATCATATAAATTCTGAAAAAACACATAATGTTTGTATTTTCCCTGATCATAATGCCCGCCCTGGATGAGCCCTGTCCCATACTTGAAATCAGTGTTGGGTCACAAATGTTCAAGCCTCAGATTTCAATTTGATCGGTTCAGACTTAGTGCTAGTCTTTAGTGATCGTTCTCGCCAGAATCGCGGAAGATTCATCTGGACTATAGAGATAAATTTTCCGCTAATTTTTGGAGATTTCAATACTCAAGCCTCCTCCCTCACGACTGCTGCATTCTTCATTTTCGTAGCTGAGTACAGAAAGGTCCAGCTCCTGTGGCCATGGGCTCTGATTTTCATATTCCAAATACAGGACTTTAGGCAGACAGGCCTAATTTGCCCTTTGTGGTTTCGGCGCTTCAGTTAGTAGGACCAAAATCGCTTTCTCTTCCCGCTTACGAGCCAAATTTATGACTTGAAGCCTCCAATCGATAAATTTAGTGAACTCCTCAGCTACAATTGATCAGTGCAGATGATCTTTTTAACATACTCGCACAACTGATGCTGCGTCCAGCCATATCAATCCAATCACTCATTTGCTTAATTCCCACTTCCTTGGCCACTTTTTCTGGTGACCTTGAGGAGAATTTAACCCACTATTGCTCCTGATGTAATCATCGACTAAGACAAACTTGGCTTAACATTCCCCATTATGGAAACATTCATTGAGTTCTAGAATAGCCACAGTGAGCTCTCCTCTTTCTCCCAACGGGCTTTTGACCGACCATGGCGGAGATGCAGAGCTTCTTAGTATTAATAAAAGGATAAGTATGGTTTCACTAAAATTAAAAAATGTAATGGTTTACATCAATACTATTGGATTCTCTAAAAAGTATTGCGCCTTTTTTGTCATTAGATGGTGTTCTTTGTCATATATCGGGCAATACCAATCAGATTGAGTCAAACTGATAAGCGTTTGAAAATTGACATTCCACTCTACAATTTTCATCTAGACAGTTTTGTATTTCCTCATTGTGGTGTCTACGGTCAAGATACTTTATCAAAAGCCACAGCCAAGAGATGGTTCGCTCGCTTTCTTTTTAGAAATTTTGATGTCAACGTTGCACCTCGCTCAGATCGACCAATCACTGAAAAAGTCGATGAAATCTTACAAAAAATTGAAGAAGACCGACACATAAGCAGCCATGCCATTGCTAAGGAACTGAATATCCATCACCAAATAGTTTTGAACCATTTGCGTTAGGCTGTATACACAAAGAAGCTCGACGTTTGGGTGCTGCATGAATTAACTCAAAAAAATTTGATCGACCGAATTTCCATTCGAAATGCTAACAAAACGCAACGAAACTGAGCCATTTTTTAAGCAAATCATTACGGGGATGAAAAATGGGTAAGATACAAAAATGTCGTTTGAAAAAGATCATGGTCAAAAAAGGTGAACTATCACAAGCGACTTTAAAGCCAGGATTGACACCAAGTAAGGTTATGCTGTGTGTATGGTGGGATTGGAAGGGAATTGTTTATCATGAGTTGCTAAAACCTATTCAAACACTCATTTCGGCTCTGTACTGTCAGCAATCAACCAGATTTCAACAAGCAATTAAAAAAAAACCGCCAGAATTGATCAATAGAAAGGGCGTTGTCTTCCATCGTGACAATGCTAGGCTACGTACATCTTTGATGACCTGGCAAAAATTGAGTTTGGCTGGGAAGTTTTGATGCATCCACCGTATAGTCCAGAACTTGCACCATCAGACTACTATTGTTTCGGTCTCTGCAAAACTTTCTTAATGAAAACAAATTCACTTCAATAAGGGACTGTGAAAATCACTTGGCCAAGTTTTTCGCCGATAAACGACAGAAGTTCTACACAGATGGTTATTTTATTTGTGTTTTTATTTTTTACGGGAGAAAGGTGATGCTATTGACACCCTAGGTGTGGCACTCCCAAACGCATATCAATCTGAAAACCGAGCCTCAAATCGCTTGACACACTACTTCAGGTTCGGCCTCGTCCTACGCTGCAAGGCATTCCACGGTTACGGCAGCCTTCTTTCCAGCAGGGAGGAAGGAAAGGAAAGGGATTGCTAGAACAGAAACCCGTCTACTCTCGACACCTTCCAGTGCTGCAGTAGGCCTTTTTTATCTCTCAGGACTGCCCGAACATAATGTAGCACGCGATGCAGGCACATTTTCTATTATAATTTCCAGATACAGCTCTCCGAATTCAATGAAGAGTGTAGCAACCACGGAAGTCATCACAGTTGCAGATATTAAGCTGTAGCAGAGGGGTGCGTAACCCGGTGTGGCATGCTGAGGCCGGCTAGCGCTCAATTGTGTCGCGGGTCGTCCGGGGCATCCTCTGCAAGTGCTGATCCACCTTACATATAAAACCTAACACAAATGGAAACGGACGGGAGAGGAGGTAATCTTAAGAAATGAAAAATTAATAATTTTAGTAAATCAGGGCCGTTTTTTATTTAAATATTTTAAGTATGGTCATACAATACCAATTCAATAAAATACTGAACAAAAAATAATAATAATTAGCTATGGACATAAACTAAATTCCATGAATTAATTCAAACCCCCTTTTTAGTAGGATTAATTCGAAACAAATTATTTACAGTAACAAATTATACCAATCGCAGCAAGAAAAAAAAATTTAATTCCAAGCAGATAAACCGAAAAATAATAACTCACCCTTTTTTTAGCTGCGGAGCGCTGTGCAACTGGGAGGGGAGCTAATAAAAATTACAAAAACCAAAATTAAATTTACTTCAGCAAAGAACAAAAAAAAAACAAACGACCACAAATAAGCATGCCAGCTCCTTGAAATCGTAGAACTTCTTTTTGATAATTCAATGAAAATTGTCTTTAGAGAAGTTACTGTTAATTCACCTTTTTGTGTTTTTGTAGATTTTATTTTGGATGAAAAAAAAAATCACCAGAAAAAGAAAACCGTTCGTCTGGTCGCAAAATTTAACAGTTGATTGATTGATCCGATTAACCCTGCACTTCAATTAATCACTCTATCGCTCACAAACTACTTCCGATAGAAATCAAACAATGGCTTCCCGTAGCACGAACACAACTGTTGATTGATTGTCTATTCTATCACTATTCCATTAACACCAGAATCACCAGTTTATCGTATCGACTATCTATCAAAAACTTTCTCGCACATTTTTTTTCATATTCCCACTTTTTCCACTATTCGTCTAAAATTCACGTTAATTTTGATTAACTTTCATTTTTTTAAATTTCTTTGCCTTATCAGCAATGTAATGATATCCATTTGCATATATGGCGATTTGCATAACTATGATAGCGTTTAGTTATATGCAAATCGTCATACACACGGAAACAATTGCTTTTGCCCATATTAAAAAAAGTTTTCCTGTGCTCGGGGAACTTGAACCCAGGGTCCCAGCGGACCCTCCGATTGAGAGCCCACGACACTAGCGCCGGAGCCATCTTCTGATAATTTCCCACTCATCAAATAACAAATAAATTCGCATGACTACGTGGATGTCGTTACAGTGGGTCAAATTTTCCTTTCACTTTTAATTTCTAGTTAGTAATGTTTTCCTAAATTCATTCCTTTCAATTCTTATGATTTTTATTTTTTTTTATTTTTTTTTCACTGAATCTCAACCCAAAACTCCCTTTTTTCCCAATTTCAAAACTCCCAAAATCACTTTTACCGCGCACAGAAAACTCCCTTATCTTCACCAGCCAAATACCACTGCCCCTATCCCAACAACCTCATCCCGCATTTTTCACTTCCATCCCTTGCCTTTGGGTAACATAATCGAAGTTCATTACACTTCGATTTCGCTACCCACACATCTTTTTTCCCGTAACAACAATCACAATAGTATCCATTGATTTGCATATATGGCAATTTACATCATCCAAGAATCGCTTGATTGAATGCAAAGTGTCACATATACATTACGAAAACCATTGATTTTGCCGATACCCCAAAAAGAGTGCTTCCCTGCGCCCAGGGGAACTTGAACCCAGCAGACCCCCGATCGACAACTCGCGACGCAGCTAATGGTGCTATGGATTGTCGATCTCCCATTCATCTCATAAGCAACTTCAACGATGCATTTGGGTATGAGATTGAATTTTGTTAATAGGGGAACGTGAATTAATTTTTGTTAGTATAAAAATATGAAATTTGTTAGTGGGAACAAAATTAGTTAGTATGAAGGAAAGAATTAGGTTTTGTTAGGGAAAAGGTATTCAATGAAGTTTTGTTAGTGTGAATTAATCAATCGAATGTTGTTAGTGGGAAAATTGAAATCATTAGTATATATTTTATTATTTTAGTTGGAAATAAGGAAAAAGGGTAGGGTTGTGATAATGGAGAAGTAAAAATTATAGGGAAATCGGATAACTTTTAATAAAATTAAATAAATAACAGGGAAAAAGGTATAAATGCCCAAAGGAAGGTGGAGATGTTACGGCGGCAATTTGAAGTTGCGAATGGGAGGAAGTTGGTACGCCGGAACTCTTAACAGTATCCGTGCCTAAAAGATGGTGGAGATGATACATCAGCAATTTGAATTGGTAAATGGGGGAATGCCGGTACGGCCAGAATTCGCAACAAGAGGTCGCGACGCAACCTGTCCCTTTGTAGATAAAAAAGGTGTAGTAGACTCATCCATTTATCCCGACATTGTGACTTGTTAATCTTTTGTAGTTAAAATCGACAATACCTGCATCAGCTCAAAAACTGGTTCAGGTAGAAGTCAGTCCCACCGTTCCTTCGATTGAACCTAAGCATCATGTCCTGGATAAAGTGCGGTGTTCCTCTGTGTTGCTCTACCAAGACTGTTCCGAATCGCTGATAGGGTGGAGTCTTTCCTCCTTAGCGACTACCTCCCTGTCATCTTCACTTCTACCGAGATATCTTTTCCTGTGCTCTTTGGCAAGGAAGGTGATGGGCATCACCCCTGTGAGCGCGAACACTGCCCACCCGGAGACTGTTCGATACATAGCTGTTTCTTATCTTTGCATCTTTCCCAACCACTGTTAAACGTATTGCACCCTTATCAGTAGTTGTCCTGATTCGCCAAGAAAAACTAATCATCGAGTCTATCATTATGCCCAGATATTTCATAGCTGCTTTGGATTCAAAAGACTTTTCTCCGATATTAATAATTTTTACTCTGAGGATTCTTATCTGTGAGTATTGGGTGAGGATAACCATTTCGATTTTCTTCAGTGCTTGGCTGAACCCACAAGCAGTCGTCCAGTCCCTCACTCGACGTACTAGCATATTTAGTCAAAATAGCGCACTTTTGACAGCGCGTCCAGTGACTAACGCCACAATATCATTTTCATAGCCTGCCCATCATGCGAGATGATCCTCAGGTCAGTGCTGAAAATAAGCCCTGATCGACACCCTATGTAACTTCAATTCACACATCTTTGTCAGCACCCGTGGAATCCACATGAGACCACAGTGGGCACATAACCCAAAGTTCCTCTTTAGAATCCTCCGAAAATATACTGTCACAAACATACACCAAGCTTAAAATCTTTGGTTGGTGAAACAGCAGGGAGAAGCTGCACTACTGATGTTTCGAAGGACAGACTGACTTCATCTTGGGTGGTTGATTCGACGTGTTTAAACTTTAGGCCCCTTTTTGTGAGTTTTTACCTTTTGTTGAACTCCATCCGCGATTACTTTTTCGTCTTTGAATACGTTTCCGTGCTTGCTTTTTAGCTTCCTTGGCATCTTTACTTTTCTTTGCTTCCGTCAATTGACCTTTAGATGTAATAACCATAGCACTACACTACTTCTTCTCCTATTCGAGGCCCTCTTTTTGAGTTTGTGATGGGAGTGATGCCAAACGGGCTTATTTGAGAAGATTTGGAACCATGAGGATCCTCTAGCGTAACTTATTATAAAGGTAAATCCTGACCTGCCGAAGATGCTGATAGTTGATTCAGGTCAAACTGCACAATGACTTCTGGTTCGTCTGCATCTCTGCCCCCTGAAAGACTCTGATTTACCAATCATAGTAAGAGGAATCTCGTTTTCTGTTAGCCTCTTGAATGAAATCGGCATTTGAGGACAGCTTGTTCAAGGGATAAATGCCTATCACTTTGAATTCATTGATTGCGATTTGACCTGTTTGGCATCTAAAATAGGTTTGCCAAACAGTTTCAGGATTTGAAAACACTGATAGCACGTTCATTAAGCCTTAACTACTGCCTGTTAGAGAGAACCCATGAAAGCTTTGTCTAAAGGTTGTAACCTTGTGAGCAGTGAGGTGGTTCTTTTGTGGGATTGACAAACTCGATGAAGTATCGAACCACTGAGTGAAAGAGTTTATCTGGATCAACCCTGAAGAGTGCACTGTAAATATTGTTCCTAGCGGAGCCCCTTTTTTCAGCTGTTCACTCAAATTCCTTGAGAAATTACTAAAGGGTGCATGAATGAACCACTAGCATTCATGCAAGCGACAAACGTCATGACAGCCCCATTTTCTCCTGATGTCAAGGTGGCTATCTGTCTTTTATCCTTTATTTAAATCACTTTGGCGACTTCAGACTCTACTACAGCTGTACCACTCTCGCTAACATTGTATATTCTGTCAGTAGTGAATTGGCTTTTCTCGTAATCACCTTTCAGAAGATTTTAGAATTTCTCCGTATTTACTCTAAGACCAAGACCTCTACTATACGACCTACTCGAACTTTTTCCCAGCAATATTCTCTTTGAAAGAGGAGGTCGAGATACTAGTTTCGCGACCTGTCTCTCTGTCTGTCCGTGCGTCACAGCTAGTTTCCTCAGAAACTATAGAAGCTAGAATGTTCAAAATTTGTGAAAAGGTCAGAAGTGATGATCTCTCAAAACTCTAGGTCTTATCAAAAATTTAAAAATTTTAGGGGGGTGCGCCATAATATCGAAGTAGCCTTTAAACATTTTTTAATCAAAGGTAGTCGAGTGGGGTATCAAATGAAAGGTCAAGAGCTTTTAGAATCTGAAATAAAAAAATCATTTTATGAATTAGGGGGTCCAGGGGAAGGCAAAATGTACCAAAAAGATTTTCTCGAACCGATTTCAGAGGTTTCTGATGAGAGGAACTCTCATTTCCAAACTTCATGCAAATGATCAATCCTGCTACTCGGCACCAAACTAGTGAGGAAGGAGAATCTGTAGAATGAATAGATTTCTAAATAATACGTTGCGTCGATCATGCATCAGCCAGGCTTCCAAATTTACTTAATTTATGCAAATAAAACATTTTTTCTGCAAAATAAAGTTAAATATAATTCAGAGTTCCATTTTTGTAACCTTTATAATTTCCTCTTAATTTATTTTACAGGTGACACATCGTACAACTGGTCAAGTCATGGTACTAAAAATGAATCAACTCCGTTCCAACCGGCCAAATATGCTGCGTGAAGTGCAACTACTCAACAAGCTTTCACATCCAAATATCTTAAGGTGAGTCCCTTCTCAAATGTATTGAATCTATTCTCGTATTGATAGAAAAAATTGTACGTGATAATCCAGAAATTGCTGAAAATGTCAATTGCTATTGTCACCAACAGGCATCTATTCGGGAACAATTTCGTACCAATCGTCAATTAGTCGATAAATCCCCAGTCACTACTTTCTAGAGGACACGTTTAAAAATTCCATCTGAAATCAACAGTTGTACTTAGTTCTTGCGATTAATTATTAGGGTTTTGCTCTGCTTACAAAACCGTATTGCAATCACGAACTGTCCGGCCTGTCCATCCGCACGCCCTTCTTTATGTCGCAGTTAGTTTTTCTCCGAAACTATAGAAGCTACATACGTCAAATTTTGTGGAAATACCAAAAGTGATGACTTCTTGAAAGTTTTAGGATGGAGAAAGTTTTCAGAGGGTTTTAATGGGATCTCCTCATGTAGGGGGAGTGAACCTTGAAAACATTTTTTTTCATCAAACTTAGTCGAATTGAGGTTCCTATGAAGGGTATCAATGAGAAAATTTCAAAACAGGTGTTTAAACTACCTAATTTGTGTCAGGCACGTATCCTCCCCTTCGCTATTTGACACCTTTGATTCGAGAAATCTGACAAAAATTTCAGGAATGATATGTACAGGTATTATGAATATCTTTGAGAATTTGTTCAACGATTGACATTAGTAAATGTAAAACAAAATGGCAGCCGTTTTAAATGAGAAAATTCCGCATTAGCAGCACCAGCCGGAAAGGTAAATTTCTCATATGTAGCGTAAGATTTGAAAAAGAATTTGGCTTGCCTACTACTAGACTACTTACTGCGATTTGCGTAGCACCACATGGGTATTTATTGACATAAAAAGAATCTGCCGACGTTCGTATTTAGAGGCCCTTTATAGAGGCGCAAATATTTTGCCAATTAAATTGAGTTGCACACTTATGGATCACATATTGAAAATTGGCGGATAATAAATTGCTATAAACATATAAATACAGATTTCGTCCTTCTCACATTTGCTGTTTACACATTTCACAGTGGTTACCACACAAAGGTGATAACTTGTCGGCTTAAATAGCTCAAATAGTTAATTTCAAAAGATTTCCATAAAAGTTTAATCAGCACTTGCGTTGCCATGAATATATACACTTTCAATTCTTTACCGAACCATCAAAGGCCACCATTTTGAATTTTTATTGAAAACGGCTGCTAAAAATATTAAGCTGTAAGTTTTCGACTTTTAGGTAAATTTCTCGAGAGAAATTTACCTATTGCGGAGAGCATCATATATATATATATATATATATATATATATATATATATATATATATATATATATATATATATATATATATATATATATATATATATATATATATATATATATATATATATATATATATATATATATATATATATATATATATATATATATATATGGGATATAACGAAATTTGTGACCACGATAGAGGTTGCAATTTTGCTTCGATTTTCACCAAATTTTCAGGAAAGGTGTATTGGGTAATTATCTCGGTTAAGTTCGTGAACCAGCTATATCGGCCGGGCAAAAACAAAATGGCGGCCATTTTAGACGAAAAATCGTGATTTCTGTTCTGACCAAAGTATAGCTCCGATTTGGATGAAATTTGGTACAAAGGTTCATTGCTGTATGTGATGAATCTCACAATAAAAAATCCAAAGTCGGTACGGCAGAAACAAAATGGCGGCCGCTCAAAGGTCGAAAAACGTGCAAAATTTTGTTGTTGTAATAGTGGCAAAGCTTTCAACAGATTTTCATGAAATTTGATAACTTGATAGAAATTATAAGTATCTAAAGAATTACTTAAAAAAATTGGAGGTCAGGTTGCAAAAAACAAAATGGCGGCCAGTTAAAGGGCAAAATTTCATAGGCTTTTTAAAGTCGCAATTTTAATCCGACATATACGAAATTCGGTTTCAAGATAGACATTATTTAGGCCTACAGTCTTTGATATTTTGGTGATCATGCATGAGCAAATTTCAAAATGGCGACCGTTTAAATATGCGTTTTTTTCAGGTTTTTGTGGCCCTCTAGCGGTCACATTTTCCAGCGGATTTTGATGAAACTTGAGATTATGGATCTCTGTACTATGTTCTTGTATTATGCAGGAAATTATTAAAATTGAATGAAAAATAAAAAAGTCGAAAATTTTAAGCCTAATATTTTTAGCTGCCATTTTCTTTAAAAATTGAATTATTTTGCCCTGTCTAGAGTGAAACTTCTATTTGAACGAGATAGTACATTGATTGATGAGTTCCTAGCATACAAAGATTTAAAATAATCCAAAATAAAATGCATGCATTCAAAATGGCGGCCCCCAAAGGTCAGAAGGCAAGCGCAATTCGCTATTTTAGTGCCAACTGAAATAATGAATATTTTTCATGATAACGTTTTAAATGACTTTACTTGATAGAATTTATAAACCAGACCATTTTTAAGATATTGTAAAATCTTTTTAACAATCCCCTAAAAAATTATAAAATCGCGACTTGTCTGTCTGTCCGTCCGTTTGTTCGTGCGTCAAAACAAGTTTTCTCGCAAACCACATGAGCTAGAATGAGGAAATTTTCTACGTAGGTCAAAAGTGGTGCCTCTTGAAATTTGCAGTGCAAGAAAATATTTTAAGGTATTTTAAGGGGGGCCTCCCCATACAGGGGGGTGGCATACAATTTTTTTTATTTCTGTAGCAGCCAAGATTCTCAACAGATTCCGTTGAAACTTGAAATTATAAGTTATTAACGCAAGTTAATTTAATTTAATTATGCAAATCGAATGACAAATGAAAAAGTCGAAAATTTACAGCTAAATATTTTTAGCAGCCGATTTCAATAAAAATTGAAATGACGGCCCTCATAGTTCAGAAAAAAATTGAAAATATATATATTAATGGCAACGCAAGTGCTGATTAAACTTTCATGGAAATCTTTTGAAATTAACTATTCGAGCTATTTAAGCCTTTGTGTGGTTACCACTGTGAACTGTGTAAACAGCAAATGCGAGAAGGGCGAAACCGGTATTTATATGTTTACAACAATTTATGATCCGCCGATTTTCAATATGTAATCCATACGTATGCAACTCAATTTAATTAGCAAAATATTCGCGCCCCGATAAAAGGTCTCTAAGAACGAACGTGGCCAGATTTTTTTTATGTTAATAAATACCCATGTGGTACTACGAAAATTGCAGAAAGAAGTTGAGTAGTAGGCAAGCCAAATTTTTTTTCGAAGCTTTATGCTACATACGAGAAATTTACCTTTCCGGCTGGTGCTGCCAACGGGGATTTTTTATTTGTCACCCGATTTGCATAATTTTTTGCAGTTGCTCGCTTCGATTGAGATGCTAGTCGCTGAAAGTATTGCATGGCTTCTAACTCCTTTGTTGAAGCGCGGTGTACATGTACGTTATTTCGTGGTGCGAAGACCAATTTTACGCGTAGCTACGGTCGGATTCCCTCCTAGAAAAAAACTTAGAAACTCTGATTCAGGCATGGGGCTAATTGAACGTTCTAATAAGCAACAGAGAGCTTCGTAGTAATCGTTCACTGTCTCATGAGTCAGGTAGCGTCTACTTCGGAGTCTCTGTTTTAGTATGGAATCGTTCTCCCTTGTGTCTCCCAATCATATCGTGGGAAAGTGTCAACAAAACGCCAGAACCATCTTAGGGCTTTATGTTGAACAGCATTTGTGCACATCTGGAATCTGGTCGCATGTTTTCTCCTAGATTTATGGAAGCCAAATTTTCAAATCTTCGTAGGAATGTACCTATGGCCGCTGGATCGTCTTGGCCAGATAATACTAACTTACAACTGGATATTATTGGTGTCACCCTAGATAACGAAATAGAGCACGTTGAACGCTCAAGTTCGTTGCTGGGTAATAGTGGCACTGGGGCATCCTGGTTAGTATAACTTTCGATACAACAACTTTCTGATTGCGGTGGTGGTGCGAATTCCCATGCATACCAGGGTATTGGACCATAGTTTGGGTCTTTAGATGCATTAGTGTGTCGGTCGGAACTCGGAACACGAGTTGGCTGCCTTAGATCAGAGGTAAGGAATAACTCATTGTTTCGCTGACCCGAGCGTAAAGATGGAACACGTACTTTAAGCCGGTTTCTGGCGCCATTGGGCCATTGCGTCTTGGCGGTGCTAGTTCAAAAGGTTCTGCATTGTCCACTCTCGGAGGTGTTATTTGGGACTGGACCGGTGGTCGTAAAGCTGGCAACTGTTCCAGCTGTTTCCACATTTGATCCATACTCGCAGCGATCGTCTGTATGACAACCAACAATTTGGTCGTTTCAGACTACGGTGATGATGTTTGCGGTTTAGTTGTAACCTCTGGCAATACTCCTGTTCTACAGTGTTGGCAAAAATTTAATCCGATTTGCGATTAAAAAGTTAATCGAGATTGATGATTGAGGATTAATACTTCCAATCGTCGATTAACGATTAATTTAATCAAATCGTTAATCGTTATTCATGATTACGATTGTCACTGGTTTTCGTCGTTTACAGTATTATTTAGTTTTAAAAAGCTAAATTTGCTTATTTTTAAATGATTTCAAGAAAGTGGAGGCTAGGTCTCATCTCGATTCGATTGATTGAATTTTTTGCATATTTTATCAAAGAAGGTTTATTGTGATACCAAGAGTAAAGAAATCGTACATAATTTGTTTGTAAATCATTTCACGATAAACGGTATTTCGAATTTTTCGATGATTGAACAAAAATTAAACATTTTCAAAAAAAAACAAAAGAAAGAAAATACTTTCTTATAGGATATGTATAGTACATAAATCCTCTTAGTATTAATTATAAAATTTATTTTTATTTTTTGCCGTGATTTAAATAACATTTCATAATTACTTATTCTTCGAATAAATTCTCTGAAATGCTGTGCGATCTAGGTGCATTCACCATGGCCGCAAATGAAAACATCCTCTCCACAGAACCCGATGATGGCGTATGTGTATTGTACTTTATAAATAAATTTTTTAAAGGTGGGTAGCGATTTAAAAGGCTCAATTCACGACTTTTTCCGGGGAAAAAATTTAAAACTATTAAATAGGACCTCTGTCGGGAACCAACAGTTTCAAACTCACTGCTAGAATCTGAGTTAAAATCAAAAAAATCGTCCCCTTTCTGTTTATTTTTATCTACACTACTTTGATTTTCAATTTTTTGATCTTGTTCAGATAATTCTAAACATAAAGTTGTTTTCAGCCATCTCAAACATTTTTTTTTTGGGTGCAGCGTCTACACATGTCAACCATCGGTTCTTGAACTTAGGATAAACTAAGGATGCAATAGCAGCATTTTTTGCACTTTCATACTTTCAACTTAAAAATTCCCCATAACGCTTTTCCACACTTTCCAAATATTCTCGTACCGGAGGTTTGCAATACTTCAGATTTTAACGTTCCAGCTTCTGTAACTTATTTCAACATGGAGTAACAATTCCATAAAATGTATCACCCTGCAGTATATCCAAAGCGTTCGCCAATGGCTCTGCACATTGCAAATATTTTTCGATGTACTGGAAATCAGCATCTTTAAGTGAAGTGGGTTTTTAATCTCAAATGCCTTGGCTAGTGGAAAGCTTTTGCTTTTTATTTTCGAAATATATTTAATTGCATCATAAAGACTGTTCCATCGAGTAGCT
Source organism: Odontomyia ornata (assembly GCA_963969285.1). NCBI lineage: Eukaryota > Metazoa > Arthropoda > Insecta > Diptera > Stratiomyidae > Odontomyia > Odontomyia ornata. The sequence continues at coordinate 28,466,936 of OZ017739.1, forward strand.
TCTGGACGAGTTAGGGTATGCCCAAGAATGTCTTGCATAATCTCTGCAGATTTCGGTCGCCCACTCGCACTCCGGAGCTCACTACATTTTCCCATAGCATCAGTATGTGCTTTCCCCAATAATGTAGATTTATTAGATAATATTTTTTGCACATCAGAACTTGCAATCAAATTGAAAATGTGCACATTGCAACGTATGTGGAATGTTAGCGAAGTATTTTCTGACATTTGGTTCATTAGATGCATGTCTTCACTTTCCATAAAAATCTGGTCTTCATCATTATCTGTCGCATCGTCACTTTCGCATTGGCATCCTAAAGATGTTTGATTTATACCGAATTCTTTAAACGCTTTGACAAAACTTGCACCGTTGTCAGTCACCATAGATTTAACTTTGGAAGGGTCAAGATTGAATTCTGAAAATATTTCCAATAACCTGTCTTTTATTCGGTCATGCGTATGTGCTCCCCTAAATCGTCAACAAGCTATAGCATCTGAGTGTCTTTGCAAATTTGCTTCAATCCAATGCGCAGTTCCACCGAGAAAACTTCTTTTTTTGCCCGACCAAATATCGGCAGTAGTGCAAACACTATTAACTGATGCAAGTTTTTCTTTAATTGCAGATATTTGATCATAAGACTGTTTGGCAATTTTTTTTCTTAGTTCTTCCAAACAACTTCAGTTCAATATTTTTAATATTTAAGCCTTCCATCATTTTTGTAAAATAGGAATCCTCTATGGCTCGTAGAGGTATTAAGGAATGAACGAAATAATTAGTAATATTAACTTCAAATTGTTCTTGTGTTACCATGTCCTTTTCCATTGCAAGAGTGTTCTCGGCCGTTTTGACGTTAGTTGTTTTCTTAGTCTTGTTATTCTTCATGTGCTTTTTATAATCTTCTATGTTTTCTTTTCAAGTATCCAACAAAATTCACTGATAATGTCATGCAGAAATTAGAGTAATTACATTTGTCAATGAAAAAAGAATAAGGTTGTCATCAACACATGCAAATAGTCCACTTCCTGGATTGCTTTATAATAGGGAAATGAATTAGCCCTATGATGATTTGTTTATTGTCTCGGGGCTAGAGCACTAAGCCGCAGGTCCCAGGTTCAAGTCTCTAACTTTGAATCAATGACTTTAAAAAGTTACCAATTCAACAGTAAGTAAGAGATAAAAACCTGATTTGTCCGGAAATGACGACAATGGAAGCGCTTCCCTCTAATAATTCACAAAAAAAAAATCCAGAAATCCGTCTTTCAAAGTCTCGCTGAGTTAGTTGCATTGCAGTTGCTGTATGCAGGTAAGAAAATAACACCTTAAATTTATAGTAATACGCTTACAAACTCAGGAATTCTGGATAAATTTAATCTGCCTTTTAATTCACGTTAATCTACATGAACATCTTATTTTATATTATAATACTATAAATATAACACAATGGGTCTCATAAAACAATCGTTAATCAAATTAACGATTGATGATTAATGATTACTAAAATTAATCGCGATTACGATTAACTATCTTAATCATGATTAATTTAATCAAGATTAAGTTAATAGATTAAATTTTCAAGCATTTGATTAATCGATTAATAAATTTAATCGATTAATGCCAAGTCTGCTGTTCCGTCAGTTTTGCTGGGCTCGATCGATGGATATTCTTGACTAGTTCCGTCTTTGAGTATGGCTGCGCTGAGGATCTCATTTGGCGCCGATTCTGTTCATGTGGTCTCGAAAAGTTGCCTACATAGACATGTTAAAGATGTTTGGTGCCCGCAAGGCAGTGTTTCGGTAGATAATTAATATCTTCGTGGCAAATGGAACAAAAAGAGGGAAGGGCGGGCATCCGATTGAAGTTTGCTCTTATCAGGGGTACGACTGGTGGAGATTTTTGGCTTAAACAAGGTGAGTAAACAGACCTACGGTCATGTCAGAGGGGTTTTTTACCCAACGTCGCCAAAATACGGTCACCAGCAACAAGAAGTCAAGAAGCATGTCAAAGAGATGTGCACATTTAAAAGAAAACTCATTGTTTCTCCATTTTCAGCGGTCCCCATTTTGTTCCAAACTAACAAAAATCACTTAAATCATGAATTCCAAAAATATGTATTGTTATAAATCTTATCTGGAAATTTTAAGAAGATCAAATTAAAATTGCAGTGTCTGAACCGATGGGAAATCCATAAAATACCAAAACCGTGTGTTATTGTTGTTGTAATTGCAGAAATTTCAAACGGCTATAACTTCCACGAATATGATTCGATTTTCATCAAACTTGCAGGATATTATATTATATATGTAACTACTCAAATATCGAATTTCGTTGAGTTTAAGGGTACCTGTACGATTAAATTGGGGAAAATGTGAAATTGGAAAATCATACTATTATTAACAAAATTGAGTGAATTTAGATTTCTAAGGTATTTGTTGTTGTTGTACTCATAAATATCTACCTCTATGATTTTTTTCAGATTTTTCGGATCACGGGAGTCCAATCGCGAGGGGGGGACATAAATATTTCGTGTATTTCCCCTTCGTGTGCGCCCCCTGAAGCAAAGAATGTCAGTTTAAGACCTGTTTTGAAAAGTTCTTGTTTAGACCTTTCCTATAATACCCATATTGACTACCTTTGATGAAATTTTTTTTTCGGCGGCCACTCCCGTATATGGGGAGACCCCCCTTAAATACCTCATAAATTTTTTTTGTAGCTGAACTTTCAAGAGAGCACCACTTTACACCTATGTGTAAAATTTGGTGTTTCTAGCTTAAATACTTTGCGAGAAAAACTGCTGTGACACACGGACGGACGGACAGACAGGTCGCGATTTTACTAGGGTTTTGTAAAATCATTTTACAAAACCCTAAAAAGAACCTACAAATATGTTAAATGAAAGAAGTAATTTGCCTACACAGGTATTATAACATTATTAATATAAACCTAAATTGAGTGTTAATGTAGGCTTCCAATCGGATTGTAATCCAGATGACTAGATCCTTGAATGTTTTTGTAAACCAATTATTAACTCAAACATCTTCTGAATATTAAAACTTGTCTCATATGCAGGTTCTCTGAATTGAATTCGAAAAACCAAAGCTTGATTATTATTATTCTGAATTCTTACATATCCATACTACCTAGGTCCATTGCAAATGTGTATCGTCCCAGTATCACGTGTTCTTGTTGTTCTTATTGTAAAATTTTCAATCGGCTGTAACTTAGCTATTTGTGGTTCGACTTTTATGAAATTTTCAGAACACGTACACCCACCACTATGAAACTTAGATATGAATTTAAAGATCCTATACAATTTTTTTTATAGTGCAACTTTGAAAATGCCAACACCTTTTACCCACTCGTCAAAATTTAATGTTTTTAACTTATGCTTTGCAAGAAAACTTTCTTTGAAGCAGGGACGGACAGGCAGACAGAAAGACAGTTTATTCATTTATTTTATTTTTTAAGGGTTTTGTTAAAATAATTTAACCAAACGGACAAATATAAACTAAATCCTAAATATTCAAAAGCTCGTAAATTGAAGACACATAGAAAAAGTAATTACACCAGGATTGTTTGCCATCTGTACTAACCATCTGGCAAGCATAACGATTTCCGAATTCCATAAATATTCAAAAGGAAAACAAGTTTCTTCTTCTCGTATCATCTTAATGTCTTTAATTGCTTTCATTTTCCACTTGTCCCGTTGCTACTTTCTGCACATACTCGTATGCATCTAAAGGTGGGAAAAATGCCATTTACTATACCATCATCGTCTTGTTTTCTTATTTATCATTTTTGTATTCAATCTCATATGAGCTCTTTTAATTCACATGGAATGTATCAATACAAGAAATTGATACAATACGTCTTTGATGATTTTCACTTTTTTTCCTTCACAATTCTGGTAAGAGAAGAGTTTCGTAGAGTTTCGTGAAGACTTTTTTTTTTCGCTGAAGCACCTTTTCAGAGCAAACTTATTAGTGAATAAACTGAAAGGCGTTTTGTAGTTTTTTGGAAAATATATATTTTTTTTATTTTCAATTGATATGTACCATAAGAAGGTTGAAAACGCATAAGTACGTGTAATTATGTTGAATGATTTCAGATGTAATAGTAGATCATGTGAAAATTACAGTTCATGCAACTTAATGGTATTTGATCGTTGTTTTGTGGTTTTTTAAGTCGTATCAAACACCTTGACTTAATGGGGTATATCGGTAAATTACAAACATAGGGGCATTGCTTTACACTAGGGTGTCGACATCATCACTGTGTTGAATGAATTATGGAATTGAGAGTATGTACGATAAATGGGTTTTACCTTGTTGGATGGTTTTTCTGCGCCTGGTGATTCGTTTCTGTATTATTCACTGTAAATTGTAGCGAATGTAAAATAATTACAGGCACCTTTCTCTTTGATTCGATAGATTCCTTTTGTTCAAATAAAATTATTTACCTAATAAAAAAGAGTGAAAAGTAGCGTTTCTTAGATTATCCAAATTGATTTCTTTAGTAAAACATCGATGTAACTTATTTCATCCTTTATTCATAGTTCATCAAACTTCATATTTGCGAAAAAATATCACAGCTACTTTCGCTCGAAAACAGTGATCTCACGTATAACAATGAATATTGATTTTTTTCCTTCCACAATTGTTTGAAATTTCCCCAATCTCATTGAATAGACTCATACCTTTTAACTGCAGTCTTAAAATTGTCCTAATCAGTATATACTTGTATAAACTTGAAGTTTCTTCATGTGAACCGCTGAAATGACAAAAAATAATACTACCAATCAACAGAATATATTCAATATTGGCTTTTCACATTCTAAAATAAAAGTTAACTTTACCTTTACAATTGATTCAATCATCTTGCGTAAGCTTGCACTCCGACCTACTTGAATTCCATAAAGCTAGAGTATTAAAAAAATTGTATCTTTAATCATTTATATCAGTATTTACAATATACTTGAGATAGGTAATTTAATCTATTGTTTTATTGAATGAATTGACATTTTGCACGTTATTTGCTATCAAAGTTTGCCCTCGCGATATTTATGCTATATGACTATTTGTTTGATAAGATTTAATAAATTGAGGTAAATTCTATTGTTTTCTTCGACATTTGTCACCTGATTTTCTAATGTAATATCTAAATTGATAAGTGATAGCGTGTTGCTAAAGTAGAAATATGACTCGGTTAGCATTTCATCTCAAGTTGAAAACAATTGGCGCCATAGTAAGTGATATGAAAATTTGAGTAATAAATTAATATTGACAGACACTACCATCCAAGAGTTTGAAATTATATAGGAAAAGAAATAAATACCAGTAATACATGTATATTAATCACATTAGAGAATGGTTCTACAAATGTTGCCCACAAAAGCTGCTACATGCGCCTTAAATATCAACATGAGCACATCTAATTTGAATTATTTTCTCATAGATTCTCGTCATCCAATTAATAAGTTTATCCAAATATTTTTCCTGCAATTTATTCCGTTCACTTTTTAAGAATGTCTAGAGCTGTCCTACACTTATTGATTCGTAACCCTTCTGCAAAGTCCGTCTCAAATTAGTTCGATCGGAGAATTATTTCATTATTTGTATTGTGTGGTTCCCTTTTTACCGTGAAAGAAGTCTTGGCACAGTTTAGAAGAGTATTTTAAATCTTTGTACTGTTAAAAGACAAAATTCAGACCAATTATATTCAGTCCAGAGGGTGCAAAATTTTCAGTTAAAATTTTAATGTGCACTTTTTTATTTAGTTTTCTCTCTACCTTAGTCAAACTGCCGACTTTACCACCACCAAAGCATCCCTGTACCATCACACTGCCTCTTCCATGCTTAACAAGTGGCACAGTGCAAATTTCTGAAGCGCTCTCTTAGACCTGAATACTTGAAATTTAGGTTACTTTGGCCATAGCGTTTTTTTCTCATTCTTCACTCGTCCAATTTTGATATGTTTTAGCCCGTTCTAATCGGTTGTTTTTGTTTTGCTGCCAGCTTTATATTTTGTTTTTTCAACTACAATATCTCAGGCATAGAATACTTACATAGTCTTCTTCTTCGTTGGACTACAATCCCTCTCGGGCCTTTGCTTCCTGCAACAAGCGCCTCCAACTTTTCAAATTTTCCATTCATTTAATTATCCGTTTCGTCGTTAGCTACCTGTCAGTCATCGTGTTGACTTATCTGTCTCAATAAGCTTCTGTATGCGTTTTCCATGTCCGTATTTGATCGCTTTTCTTCTTTAGTTTTCGCGAATCAAAAGCTCTTCCAATGGGGTTATACTTTCCCATGCAATGGTGTGTCCCGATTCGATTATGCGCTTCGGCGCGGTAGATCTATTATTCCTTCTTCCGAGCTTTTTAACAGCGTAGCTTCCTGTAGATTCCCCGTTACGCTGGTTTTCACCGATTTTGTCTAGCCTATGTATTCCTTGGGGCGATCTGGGTATGTGATTTTATAAATGCCGCTCTACTCCTCAATCTTTTTGACATCCTTTGCTGATCTCAAAATACTTTCCAGCTGAAATGACTTCGAGGAGCGTGTTGCTTCTTGCTTCTTTCAATTTTCGCTGAAGCTTCTTTAATACCGTCTATAAAGTGAGTCCTCATTTCAGATTTGTTTGTGCAAGCATGGTTAAAACAGTTCGTTTTCGTCGCTGTTTCTCCATTTTGTGTATTCGATTGATAATTTGTTGTTTTTCATACCCATTTATGGCTGCAGTGTCAAGTGTGTATTTCCTCGTTTTTGCGTTCATTTTACCTTGACACTATAAGCATCCTCTAAATCATGCTGTTATAGGCTGCCATTTTTTGTCCAAAAGAATGGTTCCCGTTGCTATGTATTGTTCCTCATGAATAAATTTTCTTCCTATGTAGACCAAATTCACTACCAGTCGTACTCATTATCTCTCTATTCAAGAACGCGAGTTTCCCATTTTCTGCCCTTTTCATCGTGAATTTGATACCAGGGTGAATTTCATTAATTGATTCTAAAACTGCTTCAGTCTCTTTGGTCAGTTTCTTTGCGATAATTCTGTCACACATCTCACAAAACTTCAAACTGTGGGGAAATTTTTCAATTCGCATACGATCGAGAAAGTCTCCATATTCACAGTATGCAGTGCCCTGCTTCAGACGAATTATGAACCTGCTTTTCCTCTAGATTGACAAATTTACCTGTATCTGATGCTTTCGACGTATTTATTTTATTTATCGTCGAAATGATTCGTAAGCCTTTTTTTAAAACTTTGTAAAAAAAAAATTTACAAAGACATACTAGTTTTGCGACCTGTCTGTCCGCCCGTCCGTCTGTCCGTGCTTACAGCAAGTTTCCTCAGAGATTATAGATGCTAGAAAGCTCAAACTCAAACTTTTATTTTGTGCATCATTGGGTCCAGGGGGAGGCAAAATGTACCAAAATTTGGTCCCCCTCTCGTGATTTGACACCTTTGAATCGAAAAATCTGAAAATAACAGAGGTGGGCTTTCATAAGTACAAGGAAAACTAGTACCTCAGAAATCGAAATTCATTTAACTTTGTTAATAATAGTATGATATGCAGATTTTACATTTCTGCCCATCAATGCAAGTCGGTACATAATTTTATGGAAACCCGATCATAATCAAGTGAGTCACAGCTTTTTCAATTATATACAATTATAACAACAATAACACGTGGTGATGGGTGAGACATATTTTAAATTGACCTAGGCACTTTTGTTTTCTTCCAATTTTCATGAAAATTCAAGAAATAATGTTTAACTTGAATATCTTCAATCGATCATGCAGTCAAAAAAATTATTTAAGCTAAAAGAAAATGGCGGTTGCAACGTGCTTATGAAGAAAACTCTGCAAAATTTGCATAAATTTGAACGATTTCTAACCCAAGTATTGGATGAATAATTCAAGTCACCAATTTACGCTGCTCTTTTTCTCAGCACTACAGCCCCTCTCGGGCCTTCGCTTCCTGCAAACAGCGCCTCCAACTGTCTCGATCCGTTGACCGCGTCTTCCAATTTCGAAATCCGAGCAGCGATGAACTGTCTTCGTCGACCGAGCCAGACCAGCGTTTCCTCGGTTTCCCCACTGGCCGCCGGCCTTTAGTTCTCCCAACGAATACCTTCTTGGGCATCCGTTGTTCGTCCATACAATTCATGTGTCCAGCCCATTGCAGCTTCGGCAGTCTTACAATCCTTGAGACCTCCAGTTCGTCAAAAATTTCATAAAGCTTATAGTTGTATCGAATTCACCGCTGGTCCCCGTCAGGCTTCGCTCTGATTATTCGCCTCAGGACCCGTCGCTCAAAGGCGTTCAATATATTTGCGGATGCTTGGGTTAGGTCCATGTTTCACGCTGTTAGAAAATGTGTTTTGAACCCTAGGGTGGTTACAAAGAACTTCTGGTAGGAGCACTCTCCTAATTACTCAATTTGTTTATATTTGCATACGAGATATTTACTGCTAGTTGCAGAGTTACAAGAAATTTCAAAGTATTGCTCAGTTATGATCCAATGCGTACACATGCATAATTGCCATGTGGTTCAGTTATAATTTGGCTCAGTTGTAGAGCCCAGTCAAAACGCTTGAGATAATCTGCTATCGTTGTTCATTCTGAAGTGCGGTATTTAGTGACCGAAAAGGCCGCATGTTTCAGTACGGTCGGCGTTACCTGGATATATTGCAGTCGCGGCATGTAAAGCTGCTGTTATCGCGTCAGTCAGGCTTCTCAAGACTCCCTCTATAGTCTTTATGAATATAAAGCCGAACTAGCCACCCTCGTTTCTCTTGAGCTACTTGCATCCCAAGACTTGGAGGTTAGGCCATAGATGGCACAGCAATGCAAAATGGCGCGAAGACTAGTTTAATTTGAATAAATAACATTTATACTTCATTTCCAGCTTACACATAATATTGAGGTAGATAGCCATCGTAATGATCTCATTGTTGTGTATACAAAGCATGTAGACCATTCAGGGGTTGGAAGCAGTCTTTATGAGAGCAAGTGGATGATAGTAAGGATGTGAAGCAATCTTCTTTGAATATCAAAAACTGTCCCCAAATGTAAAATCCTTCGATGAAGTTAGAGAGGGAATTTTTTACATATTTTGTCAGCACTTGTCACCTTTTCTTACCACACATTTGTTATCCTATCTTGAAAGTTCTCATAACCCATATGGGCCATTTTTAAAGGCAATCCTTATCAGAAGAGAGGGCAGAAGAGCAAGTGATCTATTGATTTAGGCAACTTAATGCCATTGAGAAGTTTAATGTTAAGCATTTATTTTAATGAGTTTTCTTCAATGAGTCATCTTCAACAATCGACAATCCTAACCAGAGACGCAATTTCCAGATAGACTGTGTTGAGCTTGCTTTTAATTTAATGAATCAATGTGATTTTCTTACCTTCCATATCAAGAGGCCAAAGCTGGGCAAATGCACCGAATACTATACCGATTTTTACATAGATAAGCGAATCCTTCATTTAACAACTATTATACAAGGGTAGTCCGATAATTGCTTAGCCCCACCGCCCGATAGCGCCACTTTCTCAAGAGAGATTCACGATCGTGTAGTACATTCTCGTAGGCGGCTACTATCAAAATCTCAGCCGAATCCGAGTCGTAGTTTTGCTTTGACTGCGTGTGGAAGCGGGCGTGTCCGCGGATTTTAGAAAAATGAAGAAAGAGCAATATCGGCCGGTGATTCGATTCTTATTGTTGGAAGGGAAATCACGCAGGGAAATCAAAGAGCGCTTGCATGCTGTGTACAGTGACTCTGCTCCTGCGATGGCGACTGTAAAAAATTGGTTTACGGAGTTTCAACATGGTCGCACGTCCGATTTTAATGAGTCACGCCCACGTGCTCCAAAAATGGTTACCATGGAGGATAATGTGACCAAAATCCACAAGCTTGTATTGGCAGACCGCCGATTGAAGATGCGCGAGATAGCTGAGGCAGTAGGCATCTCAAAAAATTGCGCGGGTCATATCCTGCACGAAACTTTGGGCATGAAAAAGCTGTCTGCGCGATGGATGCCACGTTTGCTCACTCCGAACAACAAACGCAACCGTAAGACTACTTCAGAGCAGTGTTTGACGCAGTTTAAGCGCAATCCCAAAGAGTTTTTGCGTCATTCCGTAACCCTCAAAGAACCAAGAAGCTGTCGAAACAGTGGACTCCACCCGGCGAACATGCCCGGAAGACCGTCCTATCGGCCTGAAAGCTGATGGCCACCGTTTTCTGGAATTCACAAGGAGTCATCTGCATCGACTACCTGGAGAAGAGCGAAACGGACATAGGGCTCCACTATGTCGATTTATTGGGCCGATTTGACGCCGAATTGGAGAAAAAGGCCCGATTTGGCGAAGAAACAGTGCTCCTCCACCATGACAACGCATCGGCTCACACCTCCGTCGTCGTCACGGCCAAATTGATCGAATTGGGCTACCAACTGCTACTCCATCCACCGTATTCTCCAGAATTGGCCCCGTTCGACTTCTTTTTGTTTCCAAACTGCGAAAAGTTAAGTTGAGTTGAATGAGGAGGTCATCGCTGTCACAGAGGCCTACTTTACAGGCCTCGAGAAAACTTATTTTTCAGACGGATTAAAGAAGTTGGAGCATCACTGGGTCAAGTGTATCGAGCTAAGAGTAGATTATGTTGAGAAATAAATTGCCACTTTTCCAAAAATTCTGTTTTTCTTTTGTATGTTAAGTACTTATCGGATCACCGTCGTACATACGCCGAAAAATGAACCCTATTCTCGGTCACAGTTTCTACATCACACCCTAGCTAAAAACAATGCTGTCATCACGTGCAGCGCTGCAGCTTTTTGTAGGCTTTGGCAATCTGCTTTCTTCCTCTCCTGGCATTGTTCATCGCTTAATGACTCTTGCAAAAATCAAATTACTGGTTGAATAATCTTCTTTTGTTTCGAATTATGAAAGAAAACCTTTCATATATGACGCGGTCGAATTATGAAAGAAAACCTTTCATATATGACGCGGTCTCACTGTAATATAATCCCAGCTAGGTATCCTGTAGTAAGTTTGCGTTGATTTAGCAGAATAACTTTTCAATCTTCTTTCCAAACCCGAAATCACATAGCTGGTCGAATGTTGGCCCTTCCACGCTATGAGATGACCAGCAAATTCTTGAACACTTAGTCCTAATCGACTTTGCATAAACAAACATCCAAAAAATACACTCTTTTGTTTTACAGTTCAGGTAGAACCTGGATGTTGATAAATATTACAGTAAGGCAGTATGGTCAGCATGACGCTTGAGCGTGTGATTATCACTTGACTTTTAACATAAACAGCTTACAGCTGGATGAACTCACAGTTCTTCTGAGGAATCGGTTTGGAAAGATTTTACTGTCAATAACGAGACTCGAACCGGTAACTACCAGTTCACGCCACTAGCGCACTTATTCGTACACAGCTCTTGCTCTATGTACGAGTATAATAAGAAAATGTCCTCCATTATTCAGAAATATTTAAATTACAAAGTCACCTGCAGGCTTATTAATGTGTCATCATTTGCAGCTTAATTCGACCATAGCTATTGTGGTGTAGCCTCCCTGATGTAACTCCCTTTCATTGCCATCCATTCCGTAGTCCCATCGTTGACTTGGCCCCTTCTTCGGTCGTTTCGCTCCTCTTGTGTACCATTCGGTAACAAATTCGGCCCATCTGTTGTCGTGTCTTCTTGTCTGGTATCCTGCCCACTGCCATTTGACCGATTTTATCCTGTAGACTGCATCCGTGACTTTTCTCTTTTGCCTTATCCAGTCATTTGTTTCTCTGTCTCGTTTGATGATTACGAGCATGCATCTCTCCGTATCTCGCTACAAAATTTGTATTTTCATAATGAAGGCAACCTTTAATATCCATGTCTCGCACCCGTATGTCAAGACCGGTATCACGCATTTATCGAATGCTCTTGATTTTCGGTAGAATGGCCAGTCAATCTTAAATATGGAGTGATTGTGTCCGAGGGCGGACCATGCTAATTTCATTCTCCGGTTGATTTCCGGAAAAAGCGCCAAAATTTATGTATGAACTGGTCCAAGATACGAGGGTCATTCAACAAGTACTTAGCCTACAGAAGAAACACGAAAATTTTAGAAAGGTGGCAATTTATTTTTCCACATAATCTCCTTCAAGCTCGATACACTTGGCCCAGCGATGCTCTATTTTTTTCAACCCGTCCAAAAAATACATTTTCTCGAGGGCTGCAAAATAGGCCTCCGTGGCGGCGATGACCTCCTCATTCGACCCAAATCTATTTCCGGTGAGTTATTTTTTCAGGTTTGGAAACAAAAAGTAGTCGCAGGGGGCCAAGTCTGGAGAGTACGGTGGATGGGGCAGCGATTTGTAGCGCAATTCGACCAATTTGGCCATGGCGACGGCGTGAGCCGGCGCGTTGTTGTGGTGGAACAGTACTTTTTTCTTCGCCAAGCGGGGCCGCTTTGTCTTCAATTCGACGTCAAATCGGCCCAATAAGTCTGCATAGTAGCGCCCCGTGATTGATTTCCCCCTTCTCGAGGTAACCGATACGGATCACACTTTGTGAATCCCAGAAAACGGTGGCCATCACCTTTCCGGCCGATCGAACAGTCTTCGCCTTCTTCGGAGCACGTTCGCCGGGTGAAGTCCACTGTTTCGACTGTTCCTTGGTCTCTGGTATGTACCAGTGAATCCATGTTTCGTTGACGGTCACGAAACGACGCAAGAACTCCGTCGGATTGCGCTGAAACAGCGCCAAACACGTCGCCGATGTGGTCTCACGGTTGCGCTTGTTTTCCGGTGTGAGCAAACGCGGCATCCATCACGCCGACAGCTTTCTCATGCCCAGTTCTTCATGTAGAATATGATGCATCGTTCCTTCTGCGATGCCCACAGTCTCAGCTATCTCGCGAACCTTCAATCGACGGTCTGCCAACACGAGATCGTGGATTTTTTTAACGTTTTCCTCCGTAGCAGCCGTTTTCAGGGCACCTGGGCGTGGCTCATCAAAAACCGACGTGCGGCCACGAACAAACTCGTTGAACCAAGTGGTCGCCATAGAAGAAGAGGAGTCACCGTACACAGCATCTAAGCGATCTTTGATTTCGCTGCGCGGTTTCACTTTCAAAAACAAGAATCTAATCACTGAACGATATTGTTCTTTTTCCATTTTTGCACAACCGACCGACACGCTCGCTTCCGAAGGCTATCAAAACAAAACTAATGAAGGGAATTGACCGAAACTTTGACAGTAGGCTACTCAAAGAACGCACTGTACGATGGTAAATTTCTTTTGTAAGAGATGCGCCATCGGGCGGTGAGGCTAAGTACTTGTTGAATGACCCTCGTACGTTCTCATCTACTGGTTTCAGTTCAGTCCCTTCGATCGATATTGTTTGTCTGGTCACTCAATCATTTAACATCACTTTGGTCTTGCTCATATTCATTTTTAGGTATTTTTGAAAAAAATTTACAGAGGCAAACTAGTTTCGCGACCTGTCTGTTCGTCTGTCCGTACATCTCTCAAAAGTTTAGGTCTTGCCAAACAATCCCAAATTTTTTAAGGGAGATCCCCCCTTATAACGAAGTGGCCCTTTTAATCAATGGTAGTTGAGTGGGGTATCAAATGAAAGGTCTTGATTAGAAATTTAGATTTAAAATTTAAAAAATTATGTTGTGCATCAGAGGGTCCAGAGGGGGCAACATTTACCAGAATTCCCTTGATATTCGGGAGCAATTATGAATACCTTCGGGTATATGGAGTCGAACGCCTTCTCTAAGTCGATGAAGGCCATTGCGAGCGGCAGTTGGTATTCTGTTGTTCGACTCATCACTTCTCTCGGGGTATGTATGTGGTCCGTTGTGCTGAAGCCACTACGGAATCCTGCTTTCTCAGTTGTGCCGTATCTAGTGTCTGTCGCAACCTTTTTTGTGAACCCCTTGTAGATCGTTGGTAGCAGACTGATTGGTCCGTAGTTTTTTATGGCTTCCTTGTTGCCTTTCTTGTGAATGAAGATGATATTGGCGCTATTCCAGCGATCTGCTATACGCCTATTTCTTAGGTATTGCTTGTGGATTTGTGCTAGCAGCTTCCACGTCTGGCTCCTGCATATTTTAGAAGCTCAGCTGGCACTCCGTCATCTCTGGCAGCGGTCCCATTTCTCATGCTTCTCAGGGCCTTCTCTACTTCGCAAACTAGGATATCTGGAGGTTCTTCTATCTGCCTTGTTGATGGTAGGCTTCTTGCCTCCTGGGTGGATGGTGATTCCTGTTCAGCGAGTGGCATATATAGGCTACCGTAGAACTGCCCAATTTATGAGATTATTTCCTCTCTGTCTGTCATTATTTCACCTTCTTCATTTATTGCCATTATTTTTTTCCGTCCTATCATCAGGATCTGCTTGACTTTCGTCAGGCTTTTGCTTTTCTTGATAGCATTCTCAACCAATTTCTCATTATACCTTTTTATGTCGTCTTTGATTCTTCCTTATAGTCTCACACAGCTCCGAATATTCAATTCGTTGCATGGTGCTGTCATTTTTCATTTTCCTCCTTAATTCTAAGAGCTTGCTCGTACTATCTGACAGTTTCGTACGTCAGTTGTGAGTTGTTGGCGGGACAGCTTCTTTTTATTAATGTTAGATTCCCATCCGCAGCTCCGTGTTTTTCATATATTTTATTATTGTCCAACATTTTTGAGCAATATTAGAATTGCACTGTGTGAGGATTTTCCAATATTATTAATCGTTAAGTAGTATAAGGGTAGTCGCTACTTTCAATACAGCGTGTTCGCCTGAATCGACTGGCGTTATAGAGTTTACACATCTAATCTATGCCTCTATAGCTTAACTTCATATTTTCTGCATATTAGAAGGAAGTAGATGGATCTCATATCCTCCTTAAGGGAAAAATTCTAAATCTTTAATCATCTTAATAAGTATACGCCATCAAATTTTGTCAAGAGCTTGAACATAGTACTCTTGAATGTACCAAGCACTATAAAGATAAATAGCTTCTCCGAACGCAGATTTACGTTTCTTAAGAACCCTAAAGAATAAGCCAATAAGTGTCAAGCATGCTTATGTATTCGCAGGAAGCGATTTTCATTGATAATTCTTGCAACTCAGATATTTTTTGCCCAATTATTGGAAAACTCAAATCCACACTATGTCAAAACTTCCCTCAACAAAAAATACACATTCTAAAGTGATGACCTATACATTTCATCCTTATTCGCTTTTAAAGCCTTTGTTTAAATACGAAAGCACAACAAAATGCCTCCAACTTCCCCCTGGTGAAAACAACATAACATATTTATGTTACTCGTACGTATAAACTGCATGTGCTAATTTCTTGGATTGACGTAATTGTTGCATTTATACCTTTATACTTGCCAACAGCAAAGCGTCGGTTGATAAAAATTTATGAAACCCTACATCAAACCCCAAACCCGGAAAACCAATACTCCACAAGGACTTAATCCCACTAGAAAGTGATTCTAGTGTGCCGCTAAAGTGAAGAAAGATATTTTTATACGTTTCTAGAGAGCAGTGGTTGTATAGTATGCAATTTTTTCCCTACAGATAGATTTATGCAGTCTTTAGTACTCCCTAATGCAATTAAATATTCCAAAGACTTGAAATGTAGTGCACTTGCACGTTAGCACGCTAGAACACAGCTTAACCTTATACAGTTAGCGCATTATTATCATCTTCATCTTTAGTGCAATTTTTCATAGAATCTCATTTTACCACTTTGCGCGCTATTCATGCCGCCAACTTTTGCATATACGAGTATGAATTTATTTTATGTTATACAAAAGATGTGCGTATGTTCCATCTTTAGATACTTGCATAAAGAAAGACACATGCTATACATGCCAATGAAAGTTCTTATTGTTGCATCGAGGAAAGAGAAAGATCTTGAGGAAAAGAAAAATTGTCTAATGTGTAATTACCAACGAATAAACGAGTGAATGAAAGGAGGAACCAACTGTCGGACGTTAAAAAGCAGGAAATGGATAACAGATACGCAAAGCAGAAATCGATTTGCTTGGGAATATTGAGTTTTCTTCGAAACATTATTGAGTCAGTATCTTATGGGAAATGGTTTAATGCGAATGATAATTGTGTATCTTGGCGTGAAATTTGCAAATGCAGAAGTGGTACTGCATTCTGAGATCCGTGGATGTGCATTTTATATTAGAAATTTCATGCTTTGAAAACGGAAGTTTTTTTTCTTTTTTTTGTTATTAGATATACAGTGTTATATGATACGAAGATTGTTTTCAAAGATTTGTCTGAAATAATTCGTATTGAAATTATTTAATACATCTTTAGTACGAAGGACGCAGGAAGTAAAAGCTGCTGACCTACTTTTTGCCACTATGCTTAAAATGTTAACTCATCCACAGAGGTGAGAACAAGAAAAAGAGTTTTTTTTAATGATCTATTTTTGAGGGTTTTACAGAAGGTGTACTACTTTCACTGACACAGGTAGTAACAAGTTGGGTAGACAGAACTACGCTCCAGTCAGAACTTTTTGAACTATGATAAGAAGAATAATTGCTAGAAAAACTTCAGTGCCTCCCAATTGAGGCACCAAAAAATTAGTAATCATGTCTCTGTACCGCTCACCTTTGACTGTAACATTGTAACCATCATTGTTTTTGAAGACATATGGACCAATTGTCCCACAAGCCCATAAAGGGCATCAAACGGTGACTTTTTCTGGATTTAATAGTGTTTCGACAGCTGCTTGTTCGACAGCTGTATCATTGTTCCAAATGCGATAAATCTGTTTGTTGACGTAGCCACTTAATCAAAAGTGTGCTTCATCACTGAACAGAATTTTCAAATGAAATTGTGGATCAAATTTGAAAATACATTGGAACAATTTGCAAACATTGCTGTGGCGTAAGTCTGTTCATGATAAATTCTCAAACAGAAATAACCTCAAAACAATCGAGGACCTTGACATCAGTCGTCACCGGAGACAGTGTTGCCATTTTTAAGCTCTCCACCTCTAAAAGAAGACCTCTGACTTGGCTTCGAAAAAAAACATTCTTGATTCACTAAAATCGGCCGTCATTTTGTTGCAATATAAAGCATATCATTGACTAAACGGGATCTTTAAAATATTTATGTCATTCATTTTGAGAAAACCCAGTCAAAACTGTAGTGTCTGGATCGATAAAAAGTCGATAGAATTGAAAAACCTTATGTTGTTGTTGTAATTGAAGAAAATTCAACTGGGTATAACCTCCGTAAATATGATTTGATTTTAATGAAACTTACTAGATGAAGGATCTTCTGAAGAACAACGCAAGTGTTAAATTTGATTAAGTTTAATAGTGGCCATATGATTTTTTCGGGTAAAATATGAGGTCCAAAAGTCCTATTATTATTAACAAAGTTTAGTAAATTTCAATTTTTTAGATGCCTTGGCCTCTAGAATTATTCTCCTCCAATCATCACAGTTCCGTGACTTTGTCCGCCAGTTGTTTACTCCCAACAAAGATCTGCTGTCAGTTTCTATCGTGTCTTCCAATCGAATTCTCGGTCTTCCCGCTGGACGCCTATCTTGTGCTCTACTCATTAATGTTCTTTAGGGTAGCCGGCTTTCTGTTTTCTACATGACCTGCCCATTGCAATTTGCTTAACTTTGCGCAAGAGGAAACAGGTGGTTCATCAAATACTTGTAGTTCATACAACTCATCGTTGTAACGTAGTCTCCACTCTGTTTGTTCTATGTTTCACTGGGCATATATATCCACTACCTTTTCGGATTTGCTCATCAGGATCCATGTTTCACTTCAATATAATAGCACATGTTTGACCAGTGTTTTGTAAATTCGGACCTTATTTTGCCTGTGCACAACTCTGGACCTAGTAAGAGTATTTGCTATATTGTGGACCATCCGCTTCGAAAGCTCCTATAATACTTTCATGGTACGCCTTTAATTTTCTTTCTATGATTTTGGAGAGCACTTTTTAAGACATGCTCAGCAGAGCGATGCCTCTATAATTTTCACACCTTTATTTGTCCCCCTTTTTGTGCCCAAGACATATACTTTTCCGCCAGTCCCCCGAAAACTGCTCCTCTTACCATATTCTCCATATTAATCGATGCAGAATGTTATTTAGATGGACAGCCCCCTCTGGAGCAATTCTGCAGGTATTCCATCTATTCCAGGAACCTTATTTTTTCTGTGATCTCGTTTTGTTGTCTGCACTTCGCCTCTAGTTGGTAGTGAGATTGGGACCTCTTGGTCTGCTTCTGGAATGTTTACAGCCTCAGTCGCTGTTGGGGACGCTGCAAATAGCTTCTGGAAATATTACAGCCATATGTTTTTAATTTCGACCGGGTTACCTATGATTATTCCGTGTACACTTTTGCAAAGACTTGTTTGTGGATTGAAGCCGTACTTTAGTTGTTTGATAGAGGCATATGCAGATCTGACTTCATGTAGGGTCATATTATCGTTTATCTGTTGGATCTTGAGGCTGATGGTCAGTTGTTTCTTTCTTCGACACATTTTTTTAGCTTGACGTCGAAGGCTTTTATATTGTTCTTCTTTGGCCCGAGTTGGACGCTGAATGTATTCTTTTGTGTTGTTGTACCCATAATCAATCATTTTTATCGAATCAAAGATATCCAATCGCGAGGGCGACATACACAGGTTTTCGTACATTTCCCATTCCCCTGCACCCCACGAAGGTGATAAAACTATTTATGACCAGCCCATTGCAGCTTCCTCAGTCATGTAATCGTTGAGACCTCTGGCTCGTCAAAAATTTCATACCGCTTATGGTTGTATCGAATTTGTCAATGGCCGCCGTCTAGCTTCGTTCCAATTATTCGCCTCAACTCCTGTCGATCAAAGGCATTCACTATATTTGCGGATGCTTGGGTTAGGGTCTATGTGTCACACCCATAGCATAACACAGGTCTTATCACAGATTTGTATACTTGGAGCTTTGTTTTCCTGTGTATGCAGCCGGTCTTCAAGATCGTCAAAACTGAATAAAACGTTTTATTTGCGAGCTGTATTCTCCGGCGTATTTCGTCTCTTACCTTACCGGTTCTTGTTATTTTGGTGCCTGAATACACAAACTCTTTCACATTTTCGAAAATGTCAACGTCAAAAGTCAAATACGCATCGTTATACATTTTAAAAGAATATACAGCAAATTCTAAACCTTAATAATACAAAAACTTAATGGCCCAAATGGCTCTCTAAATTTGTACGTTATCGCTTAAACACATTTGCTAAAAAAATCATAGCAAATTCAAATTAATTGAGATTATTAGATTATATGATTCGATTGGGAAAAGGAGAAAAAAACAGCCAACACCATTCCAAAAGTATTTATAATTTCAACACAACAGTAAACTTTTATCTTACAACTAATATGTTATAACCTATTTCTAATCAAACTCAATCAAAAACTTTATCTTATGCTAAAAAATTCTACCACGATACTCCTAACTTAAGTGCTTAAACTAATCTCTAAACCTAATAAAATAAACAAAACATATACCTAACCTATCGCTAATTTTTGACACAAATAAACGAAAACACTAAATGTAGCAATCATGAGCTGAAACTCAAAAATTAAGTAACGAAAAACATAAAAACAGACAATAAACATGAATAATTTAGACATTGTCATTCAGCCACCAATACCTAGATTGCGCCGTCTCAATTCGATCAGCTTCAACGAATCTAGCAAATGAGTATCTCCATTGGAATTGTTGGTCTCGTGAACTCAAATTCGGAGGATATTTTATCTTCTTATCGGTCGCCCGTCGATATATGTGATATATGACTTGGACGCCGTCAGAATCAAAAACATATCGACTAATGTCCAAATACACGAATGTTTCTGGAAGAACGAAGCCAGTAGCGAGGCAAGTCGCAATATACCCGTCAGTAGGGTGGAACGGCTGTGAAATCCAAGGGTTTTCACTCACAGTCACAGATCTTGCGATATGATTCCGAAGAAGTTTCAATATGAAGATATCGACCCTCGTCACTTCAGCAGTTTGATAGATTCTTCTATTCGATATATAATGTTTCCAATCAGTCTCAGGCTTTCTGTACAAACCAGTACATACACGAAGACATTTCCTTTCAAAAACTCTTAATTTTTCCATAGTACTAGCACTCTGGTTGTACCAGATCTGACATCCATATGTCAAAACTGGTCTAACCAGTGTCTTGTAACAGATAATTTTGACCTTTTGATCAATGTATTTGGAATGAAAGAGTTTTCGTAGAGCCATGACTACTTTTAGTGCCTTACTGAGCATGATTTTCACATGTTCAGTATAGTACAGATACTGATCGAGATAAACACCGAGTTATCGAACACAGGATTTATGTGGAACCCGTTCTAAACTACCCTCGCCAGCCATGATGTGGAAATCTTTCCAATTAAGTTTCAGGTCTTGACTGACCCTTTCAGTGTTCTTCGAAACAAAATTGTTTCGCACTTCTGCGCATTGATTTTCATTCGCCAATTGTCAGTGTACAACTGCACATCATGGAACATTTTTTGAAGATTGCTCTGAACTATTGTAGCTTTTCGTCCGTATGTCCGTCCACCCAGCTGCGATACGTTCAGATTTTAAACCAATACTTATCATAACTAAATGGGATTATAGTCCATGCGAAGAATCATTCGAAACAAATCTCGTTGTCACCAACAATATTCGAACTAGGGACCTTCGGCTTACACAGCGAGTACTCTAACCACTACACTACGAGGATCACTATTTTGTATTAAATACTTTTTATTATTCTCA
Source organism: Odontomyia ornata (assembly GCA_963969285.1). Taxonomy (NCBI): domain Eukaryota; kingdom Metazoa; phylum Arthropoda; class Insecta; order Diptera; family Stratiomyidae; genus Odontomyia; species Odontomyia ornata. The sequence continues at coordinate 28,487,769 of OZ017739.1, forward strand.
GCAGCGCTTCGCCTTATTGAACTTTTTATAAAATATCTTTATTTTTCCTAACATAGTTTAGGCCCTAGTGAACAGTCTCGCCCAAAGTCTCAGACATCAAATATTTTTTTACGGAAAACGGCATAGAGGTCACAAAAGTCAACTCAAGTATAGACACAAAAATGCGCCGATTGATCGGTAGTTTTCTTTCCAAATAGCGAGAGGGAATCAAGTACTTCTTTTAAGGTTTTTGTTAAACAAACAGCAAGTTTCCTCAGAAACTTTATAAGCTAGAATGCTTAAATGTTATGGAAAGGTCAGAAGTGATGGTCTCTCAAAAATTTAGGTCTTACTAAAAATTTAAATCAAAGGTAGTTGAGTGGGGTATTTAATGGAAAGTTTTGATTAGAAGAATCTGAACTAAAGAAATCATTTCTTGCATCATATGGTCCAGAGGGAGGCAAAATACAAGATTTTGTGTCCCCCTCCACCCTCGCGATCGGACACCTCTGAGCCCAAAAATCTGAAAATAAATAAATAGTCACGGAGGTAGATCCTTATGAGTACAAGAGCTACAAATACCTCAGAAATCGAAATTCGCTCAACTTTGTTAATAATAGTATGATTTGTAGATTTTACATCTTCGCCCATAAAATCAAAACGCCACTTTTAAACTTTGCAATTGTATAGACTAACATAAGATCTTCATGCTCACAAAATTTCATGTAAATTGAATCATAATCAAGTGAGTTAAGGCCATTTCAATTGTATGGAATCACAACAACAATAACAAGTGTTTATGGTTGACACATATTTCAAATTGACCTAGGCCCTTTTATTTTCTTTTAATTTTCATGAAAATTTAAGGAATAGTGATGAATTTGAATATATCCAATCGACTGAGCATTCAGAAAAATTATTTATGCTCGATCAAAATGGCAGCTGCAATGTGCTCGTAAAGAAACTCTGCATCTTTTACATAAATTTAAACAATTTCTTATTCAAGTATTGGATGAATAATTCAAGTCATCGATTCACGCTATTAGAAAACTTGTTTCGAACCCTAGGATAGTTACAAAGACCCTCTGATAGGAGCCCTCTTCAGGTTAATCAACTTGTTTGTATTAATTTTTGATGGAAGTGTCATTAATTTAAAATATAATTGACAAGCTCTATGGAAACCTCACTACGGAATTAAGTGAGGAAGACTTGCATACCTGTTAGATATTTTTAATATAAAATTTTCAAAATGTTTGCACTAAATAAATGTAGACCATACAATATTGAGTTAAATATCCCATCTTAAAATATCAATTTTAAAATACCAATTTTAAAATATTTGCATTATTTAAAAATAAAATTGTAAATTTCAATAACGATGTTCTGCGCAGTAGTACTCATAATGCGAGCGGGTTGAAGGTTCATGCAATCCGTCAGAATGCGTTTGTCCTGTGCCAAATCACCAACAATTGGTGTGGCTGCCTGCATGAAGAATGAATTATTGTCAATGAGGTTTTTCTCTGAATTTGAACGCGGGGTTCTTCGCGGATGTGCACAGTCGAATAATTTCTCGCTTTCAGCAGCGGTAGTCATTCACTTGCTTCGGTACCTCCTACCCGAGTTTGGCTTGTCTTGAGGCGGTTTATCAGCTCTTCAACACCAAAGAAAAAAAGGTGCTTGTGCCTTGTCGGGGTCACCAATTTATCGTTGCTAATGCTGCAACTCCGTATATTTTTGCATGATCGGTACGTAAGTTTTTTTCAGACAACAATACTTGCTTAGCTTGTGTGTAGGATTCCAAGTTCTTCGCAAAGAGGTGTATGGAAGTTCTTTGGGAATTTTTTATATAAATTGCGAGCAAATAAAGATTGCCACTATTCTGGAGGAACTGGCACTCAAACTGAATACGTGCTGGGTGACGCACTAGCAATTTCTTGAAAACTTTCTTGGTGTAGAAAACTTGATGTGCTCCGTCGTTCTCCATGATAGCGTAAACCCAACATCATACCAGACATATCTTCAATGAACTTAATTTCATTCATCGAGAAATCATTGGTTGAAATATGCACCAGCTGAGATCATTTGAATCCTCGTACAAGACAGTACTGTGTACAAGACAGTACTGAGATTTTTAAAAATTTTCTAGAAATAGTTTTTATTTTAAGTTAGGGTAAGTCCGGGATAGTGGGACCATGTTTTTCTAAAGCTGTTTTTTCCGAAATTTTGCAATGTCTAGGATAAGCTTCATATTTTTTAATAAGTATATATGTCTTTAAACAATTGTAAGGAAGTATGCAGTTGTTAAGCTTATCACACCGGGAGTTATGATGTTTTTTTGGTTTTGCTCGATGGACCATCTATCCCAAGCATACTCGGGTTAGATGGACCTGTATTTTACGTGACTGAATCAGGATATAACACAAGAAATACATGTTATCAAAGGTATAAACACTATTTATTCCAAGCTATAAAGTTAGGGTATAGAGTTATAAACTATTTGATATGATTAATAGATTTGACAATCAGAATAATTCAAAAATAGAGCTAGTACAACTCAGTTTCTAGAAATTTGAATCATTCAGCAGTCATCTTATTTGGAGGATCTTGCTTTCCGCAGTAATCGCATTTATCCTCGAATCTTGAACAGTCTTCATGTGTCCAGCGGGAGCATGACACACACTTAATCCAATCTTCATCTCGTTTTGTTTCGTTGTAGTTCTCTTTATACCATACACAGAAATCTTCATCCCAGTCACTTTCATAAAGATTGTCGTTGCAAATTGTGTCGATATCAATATCTTCGGAATCTGAGAATGACGTTAGTTCTTTTTTTCTTCGCGTTCTCTTACTTTTATTGATCGTTGTTTGCATATTGTTCTCATTTCTTTTCTCTAGCTTCTTTTTCTCCTTTTCTCTTTTCTTTTCCTCTCGGTCTTTCTTTTTTCCTCCCTGTCTTTCTTCTTTTCTTCTTTTATTTTAATTTTTGACTCTTTCTCATTTTTTTTCTTTTTCAGAGCAGTTATGTTTTCTGGAGAGCTTAACACTGTTGATATAGTTTGAACTTTTCTTTTCACAATCTGAACTTTGTTGACACAAGGCACTGGATGTAGTTTGTCCAAAAACTTTGAAGGGGTCACAATTTCAGATTTATTCTGGTGCTTTACAGAAGGTCCAGGTAAAAGGAGCATTTTCAAAGCTTCTTGAAGTACCAGCACTACAACCGCTTCATGAGAAATTAAAACTGCCACAGCAACATCATCACTTGGGCTATTAAGACCAGCAACAGTGGCATCATTTTTTGAACTACCGGAGCCAGCAACATCAACACCAGTCATAATGTTTTCGAAAACAAGAGTCGTATCTGGAGGCCTGGAGTTTACTGATTCTGACAAAAAAGCGTAGTCTGGTATAGCATCAGGTTCAAATGGAATGATTCCACACATTCTAAATCCACTTATTGCATTTTATGCATTTGCTGACTTACCCCAAGCTATGCTAAGAAGCGCACCAAACTGCAGTCGAGTTATCTTCTTTGAAGGGTTATTGGTCACGTACTTTGAGCAAGCAGAATAATAGTTCATTTTTAAAGACTTGAAGAAAGCGCGGTCTAACGGTTGAAGCCAATGACTGGTGTGGCGAGGAATACTCATCAAAATTATTTGATTATTTTCTGCGAACTCTAGCATTTCAACGCAGCTAGTGTGTGGATGTATGTCCATCTAAAAGAAGAAGCACCTTTCCTGCTGGTTTTCTTGGAGTGAAATGGTTTTTCAGCCAATCAAAAAACAAATCGCTATTTACATAGCCCAGACTTTGGCGACATTTTTACTTCAGCGCCAGGTGGTAAACCGTCACAAAACTCCTACTTTAGGTTCTTTCCTTTCATTATGCAAAGGTGGTAAGAATGTACCCTCTCCATTCACACTTGCCAATACTGATATGGTTTCACCCTTTTCTCCTGAAGTAACAGAAGTTACATTTTTGGAACCTTTCAAAGCACCTACCTTCCCTGTTTTGTGATTTAGCTGTAAACCTGTTTCGTCCATGTTGAAAATGTTGCCAGGTTTATCTATAAGACCATTTTCTTCCAAAACATTCTTTAAGAGGTCAAAATACGCTTTGACATCTATTTTATTTAGGCCTTTTGCTCTCGCAATAGACACACTTTCAGATTGCCGAATGGACAGTTCAGGATTCTGAACAAGAAAGAAAGAAAGCCAGTCTTAGCCTGCTTGCTTTGTTTCATGATTAAAACTATGCTTCAATTGCAAGTTTTCAGCTAAATAGTAAGCCATAGAACGTACTAAATGTCTGGTTGGAGTAAACCCTCTCGATCGTAATTTTTTTATGTGCACTACAATTTTTTTTTCATTTTCAACTCCTAGCAATGAGTTTTTTCCCATGGAAACTTTACTAAAACTTTGTAGCTTGATGCGTCTTTTCAAAGTTGTTTTCGGTATTGCAAACACCTTCGTTGCAGCATTAACTCCCATTTCCTTACTTTGAACAGCTCTGGCTGCATTTTCCAAGCTACGTTTAGACCATTCTCCCCTCCCAGGCATGCGTTTTCTGGTATAGAACGTAGGCATTTTCCTATAACATAAAAAACCAACGTATCAGGACACACCTTTGTGTTTAAAATAATTTTGATAAGTATCACTTAATTTATATTAGAAGTAAAGTCCTAATAGGAAATATGGTCCTACTATTCCAGGTTCTTTTCAAGTGGGCCAACTATCCCAAATGTCACTGATCCATCTATCCCAATTGTCAGGGATAGATGGACCAGCTACTCATTCAGACAAACAACGCTACTGGAGCACCATTTTATGTTAAGACCTTACTCAACTATACAATCGAGCTATAGCAATTAAACTAACTTAACCACAAAACAATAAAATCCAGTGAAAAATATTTTTCAACTCACCAGAAGAAATAAACAAAGTTTTTTTCCTAAAAAACATGTGACACTCACGAGCAAAACTAAACGTGTTAACGTCTGCACGAGTAGAAAAAAACTAGCCAACGAATGCGGCGCTGCTGTGACAGACGAGCGAAATATTCGAATGGTCCGTCTATACCGGTGGTGCATCTATCCCGGACTTACTCCACTTTGATCTACCGTGCTGATTTCCAAAACTTAATTTCGAATTGTATTTGAGAATCCGCCACAATACTTTCATTTACGTCATCCATGACCACAAGTTTCTGTGTCCTTAATCAAACCCTTGAAGAGTCTTAAAATGATTGGCATACAGGTATTTCGTGCGGAAGTACATTAAAATTCAATTTCTCGACGTTAATGTATGATATTCAACTGTTAATATTTACGGTGTTATTAAAAAGATTACAATTCTGTGGCGATGCATTTTATTCCAATATGATTGTTAATCCTTCGTTTGAAACCTCTAGAATCAAAATCCCTTTATGTGTCCAGTTATGCAGAAAAATCGGGGTGTAGGTCGGAATTTTTTTTAGTTTTCACGATAAAGCTCCTTTACCGTTATTTGAATTTCATTTCCTTTAAATGGTTCCTAATGCAAAGTAAGTCGTATCATTTGCCGAAAACAGGACTCTTTTATCTATCCCCGTTCGAAAGTTATGCTTGAACATACGAGGTTTGTCCCAAAAGTATCAAGCCTACCTTCATACCTTTGCACTAGTGTTATTCATTACCAGCCGGTGAGTGACATCCTTCAAAGTAGTCCCCATTTGATTGAACAACATGCTCTCAGTGGTGTTTCCACTTCCTGAAGCAGTTCTAGAAGTCAGTTTTTGGAATTGCCTTGAGTGCATTCGTCGCATTACTTTCAACCGTTTCTTTGTCATCCAACCGGTATCCTTTCAGCGATATTTTTAATGTAGGAAAGAGTTAAAAGTCTCAAAGCTCTATTTCTGAACTTTACGGAGGCTGGCGAAGTAGAACGACATGCTGGTTTGTCAAATATTGCTGCACAAGGTTCGATAAATGCGCTGTCGCATTGTCGTGGTGAAGCAGCCAATCATCGCTTGACCAAAAATATGGCCGTTTCCTTCTTACTGCATCACGCAATCTTTTCAATATTTCAACGTAGTATTCATTAGTAATATTTTGACCTCTTAGAGCATATTTGTGGTGCACAACGCCTTCATAATCAAAGAAGACAGTCAACATCGTCTTAACTTTGTTCCGACTTTGGACATTCAAAACGCTTCCACTCTGAAGACTGTCGCTTCGTTTCTGGATCATAGCCGTAAACCCATAATTCATCACCGGTAATACTCATAATCTTCTTGAGTAAATTTTTCGAAACTATTTTCAAGTTGTCCTGAGCGTTTTTAAAGCGATGACAAAGAGACGTTTAAAACTATTGGGACGAATGCACTGAAGGTACTCGTTATTCCGAAAACTGACCGTCAGGACTGGCTTCAAGAAGTTAGAACACCGCTGGGGGCGTGTTGTTCAACCAAATATGTACTACTTTGAAGGGTGTCACTCACCAGGTGATAAAGCATAACATCAGTGCGGAGATATGAAGGTAGACTCTATTATTTTAAGACAAACCTCGTATTTTAAAAAAAAAGCAACAAAAAATATGCGGGTCAAACTGATAACCTTCTTTCCTTTGGGGGTCAGTTAAAAAGCTTATTCAATACTTATGCTACATATGACTTAATGGAAACCACTTCGAAATCAATGCATCACCTGATAATTGTTTATTAATTGTGTTTAAAAACAATTTCAATAGATATCTCACGTTTTCCCAGGAACATGAAAAACATTAAAGTCAATGTCTTCTCTCACTTTTCATTCATTCCGTAAATATATCATTTAAACATTGACGACCTTATGCAAGGTAACACAATGCAAAAATAAAATAAAATTATACCTTTACAATAATCAATCAATGCCATCCAGTATATTCTTACCTACAATATTCGCCGCAATCAACAACGACAACAACATAAATTCTCTTCAAGCTACAACAATAAAACTTGCAATAACAAATTTAAACATTTGTTATTATTTCTTATTTTTTCTTCAACATTTATTTAGTATGCAGTGTATTATATTGCAATAAATGGGAAGGTAAAATTACGAATTTTCCATTTACAGACATCATGAAATGATTTTAAGGCATTTTTCATTGCATTCATGCGACAACTTCAAAGTACTTCGTGCACACATGATTATTATTAAATTTTCTTCACATGTTAACGAACATACTCATATGTATAATTTCAACTCATTCAATAGCGGTGACCATGCGTGATTTCGCGCTTTTTGACATTGGCATTGCCTCTAAATTAATACTCCTGGTATGTAGTTGACATAGTAGGAGAAGATAGTCGTCATGTCACCCCAAGAACGGGATTCGTGGTTTAATTAAAATTCTGCATGCAAGGCGGCGGTAGGTATTTTGCAGTAGAACATGAAATCTGTTAAGGTGTGGGCCAATCTGATAGCGCTTAAAATTTACATAAAATATTACGCACAAAAATGATACGAATAAAATGGGTTTTTATTCTGCTTCAATGCAATATATGAAGTCATCCATTACATGCGGAAAGGTTATGAAAGATAGTATCTGAATCAGTCACATATGAAATATTTGAAATTACTACGCATTTTTATTTCCTGGTTATTTTATTACTCCTGAACATGGTTTTTAGAAGTTGAATGACACACGAGTTCTTACGCTATGTCTGCGGTTTTACTAGTGTAGTAAAAATAAATTACATTTGCCGCTAAAATTCTAATTGTTATGCTAAAAATTCTACGGCTTGCATAACATATTTTCAACATATTACTTCCTGCATTATTGACAGCAATATTCCTGCACCAAATATTTGAAGTATGTTTTTAGCAAAAATAAAATCCGAGAAATTTGTGTCTGTTTGATTTTTTAAAAGCCTTGTCTTTTTTTCTTGAATTAATAAGTCGTCAATTCGTGGCAAGAAATTTGTGTAATGGGTAAAGGTGTACAACCGAAATTTAGGTCAACTAGAAACGGTTGTAAACATTTAATTTTAAATAATCTTCAGTGTTTCACATATCATAGGTAATATCTGCATAATATGCAAATTAAGACATGTATGATTTGTTGCAAAATTTTGTAATCGTAGAGAGATGTTTAGAAGAAGATTAAATTAGTGGATCTATTTATCAAATCAATCATGAGATTACATCATTTTCATTAGGATTAAATGGAAATGTTAAATGTTTCTTAAGTGTTATTTAAGATTTGGCATGAATGTTATGAACGCTGAAATTTTGATTGATAAAGATAAATTCGATAAATTTAATTCCCAGATAAAGGTTCTGGTGTAAATCGCAATACGTAAAGTGAGAGGTATGCACATGAATGTTCTAATAAAATAAGGCAGATACTGAAAGTTTTTTACTCCACCTACAAATTAAGATGATTGCCTTATACACGGTACATTATATTTCATCTTACTACAAATTTTAAACCAAACGATATCATCATTTGTATATGGGTGGTTTTTCCTTTATTTTATTTAATAGAGTCTGTTGCAATCTGTCTTTTCTGTCCGACCAATATTCCGCAATTTTTCTCTGTAGCCATAGAAGCTACAATTACCAACCTTTATCGGAAGTTCAAAAATTATATAGTGCTTTCTGAGAATACGAGGTGTGACAATTAAGTAATGAGACTGATTCCATGAAAACCGTATATTTAAAAATTATTCTACATCTCTACTATCCCCTTCAAAGTAGTCCCCTTGGGCAGCTATACAACGATTCCAGCGCGTTTTCCATGCTTCGTAACACTTCTGGAATGCTTCAACTGGGATCTCCGCGAGTACCCTTGTCACTTCCGCCTGGATGCCCGCAATCGACTCAAAATGGGTTCCTTTGACCACCGATTTTGTCCTAGGGAACAAAAACAAGTCACAGGGTGACATATCGGGCGAATAAGGCGGCTGTTACAACACGGCGATCCCTTTAGAGGCCAAATACTGAGACACGCTGACGGCTCTTCAGAAAGGTTCTTTGGAACCATCTTCGCGCACAACTTTTTCATCCCAAAATCGTCGGTTAAAATTTGTCTGACTATTTCACGATTCATACCCTGTTCCGAGCCCAACATTCACAGATTAAGGTGCGCAGACGCTGTGCATTCGTGTCAGTACGCACGTCGACTGGTCTCCCGCTCCGCGCCTCGTCTTCCACGCCCCTCCTTAAACTCTATGCCATCGAAACACCTGGGCACGACTAAGAGCACTATCACCATGCACTTTTACAATTTTAGCGTACGTTTCCGAAGCTGCTTCGCCAATCTGGCGTAAAATTTTATCGCGACGCGTTGCTCTTGATTTCGTTTCTCCATTTTCGTGGCGAGGAACAACCAACACACGTCTACTCAACACGACACAGCAGGCGAACTAGCCAAGCTAGAGCTATGGTAAACATATCAGTAGAGAGGGGAAGGATGCGGGGGAAGGGGGAAGGGAATTTCAAGGTCGCAGGTTTACCACAAGCGCGGCAATAAAATCAGTCTCATTACTGAATTGTCACACAAGCCGTCGATTTTTGCTCACGGGACCGTTGCATCATCATTACTTAATTATCACACCTGGTATTTCAACATTTTTTAAGGAAATTCTTCCTACATATGACAATGGACTTCGAGATTTTTTTCGTCAAAAGTGGCTATCCAAATAAAAATGACCAGGGCCTAAACACGGGCCAAAAATTTAATTCAAAACAAAATTGGCCTAAAAGCGGATCTAAGAAGAGCCATAAATTAGATAAATTAGGATTAGCGGGCGTACTAGCCTGATTTCGGCCCACAATTCTCCTAAAAATATATCGTTTTCTTCTTTCGTAGATAAATGTTGATAATAACAAAATAACTAATAGTTTCTCATTATTGTGGATATTCACCACACATTCATATAAATTTTATTGAGCTCGAGTTTAATAATAATGTTTTATTAACAAAACAAATAATGCGTATAAAAATAGCTCAGCTGTCATTTTGCTACACTATTCCCTCCTGAGTAGTTTTGACGGTTGATTTAAAAACTATGCAAACATCACTTAAATAGTGAATTGAACTTTTTTCGGAACAGCAGCTTTCAATCTTGGTCCTAGATATGTCTTCAGGATAGCGCTTGGTTGTTTTGGTGGTGTTGACTCGGAGTTGTCTGCTGGTTCAGGTGAAAATTCGAAAAACGCTGGTTTAAGTCGGTCGATATTGACGTTCGTCGCTTTTCCACGGATATCCAAGTCAAAAACATTGTTGGAAATTCGTTGTAAAATGTTGTATGGTCCTTCGTAGGGGTGCTTCAATGGTTTCTTCACTCGGTCGACACGAATGAATATATGCGAACAAGTTGAGAGTTTTTTATGCACAAAAATTTTTCTTTGGTCGTGGGCTGTTATTGGCGTTAGAAGGACTAGCTTCATATGCTCACGAAATTCCTCAACAAATAGTTTCGGATCCGGCGGTATGTCTTCATAAACTTAAAATTCTCCGGGGATTCGAAGTGACGTGCCGTATACTAGCTCTGCAGAAGTTGCGCCGATGTCCTCTTTCACGCTTGTACGAAGGCCGAGTAACACAGTTGGGAGGATTTCACCCCATTCCTGGTTATTGTGGCACATGATGGCAGCTTTCAATAATCGATGCCACCGCTCAATAACTAACTCCGTTAGCCACAGGGTGATACGCCGTAGTTCGAGTCCTCTTGCAACCTACCAAATGAGTTAGTGGCTGGAAAATCAGAGACTCAAATTGAGATCCTTGATCCGATGTCAGTACATCAAGACCTCTGAATCGCGGTATCCAGTTCTTGTAAAATTCAGTGGCTATTACGTCTGCTAATGTTGCTCTTATTGGGACTGCCTTGGGCCATCGCGTGAATCGATCGATCATGGACAAGACATAAGAGAAACGTTTGGACTGTGTTAGCGGTCCAACGATGTCGATATGGACGTGGCTAAATCTGGAGTCTGGCATCTCAATATGTCCATGTGAAGGTTTCGTATGTCTTCCCATTTTGCTACGTTGGCATAAAAGACATGTACGCGTTCATTCAAGAAAGTTTTTTGACATGCTAGGCCAAACATACTTTCGACATATCAATTTCTTCGTAACGCGTCCACTAGAATGTGATAATCGATGCGTTATTTCGAAAATCTTCTTCCTTAATACTTTGGGAATATATGGTTGGATTTTGGATGTTGACACGTCACAGTATAAAGTAGTATTGCTGTCGTTAACTCGCAATTTTCTCATAACTAGGGCCATTTCCGAACGGAGAAGCTAGTGAAGTTCATCATCATTCGTCTGAGCCAGAGCTAGTTCCGCAGAAGTCACAGCAACAGGTAGAGTAATTACACTAATTTGATGCAGAGCGTCTGCCGTTACATTTTCGTCACCAGCAATGTAGAAAATATTCGTTGAAAATTGTCCAATGAAATCCAGTTGTCGCAACTGCCTCGTACTTGCTTTGTCAGCTTTCTGGTCGAAAGCGAATGTTATCGGTTTGTGGTCGGTTTTAATAATTAGCGGACGTCCTTCGATCTTATGACGGGAGAGTTTGACTGCGCTGTAGATCGCCTGGAGCTTCCGATTATATGTGCTATATTTTCGTTGAATATTGGTGAACTTTCTCGAAAAAAATCCAAGCGGTTCCCAAGTATTGCTGTTGAATCGTTCAAGGACTGCGCCCATCACAAAGTGGTGCGTTCTTGATAGGATGTTATAATAACGTCGCATTTGTGATTTGCTCCTTACATTCCCGGAAAGCAGCTTCCACCCGATAATTCCACATCAAGGCATTCGTGACGGAGTGTTTGAATTTGTGCTGCGTTTTTCAAAGATTTCCGATAGAAGTTTACTGCTCCTAGGAATCGTCGTAGTTCCACTATTGTTGCTGGTTTTTTCAAATCCATTCGTGACGGAGTGTTTGAATTTGTGCTGCGTTTTTCAAAGATTTCCGATAGAAGTTTACTGCTCCTAGGAATCGTCGTAGTTCCACTATTGTTGCTGGTTTTTTCAAATCCAAAATAGTTTGCACCCGTGCAGGTAGAGGTTTGATACCTTGTTCGCAGGCTAAATATCCGAGATATTCGACTGTCGGTGTACCAAAAATGCATTTCGCAACGTTAATCGACAGTTCATAATCACGAAGTCGTTCAAAAGTTAGTTGCAAATGCTTATTAGGCGCAATTCAGGCGCTATTAAAATGTCGTTAATGTAAGCATAGCAAAAACCCAATCCTCGGAAAACATGGTCCATATACCACTGAAAAGTTTGTGCAGCGTTTCAGAGGCCGAATGTCATTACTTTGAACTCAAAGAGTCCAAAGGGAGTTATGACGGCTGTCTTCGGGATATCCTCAGGTGGGACTAGAATTTAATGGTACGCTTTTGTCAAATCCACGGTTGAAAACACTTTGCAGCCACACAGTTTATGAGAAAAATCTCTTAAATGTGCGATTGGATACTTGTCGGGAATAGTGATGGATTTCAAGTGACGATAGTCACCGCATGGTCTCAATTGGATGGTCTTTTTCGCACCAGGCGTAATGAGCTCTTGAAGCATGTATTGAAATTCGGTTTTCGCTTCACGAAGCTTTTCGGGAGTTAAATAACTCGCTGTTTTACCAGCTAGTAGGCCTTTCGTCAGTATGTCATGGTACACACCGTGAGCCATAACTTCCCTCGTATCTGCTGGGATTGTGATATCGACGAATTCCCTGAGTAGTTCGTGGTATGGCTGGCTTAATTTTAGCGTCGTTATGCTAAAAATTCTAGCACTATCGAGCTTTGCGATACACGATAAGTTTGTTTCTCCATCGATGATTTTCCTTCTGCGGGTATTCACTATGAGGCCAATATGTTCCAACAGAACTACACCGACAATTAGCTGTCTAACATCTGCGGTGACAAATTTCTAAGCGAATAGACGTCGCAAACCTAGATCGAGAGTTAACATCTTGTATCCATAGATTTTAATCATTGTGTTGTTGGTGGCGTAGAAGTTAAATTGCGTTGATGCAGTTTGCTCTTTGTTCTTTGGAAGAACTGAAACATCCGCACCGGTATCCACGAGAAAACGCAATTTATTTTATGGTTCGGAAACTAAAAGTCGGCGAGTTTGTTGCTGTCTAAGTTGGTCGTCCTCGGTCGTCGAAATTCGGGACGACGATCCTAGTGTTCCGAATTCGAATCCGCTTTACTTTTCCCAGTGAAATAGTAGTCGACAATTACAGGCACGACTCCCAAAACGATTGTGGAAAAAGCATAACCATCGATTTTTTGTACTGCAGCGTTGTTTCCTATTCTGGGATTTCGATCGTGCATCCTGACTTCTAGTCGATGAATGTGCTTTAATATTTGATCCAAGACTTCCCTTGTGCTGCCTTGATTATATGTCGATGCAATGACGGGTGGTTGCTGCAATACAGTCATCAGGTCCGACATTTTTGCTAGCTTGTCAATATCGGGCTCGCTGGAAATAAAAGATGTGTTATATGTTCCAAATCTCACTACGAACTTGCTGTCAGTTAGCCGGCTGATAGGGAATGGTAACCAAGTAAGTTTTCATAAAGAACATTGTTACATTAGAGATCAGCAGAAAGAATTGATTGGTACAGCAGAGTTGGTGGACGGGGTGTATAGACTCAACACAAGGTCAGAAACTGTACAGTATGCTGTGAAGGCAAGCAGATGAGGTCACCTTTTCCACAAAGCAGTCAAAGAAATAAGATAGTTCTCGAGGTTGTACAAGCCGATGTGTGTGTTCAATGGAAACCAAATCAATTGGCTCATCAAGATATTTCTTGCTATTTGTGGACGATTACAGCAGAATGTCATTTGTCCATTTTTTATGAAGAAAAATGAAGTTTTTTCTTGCTTTAATGAATTCAGGGCTATGGTTGAAAAACAGATGACTATAAAAATTAAGATTCTAAGGACAGATAATAGCACAGAATTTTGCTCAATCGAAATGAAAAATTATTTGAAGCAATATGGCATTATTCATCAAAGAACAAATCCATATAGTCCAGAACAAAACGAAATGCGGGAAAGGTTCAACCGTACTATTGTAGAAAGAGCAACATTTCTCCTCTGCGATGCCAAGTTAGATAAGAAGTTCTAGGCAGAAGCAGTTCATACAGCTGTGTGTTTAAAAAACGGATCAGTAGCTTCAAGATTGAACCAGAAAACTCCATATGATGTTAGTCATATACGGATCTTTGGTAGCGTAGTGATGACCCATATTCCCAAGGAACAGCGCTTTAAGTGGGACAAAAATGCGTTGAAACTTTATCTAGTTGAATATGCTGATAATTTGAAGGGCTATCATTTATATAACCCTCTAACAAACAAAGTTATAATAAGTAGAGATGCTACCATCATGAAGCCAAATGACAATTCAGAAATGATGCAAGCAACAACCAATGAACATAAAGAATTATCAGCGATCCCTCAAGAGCAGCTGGAAGAATTCATTAACTATGATTTCGAAAACCTATCAACTACCGTGAAGAGTCAAGATGACAATACCCATGTCGAAGAGGATACAAATTCTAGCAGTAATTCAAATGAATCGTATGACAGTATACCTGAAGAAGACGTGAAGAATATTCAAAATATTGAACTGAAGAGGGAAGAAAGAAACAGAAGGAAGCCTGACAGATATGGTTATAGAATTGTATGTATTGAAGCATATCTGAACTTTTATGAAGACCAGATAACACAGAAAGAGCCTCTAAATGGATCAGAATCACAAAAATTGGAAAAAGCAATGAAAGAAGAGTTAAAATCTTTTCAGGAAAATGATGCTTGGAAAGTGTGTGACAAACCAGATGAAGCTACAGTGGTAAAGTGTAAGTGGGTTTATAAGAAAAAACTAGATAGTAATGGAAAAGTGAGAAATCGTGCTCGTTTACTTGCAAAAGGTTTTACACAGAAAGCTGGAATATACTATAAAGAAGCTTTTTCACCGGTGCGTTGTTATTCAACCTTAGACTTTAGTTCGTATTGAATGTTCAATATAACCTGGATATAACTCACTTTGATGTCACCACAGCTTTTTTGAATGAGTATCTAGATGAAACTGTATATATGACTTTCTCTGAAAGTTTTATATGTTCTGACAGAAAAAATAATGTCTTGAAGTTGAAAAGAGCCATTTGTGGTCTAAAACAATCCGCTAGAGCATAGTATGAACAGTTGGACGATTGCTTAAAAGGCTTAGGATACAAAAATCATTATATGAACATTGTTTATTTTTTAAGAAAATTGATAAAGTTAGAATAATGATAGCTTTTTTGTAGACGATTTCTTTATCTTTTCTGATTGTAAAGAGAGAACTGAAATCCTTAAAATCCAGTTCAAGTCAAAATTTAAATTGAAAGACTTGGGGGGAGATCAAACAATGCTTGGTTATGAGATCTAGAAAATGAAATATTGAAATCTTTGTAGACCAAGAACAATTTGTAGATCTCTTGTTAAATAAATTCAGTCATACAGTCAGTACATCTATGGAAGTAAATTTAAAACTTAAAAAGGAAGATAACTGTTCATTTTAGTATCCTTACCAGCAGTTGATAGGAAGTTTGCTTTACTTGTCAATATTAACTCGCCCAGATATATATTAGGTAGATTGTTACCTGCACGAGCAATATTTGTGTCCCCTCCCTACACGTTTGGACACCTTTGAGCTGAAAATCCGAAAAAAATTCACGAAGGTAGGTCTTTATGAGTCCAGGGGAAACAAATACCTCAGAAATCAAAAGTCACTCAACTCTGTTAATAATGGTATGATTTGTAAATTCTTTATTTTCCCCCAAAAATTGAAACGGTGCGTTTAAATTTTTGAAAGTTTTACATTTATTCAAATCAAATCATAATTCAGTGGGCTATCACCATTTCGATTGTATGGAATTCCAGAAACCATAACGCATGTTGATAGTTAATATGTATATCAAATCGACCAAGGTACTCTTATTTTTTTGGGATTTTCATGAAAATTTAAGGAATAGTGGTCTACTTGAATATGTTCAATGAGCCGAGAATTCAGAAAAATTATTAAAATGGAACAAAATCGCGGCTGTTATGTGCTTATGCACTAAACTTTGCATTTTTTGGATGAATTCGAACGATTTTTTAAACAAGTATTGGGTGAATAATTCAAATCATCGTTTCATGGCATGAGAAAATTTTTTTCGAACCCTAGAATGGTTACAAAGCCCTTCTGTTAGGAGCGCTCTCCTGCCTCCTCGACTTGTTTTACCTATGAGTATTAATTGTAGATACTCATCTTTAGTTATTCATTGAAAAATTCGTACATTCCCCTTCGCCTGCTCCCTACGGTACTGATAAGGCAATTTTAAAACTTATTTTGAAAAGAACTCGTTGAGATCTTTCCGATGACACCCTACCCGATCACCAATGGTGAACATTTTTTTTGAAGGGTCACCTCCCTATGTGCGGAGACTTTCAAGAAGTCACCACTTCTGACCTTTCCACAAAATTTCATAGCTGTAGCTTCTATAATTTCGGAGAAAAACTGCTGTGACATACAAACGGACGGAAAGACGGGCACAGGTCGTGATGCAATAAGATTTTGTATTTTAGTACAAAACACTAAAAAAACACAAACCCGCAAATAAACATAGAAAAATTATACATCTATATTATGAAAACCAAACGTTTCTTATTCACAACTCTTTACCTACTATATGTAAATGACAAAGAAAAGAGAAAATATATCAAACATTTTTTTACGCTTTTTGTTGTATTTGCGGCATCAGTCTAAGTCAAAGTCAAGTCAAAGTCAAAAGCGCTTTATTTAATACCAATCGTTATAAATTTTTAAAAGAACATAAAGCAAATTCCAAACAATAAAACTATAAAAAACTTAATGGCCCGAATGGCTCTCTAAATTTATACATTATCAGTTAAACACATTTAATGAAAAAAATACACTTGCAAATTTAAATTAATTAAGATTATTAGATATTTTTTGATTCAATTGGAAAAAGGAGAAAAAACCAACCAGCATTATTCAAAAATTACTTATATTACTAACACAACAATGAACTTATATCCTATACCTAATATGTTACACCCTAATTCTAAATAAGTTCAATCCAAAAAAAAACAACGTCACCTTATATTGAAACCACTGCCTAATTTATAATACAAATAAACAACAATACTAGATTGTAGCAATAATGAGATAAATCTAAAAAACTGAGTAACGAGAAAAAGCACAAAAACAGAAAATAAACACGAATAATTTAGACATTGTCATTCAGCCACCAATACCTAGATTGTTCCATCTCAGCTCGACCAGCCTCAACGAATCTAGCAAATGAGTATCTCCATTGGAATTGTTGGTCTCGTGAACTCAAATTCGGAGGATATTTTATCTTCTTATCGGTGGCCCGTCTATATTTGTGATATATGATTAGGACGCCGTCAGAATCAAAAACATATCGATTCATGTCCAAATACACGAATGCTTCTGGAGGAACGAAGCCAGTAGTGAGGCAAGTCACAATATACCCGTCTGTAGGGTGGAATGGCTGTGAAATCCAAGGGTTTTTACTCACAGTTGCAGATCTAGCGATATGATTCCGAAGAAGTTTCAATATGAAGATATCGACTCTTGTCACTTGAGCGGTTTGATAAATTTTTCTATTCGATATATAGTGCTTCCAATCCGTCTCAGGCTTTCTGTACAAACCAGTACATGCACGAAGACATTTCCTTTCGAAAACTCTTAATCTTTCCATTGTACTAGCACTCTGGTTGTACCAGATCTGGCATCCCTATGTCAAAACTGGCCTAACCAGTGTCTTGTAACAAATAACTTTGACTTTTTGATCAATGTATCTGGAACGAAAGAGTCGCCAAAGGGCCATGACTACTTTTAGTGCACATCATTAAACATTTTTTGAAGATTGCTCTGAACTATTGTAGCTTTTCGGTCTACCGTATAGATGATCAGATCATCAGCAAACGCTACCAGTGATCGCGTTGGCGAGACATTAAAATCAAAGCTGTTCAATAGCTTGCGAATGAATATTGAGAAAAGCAGAGGTGCAGTAACTGTTCCCTGCTGTAGACCATTCAAGACCTTGAATTCGCGCATTGTTGTCAGATTTCCATCAGTTACAAGAAACGATTTCCCGTATAACATATTACACATCATGGCGACAAGGTGTCTGGGGAACCTGTCCTGAAGAAGTTTGAAAACTAGTCCATCTAACCACACCGTATCGAAGGCTTTCTCCATATCAATGAGACATGCTCCAACACATTCTTTGTTGTTTAGTTTCCAACAGATGTCTGAGGTTACTTTCGTTATTGCATGTATGGTCGAATGCCTGGCACGAAAACCAAATTGGCAATTCGGCATCAACTCATATTTCTCAATGTGGGCGTTTAATGCTCTGTTGAGTATCACTTCAAACACCTTGCTGATGATAGGCAGCAAGCTGATTGGGCGATAGCTTTAAGGGCATGAAGATTCTTTTCCTTTCTTCAAGATCGGAAATACCTTAGCCTTTTTCCACTCATTTAGGAAATATGAATTGCTCAACATGTTGTTGAACAATATGCAATAATTCCTAATAGCAACCTCAGGCAAATGTCGGAGAACTATATTTGGAATACCGTCAGTACCACATGATTTTTTTTTTTATTCTGCGAAATATGAACCACAAGTCTTCATAGCTGACAAAATAATCAATAAGATTCAAGCTCAGTATGAGGTCAGATGTTAATGTTTCATCGAAATGAAGAACTGATTGGCCGTTCAGGCATGATTTGAAGTCGGAAACTTTTGCTTCAACGACCTCCGAAAATATTTAATTCCTTCTCTCTGGGTTTGGTAGATGAACCAATTCAAAATATGTTCCAATCAGGGCAAGTTTCTGCAATCCATCACATATAATCCTGTTTCCATTTCTATCCGGAGTCGTACTATCAATTTCGATACCAGCTCTATCGAGAAGATTTATCTCATCACTAGCGACTTCAAGATTCGATACCTTCACTCGAGACTTCCGGCGGAATAAGCTATTCACTTTCGCGAAAACGCCATCTGGGTCCTGTGGGCTAATACCCCTCAGTTTTTCCGCCCATTGATTGCTGACCTCACTCCCGAAGTATGAACGGATTAAGTTCCGGACATTCTTCAGGTGTAATTTCAACAAAGCCAACGAGGGATGGTTGTAGTCCAAAAATCGTCGATAAATATTGTTGACGCGGGTGAGAAGAAGGCTTTTCAATCTTTTCAACCTTGCGATGGTTGGTGTTTCATATCCTTCCATATTGTTTCGATGTTTAATCTTGGGAACAACTTTCTCAATCGTTTCCAACGTCAGCTTCTCTAACTTTGACAAATAGAGATCTATTTCATCGTCAGTTAGATTTCTGTTATTAGGAACCATTGAACAAGCGTTGCCATCATCAGAAGAGGGACATTGCTTCTGGTACTCCCGATTAAACTTCTTTTGAAACTTTCCCCAGTCTGTTTTTTTGAAATTCAACCGATGGTTTTCATGTTGAACTGGAATGAGGAAGAAATCATCCCTTTGATGATTGATTTCCATTACGATAGCGTTATGGTCCCTATTGTAAGGAAGCACCTGCAGTTTCCGTTGAGGACTATTAAAGCTGAATTCAAGTCTTGCGTCAGCAATGCAGAGGTCCAAATATGAATTTGTCCTAGGGTATGTTGGGAACTCCGACCCATATAGGTTGCACCTGTATTCAATTAGGTTCTCTGTTATCCATGATTTCAGGAATACACCTCTTGGATTATTGGTGGCGTTTAGCCATGATGTATGCTTGACATTCAGGTCACCGGCAAAAATATAATAACTATGCAGCCTGTTCAATTCGAGTATTTCAAAGAAGGAATTGAGTTCTTCCTTGAACTTGAGAACATTTTGACCAGTTGCATAGGCAGAGATAACGAAGAGGTTATCCCCACCTGGCAGTGAAATTTTGATGACGGACAGTTCAAGAAATTCAAAGCTTTTGAATTCGACTTTTTCAATATTTTGGAAACAATAGGGTCTTCTAACCAATATCCCGGTGCCACCTCCCCCATCACCTATTACCCTATCGTTTCTTACGAATGCAAAATCTTTGAATTCCATGGAATGCCATGAATTGAGGTGGGTTTCAGTGAGAAGTATGATGTCAGGCTTTTGCTTGACAATGAATTCAAGGAGATAATCACGTCGATGTATAGCAACGATAGAGTTGATGTTGATCGAGATGAGACGAAGCCTATCCATGGGAATATGACTGGATGACAAGTTATTATTAGGCATTTGAAAGACCTAAACGCTGAAAAGCAAAGTTAATTTTTGAATCTTGTTTGTCGATTCTCTCCGATAAAGAATTAAGTTGCTGGTAAATTTTGAGAAGCAGCTCATTATTGCCACTTACATTATTTACATTATTTCCAGCATTTTCTGCTGGTCCTCTAGCGGCGAGTGCAAATGATACTCCGGGCTTGACGAAGTTGGAAGGTAAGATATTACGGTGTACTTGTGTTTGTTTTGGAGCAAATTTAACTTTTGCATCTTGATATCGGGAGCATCCTCGATATGATGCTGGGTGATGTAGCAACCACGGAAGTCACCGCAGTTGCAGACATTAAAAATTAGCAGAGGGGTTTGTAGCCCGGGGTGGCATGCTGAGGCCGGCTAGCGCTCAGTCGTGTCGTGGGTCTTCCGGGACACCTTCTGCTCGTGCTGAGCCACCTTACATATAAATACTAGCACATAGGGAAAAGGACGGGAAAGGGGGAGGTCATATTGAGAAATGAAAATTTTTAAAAAACTTAGTAAAACATGGCCGTTTATTGAATTCAAAAAAAAAAAGAAATTTACAAGTTCAACAAAAGAAATCTATCAATCAAAACAAAAACAAACAGACCCCTCAATAATTTTTTTTTTAATGCAAAACAAACTATTTAAGATTTTAATCAAAAGAAAAATAGTCAATTTCAATAAGCTGGGGAAAAAAATGTAATGAATAAAAAGATTTAAAAAAAATAAGAAACCAGGAAAAACAAATATTAACTATTACTTACCCTCTTCTTTTTCCGTGGATCCCCGAGCGCTCGGCGAAGGACGCAAAAATAAAGAGGTGGGGTCACTGCAAAATTAAATTTAATTGACGTTACTTTCAAACATATTAAATGCTGATAAGCGGCCACTTCATCATAATTTTCAACTCGCTCGTGATTTCCCGTTAATACCGTCTTAATTGATCTTCACTTCATTTAATAATTCGCAGAAGTTAGTCCATATTTCCGTTTGTTGGGAAATTCAACCCCCACAGTAATTCACACTTATTGCATACGTTAACCGTTTTATTTGTATACAAATTTGTATTGCCCACGAGAAAATTACAGTTCCTAACTTCACTTTAGGATCAGAAGGTGATCAAATATATCACTTATCACCATTCACACTATCTAATTCTCGTTTTTTTTTCTTTGTTGTTTTGAGTTTTATTTCCACTACTTGTATCCACTAATTACTTCTTCATCCGTATCCAACCACCTTAAAATTTCCACTGCCCTCCAACGTATTTAATCAATACTTTAAAATTCACCTTGACTTCAACCACTTTTTATTCCTCGAGTTTACCAAAAATAAAACTTTCTCATGAACTGCCAACGAATTTCACTCCTCCAAAAGCCAAAAACTGACTGCCCCAATCCCAACCACTTTCTTTTCACATTTCACCTTTCTCCCATCCGATCCCGCAATCCAAATTCTTTTTCAATTACCGCTGTCGCATCTGGGTAACGTAATCGAAGTTCATTACACTTCGATTCCGCTACCCACACATTTTTTGGTCCGTATCGACAATCACAATAGTTTCCATTGACTTGCATATATGGCAATTTACATCCCCAAGAATCGCTTGATTGAATGTAAAGTGTCACACATGCGAGTACATTACGAAAACTATTGATTTTGCCGATTCCCCAAAAAAGAGTGCTTCCGTGCGCCCGGGAGAACTTGAACCCAGGGTTCCAGCAGACCCAAGATCGAGGACTCACGACGCAGCCAATGGTGCCGTGGATGGTCGATCTCCCATTCATCAGATTAGCAACTTCAATGATTCATTTGGGCATGGGATTGAATTTTGTTAGTCAATTCATTTTTGTTAGTATAAAAATATAAAATTTGTTAGTGGGAATGGAATTAGTTAGTGTTAAGGAAGGAATTAGGTTTTGTTAGGGAAAATGAATAGAATGAAATTTTGTTAGTGGGAATTAATAAATGGAACGTTATTAGTGGGAAAATTGAAATTATTAGTAGGTATTATTTTTTTGTAGTTGTTAATAAGGAAAAAGGGTAGTATTGTGATGATGGGGGAGTAAAAATTAAAGGGAAAATGGAAACATGTAAAAAAAATAAATAAATTTATGGCGGAAAAGGTAGGAATGCCCAAGGGAAAGGGACAATGTTACGGCGGCAATTGAAGTTGCGAATGGGAGGAAGTTGGTACGCCGGAATTCGCAACAGTGACCAAAAACACCGCAGTTAACGCAGTATAATTTTTCTTTAGGCTCCGTCTGAGCCAATTTGCACTCACCGGGAGCATGAACGTCTTTGCATTTAACGCAACGATAGTGCATGGCACAATTGGCAGCCGAATGTCCAAATCTTTGACACCGATAACACTGGTTGACTTCTCTTTTCTGGAGACGTCCCCACCTCACCACTCTGAAATTCAAGTACCTTATTTGTTGAAGGGCACTTGGACTGCTCTTATTTGCAATTTGTACCAGGTAAAGTGGTAAATTCTTGCTTTCTATGGTCGACCTTCTTGTCGCAAAGGCTTTGACTGAAACAAAATCAATATCTGGTGCGGCCTCCTTGAGCACCTAAAGAAGATCGACCGTATCCTCTCCGCTGTCCAAACCCTTCAACAAGAAGGTCTGATTTTTTTCACTTTTTGGGGTATAGGTGAAGTGTGGAACCTCCCCAGAAATCAGCGCATCTTTGGCTGACTTGAAATCAACCAGTGATTTCGTCCTTATAGTTAATTTTTCGGCATTAACTCTTTTGATTTCGAAATTGGCCAGTTTATTTTCGGCTGCCAATAGCCGAACCATATCTTTCCCGGTTTGTCCGAACACGTTGATTGGCGGAACTTTTTCTGTCTTGTTGAAAGCTTTTTCAGAGGAACCAGCAGAACTGCGGGCTGGTTTTTTCTCCTTATTTTTGTTCTTTAAATATTGAATAAAATTAACGTCATTATCTTGATTAAAATTACCTCCGATGTTTTCTTCGATTTCCATATCTTCGGTTAATTCCTCCAGCGCTGCAAAATAATTTTGGCTCTCGTTGGTGCCACCAGCACTTAGAACTTCCTCTGGATTTACTTGCTTTGCACTTTTCTTCGGCTTTGTTACCTGTTGCCATTGATTTTGTGGCTGCGTCTTTTGAGGCTTCATCCCTTTCTTGAAAAGATCCTTGAGGGACTGTATCTCTTGCCTTAGTTCATAATTTGCTTTCTGCAATTTGGCCATTTGTTGATTGTCCGCTATTATTTGCAGCTTGCACCCTCCATCTGCGGAGTTTTCTTCGTTATGTTTTCTTTTGGTGATTGTCGCCAGTTTCGTATTCGTCGTTTCCCCAGGTTGCCCCAACGGTGGGAAGCCGTCGGGCTCCTCCATTACAGCGGCGAAATTTTCTTTGTGAATTTGTTTTTCGTTACCAATCGAAGTAAAAATATATTCGATAGAAATTTCCTGAGTCGATTACTTCGACAATATAAGATTTTTTCCGATAAAAATTAACTTCGGACTAACGTTTTTAAAAAATTAATTTAATTTTTGAAAACTTTTGACAGGAGCGATTTAAAAGACGTCTATACGCAAAGACTACTACGATCCATCCTTTGTGGCATCAGTTTAGTTTGTCTTTGGAGACGATGGTAATCAATCGAACTCCTTCTCGTCAAAAAGTGTGCACAATCATTCAGTCGGACTACCGACTACGGGCTATAAAGTGCAGTGCGCAGATAGTCTTGCAATTGAATGCAATATTCATGCATAAATGCATGTCACTCTTTACAATTTTACCATTTCTTTGTGTTTTTTCGACTTTTGTTTTTCATTGATTACGAGTATAAATATAATTGCTACTTATTCGATGAATTATAATTATACATAGATAATAATTTTTAAGAAAAAAAAATCAATTGATAAAAAAGAAAACTTGGTCTTTCTATTTTGCTGGACCTTTGACCGGGTATGAGACCTGCTACGTTGGCTGGCCCCTCCACTGATGAGCTAGTCATCGGGTGAGCTCTCCTCTCTTCTTTGATGTTACAGGTGTTCTTGCAGGGTAGAGCGGTCTTCCGCATATGTTTCTTATTCATGGTGAAGTTTTATATGATTCCGTCGTATAATACTTTAACATGAATCTGAAACAATTTTATTTTTCATTTAAGGGAAAAGTACATGCGAATTACTTATATATGAGTTTTTCATTTAAATGAAAGATAAATGGCCACGTCTACAATGGATCTTGATCCGGATGGGGGGTGCGAGGGAGCACCGCTTCCACCTGG
Source organism: Odontomyia ornata (assembly GCA_963969285.1). NCBI lineage: Eukaryota > Metazoa > Arthropoda > Insecta > Diptera > Stratiomyidae > Odontomyia > Odontomyia ornata. The sequence goes on from OZ017739.1 coordinate 28,512,340, forward strand.
ACACCCCACTTTCATTTGGAGGTCGTAAATGTTAATTGTAAAGACGAAATCTTCTTGCGTCTCGCGCGCGTTAATCAAGTTCGGGCAGTTGCGTTTTGAAAGTGCATTCATTTGGTAGGTTACCTCGGCTTCGACACCGTCGAATCCAGTTATTTGTAGCGTATAATCCGTAGAGGCGATTTTTTTTTTTTTGTAGTGGGCCCTTGTTCTGGGGAAAAGAACCCGCCCCACGCTAACGCAATGCTGGCCTACCAGCGCATTCACGCGTCCTCAGGTAAGGTCAATTCCGGCGAGCCACCAAAATCTTCGCTCGCCGAGGCAGCAGTCCATTTTTGCAGTCCTTAACGGACATTCAAAACCTGTTCAGCACTTCCCACTAGCGGATGTTACTTTGAATAGTGTTTGCCCGTGTACGTCGTTGGAAAAGTATTTCACCAAATTTCAAGAAACTCAAATTGAAATTGTGCCTTAAACATATTTTTTTTTCAAATTTTTGGGAACCGTAAAAATTGACGTTGAATTAAGACATCAATCCCAAACTGTTATATCTCAAGAATATGTGAACATAACAACGCACACAGACTGCTGCTTGTTTTAAGGGTTTAATAAAAAATATTACAATACTCTATTAAAATCGGTACACGCCTGACCATCATTCCGTTTATCATAGCAACTTTTCTCAGGAACTACTGGAGCTAAGATCATCCAACTTTGTCAAAACCTTTAAAATGGAAATCTTATGTGAAGTATTGAGGTTTAAAAAGAAATGTGGAAGAATGATGATTTGTTCCCTTAAAAAAAATCATCAAAGACAGTCGTGGAACCTATCAACTGATAGATATTATACGAATAATACCATATCTCTAAATTGCAATTTTGACAATTGTGGATTGAAAATCGGGTAGGTTCAAAAGTGTTCTAAGACAACTCATATCTCATGGAATTTTCGTAGTATTAAATTTTACCTACGAAATATTCACATTCCTAAAATGAAGTTTTTAATCGATAATATGTTATATGTATGTTTGTTAAGCTAATATATATTAAAAAAGTGTTTTCACCACTGTCGATTAATTTTTTATTAAATTTAATAATTTTGTTCATAAGTTGGCTTTCCCTGTTATTGAAAGACCTTTAGCTTGAATTTTTCGTAAAAATGTCTCATTAAAATTCAAGCAAGTATTCAGAGAGTTCGCTAGACTTCGAAAATTTCAGGCATATTCAAAATATGTAGTTCATAGCAATTAGCATGAAAATAGAAAGGCCTCTGGCAAATACCATTTTATTTAAATCTCAACAGAACATTTAAAAGAAACATTGAAAATAATACCCAAAAATAAATCAACTCAACAATAGTAATAATTAGATTTTGAACGGTTTTCACATTAGCCGAAAAAATCGTTAAAAACCCGAAAATGTAGCAGCCAAAACTAATTAGAGCATAAATTACACCACCCAGTGTGCTAAACGACAGGTGAATTTAGTGCAATACACCTCTCTTTTTTCCGCCAATTAGAGATTTTATTTGTTTTGATATGTTGTTACACTAAATTTGGAATGAATATTCCAAACAATCAGTGCAATACCGTTTGATTATCAAATTTACTCCGAAATCCACACATGTTTTTTTCGTTCCTAAATTTTAATGAAATGTGTGTTAATTATTGGAAAACACTTTTTTAAATTTTTTAGCTTTTGTTTGTTTCGGCAAGTGAACTAACTACAAAGTGAAATTATCAATTTAATGAATGAAAAATTTAGCAAAACACGCTTTTGGCCCAATTTATGATTAAATCAATGTCAAATACATGTACATGTATGTAAATTTGAATTTATGTTAAAAATTAGTCATTTGAGCTTGTTAACCACCACCCACGTAAAAAGTTCAATTCAATGTTTATTCATGTCATCGTACTTAATCCTTTCGAAACCGCTAAAGTAGTCAAATAGATTTAATCTGGGAGGAGGCATGAAACACTTTTTATAATCTTTTGTTTTTCGTTTATGGTGGCTTCAATTGAATCTTTGTGAATATAGTATTGACGAAAATGAGTGTTTCTTTTCTATTTACGCTTGGTACCACTTTACAATCTACTATGAGTTCAAGGTGTTGTTAAAACTTTAAATTGACAAAATTAACCACTTAACAAAATTTTCTTATAAACATGTAAATCTTAGTTAGAATTGTAGGTCAATGTGTGGGCGCGCGACTATAACATTAATAATGCTTTTTCATGATTGAATTTTGTAATAGAAAACAATGAAAATTCAAATATCAAAGGTATAGGATTCATTTTTTTCAATAATGTGATGAAAGCCAATATTATCCTTCAAATCACTTTTTTTTGAAAATTTCTGCAACGGAGTTAAGGTCGTATTTAGTGTGAAACTTCGTAAATTTTTTAGATAGCATAGTATGAAGAATTAAGAATAAAATATGTTACGACTATTATAACTGATGTTTGATAGAAAGCAAAATCGTCAAAAGGATTACCCAAGTGTACGTCTAGAGCAGAGCATATAAACACCATTCCCCGTTTATTAAAAATTACCTCGTACGTAAGAGTATCTCCACTGTTTGATGACACAGACAGAACCTTCTCCATCTAGATCAAAAGATTAAGCAATGCTCATACCGTTTTCTGCTAACTTTGCGTTTGTTTGCAGTTAAATTTCACCACTGCATCTGCATACAAAAATCTCTTTACATATAACAGATGTTGCTTGTTTTTAAAATTGAAAATAAGAAGAAGGGAAGGATCCAAGCTGACAGTTTTCGTGCCTACGCGGAATCCGTAGCAATGAGGATTGGTAATGAAGTTCACTACGGGCAGACCGAACGTTAAAGATATCTGAACTCCTGGTAAGAAGGAGAGAATGCTTGACTGGTATCTGGCTTACTAAGCGGGAATTAAGGTAGCTAAAGCAAAGGCGATATAGAAAACACTTCTCTAAGTAAAACTAACAGTGTTCTAAGGAACACTACCAAGGATAGACAAACGATCATCAAATTAGTAAGATCACGAAATTTTAACAGCACAATTCTAGTAAACTTACGCTGGACAGATCTAAAGTGGATTCAAGGCAAAAGAAATATAGTGAGCAGACTTGGGAGAAGTACTCCAGCATAGGACAAACTAAGCTTACAAATAACTTAACACAGGAGCAAGGATCTGAAAATATGTGGGAGTGGCCTTAAAGCAAACCAGAAATCCAAGATCCTCTGGAAACAGCATTATAGATGTGAAGGTCAAATTTTAACTTTGAATCAACGCTACCTACCAAATCTTTGACATGAGACACTGTGCTGAAATCGTATCATAACTGAACGGGTTTATAGTCCGTCTGATGAATCACTCGAAACAAATCTCGTTGTCACCCACGTGGCTCAAACCAGGGACCTTCGGCATATGACGTGAGTGCTCTAACCACTACGCTACGCAGACTATAAACAAAAGGATTAGGTTGAGTGAAAAAAAAATACACACATACATTTGAAAAAATATTCAGGGGAAGGTGATTAGAGTCGCACGAAATAGCTAAGGAATCTAGATCACCCAACAGTAAGTCGCCAGCATAAAGATGACATGGGGAGTTAATGGCCGAAGATAGGTCATTACTAAAAATTACAAATAAGAGAGGGCTACTAAAGATTAGAAATAAGAGAGAAACGTCACTAGGACAAATTTTTAGAGAAGAGGTAAAACTATTGTATCTGAATTGACATAGCCGACAGGAAAGGTACAAGGAAAGCCACTGTAGTAGAGTTTTCTTAGCAAAACATGGTCGTTAAATAAATCAACCACTTTAGAAAATAAAGATAAAGGGTTTCTACTTGAAGTCGACTTTCAAAAGCCCTACCAACTACAGTGGCTATTGCCAGTTAGACCACTAGTGCCTTAACCGATCCTACATTACAAACTCATTGATGCCACCTTGTGAACAGACTCCGAAGACGGTTTTGCTCGAGCCGTATCACGCACAAGTTTCAGCTCGGCTGTACCTCCATATGCAATTTAGTCAAAAATATATGGCAGCCCAAAGCATCAATTAAAAATCATCGACCGAATCGTAGTTCAGGCCATTCAGCATTACCAAGGTATAACATACGTAGGCAATTCGAAATTAGTTGGTTTTAAAAGCCCTTGAAAAAATTTTCATCGCCAACAGAGATAATGTCTCGAACTCGTCGTGAGCTCATGCATCGCAAATAAAAATTGTTTAAATATCATTAGGTACAGGTGTCAGTGCCTTAGTCGCGACAGCCACATGAATTTATGAAGCAATTGAAATATTAATTTCTATATAAAGAACGCAGAGCAATACCAAGCTGAAATGTATTTGTTTTAAAATATGTTTGAATTACATATTAAAAATTAAATCAACACTTAATCACTCACGTTCAAAAACTTGTATTGACACTCGCGTGGGATCAAATTGAACCGAGATATAAATGGGCTGCGAAATAAGAAAATTACTTTTTTTTTTGAAACTAAAATTTATTCAACTAGACAAAGGATTGATTGCAAAAATAAAACGAAAAAATGTAAATGTAAAAAAGTAAATAGATTCATTTTGTAGTCATGTAAGTCTTTCAACATTATTGAAGTTTTAATCACAACAATTACAAATATTTTTTGTGTGATCCGTACAAATGTGTTTTTGAAATTGAAATTGTAGCACCACAGCCCCTTTCGGGCCTTTGCTAAGAAATAGTTAGAGTATCTCACTATCATGATCGAATGTGTCGGTACTCTACAAGGTGATATGGTCAATATCACGCTTTGGCCGTGTGTCCGTCCACCCAGCTGCGATATATTCTGATTTCAAACCAGCCTGTATATAACTGAACGGGCTTATAATCCGTCCAAAGAAACACTCCAACTAAATCTCGCTGCCGCCAACGAGAGTCGAACCAGGGACCTTCAGCTTACGGGATGAGTGCTCTAAATACTACACCATCGCACACTACTTTTTCACACATTTCTACTTGGACATTGCAAAATCATATACTTTTTCCAAGCGCGGTTTTAGTGCTCGGGGCATTGTTGGTAGCTGCGCTCTTCTCTCGCAAAATGATTTTGTCAAAGCAACTTTCAAATAGTCCGTGCGAATAATTTTCGACTGGGTATATGCTTACAAACCATCAATGAATTTAAAGCCGTCACATTGAACAAAAGGTTAAATATTACCAATGGCCTGCGCTTTATTTTACGACCGACATTGTATGAAGAGCACATATGATCATTGATGTCTATACCTCCTTTAGTTTTATCGATTGCATCATCATGGTGCATAGTGGACAGCAATATCACGGCCTTAGATTTTCTGGTCGCATATGAACAAAGCGTCATATTTCCATTGGAACCAAATACTGAACTTGTTTCCGTACGTTGCCTATTAGGTTTTTTTTTTGTTTATGGTTCTGAAATGAATGTCATTTACACACAGATTGAGGACTCCCATGCTCGCAAGCGACTGGACTATCCACTAAACACCTCCCCTGTCAACCGAAAACCCAGCCTGAAACCGTTTGACACATTGCTTCGGGCCAGGTCTCGTTTTGTTACGCCGTGAAGCGCCTTCAAGCTGGCGGATCCCTCTTCTAGCGGAAGGGGAGAGGAGAAGAGGAATTGCCAGACAAGCGATCTGCCAGTCCCAACGCTGTGAGTCCCTTTTATCTTTTAGGACTGCCCGAACTTAATGTGCCACCTGGTTCCATTTGCCAACCGATTCGAGCATCACCGCGACTTTATTATACGAGGCGAGCTCTTCCGTCTCCCTGTAGAGGTCTCTTCGCAGCCTGTCCAATTTTTTACACGCAAAATATGTGTGGGAGCTATCGTCTTCATCTCCTGGGTAAAACCGACAATCGGGGGACCATAACTTATCAATCTTATGTAGATAAGACTGAAAACACCCATCAGAAACTATCGGGTACGAAGATGCAGTCCTCAGTGCTCCTCTTCTCTGTACCTGTATCAGCTGTTTTCGGTATACTTCCTTACTGAGAGCGCCGACCCATATTTTTACTCCGTACAGCAGCACTGAACCTATAGCACTCATTGACGGGCGCCTTCTTGATAGGCTTGGTGCTCTTACGTTGGCCATAAGTCGACTCAGAGCCGATATTCCCGAAGCAGTCTTCTCAGCAGTTGCCCTGATTTGCTTAGAGAAACTCATCTTCGAGTCGATCAATAGCGGGTATATGCCTTTGCTGTTTAGACCGCGCTTACCACCTCTGCAATCGAATCAATGTTGGCGCGTCCTGCTCTTAAACCGTACTGCCGAGAAGATAGGTCCCCACTAATACGAATCGCGTCAGTGAGTCTTTTCTTGATGAGTTTCCCTAGAACTTTCCCAGCTGTGTCTAGCATGTATAACGGCCGGTATGCAGACGGCGATCCGAGATTTCCCTTCCCCTTGCTGATCACCACAAACCTCGCCACTTTCCATCGTACCGGGAAAACCCCTTCCCGTAGGCAAGCGTTGAATGTGCTGAGCAATAAGTCCGGACAATGGTGATAGACAAGCTGCAACACCTCAATGGGAACACCATCTGGACCTGGAGCCTTCCTCGCTTTCAGTGAAAGGACTGCCCCTTCCAGTTCCGGCTGAAAGAAGTGTGGGTACTCAACTGCTGTTTCACCGTGGACAGCGTCAAAATGGACGGAATTTGCGGTAAAGAGTGCCCGCACTATCTCGTCCATCTTTTCTGCACCATTTCTGAAAGGCTTCCGTAGGGCACCAAGCTTCCGCATAACTAGCTTATAGCAAAGGCCTCACAGATGCTTGCTCGCATTGTCCATTAGATCTTGCCAGCAGCGAGCCTTGCTGTTGTTAATCAATTTGCGTTTTTTTACTGGCGCCCGCAAATTGTTTTGACTTAATGCTATTTTTGATTTTCTGATCCTAAACTTTCCGTATTCCTTTGTCATAATATAACGTTTTGTATTGCATACAACGTTCGATTACTACTCACTGCGACGATGATTTTTTGCCGTATCGTGTAGAGCGAACGTTGTACCAAGCATTGTGTTGATGAAAAATGTTGTTTGAATCAGTCTTAGCAAATTTTCCCCACTTGAACTTCATTTTAGATATTTTGAATTGATGAAATTCACGGCAGCAGTAAGATAGTTTATACTTGGTGAACCACTATCCCATTGCTCCATGACACTTAAATCAGCGGTGGATTATCATTATCGATGACATCCTCATAGAAGGGACAATTTCGTCGCGTGAACGCTTCACGAGCGCGTCGAATTAAATTCATACGTTTCACTGCATACACGATGCCAAGAACAGTCACAACAAATAAAACTGGGATCAAGGTTCCGCCGGCTAAATGATGCGCGCCTGGAGGTTCATGTTGCGAAATAGCGGGCGCGATCTTGCTGGTCGGCTTGCGGCTGTGGTGGATGCATTTATTTAGATTTGATTATAATTTGGATCGAACTGAACATCATACCTTTGTGTCCGCGTACACACTTCCTGCTTCTGGTATGCAGCTTAACTAAATCGGCTGCTTAAATTAAGTTCGTCGATTTTCGCAATTGTTGAGTAAATAGCAACCGCGCGACTCACAACACACACTCTGCCACCATGTGCCTGTACATTTTTTCTTTTGACATCCAACGACAAAATTGACGTGGGATGTGCAACCGTCACAACCGGCATGAGATGCCAAGCCACTTGGTGGCAAGGTGTGTTAGTAGTGGTCGCCAGCGGCGTCACAAGATTCATTACAATTTCCTGGCCGACTTATATGCTGCTACCCGGTTGCATGCCTCGCCACGGTTCCGTTCCTGTTGAGCCTCATCCTGAAACTTATAGCACTCCCTTCGTTTTTCAGCGATTTCTGTGGACCACCAGTACACTGGCGGCTTGCCGTACCGGGGTTTTTGACGATGATGCTCATAATTGAGTTCACCAGGTCTTGAGCTGCCAGCTTTTCCATCCCCTGCGAATCTCCCTACAGTGGAGCACCTGCTGTGAGCACCTCGACGAACGTCTCGACGTCCATCCTTCCGATGTTCCACCCAATAGTAGAATGTCGAGAGCACGGACGTCGGGAGACAATATCACTGATTTAAGAGAATATACTGATGATCATTGGCTGAGTCCTTTAATACTCTCCAATAGTGCATCCTCCGTACTAAGGACTCCGAAGCGAATGTCACGTCCGGGATAGTTCCTTGGCAGCCAATACGGCCGAAAGTCAGTGTATTTCCGGTGTTTAGTACGTCGAGCGCCGTCTTGGCCGCCATTTCTAGGATTCGTTTTCCCCACAGATCTGTTTAAGACCTGCCCCATTCGATTGTTTTAACTTTGAAGTCTCCCCCAACGAGCATGTTGCCGTCTGTGTTCGAAACAGCGCCTTCCAAAGCATTAATCTTAGCTTGGAAGGATGATATCGATTCGCTCCGCATTAGGTACACACTAAAGAAGGTCGAAACCATCTCCCCGTGCAAAGCCTTCCGCCTGAAAATCGGTGTTCCGAACTCAAATGGCGGCAGTACCAGTTTCGTCAGGATACCATGATGCAGAACTTGTATCAAAGTGTTGCTCACTCAGCATCAAAAAGTCAGCATTCACGTCCCTCGCAAACTGATCAAGTCGGTTTTGAGCTGTTGAACTGCTGTGTAGGTAGCTGCAGGATATGGGTCATCGCAGTTCTGATTTTGCCTTTGCTAGGGCTTCCTGAAAAACGCGACATTCCATAACGGATAGTATGCAGATGGCGATCCGGAATTATTCTTCCCTTTGCTGATCAACACGAGGATCGCCATCTTCCATTGTACCGGAAAAACTCCGTCTCGTACGCAAGCGTTGAATGTGCTGCGAAGCAAGTCAATGGGGATAGCCAAGTTGCACACCTCAGTCGGAGCACTACCTGGGCCTGGAGTCGTCCTTGCTTTCAATGATAGGACTGCCTCTTCCAAATCCGGCGGTGTGAAAAGTGGGCAGTCGAATGCTGTTTCATCGTGGACAGCGTCAACACGAACAGAAATGGGCGCACTATCTTGTCTATTTTTTCCGTTTCATATATGCAAGGCCTCCGTAGGGTAATAAACTTCCGCATAACTGGCTTGTAGCCAAAGCACCACGGATCCTTGCTCACGTTGTCCATTAAATCTTACCAATAGTGAGCCTTGCTGTTTCTAATCACTTTGCGAAGGCATTTCCTGCCCGAGTTATATGCTACTACCCGGTTGCATGTCTCGCCACGATTCCGTACCAATTGAGCCTCAAGCTGAAGCTTGTGACAATCCCTACGCTTTTCGGCGATTTCAGTCGACCACTACTACACTGGTGGCTTGCCATGCGAGGGTCTTCGACGGGGCATAGTAGTGTGGTGATACTCATAGTTGAGTTTACCATATCTTGAGCTGCTAGTTCTTCTCCGCTGCAGTGGAGCAGCTATAATGAGCACCTCGACGTCCGTTCTTCCAATGTTCCACCCAATTGTAGAACGTCAAAGCACGAACATCGGGAGATAATGCCACGGTTCTCAAGGAGAATCTACTGATGATCATTGGCTGAGTTCTCTAATACTCTTCAATTGTGCATCCTCTGCACTAAGGGCTCCGAGGCGAATTTCACGTCCGGTATGATTCCTTCACAGCCAATACGGCGGAAAGTTGGCGTATTTCAGATATTTAGCACAACGAGCGCTGTCGTGGCCACCATTTCTAGAACTTGTTTTCCACGCGTATGTGTTGAAAGCATGCCCCCCTTTGATTGCTTTGACGTCGCAGTCTCCCCCAAATGAGCACGTTGCCATCTGCGTTCGATACAGCATCCTCCAAAGTATTAAGCTTGGCTTGGGAAAATGATATTGGCTCATTCGGCGTTAGATACACACTAAAGAAGGTGGTCCCTAAGTACCGGATCCCCCCGACCACAGTCTCCCGCCTGTAAATCATAGATGGCGGCAGTACCAGTTTTATCAAGATACTATGATGCAGAACTTTTATCGTGACGTAGCTCACTCAGCAGCAAAATACTGGCTTTTGGGCGGTTGAATTACGATGTAGGTTTAGCTGCAAGATACGGATCATTTTTTATTTAGTTCTATTTTACAGAATAAATCCAATTACAAAATAGATTAAGTAAAAGCACAGCAAAATAGATTGAGTAAAAGCACAGCAAAAAAGATTGAATAATAGCACAGCAAGGAAAAAGAAGGAAAAAAAGACATGCGAATAGCAAGTAATAAAAACTGCAAAAACGAGGAGGAAAAAAAATTACTAAGAATTAAGAAGAAGAGGGTTGACATATTTTTTATCAACTAAATATGAGAAAGGGAAAGACCCAAGCTGAAGGTCGTCATAGTTACGAGGTAATCTGAGCATGGACGAGTGAAAATACACCAAGCTACGTGCGAATGGAACATCAAAGATATTAGACGATCTTGTAGAGCGCACATGCGCCTCACTAGAATCAGATTGACTAGGCAGGTATGAAGCAAACCACAAAAAAGCCTCTACAGGAAACATTCATCAACGTAAAGTTGACGCTTTTACAGCGAAGGAATATTGAGGATAGCTAAAGCATGATTCATAAAAAAATGTAGGAATCTGGAATTTCAAGAAGACGATCCGGGTAAATCGAAATTCTGCTTTTATCTTGGCTGGCGCTTCCTGGAAAAAAAAGGGAATCTGGAATTTCAAGAAGACGATCCAGGTAAATCGAAATTCTGCTTTTATCTTGGCTGGCGCTTCCTGGAAAACCGGACATTTTCCTGGCCTCAAGACGTGCCCAAGATCCAGTCACTGTCAGCATCCTTGCAAAGAATACAGTATGCCACCTTCGTACACTCTTTTCTTTTATGTCGTATTCCACCACATTTGTAGCATAGGAAACTCCTATCAGGTCCTTTGCATACTTGTGCGATGTGACCATAGCCAAGGCATTTGAAGCATTGAACAAAGGCTCCTCTTCCCCGTTTCCTGCAGATGAACCACCTTATTCTTTACTTTACCCTTATTCAGAAATTGTTCGGAGTCCTTTTTGGTCAAGACAATAATAGCCATGCGTTGTCTCCTTTAATTTTCTGGCGTCAGCCTCGCTTTCATCCTGCCACGCTACACAGCTTTCTTTTGATGGCCTCTTTTATCTTTTGATCTTTGCTATCAACTAGAGCGAGGTTACAGTTGCGCTTTGGCCGAGGACTTCTTTATTTTGGCCTCTGCACCGAATTCGACCAGTATGTCGCCCGGCCGCGTTGGTCGTACTGCTTTGATAGCAGTGTTAGTGTCTTTGAGCCTTGAATTTCCCCTGATATCCCGTAACACTTCTGCGTAAGATCTGCCATCGTAGGGTTTCACGAACAATGCCTGATGTCGGGGCTTTTTTCTCTCCTGTCTCGCCTCACGTCTTTGTTTTCGCTAGGCGTTCGTGCAAACTTTATTTTCTGGTAAGTTTTGAAGGAGTTCCTCAGCGGCTTATCATTCTCTGGAACTCTTGGTCTAACGTTCCACGCGAATCAAGTTCCTCCTTCTTCTTTCTCCATCTCCTTCGATTGAGCTAGACGCCATTCTTTTATTGATGTTTGATGGTGGAGCTATCTGCGCATGGTTTTTCGGCTTAGCCCTCAGTGCTTCTTTACCTTCTACTCTTCTTCGGCCTTCTGGTCCTTTTTGGCCTTCAATTTTCTCCTCCGGTAATGCCCGATGTGGTCTAGGAGCTCTTCTAGTTCAAGGAGCCCATTCCTTACACCTTTATTGATTTGCGGTGAATCACATGTTGATTTTATTCTTTTTAGAACGTCCCCCGACTTTTGGATTAGCCTTTCTCCTTGATGTACTGGACGGCAATTGTACTTTGCTACCTCTTTTTTTTGGGAGAGATTATGGGGTTCCGTTTTCGAGTACAATACTTTAGCCTCATTTTCGATGGCGGCGGTGAAACCAAACAACGGCGTTTGTTTTCCCTGGTCACGCCTCTCTTTTTCTGCTGTGATCATTTTGTGGACCTCAGGATGGTTCGTTATTATTTCCTCGCTCTTCTTTTTTTAAACGCGAACGTCGCAGGAATTTCAGTTTGGACAAGACTGTTCGTTGCTCTCCGTTTTTTGTCCGCCCTTATTGTAAATTTATTCGTCGTCGTTGATACAATTCTCAATGTGCTGTTAACATCGTGGCTGCAACTGTTGGTTCGTTCTTCGTTGCTGGTATTTTTACTTTTTTGGTTTTAAGTTGATCGATTTGTAAGTTTTGTAGTTGAGAGTGCTTCAGTTTGATTGGGTCCTCCCTCGGAGCCCCTATATCCGTCCGAGTGTGTAGTTGCCTTTTTGGTCCCATGGTTATCTTTGTAGAGCAGGCTGGCCATGCGAGGGTTGGCACAAACCCTTATGTGGACAAATGCTCAGAGGCTAATCGGGAGTCCGTCTCAACAGAACCTAAGCCGCCAACCCAAAGATGTAAAGTTCGAACGTACTCCTACGTCTGCCGAGATTTTGCCGGAACGGAGACGGTATGATAGCTGGATTGGAGCCTTTCACCTCGGCGCTACCGTGCAAAATAACTACGTCCAACTCATTATGTCCGCCAGCCCAAAGCATCAATTCTAGTTCATTGTTCCGAGCTTAGTCCAGATTCAGTCAGGGTCGTTAGCTGTTATCCCAGGAGGAACCTCACGGCGATTTCCATACCCTCGAGTCCGTAGGGGCGGCATTCCCCAAAGAATGCTAGCCCCCAAGAGTATTCCTGTAGACCGGTATGCCCCCTGCGGGCACCACAATTCCAACTTGTAATCTTCAATAGTGAAGTGTAATATCAAGCGCTCTCAACAGCACTTATATCTACTTCCCCGTCTAAGTATTGGTTTAAATTACACTAAATAAATCATAGAAATTTTTAGTTATTTTACCGTAAGTATTGTATATTTAATCAATTAGATATAGAAAAAACGCTACAAAATAGGTAAAAGGGAGGACTTGTCCCAATTGGATTGAAAATATGATTAATGAAGAAGATATGATTTAGATGCTTCAAGTCAATGACTAAATTTCAAGATAAATTAAACCTGATGAATACATTTTGCACAAAACCCTACTGTTTTGGAACAGCAAATGCAATCTGAACGTCAAAGTACATTGTGACAAAAAAGTACCAGGAAATTGCAAATAAAACGCAAAATATTTAATTATTCATCAAAATCACACGGAGCCAAATCTGGTGAATACGGTGGTTGATCGATGGTATTTATTGCGTTTTTGGCTTTAAATTCGGTCAGAATAAAAAAAATCACAAAAATCGCAACGCCATACTGAGTTGTACCGACTTAAGCTGCTGCTGTAAACAAACTGGTTGACAGATCGCGCTCGTATTTGGCATAGTAATTAAGGACAGTCCTACCAACTTAAAAAAATACATTTTTTGAAATATCACTAACCCGGGGAATTTAAATTACAATTTCCGGGTACTTCGTTGTCACAATGTATAATTAGCGACTAAGTATTTTTTAAGGCTATGATGTTTATGTTAGGTTGAGCTAAAATACAGTTATATGGGATGTTTTGACGAATTCGAGCTCTATTTCGCGCTGCAATTAAAAGTATGCTTTTCAAATAATTGGAAAGAATAAGAACGATTTCTACGTAAATCAACATCGCCAACTTCCTCTCCTAACATGAGACTGTAATCGAAATTTGCATTCATTTTAATTTCCGTCATTAACTAACCGCTAGTAATTTCGCTATCCAATAAAATCTAAACACCCCAACAACACTCAACAAGCGAACTATCTTCTATCGCTCCTCCATTGATTTTGTTAGCCTACTTAATTTGGGCGTGATTTAATCGATTTTATAATTGCTACATTACACACGGGGCCACTGGCTTTTGACTCGGATGGAATATTAAAAACACTCCCATATCTTCCGAGTAGCAGCTAAAGTCTGCCTAGCCTAGTCCAACTTAGAACTTAGCATGTAGACTAGAATCTGACGACACAAAATCAATTCCACGATTTCTATGTACACGCCAGAGAATAGATTCAATGGCGCAATGTGACCAAGAGCGAAAGGGTTGTGTAAGGAGAATAAAAATCAAAGAAAAGTTAAGCTTCCATGTTAGCAAACAATTTAAAAGGACGTGATTCTACTACGAGAGTAGAGTGAATGAAAATGTATAATGTAGTATCGTACTCGTAAAAAGCTGGCGCCCATCAGTTGACACCTGGCCAAGCCAGATTCATGCTGAACTTAAAGGTGTGACTGCATTTACCCGCGAGATATTTTTGCTGAGCAAACTTTAAACATTAAACATAGACCGCCATCACCTTGTCAATCCAGACGTTTATTTGGTATAACAATAAATCGACATGTGGGTGTAGTTTATATGTTTGCATTGTCAGTTTATGTTACACCTTAAACAATATTTAATTAGCGCGGCAAACACCAAACAAAAAGCTAGTTAAGACTTGATACAGCTGATTTCAGCTGTTTTTATTATACTGGAAGCTTCTCAAGTTTCAATGAAGGAAGTGGAGTAGTTAATACGCAGTTTCAAATCTTTTATGTTGGTGTGAAGTTGAAGAATCCTTGAACCAGAAGAGAATCAAAAGCTGAACCAAATACAAACTTACTGTAATAATACATTTGTAAATCCTCTTCTTCACAATCGGGTGATTTCTTTTGTAGTTTTCAATGGTCCAAATCTGCTAGGTACAGCGTCTTTCTAACCGCAAACTTCCCTTTTGTGTTGATTCAGTCAACCAAACAAGTGTTGAATGAAGATGTTATTATTTCAACACCTTTTAGAGCAAAAGACGCTTGAAGCGAATCTACCATATGCATTATGATGCGAATAATGCAGATGTAATATATGGTACTCCACAAGGTTGTTAGGATGTTGTAATTAAAACTAAAATTGATGAAGCCGTCAGGAAATGAGCGCTTTTGTATCTACTTATGTAATATAACTGGCATTGATAGTGTTTCTAAGATATTGTTGTAACTGTAGTTTAGTATTGAGAAAGTTATTAATTGATTGAATAATCTTTAAATGTTAAGTGGACTATTATGAACCTAATGATTTATTGATTTTATTTTCTGTACTTCGGCTTTTATCGATAATTGCTACTAAATGAATACATTGTAGCTTCATAATCTATAGAGATAATAAAGTTATATAGCTTTAATTTGGGAAGAAATTATGTAATTTTAGATGAAATTAAGTTCAATCTATTAACTTATATGTCAACGTTCATTCTTGAGTAGATCTTGAACTCAAATTCAACTGCATTGAATTTTTTCAATTTTTCTAGCTTCAGTCTCTAAGCTTAAATGGTTTTCTGTAGTGTATGATATGTCTAAGTTCATGATGTCTGACTTTAAACAAGCATACGACAGTATTGATCATAACGTAATGTACCAAATAATGCGTTGCTTTGGCATCATAGCGATATTATCTGTCGCACCAAAATGACAATGACGTCGGCGACCTCCCAAGTGCGCATCAATAACCAACTCACCGATGCCTTTGACACAAATATCGGACTAAAGCAGGGAGATGGGCTGGCCCCATTGCTATTCAATTTGGCTTTAGAGTACGGCATAAGGAAGCTACCTGCCCGTATAAGAGGTACATTACTATACAAGTCGAGCCAAGTAGTAGCCTATGCTGACGACATGAACATTTTGTCACGGTCATTAACAATTCAACAGCGGAGTAAAACTAGTAAGGCTACAAATCAATGAAAATACAACAAATCAAATGACGCAATCGACGAAAAATACCTCAAATACACAAAATATCACACCTAGAGAATACAGTATCGAAAATGTGAGCGAATTTGTGTATTTAGGCGCCAAAATAACTAGAACCGGTAATGAAAGACACGAAATACGCGGAAAAATACAGCTCACAAATAAAATATTTTATTCAGTTCTGGCGATCCTGAAGATCAGCTGCATACATAATAAGATCTGTGTTATGCTCTGGATGTGAAACATGGACCCTAACCCATGCATCTGCAAATACATTGAACGCCTTCGAGCGACGGGTCCGGAGACAAATAATCAGAGCGAAGCTAGACGGGGATAAATGGCGAATTCGATACAGCCATGAACTGTATGACATTTTTGACGAGCCGGAAGTCTCAATCTGATTGCAAGATTGCGGAAGCTGCAATGGGCTGGCCACATGAATCGTATGGACGAACAACGGATACCCAAAAAAATATTCGCTGGGAGAACTGAAGGGCGGAGCCTAGTATGGAAACCGAGGAAACGCTGGTCTGACTCGGCCGACGAAGACAGTTTATTGTTGCTCGGATTTGAAAATCGGAGGACGCGGTCAATGGACAGAGATAGTTGGAGACGCTATTTACAGGAAGCGAAGGTCCGAGAGGGGCTGAAGTGCTACGAAGAAGAAGAAGAAGTTGATAATGTCTACAATATTGTCGCGTGTTATGGTTCGCGGCCAATAATTTTAATGTTCCGGGGAAGTGAAAACGCAATGTCTTTTAAATTAAATTAAAAGAGTTTATTTGATCGCTTAAAAGTGCACAATCACTTATTAATTATTTCACAATTTTCATTCCACTTGTCCATAAATTCCTATCGCAATTGTCTTCCAAAATTACCACACAATCACGAAAATCACTTTTCTATTACTCGAACAATATCGCTTTCCACACACTATCGCAGTTCTTATCGCGGTCGAATGAATGATTCCCCCCATTCATTCAGCTCGCCTTTATATAGGGTCTCTAATCATTCAACTCATTTCTCGTACATTGGTGAATTAGCGGGAACATTCCAGCAGCGTAATGAATGGAGCAGCGTCTCACTTTCAGCTGTTCGCGTAAATTCGTTTTGTTGATGTTCTAAATGGTTGTGAAAACAATTGGGACAGTAGCTCGCAGAATTATTTGTACATGTAACAATATTTACCGCTGATTCAGTTAGAGAAACAGAAATCGTAATTAACAGAATCTTCAAAATAAATTCCGGAACTGCACAACCTTCCCTCAATTCTAAGACATTCCTAATAAGCATTGAATTTCATCATGCTCAATAGGTTGCATACAATTTAACTAATTTTTCACCGTAAGCAAATTAATCAAACAAATTTAAATTTATTTTAATGACCTGTTATTCGAATTAGTATTTTTTCATTTTAAAACTTTGCATATATGTTGAAATTTTAAGCGTACAAAAAACTAATAAGATTAGTATCATACAGATTGTTTTTTATATGCTACACACTTAAAAAATCTTCGACAATTGATGGCGTGGGTAATTCTGGGTCACAGGATGTTCGGAAAAAAAGAATAAAAACCGGGCTACAAAAAACTTCACCCAAAAATAACAAAATGGCGGCCGTTTTTTCAAATTTACTAGGGTTTGGTGACAAAAAACTTGATGTAAATCAATATATTTAGTAGCGATTTATCTCTTTATAGTTCATTCTTTCTCATTCCGTCTCGCTATCCTATTTTTAAGACACGATATTCACCATTTTTTTTTTTATATTAGTTCGTCCATTTATTTTTATTGCTTCTAATGAAATTTGTATATACTCGTATACGCTACTTTTCCATTAACATATTTATTTTAAACTGTGAAAAGTATCTACGACATTTTAATACATTTTTTTTAAATGGATCACTTTTGTTGCGACAGGAAGAGCAAAATTTTCTGATTTATACACTGAGGAGCAAAACTGAACACACCATCGCATGAAAAGTAAAAAAAAAAAATTTTTTTTGTATATAATAAAATTTTAAATAAGTAATATATATCTATTAGCATAACATCAATATACCAAGTTTACACTAATTACAAAAGGTAAAAAGTAAATTAAGAAAAACTAATAGTTTTATTGAACTAAGTTTTGCACCACTTTAATTAAAATATATTTTAATGTCATTAATAATTGGTCCACAAGCCTTTAGCTTTACGAACAGCTTCGATCCTTCGGGGCATAGACTCAACTAGGGTTTTACAGTAGTAAGGATGTATTTTTGTCCATTCTTCCTGGACTCTTCTCCATAGATCTATAGTCGTTGAAGGAGGTATATGATATTCTACATTTAGACGCCTTTTTAAGTAAGACCACCGATTCTCTATCGGATTGAGATCTGGACTCTGACCTGGCCAATCTAGCAAGTGAAATAGTTGCGTTTTAAGCCAGTTTTGAATTGTTCTAATTTAATTCCAAGTAAAGGAGGACGACCTAAATTATTAACCTCTCGCGAACGTCAACATTTAGTGCGATATATTCAAACAGGAGAAGCTTTAATTACTTCCATGGCTGCTAATCGGTTGAATAGAAATTTAGAAAAGACAATTCGTAAGTAGAGAGTTATAAGAATATTAAAACAAAATAATTTCGTAGCGATTGAAAAAAAAAGAAACCTAAACTTTCAAAGAAAAATATTAAAGACCGTTTAGTTTTTGTAAAAAATATAAACATTTCACTGCAGACGATTCGAAAAGAGTAATATGGTCTAACGAGTCGAAAATAAATAAATATTTATAAGATGGTCGAGGTTGGTTTTGGAAACAAAAGGTATCTCTCTCAGACCAAATCATGTAAAAGAGACAGTGAAGCACACAGGCAGATCCATAATGATTTGGGGCTGCATGACAGCATATGGACCAGGTTCTTTGCACAAAATTGAAGGTAGCATGACCCAATATGTTTATACAAGAATCTACCCGAAATGTTACAAAATTTACCTTTTTCGGCGCTTAAAATAATTTTTCAACAGGATCGTGACCCTAAACACACGGCTGAAACTGTTCAAAACTGGCTTAAAATGCAACCATTTCAATTTCTAGATTGGTCAGCTCAGAGTCCAGATCTCAATCCGATAGGGAATCGGTGGTCTTACTTAAAACTACTACTACTACATGCAGAATATCATACACCTCCTTCAACGACTATAGATCTATGGAGAAGATTCCAAGAAGAACGGACAAAAGTAAATCGTGACTCTAGTTGAGTCTATGTCCCGAAGGATCAAAGCTGCTCCGAAAGCTAAAGGCTTGTGGACCAATTATTAATGACATTAAAGTATATTTTAATCAAAGTGGCGCAAAACCGAGTTCAATAAAGCTATAATTTTTTCTTAATATTGTTTGCTTTTTTAGGGTTTTTTACTTATATAAGCAAGGAGAATCATAACCGTTCAAGAATGTTTTTTGTATTTCAAAAACCGTTCTATTCGGTTGTAAGAAGCAAATCTGTCGTGTAAATATATATATATATCTCGAGAGAAATTTATCTATTGCGGAGATATATATATATATATATATATATATATATATATATATATATATATATATATATATATATATATATATATATATATATATATATATATATATATATATATATATATATATATATGTATATGTATATATATATATATATATATATATATATATATATATATATATATATATATATATATATATATATGTATGTATATGGGATATAACGAAATTTTTGACCATATCTCGGTTAAGTTTGTGAACCAGCTATATCGGCCGGGCAAAAACAAAATGGCGGCCATTTTAGACGAAAAATCGTGATTTCTGTTCTGACCAAAGTATAGCTCCGATTTGGATGAAATTTGGTAGAAAGGTTGACTGATGTATGTGATGAATCTCACAATAAAAAATCCAAAGTCGGTTCGGCAGCAACAAAATGGCGGCCGCTCAAAGGTCGAAAAACGTGCAAAATTTTGTTGTTGTAATAGTGGTCAAAGTTTTCAAGAGATTTTCATGAAATTCGATAGTTAGATAGAAATTAAAAGTATCTAAAGAATTACTTGAAAAAAACTGGAGGTCAGGTCACAAAAAACAAAATGGCGGCCAGTTGAAACTCAAAACTTCAAAGGCTTCTAAAACTCGCAATTTTGATTCGACATATATGAAACTTGGTTTCAAGATAGGCATTACTTAGATCTACAGACTTTGATATTTTGGTGATCATGCATGAGCAAATTTCAAAATGGCGGCCGTTTAAATATGCGTTTTTTCAGGCTTTTGTGGCGCTCTAGCGGTCACATTTTCCAACGGATTTTGATAAAACTTGAGATTATGGATCGCTGGACTATGTTCTTGTATTATGCAAATTATTAAAATTGAATGAAAAATAAAAAAGTCGAAAATTTAAAACCCAATATTTTTAGCTGCCATTTTCACTAAAAATTGAATTATTTTGCCCTGTCTAGAGTGAAACCCTGATTTGAACGAGATTTGGCACATTGATTGATGAGGTCCTAGCCCACAGAGATTTACAATAGTCCAAAATCAAATGCATGCATTCAAAATGGCGGCCCCCAAAAGTCAGGAGGCAAGCGCAATTCGCTATTTTAGTAGCAACTGAAATAATGAATTTTTTTCATGGAAACGTTTTAAATGACTTATCTTGAACGTTTTTATAAATCAGAATATTTTTTAAATATTGTAAAATATTTTTAACAATACCCTAAAAAATTATAAAATCGCGACTTGTCTGTCCGTCCGTCCGTCCGTTTGTTCGTGCGTCACAAGTTTTCTCGCAAACCACATAAGCTAGAATGAGAAAATTTTCTACGTAGGTCAAAAGTTGTGCCTCTTGAAATTTGCAGTGTAAGAAAATATTTTAAGTGTTTAAGGGGGTCTCCCCATACAGGGGGGTGACAAACATTTTTTTTATTTCTGTAGCCCTCTAGCAGCCAAGTTTCTCAACAGATTCCGATAAAACTTGAAAATATAAGTTATTAAGGCAAGTTTTTAATTTAATTATGCAAATCGGATGACAAATAAGAAATTCGAAAATTTACAGCTTAATATTTTTAGCAGCCGTTTTCAATAAAAATTCAAAATGACGGCCCCTGATGGTTCAGAAAAGAATCGAAAATGTATATATTAATGGCAATGCAAGTGCTGATTAGACTTTTATGGACATCTTTTGAAATTAACTATTTGAGCTATTTAAGCCGACAAGTTATCACCTTTGTGTGGTAACCACTGTGAAATGTATAAACAGCAAATGTGAGAAGGGCGAAACGAGTATAAATATGTTTATAACACTTTATTACCCGCCGATTTTCAATTTGTGATCCATACGTGTGCAACTCAATTTAATTAGCAAAATATTTGCGCCTCTATGAAGGGTCTCCAAATACGAAGGGCAGCAGATCCTTTCTGTTGATAAATACCCATGTAGTGCTACAAAAATTGCAGTAAGAAGTCAAGTAGTAGGCAGGCCAAATTCTTTTTCGAAACCTTACGCTACATACGAGAAATTTACCTTTCCGGCTGTTGCTGCCACCGGGGATTTTTATAATTATTCTAGAAACGCATAAATTCACACATGGACAACTACTTATTCTATAATCTAAATTGATTACGGACTAGTCAACGCTTAATCAGTGCTACGGTCTGTCGACTCATTACGTAAATTTTTCCCTTGATACATTCCTTGTTGTAAGGCGCGTATGTATTCGTCGATTTTTGGTATACCGAGCAGCTAATGTCCGCCAATTGACCCACAAAATCGAAAAGCTGGCTGATATCGTATGTAATGATCGGCGTATTCGGGTTCCGGCGTTTTAAATGCTCTTTGTAGATTTTGCACGTACCCTCCATACATTCGTTTACGCTTCTGTAGTCACTGTACGTTCTAATCTCATGCCGAATTTCGGGTTGTACACGCAAAATTGTATACGACATCTATTGACGTTATGTTTACGTTCGCGATAGCTGCGCTGCAGCTATAGAATGCATGCAAAAATGCTGACTAAACGATTTATTCGTAAATGTAACGTTATGCCTCCGCGCGGTATTAAGAAAACTTGTCTATCGATTCAAATTTTGTATTGCGCTTTAATTTCCTCGTTAACGTAATCATTTCGACAGCCGCGTGGAGAAACTAACTTTCTGGAATTTCTATGAAATTTCTCTTTCCCTTTCGCCAAGAACAACAACTTGGACTTTCAGCACAATTGCATTTGTATTTATAGTCAACAGGAGGTAATGACAACCTATTCGTAACACATACTATAAGATTATGCGAGTGCTCAATTAAATTCTTCTATTGACATGTACATGATATTAGAAAACATTTGGATTCGGACAAAAGTTGTTCGGCTTTCGTTTCGAATTAGCTGGTCAGACATCGGGTTGTCTCCATAGCCTTGGATTGAAACCCTCATAAGACGAACCAATCGGAAAACTCGATAGTGTGAAGATCATGCCTCCATTTCGTCGCTGCGGATTTCATCTTGTGCATGAAATCCTCTGATCAGAAATTTTCGGAGAATGCACTTCAAACGATAAGATGACTATAGTTGACGTAGAAACTCTGTTTAACGCAGAACCGTTGGGCAATTCGGGGTGACGGCACTTCTTTGTTTCTGAGCTACAAAATCTTTTTGTATACATAGACCGCACAGATAACAAAAAACACGGGAAAACTATTGTCCACGATTGCGTGCTCAACTCGATGTCGACGAAAACACGGCTGAATCTTTCATGGCGAAATTCCGCGTTAAAGTTCCCGGGAAGCTATCGACCAGGCGGCGGAGACGACGCGCACGATAATTCTCCTTGCTATCTGGTTTTTTGATTGTGGTTCTCACGCGTGCTTGCTGCTTAGCAATTCGTATTCGACTACTCGTTTGTTGCTAGTCGTCGCCTTAGGGGACCGCTTCAAAAACCAGTCGGCGAGCCTTCCATCCACTTTCCTTCTCATTGCGAAAGTGCGATCGTGGAAGAGCTCCGTTGGAAAGGGGGTTGCCGTCTCCAGATTAAAAATGCAAATTAGAAATAATGAATATTATTTTAAGTTTACAGTTGAAATTTTTATCAGCAATATGTTGGTTTTCGAACATTGCTTAGGTGACTGCTCGATTATCACAATGCTGCTGCGATCATTATCTCCCACAAGTTCAAAGAATCCATTTCTACGTTGCCAAAGAGATATAAGTCCATAATCTAATGCATATACATCCGTTGCTCGAATTTTTCCATGTAGATCGATGACTGCAGAGAAGCATCCCCGATCCTTGACATGACCTCACTTGCACTGTTCGCCGATAATTCTGCTGACATAAGCTTGGACGAACCGATTTTCTTCCAGTTGCTCACCGATATCAATGTCCAATCTGATCCCGTATCATATTTGAGGCTAACTGCGATGCCATTGATTTATGGCTTGATAAACTGCCGAGCTCCGTTGTAGTTCGTGACTTCATAGATCTTTGAAGGATCGTATTGTTTTAAGGTCTTGAAATCTCTTAGCTGGCTCGCAGGATCCTTCTTTATATCCTGGCTCATTGCAAGTCATGCATTTGTACTTCTTTGTACGGTATGGGCAATCTTTATACCTATGCTTCTCACCGCATAATTTGTAATCCCATGGTTGACCGGATTCGGTCTCAGTTTTTCTTGATCTCTGATATTTGAAGCGCTGGATGTTTCAATTTACAATCCTTATCCAGGATGACATATTGCTCTACTGCTAGTGTTCAATTATCGACGATGATCCTTATTACATCATCGTTGTTCTTTGCTCGTTCCAATTTAGCATGATAATCATCCATTTTCTCTAATACCATAACTTCGTACGAATATTTGCAACTGATGATAAATTCAAAAATTGAACAAACAGCTGTGTCGCCACCTCGTCAGAACTAAATGACTTAACCTCAAAATTTCCTACAACTTTCTTCATCCTCGTCTGATCCCTTAACATTCGCGGGGGTTAGGTTCGTGAAAACTGCCGTGAATGTTAAATCCGCGAATGTTGAGTCTACTTTCCTATGTAATAAGGGGGGTTAGATTCCACAACGGCAACAATTGAGATCAAATTCAATATTGAAAAAATATTTATTCAAAATTATAGTGTATAAATAAAAAATAAAATTAAAAAATGTGTAGGTACATGTTAGTTTTTTCCATTGCTAGTGTTTGACGTAGGCGTTGCTGTGCTGATAAATCAACTTCTTTAAGGATTTCCACATAAGGATTTGAAGTGGCCTCAATACCTCTTTTAAACTGCAAACTTCGATTAAGAGATGGGTCCAAATCCATTGCTTTTTGAACAAGTTGGTCCCTCAAGGTTAGAACTTCCCTGAGCTGTTTTGAAGAAAAATTTTGGCCTGCATACAAAATATTGAATGAAAAAAGACCGATAAAAACTAGCCACAATACTTACCCGCATTTTGTCGGCTCTCTTCCTCGCACTCAACATCTTCAGATTCGTTAGTTTACTCTCGTTTTTGTTGCAATAGGTCCTCATCCGATAACTTCTCTTCATGAGAATTCAGCAATTCGTTAATTTCGTCTTGTCTGATATATTCAAATCCTTCACCACCAATCTGATGTGCTAGTCGGACTGTTTCATCTTTTTTTTCTTGGACTGGTGGGACAGTGCTTTCCTTTTCAACCTCGTATGGCCATATCTATCTCCAGCAAGCGTTGATTGAGCTAGATTTCATTTCCTGCCAAGATGCATCGATGTCACCAATGCAATCGGCAATGTTAAATTTCTTCCAGCAACTCGTTACTGTTTCATCTAAACAGCATTCAATCGAATTTAAAATTCGCTTAAAACTGTTCAAATTCAAATTCAAAAGCGCTTTATTTAATACCAATCGTTATAAATTTTTAAAAGAACATAAAGCAAATTCCAAACTTATTGTATAAAAAAACTTAATGGCCCCAATGGCTCTCTAAATTTATACGTTATCAGTTAAACACATTTAATGAAAAAATTACACTTGCAAATTTAAATTAATTAAGATTATTAGATATTTTTTGATTCAATTGGAAAAAGGAGAAAAAACCAACCAGCATTATTCAAAAATTACTTATACTACTAACACAACAATGAACTTATATCCTATAGCTAATATGTTACACCCTAATTCTAAATAAAGAAACCTATACCTAATTTATAATACAAATAAACGACAATACTAGATGTAGCAATAATGAGATGAATCTAAAAAACTAAGTAAAGAGAAAAAGCACAAAAACAGAAAATAAACACGAATAATTTAGACATTGTCATTCAGCCACCAATACCTAGATTGTTCCATCTCAGCTCGACCAGCCTCAGCGAATCTAGCAAATGAGTATCTCCATTGGAATTGTTGGTCTCGTGAACTCAGATTTTATCTTCTTATCGGTGGCCCGTCGATATATGTGATATATGATTGGGACGCCGTCAGAATCAAAAACATATCGATTCATGTCCAAATACACGAATGCTTCTGGAGGAACGAAGCCAGTAGTGAGGCAAGTCACAATATACCCGTCTGTAGGGTGGAACGGCTGTGAAATCCAAGGGTTTTCACTCACAGTTACAGATCTTGCGATATGATTCCGAAGAAGTTTCAATATGAAGATATCGACTCTTGTCACTTGAGCGGTTTGATAAATTTTTCTATTCGATGTATAGTGCTTCCAATCCCTCTCAGGCTTTCTGTACAAACCAGTACATGCACGAAGACATTTCCTTTCGAAAACTCTTAATCTTTCCATTGGTTGTACCAGATCTGGCATCCGTATGTCAAAACTGGCCTAACCAGGGTCTTGTAACAAATAACTTTGACTTTTTGATCAATGTATCTGGAATGAAAGAGTCGCCGAAGGGCCATGACTACTTTTAGTGCTTTACTGAGCATGATTTTGACGTGTTCAGTATAGTACAGATACTGATCGAGATAAACACCGAGGTATCGAACACAGGATTTATGTGGAACCCGTTCTGAACTACCCTCACCAGCCATAATGTGGAAATCCTTCCAATTACGTTTCAAGTCTTGACTGGCCCCCTGCAGCGTTGTCCGAAACAAAATTGTTTCGCACTTCTGCGCATTGATTTTCATTCGCCAATTGTCGGTGTAGAGCTGCACATCATTAAACATTTTTTGAAGATTGCTCTGAACTATTGTAGCTTTTCGGTCTGCCGTATAGATGATCAGATCATCAGCAAACGCTACCAACGATCGCGTAGGCAAGACGTTAAAACCAAAGCTGTTCAATAGCTTGCGAATGAATATTGATAAAAGCTGCTGTAGACCATTCAAGACCTTGAATTCGCGTATTGTTGTCAGATTTCCATCAGTTACAACAAATGATTTCCCGTATAACATATTACACATCATGGCGACAAGGTGTCTGGGGAAGTTCCCCTGAAGGAGTTTAAAAACTAGTCAATCTAGCCACACCGTATCGAAGGCTTTCTCCATATCAATGAGACATGCTCCAACGCATTGTCTATCATTTAGTTTCCAACAGATGTCTGAGGTTACTTTCGTTATTGCATGTATGGTCGAATGCCTGGCACGAAAACCAAATTGGCAATTCGGCATCAACTCATATTTCTCAATGTGGGCGTTTAATGCTCTGTTGAGTATCACTTCAAACACCTTGCTGATGTTAGGCAGCAAGCTGATTGGGCGATAGCTTTTAGGGCATGAAGATTCTTTTCCTTTCTACAAGATCGGAAATACCTTAGCCTTTTTCCACTCATTTGTGAAATATGAATTGTTCAACATGTTGTTGAACAATATGCAATAATTCCTAATAGCAACCTCAGGCAAATGTCGGAGAACTATATTTGGAATACCGTCAGTACCACATAATTTCTTGTTGTTTATTCTGCGAAATATGAAAAACAAGTCTTCATAGCTGACAAAATAATCAATAAGATTCAAGGTCGGTATGAGGTCAGATGTTAATGTTTCATCGAAATGAAGAACTGATTGGCCGTTCAGGCTTGATTTCAAGTCGGATTTTTTTGCTTCAACGACCTCCGAAAATATTTCATTCCTTCTCTCTGGGTTTGGCAGATGAACCAATTCAAAATGTGTTCCAATCAGGGCAAGTTTCTGCAATCCATCACATATAATCCTGTTTCCATTTCTATCCGGAGTCGTACTATCAATTTCGATACCAGCTCTATCGAGAAGATTTATCCCATCACTAGCGACTTCAAGATTCGATATCTTCACTCGAGACTTCCTGCGGAATAAGCTATTCACTTTCGCGAAAACGCCATCTGGGTCTTGTGGGCTAATACCCTTCAGTTTTTCCGCCCATTGATTGCTGACCTCACTCCCGAAGTATGAACGGATTAAGTTCCGGACATTCTTCAGGTGTAATTTCAACAAAGCCAACGAGGGATGGTTGTAGTCCAAAAATCGTCGATAAATATTGTTGACGCGGGTGAGAAGAAGGCTTTTCAATCTTTTCAACCTTGCGATGGTTGGTGTTTCATATCCTTCCATATTGTTTCGATGTTTAATCTTGGGAACAACTTTCTCAATCGTTTCCAACGTCAGCTTCTCTAACTTCGACAAATAGAGATCTATTTCATCGTCAGTTAGATTTCTGTTATTAGGAACCATTGAGCAAGCGTTGCCATCATCAGAAGAGGGACATTGCTTCTGGTACTCCCGATTAAACTTCTTTTGAAACTTTCCCCAGTCTGTTTTTTTGAAATTCAACCGATGGTTTTCATATTGAACTGGAATGAGGAAGAAATCATCCCTTTGATGATTGATTTCCATTACGATTGCGTTATGGTCGCTATCGTAAGGAAGCACCAGCAGTTTCCGTTGAGGACTATTAAAGCTGAATTCAAGTCTTGCGTCATCAATGCAGAGGTCCAAATATGAATTTGTCCTAGGGTATGTTGGGAACTCCGACCCATATAGGTTGCACCTGTATTCAATTTGGTTCTCTGTTATCCATGATTTCAGGAATACACCTCTTGGATTATTGGTGGCGTTTAGCCATGATGTATGCTTGGCATTCAGGTCACCGGCAAAAATATAATAACTATGCAGCCTGTTCAATTCGAGTATTTCAAACAAGGAATTGAGTTCTTCCTTAAACTTAAGAACATTTTGACCAGTTGCATAGGCAGAGATAACGAAGAGGTTATCCCCACCTGGCAGTGAAATTTTGATGACGGACACTTCAAGAAATTCAAAGTTTTTAAATTCGACCTTTTCAATATTTTGGAAACAATAGGGTCTTCTAACCAATATCCCGGTGCCACCTCCCCCATCACCTATTACCCTATCGTTTCTTACGAATGCAAAATCTTTGAATTCCATGGAATGCCATGAATTGAGGTGGGTTTCAGTGAGAAGTATGATGTCAGGCTTTTGCTTGACAATGAATTCAAAGAGATAATCACGTCGATGTATAGCAACGATAGAGTTGACGTTGATCGATATGAGGCGAAGCCTATCCATGGGAATATGACTGGATGACAAGTTATTATTAGGCATTTGAAAGACCTAAACGCTGAAAAGCAAAGTTAATTTTTGAATCTTGTTTGTCGATTCTCTCCGATAAAGAATTAAGTTGCTGGTAAATTTTGAGAAGCAGCTCATTATTGCCACTTACATTATTTCCAGCTTTTTCTGCTGGTCCTCTAGCGGCGAGCGCAAATGATACTCCGGGCTTGACGAAGTTGGAAGGTATTATATTACGGTGTACTTGTGTTCGCTTTGGAGCAAATTTAACTTTTGCATCTTGATATCGGGAGCATCTTCGATAAGATGCTGGGTGACCAAAAACACCGCAGTTAACGCAGTATAATTTTTCTTTAGGCTCCGTCTGAGCCAATTTGCACTCACCGGGAGCATGAATGTCTTTGCATTTAACGCAACGATAGTGCATGGCACAATTGGCAACCGAATGTCCAAATCTTTGACACCGGTAACACTGGTTGACTTCTCTTTTCTGGAGGCGTTTCCACCTCACCACTCTGAAATTCAAGTACCTTATTTGTTGAAGGGCACTTGGACTGCTCTTATTTGCAATTTGTATCAGATAAAGTGGTAAATTCTTCCTTTCTATGGTCGAACTTCTTGTCGCAAAGGCTTTGACTGAAACAAAATCAATATCTGGTGCAGCCTCCTTGAGCACCTGAAGAAGATCGACCGTATCCTCTCCGCTGTCCAAACCCTTCAACAAGAAGGTCTGATTCTTTTCACTTTTTGGGGTATAGGTGAAGTGTGGAACCTCCCCAGAAATCAGCGCATCTTTGGCTGACTTGAAATCAACCAGTGATTTCGTCCTTATAGTTAATTTTTCGGCATTAACTCTTTTGATTTCGAAATTGGCCAGTTTATTTTCGGCTGCCAATAGCCGAACCATATCTTTCCCGGTTTGTCCGAACACGTTGATTGGCGAAACTTTTTCTGTCTTGTTGGAAGCTTTTTCAGAGGAACCAGCAGAACTGCGGGCTGGTTTCTTCTTCTTATTTTTGTTCTTTAAATATTGAAGAAAATTAACGTCATTATCTTGATTAAAATTACCTCCGATGTTTTCTTCGATTTCCATATCTTCGGTTAATCCCTCCAGCGCTGCAAAATAATTTTGGCTCTCGTTGGCGCCACCAGCATTTAGAACTTCCTCTGGAATTGCTTGCTTTGTACTTTTCTTCGGCTTTGTTACCTGTTGCCATTGATTTTGTGGCTGCGTCTTTTGAGGCTTCATCCCTTTCTTGAAAAGATCCTTGAGAGACTGTATCTCTTGCCTTAGTTCATCATTTTCTTTCTGCAATTTGGCCATTTGTTGATTGTCCGCTATTATTTGCAGCTTGCACCCTCCATCTGCGGAGTTTTCTTCGTTATGCTTTCTTTTGGTGATTATCGCCAGTTTCGTATTCGTCGTTTCCCAAGGTTGCCCCAACGGTGGGAAGCCGTCGGGCTCCTCCATACCAGCGGCGAAATTTTCTTTGCAAATTTGTTTTTCGTTACCAATCGAAGTAAAAATATTCGATAGAAATTTCCTGAGTCGATTACTTCGACAATATAAGATTTTTTCCGATAAAAATTAACTTCGGACTACCGTTTTTAAAAAATTAATTAAATTTTTTTCGCTTAAAACAGTGTTTGGTGTAATAAGCCTTAAAAGCTGCGATTACCCCTTCATCAAGTGGTTGTAATAATGATGTCGTATTCGGGGCCAAAAAAAATCACCTCTACATTCGGATTAGTCCCAACTAAACTGAAAGATGACTCGGAGCGTTGTCGATAAGAAGAAGCACCTTGAATGCCAGGTTTTGCAAAGTAAGATATTTTTTTACCTCTTCAATAAAACAAGAATGAAACCATTCCTGGAATAGAGCACCAGTGACCCATGCTTTGCTATTAGCACTCCAACAAATAGGTAGCTGAACTTTGTTTTTTCCCTGTAGTGCTCTTGAATTTTTTGATCGGTAAATTTTCATAGGTTTTATCTGACAATTCCGTGCAGCACTTGCACACAGCAGTAAAGTAACACGGTATGGCAGCCTTGAATCCTGGGGCAGTTCTTTCAGCTTTAGAAAGATATGTTCGATTTGACATCTTCTTCCAAAAGATGCCAGTTTCATCAAAGTTAAAGACTTGTTGTGGAAAATATCCCCCTCTCTTGATAATTTCCTGAAGACTTGCTGGAAATTTTCCTGCTGCTTCGTGATCAGCAGAAGCAGATTTCCCAACTAATTTGATGTTGTGAAAGTTAAGTCGCTTCTTGAAATTCCCGAAACACCCTTTGCTTGCTTGGAAGATAAATCCAAAACGGGAATTTTCATTAATGCTATCGTACAGTTTTTTGGCCTTTTCTCTGATCAAAGCTAAACTTAAGGGCATTTTCTTTTGAGACATGTCTTCCATCCATATTCCTAAAGCTTGTTCGGTCCCTTCAAGCACTTTATTTCTGATTTGTGACACTCTTTTTGATGACACTACTGAAGTAGCACCCACACTATCTCTGATTGAATTCACTTTTGCCTTGATCGAAAGAACTGTGGATTCATTAATTTTAAACAAGCGGCCAACAGAGGCAAAACTTTCTCCCGCACGTAACTTGTCTAAAATTTTTATTTTTTCACCAAGGGTTAGGACAGTTTGTTTTTACGTTTTGGTAGAGGAGGCATTTCGCGACACAATTTCCACGAGAGATTAGAACAAACTGAAAAGAAGGAAAAATGAATTTGGAATTTGGGTCCAATCCATGCGATGCCGAAATCGAATTGTTTACACCAATTTTTTGTTTCTTTCTCACTTTTTTTACGTTTTGGTTGAGGAGGCATTACGCGACATATTTTCCACGAGAGAATAAAACGAGCTGAAAAGAAGAAAAAATGAATTTGTAATTTGGATCCGATTCATGCGATTCCGAAATTGAATTTTTTACCCAAGGTTTTTGTTTCTTTCCTGCGAATGATGAAATCCAGTCGCACAAATGTTAAATTTTTCCTCAGTTTTTCATCCGTGAATAACAAAAACCGCATATGCTAAGACCGCGAATGTTAAGAGGTTACTGTACTTTAAATCCCGCTGCGAGCTATATGGCAACCTACTGCGTGCTATTTCGCCGCCCTTACAAATCTTCATATCAAGATTGGACTATAACACACCGGTTGAAGACATCATCAATGACATCAAGTTTAAATTGAATTTTATACCTGATTTGCTCCAGTGTACGAAACTCACTCCAGACGGGAAGACAAACCGTTTAATTGCTTCATAAAAAATCACAGTTCCAGCCAATCTCAATTGCCTGTTGGAAAAAGAATTTTGGCCTCCTGGAGTATTGGTAAAACAGTTTTCTGTCAATCAGAAGCGTAACAACACTGTGTCCTTTCGTAATAGGAAAAACAAGTAATACGCCTCGCACCTCCTTGCATCGTAAACATTGTATAATTTCATCTTTTTCCTGTTATTATCAAAATGTCCGTGGTTTTAGGACGAAGACATCTGAACTTCGTATCACTTCAATTATATATCCGCATCAGATCATCTGTCTAACTGAGACATGGCTGACAAATGATATTTATAACAGTGAACTCCTTTCCAATCACCTAATTTTTCGCAGAGATAGAGATCGTGTTGCCACTGGCAAATCTGATGGTGGGGGTATTCTTGTGGGTGTACATGCCTCTCTAATAGCATCTCTTGTGAGAATTTTCTACCCTCGCTCCCAGTGGAGTGTATTATTGTGCGAGTCTCTCTTTCTGATGCTCTCTCCCTTCTCATTTCGTGTGTCTACATCCCATGTAGCAGCTCTGCTATGGTTTATGAACGTTTCTTTGCGGAATCCTCCAGCTACATCCTAACTCATTTCCCATCTTCCCCTGTATTGCTCTGTGGAGATTTCAACCTTCCTTCCATTACTTGGGATAGTGAGTATCTTTCCATACTGTCCGGAGGTAATTTGTCGTTTGCCCTTTCCTCATTTCTCTCCGTATGCTCCTTCACCCAATTCAATACTAGTGCAATCTCCAATAATAAACTTCTTGACCTTGTTTTTTCCAACTTGCCAGCCTCTTCTCTTGTTGCATCCACCTCACTCTCACCCTTCATTAAGCCAGATCCCCACCATCCACCTCTCTTTTTGGAGCTTTCTATCTCATCTCCACCTTTACCTAGAAATACATCACCTTGCCGCTATAACTTTTTAAAAGCGGATCTTCGCAGCATAGATTCTCATATTAACGCAGTTAACTGGTATTCTTTTTTCAGCAACCTGAAACTTGAAGAGTGCGTTGATAAGTTCTATCTGTTTCTCTCATCCTTAATCGCTCGATTCACTCCTTTGTTTCCCCAAAGGAGGCCCAAAGATGCTCCTTGATTTAACTCAGATGTTGCCAAAGCCATTAAAGTGAAGGATGCATCCCGAAGAAAACTCCTCTCCAGTGGCCTTCCTAATGACCTTGCCGCTTACAAGCAGAGACGAGCAGACGCTAAGAAAATTGCAAAGCTTGCTCTCCGTGCTTACGTCAATCATGTCAAAGTTTCACTTGAATCAAATGAAACTCGCACTTTCTGGTCTTATGTCAAATCTCTAAAGAGCTCTCATCATACACCAGCTAGTTTCAGCTACGATGGCATTACATCATCTACCCCTCAGGAGTCCTATGAACTTTTTGCTTCTTTCTTTTCTTCCTTTTTCCGCACTTCAAATACTTCTACTTCTTTCTACTCTTCTTCTTCTTCCTTTTCTTCTCCCGCGCTTCGTACCAATCCCTTGCAGGTTGAACTGCTCTTAAGGAGTCTTGATACTAGTACCGGTGGTGGCCCAGACGGCATTCCAAACTTCCTTGCAAAATCACTATCCTCGTCTCTTAGTGTTCCTCTTTCAATTATTTATCATTTGAGCTTAGCTACTGGGATTTTCCCCTCCCAATGGAAAATTGCCCATATTCTTCCTATCTTCAAATCTGGGGATCGCAATTCCGTTTGTAACTATCGTCCGATATCTCTCCTTCCCTGTTTTGGGAAAATCCTTGAAAAGATCGTTCTCCATACTCTGTTTCCCCTTATACTTCCATCCTTAGCAGAACAACAACATGGTTTTGTCAGAGGTAGCTCTACTCTCACTAACTTGCTTTCTTTTACACACCACATTGCTGCAGCCCTTGACCGTCAGCAACAAATAGACGTTATTTTCACGGATTTCTCTAAAGCGTTTGATTCTGTAGATTATGCACTTTTATTTCAGAAATTTAAAAATTTCCAAATTCCTGATTTCCTGTACTCCTGGCTTCTATCCTATGTTTGGGATGGTTGTTTTGTCACTGTTAACTCCTGCTTCTCCTCTACATTTTGCCCCTGCTCAGGTGTATCGCAAGGATCCATAATTAACCCAAATTTATTCCTACTATTTGTCAATGATCTTCCCTCTGTTATCACTTCTCCCTGCCTGCTTTATGCTGACGACTTTAAGATCTTTCGGGTAATTGACTCACAATGTGATGTTGATACCTTGCAAAGTGACCTACTGCGTCTAAGTGAATGGTGCAAATCAAACCATCTCTCCTTGAATGTTTCCAAATGCCACCATATGACATTCTCCTGTAAAAAAATCCTTTTCTCTCCACCTACAGCCTTGTTGGAACCCCTTTGTGCAGTATAACTTCTTTTAAGGATCTTGGTGTGGTGTTCGATTGTAAATTAAAGTTTGACCTCCACATAGCCCAAGTCATCAACAAAGCCTCCCGCCTTTCAGGGTTCATTTTAAGATCCGCTTCCTCGTTTCAGCATATCGCCTCCTGTGTGTGCCTTTACCTTTCACTTGTTCGCAGTAACCTGGAATACAGCTCCCAAATATGGAGCCCTCACCACAGGAATCATATTGATGCTATTGAGTCGGTTCAACGCAGATTCACACGATTCTTTTTGTCAAATTCAACCTCCCTTATGTCCCCTATAGTGACCGTCTTTGTACTTTGAAACTCCCTTCCCTTGAATCTAAACGATGCTTTCTTGATGAATGCATCGTGTACAAGCTTTATCACGGTCACTTACCCCAAACTCTATGCAGTTACATTCAAACATTGAACACTAGTCGCCCTAATAGATCTTCCGATCAATTCCTTGTTCCCTTTGCACGCACTAACACCTTCTTCCACACTCCCTTACTACGCTTGCCCCGTTTGCATAACCAGCTATGTCTTGGTCCTCTACCACAGTCGTGCCGCCTTTAAAACTTGCCTTAAAAGCAAAATTTACAACAACAATTATTAATCTTGGTCATCTTTATAACTGCTCTCTCTTCATGTATTAGTTAGTAGTTAAGTAATTGCACAATTTTCTTTTATTTCCTATTTCTTGGATTCTTTTTTTTTCACTTTCCTTCATATGTATATTTCCATTAATTTCATATGTATATTTCCTTTAATACAGGGTGCGGCAGCATAACTTCCTTTTTTCAAAATTCAACAAAACAAATTTTCAGCGGTACTTGTTTTTTATTTTTTTTTATACTGTTGTTTGACATGTAAAATTTTATCTCACACGGTTTTAAATATCATATCTGAAAGGTGGCGTCCTCCATTGTCTATACACTGAGCAAACCGAATTCTGGCGTTTCTCATCACTTTTTCGAGCATAGCGATGGGTATGTTGGCCGTTTCTTCCTGAATGTTGGCCTTCAGGTCTTCCAGGGTCCTTGGGCGATTGGTGTAAACGCGGGATTTCAAAAAACCCCACAAAAAAAAGTCGCATGGGCTCAAATCGGGGGAGCGCGCTGGCCACTGCAAATCACCCCTGAGGGAGATGAGTCGCTCTGGGAAGTGGTCCCTCAAAACGGCCATTGATGCCCTTGAAGTGTGAGCTGTTGCTCCGTCTTGTTGGAACCACATGTCCCCTAAGTCCATTTCATCAAGTCGTGGCAAAAAAAAATCCTGGAGCATGCTCACATAACGATTGGAATTGACTGTTACTGTCAACTGATTTTCTTCGAAAAACCATGGACCAACAATCCCAACTGATGAAATGGCACACCAAACAGTCACTTTTGGCGAATGCAGAGGCCTCTGATGGAGTTCTCGAGGATTGTTGGCAGCCCAATAGCGCATGTTTTGTTTGTTAACGTATCCATTCAAGTGAAAATGAGCTTCATCACTGTAAAACACAATCGCGTCTTCAGGGACGTTTTCGAGAAGCGCTTCACATGCATTTCTTCGAGAATCGAAGTCGCGTTCGGAGAGTTCCTGCGCAGTTGCTAACTTGTAGGGATGGAAATGAAGGTCATTGTGAAGAATTCGCCGTAAAGTACGATCAGATATCCCAAGGGCAGACGCATGCTTCCGCGCAGAACGCCGCGGAGATCGCAACATTGAAGCTCTTACTGCCTCGATGTTCTCACGTGATCTGACGGGCCGTGGGACTTCATTTCTTCTTCGCGTCATATTTCCGGTATTCCGAAAGGATTTAACCCAGTAAAGAATTGATTTTCGGTCCGGGACACGGCCTAACGGAGCGACGTTGAAGTGACGTCTAAAGGCACACTGGGTTGCAATCACCGACTTTCCGTTCGAAAAGTACGCTTCAACGGTAAATGCACGCTCCGCACTGTTCCAACGCATGATAGCGACTAACCAAGGGATGAGCAAAACTTTAAAATCACCTCTCTCGAATGAGACTACTAGCGCCGCGCTATAACAGTTAGCACTTTAAGGGCGGGCATTTCAAAAAAGGAAGTTATGCTGCCGCACCCTGTAGCGTTAGTTCTAATTTATACACAACATGTAGTAATTGGACTTCTGTCTGTTTGTTGATAAATAAATAAATAAATAAATCATCATAAAAATATTGATTCTTTCTACCAAAAACAAATTTATGAGCAGAACGTGATCCAGGAATTAATTATAGTTGCTTTCTAATAGCTTTGAGTGAATAACTGCTGTTTTCTCATCTTCCGAAATGTTTTCATCGTTATTCACTGCAAAAACATTTTCTGTTTTCAAAATCCAGCGATGAAAGGTTAGGAATTCTTCGGGATCATACTGGAGTTTTCTAATTTGGCTTGAAATATCTTAACAATTGCTTTTGGAGCTAGCAACTATGACTTTTCCATCTTTTACGATCGCTGTTGGTCCTTTCATAATTCTTAAATCTACCATTAAGGTATTTTCATGGCAGATTCTGCTTCAAATTGTTCGAAATTTTGTCCGGATTGCTTAATTTGCTTTTTAAAAGCTCAATCAGTTCGCCTGTTTTGTCTGTCATTGTTATTCGCTTATGTGTGCTTTAAATACCTCGTCGCCAATTGTTGTAACTCCCTTTTTGGCTGTACAGCTAAATAATACTTTTAATACAGTTTCGCTTTTTTTTGTGGTAGGGAGATGAATGCTATTTATGCACAGAATGTGGAACTCCCATGCGCGACTGGACTACCCACTAAACACTTCCCCTGTCAACCTGAGAACCCAGCCTGGAACCGTTTGACACATTACTTCGGGCCAGGTCTCGTTTTGTTACACCGTCGGGCGCCTTCAAGCTGGGGAGTCCCTTTCCTAGCGGGAGGGGAGAGGCGAAGAGGAATTGCCAGAAGAGCGATCCCCCAGCCCCAGCGCCCCCGGCTGCTGTGAGTCCCTTTTATATTTTAGGACTGCCCGAGCATAATGTGCCACCTGGTTCCATTTGTCAACCGATTCGAGCATCACCGCATCCGGGGTGAGCTCTCCCGTTTCCCTGTAGAGTTTCCTTCGCAGCCTGACCCATTTTGTACACGCAAAAAATGTGTGACAGGCATTGTCCTCCTCTCCTGGGCAAAACCGACAATCGGGAGACCGTGACTTACCGATCTTGTGCAAGTAAGACTGAAAACACCCATGCCCGCTTAAAAGCTGGGTCGGAAAGAAGTCAGTCTCAACATGCCTTCGATTTAGCCACGGTCTAACATCCGGGATGAGGCGGGCAGTCCACCTTCCCTTCGTGCAATTCACCCAAGACTGCTGCCAATCCTTGAGCGAGCGCTGTCTCTCCTCGCGGGCAACTATCTCCCTGGCATCCTCGTTTAGGCGCAGGTAAATAGCGCGGCGCTCTCTAGCAAGGAGGGCGACAGGTATCACGCCTGCAATCACTCTCACCGCCGAGCTGGAGACTGTTGGATACGAAGATGCAATTCTCAGTGCTCCTCTTCTCTGTACCTGTGCCAAACGTTACGGTATACCTCCTTACTGAGAGCGTCGCCCCATGCCTCTGCTCCGTACAGTAGCACTGACTCTACAGCACTCATCAAGAGGCGTCTTCTTGATGGGCTGGGTCCCACTACGTTGGCCATAAGTCGACTCAGAGCCGATATTCCCGAAGCAGCCTTCTCAGCCGTTGCCCTGCTTTGCTCAGAAAAACTCATCTTCGAGTCGATCAGTAGCCCCAGGTACTTCACCGCTGGCTTCGATTCGATTTGTATGTCTCCAATACTGATCATCCTTACTCTAGGGGTTCTCTTTTTTGTCAAGATGACCACTCCAGTGCTAAACTCAGCCCGCGAGCAGTCATCCAGTCCCTCACTCGGCGCATTAGCATACCGAGCCTGAGTTGCGCTTGTTCAACAGTGCGTCCAGCGACAAGAGCCGCAACATCATCCTCATAGCCGACCAAGCGCGACTCATATGGCATCTCGCGAGTCTCAGTAGTCCCATCCTTCGTTGGCCCTGTGTCGTGTCATAGAGCAGGCTTCGGTCCTTTAGGTAGTTCCTGAAAAGCCGCATTAGATATTCTGGAACTTTAAAAGAGTTTTCCAGAGTGTCCAGTGTATCCGCCCATCTAGCGGAGTTGAAGGCATCCCTGACGTCCAGTGTCACCAACAGGACGATCCGTCGCTTGGTGCGACTATATGCCTCTGCCTTCTGGACCGCGTTCACCACCTCTGCAATCGCATCAATGGTAAAACGTCCTACTCTAAAGCCATACTGCCGAGGAGATAGGTCCCCAGCAGCACGAATCGCGTCAGTGAGTCTTCCCTTGATGAGTTTCTCTAGCACTTTCCCAGCCGTGTCTAGCATGCATAACGGGCGGTATGCAGACGGCGATCCGGGATTTCTTTCCCCTTGCTGATCAGCACGAGCCTCGCCACCTTCCATTGTACCGGGAAAACCCCGTTCCATAGGTAAGCGTTGAATGTGCTGAGCAGCAAGTCAGGACAATGGTGATAGACGAGCCTCAACCCCCCGCTGGAACACCATCTCGACCTGGAGCCTTCCTCGCTTTCAGGGAGAGGACTGCCTCCTCCAGTTCCAGCTGTGTGAAGAGTGGGCACTCGACTGCTGTTTCACCATGGACAGCGTCAACACGGACGTGATAGGCGGGGAAGAGTCCCCGCACTATCGCGTCCATCTTTTCCGCGTCATGTATACAAGGCTTCCGTAGGGCACCAAGTTTCCCCATCGCCAGCTTGTAGCCAAGGCCCCACGGATCCTTGTTCACATTGTCCACTAGGTCTTGCCAGCAGCGAGCCTTGCTACTGTTGATCAGTTTGCGAAGGCATTTCCTAGCCGACTTATATGCTGCCACCTGGTTGCATGCCTCGTCACGGTTCCGCGCCCGTTGAGCCTCACGTCGAAGCTTGTGACACTCCCTTCGCTTTTCAGCGATTTCAGTTGACCACCAGTACACTGGGGGCTTGCCGTGCCGGGGTCTTCGACGGGGCATAGAAGCGCAGCAAGCAGTCGTAATGATGCTCATAGTAGAGTTCACCACGTCTTGAGCTGCCAGTTCTTCCGTCCCCTCCGAAGCTCCCTGCAGCGGCTCACCTGCGGTGAGAACCTTGACGAACCTCTCGACGTCCATCCTTCCGATGTTCCATCCAGTTGTAGAAGGCCAAGAGCAGGGACGTCGGGAGACAGCATCACTTATCTCAAGCAGAATGCACTGATGTTTCGCTTTAAGAGCTAATAGTGAGCTGACCTTTATAACAAAGCCAGTTTGAATAACTGAATACATTTTAAATACATACATAAATACGCTACAATATATTGTAATAAGTCATGTTTCCAGAATTAAAATTCCTTAAAACTTTCCAAATTATAAGGAATTTCATAATCTCATGATAACCATCTTCAAAGTATTTTTTCCAAACAAATTTGCCCCCATCCGACAATTACCGTTAAATTAATTAAAATGCAATGCAGCAGATTCTCTTTCAAATGCCCTTACCGATAAAAATCACATGTTATATTATTTGCTAATTTACCGCACACAAGCAGTTTACATTCCAACCGTAGAAACTCATGTTCCCACTCAATATATTCCAGACATTATAAATGCAATTTCTTTCTACGGCTAATCATTATACACACATGAAGTAATAGAAATTAACTTAATGTAGATATGCATTCGATACAGTAGAAAATAGCGAAATATTGGAATTTTCCAAGATACGTCTATCTATTTTATTCGTGCCAAAATGCAAAATATTGTCCCGTTTAACAGCCGATATAAGTTATCAGGTGTTTGGACGAGTAGGCATTTGCATGTGTGTAATAATCCTGAGCTAAATTTTATCTGATAACGGAATGAAAGCTATTAGAATAAGATAAGAGAAGAAAAATGGTAATGCGAGTATGCATATGTTATGAGTATCACGTGAATGTGAGACGTGATTTCAAATTGTTTTGTTGAAATGATTCATGCTTATTTAAAATTATCAGGTTTATTATTAAACAAACATAAATCAAAATTTCTCATCCATTATTCCCTCTATAAAATATGGAAATGTACAACACGTGAATAATATTTGAATATTTTTTCCATTACAGATTTATGGGAGTTTGTGTACAAGAAGGACAGTTGCATGCATTGACTGAATATCTGAAAAGTGGTTCCTTAGAACAACTTTTGGCCAATGAAGAGGTAGTCTTAACGCCACAAATGAAGATAAGACTTGCACTTGGAATTGCCAAAGGTGTGCAGTATCTACACAACGCCGGAGTTTTTCACAGGGATTTAACTAGCAAAGTAAATTCAATGTCCTTTTACAATTAAATTAACACAAAAATAATAACTTACTTTCAAATTCACAAGAATATTCTGATACGTAAACATACGGATGGCCTTATGGATGCAGTTATCGGAGATTTCGGCCTAGCAACTAAGATTCCTACGAGATGGTATAATTTTACCATAATTATAAAGATATTCGCTAATCGTTCTTCTTCTTTCTTTTAATATTAATTTTAGTGGCAGTAAAACACGTTTGGATACGGTTGGTTCACCATATTGGATGAGTCCAGAATGTTTGAAAGGTACATGGTACGATCAGAGTAGCGATATATTCTCCTTTGGTATCGTATTGTGTGAAATCATTGCCCGTATTGAAGCCGATCCTGATATATTACCGAGGACTGATAGTTTTGGATTAGATTATTTAGCATTTGTTGAAATGTGTCCACCCGACACACCACCTGTATTTTTAAGATTGGCATTTTATTGTTGTACCGTAAGTATCAATTTTCACTTAACTTATAACTTATATTTTATGGTTTTTTATTTTCTCGTCACCTTCAATATTAGTACAAGCTTTTCTAGATTATAAGAAGTATAATTGTGACCAGTTCTCTGTTTATACATATTTTCGAAAAATCACAGGCAAAATCGAAAGGCAAACTGGTTTCGCTAAAGCCAAAAATTATTATTCTTTTGATAAAAAGCATCAAATTAATTAATGAAAATTATTAAATGTGCCATCAGCAAGTCTTCTTCTCCCTATCTAGAAAAAAACGTTTAGAACAAAATGTAAACTGACTTCAAAATACCCTAAAAAGGGTGAAATAAATTTTATGTAATTGGTACCAAATCAGTTTTCCCCGTTTATTTGTATCGTTAAACATATGGCAAATTTTCATGTCGAAACGGAGTAATTGATTTGGACCGATTCCATGATATTTATTAATCCTGCTTAGAAAACTTTGAAGTCAGTTTATATTTCTCCAAAAGCTCTTCTATTTATTACTTTTTACCGACTGTTTTGCTATCTACAGCAAAGCTTTCCCTTTAATTTGACAAGTGAGTGAGCTCTAATGAGCTTATTTTGCCTAAGTGAACATACATTAATTACGTTATCCCCCTCTAAGTGAGATTTAGAACTGAAGATCGTGCCCGTACCACCCCTTGTCTCACATGTCATTGACGTCGGTGATAGTAAGCTTATAAAACTAGTGTACGGGGAAGTGAATCGGATGCTAGAACTAGGGGTCATTGAGGAATCGGAAATTGCCTGGTCCTTTAATATTGTTGGTGCATCTTAGTCTTGACACACGAAAAGTCAACGTGGTGGCAGTCAAAGATTCGTACCCTTTCCCACTAATCGACGGAATACTAGGTCGACTGGCAAATTACTTCAGGAGCCTCGGCCTTAAAATGCTTTTTGGCAAATTCCGCTCGACTTGGGATCGAGAGATAAAACCGCCTTCACAGTGCCCAGATGACCCTTATACCAGTTCGTCACTATACTTGACTGATGTACGAGGTGTGTTCAAAAAGTAAGGTGACTTTTCAAATTTCGCGCGCAACGTACATTCGATATCGATTTATTTTTATTTTTTTATGGTGGTATACTGGTCACGAACATATATTTACAGTTTCAGCTATATAATATGTTTAATTTGTTTGTGAGAGGCATAAGGGGGGAAGCTGGTGTAGAGCGTGAAAAAATGGGCATAATTTATGAATTTTTTGTGACTCAACAAAAAGATCAATCGAAAATCTGTGAAATAGGTTTTATTATTTAGATTTTAATAAACAAATATAAATTTTTTCGTGTCAATTAAATTCAAAATGGCGGCTGTCCAGCATTTCTTCGGAGGCGCCTCATTTTTTAGACGGGTCCATGACGAAGATGTAACCTCCTTAATTTTGGTCCTGGAACAAAATCCCGAAAATTTTTAGTTTTTATATAACACCAGCAAGAGACGTACGTAGGATTTTTTTCGATATTTTGTTTTTTCGCGAAATGTTGCACGTTCTAACAAAACATAAAAATTTTCACTAAAAAAAAACGACAAAATTGTTGATTAAAAAAAAACTATGCAATATAAAGAAAAAATCCTACGTACGT
Organism: Odontomyia ornata; assembly: GCA_963969285.1. NCBI lineage: Eukaryota > Metazoa > Arthropoda > Insecta > Diptera > Stratiomyidae > Odontomyia > Odontomyia ornata. Next base: position 28,554,653 of record OZ017739.1, read on the forward strand.
CTCCGGAGAAAGGTATTTCGAATGTACTGTCAAAATTTCGTATAGATCGGTGAAGATTTGCTCGAGTTATGTCTTCGGCCAGTTCAAAAAAAGTGATTTCGAGAAAAACGCGCCGGGATCATAAAGGGCGCTCGGGGCATACTTGAGAGGCGCTGCCGCAGAATGGAAAGTTTGGGCATTTAGACATTTTTGCCGGCATCCATCCTTTGGTATGTTATTTTTATGACCCTAAAGTACCTTTTAAGACAAAAAAAATTTCGGTTTTTCCAAAATTCTAGGCCAGCTCCCCCCCATAACGGTTAGAAGTGTTCCGCGATTTTTTGCTATCGAAAAAAATGGATCAAAGGTCAAGAATTTTTTGGCCAAAAACAACACCACAATCCTGCCTCAGAAACCATATTCCCCGGATTTGGCCCCATGTGTAGGTTTGCCAAACGTCTCCGTTTTTGACGATCTGTCCCCGCGTCCCCGTTTGAGTCCAAATTATCCCCGTTTTTCTATATGTTTGCATAGCTTCATTCAATTGCCTCTTAAGCATTCGAATTGAGCCTTTTGAACACCTCAAGAGCTATAATTAGCTTCCGCTAGCGTGAATGAGGAAGAAATAACAAATTTCATCCGAGTTTATGGCGTAGTGCACCGTGTCTACTTAAATTTAGGCATTTTGCTTTTAATATCTTCCCTGAAACATATGATAAAATAAGCGGTTTCTCTGTATACCGAATGCATTTTGTCATTTCCTTCTTTTCATTATTGTGATGAAAATATTTCCAGTTAAGCGTGCGGGCAAACTGCGACGCGATATTTAAATATTTCCAGTTAAGCGTGCGGGCAAACTGCGACGCGATTGTAGCGCTACTATCGAAATTTACGCATGGTTAAATGGAAATTTGGGACCAAACTGTCGACGGATGCCTGAACCCGAAAAATAAAAGGAGAAACAATGAAATTAAAATCTATTATTCATTTCGATGTCAATCATATGTTGAGTGTAATTAGTGGAGTGTTAGCGGTGCGTTATTAATTATACGATAGTACTTTTAATAGAATAAAAAGTGAGTTTGTTTTGGTGTAAAGTTTATTTTCACTGTGATTTGAGCAGAGTTTCACGGTGAAAAAGTGAGCGAGGAATTCAAGGACATAATGAACAAAAGAAAATGCACTTTCACAGCAACTCTTCAAAAATCGAATTTTATTACGATAATTATGGTATCGCCGTACTGCTTCGAGCTTAATATTTACATTTCATGCTTCCCAAAATAGATTTTTTTTAGCAATAGTTAAATTTTTTAAGAAGTATGACATCAATTTAATTTTTTTAAGGGCAAATGGCATTAACGGATTACATGGGTTCTGGAAAACATAAATTACGAATGCAGGAGGCGTCAACATCGAGACCCCTAGATAATTTTTTAAGTGAAGAAGAATTCTTCTCTCGACACTAAAATTGCCATTGCAGAAGGAGTATTCGCTTTTCACACAGCCATGCATCACTTATCGTACTCTCAAATGGACTGCACAGCCTTCTGAAGTCTTTTTTTGAAGACTCTGAAGAAGCTTCAAAAATCGCATGTGGGCGTACAAAACCGCTGCTATCATTAATGGTAATTTATCGCCATATTCAACGAAGATGATTTGTTAAGAGGTCCACGAAATTCCTTTCATATGCTTGGGAACCGATGCAAGTAACCGTAGAAATGTCAAACTGTTCCCAATAATTAACCAATATTTACATAAAAAAAAGATTCAAGTCCGTTTGCTAGATTTTTTTAAACTTGAAAATGAGAAAGCAGCAACAATTACATCCTTCATTCAACAATTACATCCTTCATTCAACAGACTCTGAACAAGCATGGGTTGAGTGAGAAACTAGCCGCTTTTGTGGCTGACAACACCAATACGAATTTCGAATTGTAAATCGAATTAATTGGAATTGGATGCTTTGCCCATATTATCCACAATTCTGTTCATCATGGTCTTGATAGATTTGGTCTTTTGATGTTGATTCTCTCGTTTTTAAGTTGTACCAATACTTCTCAATATATACTGTGCGGACAACGGAGCTCAAATCGTTCTGCGAGTTTATTGTGTCGAAATATAGGGACCTACTTAGTCATTGTGAAACGCGTTGGCTGAGCTTATTCCCTGCAACAGAGCGCATTCTGCAAATGTATGATGCCTTAAAACTTTACTTTTTATCACAAACTTATCCACCTCCTATGATCGACAATTTCTTTCGGCACGACCTTAGTGAATGCCCTTAATAGTCATTAATTCACTCATGGCTCTATTTCATACGAAAATCGCACTGATAGAAAAAAAGGACAAGAGCATTTTCGAAATAAATTCAGTTTTTGATGACCTTCTCCAAAAAGTAAATGAACGAGCAAAATCCAACTTTATTCCTTCAGAAGTGTATTTGAGCGAAATTCAGAAAAGATGGAAAAGACGCTGCTTATGATGATTTTATGGAGAGAGTGAACGTTGTTTACACTGAAACAATAGAGTATATGAAACCTTGGACAGCAAGTTTCACTGAGTTTAAAGTGTTCCAATGGTTCGATTTTAAAAGGAATCAACGTTTGCATGGGGCCATGTCTTTACTTTTTGCTGAATAAAAAAGTTAAAGTTAATGATTCACTATTGCATGATGAAATTGTCAATTTGTAACATTTTTGGAAGCATGATGTTGACGTTGACTTTTTTAAGGATAATACGGCAAGTGCTCGACTTTGTGCTTTCTTTTCAGCAGATGAATACCCGAAAAGACACTCCGAATTGCGCAAAATTGCGCAATTTTTCTATACGATTCCGTCTCACAATGCTAATTGCGAGCGAGTCTTTTCGTTGATGAGCTCCCAATGGGCCAAAGAAAGGAATCATCTCTCCATTGAAAACGTTGGTCATCTTTTGAAAGTGAAATTCAACTTTTCGAATTACGATTGTCCTCAATTCAAAAACTTCCTGAGGCTGCCAGAAAATTTGCACCTATTAAAAGAAATAAGTAGCTCCAAAAAGTACGGTGTGCCTGCAGGTGTAAATAGGAAAGCGGCCGATGACATGCCGTTCTATTCGTAAATTGGGGGTGGATTGATCGACAGGATATGTGATATAATTACGAATAAAATATAACTAAGGAACAGTGTGAATTGTCGTTATGGTTATCAAATGATAATGTATAAATGCTTTGAGTGTAATGGATATGAATATACAATAATATAATGTCAGAATGAAAAAATAAAAAGCGTGCTAATGTTTCAGAATACGGACGACCTTTTTTTTTTGAAGTGTCCCCGTTTTGTATCTCAGCCTTCTGGCAACCCTACCCATGTGACTTTTCTTGTTCCCAAAACTGAAGAGACCTATGAAAGGACGGAGATTTGCAACGATTGAGGAAATAAAGACTGCATCGCTGGAAGAGCGCAAGGCTATACGGAAAAGTGATTATGAGAAATGCTTCGAGGATTGGAAAAAGCATTGGCGCAAATGTATTGTTTACTTTGAAGGGAACAACATAAATATTGACGAATAAATAAATATTTTTTCCTATAAATATAAAGTCACCTTACTTTTTGAACACACCTGATACAAAGTAATTCCACTTCACCTTAGTCATCGTATTTGTGTGCTTAGATGATCTCTTACTCATCTCCGAAACTTTCGACCAACATTTCATACGACTTCAGGAAGATGTCCTACACATCCGCAAGGCGGGACTCACTATAAATATTTAAAAAAGCCAATTTGTCATGACAGAAGTCCAATATTTAGACCATATTTTCAAACATGATACCATCAGATCCGATCCGGGCAAGACCCATGCTATTGATGAGTTCTTCTTGCCCAAAACAGTCAAGAAATAGCGGTGTTTCCTTGGTCTATCGGATATGCGTCTGGTTCGAAAACATTCTAAAAGCATTTGATGAGCTAAAACAAGCCTGAACATCTGCACCTGTGCTGCATAGCCCGGGTATTACCAAGCCATTCTCTTGATATAGTCAACCTGGAGTAGTGCAACAAACGGAGGACGGGGAAGAAGCTCCGATTGCGTTTATATCGAGTAAGCTACCATCAGGAAGTTTCTGGCGTAAGGCCATCCATTTGCGATCATTATCGACCATGTTTCTCTGCAATGGTTGATGAACCAAGCAGACCTTCATCGACGTTTAGCCCGGTGGGCTCTGAAACTGCAAAGTTTTAATTTCACTGTGAAGCACCGAACGAAAACACAAAATATCGTGCCCTGATAAACTCTCTCGAAAGTTTTCACCAGAAGGAGCGCAACGGGTGCAATAGCCTTCCCAAATAATACAGATTTTGGAAAGCCATTGATGCACAAAGCAATGCCAACTCACCTCATATTGCTGTAGGAAGTGGCCCTACAAATCTGCAAGGCGGCGCTCACGATAAATATTTAAATAAAGTCAATTTGTGATGACAGAAGTTTGGTATTTAGGCCACAGTATGGGTCACAGTACCATCAGAACCGATCCGGATAAGACCCGTACTACTGATGATTTTCTCTTGACCAAAACGATCAAGCAGTTGCGGTGTTTCCTTGATCTTTGTGGATGGTACAGAAGGTTCGTTCGAAACTATACAACGGTGTTAACCCCCTGTCGGATATGCTACGGAAAGGTAGATTTGTCTGGACCAAGGAGAGCCTAAAAACATTTGATGAGCTAAAACAAGTCTTAAAATCTGCAGCTGTGCTGCACAGCCCTTCTCTACACATTGTGACATTAAGTCACCATGGAGTAGGTGCTGTGTTAGTGCAACTAACGGAGGACGAGGAAGAACCTCCGATTGAGTTTATATCGAGTACGCTGAACTCGGTCCAGAGGAATTATACAGTATCCAAGCAGGAACGTCTGGCGACCATCAAGAAGTTTCTGGCGTACTTAGAAGGCCATGCATTTGAGATCATAACCGATCATGTTTCTCTGCAATGGCTGATGAACCAGGCAGGCCTACATGGAGGCTTAGCACGGTGGGCTCTAAAACTGCAAAGTTTTAGTTTTACCATCAAACACCAAACGGGAACACAAAATGTCGTGCCCTGATACAATCTCTTGAATGTTTTCACCAGAAGGAGCGCAACTGATGCAAGATGGCGATAGCCCCCTCGAAATAGACTTCGAAAGACCCTATTTCAATTCGGACAATTACAACGAGTTGAGGCAAACCATCGCCCTACAAAAATCACAGTTGTTCCACTTGAAAATTGTGGATGGGTACAAATATAGAAAAATGAAGCTGTAGGTTTCAGAGGAGATGGGCTATAATCTGAGCCTTTATCCACACGATCACCCGCATAGTGCTCACGGTTGTTACGGACGGACGCTTTAGCGTCTAAATAAACATTTCCTTTAGTCCGAAATGTCTCAGCAGGTCAAGGAGTATGTGACCGACTGTGAAACCTGTAAAAGCACTGAAGCTCCAAATCAGGCTCTTCGACCTCCAATGGGCCAACTTAACTCTCCGGAACACGTGTTCCAACACCTATATATAGACCAACGCGGTCTCTATTCTCGTTCGTGTGCGGGACACGTCCGTGCTATCGTCGCTCTAGGTCATCTATCCTAGTTCTTGCTAGTGACACCCATTCGTAAATTCACTACTTCCAATATCGTGTAGTTCCTAGAGGATCGGGTTTTCCATGTGTTTGATGTACCAGAAAACCTTTACTCGGATAACGAAGTCCAGTTTCACCAGTTTAAAGGCCTACTTGAAAAGTACGGTCTCGAACATCAGCTGACACCCGTGTACACTCCTCAACGTATCGGAACAGCTTAATTGCACCTTACTGGCTCCATTCGTTCCTATGTGCATCCAAACCAGATAGATTGGTATCGCGAATTGTCCGGAATCACTGGCGCTCTGCGATATTCTTAAGAGTATCATTCTGTCACGGGCAGCTCCTCGTATTTTGTTGCATTGAGACAGCACATGATCTGCCATGTCAAAGTTTATGGAGAACCCGTCGTTGCGCTGGAGCCCCACGAAAAAATAGGAGTGCCACGCCGACAAATCCGGCTGAAGATAAGAGATGCACTATAACCTACGATCTTGTGATTTTAAAGTGGTTTTGATGTCTGTGAAGGATTTGGATCAGTATCCCTTTTTAGGGCAAAGACCTACTAGTTTCGCAACCTGTCTCTCCGTACGTCACAGCACATTTCCTCAGAAACCATAGAAGCTAGAAAGCTCAAACTTTGTAGAAACTTCAGAAATTATGGTCTTTCAAAAGTTTAGGCCTTATCAAACATTTCAAAAATTTTTAAGGATGATCACCCCTTGTAACGGAGTGGCCCTTAAATAATTTTTTGTTATCAAATGTAGTTGAGTAGCGCATCAAATGAGAGGTCTTGACTAGCACTTTCAATCTAGAGGGAGGCTAAATGCACGAAAAAATAGTTCCAGCAGATTCGCTCTTGTCCTGATCCAGATATCCAAAACTAGCCTCCTTCATCTGGATATTTAGAAAAACCCACAGTTGGCTATATCGACCATGTTGTCGATGAATTTCGTTGACTTTTCCGCGTTCCGGTGTAGCTCCACGTTGTTACAAACAAAGATCCGACAACCAACCTATTCTTTTTAACCTCGCGTTTTCACTTCTTCTTAACTTATTATACCCATTTTGAACGCGATATCTCTGTACATCTATTCGATTGTATTCAAACTTGAAAACTACCAATTCCTCGAGAAAATCGAACAAGACACTCAACAAGTTATTTGTTTTAAGGTGCGTAATTGACCAGATAGAAATATAATACAGTAAAAGCTCCTTATTCGCGGGGATATGTTCCGTAAATATGCTGCGAATACAGAAACCGTGAATATCAAATGGTAATTTGTATGGGATTATATGGGATACGTTCCAAGGTTAAAAAAAATCGATTTATACACACATAAAAATAAATTTAATGAAATATTTTTAACAATATCAATTAATCATTATTGTCAGGCTTAGGCATGGGTTTAAAAAACTTGAAAATGACATTTTCTTGCTTTGCTGCTTTTAAAAGGTCTTTCAATTCAGATCGATTATCAAGCTGTGGCACTAATGATTTGCCTTTTAAAAGTAAGACTTCTTTCCATAGATGGATCAATTTTCACGAAGAAATCACAAAGTTAATTTGCCATCCGTAAACCTTCACCACCATTTCAATGCTCGTTGGAGACTCTTCTTCAATGGAATGCGCAGTTAGCATTTCCTCCAAATCGGCTTCCCGAAATAAGTAACTCTTGAATTTCGTTTGAATCTAACTGTTCAAGGCCATCTTGACCTATTCGATTTGCGAATTATACTATGTTTGCAGGTAAACTCGAAATTTCCACGGCTTCTTCATCATTTCCGACCGTCAGAACAGGCCACAATATTTTCCAGCATGATTTCAATGTGTATGGCCTCAGTTCTTCCAACGATTCTTTTATGTTAACAATGCATCTGCTCTGTCAAAATTTTTCCAGCATTACATAACATTCATATCAGGATAACATTCCATGGTGTCCAATACAATTTTGAAGGTCCGCCTTATGTAATAAAGCTTAAAGACCTGGATTATTCCTTGGTCCAGGGGTTGGAGTAAAGCCGTCGTATTAGGAGGTAAAAATATAACCTTTATACTTGGATGCTTTGTTTCGCGCTCACCAGGGTGACCGAGAGCGTTGTCCAAAACTAGACCGGCCTTAAAATCTAAATTGCTTATTTTTGAATAAGTTTCAACTTCAGGATCCAAACAATTCCGGAACCAGTTACAAAAGATAACATTTGTAACGCACGCTTTCTTATTTGCACGCCAAATACTGGCAAGTGATCCTTATTCTGATTTTTTAAAGCAAGAGGATTTAATGAACGGTAAAGCATTAGTGGTTTTATAACGCAATCTCCTGATGCGCTAGAACAGTGCAACAGTGTTATTCTGTATTTTGCTGCCTTGAAACCAGGGGCGGACTGCTCGCTTTTGGAAATGTAAGTTTTGTTTGGCATTCTTTTCCAAAATAGGGCAGTTACATCTGAATCAAACATTTGTTCAGGTTTATAGCCACCATCAGCAATTAAGTTTGAAAATTTTTCTGCTGCTGTGGTGTCTGCAGATGCAGCTTCTCCAACAATTTTGAGGCAATGCAATGATTATCGTTCCTTGAATTTGTTGAACCATCTTTCGCATGCTTGAAATCCTCGATCGGTAGGTACCTTCATCATCAGATTCCTTAAAATGTGCGTAAAGACGCTTTGTCTTCTCGCGGATCAAATGACCATTTAGGGGCACTCGTTTTTTGTTGCGATCTACAATCCAGAGTGATAATGCAGATTCCATTTTTTCAATTTCTGGAACACGTACAATTTTCGCTGATAGTTACGTTAAAGCTACAGAGCTCCTTAGTTTGTCTTCGGATTTTTTGATGAATTGCACAGTTGATTCATTAATATTGAAAAAGCGTGCTATGGATGCAAACGACTCACCAAAGTGTAAACGGTCAAGCATTTCAATTTTTACTTTAAGCGGCAAAACAACTTTTTTCCGCGTCGCAACTAATTTCTTATTACTTTACTCGACAATATTAATTCGAAATAAAACTGACGAAATGCGTATTTTTAAATGTAAACTACAGCAACTACTGAAGAGTTAAAGCAAGGCAAACACTCGCTGCGACAAAGGTGGACAAAGCGAGTGTTTACATTGTGGTGGCATTTGAAAAAGTACTTTAGACATGTGGAGTAGCAGTAATGTTTGTTTACATAGATATTAATTGATTTAACCCTTTACCAACTCGCATCTGCCGATGCGATAAACGACATCGAATCCTTTTAATGTACGTGCTGATTGGATACGACAATAGAGAAATTTTTGCCGCGAATACGAGAACTGAGTCGCAATATTTTAACCTGCGAATAGCAAAACCGTGAATAAGGAAACCGTGGATATGGAGCTTTTAATGTATATCGTTAAGGTGTGCTATAACAAATTTATTTAAATTTAGTAAAAAGAGACAACAACGTCACCATCCCTAATTTTTCATTGACTCGATGGGTATTCATGTACTTTTTATTTTAAATGCGCCTGTGTCCGTCCGTCCGTGTGTCACAGCAATTATTCTCGCAAACTGTATAAGCTACAAACATAAAATGTTGTATATAGACTCTCCATGGAATCAGACACTGCAGTTTTGATTTGATCTTCTTAACATTTTCAGATAAGATCAACAACATAAATATTTTTGGAATTCATTATGAGTGATTTTTGCTACTGAGCAACAAAATGGCGACCGTTAAAAATAGAGAAGTAATCGACTTTTTTTAAACACGCGCATATCTTTGACGTGTTTCTTGACTATTCGTTGTTGGTGAGTGCATACAGTAAGTTGAGTACAAAACCCTTCTGACAGGAGCGTAGGTCTGTCTACCAAACTTATTCTATTGTGATAATAGGACACGTAGTGTAGCGGTTAGAGCACTCACCGCGTAACCCGAAGGTCCCTAGATCGAGTCTCGTTGGCGCCAACGAGACTAAGTTCGAGTGATTCTTCGGGCGGACTCTAAGCCCTTTCAGTTATGATAAGTACTGGTTTTTAAATTCAGAACGCATCGCAGCTGGGTGGACAGACACACGGCCAAAGCATCGTACTGACCATATCACCTTCCCGAGTGCCGAAACATATTCGATCAAGGTAATGAGAGATACTCTATCTCTAAGCGAACCCCGAAAGAGACTGTAGTGCTAAAACAAGAATAGGACCCATGACAATCATGATTCTTAGTAGTTGAGCAAGACAGTTATCTAAAGTTTCTACATCCTCCTCGTGCATCCACCCCAGACTGTCGCCTAATTATCTGCAAAATAATACAGTAATGTAAAATACTTCGAGTGCATAGGTTAATTTAAAAGCCTTGCCGAATTCACGCCTACTCCCCGATCGAACTTTTTTATGCCCTTCATTAGCTTACTAAGCTTTCTAAAATATAGTTGAATATTAATTGGATTCGTTGAATTATCACTGTAATATTCTAACATTTTGATGGTCACGAATTGTTTGTGCATCGAAGATTGTGTTAACAATTGTCTGTTAATTCCGATAAATAATGGTCCGAATCCGGTGAACTAATGCTCCAATAAATCAAACTATTTAAAATTACTTGAATTAATTTGTGTTATACGATTATGTTAATTTTTCTCGAATCAAACCATTCACGTTCTGATTTTAAACCAGCACGTATCATGACTGAAGGGGCTTATAGTCCGTCGCAAAAATCACTCGAACTAAATCCCGTTGGCGCCAACGAGATTCGAACCAGGGACCTTCGGCTTACAGGATGAGTTTTCTAACCACTACACCACGCGGACTACAAAAGCTAAATACTATAGAGAAACCTCCGGAAGAGGCTCGAATAACTCAACCAAGAATTCGCCAACTTGGTTAATGCTAAACACCCCCAAGCCCGTCGCCATTTTCTCTTAGTAAAATAACCCTCAGCTCGCTCGTTTATAGCTTCCCCCACATTCACCAACCATTTGAAGAAGTGAAAGCTCGCGAACCCTAAAAAAAAAGTAAATTTTACCCTGATTTAGATTGAAGACAAAACAATCGATTTGCTATATTCTGCATACCGTGTCCTATCTACATTAACTATGGAAAATTGCTAAAATTTAAAATCCAAACTATGATTTGTTTCTTTAATGCTTACACAATTGTTGATTTCGAAGAAATTCCCTTATGTGAGTTATTTACATTCCTCCAAAGGATGTAATCTAAACCATATAAATTCATCTTTAACAAAATTTAACGAATAAATTATATTTCAAAATGTTTTTGACGCTCGTATTTTATTCTCTACTTATTTAAGTAAGAATTTATACAACATGATTATTTCGTTTTAAAAAAATTAGGTCAATTATAAACAATAAATTCACATTTAAATTTCTTCTCTCCTTTCAGTATGACCCAAAAAATCGTCCAAGTTCTAATGATATCGTTAAGAAACTAAGCTACCTATCCGAAGAATATTACGACGATGGAAATTCAATGAGTTCTTTGGAAACCAATGCAAGCCCAAATAGTAGTGACTCTGAAACACAAATATCCCAGCCTACAACCAAAATCAATGAAATTCCCGCCAATTTCAATAATAACAACAATCCGTTAATTCAAAATCATAACAATGCAAGTATTAGTAAAAAGTATTTAGCACCACCATCAACTGATGTGATCAATGGTCCGTCCCAAAATGGGCAAGAAAGTTCAGATGTCGTGAAACCTCGGTTGAAAAAGGTCACAAAGAAGCTTGATGCTGAAATGCAGCATCGTAGATCCCTTAGTGAAAACATTATACATTTTCCCCAGCATACAACGCCCAGTGATAAGGCCAGATGCCACCATATGACTCGTCCCAACTCCACAAGCACACCCACTCCTGAATCGCCAGTGTCGACAAATTTAACGCTTCGAAAGGTAGCTGAGACTATGTGTTTGCGAGATCCTGAATATAAACCCAAACGAATGGATCAGAATGGTGTGAAAACGAATCCATTTACTGCATTAGCACAATTGCGTGGTGTGAAAAAGATCCTAGGAGCGAACCCGAAAACGTATACTGCAGGTATTGGTGATCTATTTAGTTCATGTTTTGAAATGTCGGCTCCGTTTTTGCAAGAGCTGGCGGATTTGCAGAAAGATACGAAGCAGTTCAACGAACCTAAAAGTCTTCCGTCTTCCCCGACCACGGGTAGGAAATTCATATCAGACTTGGTGGTATCAGCTGTTCCTGCTAAAGCAAAGAGTAAACATGTGCCTAATGGTGGGGAATTGGTCATTGATTCGGAAACGAGCAGCGACGATTCTAAAGCCGATATTGATTCTTATAAAAATACGGGCACGATTCGTAAGTATAGAGCGAATTCGTTGTTCACGCATCCTTTATTTAAATGTGTGCAAAAAGATGAGACTGTAACAAATAACTGCGATAGATTGTTTGCTTCCCAACAAGAGAACTACGATGTCACTGACAAAAATTCGAAAGGAAATAAGACTTCCGCGTATGATTCGAGCTGCTTGATTGATAATCCGAAACCGCTGACGCGCAGGGATTCGATAGAAAGCGGGTTCTTTTCCTGCTTCAACGAGGACTCAGACACGACTAATTTTAAAGCGAATCAACTCTGTAATTGTATGGATAAAATCAAAACTCAGCTGAACTTAGAGCTTCCAGTTGAAAAACTACCAAGTTTATGTAGATGTTGTTATTTTCTGGCCAGTAGTAATCAGTTATCGAATCAGACACTAAATGATTCGTCAACGTCAAATTTACTTGAGGATGGAACGTCCACTAATATTAGTTCGCTGAGAAGTCTAGACGATCTCGAGTTGCCCGACTCGCGAAAGCGTTACACTTGCCACCATCACCTACTCAGCAATATCGATGCCACGTCAATTGATATGGGCTTGATAAATCGATTGGCCCTCGATTCAGAAATCAGTTCCTTAGTTCAAAAGAGTCAATTCACAAATCAACTGCTGTATCGCAAGAACAGAACATCGTCAATCTACACGGATAGTTCGGACGACATAAGTAGTTTAGCCGGTTCTGATTCGCTACTCTGGGACGATCGTTCGTTCACTTCAATACCACCTAACACGAGATCCGCGCAAATCGCGAAAATTGTAGAGTATTTTGAACGTAAAGGCCAAACCTTAAAATCACTCCAAGTACCTGATTCGTTTAAGTCATCATCATCCAGTACATCGATAAGTAATGCCAGCAGTAGTCTCGGTTTCGGAGGAGGCGCATCGTCAAATAGTGCGTCTGCATCAGCTGCAGCTGCCGTGGCTGCAGCAGCTAACAAACTTAATCTGTCGTCATCGTCATCGTTCATGACAGCCGATATTGGCGGAGGAAGTGGAACTGGAGGAGCAGCCGCCACAACGACATCCCGCACTCAATACGTTCCTGATTGTTATTCTTCGTCACATACAACACCGGGCAGTGGGAGCTTCTGTCCCACCTCCAACGATTATCATCATCCATCATCGTCCTCGTCGTCGTCAGGTATGTCAGGTTATCATTCGAAACGATCAACATACGATCATCATTGTAGTAATTTCGATCATTTTAATTATGATTATGATTCATTTCGTTTCGTAGATTTAGATCGTAAACCAACACAACAACGTTTGATGGTAGTGTGCGAAGGTGCTGTACGATCAAAACTACAAATATTCGATAAGTTAAAACAGAGTGGCCAAAAAGAATAATATATATTAAAATAACTAAATAGAAATTATGTATACATATTATGATATAATTATTTTATTAGTTGTATTTTTTTTTTCAAAAAAGAAAAAACAAAAACGTCAATATAAACGGATGAAGTAACAAAGAAGTAAAAAATATGAAGAAAGCTGATTATTACGATTATTTGTAATTAGTTATTTCTTTTCTTTTTTAATTTATTTACACTTATGAACTATATACATTATGATTTCATTGCATTGTGAATTACATATTTGTGGAGAAAATAGAGCCCTAGAATATAATGTACAATAAGTTCGTTTTTTCTGTTCAGTTTTATTAATGTTCCCCGGACACACTATAGAAAGTCTGTAACCCAAAATCAGTAAGTTAAATTCGTTTGTCGCACGTTTGAAGTTTCGTCATGTTTGATTTGCTTTCTTTTATTTTTCTAAAAAAAAAACGTTTTGCAAAGAAGCTTTGTAATGTTTGGTGATTTGGCCAGCAATAGAAAATTGAAATTGTTTGGCAATTATGCTTGTTAGGAATCAAATTGTATCATTTAAAAAATATCCGGAGATTAATTATAATACGTTTATACAACTCACTGAGGATTTCTTATATTCTTATGTGCATTTTCTCAAAGATCGACTATTAATTTTTTGCGCTTAATTTTGAATTTTTTTTTACGGGAAATTTTGATTTAATCAAGAAAAGCATAATTGACAATGAAGTATAACTTAAAATTTTACATGTTTGTGTTTTATTTATTTAGAAGATTTTCTAAATTGATTGTTGATGTGATTTTAATTTATGATTTAAGTTCAATTGATATCAAGACCTATTTATCGACCAAGACTGTCATCCACTAAGATGACAGCAAGTTTAATGCTAGACTTACACGCTAAAAATAGCAATTTTGTGTTGGATTTTTCTCATTCCTACACAAATGCACTATAATTTGATTTTCATCTCATTATACTTCAGCTATCTATTTGATTAAGCTTTAATTTTTTCGGAGCTGCTTGTGTTCAACTGATTTTATCAAATGAAATGGAAATTTATGGAAAATGTGAGTAAATATCTGAATTTTCGAATTTTTATTGCTTTTACTTTTAATTCACAAAAATTTATTATAACAATTTAAATTTGTTTTTTTATATAGGCTGTAAATTAAATCATATGAAAATTTTACCCGCTATTAACTGAAAAGATATGAGGAATATTGAAGATCCCTATCATGTCGTGGTATTGCGTAGTTTTTTCTACTTTAAAAAGCTCACGGAATCCATTTTTGGCGGTCGCGACGGTATTTCTATGATTCAACGAAATATTTTGGCATAAAGTTTGTAAAATGGAAGACTTGCTGATTAGTGAATGAAAAGATCTGTTCTTGACGACTCGTTTATTGACTGATTCTTACTGATTATGACTATAGCATAATGCACTGAGTGCTGAACATTACTAATATCGATGTAGGCGTGTTTCTATTTAAACATATAACATCTCCCTTTTTGAAACATTAGTTTTTTTTACTTATTCTGTGTACATTTTTATTTCAATTAATCCAAACTCAAATATTTAATTCATTGTCAAAGTTATACAAATTAAAACGTATTTAATTCCTTAAGAATAAATTTGATACTCGATTTTGTTTTTTTATAAAATTTTGTAAAATTTGTGGCAAATGTGAGGAAGTTTTAATAAGGTATCTTGATTGTTTAATAAAATGAACTTCATTAAAATAACATAGAAAATGTTACAAGGATTTGAGAATACGCGACAATATATAATTAATCTATATACGACACGACGGTTCTTCTTCTAAAGGATTCTTAATTCGACTGACAAGTGTTAACAAGTATAGAGGCTGCTACGCCGATAAAATTTCATTCCCGTTTGGATATAACAACAATATTTATGTGTCTCTAATCACATAACACACAAGTGCGTATTGCTGCGCGGAAATAAGCGTGAATATTTCCAACACGCCCTATCAATGCGTACGTCACTTACATACGAGTATACTTAAATTATTCAACGGTTTTGTCAGTATATCTGCGATCATCTAATGGGTTGGCACATGCTTTAGCGCTAGCACACCAGCATTTATTGCTTCGCGCACAAAATGATGCTTAATGTCAATGTGATTTGTACGCGCATGAAACACATGATCGCTTGCTAAACACTGAGCTCCACGATTATCCACATATAGTACATAGAATTTCGGTCCAGTCGTCTAAACCAAGCTCACATAGTAAACTGCGCAAGTAGATCGCTACTTTTGTCGCTTCTGCTAAACTGACATATCCGCTTCTGTTGATGATAACGCAACAGTCCGTTGTTTTTGCGAATTCCATGTGATCGCTGCACCGCTTAATAAAAATATGTATCCCGTAAATGAATGGCGATCTACGGAATGTCCGCCCCAATCGGCATCTGCGTAGTCTAATAACGAGTCATCTGTTTTTGTATATACCAAACCGACATGAGCAGTACCAGCTAAATATCGCAGGACTCTTTTCGCTGCCATTCAATGACATTTACGCGCTTTATTCGAAAACTGTGCTAATCGCGACACCGTGTTGGCAATATCCGATCGCGTTGCAACTGATAAATACATGAAAGCGCCAAGTAATTCGCGGTACGGATACTTTTCGCACGAATTATTGTATCATTACTCGCGCTGTCAAAGCGCATATTCACTTCCGTTGGTGTTCCAATCGGATTGCATTTGTCCATGCCATAATGTCTCAATAATCCTTTTATATAACCAATCTGAGAAAGTTTAATTCGATCCTTTTGCTGATCAATTTCAAGACCTAAACAAAATTACGCTAGTCCAAGCTCTCTTATATTGAAGTCTTCTTGTAAACTTGTTTTCAATAAATTCATACACTCTGTCAATTGTGTTGCCACTAATAAGTCATCTACATACACTAACACATACAGAGCACTACCAAAAAGTTCACTGAAAAATAAACATGATTCACTCGTTGTCTCTTTTAATCCCAGGCTCCACATTTTTTCACTAAGTCGTTTATACTACTCACGGTCAGCCTGCTTTAATCTGTATAGCGCTTTCTTTAACTTGCACGCATTACCGTCGTTCTCGAGACTATTTAGCATCTCTGTTGCACGCGTTCCGATTTTCGAATTTTTCGATACAATCTAACCAGCATTTTATTTAACATTTCCGGTACACGCATGATAACATCTTCTTTGAAAATTCAATTTAAATATGCGGTTACCACAACGAATTGCCAAATTTTCATTTCAAACTGCACAGGAAGCGCTAACAATAATCTCAGCGTTTCCAATTGCGCAACTGGCGCGAAAGTTTGATGATAGTCAACACTGTATTTTTGACTATATCCATTAGCCACCAAACGCGCTTTGCGTCGCTCGATCTCACCATCGATATCGTGTTTATTTGTCAATACCCAACGACAACCGACGACATTCTTGCGATCGTCCTTCTTGATTATCTCCCATGTGTTATTTTTAATTATATTAGACACTTCAGTCTCCATATCATCTAACCATTCATCACATGCGTCACTATTTAACGTGTCTTGCATACCGATTTCCGCAATACTCGTGAAAACGTCATCATCATCATTGTCAGCACCAACTTTACTGCGTTTTTCGCCAGTATCTCCCTGGCTAGGAATTGATGCGCTTCTCGACCTAAATAATTTTCTTGGTCGCCCTCTGCTTCCTGTATGCAGTAAGCGAGGTCTTCCAAGAGCTCTAAACATCCCATCCACCGCTTGCACTCGTATTTCAGGTATCGCATTTTTGTGCATTCCGCTGAAATCTTCCCGTGATGAAAGTTCAATAATTTCCTGATGATCTTCATTATCGTTTTCTTCTGATGCAATGTGTTCATCAAATACAGAATTTTCACCCACTATTTTGCGCGGTTCTTCAATAAATTTCACATCACGCGCATATATAACTTTTCCCATACTGGGTATCCAGATCCAATATCCTTTGTGATCTATCGGATAACCTACAAACACGCCTTCCATCGATTCGCGCGCTAATGTATCCTTTGTCGGGCTTTTGTGCGATACAAATATTCGAAGATAATTCATTTTTAATTTATTTCCCGCCCACTTCTCATAAGGAATGCCACCTTTCAATGTACGCGTGGGGCATCTTTTGCGCAAATGACATGCTGTGGCAACGGCTTGCGACCAAAATGATGCTCCTAATGCAGACTGCAATAACAATCATCTCGCCGTTTCTAATAATGTGCGATTCATTCGCTCTGCCACTCCATTCTGCTGTGGAGTACGCGCAACAGTCAATCGACGTTTGACTGCTTGACTTGCAAAATAATTGTCAAACGCAATATTGCAATATTCGCGACCGTTGTCAGGCTGTAAACATTTTATTTTCTTGCCAGTCTGTTTTTCCACTAACTGTTGATACAATTTAAACGCATCGAATACAAGCGCTCTTTTCGCGCAGAAAATAAACTTCACTCCATCTCGTGCTATCGTCGATGAAAGTCACGAAATATCTCGTCCGCTCGTTCGATTCAGTTCAAAACGGACCCATTACGTCAGAGTGCACAGTTTTTAAAATTTCTGGACAAGGTTCTCGATCCTTGGGAACGGGTAGTGCAGTCATTTTTCCCTTTAAACATATTGCACAGCGCGAAATACACTCAATGTTTTTCACATTAACCGCAGGAATTTTTTCGTCATTTACAAGCTTAACTATATCTTTACCGTTTAAATGACCCAGTCTCTCATGCCACTTAACAGTTCGGAGCAATTGAACTGGACGACTGCTTCCGCACAATTGTTATTTTACCGAACGTAATATAAATCGCCGCGCCGATTCGCGATTACTGACATATTACCGCACTCATCTCGTATATACGCGACATTTTTCTGAAAAACTACCTCATGTCCTTTATTGATAATTTTTGCAACCGATACAAGGCACGTAAAGCGTATCTTTAAACTCAATTTATTTATCGTCATAGTCACTTGACACTGACACATGCACAATGCCTTTTCCTTTAACATTGGTTTTTCACCATTTGACACACACAACGTCTTAAACCGTCCTTTATCACCACTCAGGTGCGTTGTACAAACACTGTCGAGTAACCAGGCACAATTTGCCATCTCCGCCTTCGCAATGTAAACATCGTTGTTTACATTTCCCACTGTATGATTATTCGTTGATGTATTTCTCCGAACACCTTCGGACTTTTTCGGGCATAAGTTCGCCTTATGACCAACTGTACCACATTTATAGCACTTTATTCTGCTATATCCCATTGTCGCTTTCTCCTTTCCTTTCTTTGCGTGGTTTTGGCGCGAACTTACGCGATTCCCGGCAGCCATAGCCGTGACAACGCTTACAGGATTTTGCTTCCTAGCTTCACTCTCCTGCATAATTTTTATCTTCAGTGTCTCCGCCGCTGTTAGTTTAATATATGTACGACTTTTTTGTTTCGCTATAAATTTACAATTCATTTGAATTTTAGTTACAAGCAATGCTGAACTTTAGCGAAAGCTTCTGGGTTAGAATTATAAAATTTAATGTAATTTCTTGCTATTACGAGTATGGAAGTTCCGTCCGAATCTAGATCTTGGTACATCCTCCGCTGAGGCGTTAGGTGTAGCCTGATTTTTTACATCCAGAGGAAAAGGGACTATTGTCATCACTCGACGGTGTGTTTTTATCCAAGTTTTTTTGTTAGTTTGGCGGAGTCATGATATGCTCGCGATGTCGGCTTGCGTCTCCTCGAGATTCGATTTCAACTTTTCTGTTGACTTCCAAATTAATGTTGTGTCTTGTTTCGCTGGTATTACTATCTTTTTCCTCTTTCGAAGTAGACACTTTTGACTTTGCTTCCCCTATTTCCCTTTTATCTAAAAACAGACAAGACAATGCTTCCTTTGTCGTCGCGTCGCCGTTTATTCAACAAAATGTACGTCACGACTATTGTAGTCAAAGTCAAAGTCAAAAGCGCTTTATTTCATACTAATCGATATAAATTTTAAAAGAATATAAAGCAAATTCCAAACAATAACAATCAAAAAACTTAATGGCCCAAATGGCTCTCTAAATTTATATGTTATCATTAAACACATTTAAAAAAAAAACTATAGCAAATTCAAATCAATGAAGATTGTTACATATTTTTAAAATTCAATTGGAAAAAGGAGAAAAAACCAACCAACACTATTCTAAAATTATCTATCGTCTTAACACTACAGTGAACTTTGATCCTACACCTTATATGTTTTAACTTAATTCTAATAAATGCAATCAAAAACATTATCTTATACTAAAAAAAAACCTATAACTATGTTCCTAACCTAAGCGTTTTACCTTATCTCTAACCTAATATAATAAACCTAACCTATACCTAATTTTTAACAAAAATAAACAATAACACTAAATGTAGCAATAATGAGCTGAAACTCAAAAACTAAGTAACGAAAAACACCAAAACTGAAAAAAAAACACGAATAATTTAGACATTGTCATTCAGCCACCAATACCTAGATTGCCCCGTCTCAACTCGATCAGCCTCAACGAATCTAGCAAATGAGTATCTCCATTGGAATTGTTGGTCTCATGAACTCAAGTTCGGAGGATATTTTATCTTCTTATCGGTGGCCCGACGATATATGTGATATATGACTGGGACGCCGTCAGAATCAAAAACATATCGATTCATGTCCAAATACACGAATGCTTCTGGAGGAATGAAGCCAGTAGCGAGGCAAGTCGCTATATACCCGTCTGTAGGGTGGAACGGCTGTGAAATCCAAGGGTTTTCACTCACAGTCACAGATCTAGCGATATGATTCCGAAGAAGTTTCAATATGAAAATATCGACTCTAGTCACTTCAGCAGTTTGATAAATTCTTCTATTCGATATATAATGTTTCCAATCCGTCTCAGGCTTTCTGTACAAACCAGTACATGCACGAAGACATTTCCTTTCGAAAACTCTTAATTTTTCCATAGTACTAGCGCTCTGGTTGTACCAGATCTGGCATCCATATGTCAAAACTGGTCTAACCAGTGTCTTGTAACAGATAACTTTGACCTTTTGATCAATGTATCTGGAATGAAAGAGTTTTCGAAGAGCCATGACTACTTTAAGTGCCTTACTGAGCATGATTTTCACATGTTCAGTATAGTACAGATACTGATGGAGATAAACACCGAGGTATCGAACACAGGATTTATGTGGAACCCGTTCAAGACTACCCTCACCAGCCATGATGTGGAAATCTTTCCAATTACGTTTCAGGTCTTGACTGACCCCCTCAGCGTTGTCCGAAATAAGATTGTTTCACACTTCTGCACATTGATTTTCATTCGCCAATTGTCAGTGTACAGCTGTACATCATTGAACATTTTTTGGAGGTTGCTCTGAACTATTGTAGCTTTTCGGTCTGCCGTATAGATGATCAGATCATCAGCAAACGCTACCAATGATCGCGTTGGCGAGACGTTAAAATCAAAGCCGTTCAATAGCTTGCGAATGAAGATTGAAAAGAGCAGAGGCGCAGTAACTGTTCCCTGCTGTAGACCATTCAAGACCTTGAACTCGCGCATTGTTGTCAGATTTCCATCAGTTACCACAAACGATTTCCCGTATAACATATTACACATCATGGCGATAAGGTGTCTGGGGAACTTGTCCTGAAGGAGTTTAAAAATTAGTCCATCTAACCACACCGTATCGAAGGCTTTCTCCATATCAACGAGACATGCTCCAACACATTGTCTATCATTTAGTTTCCAACAGATGTCTGAGGTTACTTTCGTTATTGCATGTGTGGTCGAATAACTGGCACGAAAACCAAATTGGCAATTCGGCATCAACTCATTTTCCTCAATGTGGGCGTTTAATGCTCTGTTGAGTATCACTTCAAACACCTTGCTGATGTTAGGCAGCAAGCTGATTGGGCGATAGCTTTTCGGGCATGAAGATTCTTTTCCTTTCTTCAAGATCGGAAATACCTTAGCCTTTTTCCACTCATTTGGGAAATATGAATTGCTCAACATGTTGTTGAACAATATGCAATAATTGCTAATAGCAACCTCCGGCAAATGTCGGAGAACTACATTTGGAATACCATCAGTACCACATGATTTTTTGTTGTTTATCCTGCGAAATATGAAACACAAGTCTTCATAGCTGACAAAATAATCAATAAGATTCAAGTTCGGTATGAGGTCAGATGTTAATGTTTCATTGAAATGAAGAATTGATTGGCCGTTCAGGCTTGACTTGAAGTCGGAAACTTTTGCTTCAACGATCTCTGAAACTATTTTATTCCCTCTCTCAGGGTTTGGTAGATGAACCAATTCAAAATGTGTTCCAATCAGGGCAAGTTTATCTAATCTTTCACAAATGATCCTGTTTCCATTTCTATCTGGAGTCGTACTATCAATTTCCATACCAGCCCTATCGAAAAGATTTATCTCATCACTAGCGACTTCAAGATTCGATACCTTCACTCGAGACTTCTTGCGGAATATGCTATTCACTTTCGTGAACACGCCGTCTGGGTCCTGTGGGCTAATACCCCTCAATTTTTCCGCCCATTGATTGCTGACCTCACTCCTGAAGTATGACCGGATTAAGTTCCGGACATTCTTCAGATGTAATTTCAACAAAACCAACGAGGGATGGTTGTAATCCAAAAATCGTCGATAAATATTGTTGACGCGTGTGAGAAGAAGGCTTTTCAATCTTTTCAACCTTGCGATGGTTGGTGTTTCATATCCTTCCATATTGTTTCGATGTTTAATCTTTGGAACTACTTTCTCAATCGTTTCCAACGTCAGCTTCTCTAACTTCGACATATAGGCATCTATTTCATCGTTAGTTAGATTCCTGTCATTAGGAACCATTGAGCAAGAGTTGCCACCATCAGAAGGGGGACATTGCTTCTGGTACTCGCGATTGAATTTCTTTTGAAACTTTCCCCAGTCTGTTTTTTTGAAGTTCAACCGATGATTTTCGTGTTGAACTGGAATGAGGAAGAAATCATCCCTTTGATGATTGATTTCCATTACGATTGCGTTATGGTCGCTATCATAAGGAAGCACCTGCAGTTTCCGTTGAGGACTATTAAAGTTGAATTCGAGTCTTGCGTCAGCAATGCAGAGGTCCAAATATGAATTTGTCCTAGGGTATGTTGGGAACTCCGACCCATATAGATTGCACCTGTATTCAATCTGGTTCTCTGTTATCCACGATTTCAGGAATACACCTCTTGGATTATTGGTGGCGTTCAGCCATGATGTATGCTTGGCGTTCAGGTCACCAGCAAGAATATAATAATTATGCAGCCTGTTCAATTCGAGTATTTCAAACAAGGAATTGAGTTCCTCCTTGAGCCTGAGAACAGTTCCACCAGTTGCATAGGCAGAGATAACGAAGAGGTTATCCCCACCTGGCAGTGAAATTTTGATAACGGACACTTCAAGAGATTCAAAGCTTTTGAATTCGACTTTTTCAATATTTTGGAAACGATAGGGTCTTCGAACCAATATCCCGGTGGCACCTCCCCCATCACCTATTACCCTATCGTTTCTTATGAATTCAAAATCCTTGAATGTCATGGAGTGCCATGAATTGAGGTGGGTTTCGGTGAGAAGCATGATGTCAGGCTTTTGCTTAACAATGAATTCAAGGAGATAATCACGCCGATGTATAGTAACAATGGAGTTGACGTTGATCGAGATGAGACGAATCCTATCCATGGGAATGTGACTGGATGACAAACTATTTTGGAGCATGTTGACCTAAACTTTGAAAAACGAAATTGATTTTTTGGTCTTGCTTATTAATTCTATCTGAAAGCGATTCAAGTTGCTGGTAGATTTTAAGAAGCAGCTCATTATTGCCACTTACATTATTTATTTTATTTATATTGTTGTCTGCTGGTCCTCTGGCAGCAAGTGCAAATGATACCCCGGGTTTGATGAAGTTGGGAGGTAACAGATTGTGATTTACTTTGGTTTGCTTTGGGGAAAATTTAGCTCTTGCATCTTGATACCGAGGGCATCCTCGGTATGATGCTGGATGACCAAATGTACCGCAATTAACGCAATACAATTTTTCTTTTGGCTCCACCTGAGCCAATTTGCATTCACCGGGGGCGTGGATATCTTTGCACTTAACGCAGCGATAGTGCATTGCACAATTGGCAGCCGAATGACCGAATCGTTGACACCTGTAACACTGGTTGACCTCAGTTTTTTGGAGGCGTTCCCACCTCACAACTCTAAAGTTTAAGTACCTTACCTGTTGGAGGGCACTCGGACTGCGGTCGTTGGAAATTTGTACCAAATAAAATGGTAATATTTTACCTTCTACAGTTGATCTCCTTGTAGCAAAATTTTTCACACACAGGAACTTAACAGCTGGTGCTGCTTCCTGCAACATCTCAAGGAGATCAATTGTATTCTCCCCACAGTCCAGGCCCTTCAACAGGAAGGTCTGATTTTTTTCCGCCTTTGGCGTATATGTAAAGTGGGGAGCTTGGACACTATTAAGAGCATCTTTTGCCTGTTTGAAGTCAGCCAGTGTCTGTCTTGATCGAGAGCTTATCACCGGTCACTCTCTTAATTTCAAAGTTTTTGATTTTATGTTCGGCTGCCAATAACCGAACCATATCTCCTCCACGCTGCCCAAAAACGTTTATTGGAGGAACTTTTTCATTTAGTTATTAATTTTATTAGGAGGACCAGCAGACACACCGGTTGGCTTCTTCTCCTTTTGCTTATTTTTTAATTTTAAATATTTAATGAAATTATTATCGCTATCAATATTACCTATCTTATCGTTGCTCTCTATCTCGACGTCCATTTCTTCGTGCATTGCAGACAGCACCGCATAATAATTGGCGCTATCGTTCGCTCCTCCTGCGCTCAGGATATTTTCCGCATCATGGATTGTCTTGCTCATATCTTGCGATTTCATTTTATTTGTTGGTACTCCTTTCCCGTTGGTCTTGCTTGTTGTTTCCTGTTTTTCATTCTTCTTAGTGAGTATCGGCTCTTCTTGGCCGGACGTATTCTGTGGCTTCGCTTTTTGTTTGTTCCCATTTGACAACGTCCGGACCATATCTTCTAAACTCTGTATCCGGAGTTTTAATTCGTCATTTTGTTTCATAACCCTTGTATTCTCCATGGTTACTTTTTCATAATCTTCGCTTGAAATCGTAATTCGCTTTCCATGCTCACAATTGTCTTGTTCATTTTTCCGCTTGTTCATCATGTAATTTTCAAAATGCCTGGCTCTGGGTCCCCCAGCGGTGGGAAGCCGTCGGGCTCCTCCATCTCCGCCGTGAAAAAAACTTATTTTCTTTCTTGAAAAATTTCTCGTTGGTAAAGTCAAGATACTCGATAAATTGTTCGAATAGTTCGACGATGTAATAAGTTTCTTTATAAAATTACTTTGTAATTGCCGTTTTTTAAAAATTATTTTAATTTAAAAATTCTTGATAGGAGCGAATTAAAAACACGTCTCCACGCAACGAATGCTAGACGTAGAATCTATTAAAAACACGTCTACACGCAACGAGTGCTAGATGTAGAATCCGTTAAAAACACGTCTACACGCATCGAGTGCTAGACCCACGACTATTATATATGTCGTTAGTTTCCTTATCGAGTAAGCGATATGCTTTGTGTTGATGGGGAATTTCCTACGAATTTTTTCGCTTTTGGTTGAAACTTCGATTCTTTTCGTCCCTTTTTCAATGCAATTGCAGTACTACCCAAAATTCAAAGATGTCATATGCCTAATTTTCTTCCGAAGTATGCTTCGTACGGAGTTACTTTGACTGTACGATGAATAGAACGATACCTTATATAAAGGGTGATTCATAACAAGTGTACACATGTGGATGGGCCTTAACTCTTATTTATCACCAATTTCAGGTCCATATATTGATAGATCATGACAGTTTGGTCTTTTACAATTCTAACCATGGCGTCATACACATCAGCCGAACGTTTTATTATTGTTAAAACTTTTTACAAAAATAATGAATCGCCAGTGCAAACATTTCGCGCTCTACGCGAATTTTTTGGTCCACCCATAAATTGGCCGGCGAGATCGTGTGATTTGACTCCTTGTGACTTCTTCCTTGGGGATTTCTGAAGGGTCGTGTTTACGCTGATGCTCCCCAGACTATTGAAGCATTAAAAAACAATATTCGAGCCAACATACGCCTAATAACGCCGGAAATGTGCGAAAATGTCATCGAAAATTACAATCATCGTTTAAGCAGCACGAGATGCACATTTCCCGGAAGTAATGTTTCATATTTAATTGTAAGGGACCAAATTTTGATAATTAATAAACATTACAGCTCAATCTTCACAAAAACCATGTATTTTTTTTCGACAAAAATGTGTACACTTGTTATGAATCACCCTTTATATAGCAGTATTCGCAGCTTCTACCCAATATTCTTCCGGCAGTCCAGCATCCGCGAGCATGTTTCTTGCTATTTCAATCAGGGTGCGATTAGCCTTTTCGGCAACGCCATTCTGTTGTGGCGTGTACTGCATTGTAAAGTGCTTGCCAAGACCTGTCAATAATCACATAAGAGCTTTACTCGTATACTCTTTGGCATTATTACTCCTTAAACACTTAGTTTTCTTCCCTGTTTCCCTTTCAGCTGTCGCCATAAACTCCTTGAATTTTCCCATCACTTCTTTTCTGGATTGTATTGCAAACACTTTTGTGTATCGCGATTTATCGTCAATAAAAGTTAGCAAATACCTTGCATTACCCAGTGAAATGGTCCGCAAATGTCTGTGTGAACTATCTTCAAAACATGCTGAGCTCTATCTACTGAAGGCTGAAATGGTTTGACGGTCATTTTGCATTTATGCATGTCCGACACTCCTTAATTACACATTCGAGACCATTCATCAAATTTTGCTTGTTCAGATTTTGCTTGTTCATATTTCCTAAGCTATTATAAAACAAAGGTCCCATTCTCCTTTGCCATTTTTCGTTTATATCATTTTTCTCACACGCACATGATTTTTGCATTTTAGGATATACGATATAAATATTACTTGCTTTTTTAGCCTTAACGAAAAATTGATCATTCTCTAAAATCTTCTTATTGTTATAAAATTTCACGCAAAAACCAGCTTCTGTCGCTTTACTGATTGAAAGAAAATTTGTACGCAAGTGAGGTATATACAAAACGTTCTTTGATATAAGAGGACCGGCGTCAGTTTGTAAAACTTTCTTTAATATAAGAGGATCAGCGTTAATTTCCCTTTGCGCGTATTGTTTCATGAGAACTCAATATGTATGTCTTCAGCACTGGTCTTTAAAAAATTCTCGATGACTACATATATGGCATATAGCCCCACTATCGACACACTACATGCCCGGATTATTTTTTGGGAACAATGCACAATACACAACTTTGTATTTATTGCTCTGTTTTCCAGATCGACACTCTTTTGCGAAATGTCTTGGCTTTCCACAGTTATGACATTTGTAGTTATGTTTTTTACTCTTGACGCCTAATACTTTGCCAATTTTTTCACGATCACTCGCGTCTTTTGCAGATAGACCACTTTCTTCCATAACAATAGCTTTTAATTCCATTAAACTAGGAAGTTTGTCACGAGTACGGGGCGACATCTTGAACATGTTATACGTGGGCCGAAGACTCTTCAATAATGTCAGCACTAGAATTTTGTCATTTATTTTGATATCGACGTTTGACATTTTATCCATAATTTGCGAAAACTTTGCTACATGGTTCTCAATTTTCTCGAATTCGCCCCATTTGCACTGCATTAACATTTCATGCAAAGCCATCTTCCTGGCCGGTGTTGTGTTTTGATGAATTTGATCAAGAGTTTCTCATGCACCGTTCGATGTTTCGCATCGTTTTACGTGCAACAATTGAGTCGCAGATAATAACAATTTTGTCCTTGCTAAAGTATTTCTATCTATTACGTTCCAAGCCTGCAATACCGTTGCATCTTCAGGTCTTGTAACGTTTTCCCATAAATCCTCCACGATTAGTGCGCTTTGCATCTGTTCCTTCCATGCATCGAAATTTTCTGTCAATCTTTCGGTGTATATTAGTTTACTAGTCATGCTTTTTCAATTTGATTTTCCTATTTCCACTAGAAAAACTACTAAAATTCGTGTAAGAAACACAAGCGAAGTGAATGTGACATGGCAGTTCATTTTGATTAAGGGGTTTTCCGCCTGGTGGCGCTACGTTAACTGCAATGATTATTCTTTCAACATATGCTAAGACTGGTGCTTTTGAAATCAGAATTTTCAAATTTTTGAATTCTTTTTTATAGCACTCGTCCCAATGCCATGCAATTTCTTTTGTTAGCAGTACTCGTAGATGTTGATTTTACATTGACATACCTTTCACGAAACTAGAAATATATGTAACCATTCCTAAGAATTTTTGGAGTTCTAAGACACTTGTATGGCGAGGTATATCTACGATAGCTTTTATTTTTTCGCCGTCTGGCCCGACACCCAGCATGACGTATGAATTTTCTTCAAATTGAACTTCAATTTTATTTCCTGAGCCCTAATCAACAATTGATAAAGTATTGAATTGTGCTTATCAATTGAATCCGCATATATTAAAAAATTATATAAGTAAATTACTAAACCTTCGATGTCTCCCAAATATTTAATCACTATGTGATAAAAAATGTCTTAAACGGCATTAATACCGATAGCCATCCATCTTAATCGATATCTCTCGAATGGAGGGACAAACGTGCACAACATTTCGTCTAATGGCCCAAAAACCTGATGTAGCGTCTAATTCGGAAAAGTATTTGGAACCTGACAATTTTGCCTTATATTCATCAATAGATGGAAATGTAAAATACAGTCGCTTGATGGCCTTATTCAAATTCCTAGGATCTAAATATAAGCGAATATTTCCATTATCGTTTTTAATAACCACTATTCAAGTGATCCATTCGGTGGGCTGATCGAATTTGGTAAAGATTTTCAATTGCTTCCGTAATGATAATGGAGTTTTCGTCGGACTACCGACTACATGTTTCATATCACATGTAATTTAAAACCCTCTTTTTCTTTTATTTCATCTATTTCTTGAATCACTCCACTATACATTCTCATTTAACACTCAAAATAATTATTTTTTCTTGTTTAATAGACGCGACAGTAATTTCCTTAGTCTTTGTTATTAATTTTAAATCGATACATGTTTGTAAGTAAAAATTCTTGTCTTTAGCTTTTACCTATATTTAACTTTACTCTTTGGAAATGATAGAATTTATTACTCCCTTTTGTTTACGAAGAGGTAGGTGGCTACGAAGCTGTAGATGATGTCGTTGTTGTTGATGAATGATGATGTCGTTGTTGATGATGGTTTTTAATGATGACGTACATGATGGTGCTGATGACGTTGTTGCTACTGATGTTGATGATAATGTTAACTACGAACCAGCCTAGGTTCTCTCATGTATGTTAATTCATGAGAAGCGAGAAGAGCGGCTCAAGCAAATTCCCATTTTCTCGAGGAAATTGCTTGCGCCGCTGATATGTGGAATTGGCTGGCAGGCGAAGATTTCTCGTGAGACGAGGGTCTGTTTGCGCCGTGAAGCGTGTGTTGACGTTGGGATGTTCTGAGTCGCCACACATTCAACAAGACCTAGCACTGATTTGCATTTAAAGCTGGTGACATAGAAAGCGATAATATGCACTTGCTTTCTGTAATAACATTTAAGAGAAGTTTTCCCAACAATTGACATTATCTCTCCTGAAAAAGTGCAAATGCTAGTATTTGTTTGTTCTATTTTATTATTTGGGCATATTTTAATGAAAGCTTGTACTAATATTAAGTTGCATAGATCCCCGATATCTATTTGGCATTCCATGGTCGTTCCCATGATATTGAGAGGTAAAACCCATACTAGCTTACCAGAGCGACTAGTTTTTCCCAGCTCTCTCAAAAAGAATGTGTTTGACTGAGAATCCCTATTAGTCTGAAAGACCGCACACATGTTTCTCTATATATTGTTCGTACGACACATTTTTGCAAAATGTTTAGGTTTTTTGCAGTTGGGTGTTGCTGCCCACAATGATTCAACTTTAAATATTATATTTTTTTGAATTTTGCTGAAATTTTTTATGATTACGTTGCAAGTTAACAATTTCAGAATATGACTGTTTTGGATTCGTTATTTGATACTTTTTATCGTTGGACTTTTTAATTGAGCAAATTATTTGTTCCACTGTTTTCGTCCAACGATAAAGCCTGTTGCTTTGCAATTATTCCGAATTTGGCGAGCTCGATGGCTTGTTCTAACTTCGCACTACCGTCAGCTAAAAGACGTTCCTTAATGGAATTATGATAAGGCAAAAGACCACAAATGTAAATATCGTTAGCTAGATCTTCTCTAAGAGCACCAAATTCACAAGATAGACTAAGATTTTTTAAAGCAGATCTGGTCGACTATGTCAACTGCACCCTTCGTACTGTTATAAAAATGTACAGCTTCGTACTTTTTGGAACGGCTTTAATATTGGTTTGATCGTGAGCAGTTGATATAAACTAAACGGCTTTATTCGATGTAAGTTCAATCAAAACTAGAACCTTATTAGAGTCAAACGCAAACACGGAAGAACCAATATTTCTTTTTAAAAGTTTTTCATCTCTGAAGGGGTATCTCGCTTATTATTACTTGAAGTGCCGACAATCGTTAGTCTGTAAGGAGGCTGTAGAAGTTCTAAAGTGAGTTGCACAGACGTAAACCTACACTCCATGATTATATTGTATTTCTGTTTGTTCTGTATATAGGCTCACACAGTTGTTTTACAAAATAGGCAGTTAGAGGCATGTTTCCACTGTGTGCTCCTTTCCTAAATATGGTATAGCATTGTAAACATATTTGGAGTTAGAATCAGGGACCATGACAATCTTGTTACCGTATTTTTTGGCTTATTGGGCATATGCGACAGTCACTTAACTAATTGTTCGTCAATTGTCACATAAGCGCTATGTTCTATGTTCTCAATATCCTTTTCCCAAAACTTTCTGATCGGTGCAAATCTATCTCTCTTCTTTCTTGTCTGGTCGATTTGCGTAGAATCAGTCAGCATCTTAGCAAAAAATTAAATGTTTCAACACTAATTGCGACCTGAAAAATACTGCCACTTTTTTGTGTCGAATAAAAGCCTGGTGGGGAGTAATGGCTATTAATGGCAGCTGACTGAAGAAACAGTACTACCAACGCTTTCATTTCATTCCTGGTCTTTGATGGTATGAGATAATTGCTTGTATTTGCTTTTTCCAGGTGAATTTCAGCATTCGTGTATACCACAACTTTGTCCACCATTTCATTGGATATAAACAGCTCAATATTGACAATGCTTTAATCATATTTTTTGCTTCATTTAAAGGCCCAGGTATAAAGTGGGTAACGTTGCGAGCTTCTTTGTGATCTTGAGCTTTGCGGCAGAGTCGCCCACTTATGTTTGCTTTTCCCTCGATATAATTTTCTCCCGGGTGCATTAAAAAATCCTGACGTAACGATGAAACTTGTGTTGACTTCGTACGTTAAGTTAGAGTCTAACATAAAAATTTCTGTTTTGGTAACGCCTGGCAACAGTTAATTCCTCTTCAGTGGAGTAGTCTGCTTCTGGTTTACTTTTGTCAGCTATAATATGTGCTTCTTCTTTCAAGTTTTCATTAAACTCGGAAACTTGCAGCTGGCCTCATTATCGGTTTCGTTGTCAGACTCATTAAAAATTTGCCATAAATTTTTGGATCGGTAATCAAATCCATTTATTGCAAAATAAAACTGCCTTCAGCGAAATGTAAAATAACAGAAACACTACAATGCAACAGAAACACTACCATGTGGTCTAGTAAATAACATTCCATATATGTAAATATTTTTATTTCAATGAAAACGTTTATAATGAGTTAATAACTAAGATTTTCGATTAAAAGAACGAAAACTATTCCCAACATACCTCGGTTCACTTTTCAGACCTAATTACCTCGACTTTCAGTAGATGAATATTTACTACTGGTTATCTTCCGGCAACCACAAAAGACTGTGGTCGGGGCCTTTGGACCCGGGAGCTCGTCCGGAGACGGGCGTAGGCGCCACTCGCTTGTGCCTATAAGACCCAATTAAGCCGCCAAGCGAGATCGCGGCTCCCCAGATAATTCCTTTTTTTTTGTCAACAAGCCTGCCTAAAGGTTGGAACCTAACGTGGGAGCTAGATCTATGCGAAGATGCACCACTAACCACTGCCGCAAGCGGAATGCCTATTTTCCACCAACAATAATCACGCGCAAAGATTATGTTCTCCAATCCCAGCAGCACTGACAGAAATAACAAAACCTTTCGCGCAGGTATTTCACTTTAGGACAAAATGCGCTTCCAACAAACTAGCGCGAAAATTAATCCTTTAATCTACGCAAAACGTGCACCTTCCACCACTTGAAGCAACAGTTAGAAGGAAACAATTTGTAAAAGAAAACCACGAGACAGTTTGCGCACCGTTTGTAAGAAAATTATCAAACAAGACCAACCGATTTCCTACGTGCACCAATAACACCACGGCAGTCACACGGCTGGAAGGTAAAAGTTAGCAAATAACAAAAAAGATGCAAAATTTTTTTCTTAATTCAATAATTAATTCTTTTGAAAAACAAACCATTTCATGAATTCTACTTATCTATTTCTTTCCCTACATCGCTGAAGGGCCCCTTTCGACGACGTCCACCGCCAGCAGCCTCTTGCGCCTTGACGTCCACCATTTATTTTCCGTATCGAATGAACTTCCAGCTCGAACGAACTCCAACTTTCGCATTTACTTCCGAGCCACAACTATAACTTTGTTAGCGCCTTGAGTCCACCACTTATTTTCCGTATCGAATGAACTCCCAGCTCGAATGAACTCCAACTTAAGCTCGTACTTCAAAGACACAACTATAACTTTTCTTTTTCTTCTACTTGCTCGAACTTCCAAATCAAGACTTCTCTTCTACTAACTCGTTTCTAGCACCCACTCGCTGAAAAAAGAGATTGTCCGTAAGCTTTGGCCTCTTTATTCTCTCGGACATAGCGGTGAGCCGCTTCAATATCGAGGTAATTTGATGCAGTGTTATTGCACTTTAAGAAAGGAATGACTCCGTTCATGAGTTGATCATTTTCTTCACTTAGTTCTCATCGTAGAAAACGACTGAAATTTTCTATTTTTGACGGAATTCGTGCATGGTGTCAACGGTTGATACTGTCTTGAGCCATTATCGTTGGGCACTTGTTTTGCTGCTACTGACGGTCCCTAGCTTTACTAATATGAAGCAAAAATTTACTTAAAGCTACTTTAAACTTACTTATTTTAAGGGAGTACACCTCAAGCCTGTGCATGTTTGGTGAAATGATTCGATTTCCTGGTCATATTTTTTGAATGTATAATTTGCATCTTGATATTTCGTGTTCGATCCTCTTTTGCTATCGTCTACTATTATCCCCAATAAAGCGTTGATAAGCTCCTTCTGTTGTTTTTGTTGTGATTGCTGAAAATGCTGGAACTGTTCCTTGTCCCTTTCGGGTGTTAATAATTGTGCAGACTTACTTGATTTTTAAGGTTAGATTTTCCTTCCCCAATTTCAGACGAAAATTCACCATACTTTTTTTTGCTACTTGATATATCCGCATGTTAAATGATCCATCTTTTCATTGTCACCACTTGTGACTTTTGTGCGTGTTATCCTTTTGTGTGGACGATATTGTTTTTATGTAATAGAAACACGTTTTTGATAAAAGACAGTCTATTGATGTGTATACTTGACAAAGACTCTAACTTTGAATATTATTACATTATTGAATTAGAATATTTTTTGAATATTTACTCATGAATTTAAATAATACAAGTCTCTCATATAAATGGACGAACTCAAAAATTTTGCGAACAGCTTTAAAATGGTATAGAAGAAAGTAATAAATACATCTTTTCAGTTCTTCCTCCATTCGACCAGATACTCCAGCTTAGTAAGTGTACTGATATTTACGACTTGAGAAACTTGGCCATTTAGGCAGTTCTTCAAAGTTGCAGCTTAATGATTTAAACAAATCTCTATCGTGCTATGGAGGAGATTGTTAAAGATTTTTTAACTTGTTACTTCTCATAGATGTTGAAAGTTTTCAATACTTTTCAATTGAATATCTTTCTGATTTTTCTCGTGTAATGAAGTAGAAGAACATTTTTGAGGTGGTCGAAATAGCTTTCCTACTTTCTGGAAATTACTTAATCGGTTCGCTATCCTCATAATTTGGAAAATATAGGCTCTGAATATTGAAGGTTGTGCAAAGCAGGCTCATACCAAGAGCCCCTTTCAGATGTCTCATGAGACTTTTAACAGCTAGAGCCAAACCAACGCTGATTGGCCTCGCGCATTGTGTCAAGTAAAGCAGACTTTGAACTGTTTCCTGTTACAAGTAAAGAAAAGCAGACATCAAACTGTTTCCTGATTTGTTTGAGCTTCCCTTCCTTGTTCTGATATTAATGCGCTATGAAAAACTAAAAAATCGCCTGTCCATAAATCTGTTCCTGATCTCATCCTCTCGCAATTTCTTCAGTTCAACATCAGCTTCGTCTCGTAATTTTATACCAAACATGAGTTCAAATGGCGTCATGTTGATACTTCTTTGATACGAGGAACTCATAAGTCGTTGCAATCGATCTACATACTTATACCATTTGGCGGGTTCATCAATTGCCATTTTAGTTAACGCAGCTCCAATTATCGCATTTATGCGTTCCACCTGACCGTTAACTCGTGGTAGCCCAGTTGTGATTTTTAACTGCTTGATCTTCTGCTCAGTACAATACTCCTCAAGATCATGAGAGGTAAAAGCTGATCATCGTTCGCTTGTAATGATCCTTGGGTTTCCAATAGCTTTCCTCTGTTGTTCCAGCTTCTCTAATACTTCTTTCCTTCCAGTCGTCTTTGCAGGGTATATCCACACATATTTTGTAAATGATTCTATAATAACGAAGACGTACTGATAATTTTTGCTAGTACTTCCTAGCGAGCCATGATGGTCTACGTGAAATGTATGAAGGGGAATTTCTTCTTTTGTTAATGTCCGTAAATATCCTTCCTGTTTTCCCCGTTTACGGTTTCTGAGAACACAGGTAATGCAGCTTGTTATTATTCTGTCTACTTTCTTCTTCAGTGTTGGGATGTGGTAGTCTTTTTTAATAACATCTTCAACTTTCTTTGCGGATAGGTGCCCGTTTTCATGAATTTTTCTAATTAATTCATAGTCCATTCCTTTTGGAACAACTTGAAGCTCTGCATCACCTTGAAGCCGATGCACTAAATCATTTTTATGGAAATAGTCGTCGTAAGGTTGGATTACTAGTACTTGTCGTATTACTTTAGTGAAAGCATAATTTTCTTGAGCCCTTCTAATTTCGTCGCTCATAGCGTCAACTTTCATTGTTACCACTGCTACAGGAAAACGGCTAATCCAAATCGATGTTGAACGATGTAGTTATATTCTTGTATATGCATTGCCTAACGGCTAATTCTGTCACCAATATTATCTTTTTTCATAGTCTTTTCTAAGGCAGCATAGTCCGTAACAATCTTTAATGCACTACCCTTCAAGTAGAATCGAAACTTTCGAGTGCCGTGATAAAAGCTAGCACTTCTAGTTCGTATGAACTATATTTCTTCTGCGCATTTGTCGTAGTCTTGCTTGCGTAGAATATCGGATGTAGCATATCGTCTTCTATTGATCGTTGCAGCAGTACAGTGCCGAGACTGTCTTTGGATGCGTTCGTGTGCAATTCAAGCGCTGCGCTTTGCTTGAATATGTGTAGAACTGGACGTTTACTAAGAGCGTCCTTTAACTCATTGTGCGCCTGTTTAGCCTCTTTATGGCATTCATATTTTACATTCTTTTTCAAAAGGTTGGTTAGCGGACGAACGATTCTGGTGTACTAAGGAATGAACTTCCGGAAATAATTTGTTAGTCCTAAAAAACGTTGTAGCCTTTTGACAGTTGTCGGTTCTGGAAACTTCATCACTGCTTCTGTTTTTAGGGTCGATGGAAAAATTCTCCCGTCTTCAATAATACGTCCAAGAAATTCTATTTGCGAGTAGAGAAAATGACATTTCTTTTTATTCATTTCTAGCCCGTAGTCCTTACACGTTTGCAAAACCATTTTAAGTATTTGTAAGCCGCATTCTGCGTCTTCAGAAGGGATAGTCAGGTCATCCATATATGGCAATACGATGTCCTGCTTATTCAGCTCTCGAAATAATGCATTAATAAATTTCTAAAAGCTAGCTGGGGAATTGCAAAGCCAAAAAGGAACACACTGAAACTGGTATTGGCCATCTCGCACGGCGAAAGAGGTGAATTTCTTACTTTCCTCTTCAGCCCCAATGTGAAAGAATGCATTGCGTAGATCCAATATTGTGAACGCCTTAGCCTTCTGTAACTTGTCCAAATTATCGTCAATTAATGGCATCGGATATTTACCTTTTA
The DNA here is from genome assembly GCA_963969285.1 of Odontomyia ornata. Taxonomy (NCBI): domain Eukaryota; kingdom Metazoa; phylum Arthropoda; class Insecta; order Diptera; family Stratiomyidae; genus Odontomyia; species Odontomyia ornata. Next base: position 28,590,465 of record OZ017739.1, read on the forward strand.
CGATGACCCGATTTATCTTCCTATAATCTATGCAAACGCGGTGCAATCCATCTTTCATTTTGGTAACTATAACCGGGCTAGCAAAATCAGACGAATTCGGTTCAATTGTACCGTTCTGAATCCATTCCACTGCTTGTTTTGAAACTACATCACGGTCATGCATAGTGAGTCTGTTGTAACTGCTATGAATCGGAGTATCATCCTTCATCACAATTTTCAGCTGTATATTACTTGTCTTGATCTGTTTTTCCTACGAGGTCATACATATCCTTTTTTCGTTTCCCGGTCGTATTCATGCTCCGTTCAGGTACCGACACTACTTATTGTTTTTTGGTTTTTGGCCAGTTTTATTTCTGGACATTTTAGAGTATCTAGCGCGAGCATGAAACGTGTTAAATCGAAAACACACTGATGCATGACTTAACAACACTCGAAACGCAATAGACAAAGCGTTTGACTTTTGGAACTACCGAATACGAACACAAAACACACTAAAATTTCAACCAACACACACGCGAATTGACGGCACTCAGACTTTTGACACGAGCCAGTGCACTGATTAGCAGTAGACTGCTGAAAATGTAAACATGTACATATAGAGTATGTACGTATATGAAGAGGTATCACGAGCAAATAAGTAATGAGTCTCGTTGGTATTCGGTAGTTGCCAGACAAACCAATAAAACAGCGTGCCTCGTCGTTCATTTTGCGGTCCAATTACGAATGTCCCACGCATTGCCCGCTATCACAACTGGTGCGACTCCGTATAGTGTTCTCCAAACATTCTCTTTGATCAACAGCAGCTCCATTTTAAGGTTCCAATTTGAATAATTTGAATTATTCAATTTTTTAAGCACAAGCTTGCTTTCCACTATATTTTAAACCTTTGAAACTTTAATTTTATATTAAATTCACATGGGACTATTGAGGAAAACCGGAGCTGTTGAATGTTGGAGCTTTATTCAAAGACTGTGTCAAGTACAAGTATACAGAGGGACAGTTCCATTCAACATTAGTAATGCGTACAGTGGTATGGATGCTACCATAGAATGCTACATTTACAAGAATATTAATTCAACAGTCCGTTTTTCTTTAAACTTTCCATGTCCTAGTAATGGTGCTCAAAAAGTGCTGGGACTATAACATGGATGTGCACCAAATCTTTGTAGATTTCAAGCAAGCATAAGATTTTGGCGTCGCGACAAAACAAGTCCGCATTCTCAAGGTCACGATGCTAAACACAGAGTCCCAGGTTAAGATAAACGGTGAACTTATGCACAGCTTTATAATGGAATCAGGCTTAAAACGAGGGGATGGACTTGCCCCAATGCTCTTTAATAATACGCTGGAAGTCATCAGGAAGATATTAACTGAAACCTCGGGTACACTAATGTTCGTCAATATTATGGCATGTTCAATCTTAGATGCCGCAGGAGCATTTTTAAGCCTAGAATCTGAAGCAAACCGAATTGGTAATGAGTTAATGAAACCAAAGCTAAATTGATGGCTCAAACGAGTAAAAAAAAACTCCTGTTTGACAAAGCCTGATCGTAGGCAACTACAACCTTGAAAGTGTGGATAATTTTATTTATCTCGGAGCCAAACTGAAAAGAAGAGGCGCCGAAAAGGACGAGATTGGATGCCTATTACTCCGTACTTCCCATTCTAAGGTTTAGAGTTGCGCTCAGTCAAAATAAGCTCCGTACTTACAAAACACTAGTCAAACCTGTGCTGTTACGAGTGTTTGGAAACCAAACATGGACGCAAACGAGCGAATCTGAAAAAGCAGTGGACGTATTTGAACGCAAAGTGCTCCGGGAAATGTACGGCCCAGTGAAACAAGGGACAGAGTGGAGACAACGTAACATTGATGAGTTGTATGAACTATTTGACGAACCACCTGTTTTCTCTTGGGTAAAGCTACGCAAATTACAATGGACGGGCCCTGTAGAAAGAATTGAAGAAAATTGGCTACCCGAAAGAACATTAACGGGTAGAGTACAAGGTAGACGTCCACCGAAAACACCGAGGACTCGATCCGAAGACATAGAAGCTGATAGCAGATCCTTGTAAAGAGTAAACAACTGGCGGACAAGGTCGCGGAACCGTGATGATTAGAGGCTCATAATGCTAGAGGCCAAGGCCCGGCATGGGCTGGCGCGCCATAGATGATGATGTCCTAGTCGTCTTTGAACATATTCAGAAATATTTCCCCTTTTTCGTGTTGAATACCAGTTTTCGAACACATTCCAAAATACTTGTTCATATCCAAGTAAAGACGTAACCACTAGAATCCATTCAAAAATACTACCTTTTTGAATGACTAGAAATTCATTTGGAAATTTAAATCAAATAGTTTTGGTTGAGCATGTTCGCTCCATACAATCATGTTGTCTTTTTAATTGCCTGATTTGAAAGCCTGACAAATTTGGCGTCTAGTATTTTGGCGTCTATGATTTTGAAAATTTTTTGTTTTAAAGTATAAAAATTCAGCAACGGCTCGATTTGTTGTTTTCACGCGATGTTATTTACTAAGTCAAATTTGATATGCAGAGGTTATGAAAATAAAGCAGAAGAAATATTTATTATATTTTTTATTTTCATTTTATATATTTCTTCCACCAGTTTGTTTTTTCAGATAATTATTTTTCGAGTTCCTACCGTCCTATCCAAAAATAAAATTATAATATTAATAATAATAATAAACAGATCAATAAATTTTAAATCGACAAGTCGAATGTCACTTGTGTTGTGTGAGTTCTTAGTCGATTTTATTTTCAGTTCTAGAATCAATGGAGCCGTCAAAGATCGATAATGCGACTTCACTTTTCAGCTCTATTTCTCGTATAATAACCTTCTTTTTCAAAATTATCCTCCACTATTCATTTTTGCTACGCTTATACCACAGAAAAGATATAGACAGAAGGAAAGCTTCAAAGGAATCCAAACAAATCACTTGAAGACCTTGAAATCGCTGAAATTTCTTGTCCCCATACAAAAATTTGTTTTAAGCGAAAACTAAACAAGCAATGCAACTGAATTTCTAGTATATGTAACCACGTTGCAGAGTTGAGTGGTATGCAAACCTTATCTTCTGGGTATATATATTCTGTAATGTGCATTATTGGTGTTACTTTAGTTATTGTAGTTTCTATCAAATAAAACTACTTACTATACTGAAAATCAAAACGCTCTTAAACCAGATCCGGCCAGACCAAAATAAATACGGATTTATTATGAAGGTAGATGGAGTTTTCGAAATTAGTAACCACGTTTCTGATTACAAAATTTCGTTGACATGTGTAATTGGATGCAGAAGATACTGCCATTTAATAGTTTGAATCCGTACACAAATACATAATGCGGTTTTTAAACAAAATGATTCCGTAGCTACCCAGCAATACTTTAGGTATTTCTTTGGTAGTGTTTCTTTTTCATAGTTGCAGTACTACGGCCTCTTTCAAGACCAAGCTTAGCACTTACTTTATGTCTTGGTTAATTTTACTTACCCTGATTAAATTTTTTTATTGCAAAAATTAACAGACTCTTCTTCAAATTATCGTTTTCCAAAACGTCTTTAACTGAATGATACAGCAATTAAAAGCAACATAGTAAAATTTTTTTATAATGTGTCTTGGGATTTCCAAACTACTGGCTACTTTGTAATTAACAACTAATTAACAAACTTCACGAATTGATAAATTAGCAATGTCTCTTATGAAAGATAAATGAAACTATTTTTTTAAACAGCAGCCATATTTTCAAATTATCAAATTGAATAAAAATATTTAACATATTTTATAGAGAGAAAAAAAAACAGCAACACCTTCCTTCCACTCTTTGTATATATACAAAAAATACAATAAATGTGTTATTATGTAAAAAAAATAATGTAAAATTTAAAGAAAATTTAAACATGTAAATCAATTGAACAATTAAATCCACACATCATGATAAAATATTTATACATTTTCTTCCTAATAATAAAATTAGTATAGAATAAACGTAGATATTTTACAAAAGAAATATGAAATTTTATCATATATTATACTGAATGATTGAAAAAATAAAGCTAATTATAAGGTTTAATGGAGAGAAAAAATACAAAACAATGCGAAATATTTAATATAATATCCCTTAAAATCCAAAATAATCTTAGAAAATTTACAAATCTTCCAACTTTTGCCTATTATTTGCCAATTATGAACAATTTTTATGAAATGTTCACACTTTAGTAGTTTTCAAATGTTCAGTAATCGCAAAGTGCGAATACTTTTTGATTTTTTAACTATCAGTTTAGCCAAAAGAAAATATCAAATTAATTTAACTATTCCTTGTTTGGAAACACACATTAATCATCATCAATTGCCAATAATGAAATTTTCCTTGTGTTACTAAAAAATTAAAAAAAATTTAAAAAGCGTGACAAAAAATAATAGCGAAAAAATGAAAACAAAAAACATTTTATAACATTAAAAGAAAAAACGTGGAGAGAAAAACAAATCAAACATGAATGAAATTGTTTTATGAACATTTTAATACGATAGTAATGATGTTATTTATAAATATTTAAATGGATAAGTATTTGTTATCATTTTGATATAATGTGTATGAGTATATAGTAATGTAGTATTTATTTTAAATCTACATAAAGAAAAAAAACAACATATTCAGGAAGATTAGTATTTAAGTAGTTGAAAAGTATTAATGTATTAAGTAATATTGAAAAAAATATGAAAAACGATTTTTCTAATCCGTTTCTTCCGATCGCGACAAATTTTTTTGGAGATGTGTTGCATGATGTGAAGAATTCTGCGTATCTGATTGATTATTTTATCACTGAATCAGTTTTTCATTTCTTTAAAAAAAAATTTCACGCAAAAACCCATCTTGCCTTCCTTTTATTTAATGAAACGCAAAATTTTGTCGTTTTCCCCATTTTAAGCAATCGTGAATCATTATGTTGTATGGGCTTAGCTGTATTGCAATTTAAATTTTTTATTTTTTTTTTTAATTAATACAAAAGATTTTTCATTATGTTTATTTGTTTTAGCACCACAGCCATCTGGGTCATATCGGCAACTCAAGAAGATGATATGGTCAGTACTACACTTGGTCGTGTGTCTATCTACCCAGCTGTAAAATGTTCTAACTTTAAAACCAGTACGTTTCAGAATTGATCGGACTTATACAGGGTGGGCTATAAGGGTGTGGGTGGGCTATAAGGGTGTTGGCGGTTTAAATATTCGATTTAAAAAAAACTACGAAACATTGGACAACATTATTTTTAAGTCTTAAAAATTCCTATGCTTCTACTTTTTAACAATACAAATATATTTGTGTTATGTTTCGTAGTTTTTTTTAAATCGAATATTTAAACCGCCAACACCCTTATGGCCCACCCACACCCTTATGGCCCACCCTGTATAATCCGTCCAAAGAATCACTTGAAACAAATCTCGTTTTCTACGCGGGGATTTGAACCAGGGACCTTCGGCTTACGCGGTGAGCCAGCCTTCTTACCACTTATACAACGCGGACTACTGACTTTTCATTATATTCGATTGATTTTCATCTTCGAGAATGAAATATTTAGGAATAATTTTAAATTTGATGAAATTACAGGTAAGGTTGGTGTCTTGCTATACCTAATTACTATGGTATTATTCACTGGCATATACGAGTAATCAATATTTTTCTGCTGGTAATACTTCTAATAATTGGTGACTCTTCCCGAAATTCACCCATGGTAGTAAATAAAACGCTTGCAATCGTTTTGATAGCCTCTACAGATAAGGACTACGTAACCTTAGTCTCTATTATTGTTTCATGGGTGTGAACAAACTCGCAAATTAAGACTGTTCCACCTTCCATGTCTATTCCTAACCACCATTTGCTATCGTGAGAAAGTTTATTTTCTATTTCACGGTCTTGTAAATAATATTTTACAAAGATCTACTAGCTTCCTGTCCTGTCTGTCCATCTGTCAGTTTATACGTCTGTCTGTGTACAGCAAGTTTTCTGAGAAATTGTAGAAGCTACAATGGTCTCATATTGTGGAAAGCTCAGAAGTGGTGATCTGTCAAAAGTTTAAATCTTACCGAAAATTTCAAAGGTTTTAACGAGGCTCCTCCATATAAAAAATTTACCTTAAAAAAATTCACATATTTTGATTATCCCCGTCCTTCAAAATCCTTCTTTTTTTAATTTTTAATATTAGTTACCTTTGGCAACAATTTTTTTCAAGTATCGTTTTCATTTATGGAGAGACCCCTTAAAAATCTTATTCATGTTATTTGTATATACTATAAACCTTGAAGTTGGCACCACTTTTGATCCACTTTTAGCGTATGTAGTTTTTGAGAGAAATTGCTATGACGCACGAACGGATGGACGATGGACTGATAGGCTTTGTTTGCAACATTTTAAAAATTACGATTTTTATTTCATTTTTGTGCGTATGGTTTTACCAATCCAGATTGTTTTGCCGGGAGTACTTTTTCATTTATTTTTTTTTCATTTCAACCAATCATTGTCAAGCAAAACTCTTTAAAGCAAATAATAAATTGAAAAATATTTATAATTTCTTCATATCAATTTCTTTCTTAAAGTCAGAAATCGGACCAAGTATGCGATAGTATACTACTTAAAATTTATTTTTTCTTCGTCATATTCAATTTAACCTAGCAATCAATGCTAATTATCATCCACTTCCAGTTTTTGTCCCTCATCTATATTTATCATACAAATATAAGTGGGCAGATTTGCAATATTACACACATAAGACATATAAAGTAAGATTTTAATTTTAACAATAGTTATTCAATTCAATGATTTGATCGTACACCTTTAATTTATCCATGATTGTATTGTCTAAAAAAAATTAAGTTTAATTAAGAATGCGATGAATAAACGTAACGTTTCGATTAAGTTCAATTATTTGTAATTTAAAAGGAAAATGAAATTTACGACAAAATTTTAAAATAATATTGTTTACTTGATACAGGAGAAATTACGATAGACTTTGCTAGTAAACTAATTTTCTAGTTAAAAAAAAGTGTTTTATTAAATATCATATAAATGAAGGCGGATTGTAAATAAATTGAAACATTATATTTGTAATAAAAGAAAATCGAATGTGTTTTATTTATGAAGAGGGTCGGTAACTGTTAGCGATAATATTAACATGCTCCCCAATTAAATCGCATCCATTATTTCAGTCGAGGCTAAAAGTTAAACACAGTTTCTATAATTTTACAACCATTTTTACTAGAAACATCAAGCTAATATCTTGTTGACATGCACATCGACTCTCTAGATTTTGATATTTCCAAATCTTTTTCGAAGATTCAAGAAGAAATCCAGTGGATTTGCTCGAAATCTGTTTTAAATGCCATGGTTACATATGGTATTGTTTGTCTGTTGTAGCATTACGGTCCCTTTGGGCCTTTTACTTAGAGATAGAATATCTCATTACCTTGATCATATTTATCGGCACTCGAGAAGGTTGTATGGTTAGTACCTTACTTTGTCCGTGTACCCGTCCACCCAGTTGCGGAACCTTCTGGTTTTAAACTAGTACGTATCATAACTGAACGGGTTTATAGTCCGTCGGAAGAGTTATACAAAACAAATCTCTATGGCACCAACGGGGTTTGAACCAGGGGTCTTCGGTTAACAGGGCGAGCATTCTAACCACTACACGACGGGGACTTTATCTGGTATTGCTGCAAATAATTTTATACACGAACTCAACAAACGTCCACCAAACAGCTAATGCAATAAGTAAGGCCGACTGGGTACGGTTGAAATAATTCAGCTTTTATTGTCCATAGCTTCACTCTACCAAACTAAATGCCAATTACGACTTATCAAACTCAATGGTGTGTTTCTACCGTTCAATTGGCAGAATTATAAGAGTACCCGGTGTTTCATAATTTGCGAAAAACGTGCAGTAATGAATGGTCCGCAGAGGACTTGCGCAGTGTCATCCTGCCTCAGGAGGCTAAGGATGGATACTCAGCTGGAAACAACTAAGTCTAGGGACGCGTGCAGGCTAGCGTCTGCGCTGTCATGCATTTAATCTTTTATATATATATATATATATCCAATATCCAATTTTAATTGCCGGTGCACACCTTACTTTCTTGAAGATTCAAAAAAAATCCAAGTACCATTCGTTCTATACAAAATAAAAATAACGAAGGAGGCATCCAATGGAAACTACTACCAACAAATTCTCAAAAAAAAAAAAAAAATAAATCGTGCGTAAAATTTATAAATTTTCCGATTATGTCACTTCATTCCTGAATTACTTCGACTCACAGCTCCAACAACGTTTCCATTTCCTGTATTGATTTTCTTGGACCCAACCAAACTCGTTAATTCCGCGACAATAAGATGGCGAAATTGGAGTTGGCCTTGCAATCAACTTGAGACTTAGAGCCTGGAGACGAGGCAATTAATGTAACAACAAGGTCAACCATTCGGCCACTCGATAGTTTGCCAGTGGTAGCTATTGGTAGGCTAGCTAGTTCGGTGAGAGATTCGGCCGTGAGTCAGACGATTGACAAACTATCGCTTCTTACATAACTCCGCTACCGAAAAAAAATTTTCCGAGTTAATAAAAACTCGTTCAGAAAGTCCTTATGATCTAGTTCACCACTCTAAACCTAATTTCATACAATCTCCTTAAACTAGTACACGAAAATCTAAATCTTGTCTCCAAATGTACCCGTGTTACCGATCCCCAAACCATCGTGGTGCCAAAACCTAAGCTCTTCTAAATCAACGAGAAATTAACTATGCTAATAAAAATACCACAAGACCATGCATGGACACCGCGAACCCGACCCGAACGCATCTACCTAATTATGTGCGGGCTACTGTCACCGCTCGGCCACATATTCACCTTCTGCTCGAAATATCCGACCAGGAAGGGGAGGGGTTGTTCTTTTATCAATGCATAATGAGTTTAATTCAGATATACAGCTGTTATACAGAGAGTGGGTGTGTTATTCACTATGATAGAGATAACCTTAAATAAAATCTTTAACAGATAAAAGATACTACCCAATGTTTGGAACAGCATAAATTTACACATCAATTTATCGTAGCGTTTCTAGGAGAAATAAGTCCAAAATAAAGACATCAAGGATTTATATAAATCGATGCTACCTTTTCTTCCATTTTATCTCATTTAATTCACAATGTACTTCTTCCTGTGATTTGTTTTTTTAAATTTGTTTTTCCATTTAAATTTTTAAACTATGAATTATGGTACAATAAGCACATAATAAAATATATTTACTAGCTAATCATGTTTTTACTACATATTAATGTAAATTTATTTCAATGAATAAATATGAATGTTTTTTTTTGCTTTTATACTACAGCCCTTTTCGCGCCTTCACTTAGAGATAGATAGTTAGAGTATCTCATTATCTTGATGGAAAGTATTGGCACTCGAGAAGGTGATATGGTCAGTGTATCGCTTTGGCCGTTAATCTGTCAACCCAGCTGCGATATGTCCTGATTTTAACTCAGTACACATCCTACGCTGTGCGGACTATATATACACACATATATATAGTATATATGCACTCAATTCGGCTCTGTGCTGTCAGTAATTTACCAGATTGCAACAAGAAATTAAAAAACCGGCCAGAATTGATCGATAGAAAGAGCGTTGTCTTCTATCATGACAATGCTAGACCACACACATCTTTGATGACCCGCCAAAAATTGACAGAGCTTGGCTGGGAAGTTTTGATGCATCCACCATATAGTCCAGACCTTGCACCATCCGACTACCATTTGTTTCGGTCTCTGCAAAACTTCCTTAATGAAAAGAAATTCACTTCAAAAAGGAACTGTGAAAATCACTTGGCCAAGTTTTTCGCCGATAAGCCACAGAAGTTCTACACAGATGGAATAATGGCTCTACCCAAAAAATGGCAAAAGGTCATAGAAAATAATGAACAATATGTACTTAAATAAAATTCATTTTAAATAAAAGAAATATTCAATAGAAAAATGAAAAAACAAGGCCCAATACTTTTTAAGACTTACCAATATAATGATTGTTAATTTGGTAGCATTGTGTAATCTATTGCAAATTTAATCATAACTCAACACTCCTCCATTTTTTTTTGTAAGAACAATTTTCATTGTAAGAATTTTGATTTTGTAAGAATTTTTGTTAAAAAATCAGCGACCATATTTTCGGTTGGACAATATTCAATTTGAACGACTTTTGACGAAACATAGCCGTCGTTAACAGCATGCTTTTTAACGTCATATTTTGAACGATTGTTGAATTTTTCAGAATCAACAATTTTTATGCAGCTTTGATTGTCTTTGTATATTTGCTGTGTCGGTACGCTTAATAAAAACACGTGGATACAACATCCATCGGTTTATTCGATTTCAATCTCAAAGGCGGGATACAAAACAATTTATTACAATTTTGTTATTATATGAAAGGAAATAACAATAACTGGAATAATTCGAACCGTTGATTTGTTCAGACCTGCGGACTTGAGCGAATGCATGTAATGTATGTGTGTGAGCGAGACAAAATGTAAGCCCCTGTATGTATTTTCCGTGGGAACGCTCGAATGTCCGATATTTCTTTCCCTTTTTCTAATATGAAACCAAACAATTTTCCCACACAGATAAGAGCAACAAAAATAGAATGTCACAATAATCAATCCAGGGGAGAAGATGGTTTTTGGTTTACCGAGTCCCGCAGACCTTCGCGGAATTATTTCATATGGGTTGACTGTGAAATTAGAAACCTGCGGAGCCACTGCTAGTTGATCCTTTCTTGGGAATTCTGGAACATGATGCTCCCAAGCAGGGAAATCGTCACGGCTCAGCGCTAGTGGTACTGGAGTAGCTATTGCCTCTTGGGTTATAGTACGCGGAGATGCAAGAGCTGGTGGTGACATTGTTGAGGGCACCCGGGTCGTGCTTTCATTGGAAAGTCGGAGTTTTCCTGGTCCCCCTATTTTTTGTTTTTGGTCAGTGTTTTGGCCCATGTTGTTGGCGTTACGTCTTCTTATTTGGTCGATGTGAAGTTTTGAATGGTTTTCCTTGGTTATCGATTTCGTAGTGTAAATCTCTAAGACACTATGTGATGGTGCCATCCGGGGATTTCCCGACAAGAAAAACACTGGTTGTGTTTAGGGGAATTCGGGAAATATAGAGTTGAAAGTCGCTTGTTGTTTGGCCATTTTCGTATATAAGTTTTCGGGTTTTGGGAGATCTAGGCATGTGCAAAGAGAGTGGCCGAGGAACAGCTGCGCTGGAGATTGCCGAGTGGATAAGCGCTGGACTTTCCTATAGTGTCGCATAAATTCATTCAGGTTTGGCTGCAATAAACTTCTCGTGGTTGCCATAGTTTTCAGTTTATCTTTAACGGTTTGTAGCAACGTTCTGCTTATCCATTTGTGCCGGGACAGTACAGAGCTAAAAGTCTGTGAAATTTGACACCGACTATCTGGAGGAAGGTTTTGAATTCTAATGGCGTGAGATTTGTCCCATTAGAGGACAGGAATCCCATCAGCAGCGAATAGTTGATCCGGTATTGAGATGGTGGCACTGGTTCTGATTGAGTTGGTGACCTTGACTTTTATACATTTACTGTACGCATCAGCCATGCTCAGCAACATCGCCCCAACAAACAGGCTGGCGTAATCTATGTGGATGCGTTTCCACGTTCCTCTAGGATATTCCTAGCGGTGATCGATGAAAGTGGATTGAACCTGCACGTGCCTGGTGCACTAGTTACACCCTTGTGCGATTTTCTCAATATCTGCGTCCATACCGGGTCAGAAAACAAAAGGGCGCGCAAGTCCTTCCATCCCTAAAATTTCCAGATGAGCGGTGTGAACGTCTTTCAAGATGGTGTTGCGCGAGGAGTTTGGAATAACTCCTCGGTACTCAAATATGAGGCAATTTGCAGCAAGGTTTAAGTAGATTTCGGGGGCTTTATGGCCTACATGTGTCAAGCATCAATTCGACTCAAGATCTTTCCAAGTTCAGGATCTTTTTTGTTTGTTGGCTCACCTGTTCTGTTCTAATTGGTAGTTATTGGATTTGGTTGATGATAAAACAGTCGAACTCATCAAATTCCATCTCTTCTTCTTCTTTTGTTGTAAGAGTGTGAATGCCATATGCACTGGTTTTGTTTTGTGGTCGGGAAGTGAATGTCATTTACACACCGAGTGTGGGACTCTCGCGCTTGCAACAAAGCGACAAGACTACCCACTAAATACCTCCCCTGTCAACCTGAGAGCCCACCCTGGAACCGTTTGATTCATTACTTCGGGCCAGGTCTCGTTTTGTTACGCCGTGAGGTGCCTTCAAGCAGGGGGACCCGCCTTCTAGAGAGAGGGGAACAGGCATTGCCAGACAAGCGATCCCCCATCCCAACGCCCCCAACTGCTATGAGTATCTTTATCTTTTAGGACTGCCTTAACATGATGTGCCACCTGGTTCCATTTCTCAACCGATTCGAGCATCATCGTGATTATATTATCCATGGTGAGCTCTCCCGTCTCTCTGTAGAGGTCCCTTCGCAGGCTGTCCCTTTTATACACGCAAAAAATGTGTGACAGGCATTGTCCTCCCCTCCTGGGTAAAATCGACAACCGGAGGACCGTGATTACCCAATCTTTTGCAGGTAAAACTGAGAAAACCCATGCCCGCTCAAAAAATGGGCCGGATAAAAGTCAGTCTCACTATGCGTTCGATTTAGCCACGGTCTCAAATCCGGGATAAGATGCGTACTCCACCTTTCCTTCGTGCAATCCACCCAAGACTGCTGCCAATCGTTGAGTGAGCGCTGCCTCTCCCCGCGAACAACCATTTCCCTTACATCCTCATTTCGGTGCAGGTAAATAGCGCGGCACTCTCTAGCAAAGAGGGCAACATGTATCACGCCTATAATAACTCTCACTACCTAGTAACAGACTGTCGGATACGAAGATACAGTCGTCAGTGCTCCTCTTCTCTGTACCTGTGCCAGGCGTTTTTTACTGAGAGCGCCGCCCCATATTTCTGCTCCGTACAGTAGCACTGAGCCTACAGCACTCATCAAGAAGCGTCTTATTGATGGGTTGGGTCCCCTCATGTCGGCCATAAGTCGACTCAGAGCTGATACTCCCGAAGCAGACTTCTGAGCCGTTGCCCTGATTTGCTCAGAGAAACTCATCTTCGAGTCGATCAGTAGCTCCAAGTACTTCACCGTTGGCTTCGATTCGATTAGTATGTCTCTTATACTGATTATCCTTACTCTAGGGATTCTCTTTTTTGTCAACTTCAGTTTTCTCCAGTGCTAAGCTGTACCAGCGAGCAGTCATCCAGTCTCTCACTTGGCGTATCAGCATACCTAGCCTAAGTTGCGCTTGTCCAACCAGCGACCAGAGCCATAACATCTTGGGCATAGATGATCAAGCGTGACTCGTCTGGCATCTCCAGTCTCAGTAGCCCATCATAAGACACGTTCCACAGGTCTGGCCTAAAACCGCATTCACTATTCTGCAATTTGAAAAGGGGTTTCCAGCGTATCCAGAATATCCACCAACCTAGCGGAGTTGAAGGCATTCCTAGCGTTGAGTGTCACCAACAAGACGATACGTCGCTTCGTGCAGCTATAAGCCTCTGCCTTTTGGACCGTGATCAACACTTCTGCAATCGCATCAATAGTGGAACATCCTGCTGTAAAGCCGTACTACCAAGGAGATAGTTCCCCAGCAGCACGAATCATTTAAGGGAGTCTTCGCTTGATGAGTTTATCTAGCATTTTTCTAGGAGTGTCTAGCATGCATAACGGGCGGTATGCAGGCGGCGATCCGGGATTTTCCATCCTCTTGCTGATCAGCACGAGCCTCCCCACCTTCCATTGTGCTGGGGAAATCCTGACCCGTGGGCAAGCGTTGAATCTGCTGAGCAACAAGTCAAGACAATGCTGATAGACAAGTTGCAACAACTTATCTGGAACCCGATCTGGACCTGGAGCCTTCCTCACTTTCAGTGAAAGGACCGCCTTTTCTAGTTCCGGCTGTGTGAAGAGTGGACCCTCGACTGCCGTTTCACCATGGACAGTGTCAACACGGACAAAATGGGCGGCGAAGAGTGCCCGCAAATTTTTGTGTAGGGCACCAAGCTTCCGAATGACATGCTTGTAGCCAAGGCTCCACGGACCCTTATTCACATTGTCCACTAGATCTTGCCAGCAGGAAGCCTTGCTGTTGTTAATCAATTTGCGAGGGCATTTTCTGACCAATTTACTGCTACCCAGTTGCATACCTCGTCATGGTTCCATGCCCGTTGAGCCTCACGCCGAAGCTTGTGACACCCATTCGCTTTGCAGCGATTTCAGTCAACCACCAGTATACTGGGGGCTTGCCGTGCCGGGTTTTCCGACGGGGCATAGAAGCGTTGTATTCAGTTGTGATGATGCTCATAGTTGAGTTCACCACGTCTTGAGTTGCCAGTTCTTCCAGCCTCTGCGAATCTCCCTGCTGTGGTGCACCTACTGTGAGCACCTCGACGAACATCTTGACGTCCATCCTTCCGATGTTCCATCCAATTGTAGAAAGCTGAGAGAACGGTCATTAGGAGACAAAATCACTTATCTCAAGCAGAATGCACTAATGATCCTCCTCCTCCTAGCCCTCTAATAATTTCCAATTATGTATCCTCCGTACTAAGGACTCCGAGGCGAATGTCACTTCAGGTATGGTTCCTTTAAAGCCATACGGTGGAAGGTCGGCATATTGTCGGTGTTTAGTAGGACCAGTGTAGATCTGTTTGAGGCATGCCCCGTCCAATTGCTTTAGCGTTGAAGTCTCCCTCAACGAGGACATTGTCGCCTGCGTTCGAGACAGCGCCCTCTAAAGCAGCTTGACTTGGAAAGATGATAGCGATTCGTTTGGCGTTAGGTACACACTAAAGAAGGTGGTCCCTGAGCTCTGAACCTACGCAAAACCATCCCTCTAAACAGTTATTCACCTGGAAATCGCTGTTCCGAACCCAGATGGCAGCAGTACCAGTTTCATCAGGATACAGTTGCACTTTTGCCGAGGAATTTCTTTGCTGCGTCGCCAAACACCTCCCTATTATCGGGCTCTGCTCCGAATTTAACCAGTATGTGGTCCAACCGCGTTGGTCGTACTGCTTTAATGGCAGTGATGGTGTCTTCGGACCTTACATTTCCCTGATTTCCCGCAGCACCTCCGCGTCGGATCGTCCATCTTGGGATTTTATGAGCAGTGCCTGCTGCCGGGATTCTCGTCGGGGCTTCTTTTTCTCCTGTTTCACATCAGGTCTTTTTTCTTGTTGGGCGTCCATGCGAACTTTATTTTCTGGCACTTTTTGAAGGAGTTTCTTTGCGGCTTCCTTCGCTTCTTTTGTTAACACTTTCTGGAATCCCTAATCTGGCGTCCCTTGCCCATCAATAAGTGTAGCTTATATCAAATGTAGCTTATCATTCGGTCTCTTGTCACAACAACACTTCTCAATTGATTGTCAAAGCATCTCATCTCCTAGCTCCAATGGTGTTATTCGCTATTTGTTACTTAAATTTTGTTTATACGCCTGATTCTTTTTGTCTAACACATTGTTTTTGGTTATGTGTTTGATAGGATGGAAATCAGCTGGTTGTCCAGGGTCTCCGTGAAATTTTCTGCCACAGACGCTATTTCAAGCCTTTCGGTATCGAATTTCTGTAGAGGGCTGACTTTCGCCGAATACACCTTTGAAATACGAAATTGATAGGTTAATTTAATCAGGTAATGATCCGAGTTAGAATTGGCTGGTTGTTGGATTAGAACATGGTTAACCTGGTTTTGTGTATTACCATCTGGTAATACCCAGCTAATTTTATGTATGTGTCGATGAGGGAAGTCAGTTGAACGTATGACTAGATTTCGGCTACACACAAAGTTAGTCAGGCGCTGACCGTTGTCATTTGTTTCATTGGGGAGGCTATACTCGTATTCTCCAGTCGTTCATCGATGAGATAGCTCATTGCCAACCTTAGCGTCGAAATCACCCAAAATTATATTGATGTCGTTTGTAGGGAATGAATCAACTAGTCTTAACAAGTGATTTTCGAAACATTACCAGGAATTAAAAGAGAATGCATCTCCGATATGCGGATTTTTCATTAATTTTAGCTAAATTACCACCAGCATCTATTGCACCAAGAAATGAGCTCTCAAAATTGGAGTTGTGTGCTTTTTATGAATAAATAGCGATATTAATTCACCTTTTGACATAAGTTTTCAGTGGCGATAGGTAGAAAAGCGTTATTTCAGCAGAAGTATAGGATATACTTTCCATTAGGTCCTATTCGAAAAGCATACAATTTGAACAACGTTACAGAATGATTACTATTAAAACAAATGAAATTCTGATGTGCGAAATGATTTTCTAGCGTGGCTAATCAACGTATACCTTAATTAATTATAAAAATGCATTGGAAAAGGATCCTGGTCTATTGAAGGGTTCTGCAAATATTAAAAATCATCGTAAATATTTTTTCTTTGTCAATCTCGAAGACCAGCTGCATATACGAGAAAGCAAAGCTTCAAGTTTAAAAATCTGTGATAATTTGTGTCTTCATGCAAATGATTGGCAAATCATTTGGATTAAGGTACGTGACTGAGTCTTGTTTTAGTCAAGCTATCACACTATAATGTGGGTATTGTAGCATAAAACTGACATTACTGCGTGGATAAAAATATAATGTTATTGAAACAACAACAACCGAGGAAACGCTGGTCTGTCTTGGTTGACGAAGACAGTTCATCACTGCTCGGATTTCAAAATTGGAGGACGCACTTAGTGGACCGAGATAGCTGGAGGCGCTATTTGCAAGAAACGAAGGCTCAAGAGGGGCTGTAGTGCTATTAAGAAGAAGAAGAAACAACGACTAGGAATACCTTCTGTTACAACCGCGGAAGTCACCGCAGTTGCAGACATTAAGTTTCAGCAGAGGGGTGCGTTACCCGGGGTGGCAGCCTGAGGCCGGCTAGCGCTCAGTTGTGTCGTGGGTCTTACTGGACACCCTCTGCTCGTGCTGAGCCACCTTATATATAATAACGAAAGGACGGGAAAGGGGGAGGTCATTTTAAGAAATGAAAATCTAATATTTTTGGTGTTTCATGGCCGTGTTCTTATTCAAAAATTTTATTTATGTTCTACCAATATCCCTTCAATCATGTATGGAATAAAAGAATAATAGTTAAATTCTGTAAATTAATTTAGACCTCCTTTTTGGTTCAAAATATTTATTTACAAAAAAAATTTATAAAAATCGCCAAAAGAGAAAAAAAAATTCAATTTCACGCAGATAAATCAGAAAAAAAAAATATTTACACACCCTTTCTTTTGAAGCTGTGGAGCGCTCTATAACTAGAAGGGGGGACTGATAAACCTTATAAAAACCAAATTAAATTTACTTCAGCAAAAATAATGAAACTATAATAGAAAACAAACGGCCACCAGTCCACGTGCCAGCTCCATGAAATCGTCCAATATGAAATAGTTTTTAAATCAATTGCTGTTCATTTCATCCTTTTATTATGTTTTCGTAGATTATGGTTTTAAAATAGAACAAAAAAAACAATCAACAGAGAAAGAAGCGACAGTGAAATCAATGAAGTTACGGGAAAGATTTGATCTAGTTGTTATGTAAATAGGCATAACATAGTTGTTATGTAAATAGGCATATCAAAACTTTCCCGTAACTTCATTGATCTCACTATCGCTTCTCTCATATTCATATTCGTTTCATATTCATATTGATCACAATTCAAAAGTGAATGACACCTTCTTTGCACCTATACAGTCCCTCTCGGGCCTTCACTTTCTGCAACAGGCACCTCCAACTGTCTCGGTTCATTGACCACGTCCTCCAATTTGGTAATCCAAGCAGACGTTTCCTTGATTTCTCCACTGGTCTCCACCCTTCAGTTCTCCCTACAAATACCGTTTTGGGTAACCATTATTTGTCCATACGATTCATGTGACCAGCCTATTGCAGCTTCTGCAGTTTTACGATTGTTGACATTGCCGGCTTGTCAAAAATTTCATACAGCTCATGGTTGTATCGCCATCTAATTTCGCTCCAATTATCCCCCTCAGGATCCGTCACTCATATTCAATTCAATGTCTTTGTGGATGTTTGGGTTAGGGTCCTTGTTTCACACCCATAGTATAACACAGGATTTATCACAGATTTGTATACTTGGAGCTTTGTTTTCCTGTGCATGTAGCTGGTTTTCAAGATCGTCAAAACTGAATAAAATATTTTATTTGCGTGCTGTATTCTTCGGCGTATTTCGTCTCTTTCGTTGCTGGTTCTTATTAATTTGGCACCTAAATCCACAAATTTGCCCACATTTTCGGTATTGTATTCGCTGAATCTCAGGAGACGTATTTGAAGGCAAAGTGCTCCGGCAAATCGATGGTCCAATGAAATAAGGAACAGAGTGAAAACTTCATTACAACGATGAGTTTTATGAATTATTTGATGATCCACCTTTTTCCTCTTGCGTAAAGTTAAGTAAATTGAATCGGGTGGGCCATGTAGAAAGAATGGAAGAAACTCGGCTACCCAAAAGAGCATTGACGGGTAGAGCACAAGGGGGGAAGACCGAGGACTCGATTGGAAGATACAATAGGAGCTGACAGCAAATCCTTGTTGAGAGTAAACAACTGGCGGACAAGGTTGCGGAACCGTGATGATTGGAGGAAACTAGTCCTAAAGTCCAA
Organism: Odontomyia ornata; assembly: GCA_963969285.1. NCBI lineage: Eukaryota > Metazoa > Arthropoda > Insecta > Diptera > Stratiomyidae > Odontomyia > Odontomyia ornata. Next base: position 28,609,254 of record OZ017739.1, read on the forward strand.
GGCTCAGCTTGGGCTGTCGCGCAACAGATGATGATTTGCCAAGTGTGGTGTTTTGTGTATTTGAGGTATTCTTATTCGACTGGGTCATGAGCTTTGTTTTATTCTCATTGATTTGAAGCCCTCCTAGTTTTGCTTCGCTGTCGAGTATCTGGAAAAGTTCTTTGGGGGTTGCTAACGACCGTGACACTTGGCTCGATTTGTATGGTAACATACCTCTCGTATCGACTGGTAGGTTTCGAATGACGTATTTCAGAGCCTAATTGAATAGCAATGGGGCCAGCCCATCTTCCTGTTTTAGTCCGATATTTGTGTCAAAGGCATCGATGAATTGATTATTGATGCGGAGTTGGGGGGTTGTCGACGTCATTGTCATTTTGTTAGACGGCCTAATTTGGCTGGGATACCAAAGCAAAACATTAGTACGTTACGATCAATACTGTCGTATGCTTGCTTAAAGTCAACGAATATAGCGAATGACGTAGGTAGGTATAGTGTCATGAAAATTTATGAATATTATGATTAATATATTCAATATAAGGTAGCATGGGCAGGATTCACATGTTCCATCCTAACTTTTCTTTAATGAGGTTCAAATTATGAGATCAAGACTCAATCTGCTATTATGAATTCTTTACAAATTTTTATGAGTAGTAATTTTGTTTCATTTGCGAGTAAAGCGTGGATCAATAGTCTCTTAACATTTGAAAAGCTCCTTGCTTCCGCGTAGGCGAGGATATTGGGATGCAGAGTGCACCAAACGTGAGAGTGGCCAATAGAGATTTAGTTTCATGACATTGTTCATCAAAGCACAACGTGCGCTTTGGGCTCGCAAGAACTATCTGAATAACGCTTTTGTGACTGAAGCTAGATGAAATTTTTTACTCAGTACAATAAACAGCATGAAAAAGAAGACCCAAGAATTATAGACGACTCGGTTTCACATTAACCGGAGCGTGTAAGAGAGTTTATTCGAGAGCAACCTGTAGTGAATTAAGTAGTTTCATTAATGTCCGTGAAGGACTGCAGCGATGTTCTGCTGCCTCGGCAGAGGAAGGTGTTGGTTCCTGCCGAGAATGCCCTCGTCCGGAGACGCGTGAATGCGCTGGCAGGCTAGCATTGCGGTGTCGTGGGGCGGGTTTTTTTGCCCCGGCACGAGGACTCACTACAAAACATTTCGCATTCACGAATTGCTTGCAGAACTCAGAAGACGACCGAAGTCGCAAAATTGTAAATAACCTCCACGAAGGAATTATGACTTGTTACGAGAACAAGTGCAACCTGACAAGAAAGGCGAACTTGGGGTGACCTCGTCTTTACCCAAATAAATTCAGGGCCCACAAATGAAAGAGGGGCAACCGGGTGGTGGTGGAGCCCCTTCATACCCACCCAACCGGAATAAATCCAATGTTAACTTGTTGAAGTGGCCAGGTATTCCTCTTCTGAGTGGAAAACTCATACAACTCGAATTATATGAACTTTCCCATCAGAAAGGGATTACCCCGGTGACCAATTTATGTCATAGAATTATACAATTGAATTGCATAACTCTATGCCATAAAAAGGCACTTTGCTTGGGCCACTCAACCCATGAAGTCACCTGAAACAGAAGGATTATATGGGATTATTAGTGCCCGATGGCTGGCTCATTTGTAACGTGGAGAGCCTACCATTGTACCGGGTCCTATACCCGGTCAGAGTGATCGGAAAGGAAAGACCGATTTAGTTTGAAAATTAGCACTCCATTGTATTTAAGTAACTTATTTTAAAATAGATACACATTAAATCATTCCTTAAATCAATGTTAAGTTTTAAACCATTCATTTACTTCTGATTTCTTTGAATTGAAAGCATATTATTTATTAATATTTTCAGCTCAGACTTCTTTAATTTTTAAATCTAAGTGTTATTTTAATCCTTTTCCCTTAAAATTTGAATTTTAATCTGGTTAAATTTCAATTTAATCTACCCATATCATATCCTTCTCAATTGACATCGATTTACATATTGAAATAAATCCTGGAATTTCATTATAAATGTTTTTTTCTTTTTATCATATGTAAACGGAATTTTGTATAGGAATGTTTAAACGTGATATTAATTCTGCTTGCGTAGAAATGAAATATGGTATTTCAGTTTTATTTTCTAAATAATATCAATTGAAATTTGCTGAATTACTAGGTTCTAACATGTAGTATTAAGTAGTTTCATTATAATGAATGTCGAAATTTCAAAGGAAAATGTTTTATTTACTATTTTGTAATGAAAAAATCGCTGAGAAATGGTTATATGGAGTGCTATTTGTTTTAATCAGGTGAGAAAAAAAATCTATGCTTCTTCTTCCTTACGAACGATTCGTTACTTAAGCATTTTTCAAATTAAATTTATTCACAATTAAGAGAATGTATTTAGCTTGTAGAAATTAGCAAAATATTTAAAAAAAAAATATCTGGTTTTGAATTTGTATTTAAATCTTTGACAATTACCATTCACTACATCGATGACAGTGTCCCTTTTAAAATTTAGCAATAGTGCAGCGCAAAATGGGGGATGTCCACATTAACTTTGACAAAATTAATTTTAATCTATTGAGACTCTATTAAAGAATTTTTCTTTTTTTTTTTATTTCCTTGGATTTAATGCTCTGTTGATAATTTCAACAAACATAACCAGTCTGAGTTCAGTATCAAAAAAAAAATACAACCAAAATCCAATGTTTCAGAATGATGCGCGATTTGATTTGGATTTAATTATGCTAATGCGTTGAATCGCGTTGAATTTTAAGCTGAATACATACAAACGCTAGTTTGCATACACATGATGAAAGTGTTAATAGCTTATAGGTTGTGAAGTGTTTTTTTTTGACAATTATATTAAGCATGTCAATTACTGTAGATTCAAAAGTGAGACAGAATCAAAAACAAATATGCAGAGATGGTTGAATCAAAAAAAAACAGACTTGCTTTGATGCCTTCGTAGTTGGGAAAGAATAAAGATCAATCAACAAAACTATTCAATAGATTCAAAATCAAAAGGAATCTGTGTAACATAAAACACTCAAGAAAAGTCTGATGACTTTAAATGTAATTGAGTAAACTTCTATTGTTTCTCTGTATACCAATGCAATAGTGTTTTAAGGTATTGTTCGTGACGTGTTGCGATATTCAAAAATCTGAATATGCCGAATTAAAGCAATTTTCCCATTTGCATTTATAAAAGAATTATTTTTTTTTTTTTTAAATATAAATATTAATATATATATAATTTTATAAATAATTAAAAGATATTTCCTTCGCAATAAATAGGTAAATAATAAAAATTTAAATTAAAATGGTACTTACAATACCTTTCCCTCGACGACGAGCGCTCGTTGACTATTTGGAGGTACTTGTGTATAAAATCCTATAAAAATTCGGCTATCAAAGTGTAAATACATGCAAACTTCTTTGAATATCACAACCGTATTGTCTTTGAACTTGGTAATGCTCGCTGCTACTTATTCTACTGCTTCCTATTTCATCGATAAATTGCTTTGACGTTTAGGCGAGGAGAAATTCATAAATAGTTTAGTTTCTCTAGACCCATGCACGAATGGTTTAAAATTACTTTCACACTTCACCGTGTTCCGTATAAGACAACGCACAATTTATGTTTGCTAGCATTAAAAATATACTTTAAAAAAAAAATATTCGAAATGATTCCACTCGAGTGAAATATTCCAAACTGACAGATACACTACAGTATCCGAAAATCTGCAATTCGGCACCTTCTCATCTTTCATAACCTTTCACGACTTGACAATCGGTCGGGTCTCGTCCAATCCAGCTCGCTGCTCTTCACAAATTGAATAGAAGTTGTGGTTCCTTCAATATCGCATAGAATTGCTTTCGCTGCAATTGTTTGCGGCATATCAATAGAAGTGTGTACTTCTCTAATCTTAACTAGCAATCCGCCACGAATAATTTTCATCGGCTCTGTGATGTAGGAGTCCAGCTAGATGATAAGGTTTGTCCAGCAGAGGGTTCATTCTCACTCACAACACCCAATGCATCCACACTCCATCATAACCTATTCCAAGGCGAACGACCTTTCCTGTTTTCCGCTGCATTAATTTTTGCCATTATCGACTGTTATTTTTCCATGTACTCTGCGCAGTAAAAGTACAAATCCTATAAAACAAACGAATGCTTCGCGAGACGGAAAAAGAAATGATATCACTGACGCACGAGCGGGTCAAATACACTAATCGTTGTAAGCTTTTGGTTTACCGAGGTGCAAATTTTCCGGCCGCCAGTTTGAACGCTTTAAACAAAATCTTTTCCGACAGCCATTACTAGCTCCACCCGTAGAGCAATCGATTGCACGTCTTTTTTTTATCGATTTGCCATTTATGCGATTAATTTACTGCAAAACTGAAAGAACTTTCAATTGGTACGAAGATAACACTTTTTCAGTCACAATTTCTTAAAAATCGACCGTGCGGCTGATGCAAGCGGATTTTGTTCCCGCTTATTTGCGACACTCGGAATAACCTCGCTCGTACGATGTTATGGGGATTGTTAATAAGCGATGCGCGATGTTGACTCGTCGGAGGTTGCGAACGAAGCGAGCGTCTCGTTGACATGAGTTGTGAAATTCACTAATTCACTAACTGCTTGATGCGCTCCTTGCGGTGAGCATGTGGACGCCACAATGTGGAAATAGAAGTGCCATCTATGGGTGAACCCGCGGTGGTGATAATGCACACTCGTTTCGGTTGTTTTAAAATTCCAAATCGTCTTTTTGTAGATTCGATTAAGTTTTCAATTGAAAGCAATTTATGTTTATAATTATTAGGCGTAATTAAGGGGGAAATAAATCGAAAGAATAAGACAGGCACGCGTTAATTACCGACAAACAAACAATTTTTAATTACTATTATGGTTGGAATGGGTGGAATTTGACAAATTTTGTGGGGTTTAAATGATACAATGATTTTATCGGTCATATATTTTAAGGGGTTAAACGTTTCGTTCTAAGCATTTGCATACCGCGTTACACCGCAATTAGTTAAATTATATTCAAAAGATATTGAAATAAAATCACTACACATTAGAAATATTAAACAGTTTTAGAATTTTGTTTCCCGGGTGTTAAGTACAAAAGAAATTTTTTCACTTATTTTTCATGCGAAAAAAAAAAAAGAGCGAGTGTTGCGATGGGGAAGGTGACTGAATCGACTGAATCGACTGAATCCTTGTTAAATTGCGTTCGTGCTGTGTGCCTGTGTCAGCGCTGCTTTTAGAACCATAGCTCCTAGATTACTAAAAACCTGGACCATCAGCTCTTAAAAGATTTAGTATCTTAAATATGCCTAAGATAGCTCTACATTGCATTTTACACAAGGACCTATATCTGCACTCTTATAAAATTCAAATCGTACAGGGATTGAAGCCTGGTGACCGTATTCAGAGACTGCAATTTTCTGTAGAAATACTGGAGAGGTTCCCTAGCTAGAAGCACATTTTCATTTGAATAGCTATGATAATCGATAAAACTGCACATACTGGAGTGGCAATAATCCGCAATTGAAGTATGAAAAACCTTTACTCGTATACTCACTAAAAGTTACTGTATGCGCGGCATGAAATGCAAAATATTTCAACGAACACTTGTCAGGCAGTAATGGAAAATTTCCGGTCCACTTACAAGAGAGTCAATATAATGAAGGGTTACACTTGTTGAGTTAAAAAAATAGCCTAAAATGTGTATTTTTTTCGATATAATAAACGTTTCTTGTTTCTTTACATTTTATAGCTATGTTAAATGTTGAACGACTATTGGTCCACCCTATATAATGTAAAAAGAAAGACGAAACAAATACACAAATGAATTAGTTTTCTTATCTACGAATAACTATTGTATGAAAACTATTTAGAAACTAAAATTAAATAAGCGTAATAAATGATTTTTATCACGAAAAGAAATCAATTTTCCGTTTGGAAAATTTCAATTTAAACATAAAAAACGAAATAATGTAATGTATTTGCCCGCTATCTGCAAAAATCAAAATAATCTAACAATTTATCCGCGAATATCTAGAGAAATGAAACAGGTAATTAAAATCGAAAGTAATTAAATTATTTTTGTTTAGTGAAAATCAACATCTCTTTGATATGCAAATTTAATGATTAATGTATCTTTAGCCTTCACGAATAGTAAATATTTTTGTTTCCAACTTGGGGCCAGATGGACATTAATTAAAACGATAACTATGAGCAATCAATTTCTTTCACAACCAACGTTCCTCCCATCGAACTCCTTTCATTTAACAGTGCGTCATTATCAACTGCATATTTTGCAATATCCTAGCGAATGATTAACCTGATAACGACTCATATGTTCCGGCTTAAGAATTTACATACATACGTTTATTTTACATACATTTATTATCGTATGATATAGTAAGTAAATTGCAAAAAGCGATCGAATAACATGAGGAGGAGCGCGAAATATCCGCGCCACAACCATTGAGACGAATTTGCGCTCATGACTAATGGAGAAAGTTTACTCGCAACATTTTCAATGGAATTTTTAAGCTTACAATCAAAAGTCCGGTGTGGCGCATACCAGGGGAAGAAAAGAAGAAAAAGAAGACGGTGACGAAGAAACAGAGGACAACGATCAAGCCCACATTGGAATCGAGTACCTATTACAAAGCGATGGATGTGCGTCGACAAGTGAACAAATACCTGTAGATAATAATTTTGGAATGGAAAGTGTATTTTGCAATTTATTTGGATTCTTACTTTTGTCAACGGCGACTTAGATACCTCATTTCAGTGCGAGTACTTTTATTATGACCGATGAATATACGTTTGTGGCTACACAAAAAGATAAGTATAAAGTGTTTAGTATAAACAAATTGAGCTGGAGGAAGCTTACTCCAAAAAAGACCAGCAAAAGAAAATCAAGTACAGCTAACTTAGCCTAATTGGTATTTTGTTAACTAATAAAAGCTAGCATTGACTGTTTAAAATTATTTATATTATTTTAACCGAATAATATTGGTAGAAAATTTGAGTAGTGTTCAAGGAAATGCTCTTAGTAAGCCTTTTTGGCTTTAACCGCTGCTGAAGGCTATTTATCTTAATTTACTTCCTGACGTATTCAAATTAGTTGAGCGTTTATCCTTTATAACTAGGGCTTGTATTTCCATGTGAAATTATTGACTGCGTAAACATATGTACCTTACATATGTTTACGCAGTCAATAATTTAGTTTCCATTTACAAAGGAGAAAAAATTATTTGCAAGATATTTGTCAGGAAACTCTCGTTAAAATTTGAGAGATTATCAAGGAAGGACCTATTTGGGTTTCAGTTGACGACACAATTGATGGAGAAGGCCGATATATTGCCATTATCATCGTTATTAAGCTCCTTCAAATCCATTTCTCCTAAATTGCCATGTGTTGGCAAAATGCAATCATGTGACCATCGCACGGTTTTTTAATAACTCTGCCAAATGTTGGATCATGTAGGCCAAGGCCCAGCTTGGGCTATCGTGCTATAGATGGTGAAGTGTTGTGTTATATGTGGGCACTTAGTCTATAATGTGAACATAAAACACAATTTTAAACATAACAATGATTTATTACCCACACAAAATACATAAAACGGTTGAAATAATTTATACCCTGTTTCCACTTACATCAAATCTCAAGATTTTGCGAAAAATTCAAAATCTACATCAAAATCATATAGATTACCCATATAAAAATCCTAATCTGTAGATTTTGAAATCTAGTAGATTTGAGGCAAATCTACCCAAAATCTTGTGGATACCTATGGCACTACTGCCAATTCAGATATTCAGCAAATGCCAAACGTCAAATCGGAAACGTCAATAGTGACAAGTTCAGATGATATAGAAATGTCGGTCGAAACGCGAAAAATAAATAAACGAAAGGTGAAGTGGCCATTATTCGCCGAATTCGAGCTGATCGACCTGTGGAAGTGCAAAATAGGGGAATTAAGGGGCTCGAGAAAGAATAGTCATATTTTTGCCGAAACGGCTCAAGCCCTTAAAGAGGCTGGTTTGGAATACACGGCAGAAGAAGTCAAAATAAAAATACACAACATAACTAATCGCTATAGGTATGTGAAATAACTTTTGTTGGTGGTAATTAATTTTTATGTTTTCAGGATTGAAAAGCAAAAAGTGGGTCCATCGGGTGGATCACCTTCTGTGTGGCCCTTGTTCGAGGCTGTTCATAAGGTCATTGGAGGATTCAAAAGCATGGACACGAAAAATCTAGTATATGAAAGCGTATTCAAAGGTAAACTAATTATTTATTACTAAATTTATACTAAAAATTTTCCTGTTTACATGAGTTTTACTTTTCTTATAGTTGTAAATTAATTATAGTAGTATACTAATTCAAAATTTTAAAATTGCAGATCACTGTTCATCTTCTCCAAGTGAGGAATCAACTTCAACATCGCCATCGCCACGTGGTACACCTGAGGCAGTTGCTACAACCAGTTGTGAAGAGCTACAGGAGTCATCTCCGGAGGTGTTTGTGCTACCTGAAAAAAAGGAAAATTCCGATGAATTATTTCCAAAAGGAAATTTTAAAAGAAACTTTAGACAATTACTAAAGTGTTACCGAATTCTTTACAGTAAAACTTGTAGTTTACAGTTAACTTTTCAGTTTGTCAGTAAAGAGTAGAGTAAAGTCGACAGTTAAGTTTCAATAAGTTTCCAAATTACAAATAAATAAACTACAAATAAATAGTTTATTGAAGTTTCCTTTCATAGTTTTTAAATTATTGACAATAGGTTTTCGTATAAGTAAATTTTTATTTTAGCTTTTTTCATTCGTATGTTTCGAATGAAAATGCGTAATGTTATTTTTGGTAATATGTATGTTAAATGAATATATATGATAATGAAATGTTATAATATTTCTTGATAGGATTTAATTAATAAAGTGCCATTGATTTGGAATAAGAGAAGCGGAAATGTTTTTTATTTGTTATGAGGTAAAAATAAATTTATTTTGAGTAATGGGAATGAAACATAGGTAAATATATTTTGTAAATGAAATACAAGCTCACCGATATGTTCACTTGATGCTCTTCTTATGGCCTCTGCTCCTCTGTTGGAATCTGATGCTCTATTATCTACTTCTGGTTGCTGTCTTCCACGGCTTTGCTCATACGTTTTCAGCTCCTCAAGCTAATTTGAATTTAGCCGGTCGTTCCTTTCGTTTAAAAAATTGTGAAGCGCACAACATGCTTTGATCAGAAGACGCGTTTTCGATTTTATTATCGATGCCTTTCCCAATACGCCTAAAACGGGCTTTTAAGTGTCCAAATGCGTTTTCAACGACTCTTCTGCATTTAGCGAGTGTATAATTGAAGTTCTTCTGTTCCGGGGCTGCTTCAACATGAAACGCATATGGTTTCTTCAGCATGTTTGAAAATTTGAATGCGGAGGCTCCAATAATAAAAACTGGAACCTCAACGCCTGATAATGTTTTCGACATTTGCTGCAAAACTACATTCTCCAATTCTACTTTTAAGAGAGAATTCTCGAATATGGATGAATCATTGCAACGCCCTGGTGATCCCACATTGATGTACATGAATCTATATCTGTTGAAGAAACAAAAAACTTTAGTATACTCGCGGATATTATATAAAACTATATATATACCGGTAATCGACTAATGCTAATAACACTGTGGAGTACCAGCCCTTATAGTTGTAATAGTCCGTTCCGTCTTCGACATGGGGTTTAACCTCAATATGGCTTCCATCTTTAATGAAATATGGTGAATTAGGAAATTTGATCACAACAATAAACTTACCTATGGCCCCAAAACATTGCGGGAGGCCTAGTTTTTCAAAACCGTTTATGTTTTCTTCTATGATTTCCTTTGTTAAAGGAAAAATGCTAAAATATTTTCCCCACATAACTTCCCATACTCTGTTACAAAATTCAATAACAATCTTGCAAACAGTGCTTTTACTGACGCCAAATAAATTAGTTACGGTTTGATACTCTGCCGAAGAGCCAAGTGCATAGATTGCTATTGCCACTCTTTTTTTAATCCAACACAGCTCCTAAACGTAGCATCGCGTCTTGAAATTGATTTGACCGCTACGCATAAAGTTTCAAACGACTCCCTAGTCATTTGGAAATTTTCTTTGAAAAAAAAGGTCATCGTTTCCCGATACGTCATGCTCCCAAAAAGTATGCGAACGAACCTGAAACAATATAATATTATTTAGTTATAACGGAATGTTAATATTATATGCTTAATAACTTACTAAAGACCATCTTTTTGGGGATGCTCTCCAACTTAAAATTGCACTTAGTAGTAGGACTCTTTTGCGGTGTGCAGCTAAAAGCATCTTCAAATGATTTCGCCTTTGCGTCAGTAAATTTCTTAATAACAATGATGACAACCCACATCTAAGTTGTAATATCATCAATTGTTTCTTTAAAACTTCGGCTTGATTAAACGAATCCATGATAATTTAAAACTTGTATCTAAACTTCCACTTCTAAATGATTACACTTTGACATTTGTAAAACTGTCACAATGACAAGTAAAATCTGATAACCTAATGGAAACACTTTCAAATCTTCTCAACAAAATCCTGAGATTTGATGTAAGTGGAAACAGGGTATTAGTCGCGGTCTACCAATGCCGGCTGTAGCAGCAAGCAGAAGTCTTGTACTCTCTCTGCTGTTATGGCGGCTGTACACTCTCGCACGAGTGCTCTCGCCATCCCTCGCCGAGGGCTCTCGCGCGAGAGGTCGAGTGACGAGAGCAACCCTATACATTCTCGTTTATTCATTACGTTTGCAATCGTTGAGAAGAATGGATGCGTTAGAAGTCACAGCAGCAGTAAGTTTATGTGCTATTAGCTATTTAAACTAAGTGCAAATTCATCGTGCAAGAACAGTTAAAACAAGTTGGGTAAACAGACCTACGCTCATGTCAGAAGGGTTTTGTATTCAATTTACAAACTGCAGTGACGCAGATCGAATCAAATCAAGAAACATGTCAAAGACGATTTTATTGGAGAAAGTATGAAATACGAAGCTCATGCTATTATTAACAAAGTTGAACGAATTTCGACTTCTGAGGTTTTTAGTATTGTTATCCCCATAAATATCTCCCTTGATAATTATTTCAGATGTCCATCCGCGACGGAGAAAACACATTTTTCATGTGTTTACACCCCCCCCACTGAAGCAAAAACTGACAGTTCAACAACTGTTTTGAAAAGCTCCCAGGGAAACTTTTATTTCATACTCATATCGGCTACGTTTGAAGAATTTTTTTTTCAGGGGCCACTCTCCTGTACTGTTATCATCGATTAATGGCCAATTTTTTCGAATCCTAGAATGGTTACAAAACCCTTTTGCTAGGAGCTCTCTCCCACCTCCTTGACTTGTTTCACTTATGAGCATTAATTGTAGGTACTCATCTTCAGTCATTCATTCAATTGAATCAAGTGTTCAAAGCAAGCACCATAAACGTTGAAGTTGGGAAAAAATAACTCGAAACTATTCAATCTTCGCATTTAAATCAGCCACTTTTTTTGTTTTACGATTACTGTACCACTAACTGAACCGATTCTCAAAGATATACATGACACCTATCATTCCTGCAATTTTCATGCAAATCCTAGCAAAATTGTAGTGTCTGAGTCGGTAAAAGGCGCATGTTGTTCCATAGCCATATGTTGCCATAGTAATAAATGCAGCGCAGATTGTTCCATAGTAATACAGGAAAATTCAAACCGCTATAACTTCACTAAATATAATTCAACCTTTATGAAACTTTCAGGAGAGATTAACCTTATAAATAGACATCTACGTACTGAATTTCATTGAATTTAAGGGTACCGTTAAGATTTTATTCAAGAAAACATAAAATCAATAAATCATACTATTACTAACAAAGTTGAGTGAATTGCGACTTCTCACGTATTTGTTGTTGTTGTACTCACCAAGACCTACATCCCTGATTTTTTTCAGATTTTTCGGATCACAGGTGTCCAATCGCGAGGGGGGGGGGGACACAAATTTTTCGTACGTTTCCCCTCCCTGTGCGCCCCTCGAAGCAAACTTTGCCAAACTAAGACCTGTTTTGAAAAGTTCTCATCAAGACCTTTCATTTGATACCCATATCGGCTATCTTCAATGAAATTTTTTTTTCGGGGGGTCACTCTCCTATATGGGGAGACCCCCCTTAATTACCTTATAAAATTTTTTTGTAGTTGAACTTTGAAGAGATCACCACTTTACACCTACACACAAAATTTGATGTTTCTAGCTCAAGTAGTTTCCGAGAAAAACTGCTGTGACACACGGACGGACGGACGGACGGACGGACGGACGGACAGACGGACAGACGGACAGACTGGTCGCGAAACTAGTAGGGTTTTGTAAAATTATTTTACAAAACCCTAAAAAATGGCATAAACGGAGATGGTGGATGCTCATTATGCATCGAAATAGAACACGATAAGCAAAGATTTTATTTGATCTACTCTTTTATAGCTTCTTTCATTCTTTTTGATTTTCACATAGCTACGATGCAAATCCAACTAGAAGAATTAGTAGCGGAGCCTTTGGATGAATTTAAAAAATTTACAAGGATGTCATCAACTGATTTTGATTACATATTGGAAAAAGTGAAGCGCATCATATCAAATAAGATACTCAGCTAAGAGAGGCAATCCCAGCAAAAATTCGTCTGGCAATAACATTGAGGTTCTTGGCTCCGGGAGACAGCTTTGACAGCCTTCATTAGCTTTACATGATATCTAGTTCATTGATATCAAAAATAGTATCCGAAGTCTGTGCAGCATTGAACGAGGTGTTAAAAAATGAAATTAAGGTTAGTAAATAATACATCCGTTAATATATTGTGGTTATTAAATCGTTTATTGATAAACTGAAACTTTTTTCATATAAAATTAAAGTGCAAAGTTATAATAAAAATCATACAAAATTTTATTGAAACAATATCAAAAACATGGGAAAATGAGTGAAGTCAATGCATAGCATCATAAAAAGCTTTGTTGACAATATTAGAATTTTCAGAGTATGTAACAGGTTGCGCAGGAGCAATTACTTCATTAGATAAGATAGTTATTACTTTCGAGGGTATTTGTTGAGATGATTCCGGTATTTGAATGCCCGGAATGTCATGTATATTATTGTAAATAGGCGAAGATGTTGAACAAGCTGAAAAATCATGGGATGAAATGAGTTTATTGGGATATGTTCCTATCTGAATATGCCGAATACGATGAACGCAATGTGGGCGAAGGGCTGGGAGATGGAACGACTTTGTGATTGAAGTGGGTTTTTTTTAAATGGTTCTGATTTATAAGTCATCAATCTCCCACATTAATTGCATTCTTTCCGACTCAGGTAGTTTTTCTAACTTATTGAAATCTAAGATTTTCCCATATCGCTCACAGTCATCTTCTGGTACTTCTTGTTTTTTTTAAAACTTTAGTTAAAGTGCTAATTGCATCTTTCATTTGTTTACCGGCTTATTGCAACTCGATGGGGGTTTTCAGGCGCCTTTGTACCACAGGACTTACAAATGATGGCAATACGTCTCCCCTCGAAGAATCTTGTGAAACAATGGCTGTAGCTGAGGGCTGTACATTTTCTGCATCATTTGCATATGCATTTACTTCACTGTCACATTCATCTTGACTTGTAGAAGGCTGATTATTCTGTAAAAGAAAGACGAAGTTATTAATTTACATTTTAATCTTTTCAGACTCCACATAATGCAGAATCATGGTTGCAAATACAAGCGGGTTTTAGAAAATACTTCCCCCAGTGCGTCGGTGCTATTGATGGAGAGCACATCGTAATACAAAACCCAGCGTACAGTGGCTCAGAGTACTACAACTACAAGAAAAGTTTCAGCATCGTGCTGTTGGCTTTAGTAGATCCAAATTACAAGTTCATATTCGCTGATATCGGATGTCAAGGACGAATAAGTGATGGTGGCGTATTTCAAAATAGCGTACTGTGGCACAAAATTTGTTCTGATCATCTTAATTTACCATCACCGACACCACTGCCAGGCTCAACGAATGCCGTTCCCTATGTTTTCTTAGGAGATGGGGCTTTTGCTGTTAGTACGCACGTTATGAAACCATATCCTGGTGCCCATATTACAGGCACACCAACACCCATTTTTAATAACAGGCTTGCTTCTTCTCGTGTAGTTGTGGAGAACACTTTTGGTATATTGGCTTCAAAATTTAGAATTTTTGAAAGGCAATATTGCTTAATCCAGAAAAGACAGCAGTCCTAACAATGACATGTATTTTATTGCATAGCTCCTCCGCAAAAATGCTACAACAAAAAGAATTTATACGCTAACGGGAACTGTGGATATTTATGACCAAAATGGTGTATTGGTTCAGTTAGGCTTCTAGAGGAATATAGTTAAAGAGTTTAAAGGAAGTTGTGCCATAAGATCTTTGCCAAATATTCCCAGAAAATCTACACTTAATGCGAAAGAAATATGAGGAGAATTTACAACATTTTTCTGTACACATTGAAACTTTACGCAATTCTAAACAAAAACGTCATTTTTCCAAACAAATAATACTTACTTCATTTGAAGTGTTTAGTGTTTGTTTCCATTTGTACAACTGCCCCAAAAACGAGTGCATAAACTCAAATGCAAACCAAATCAGTTTATACACTTCTTCACTTCCAGCTCCAGATTTTGATGCACAATTTAGGCCTCTTACGTGTTCTCTATATGTCATCATCAGTGATGTCTTCTTTTTTTTAACTCTTCAACTGGAAAATCCATTTGCTTCGAAATCCTAGTCCACACATCGTGCAGCTTTTTTTTGTTCTTGTGAAATGGATGCGATGAATCTCATAATATAGGCTCAGTTTGGTAGACTTCTAAAAAGTTAAGTTCTATGTCGTTACTCCACATTGTCAAAATACGTTGTCACGATTCGACAGCTTTAACGAAACTGAACCACGCGAGAGTGTGAAGGTTGCCGCCACACTGCCGTGCGAAACTCTTTAACTCGCGCACAAAATACCGACACGGAATGGAGAGCTGACGAGGCGAGGCGAGACAAAGCAAGTCAACACGAGAGTAGCATGTTCACTCTTGCACTCATTGTGCCTCACTGGGTTTTCGAAGAGAGTGTACAGGAGCCTTTAGCGGTGAACACAGTAACTTTATTCAGCAGTAGATGTCTTAATCGCTACATGGCTCCCTCCTGAATATGTTGGTCGTCTGACAACTGACAGTCGTCGTCCATAAATTTTACTTTCGTGGAGTTTGAACTTCCGTATTTCCTCAAGTGCTGATTGTCGATGGAATATTTTGTTGGATTCAAAGTACGCTGGCTTGACTCGATCGGTACTAATGTTAATTCGTTTTCCGCCTATTTCCAATTTGTATACATTTTCAGATCGCTCTACAACTTTGTATGGTCCTTAATACGGAGGTTCCAATGGCTTTCTTACTCGGTCGATACGGACGGAAACGTGTGAGCAAGTCGCAAGATCCTCATGAATGTCATGACGTGATGCTGGAGTAGCTCGTACAGCCTTCATATATTCACGAAACTTTTGGACAAATAATTTGGGATCTGGCGGTATACCTTGGTCGAATAAAAATCACCGGGAATTCGTAGGGTAGTCCCGTAAACAAGTTCCGCAGCTGTTGCGCTAATATGTTCGAAGGAATCGCAAGCAAACCGGAGGGTCAACCCTATCCAGGTGAGGTGACACCTATTCCGTTCTGGACGTTACACGTCAATCAGCTGGGACCTTTCCCATGCAGTCATTGAGGTGATTTGCACATCATTGGAATATCTGATTCGTTTAGTAAGTACTTAATTTTGAGAGCAGTCAAAACTACGAAATCGAAGCCCGTCATTGACGTATTCAGGGATTTGACGTTGTACTTCGGTCTAGCTAAGCGTATAATTAGCAACCGAGGCACTGCTTTTACATCACGAGAATTCGCTGAATTCTGCGCATCTAATGAGAATCAACATATTAAGGTTGCCGTCAGAAAACCTCGAGCGAATGGCCAAATTGAACGTGAAAATACGTCCATCTTATCATTTCTAGGAACTGCACCAATTGATCATAAGGATTGGGATTTACAATTGCGCAATCTTCAGTGGTCTCTGGATTCGCAATGTCACTCTGTGACTCAGTTTAGTCCGATCGAGTTGATATTCGATTATCGCCTTTGAGACGTCATCACGAATCGGCTAGTTATGGCTCTAACATCTGATGATGCGACTGCTGATCCAACGGGATGCGATATGGTCAACCGATGAAAATTGGCTGCAGAGCGATTTAGCATCGAACGAGAGAAATGGAGATTGAGGTTCAACGCGAAACACAAGAAACTTTTTATCTACAAGGAAGGAGATCTCATCGTTCTAGAGAATGTACCTGCTGCTGCAGGATAATCTCGCAAGTTAGAGCCCAAATATCGTGGGCCCTACATCATTTCGAGAGTTTTATGAAGCGAAAAATTGTTGAGAAGTAAAGCTATCGTACGTCGATAGGCTCACCACGCATGCGTGAGCGGAACCCAGTATTAAGGCGCCGGAGTGCACTACTTGCATCATCAGTAATTTTTCGTTAGTTGGTCTGTGACTGTTGCCCACGAGACGTGTGCAATAAGAAGTTCCGTTATGTAAAACAAATAAAGCGTACTCATATATATTCAAAGTTATCTTTCTCTTCAAACCTATCGTTATGGTTATGGGCCCAGGCAAGCAGCCTTCGTAACAACCGATTATCGAAGTCAGAGAACGATAGAGAGAAAACGGATATCTTAATTTTTTCTTCCTGGGTGGTCAACAATTTGTCGCCATTGCAGTATGCCGGTAAACGCGTACGGGAAAGCAATCGAACGAAAAAGGCGGAATCAACTCTGATGAAGAACATCAAATAGTTTGATGGCTCGAATTTTCAAGCGTGGAAATTTCGAATGAACTCGACGCTTATCGCGAACGCGTTACAAGACATCCTTACGGGTGCGCGAGTGATGCTGGCAGACCCAAACTCGGCCGATGGCAAAAATTGGGTGAAAGACAACGCAACGGCCATGTACATAGTTTCCTCGTCGATAGAGGATTCTCAGCTTGACTGTATGCTCAACTGCACTACAGCGAAGCAAATGTGGGACAAATTGGTGAGAATTCACGAGCAAAAATCAGCTCTGAACAAAATGCTCTTGCTACACAAGTTCCACGGACATCGCATGGATCCAAACGAGTCGGTTGTACAACACATTACCCGGGTACAAAACATGGCGTCTCAACTGAAGGATCTGGAAGAAGTGGTTTCGGACACGGCCATAATGGCGAAGGTACTTGGCAGTCTACAGGGAAAGTATAATGCTCTCCAGACAGCATGGGACCCGAAGAAAGTCAAACCCTTAATAATCTACTAGAACGATTATTGAAGGAAGAAAGAAGACTTGAAGGTGACGATGACGTCACTCGAGCGTTAGCCGCTGTTAGTCTTGCAAGAAGAAAAAGTTCGCCGCGAATCAAAACAATAACAGTGAGAAAAAACGCAAAAGTAGAAATGCGAGTGTCGAGTGTTTCTATTGTAAAAGGAAGGGGCATCTAGCTCGCGATTGCCGGAAAAAGAAAAGGAACAAGGACAATGCCGGTGAAGACCCTTGCAAGTGTGCGTTCGTCGCTTCGACAGGTAAACAAAAACAGCGACAAGTGAAATCGGAGACAGTGCCGAGTAGTGAGGTCGTAGAACGACACAAGCGATGTCTGGATTACCGACAGCGGTGCGTCCAGGCATGTCCCTTACTGACGGGACTGGTACAGTGAGTTCGAACCAAGCAGTGGCGATTCGATATCGCTCGGGGACAATGGCGTGTGCGACGTTGCCGGTAGTGGCACTGTGCTCATCGATAGACTAGTGAACGGTAGATAGTGTGAAGCTTGAATCAAAAACGTGCTCTATGTTCCAAAGATTCGAAGGAACTTGTTTTCAGTCGGCGTATGCACTGAAAAAGGTTTCGATGTTTTGTTGAGAGGAAAACTGGTAACAATTAAGCGTGACGGTGAAGTTTTCGGTGTCAGTGTGCAACAAGACAATCAGATTTACCGAGTGCTCTTTAAAGTGAGAAAACCAAGTGTTGCGAGAGAAGCAAATGTGCCAACTGTCAACTTGCGTGTCTGGCATGAAGTTGACGCAAAAAGGGCTAATTCAAGGGGTGAAAATAGCGGATATTGACAATTTTTTCTGTGAATCGTGTGCTTTCGGAAAAGCACACAGGCTACTGTTCAAAAAGAATGAGACAAAAAGGAACAAAAAACCGGGAGAATACATACATTCGGGCGTATGCGGACCATTCTCAACAGAGTCTATCGGTGGTGCAAGATTCTGCATAACTTTCAAGGATGATGCATCAGGATTTCGGTATGTTTACTTCATGAAACACAAGTCTGATGTTTTCGATATTTTCAAGAAATACGAAAGGCTGATCGACAACGAATTCGGCAAGGCGATGAAGGTGTTACGTACGGACCATGGACGAGAGTATTGCAACCGTAAAATGAAGCAATATCTCGAGGCTCATGGTATCGAGCTGGTAAACACGGCACCTTACACTTCCTAGCAGAACGGGAAAGCTGAGCGTGACAACAAAACGATCATCGAGAGTGCGCGCACGATGATAACGGCAAAGAAACTTCCTCTGTCGCTATGGGCGGAAGCACTCGGTACAGCAGTGACCGTGCTCAACCGAGTTCTGGCTACCGCTAAAGAAAAAACGCCATAGGAGATCTGGTTTGGAAAAACACCAGATGTGTCCCGTTTCCGAGTGTTTGGATCGGATGCGTACATGCATATCGATAAACAATTTTGCAAGAAGTTAGATCCAAAGTCTACAAAGTTGATCTTAATTGGGTATTAGAACGAATCGATGAATTACCGTTTGTACAATCCACAGAACAAGAAAATATCTGTATCGAGAGACGCCGCATTCAACGAGAAGTCGCAACTTGGGACAGGAAAAAGAAAAGAATTCGAATACATTCTTCCAGCGAACGAAAACGAAGATGTGGTAGAACCCGTCGAGCAGCAACAGGAGGAAGAATGCCAGGAAGCTCAGGAAGAACCTGAATGATACGAACAACCAGGAGATCCTCGAGAAGAAGACGAAAATCAACCGGATAGTGACAGACATCTGTGGGATCGTGCAAACATCCAACGACCGATAAGATATGAGGTCGACTTCATTAGACATAATACGCCAAACACATATCAGGAGGCGATGAACAGTGCCGAGGCAGAAAATTGGGCCGAGGTAATTCAGGAAGAGTTTGACACGCATAAGTAGAACGAGACTTGGTCAATCGTACCAAAGAAAACGGATCGAAAGCCCATAGATTCGAAATGGGTGTTCAAGGTTATGGAGACACGTCAGGTAATGCATACCGGTACAAAGCAAGACTTTGTGTACGAGAATTTCAACAAAAAGAGTGACTCGACTACACGGAGACCTTCTCGCCAGTCGTGAGATACGACTCGCTGAGAGTTCTATTGGCCAAGGTGGCTGAACAGAACTTGAGCTTACACAGTTTGACGTGAGAATAGCCTTTCTTCACGGCGAGCTGAAGGAAGAGATCTACATAGAAATCCCGGAAGGACTCAACGTCAAGAAAGAAAAATAACGTGGTTTCATGTGTAAACTGAACAAGTCCTTGTACGGCTTGAAACAAGCACTCAGGTGCTGGAACGAAAAGTTTCGTGAGTTCTTAGTGAAATATTAGTTTCCTGAAACGGAAGCCGACAAGTGTACCTTTCAAGGACGGGTAGACGGTGTAGATGAGTTTTTAGCGCTTTTTGTAGATGACGGACTCACCGCAGCAAAAACAAGTAAAGCCCTCGAGTCAGTAATCAAATTATTGGATAACGCGTTCGAAATTACGATCGGGGATGGAAAGTTATTTGTCGGGGTACAAATAGAATGAAATCGAGCAAAGAAAACCATGTTATTGCATCAAGAAGCTAATGTGAAGAAAATTCTTAATAAATTTAAGATGATCGATGCAAAAATGGCAAGTGTGCCTGCCGATCTGCACGCGCGACTAGTTCCAAACGATCGCGACGATGAAAACTCAAGTACGGTACTATTTCGAGAAGCAGTGGGGTCGTTAATGTTTCTTGCAGTTGTGACGCGGCCGGATATCGCATATTTGGTGAGTTTAGTTAGTAAATTTCTTAGCAATCACCACAAGAGCCACTAGCAAGCGGTGAAACGATTTCGGTACTTGGTCGAACAAAGTCAGAGTTACAGGGGTTTTCAGACTTGGATTTCGCAAGTGACGTGGAGATGTGTAGATCTACCATGGGGTATGCGCTTTGTTTATCAAACGGGATTGTGATATGGTCGTCCCAATGACAAAAGCTAGTCACACTCAGTACAACGGAGGCTGAGTACGTCGCGGTAGCAGCGGCTGCGAAAGAGGCCATTTGGCTGAGAAAATTGTTAAACGATCTTGGGTGTCTACTGGTAACTGCGACAGTTCTGCGAGAAGACAATCAAAGTGCAATCCAATTAACCAAAAATCTGGAGTTCCAACAGCGAACCATGCATATAGACGTTAAGCATCACTATGTTCGCGAAACTGTGGAGAGTGAGGAAATATCGGTAGAATATGTTTCTACGGATCAGCAACTAGCTGATATATTTACCAAAGCACTTCCAAAGGGGCAGTTTCAGCATCTATATAACGGTTTAAGTATAGGGTCTTTGACGCACTCAAACGGCGGGAGTGTTGGGAAGTAAAGTTATCGTACGTCGATAGGCTCACCGCGCGTGCATGAGCGAAACCCAGTATTAAGGCGCCGGAGCGCACTACTTGCGTCACCAGTAATTTTTCGTTAGTTGGTCTGTGACCGTTGCCCACGAGACGTGTGCAATAAGAAGTTCCTTTATGTAAAAAAAATAGAGCGTACTCCTATATATTCTAAGTTATCTTTCTCTTCAAACCTATCGTCCCTCTGTCTCTTCGATAATCTCAACACAGATATCTTGTCGAGGACGTGGGAATCGCACGTCTCAACCGACGGAAATTCTGTTCGGTGTATACGAGCGAAAAGTTGAAACCGTGGATCGTCGTGAGTCCCGAACACGATTTTTACGATTATGCTGCGAATTTAGACACGGAGTAATGAATCGAGACGATTGAATGTCAGGATGGTCGAGTGTCACGGCAACATCAATTGAAGAGCACTGGCCACGGAAGAAATCGAGAAAAGTCCGTCGCATCTAAGCCATCAACTGAGCCATTGTATTTTGAACATAATAAATTGATTATTAACAAACGGTGCCCACTAGTTTATTGTTTTCCCTCTCAATTATCCTGTTCCCAAGGTTCACCCCTGACACATGTTTGCCATTAGTTTTATATTGAGTTTATCATATTCATAATTGGATAAATTTCAAGAGAACCTTAAATCGGGATGATTCTACATATTTTAATACAAATTTGTATACTCATTGCTGTGGCAAGTGCTGAGGTTTGGAAGGAACTTGCCTGTGACAAATCCACAACGAAAAATTTGACTCTACACCCATTTTCAGATGAATTCCCTCCACTTTGAAAAAATGAAACGAAAACACTGGTTTGAAATTCAAACTAGAGTTTTCATTATTGCAAATAATTTTTCCAAAAATCTGATACAAAAACAGTCACTAAATGCCCGTTTCTAACAATTTCCTATGTCTTTTAAAATAAAAAACCACTAAGTTTTCAAATAATTTAATTTGTCGCAATCAAACAGTTGTCGGCTAGTGTACTCAGACCATGCTTTGATAACAACCAACAACACCAACATTCGCGAATCCACCCGTTCAATGCCAAAGTCAGCGTCTACCTTTTTCACCTGAAGAAGAAAGCACTCTTCAAAATTTCTTCATTTCAGTCGAATCCGTTCGAGCGTTCGGTAGTGAGTTGTGCGCTGTATGTTGCAGTGATTTCCACTTAGACGAGCTTTGCTCACTTTATTTGCTCGTTACAACGAGATGTGCCTATAGAAAACACACCACGAAGCGGCAGCAAAAGAAGAAAATTTCAAGCCGTTAACAAATTACCTGCAGACCAAGTGGAAGTTAAAGAAGCGAAGAAGGAAGTGGAAATGAGTTTTTTCATAGTGACATACTGAAGTGAAAAGCAAGAAGAAAAACTGCACATGCAATTAATGCGAGAAGAAAATTCAGCAACAACAATACTAACGTAGAAACGTGTAGTAAACAAGTGGTGAAATTTAATTTCAAGTTGTTTGAAAATATTTTAAATATAAAAATTTTAATACTTAAATATTAATAATAAAATTTCGCGGGCGATCATCATTTAACTGGTTGAATCTCAATCGGACTTTTATTAAGATGAAAACGAGTTAACAATCTGCCGGCAGAAGAAATTTTTTTAACGAACGAATTGATCGTGCGAGTGAAATTCACATCTGCGAATCGATATATTTTAGATTCGTAATTACGTGGTGCGCTGCAGAGATAAAGAGTATCACACGCGCTAGTGTGATAGTACGTGCAAGTGAAATTGCCGGTTGGTGCAGCAGAACCTGAAAGTTTAGGAATAAAAAGGTAATTAAGGCCGTCTAGTACGGTAATGAAAAATGAAAATTGTAATTATTTGGGGTTACTGGCTTAAGTCTTTTGTTTTGGGTGGGTAAACGACTTTGTACTATTTCCAGCCGCGTTGAAGGTTTCATTCACTTAGTCTGCAAATTAAGCTCGGATACGACTAAATTAACCTATTTTACAGTCTAAGTACTCTGTGAATTTCACAGTGTCCAATTGCAACCTGAAAACCTTTCACACTAAAATGCAACGGAACTGTGGAAAATTGAAAATCTGATTAACGACAGAAATGGGTTTGCGGCGGTTCAATCCCATTATTCAATATCGCTGGTGGTATAGTTGATTCACTCCAAGTATGTAGCAACCTTTTGGGTGCGGTGTGGACACTTTTCTAAAGAAAGTTGTTTACACATATAAGACTCATCTCATTATGAAAATATTGACAACGATTTTCACCCATGTTTTGTCACCCGCGTGGTATGCGAAAAAAAGAATAATCTATAAAAAATTTAATGTTGCGTAAGTTTTGCTCTTTATGTTGCTGTTCACGCCTTGAGGGCATTGTACAAGCTTATTGATTTCACCGGGCCTTCATGGTATTATTGGATTATATTACGGCGTTTGCTGCAAGTCTGCCCGCCAGCATGTCGATGAGTGGATAATGTTGTTAACTGTGCTTAAGCTATTGCCGCTTTGCTTCTGGCACAATTGAACATGCAAAAGAAATGCCTATAGCAATTAATTCGTCAAGTTAGATGTGAAATTTATCTGAAAGCAGATAATACTTAATAACTATTGGGGTTTTTTCCAAGATAAATTTATTGTTTTTCACCGTTTTAGACACGCCTTCTAGTAATACTTTATATTTGTCGATTTAGCTTGTAGAAATAAATTTCCTGTTTGATTTTAAGTAAATTAATATGATGAAATTGATAAAATGAGACTAGTATTACATTTTTTCCTTACAATTCATTCTTGACCAATAAGAAATTTTTGAAAAGAGTTCAGCGGAAACGTCTACTCAAAATTGCATAAAAGCATAATACTGATGTGAAGAGCTTGGGTCTTATTCATTAGGATCATAATGCATTGTTCTGCTGCGTACAACTCTATAGAAATTTTATATGGCTGTTGGATCGTATGTCGTAAGGTTCTTCTTATAGAAGTGATTTTTTTTTTGCAAAACTGATTGAATGAACTCAAATAGGCTATTCATGGAACTAAATTAAAGTTCCGATTAACTACTGATGGAAGTATTTACCCGCATTATATTTAGATTTGAATAGCGTCTGCTATAACAAAAGTGAGCGAATAATTTGGTTTGATTTTTTTATGTAGTTGAGGTATTTTAGATTCGTTTCTTCTTAAAAAAGTTTATTTGCGTTTTTTAATATACGAGTATATTTTCCTTTTAAAGAACCTCAGATTGATCTTTTTTTGTGACTAATATTGAGAGATATTGAGATAGGATGAAATTTAGTTATTAAGTACGAAATTAATGTTAATTTGAAATGAATTCGGGTTCCAATTTTTAATAATTCCTCTATCTTTAGATTACTTACTACATCAGTCTTTAATTAGTTTGCATTATGCTTAAGAAAATAAGATTGCAAATACTATGGATTATTTTCTGCTTCTTCAAAATCATCTCCTGCAGAGAATCTTAAAATTTTCGTTTTGTTTTAACCAATTTGCATAGAAAAGAAAATTATCAGTTACATGAGCATATTTTTTTGGCTTTTTTATGCATGTTCACGCATAAATTTTCAACGAAGATGCGTAAAAGGATATGTACTGTTCCCGCCAAACTGTTAATATTGCTTGTCGTCGAGTCCCATTTAAGGAACATGCAAATCGGTAATGGAGGAATTTCTTCCGTTGAAGCTAAATTTTTTGACTTTTGTTGCAATTTCTCTTTACCAGGAATCGATCTGTGGATAGATTCTATTTATAAAAATTTTTGCTGGTTATGAGAAAATTTTATCGCGGTTAAATTAGGGACACTGCATATGGCAACAGTTGTTTTTGGCATTTTTTATAGGAATATTTTATTTTAATATGCTTTTAAATAAATCATTCAAAATTGTTTTGTCTCATTCAAGGATTTTGTGCTTTGTAGGCAGTATAAAGGATGGCTGTTCGAAACTCACAAATATAACGATAGATTTTAAACAATATATTTTCTGAGATAAAACATATCGTATTAGCATTAGAAAAAGAGCAGAATCTTAAGTGGTTTCCTTGAATCTTAATTTAATTTATCCACAATAAAATATATTTACAGCCAAAAATATTTTCGGTTGAAGGAGATTTTTATAAGTTCCATTCGTCTAACATAATAATACGAAAAAAGTGAACCATTATTTTGAAGCCATTGAATTTTTGTTAATATGCACAAGTTCACGTTCTAAAGCTTGAAAAAATTTTTGGCAGACATCTCTCATTGAATATTTTCGTGATGATATAAATAAATTTCAATAATTTTAGGAAGATGTGTGCATAATTAATTTTTGAATTTCTGTTGCATATTATTCTTGTTTAGTCTTCGAAAAACTTCAATTATAAGTGATATTTCTCGAGGTAGTACATAAGATGTTGGAGCTCAGAAGGAGACTATGATGAAAAATGGGAATTTGGTAGCAATTAGATAGCATTTTTTTAGAAAATTTGGATTCAATTTCATTATTAATTTTTGAAATGATTAAAGAAGCAAAATGTTAGAATAAGGAAGTCTCGATGTGCGCCCTACATAAGGTCTCTTCAGGCCATCACACTATGGGCATGCAGGGGTGATGGCGACCACTGCGCTTAGAAATGAGAGAATTATTCCAATTTATTATTTTTTCTTGAAAAGCCGTCGGCCTTTGCTTTGTTATGTGAGCAGACGCGTTTCGACTCCTATGAGTCATCTTCAGTGTATAAAATATGTGTGAAAAGAAATTACTTCATATGCAAGGGGGATTCCAAAATATACGAGACTGAGTTAGAATAGAAACGACAGGAGCTTTGTTCTGATAAATTCGAGTTTATTTATTCAAAATAGTCTCCTCCAGCCTCGATACACTATTTTGTGAGATCCAAAAGCTTTTCGAAAGAGTGTTTCAGGTCATTGACCGAAATGTCCTTCAGGATGTCGGTACAAGCCTTTTGGATGCCCTCTACGGGTGCAAAGCGTTTTCCTTTCATAGTCAAATGCAATTTTCTGAATATCAGGTGAATTTGGTGAGCGATTGATGGTTAAAATGTGATTTCTAGTCAAAAAATCAGCCACAAGAGTGGATTTTTATGACAAAAGTCTCGTTTAGTTTGGAACAATACGTGCACAGATCTTTTTTAAGCCCAAACGATCGGTTAAAATGCGATAAATCGATGTTTTGGCGATATTAAGCTCCGATTCCATGAATTTCAACGATGGTTTCGGCTCATTTTTGATAAATTCACTCGCAATTCCAATGGAGTTTTCGATGATCACTGATTTTGGGCGGCACGTGTGTTCATCGCCATTTATGTCTTCACGATCCTCTCTGAAACATGCAAACCACTCATGCACTCTGGCACGAGATAGACAAACATCGCCATAAACTTTTTTCATCAATTCAAATGTTTCGGTAAACGTTTTACAATTTTAGAACAAAATTTGATATTAGCTCTTTGCTCGAAACTCAATTTTGTACCGATGACACGAACATACTGTCACTTTAGACGCAATAACTTCGCTTCCACTGAACTGAATCTCAACAAACTTTCACTGGAAGTCAGAGAGGGATGTAACTTTCCAACGCACTATCTCATTCAAGACGGCACTACCAAAAAATTTTATGACGAAAGTCTCGTTAATTTTCGAAAACTCTTAACCTTTCCATAGCACTAACACTTTGGTTGTACCAGATTTGACATCCATGTATCAAAACTGGTTTAATCAGGGTCTTGTAACAGGTAATTTTGACCTTTTGATCAATATATCTGTAATGAAAGAGTCTTCATAGGGCCGTGACTACTTTTTATGCCTTACTGAGCATGATTTTGACATGTTCAGTATAGTACAGATACTGATCGAGTCGAACACCGAGGTATCGAACACATGATTTATGTGGAACCCGTTCTGAACTAACCTCACCAGCCATAATGTGGAAATCCTTTCTATTACGTTTCATGTCTTGAGTGGCCCCCTGCAGTGTTGTCCGAAACAAAATTGTTTCGCATTCCTGCGCATTGATTTTCATTCGCCAATTGTCGGTGTACAGTTGCACAGCATGGAACATTTTTTGAAGATTTCTCTGTACTACTGGGTTTTCCAATAAGAGGTGTTATTTTAATATTAAAAGAAAAATGCAATTTTTCAATATAAATGATCGGATGATTATTTCATTATATAGAAAAAAGTATTTTGTTAATAGCAAAAAATAACATCAAGCAAACAATCACCACGACCACGCTTACAGGACCATATCCTTTTCATGAAATTTTCCATAACCAAATCGCAACGTGGCTGCCCTATGTCCACAATAGCCTCACGAATTCCATCTTTGAGGTCTTGAAAAAGCGCTGGGCTGTTGGCGTAGACCTTCTTTTTCACGTGGCCCCAAAGAAAGAAGTCCGCAAGGTGTTAAATCACAAGATCTCGGTGGCTCATTGCGATCACCTCTTCGAGCGATAACACGGTCCGGGAACTTTTCCCGTAAAAGATCAATGGTTTCGTTGCTTGTGTGGCACGTAGTGCCATCTTGTTGAAATCAAACGTTGTCCAGATCAATAACATCCAATTTCGGCCATAAAAAATCATTAATCATCTCTCGATAGCGCAATCTATTCACCGCAATTGTTGCTCCAGCCTCATTTTCGAAAAAGTAAGGTCCAGTGACTCCGCCGGACCATAAACCGCACCAAACAGTCACACGTTGAGGATAAAGAGGCTTTTCAACAATACTTCTTGGGTTTTCCGAACCCCAGATGCGACAATTTTGCTTGTTGACGAAGCCACCAAAGTGGAAATGGGCCTCATCACTCAAGATGATTTTTTGATGGGATTCCGGATCATTTTCATATATTTCAAGGACCCAATCAGCAAAGACACGACCTTGTTGATGATTGACCGGCTGAAGTTCTTGTGTTAACTGAACTTTATAAGCCTTAAGACCCAAATCTTTATGCAAAATGCGGTGTGACCCAAAAATGTTCGAGTTTTACGAACCGTCTCTGCCGAATTTTCACCATTTTTTATAGTGAATTTTAATAATTTCAATGCGTTGTTGGAGCGTGTATTGTTCTATTTTTATTAATGACGTAGTTTTTACTTGTCAAATGTCAAAAATGACAGCTTCAAAAGTGACATCTACCAAAATAGCGGGCTATTCGAAATAACACCTCTTATTGGAAAACCCTTTACTACAGCTTTTCGGTCTGCCGTGTATATGTTCAGATCATCAGCAATGCTACCAATGATCGCGTTGGCGAGCCGTTCAATAGTTTGCGAATGAATATTGAGAAAAGAAGATGCGCAATAACTGTTCCCTGCTGTAGATTATTCAAGACCTTGAAGTCGCGCATCGTCGTCTGATTTCCATCACTTACAACAAATGATTTCCCGTACAACATATTGCACATCATGGCGACAAGGTGTCTGGAGAACCTGTTCTGAAGGAGTCTAAAAATTAATCCATCTAACCACACCGTATCGAAGGCTTCCTCCATATCAACGAGATACGCTCCAACACATTCTTTCTTGCTTAGTTTCCAACAGATGTCTGAGGTTACTTTCAGTATCGCATGTATGGTGGAATTTCTGACACGAAAACCGAATTGGCAATTCGGGATCAACCCATATTTTCAATGTGAGCGTTTAATGCAGAGTTCAGTATCACGTCAAATACCTTGCTGATGTAAGGCAGTAATCTGATTGGGCGATTACTTTTAGGGCTTGATGATTCTTTTTCTTTCTTCAAGATCAGAAATACCTTTGCTTTGGAAAATGTGAATTGCTCAACATGTTGTTGAACAATATGCAATAATTCCTAATAGCAACCTCAGGCAAATTTCGGATTGCTATATTTGGAATACCATCAGTACCACATGATTTCTTGTTGTTTATCCTGCCAAATATGAAACACAAGCCTTCATAGCTGACAAAATAATCAATAAGATTCAAGCTCGATATGAGGTCATATGTTAATGTTTCGTTGAAAAGAAGAAGAGATTCGCCGTTCAGGCTTGATAAGATATAATTCCTTTGGTGATTGATTTCCATTACGATTGTGTTATGGTCGCTATCATAAGGAAGCACCTGCAGTTTCTGTTGAGGGCTATTGAAGCTGAATTCAACTCTTGAGTCAGCGATGCAGAGGTACAAATATGAATTTGTCCTAGGGTATGTTGGGATCTCCGACCCATACAGATTGCACTTGTATTCAATTTGGCTCTCTGTTATCCACGATTTCACGAATACACCTCTTGGATTATTGGTGGTGTTTAGCCATGATATATGTTTGGCATTCAGATCACTGGCAAAAATATAATAACTTCGTAGCCTATTCAATTCGAGTATTTCAAACAAGGAATTGATCTCCTCCTTGAGCTTGAGAATAATTCGAGCAATTACATAGGCAGAAATAACGAAGAGAGTATCCCACCTGGCTGTAAAATTTTGAT
Organism: Odontomyia ornata; assembly: GCA_963969285.1. NCBI lineage: Eukaryota > Metazoa > Arthropoda > Insecta > Diptera > Stratiomyidae > Odontomyia > Odontomyia ornata. The sequence continues at coordinate 28,638,570 of OZ017739.1, forward strand.
AACGAACACTTTAAGAGATTCAGAGTTTTTGAATTCGACTTTTTTAATATTCTGGAAACAAAAGAGTCTTTGAACCAATATCCCGGTTTACCCAATCGTTTTTCACGAATGTAAAATCTTTGAATACCATAAAGTGCTATGAATTGAGGAAGGTTTCAGTGAGAAGTATGATGGCGGGCTTTTGCTTAACAATAACTTCAAGGAGGTAGTCACGTCGATGTATGGTAACAATGGAGTTGACATTGATTGAGATGAGGCGAAGCCTATCCATGGGAATGTGACTGGATGCCAAGTTATTTTGAGGCATTTGAAAGACTTAAACGCTGAAAAACAAAGTTAATTTTTGAATCTTGTTTGTCGATTCTCTCTGATAAAGAATTATTTGCTGGTAAATTTTCAGAAGCAGCTCATTATTGTCGCTTACATTATTTGCAGCATTTTTTGCTGGTCATCTAGTGGCGAGTGCGAATGGTACTCCGGGCTTGATGAAGTTTGAAGATATGACAATGCGGTGTACTTGTGTTTGCTTTGGAGCATCCTCGATATGATGCTGGATGACCAAAAACACTGCAGTTAACGCAGTACAATTTTTTTAAGCTCCATCAGAGCCAATTTGCACTCACCGGGAGCATGAACGTCTTTGCATTTGACACACCGATTGTGTATGGCGCAGTTGGCAGTCGAATGACCAAATCTTTGGTACCGGTAACACTGGATGACTTCTTTTTTCTGGAGGCGTTCTCACCTCACCACTCTAAAATTTAAGAACCTTATTTATTATAGGCCACTTTGACTGCTCTTATTAGTAATTTGTGACGGATAAAGTGGTAAATTCTTCCTTTTTACGGTCAACCTTCTTGTCGCAAAGGCTTTGACTGATATAAATTCAATTTCTGGTGCAGCTTCTTCGACTTCTGGAAAAAGATCGTCCGTATCCCTTCCGCAGTCCAAACCCTTCAACAGAAAGTTCTGATTTTTTCACTTTTAGGGTATACGTGAAGTGTGGAACCTTCTCAGAATTCAGTGAATTTTTGGCTGACTTGAAATCAACCAGTGATTTTGTTCTAATAGTTAATTTTTCAGCATTAACTCTTTTGATCTTTTCAGCATTAACTCTGTTGAGAAAGGAAGCAAGAACCCTTTCGTTTTCCCAACCCACAGCTTTCATGATTCCTCATCCCAAACCCCCCAATTAAATGGTAATAAATGCTCTCTGGGTCACACATTGGGTTTGCTGATTCCCCAATAATGGAACAGAGAAATGCTAATAACTGTAAATACATCTACAGCTCTGCTACTAAATCCTACTTACAACTTCTTTGTGGGGACGGGAGAGGGTGAAGCCGAGTCTTCCGCGCCTGATACTGGAATCAACGTAATAACTATGCCACCGGAATGGAGGTTGGGCTTACTCCAAGTCCTTGGAAAACCTTAAAATGTTTCGAAACCTGCAGATGGCCTTCGGAATGGATTGGACTCACGGCAACGACCTCGCAAACGATAAAAGGACTATGGCATTGGATTCTGGAATGTTAAATCACTCAATTACCCTAGATCTTATACCACAGGCCAGTCAATATAAATTAATAATACTGAAAATCTAGGAAACGAAGTGGACTGAAAACGACATTCAAGACATGAGGTTGCACACAATATTCAAAAGTGGAAGCCTACCGGAAAACGAGAATTTGGAGTCGCCTTTATTGTGGATAGGGAGTTCAAATCACACGTTATTGATTTTAAGGCAGCAAATGAACGGTTGTGTGCGATCCGTATAAAAGCGAAATTCTGCAAAATTTGGCTGTTTGAAGTTCACGCTCCGGCCGAAGAAAAGGACAAAAAAACGAAGGAAATGGTCTAAAAATATCTGGAATGACTGATTGACTCGTTGCATACAAACGAAACAAAAATAATTCTGAGTGTTTTCAACACTAAGGTTGGCAATGAGACATCTCATCGGGGAACGACTGGAGGATATAGCGTCCACAATGAATACATTTGGGGTGCTTTCCGCATCGACGTATTCATAAAATGACCTGGGTATCACCGAATGGCAACACACCAAACCAGATCGACCATGTTCTGATCCAACAACGATGGGCCTCGAGCATACTTGATGTCCGTACACACCAAGGAGCCAATTGTAACTCAGATAATTACTTGGTTAAATTAATCCATCGATGTTGTATGACAAAGGCATATGAGGCATATTTAGCGAAGATCAGCCCGCGACAAAATTTTTGACATCGAAAGGCTCCAAACGGCGTCTGCGGCTAAAAATTTCTCGAAAACACTCGATAACTAGCTGGCTCCCATCTTATGAGATGCATCCATAAAGACAAGCAAAGAGCTCTGGATGGCAGTGAAAGCGGCTATGAAGACCGGAGAAGAACAGACGATCGAACATCAACCCTGGTGCAAGAGAAATGAATGGTTTGATGATGAGTGCCAGAATACGTTAGCCAAAAAGAATCAGGCGTACAAAGACCACATCAGTAGAAAAATCAGACCGAAGAGAGAACACTAAGAAAATCTCGGAAGAATAGCAAATGATATAATTAGAACTAAGAAAATAAAATACTATGACGACAAATTGAGAAGTATAGATATAAGTTTGGCGAGCAACAACACAAGACACGCAAACAAAGTAGTGAAAAGTCTGAAACATGGTTATCAGCCCAAAACCACGCTCTGTCGTGATGACGTCGGCAATATCATTGCTGATGAAACCAAAATTAAGGAAAGGTGGGCATCATATTTCAAGAACCTCCTTAATTCTCCGCACAGCTCCGGAGCATTGGAACCTATAGATGTCTGCGGAGAGCTTCCGTTAGTCCCACCAACTCTGGATGAAGTTTGTTCCATTATCAAAGCCCAAAAGAATAATAAAGCGCTGGACATCACTGAGATTCCAGTGTAGCTTATCAAACACGGTGGAAGCAGTGTCAATAAAGCTATTCACAAAGTCATCAAGCACATTTGACAACAAGAACAAATGCCAAAAGAGTGGAGCCAATCAATTATATATCCTATCCACAAAACAGGTGACAAGTTATAGTGCGAAAATTATAGAGGCATATCACCACTTTGTGTGGTGTACAAAATATTTTCAAAGATCTTAGAAAATAATATCGGATCAATAGTACTCTTGGAGAGTATCCAGAAGGTTTAAGAGCAGGTAGCTCAACGATAGACCAATTGTTCAATGTTAAACAGATACTTAAAAAAATGCTGGGAGTTCAACATAAACGCACACCAAATTTTCGTTGACTTTAAGCAAGCATACGCCAGTATTGATCGTAACGTACTGTACCAAAAAATGCTTTGCTTTGGCATCCCAACCAAATTAGTCCGTCTTACCAAAATGACAATGAAAATTAGTCCGTCTTACCAAAATGACGGACTAAAGTATGGAGATGGGCTGGCCCCATCGCTATTCAATTTGGCTCTGGAGTATGTCATAAAGAAGCAACCTGTCGATTCAAGAAGTACATTACTACACAAGTTGAGCTAAGGAGTAAATGTTGATGTCATCCACATGACATCAACATTTTGGTACGGTCATCAACAACTGCCAAAGAACTTTTCCTGAAACTCGACAGCGAAGCAAAACTAGTAGGGCTACAAATCAATGAAAATAAAACAAAGCTCATGACGCAGTCAAGGAAAAATACCTCAAATATACAAAATATCACACTTGGCAACTACAGTTTCGAAAATGTGAGCAATTTGGTGTATTTGGGCGCCAAAATGACGAGAACCGGCAATGTAAAAGACGAAATACTCCAAAGAATACACCTCGCGAATAAAATATTTTATTCAGTTTTGACGATCTTGAAGACTAGCATCATACACAGAAAAAACAAAGCTCCAAGCATACAAATCTGTGATAAGACCTGTGTTATGCTATGGGCGTGAAACATTGACCCTAACCCAAGCATCCTCAAATATATTGAACACCTTTGAGCCACGGGTCCAGAGGCAAATAATCGGAGCGAAGCTAGACGGGGACCAATGGCGAATTTGATATAACCATGAGCTGTATGCAATTTTCGACGTGCCGGAGGTCTGAACGATTGTAAGACTGAACGAATGTAAAGATTGCAATGAGCCGGACACCTGAATCGTATGGACGAACAACGGAAACCCGAAAAAGGTATTCGTTGGGAGAACTGAAGGCTGGCGACCAGTGGTCTGGCTGGCCTGCTTGGATTTCGAAATCGCAGGCACTATTTGCAGGAAGTGAAGGCCCGAGAGGGGCTGCAGTGCTACGAAGAAGAGGAAAAAGGAAAGGTTTTCTGTTAATTTTTTTGTATCTCGTGATTTTTGAATGCTTACAATCTAACAATTGCAAAACCAATCAGCAACGTTATTCTTTAGAAGTGGCCAATGGTACTTCTTTGTCACAAGGCGACGTGTAGCTCGTATGGTATGATTAAATTTTTGATCTGCTTTTCATTTCATAGAAGACTCATCTGTAAGTTGATTGTTTTGAAATCGATTGTGGTAGAGATTGTAGAGAGAAAAAGAGAGAGTCTGCCACTATATTCTGATGAATGTTAGCGGGCAAAGTTTTTTTGTAGAAGATTTTGCGGGATTCTTTCAAAATGAAAATATCAAAGGTTTTTGATCTGTAAACAGTGTGAATGGGTGGCCTTCAATGTGAAATCTGCTTGATAGGCCACTAGCAATTCATGATCATTTGGGCTATAATTTTGTTGAGCTTGGTTGGAATTCTAAAGATTGCCAAAAATTATCTGCCCATTGTTGATGGGTTGCCTCAATAGCAATATCAGAAGCATCTACAAAAATTGTCAGTGTAGCATTTATTACTGGAAAAGCTAAAATAGATGCATCGAAGAGTTGCTGTTTTGAATTTTCAAAAGATTGAATAGCCTCCGGTGTCCGATGTATCTTCCTCTTGTCTTACTTCATAGCACTTACCAAGTAACTATTGAGTAAAGCATTGTGTTGAGTGGCATTTTGTAGGAAGCGACAATAAAAATGTATCATCCCTAGAAATTGTCTTAGCTATACACTGTCTGTCTGGTAAAGGTTTAATTCCTTCCGATGAAATGGCCTTAAAACTTAATTTCAGTTTGTAAGAATTTGCATTTATCCAGATTAATGATGGGACGGTCAGTTTGTTATCATTCAAAAATTATTGATTAATGTGTTAAATGAGACTGATTTCGAAGCTATTAATATAACATCTAAATATACAAAACAAAAATTTAGATCTTTTAGCATAGAATTTATAAAGCGTTGAGATGTCTGTGCAGCATTGCATAAGCCAAAAGTCATGCGAGTAAACTGGAAGAGCCCGAACGGTTAGCAAGCGGCCGTTTTCGGAACATCTTCTGGTTGTACTGGAATTTGGTGATGCGCTTTTACAAGATCTAAAGTCAAGAAAGTTTTGCAGCTGGGTAAACATGTGGAATATCCTTAATTTCAGGGATAGGATACTGATCTGGTGTTGTAATGGCATTAAGACGTCTGTAGTCACCACAAGGACGCCATTCACCATTGATTTTCTGTACTATATGTAATGGTGAAGACCACTATGAGCTGTCAGATGGAAGCCAAATGCCTTGCTCAAGAACAAAATTAAATTCTTTCATAGCTGCAGCTAATTTGTCCGGAGCTAAACATCTTGGTTTTGAAACTATTGGTGGTCCTGAAGTTATAGTCTTGTGTTTGATATTCTGTGCTTTTGATTTGGTGAAATCAGACTCTGTAGTGATTATTTTGAATTTAAATAATAAGTCTCTGACCTGTGGAACAATATCTGATTTAATTAGGATGGAAAAGTTTGAAGAATCCTCAACTGTGAAGGTTGTGATTGAACGAAGATTCATAGTTGGGTCGATAATTGCTTTGTTATCTACCAAAAGTCCAAAATAATTCAAAAAATCTGCAACAATAATAGGACGTGTAATATCTGCGATAGTGAAATGCCATGCAAATTTCCTTCTGAAACCTTAGTAGCTTTCTACTGAATGTATCAATAGAAGATACATTAGCGGCAAACACTTTGAGACCAGTAGATATTAGATTATGAGTATAGGGCTAAGGAATTAGTGAAATCTTCCCACCAATGTGGATAAAACTTTCTCCTTGTTGAATGGTCAACAACTAAAAGACGGCTTGAAGAAATGCTACTTAAGCTTGCCGCCGAAAACTTGAGTTAATCTAGTTTTTTGAATTTTCCTTAAAATCAATCGAACCTTTCTTTTTGAATTTGCATTATTCAAAGTACTTGTTAGCTTTGGTGCCAAATTAAGATAGTACCAGCAAAATTCCTGCGTTTTGGACCATTTCCTCGAAGGGGTACGAGAGCAAGGTCTCTTGAATCGACTTGGACTTCTGCTAAGTCTTTTTAACTGTCCGAATACCTGTAGTAAAATGAGTATATGAAAATGTCCGTAAAGGACGGCAGCGATGGTTTGCTGCCTCGGCGGAAGAGAATGTTGAGATCCGCCGAGATTGGCCTTGTCTGGGGACGCGTGAATGCCCTGGCAGCGAGTTCTTTCCCCCAACACAAGGACCCACTACAAAAATAATTTCGCATTCATAACTTCTTGGGTCACAAAAAAGTCGACCAAAGTCGAAAAAAGGAGGTAACTAGCTAAGAGTTGGAGATTGCAAACGAAAAAGGACAAACTGGACCTGGAGAAGACCGAGGACTTGAGGGGACTTCGTCGTTACCCAAAGATTCTTATGGCCCACAAATAAGAGTGGGGCATCCGGATGGAGGTGGTAACCCCCTCATACCCTCCCAAGTGGATCAAGATCCAAACGTAGTCATGGCCATATATTTCCCATTTAAGTGGAAAACTCATACAAACATAATTTGCATGAACTTTCCCATCAAATTAGAAATATAGACGTGACCGATTTATGTTATAGAATTATGTGATCGAATCACATAACTCTATAGCATAAAAGAGCACGCGAGCGGAAGGCTACTCTACTCGGCAAGAGCACCTGTTAAGTGACAATAAACGGTTAAGATGACAACTCAATTTTCCAACCAATCATTTTTAAAAATTAAATCTTTTCATTTTTGATAATCTATATACTCTACTCATGGTTTCTATGCAAAATGCACTAAAGGCTAAATTTTGATTCGTCTGTAACCCTATGTTGTTATCATTACAATTATTAGTATAGTAAATTGCTTTTCTCATTGCATGTAATATAAGCATGGCAATTAAAAAAGTGTTTTATAGATTTTTCTTAGTCTGTCATATGATTTCTATTTGAAGTTTTTGATCGTTTATCAATTCAATTTCCTCTCAGTGAAAAAAGGGAAAGCTATCTACTAGCAGTAAATTGCATGTTTCAAAAGAGTTAATCGTGGTTGTTCTTGAATTCGCTGCAGTGTAACCTTCAACTTCTTCGTTTTTAATTCTGCCAAATAAAATGTCGTTGGCAAAAGTGATTGTAGCGCAGGTTCAAGCAAGGATGATCTTCATAGAAAGAGTAGGAACTTAAGTCCCCATGGAAGCTTGAGCGAGAATTTCCACACAGCGCAGGATGATTTTTGGTAATACTCTTGCGGGTTTCGTTTTGATTCCTATATAATTGAGCATTTATCTCCTTCAATACTCTCATGCCATGATAGACAAAAGAAGACACAATTATAATTCGAATGTATAATTAGCGATTCACTACCTGAGAGTTAACTTCTACCAATTTGAAATATAAATGTTCGTAATTCGTGATCTTAACGCCACTTAGTTTCATTGGAAAATAAGTCTATTCGGGCAACGTTACCTAAATACCGATACACGCTTCCGGCATCTGACGACTGAGCAATCATGCATTACCAAAACCACAATGGTTTTATCATAAAATGGAAGGCTACTTCTAATGAAGATCTACAGCAAATGCTTCGCTCTAAATCGTTTTCCTCTAAATAAGAATCGAGACTACTTAATTCGGCGGAGGAAATTTGTTTAGGCTTACTGTCCATATAGGTCTCAATTTCCTCTATTAGCTAGCATAAATTTTGTCAGAGGACACTATCCCCTTCATTTGTTTTGCGAAAGTTCACAAACTTGTCTAGGAAATTATTTATTTCGAAGTCAATTTAGTTAAGCTGATTGCTTCTTATAATGGGATTAATGAAGAAGCTTTGATAAAGAAGAATAGATAATAAAATATCTGCCCTCACTGCACAAAAGCGTTTCCACTTGAAGCCAGTAAATTGCACCTTACACTTCTCGCATGGCGTTTTCCGACGAAGAAAGAGCGTGGATAGTGACGAAAAATGGAAATATCTTTGTACTTTATCCTTCTTGACCTTGAACACTGACAGCTCAAACGTCGAAAGAACATTGGACTCGAACCCTTCAAAACTAGCTGAAAGATGCAAGCCAATTAAACGAGAGATATAAGTAGAACTAGCACAATTCACCTGAGCCTGATAATACGTGGAGGTCGCACAAACAAGAAGTGCCTTAATCAGTGGTCAACATCGCACGTAAACCATGCTGACTTTTCGAGGCGCGTCCGATGCAAATGCACCATAACCTCCCTCACGGATCCATTCACAGCGACAATGTATTACGTCGAACAGTGCGCAGATTTTGCAGCCACCGACGTTGGAAATGAAGCGCAGATAATATCTTGCAATGCTGGTTTTTTGTTTAGCTCCCATTAGGAACAAAAATTCCATACAATAATAAAGCAGGATTATTCACTGGCCGATCAATAGTTTAAATTTTGAGTCGAATGGAAATCGAGGATCAAATAATAAATTACTTCAACGAACAAACTGTACAGAGAATACGTACGTTGACAATAAATACGGTGGCGTAGCGGGGCTTCAAGCAAAAGTATTCAGTCGGTGGGAAAAACAAAAACTTCACTCATCCTAACCACAAAAATTATTTGACAATCATTCACCCCGTTCCAATTCCATTTCATCCCCAATTTTAGTACACCGGTAAGGTGTTCATACACTGTAAATTTTATGTGGCAGATTAAAATTTTTGAAAACAAAATTTAACTGAAATAAAGAAAATTTTAAGTTGGAATAAAAATTAAATCTTAGGAGAAATAAAATTAAAGGGAAACATTTAAATTTAATATAAAGGCAAATTGATATAGAATTACGGTTAGTTTAAAGGGAAATTGATAAAAAATTACATTTAGCAATAGTAATGAGAAAGAAAACTATTTTACAAATGACGATTATGAACGGAAATAATTAACTACTTCTCTAAATCTGCCACATAAAATCGTAAGTAGAGGAAAGGAAGGCTTATGAGCATGTTTCTTGTGAAACTGCTCGATTAATCCATACCCTCGTTAGTTCAGCAACTTGGAGTGTCAGCTCTGAAACTTGTTTTTGTAATGTTGACTCTTCATTTGCTTTAGTTGTAAGAGAAAATAAGGCCGGTTTGTTTGAAATTTTAGTGATTAATAACCCCCTGTTGCAGGATATACCCTTCCTCCTTAGATGGAGCTAATTTTGCTCGAAAACCTAGAATTGACCTAGGCGCTTTTATTTTCTCACAATTTTCATGAAAATTTAAGGAAAAGTGTTTGTTTTGAGTATATTCAATCGGGCGAGCATTCAGAAAAACTGTTTGAGCTGGATCAAAATGGTGGCTGCAATGTGCTTATGAAAGAAACTCTGCATCTTTTCTTATTCAAGTATTGAAAAAATAATTCGTCATCGATTCACGCTAATAGAAAATTTGTTCCGCACTCTAGGATGGTTACAAAGAGCTTCTGGTAGGAGCACTCTCCTGCTTGCTGAACTTGTTCTATATTTAGTGTTTGTACTTACATATCATCTATATAAGGATTTTGCTTCTATCGTGGCGAGTAACCTCTGTCCTTTCGCGAGTAAAAATACTTTTCTTATTTAAAAGAAAAGCCAATCAGCCAAATGAAAGGTTTCATGAACTCTTGAGTCGGTTCAGATGCTGTAAATCTATAGTTTAGTGTATATCCTTAATTTTGTGTTTGTTAACAGCATATAGTTTTATCGCAAATATGAATCATGAAAGTATGTAACTACAATCAATCAATGGAAAGCATAGGAATAGATACTTCTTTTGACAATTTGAACAAATTTTTCCGCTATCAAAAAAAGTGCGACTGCTACAAAGATTACTTTCGCTGAAATGAAAAAATATGCAAATGTGTCAAAGAATATATTTTGCAACTGTGCTTTATTAGCTCAATTTCATAAAAGATCTGTGTATCTTAATTAACACATTTCTTTAAGCAGCTGGAAAACTGCATAATATCTACAAAATGATGCATTCCCATGTCTACTTCATCCTTGTGTAATTCCATCTAATGAAGACAAGTGAAACTCCCAAACACGAAGGAAAGTCTCACTCTCTTAATTGCATAATTATTTACCTAATAATAACTATTCATTCTGTAATGCGCCAAACGTCTTTTACCGAAACGCCTACATTGCCGCAAGTGATTACAAACTTTCCACAAACACCAGAATTCACATTGCATGAAGACATCAGTCTAGTCGAAATAACCACCATCTAATCATTAACCATTCTTCACCACAAAAATATCAGCTCATTGTTAATACGCGTCATGATGCAGCTCATTCGACATAATTGTGATGTAACAATTTATGGTTAATTCGGCTATGGGTCGGAATTAAGAACCATTATAAGCAAAGTACTAGGTATATTGGTTGATTTGAATATCGAATTAAATCAACCGAAATTGGTACCGCGAAATTTGCCCCAAATACCAATCGTATGGTGAATGATCGCATACTAAACAAGCTAACCGCATATGAGTACGCGAGTGTCTGTGGATGGTGGTGGTTAGAGATCATCATTCAATTCCAATTTGCGTTACGATAGTACCGTGTTTTACTGTAGATATTTTTCTAAGCGTATTTCTTCACGTTTTCACATATGTGTACAGAAGGCATATACTCATCGTTATGTACATACTCATATCTACGGAGTAGTAATCGCGTGCATCATCAATATTGGAAAACGAGTTCACTTTTCCGGTATCCATATGTGCTTGTCCATATTTTCTATTGTGCATTCATTTATTAGCGAAGGTTAAAGAAATTAGCATTGAACTGAAAAACCAGAAATGCATGGTTTCTTTTTCGGAAAATCATTGAGTTTGTCGTTTTATTCTTGCAGATTTATATATTTGATGATAAATTGATATGTTTATCGTAAGTTGAAAACAATGAAAAGTAGGGCTCGATTGTTTTCCTTAATTAAGAGATAGCTTTGTTGTGCCTAGTGTTATTGTCTACTAGCCATTGCAAGTACCTCGCACTTTGAATACTCATATGCAAAAATATATCCGGATGATTGCATAAACAACAATCCATCCGGTCAGTATTCATCCCCAGTTTGTTGAAGAGTTCATCGTGCTCGGTGTTCAATGTAATGATTGTTCGAAGACTTTTTGTTGACCACTGATCTCAGCAGCTTAACGTTTTCTTCCATTTGCAAATTGTATGAATACTTTTTGCCAAGAAGTTGTTTAGAACTTATAACTTCCGCCGAGATTTTGTTCAAGGTACTTGATACGTGGATGAGCTTATTCATAAAATCTTTTCCCCCGTTTCTAGCTGAAGGTGAATCCAGTTAATCTTGGTCATTGAAGAAAGTATCAAATGCATCTTCAAGGATGTGAATTGTCGAGACGTTTGATGAATTGATCAGTGGTCCTAACAATAGCTTTTAGTTTTCTTGTTTGGCACAGTTGTTTGATGTTAACAAAAGCATTTTAAGTGGGCAGCATATGTGGTTGTTTTCCACGTGAAAAATGATTTCTGTTACCTTTTTGATATTGAATATCAATTTAGAATGCTTTTGCACTATTTATAATTTAAATTGTATCAGAACCATTTTTCCCGGTCTATTCTTTGAGATGATGCTTACTTTTATATATTTATTTTTTGCTTTAGCACTACAGCCCCTTTCGGGCATTCACTTAGAGATAGTATCTCATTATCTTGATCAAATGTATCGGCACTCGAGAATGTGATATGATTAGTACTATGCGTAAGCCATATGTCCGTTCACTTACTTTTGTATTAACAAACTATTTAAGGATGATTGTGATGATAATTGCTTACTGAGTTTCTTCTTCTAGTTCAAGCTGTAAATATTGCAAATATTATCTAAAAGTGTGGCGATCATGAACACCATTTTTATCACTGATTAGCGCTGACATCGCCCCGAGTAAATCTTACAACCCACATCTGGTTATCAGTCATCTGGCAACAAGCGGACTGACAATCAGCCCCTCTTTCTCTCATTTTTGGTCGCGTCTCGAACAAGAATTAAAAAGTTATAGTTTCTTTCTTGAACTTTAAATTATATTTGATTTCGCAATAAATTGTTTTGTTATCACATTAAGTGAGTCTTAACATTGCGTTATATTCGTCTTGGTCCATGGGATATATAGGCGGCCACAAGTAATGATCGACGCGAGCTCCGGCTAGGGGAGCATCCAAACATAACCTCAATCGTCGCATGTTTTACGAAGATACTCTTCATAGCTTTTCGCGAAAATTACAATTTTAACTGAGAATTTTACACAGAGCATATCCGTGCAACATACACCACGGCCAACAAGGCGCGAGACTAACACGTTTCTCGACACACCATACGAACCGCGCAAGGACGTGATATCTTCGCCCAAATTGTTGCCACCAGTTGATACAGTACCAAACTTTCCACTGTTTGCGGAAGTTGCTTCAATCAAAGACGTGAAATTACCACCATTTTGGCGAAGTGACCCAACGCTTTGGTTTGTGTTTTTCACTTATAAAATAAGAACCGTCGCAACTACTTTCAGAGATGCAAAGCTTCACGCCTTTGGATTTGTCTGAAGACATCCTCAAAATACTGTGGATAAAACGGCTACCAATGAGTATCAGGAGTGGGAGACAACATAGACACAATTCCGGAATCTCGACTACAGGCAGTTGATCTACAGTCACACTTAAGCTTCCTAATCGATTCTGGATCGTCCATCTCGATTCTTTCTAAACACTTCGCTCATCTTCAACAGCCACAAATGCCAACGTATGGTAAACGGCATTTTTTTGCGTGAATTTTTATTTTAGCGAATGGCTTTACACCAATTATCGGGCAGACTTCTTAACATATAACGAACTTCTGATCGATTTAAAAAAAAGGGGGCTCTTACACAATAATTCGATTTACTCCAGCCCTGGAAAAATCACTCTGGTTGATGTTTTCAGGGCATCCACGACACACGCAACGGCACCCACCACCAACATTATAAAAAGTTGGGTAGACAGACCTATGCTCTGTCAGAAGGGTTTTGTACTCAACTTACAAAATGCAGTAACCAGCAACGAATAAAATCAAGAAACATGTCATGTTTGAGTATCATACTATTATTAGCAAAGTTGAAAGAATTTTGACTTCTGAGGTATTTATTATAGTTATACCCATAAATATCTCCCTTGATAATTTTTTCAGATTTGTTAGATCACGGGTGTCCATTCGCGAGGGAGGAAACACATTTTTCCACCCTTGAACTTTCAAGAAGTCACCACTTCTGACCTTTCCTCAAAGTTTCATGGCCGTAGCCTCTATAGTTTCGGAGAAAAAGTGCTGTGACATACAGACGGACGGACAGACACAGGTCGTGATTGCAATAGGGTTTTATATTTTAGTACAAAACCCTAAAAATGGTACTGTTACAACCGCGGAAGTCGCCGCAGTTGCAGACATTATATTTCAGCAGAGGGGTGAGTAGCCCAGGGTGGCATACTGAGGCCGGCTAACGCTCAGTCGCGTCGTTAGTCTTCCGGGACACCCTCTGCTCATGCTGAGCGACGCTACATATAAACACTAACACGAAAGGAAAAGGACAGTAAAGGGGAGGTCATTTTAAGAAATGAAAATTATTAGCTTAAAGAGACATGGCCGTTTTATTAATCACAAATTGTAATTCAAACCAGATTATTTGCAGAATAAATAAAGCCTCCTTCGAAATTAAAAAAAAAAAAAAACAAGCTTAAATATAACACCATAAACTAATTCAATATAATAAAGAATACAATAAAACAAGGTACTGTAAAATAATATAATTTATAAAATATTGAAAAAAAATACCAGATTCGTACTTACTTCTTTCCCTGCATAACTCCGAGCGCCCGGTGAAATACAAAAAAAAGTGCTAGGGGCCACTGAAAATTAAATTCTTAAGTTAAGATCATATAAAAACAAAAAAATGCAACGGCCACTTTCAACTCTCCGATCCATCGTTATAATATAATCGCACCTGGCCCTCTCTGCAACCCAACAAAACAGTTTTTTTTACGAAGAATCAATCGACAGACTCGCACTTTGCTGCAGCTTATAATATCACCGTCCCAAATAGGGAGAACGCACTTCCCAACACAGTTCAATTTCACGTTTAATTTCCTGACGAAAATGTTGACTTTAACTAATGTTTTGACATTGAGCATCACAACACTTCTCTCGGATTCTCTGGTTGTTCTTATTCTGTTTGTTTTGTACCATTAATCACGATTAACAAACGAATTTTCAAATTAATCCCCGATATTTCGTGAATCACACTCTCCAAATATTAATATGAGTTTCGAATCACATCGCGCATAAATCGTAAATCCCAGCCTCCTCCCCAAAGTCAGGACCTTTTTTCGAATCCAAACTCAAACGTTTTTTGAATTATTAAAAACCAAAATCACCTTGACACCGCCAAAAAAACCCCCTCTCATTCACAACCCAAATATTAACTGCCTTTCCAAATCCAGAATTTCACACCCAGAAAATCAATCCCGCAATCTTTTTCATTTCCAATTACCGCTGCCGCATCTGGATAACGTAATCGAAGTTCATGACACTTTCGATTCCACTACCCACACATCTTTTCCGTATCGACAAACGTAACAGTTTCCATTTTGCATAAGATATATGGCGATTTGGATAACCATAGAAGCGTTTGGTTACAATTGCTTTTGCCGATATT
This sequence comes from Odontomyia ornata, assembly GCA_963969285.1. NCBI lineage: Eukaryota > Metazoa > Arthropoda > Insecta > Diptera > Stratiomyidae > Odontomyia > Odontomyia ornata. The sequence continues at coordinate 28,653,573 of OZ017739.1, forward strand.
TCAAAATGAGTGCTTTCCTGCGCTCGGAGAACTTGAAACCAGGGTCCCAGCGGACCCCTGGTCGACAATCAACGACGCTACCAACAGAGCCACCTTCTGTAGATTTCCCATTCATTTTATTAGCACCATCAACTATGCTGCTTTTTTAGTGGGCATTGTGATGAAATTTGTTAGTAGGGAAACATGAATGAATTTTTGTTAGTATGAAAAATAAAATTTGTTAGTGGGAGATAGTGAATAAAATTAGTTAGAATGAAATAAGGAATTAGGTTTTGTTAGGGAAAATGTATCGAATAAAATTTTGTTAATGAGAAGTACTGAATGGAGTGTTGTTCGTGGGAAAATTAAAATTATTTTTATATTACTATTTATTGTAATTGAAAATAAGGGAATAGGGTAGGATTGAGATGATGGGGAAATAAAAATTATAGAGAAATTGTTAAATGTTAATAAAAATAAATAAATTTACTAATGAAAAGGGTATATGTGCCCAAAGGAAGGTGGAGATGTTACGGCGGCAATTTGAAGCTGCGAGTGGGAGAAAGCCAGTATGCCTGAATTCGCAACAGTACTAAGGCAACTATCACGCACATTACGACAGCTGCTACAAATCCAACGGCAAACATCACCAATACTGCACGAACTGTTACATCTACAACGGCTACGTCCAAACGCACAACGACAACTATCATTCAGCCTACGATTGGTGACACCTTCTCAACGGCAACAACAAAACACAGATCAGTGCCTGCGTTATCAGCCAAACATGGAACAGCACCAGCTAACCTAGTGGAACATTTCATCGGAACAACAGGATCACCAGTTTTTCAACGGCTTTAACATCTGACAGGCAAAAACTGATAGCAGCACGAGCAGAATTCAATCGGATGCTTAAAATGGGTATATGCCGTACTCGTACATCGAGTAGTTCTTGGACAGCTCCATCCATATGGTTGTCAAACAATCCGGTGACTGGAGAGTTTATTGTGGCAATCATAAACTTAACGCTCAGAATGTACCGGGTCGATATCCGATTGCACACATTCAGGACGTGGCTGACTGGCTCCACAGTAAAACTATATTTTCGAAGTCGGACCTAGAACGGGCTTACCATCAGATCCCTATGGCTGAATCCGATATTAAAAAGACTGCCACTACAACCTCATTTGGGCTTTTTGACTATTTGGTCTTGCTTTTCGGTGTAAGAAATGCCACACATACCTTTCAATGGCACATGGAAAACGTTCTTTACGGACTGAAATTCGTCTTCTGCTATATAGACAATGTCATCATAATGTCAGGAAATGCTGACCTACATCGAGAACACCTCAGCCTTCGTCACGTCAATGACATGAGCAAGATAACCTGCATATTAGCATTGGGAAACGAAGATAGAGTATTTGGGCTACATGATCAACAGCAACGGTTCACAACCAGCACAAGAGCGAATCGCTGCGCTGCTTAATTTCAAGTAACCTGAGACCATCGTTGAACAGCATCGATTCCAGGGGGTTGTAACTGCTACAGATATTGTCTTAAACACTCAGCCCATCATCAGACATTGATGAACGCTTTTTTAAGCAGCAAAAAGAAAAACGACAACCGCAAAGTTCCTTGACATCACAATGGAATCAGATTTCGAAATGTGCAAACGTGACCTCGCAACTGCAGCCTTACTCGCTCATACGGATCACAAGGCACAACTCCAACTTGTCACTGACGTATCCGACATTGCATTGGGAGTAGCCTTGGAACAGCACGATGGTGAATAATGGCATTCACTTTGCTTTTCCTCTCGTAAGCTGAGTCCAACGGAAGCTAGATACAGCGTGTATGATCGCAAATTACTAGCTATTTATGCCACCATCAAGTTTCTTATGTATATTCTGGAGGATCAGCCTTTTATTATCAAAACCAACCACAAGCGGAGACGGAGATAGTCCACATCTCTGGCGCGGAGAAAGTCCACATGTCCTGTGTGGAGGATCTGGTAGCTGACGCCTTCTCCAGTATTAATACTATCAACATTCCGTTCACCCTAAAACCAACTCGACTAGCCGAGGCTCAACAAGAAGATGATGAGATTCGCGCGCTCCTGGACAGCAGTAACAACACTGGACTACAACTACAAAAGCTGTCAATTGGCACTGTGACAGTTTACTGCAAACTTTGTCAACAGGCCTTTGCTTCAGTACACGTATTCGCTCACCCAAACGGCAAGACCACGCTTCACCACGTGCGCCAAAAATGCTTATGGCTCAGCATTTGGAAGGACACAATACGATGGACCCGCAACTGCATCTCCTGTCAACAGTCAAAAACACAATAAGAACCAGTCCATCTCATTAAATGTACCGAACGAAAGATTCGATCATGTCCACATCGACATCATCATTCTGCCATTGGTGAGCGGGTACCGATACTGTCTTACCATGGTAGGCAGATTTTCTAGGTGGCTACAAGCGTTCCTTATGCAAGACACAGTCACCGACGCTTTTTACAACACCTGGGTTGCGCGTTTTGGAACTCCCAAAACGTTGATAACCGACCAAGGCGCTCAATATGAGAGCGCACTTTTTCGAGCTCTTACCAATCCCCTATTATCCTGCGTCTAATGGCGCTATTGAACGATGGCACCGAACCTTCAAATCAGCTCTTATACGCAGTCAACCAACATCCTGGATAGAACTACTTCCAACTATTCTACTGGGATTGCGAACATCACTCAAGGAGGATTTGGGAGCAGCGTTTCCGACAAGCATTTTGTTTATCTCGGATGAGTTCTTATTTCTTTATATATGCTAGAACTGATTTATATTTTCATTCACTAATTTTAAGAACCCTACGAAATCATAATAATCTCGAGCTTGGTCCTTTCCCCTCTTCTTACATAACATTTAAGAAAAAACTAAGAGATTTACTACTAATTTAACCTACAATTATCGTCACTTTATTATTTATATAGTATTATTTTTTTGTTATTGGATAGTATTTAGTCTGTTAGATGGAAAAAATAAATAATCGCAAATTAGGGGACATCAATCAACATTATTTGAATCTTAATGAATTTTATGATGGTAAAGGTGCCAAAACAAAATGGCGAAGGGCGCCATTTCGAACTAATGCTTGCAGTGAAAAAAATATAACGCATTCACCAGGCGTAAAGAACGAATTAAAAGATAAAAAACTGCTCTGGTTCTGAGATATTTGTTTACAATGACATTCTAGAACTAAAAGTTAAATACATCAATGCAAGAATTATTTCATGTAGACCGGAAACCCTAGGGGACGAACAAATGAATCTATTATACTTCGATAAGGCAAAGTCAGAAATTGTAGCAGTTTTCAGAATTGTTTTATTCAGACAGACACTTTATGGGCAAATAACGGTACCAGAATAGAAATTTCCCGCTGTACAATGTCAAAATGTAGGTTTTCATTTTTGGTTAACAAATTAAGATCTTATGACGCTTTAACTAGGGAAGAAAGAATAAAGTCTGACCGGTTGGCTCCAATCATAGAAATATTCCAATTTTTTGTGCAAAGTTGTCAAAGCGCGTGTACACCATCAGAGTATTTGACGTTGGATGAAGAGCTGACTGCGTTTCAAGGAAGATGCAGTTTCCATCAATATATGGCCGCAAAATATTGAAAAAAGTTTATGTTTCAGTCGGTGCCAAGACTTTTTATATTGTCAATTTAGATTTTTATTTTGGCAGACAACCAGGAAATTGCCTTTTTGCAGTCAGTAATAACCCCTTTGATCTCATTGACTGTATGGTGAGTTGTGTTTCAGGCTCTTCTGGAAATATAACAATGGACAACTTCTTCACAAGTTATAAAACTGTCAAAAACTTGCTATACAAACATAAATTGACAGCCATAGGGACTTTGAGAGCCAATCAAAACTTGCATTTCATCATATTTTACGAAAGTTTGGAAGGAATACTCACCATGATTCAGATTCCAGCAAGATATTACTCTGGTTTCTTATGTTCCGAGGCACGAGTACTTAATGTTATCTTTGCATTATGATCAACAAATTGATGAATCTATGGGAAATAAGCAAAAACTATCAGCTATCACCATTTCCAATGCCCTTAAAAGTGGACAGGATGTGGTCGACAAACTTGCTAGAACTTATAACGTATCCCGTAGTCTAGGCGCGGGTGTTTGACAATATTTTTTTTTCAGTTCTGAATCATACTGGTGACAATGTTGAACAATAATGTTGAAAACGTAGAGCTCAGTTGGGTTTCTTTTACTTGAGAGAAATCAGATGTTTATTTACTAGTGATACTGCTTATATATTGAAAGAAGAATGAGATTGGCCATCATTCAAGTGGACGTCGGTTGTCAAAGAAGGAGTGAAATCTATTTCGGAGAACATCTTTCGATAATAGGGCTTAAATTCCATACTTACAAAATCCGCTTACTACTGTAGATATTGCGGCTACCTGGACACATGTGTTTCCAAAGATTTCAGCGACTTAGCGGATGGTAACGACTAGTCCTGGGATATATTGTGGCAAGGCTGTAATGGCTTATTCATAATAAATATTCAATAGTCTCATAAAAACAACATCGACTACTTGTAAATGATGTGTTGTATGTGGAGGAAAACACAACATTATTACACCATGAGCTCTGGTCTCATTGACCAGATCGATATTTCAGGTATGATTGCTATTCCCATCTAGTAAAAGCAGCACGGGTCTGCCTTTACATACTCCAATGAAAGTCATAAATTTCTTGAACTATTGCAGGAACAGTTCCAAAGTCATCCAGTCCAAATCACTACATTTACCCTTATAACCAGCTTGTGGAATTCATCACAAGTTCTGGAGTCATATTTTTTTGGAACAATAAGCATGGATGCTGCATTGAAGTATAACTTGACCGTGACTGTCTATCCTCATTCTGCTGAAATCGTGGCTCCAAACTGTTTTTGACCTCTTCTAGCAATTATTTTTGATTTTGTTTTGGGCACTACAGAAACACTTGTTTTGTCACAGTCGTAAATATGGGCAGGAGTTTGTGTTCATCGTTCACATTGGCGAGATAATTGAAGAGTTTTTGTTCAATCACTTTGTTGAATCCAGGTGCTCTGGCACCCGAAGTACTTTCCGGTTTTCTAGTTGGAAGCTGTGGATGTTGTTTCAGGAAGCCATTGATCCACACTCTACTAGCTTCTTCTTTTTCAGTGTCGAATGGATTATGCTTATTATTTTTTAATCTTACTGATATCCCAACGCCTTGAAATATTTAATCGTAAGTCCGTATAACCTTTCTTACATTTCTAATAAATAGGCACAAATTTCCTTCTCTTCAGACACACAAAAAAAAACAGGTGACTTAGGTTCCAATTGAACTTTAATAGGTATATGTAGATTTTCGTCTTATGCTTCGTTCAATACAGAGCGAGCAGCGTTAAATTTTTCTTCTAATGTCATCTGTGGTTCAAAAAAGTTGTCTTGCTGCTTTATAAAAACCCATTTTTCTATCCAAAAATAGCTTAAACTGCTTCCCGCAAAGATTCTTGGGACCACGATCCTCTGTCGGTTGTGTGATTGTGTAGTCACGAATCATTCTAAAAACAAAGCTATAAAAAGCACACAAGTTTAAAAAACACAAACTCATTTCATGTGATATAAACAAAAAGATCTCTTATATTTATCCTTATTTATAAGATGGTTCTCCTAATTTGTTTGAAACAAAAAACGATGCTTTTTCTCTAAAATATGTGGTGAATATTTTATTTTCTTATAATCAATCAAACTCTTACGCTAATATCAAGCCGATTAATACTTCTAACCTTTTTTATTACTTTTAATTTTTTGGTGACCAAGCATATCAAGGAGGATGTAAGCAATTGCGAAATATATAGCCGAAATGAAACACAGACTATCCACCAAATACTTAAAAGTAGCAAAAAGCTCAGAAGAGACACTGAAGATGACTCAAAAAAGTCAAAACACATCTACTCTCTGGAAGAAGCAATGCTCGGTGTCTATTCAAGAAAAAAAAAAATAACTTTCCTAATTATTCCTCAAAAAGAGAAATAGCCGGCATATGCTGTCGAAGTGAGTTCTCATAAACAGGCAAGGTCTTATGGAGAGAAATCAGGACTGAACTCAATTAGCCCACAGAAAATTGGAAAATAATTTACTATTTTAAACTGTGAATAATAAAAAATTATCAAATCTTATTCTAATGTAGTGTAAGTTGATTTGTGTCACCTATATTGGCCTTTAATTCAATTTTTAAGTTCTTCTCCTTCATAGCACTGCAGCCTCTCTCGGGCCTTTAGTTCCTGCGAAAATTGCCTCCAACGATCTTGGTTCATTGATCGCATCCTTCAATTTCAAAATCCGACCAAGCAGCGATGAACTTTTTTTGTTGACCAAGCCAGACTAGCGTTTCCTAGACTTCCCCACGGGTGTCCACCCTTGAGTCCTCTCAATATAAGTAGTGTAAAGTCTATCATTCACGAACACCTTCAATATCGTAAAATAACGCTTGAAACGGTGGAGAATTCCAGCATGAAGTGCGATTCTTCTCCCGGATAATACGCGCCCTCACACCGTGCGTCTCACACTCGATACAATATCGGAATTGAAGGTGGGAGGTACAGGAACACCCCCTATAGTCCGGCTTTATCACTCCGCGACTACCACTTGTTTGGACCACTGAAAGAAGCCCTCGGAGGTCAAAGACTCAACACCAACGACGAGGTAGAGGAGTTTAAGCGCACATGGCTGTCCGAGTTGCCCAAGGAATTCTTCGATACCGGCATCAAAAAGCTTCCAGACAGGTGGACAAAATACGTAACTTCTAAGGGGGAGTACCTAGAAAAACTGTAAATTTTTGTAAATTTTTTCGATAGTAAATAAATGTGTCAGAGCATTTGTCTCGATCATATTTGAACCGCCCTCGGAATTGATTCGCTCAACTGTTCGGCATATATACTTGTAGCCAAATGTGCTGGAAGATTCTATGGTTGGCTTTATAAACCCTGCTGCCACCATATTTAATCAGCTCCCCTGGAATTGTATGTTGCCATCCGATGAAACCCGGGTAATTTTAGGCAGCAGTCAACCATATGACTAGATTTCTGCTACATGTAAAGTAAATCAGGCCCTGGCCATTGTCATTTGTTTCATCAGGCTATATCCTTCAGCTGTTTCCCGGTGGGATAGCTCATTGCCCACCTTGGCTAAAGTTAGTTTTGTATCATTTGTTGGCAATGAGTCGAATAGTCTTTCCAGATGATTGTAGACCATTTCCCTCGTATCTTCGTCCTTTTCTTTAATCGGGGTGTGTACGTTTATCAGCAAAATTTTAGTCAATTTCGCCTTTATACTCGTACGTAAGTTAAGCTATCCATGCTCTTCCAGATAATCCTGTCCAAGGACTAAGAGAGATGGTCTTTTTGTTCTTGATATTTTTATAAAGTTAGAGGTGCTTCCTTTGCATCTTTCACCTCCGATTTTGAAGCTTTAGTACTGACAGCTTTAGTAAATGACTTTCAAGCTTTTAACTAATTAGAAGTTAAATTTTCTGTAGAGAAGATGGATTATATATTGGATAGTCTAAAAAGTATTCAGCCTTTTTTGTCACTACATAGATGGTGTACGTTCATATATCACAAATCAGGTGACATTTCAGTCTACAATTACCAATGGACAGTTTTGTATTTCATCATTCGTGCCAAAAGTTGTATTCATTTAAAAATGAGTGAAATTTCTGAAAAAATTCATTATATTTTACAATATCACTACGATCAAGGTGAGAATGCATCGCAGGCTCATGGAAATGTTTGTGGTGTCTACGGTTAAGATACTTTATCAGAAGCCACCGCCAAGAGATGGTTCCCTCGCTTTCGTTCTGGAAATTTTGATGTCAAAGATGCACTTCGCTCAGATCGACCAATCACTGAAAAAGTCGATGAAATCTTACGAAAAATTGAAGTAGACCGGCACAAGCAGCCACGACATTGCTAAGGAACTGAATATCTATCACCCAACAGTTTTGAAGCATTTGCGTAAGGCTGGCTACACAAAGAAGCTCGACGTTTGGGTGCCGCATGAATTGACACCAAAAATTTTGATCAACCGAATTTCCGTTTGCGAAATGCTAATGAAACGCAACGAAATCGAGTCATTTTTGAAGCAAATCATTACGGGCGATAAAAAATGGGTAAGATACGAAGATGTCGTTCGAAAAAGATCATGGTCAAAAACAAGTGAATCATCACAAACGACTTAAAAACCAGGATTGACACCAAATAAGGTTATGCTGTGTGAATGGTGGGATTGGAAGGGAATTGTTTTTCATGAGGTGCTAGAAGGCCAAACACTCAATTCGGCTCTGCACTGTTAGCAATTAAGCAGATTGCAACAAGCAATTCAAAAAAGCCGGCCAGAATTGATCAATAGAAAGGGCGTTGTCTTTCATCATGACAATGCCCGACCACACACATCTTTAATTACCCGACAAAAATTGACAGAGCTTGGCTGGGAAGTTTTGATGCATCCACCGTATAGTCCAGATCGTGCACCATCAGACTACCATTTGTTTTGTTCTCTACAAAACTTCCTTAATGAAAATAAATTCACTTCAAAAAGGTACTGTGAAAATCACTTGGCCAAGTTTTTCGCTGGTAAACCACAGATGGAAGAATGTACTTAAATAAAATCCATTTTAAATAAAAGAAATATTCAATCGAAAAATGACGAAAACTTACCAATATTAGTATACTAATAAATACGTCTTCATTGATATTTTCTGTTTTGTAAAGAGACTCTATTATCACCATCATCTTGCGATTTTTATTTGACTTATTTACTTTTCAGTGATTGTAACAGGTGCATTTTACACCTCTGAGTGAACTTGTCGAGGTCCTCCGTCTTCATTTTCTTGAACCAAAGTCTCTATCATAGGATTCGTTAATCTCCAGTTTTGCTCCTTCTGTTTTCATTCTTCTTCAGTCTCTTTTGTTACCCAAGTTCCATCTAGGCCTTTGAGGGTCTTGTAAAGCAAATCTTTTGCGTCCTTTCCATCTGTTCATTATAGTAGAAACTATAGAACCTATAGAATCTGTAAACTCAAACTTTATGGAAAGGTTAATGCTGGTAGTCTTGTTGAAACTATTAAAAGCTTTTAAGGCGAAACCCTTCTTATACTGAACCTAAAAACATTGATATCAAAGATTGTCAAGTGGGGTATCAAATGAAAGTTTTTGATTAGTACTCTTTAATATAAGAAACATAAAAGTCTGTTTAGGCGTGCGAGGAGTCAGAGCGAGAGAGAGGTCAAAAGTACGATAAATTTCTGATACACCCTTGCATTTGGACACCTTTGAGCCCGAAATCTGAAAAAATAACACACATACAGAGGTAGACCTTTATGAGTGCAAGGGTAACAAATACCTCAGATATTCAAATTTACTCAATTTTATTAATAAATTGCCATAAATCTAACAATCACATAAGTTCAGAAGTTCTCGTTATGAAAAGAATAGCTTGATAACGCATCTTCCGATGAAACAGAGGAATTTTCACTCCAACATACTTAAATTTTGGAAAACTCTTCAAAATGTTTGTCTTAAATTTAATGTTGAGTTGATATTTCTGAAAAATTATGAAAACACTGTATCCAAAACAATCAAACAACCATCAAGAAATAATGAATAACTCAATTATCCAGACAAAGTTCCTGCAATTGTCATTCCTGAGAGAATTTCACGATGGCACGCTTCTATCTAAAAACTACTAAAGGCCAAAATCGTTAGTTTAAAACTAATTATTCCGCCAAAAACCTTTTAAATGCCATTAAATACTTGATTCAGCAGAACTCATAGCTTAAATTTCACTTAAAATCAAGCCTGCTCATAACAATCGTTGATTTTAATGGTTCGCGAAAGTAGATAATTTACATACAAATTAGACTGTCTGTGCATAATGTAGTCGTACTTGAACAAGCATTTCCAATGCATTACTATGCCATTAACTTACAACTTAACATGCATTCTTGTAGATATTTTCAAGACACTATCAAAATTACAATTTCCCACTCTAGGGAAATTTCTAATTGCCAATTCGAAATTTTGATTATTTTAAAAACTTTATTTTTTTTTTATTTTTGAGTATCCGGGTTTTCGCTCAACGAATCTCTGAATGAAATTCACGCCAAACTGAGTACGGATTTGGCAGTTGTTGTTTAAACCTTGCGATTTTTTAATAAGAATATATTATATTATACTCGGAGCACTCATTAGTCATATGGAAATATAAAAAAAATTTTTTTTTACTATTTTCAATTTTTGCCTAACTATCACATATGGGAATAGTGAATAATTAATTTATTGATATTGACATTGAAGTCTATGCTTTGACAAAGAAAAAACCACTTTCTCTGGATTTGGTAAGAGTTTCTGCATGCATAATTAATTACTCGTATGTTTGATAGAGATCAAAGACCATAAAATGTTGATCATGGATGGAAATTAAAACGAGTATCAACATTTCAATTTAGATATGGACAAATTGATGATGCATAAAATGGTGAAGTTATGATAGAATTCAATCAAGTTTCGATTAAAATAAATTTAGAGAATAGTTTTATGTAATAGTTTGTTACCCTTAATATTTCTAGTTTGTTTCATCGTAATACAGATCAATTTATTACGCATGTTTTCTAGCAGCGATATTCACTAAATCACCATTTATTGAAACTTCAAAGTTAGTTAGTTCAAAAATCATATTAAAAATTATTGCTTTTCTAAAATATTTCATGAACGTACACTGAAATAAAGCTGAAGTAGGGGAAAGTGCTACAAAATGATCCCCCTAAGCGAAAACAGATATGAAAAGTGCCTAGAAACGAATTTCATGAAATTGATAATTTTCCGGGAAGACTTAATAGTTGATCTAAAATTTAGTATTCGTAAGATATGACTTTATTGATCAAATTCTTTTATATAAGCGATTTCGTAAATGTCTTGTAAAGGATCGTTTTATACAGCCAGGTGTCTAAAATGATCCCTGACACGGAGTATTATGATCCCTGGAATAATTTGACCCCACTTTTTTAAATTAAATGAAATCAAAACAGGCGCTTGTGAGTAAATGCCGTTTATTTTAATTACATAAATAAACGATTTCTTTGTAAATAAAACAAAAATAAATAGAATCACAATTCGTAAAATTAAAATTTTTATGACAGAAAAGACTAGCTCAAATTCACAGTTAAATATGAAAAACATAATAACAATTTGTTTAACTTAAATATAGTTCTTCCGAAATTATAGCTGCAGTTAGAGCCTTATAATTATTTTTGGCAATTAATTTTCTTACGCAAAAATAAAAAATATGTTGAGTGTGTGGTTTATAAAGTCAAATGTTTTCTACTCAAGCGAAAACGGTTTTCGACACAGAAGTCACACGTAAGTCTTCAGCGTCATCTGGATCTGCTCCTGCGCATGCATTATGCACCACCTCAAACAATTACCGCATCTAATCCACCCTTTGCCTCTATTATCCTTGGAATATTTCGCACAGCAGAACAAACATTCCATGTCATTTTCATCATCTTTGGAAGAAGATTCTAATATGTCGCTTTTCCTTAACAATTTTTTTGAATTTTACGTTTTCGTGGTCCTTTATCCCTTCTTATTCTCATTTCCTGGTTTTTGTTGTTTTTTTAAGGCTTTTGTATTCATCCGTTCAATTTTTTTTATGTGATTGTCACTTTTTATTTTTCTTTCTTCCTCCAAGATGTTTTTATACGGCGTGCTTGTAACTATACCATTTTTCCCACGTACCCTCTTAACTGTTGTCCTTATTCCTGCTATTTTCGGGAACGCTGAATTTCGCATGGTGGAATCTCGAACGATGTAGATGAAATCGGTGATACAGAATGGCGCAACGATCCAATACCAGTAGCTGCTGGCAGTGGAAAAGATGATATCTCAGCTTCTCCGTGCAACCGTGGGGTAATACGAAAAGGTACGTTGAGAGGCGAGTATGCTTCAGGTGATTCAGGAATGGTTTCTATTGCTAATGTAGAAGGCAAATGTCGAGTATCTGATCGCGATGTTTTTACGTTTAAGTTTTTTTTCGGCTACTGTAATACAATGGTGTGGCAATTGAATAGGTAATGTGTTGTTTTCAACTGCTTCAGGTGCTGTACTAGTAGACAGACGAGGCCCTAAAATTTCGGTTTCATCTTGCTCAGTACTTTCGGCCGCAAGATAATCTACATTGCTGAAAATATCTGGGTTAAGTTATACTGTTCCGCATTTTTCAACTCCTTTGATGATATTTAAAGGAACAGCAGCTCTCATGTATGCTTCCGAAAAAATTTTGCTTATTTGAAAAGTAGAAACAACGCGTCCTGGATTATTGTTCATCCACTTTTCGAGCATTTGATTATGGTACACGATCAGTTGATACATGACCGCAACGTCGAGTGGCTGCAGTTTGTGTGTGCAGTGCCGTGGTAGACATAAAATTGTGACGTTCTTTTCTCGGGCTTTTAATATGAACTCTAAGTTCTTGGTATGAGATAGATGGCCGCCCAGTATCAGAAAATTTTTAGCAGAAGGCTTAGCATGAGCTAACAAGTGGTCAAACCATTGTGCAAAAACTTCCATTTTCATCCAGCCTGATGAATTACAAGCATATATTGATCCCGGTGGTGCACCATCCATTAACTCAATTTTCATCTCTACTCTTCGAAAAATCGTCACCGGTGGGATGAAGTATCCTCCAGCTGATCCACAAATGACTGCAGTCATGGTTTCACCTCTTTCAGCAGACTTTATTCTTGCTACTTGCTTTCGCCGTTTCATAGCAAAAATTTTGAAGTTTTTGGTTGGAACAGTATTCAAACTTGTCTCATCCACATTAAATACACAATGAGGAGGAACTGAACGCTTTTCTGGAACCTCTTTCAAAATTCGAAAATAACTTTCAACAACTGGCTTATTAAAAGCACGGGCACAGCACGGGTGATGTCGGGATGTCTTTTTTGGAATCCTCTTAACCAAGCCTTACCAGTTCTGCCTGTCTCGCTAGAAAATGGAAGCTTGATTTTGTTTCTCTCTGCTAATTGATTTGCGAGCAAAAGTATGTCTTTAGATATTAATCCATACATTCTGGCTTCCATATCTTTAATATGCTGGCAAATTTCAAGTTCCTGCTCATCACTGAATACTTGCCGCCTGCTCAGCAAAACCTTGGCACTTCTAACCGCGTGCACATTCTGCCCTTTAGCCCGTCTTTCTAAAGCCATAATGGGTATGGTAAACTGCTTACTAGCCGTTTTATATGGCAGTCCACGTTCAACGGCGTCGAAAGCATCGGCCATGGAGATTTCACTTCGATTTTGGTGTGTTGTTTTTCTTCTGTAGTTCGCGGCATGGTTCTTGAAATATAAAAATTATTACATAAACCACCGGTATAATATATGAAAAATAAATATAAACTATGATTTCTGGACATTAATTTTATCTAAATTATTTTTATGTAACTAACTTAACACATAACTAAAACGAAATGAGAAATGTGGGTAAAATGATCCCTGGAAATATTTTACCCACTTATGAAGGGTTCGTTTTACCCTATACGACCATGTCTGGAAGACATGAAATGATAACTTCATGGCTGTGGATACAGGAATAGAATATGGCCGAATAAACTTCTGCGTTATACTGACAACTAATGTAAACACCACTATCACCTCAAAAGCACGTACATTTAACTTACACATTATTGAATTTCAATCAAGAAAATTTTCACTTTATTGTGTTATTAATTTTTATAATACTCACAACGCCATGAGACTTTAATAGAATGCTGAACAAATGACAAAGAAGGCAGTTTTCATTCAAACTAATAGATGGTGCTGCAATGGGCTGGCCACATGAATCGTATGGATGAACAACGGATACCCAAAAGGTATTCGTTGGGAGAACTGAAGGCTGGAGACCAGTGGGGAAACCGAGGAAACGCTGGTCTGACTCGGTTGACGAAGACAGTTCATTGCTGCTCGGATTTCGAAATTGGAGGACGCGGTCAATGGACCGAGACAGGTGGAGGCGCTATTTGTTGGAAGCGAAGACCCGAGAGGGGATGTAGTGCTAAGAAGAAGAAGAAGAAGAATAGATGGTACTGATAAAAACGATAAAACTTGGGGTAATCGTTTTACCTCGCGAGATCGTTTTGTACCACTTGCTCCTAAATGTTAATTTCAACCTAAATTTTCAATTTTGCTACGAAGATTTCGCGGTAAATGAAATAATTGATTGAATGTAATGTATCAAGTATTAGACTGAACGTAACAGAAATTACATCAAGCAAAACGTATTTCATAGTTATCGTCGTCACAGCACTACAGTCCATCTCAGGCCTATAGCTGTCTCTGTCCATCGACCGCGTCCTCCTATTTTGAAATCTGAGTAGGAATTTGTTGTCGTTGTCCACCAAGTTCGACCAGCGCTTCCTGGGTTGTCTTCGCTCCTCCGCCTTGCTAAAGACCCCTTGTTAGAGTATTGTAAAATTTTTTACAATACCCTACTAAAATTGCGACTTGTCTGTCCGTCGATGCGTCACAGCAAGTTTTCTCGCAAACTACCTAAGCTAGAGTAATGAAATGTTGTGCGTAGGCCAAAAGTGGTCCCCTCTCAAAATCGTAGGGGGTCTCCCCGTATAGGCGGATGGCCCTTGAAATTTTTTTTACCAAATGTAGCCAATATGGGTATCAAATAAAAGGTCTTCATGAGAGCTTTTCACAACAGGTCTTAAGTAGAAACGTTTGCACGGAGGGGTAGAGCGTGAGAGGAAATGTACGAAAAATTTGTGTTTCTCGAGATTTGACATCTTTGGATAAAAAAAAATGAAAGAAAGTATATACCCTTTAATTCTACTATTTATTTTAAATTTAGTATACAATTGTTTCGTTCTCTACTTGAGAACTTCCTCAGTACTACTATTCCCTAAACTATAAGTGTCCTAATATTTATACTAAACTCATTAACGTATTAATATGAATCTCTAATTACATCTAATCCCTCAAAGTACTTTTACTTAATCTCTAATTACCTGATTCTTTACCATTCAAAAATTTGTTTATCCTTAATTACTACTTAACTACCTTCATTATTTTGTAAGCTTGAATAGCCAGGTGTATCCGTTACCTGGGTCGCCGTTCCAAATGTCCTGCGTCTTCCGATTGAATATCTCCAAGCTTTCTGCTACATCAAGCTTCCATCCGTTTGTAACCGTTTTCAGCATGCTTACGTTGTCCGCAGTGATGTCATGTTTTTCAAGGACTATATGCTCCGCTAATTTTGATTTGAAGTTTTTTGCATCCTGCTTTTTGGTTTTGTTGACTGCTTCCCTTAAGTGTTCATTCCATCTGACACCTAGTGATCTCCTCGTTTGTCCAATATAACATCCATTACATTTCGTACACGATACCTTGTAGACTCCACTCCGCTCCATTTTGGGAATGGGATCTTTGGTTGATCTAAGCAAGTTCTGTATTTTTGTGGCCCGGCTCGTATAAACTAGGTCGATATCTACGTTCTTCATAGCCCTCTTCATTACGAACGTAGATATCGACCTAGTTTATACGAGCCGGGCCACAAAAATACAGAACTTGCTTGGATCAACCAAGGACCCCATTCCCAAAATGGAGCGGAGTGGAGTCTACAAGGTATCGTGTACGAAATGTAATGGATGTTACATTGGACAAACGAGGAGATCACTAGGTGTCAGATGGAATGAACACTTAAGGGAAGCAGGCAACAAAAACAAAAAGCAGGATGCAAAAAACTTCAAATCAAAAGTAGCGGAGCATATAGTCCTTGAAAAACATGACATCACTGCGGACAACGTAAGCATGCTGAAAACGGTTACAAACGGATGGAAGCTTGATGTAGCAGAAAGCTTGGAGATATTCAATCGGAAGACGCAGGACATTTGGAACGGCGACCCAGGTAACGGATACACCTGGCTATTCAAGCTTACAAAATAATGAAGGTAGTTAAGTAGTAATTAAGGATAAACAAATTTTTGAATGGTAAAGAATCAGGTAATTAGAGATTAAGTAAAAGTACTTTGAGGGATTAGATGTAATTAGAGATTCATATTAATACGTTAATGAGTTTAGTATAAATATTAGGACACTTATAGTTTAGGGAATAGTAGTACTGAGGAAGTTCTCAAGTAGAGAACGAAACAATTGTATACTAAATTTAAAATAAATAGTAGAATTAAAGGGTATATACTTTCTTTCATTTTTTTTTTATTTGAAAGTTCTACTAATGGCGGAATATTATTAACTATCTTTGGATAGAAAAATCTGAAAAAAAATCAAGAAAGTAGGTCTTGATGAGTACAAGGATAACAAATACCTCAGATATCAAAACTCCCTCAAATTTGGTAATTGGTTTAAGAATTTTACGTTTTCATCTATAAATTCTAAAGGTGAGCCTTAAATTCGCCAAGATATATATATATATATATATATATATATATATATATATATTTATATATATATATATATATATATATATATATATATGAGTGTGTGTGTGTGTGCGTTTGTGTTTTTTTATGTAAAATGCATGTTTTCTGAAAGTTTCATAAAAATCGAGCAATAAACAGCTAAGTTATAGACGATTGAAATTTATCAATTACACCAACAACTACATGTGATACTGTGTAAATACACAGCCCAGCACAAGGGCCCACTACAAAAGATTTTCGCATTCACGAATTACCAGCTACTAGTGTTTGGATCGACAGGTGTCGAGGCCGAGATAACCTACTGGAAGGATGCGTTCTGCAAAAGCAACTGACTGACTGGGCTTGGCGAAAGTGAGTGAGATTCAAGCAGATCTCGTCTTTACCATGTATACTTACGGCCTCCAAATAAGAGTGGGACATCCAGGTGGGAGCAGAACACCCGCACTCCCCCCCCCCCCCCCCCCCATCTGGATCAAGATCCATTTTAGATGTGGCCATATATTTTCCATTTGAATGGAAAACTCATACAAACATAATTTGCATGAATTTTTCCTTGAAATGAAAAATATCAATGTTTCAAATTTATGCTAGTCTTATATGATGGGATCACATAAAATGTATTTTGGCATAAATAGGAAACTCAAGGGGAAGGCCACTCTACCCTGCAAAAGCGCCTTCAACGCAAAAGGAAAGAGGTGAGCTCTACCGATGGCTAACTCATAAGTGGAGGGGCCAGCCAACGTGGTGGAAACTGTTGTTCAATTTATCTTTTCACTATTTCTTTTCTCAACAAAGTATTCATTCAATTTCATGTAATTTTATTGCAAATTCAAAAAGCTACAACTGCAACGTCACATCAATTTTCTTTTTGTTATTTTTTTGGGTGAATCAGTAAAGTGAAAATGGGAGGCAACGTAAGACCAAACCAAAATATACACTTCTCTGTACATTGGTAATAACTTTAGCTTTAACTTTTGCTCTTATTATCTCATTCCTAATTTTTTCTTTTTTTTTAAATTATACGTATAATTTTATTTTATAATGAGTGTATAGTTAATATCAAAGAAAAAAAATTTTAATTTCATGAATGTAATATTTAACAATATAAATATTGTATATATTTTTCTATTGACAAAAACAGAAGGGTACTCACTCATCCTCCGACAACGAGCGTCCATACACCATAATCAAAACTATTAGTTTCCCGTTTATTCTTTTATGCTTGTCAAATTTTATGATCACCTAAATGTCAGACTTTTCAATGAGTTCACTCCCGCTTAGGTATATAAAATTGACTCTAACTTTCCGGGTTCTAGTTTTTCACTTCTACTCCTTTTAATTCTAGAAAAATCCACGGTTGGTTTCTTGTTTTCTTTTTCGTAACTTATTTTTTTTTGTTCGCCTTTAACAGACGTCGTTCTCACTCAACTTCCGCCACCCATCCTCTCCCGCATCACGACATTTTTCAATCCCGCACATGTTATTCGATATGTTTTAACACACGAAACTCAAAATTATGGAAAAACAATCCGAAAATTGATATTTCTTCTTTTTCTTCTTAGCCCTACAGCCCCTCTCGGGCCTTTGCTTCCTGCAAACAGCACCTCCAACTGTCTCGGTCCATTAACCGCGTCCTCCAATTCTGAAATCCGAGCAGCGATGAACTGTCTTCGTTGACCGAGTCAGACCAGCGTTTCCTCAGTTTCCCCACTGGCCTCCGGCCTTCAGTTCTCCCAACGAATACCTTCTTGGGAATCCGAATACCTTCTTGGGTATCCGTTGTTCATCCATACGATTCATGTGTCCAGCCCATTGCAGCTTCCGCAGTCTTGCAATCGTTGAGACCTCCGGTTTGTCAAAAATTTCATACAGCTCATGGTTGTATCGAATTCGCCATTGATCCCCGTCTAGCATCGCTCCGATTATTCGCATCAGGACCAGTCGCTCAAAGGCGTTCAATATATTTGCGGACGCTTGGGTTAGGGTCCTTATTTCACACCCATAGCAAAATACAGGTCTTATCACAAAATTGATATTTACACATAACTGTCAGAGGTAAAGAAGTCCCAGAAATGAGTCGTATCTATATTATAGTCACTAACATTCACCAAACAATAATACATATATTGTATATCAGATGCACTTTATCAATTTTTAAATTAATATTCCAATTTGAAATTGCAAACAACGTTAAAATGGTATTTTTTTAACTGCACTAAAATTCGCCGTTTGAGTACACTACCCCGGACAGAGGACGATTCTCCTAGGCGCTCCTGACAGAACGCCGTTCGCACGAAAGTCTTGACAATCAAAATTTCAGCTGAACGAAACTCCGCTCGAGGAGGAATTTTGCACCAGCGTCCGACTGGCTCCGGCATCACAACATATTTTTTGTTTTCCTATATGCCGCCGTGCAACAGTTTTTCACGCGCGGCAAGCAAACAATTCCGCCACTCGCCAGATCTCTTTACGCAAGACCATCCGAGTCCCGCTTCACAATCTTCTCCCTTATTTCGACGAGACCCCGCGCATTTCGGCAACGGAGGTGTACTTCCTGACGAGATAAAACTGCAATTCATTTTCTAAATTGCGATGCAAACGGGGGTGCGGTCATCAAACTTTTGATTGTAATTTTTATTTAATTTTTTTTTATTATAAAAGGTGCTTTCCAAAATAAACTAGACTGGGCTAATATAGAAAAAACAGGAGCTTTCTTCTGATAACTTTGAGTTTATTTATGCAAAATAGTCTCCTCCGGCCTCGATACACTGTTTTGCGCGATCCAAGTGTTTCAGGTCATTGACCACAATGTCCTTCAGGATGTCGGCACAAGCCTTTTTGCTGTCCTCTACGGATGCAAAGTTTTTTCCTTGCATGGCCAAATGCAATTTTCCGAATAGGTAGAGTCACAGGGAGCCAGTGATTGATGGTTAAAATGCGATTTATAGTCAAAAAATCAGTCACAAAAGTGGATCGATGAGATGGTGCATTATCATGCAATAAGCCCCAGCTTCCTCCTTCGTGGTATTCAGGCTGAATTTGACGAATGCGATGCAACAAACGCTTCAAAACGTCAAGATAGAAAATTGCATTGACGGTTTGGCCCGTTGATACGAATTCCTTGTGGACAATTCCCTTGGAATCGTGAAAACAAATGGGGATCGTCTTGATTTTTGACTTCTCCAAATGCGATTTTTGGAGTGGTGGTTCGATTCGGTACTTTGACGCTTGCTTTCGGGTTCATAGTGGAAAAACAATATTTCATCACCAGTTACAATGTTGTAAGGGAAGTTCTCGCCTTTTCTAGCCCCTTTAATGATGTCTTTCGAATGTTGAGTTCTGAGCAATTTTTGGTCATCAGTTAACTTGTGCAGAACAAAATGTACACAGACCTTTTGTCACCCAAATGATTGGAGATATTCCACTCCGATTCCACGAATTTCAACGATGATTTCGGCTCTCATTTTTGATAAATGTACGCACAATTTCGATGGAATTTTCGGTGATCACTGATTTTGGGCGGTCGGTATGTTCATCTTCATTTATGTCCTCAGGACCATCTCTGAAACGTGTAAACCACTCATGAAACCTCTCACGAGATAGACAATCACCGCCAGAATTTTTTTCATCATTTAAATGTTTCTGTAAACGTTTATAATAAACATAAGCAGTCGAGCAGCCCCGTGGTGATCAGGAGTGGCTGCTCCTGAAGAGATAAGATGGTCACCTCGTCGAAACTGCTTAGTTTGTTGTTTTACTAGTGTAAAGTAAACTACATCCGTCAAGTTTCCATCCTTTACGCAGAGATGAGTGGTTCACCTCAGCCACTTCAACATCTTTAGGTTTGACATTCCCCTTGTAATGCAACGACCTTCTTCGGAGAAAGTAACGGTTGCTTTTTGTGTTATGTTTGCGTTTGTCTCAAGCTTCGGTGTCCGCTAACTTTAACGCCTCAAAAAATATTGAATTACTGTAGAGTAGCTTAATTGACACCTAATAGAACAATTCTAAAGATAATAAAAATTGATCGGTACGTCTTGTAGAGTAGAGTACGCGTGATAAGTATTTTGTAGTGTAGCTTCGTGGCTCAACAAGAACCCGCCTCATATGATCCCGCAAATGCTAGTCGTCAAGCACGTGTACGCTGTCGTTAAGCGAAGCTAGTTAGCTGAGCTCGGTGTTGTTTATAGCTCGCTGACACTTATGCCAGACCATCGGCACCCGTGTCCTATATGGGCATTTCGAAATTCATTACACGTTTTACCAATTTTAAAACAAAATTTGAAATTAGCTCTTTGTTTGAAACTCATTTTTGTACCGATGACATAAACATACTGTCAATTTAGATGCAATAACTTCGCTTCCACTCAACCGAATATCCCCAAACTTTCACTGAAAATCGAGGAGGGATGTAACTTTCCCACCCATTCATTCATTCTCATTCACAGATGGCGCCACCAAAAAAATTTAACAGCAAAAGTCTCGTTTATTTTGGAATGCACCTTGTAATTCCCCAGAGGAGAGCCCTGAATCTGAAGATGAAATTGAGTCCTCTGTACAAATACTGCTAGCTTCCCAGGCGACAGACACTAACAAAATTCGTCCACTAGACTTAACGGAATTAAAAGACATGATAAGCACGCTAAGCAAACGGAAAGCCCCAAGACCTGATTCTTTGACGAACAACATGCTAAAATGGCTGCCAAACAACATACTGCAAGCCCTGATGGACGTAATCAACACCATCTTTCATCTACGCGAATTCCCCAAGTCTTCAAAAACGGCAACTATAAGCGTCATCTCGAAACGAGATAAGTATCCCACTTTCCCGCAAAATTTGGCAGTCAATAAGTCTACTGTCTTCTCTCTCTAAAGTCACGGAAAAGGCACTTTTAACTCGGTTGTCCGAATATATTGAAAACAAAGAGATCGCACCAGATGAACAATAATGCTTTCGGGCTGGACGCTCCACCGAACTCCAACTAACAAGGGTAGTCTAACATTTTAGAAATGGGTTGAACCGCAGAAAGTCAACAGGCCTAGTTACGTTTGACATAGTAAAAGCCTTTGACAAAGTCTAGCATGCAGGGCTAATTTTTTAAATGCATAAATATTCCATTTCACGTCCTTTGATTAAAAATTATCAACTCTTTCCTGCAGGGCAGATCTTTTCGCGTAAAAATCAATAACATATTATTCAACATGTAACCGATTTAAGCTGGAGCTCCACAAGGATCACCACTCTCCCCATTACTGTACACCCTATACACCGCAGACCTCCTACGTCTTCCTAATAGTATTAAAATCTCCCTATATACCGCCGAAACTTGCATATATTACACCTTGCGACAAGCAGAAACCACATCGTCAAGTCTGCAACGAACCACCGAAATTCTTTTGGGATACTTTCAAAGGTGAAAGGTAAAAATTAACGCTGACAAGACACAAGCCATTTTCATCACAAGAAGACGACGACAACAACCTCCTGAATTACAAATCGACCCAAACTAAGTACCTTGGCAAAGAACAGCAAAATACCTAGGACTAACATTTGACTATAGACTTACATGGACTGACCGCATACGTGACAAGAGACAACTCTGTTTAGGTATCTTATCCTCCTTGCACCCCATTTTAAGATTGGGAAAACTGAACGTGAAAAACAAACTCCTCATCTACAAACAAGTCATAAGACCCTCTCTTCTCTATGGCTGCATAGCCTTCTGTCAGACCTCAAAATCCAACAAAAAACTGCTTTAATCTCTGCAAAACAAGGCCCTTAGGAGAATATTTAGAACCCCCTGGTACATTAGGAACATTGATATTCATAAAGACCTCAAACTAGACACTATTGACAAATAAATACTAGACCGTGCACTAAAACTGTTCGACGGGATAGATGAACACCCTAACAGTACCCTGAATCCCTAATAACGAACAGAAGCTCACCTATCCTAGTCTCAGGCCAATAGCATTGTGGTACAGGACTGACATAATCCGTTGTATTGTTAGCTATAGGCCAGTTGTGTACAAAGATAGGAATAAAGCAAAAGTGCTCAATCGTACTAGCTCCACGCAACCCCATATCTCAAGGTTAAGGAAATCTATGGGATTGTCCCGGAAATTCAGCGTTAGGCCTCGCGTCATTATTATCTTTACAGCCACTGACAGTGCAATATACAATCTTAACTTGATATTAAATTTTATTTCAATACAATAAAATCATACGACCAGTGATTAAATACATGTTATCAATATTTGTCGATCCGATCTATGACACAAAAGCTTTAAATAGTGAGCAAGCATATCCTGTTCTTCTTTATCCCATGATATTTAACGACTGTGTAAAGGCAGTGCGAGCTTTCTTGTCTCTATCTAAAGGCGTTGTAGTAATTGAGCAGTCACACAAGCAAACTGCTCGAAAACCTTCCTATCTCCTATTCGAAATTTAATGGCAGTTTTAGAAAAATATTTAATTATTTACATTCATAATCGTAATTTATAAAGTAGTTTGCTTTTCTATTATTATTATTATTATTATTATTATTATTAAATGTCATTTTATATCAATTTTCCTTTATTTTAAATTTAGATGTTTCCCTTTAATTATATTCTTCATGAGATTTAATTTTTATTACTTTTTAAAATTCTCTTCATTTTTCTTTACAACAGTTAAATTTTGTTTTTAAAATTTTAAATCCGCCAAATAAAATTTCGAGTATGAGATCTCATACACCCCAACGGTGTATTATATCGCGGAAGGCAAGCTAACTAGGCTGAGCTCGGCTGATGCAATTTACCGTATACAAGGTAATGAAAAGAAGAAAAGGTCAGGAGTTTCTGGGACGGAGGGTGAGTCGACTTAAATTAGCGAACCGGTAAGCACGCGCGAGAACCGCGTGCTAAAGAAATGGTTTTTGGAAGAAAATTACTGTCCCGGTCATCTTTGCCACCAGGTAGAGTGGCCTTCCGCTCGCGTGCCCTTTCATGATATAGGGTTATGTGATTTCATTGCATAACGCTATAGCATAAATCGTTTACGTTTGTATTTCTCATTTGAGAGAGGGTAACACAAAGTGCTTTTGTATGAGTTTTTCACTCAAATGGGAAATTCATGGCCACGTCTACATTTGGATCTTGATCCGGTTGGGAGGATGCGAGGGGGCACCACCTTCATCTGGGCGTCCCACTCTTTTTTGTGGGCCATAAGTATCTTCGGGTAACGACGAAGTCCCCTTAAGTCCGTCTGTCTTCCCCAGGTCCAGTTTGTTCTTTTTCGTCTGCAATCTCCAACCCTTAGTTGGTTACCTCCTTTTTTCGACTTCGGTCGACTCTTTTGTGACCAAGGAATTCGTGAATGCGAAATTCTTTTTATAGTGGGTCTTTGTGCTGAGGGAAAGAGCCCGCTCCACGACACCGCAACGCTAGCCTGCCAGCGCATTCACGCGTCCCCAGACAAGGCCTATCTCGGCGGATCTCAACATCCTCTTCCGCTGAGGCAGCAGACCATCGCTGCAGTCCTCCACGAACATTTAAGCATACCTAAATCACTACAGCGTTGCCACGATTTCTGATGATGCGATAGCCTGGGGCAATGTCACAATTACACTTTTCTATTACTCATAGCAAATTTATAAGCACACATTGGAAAAAGTGACTCTTATATGATTGATTCCTTTCTTAATATTGCTAAGGACCTGAAGTCGGAAATAACATTTATCGAGAATCAATATTAATGTCCGGGGGCATCAAATAGTTTACTGCGCGAATGAAGCTATGGGCAAATGCTAGTATACAGTCGTAAAGCCACAAATTATTGACGAATATCTTACTTTCAATTCTAACAATACCTTTTAAGCAGAGAAAACTAGCAAATTAAAATAATAACTTCAAAAGATGACCTCCTGTATACCATTAACGGTATATAACAAGATACTCTGGCTCAGGATGCTCCTAACCTACCAAAACCAAAGACCTCTCCATAATTGAGGTAATTAAAACCCTCAATCTTCTTAATTGTTTTTAAAAACCATTTTAAATTGATTAAAGTATCATTTCGTTTACAGTAAGTAGTGTGCTTAGTCAGCTCATTTATTTAATGGATGACAAACCAATTTGTCTTGACCTATTAAATCCTAATAAAAAAATCTATTGTTCCTTTCTCTTAAATTTACTAAATCAATGCAATTCAATAAAAATCCAACGGATGGAAAAGCTGTTCTAAATTTTTTCTGATTCTAGCATCAAACAGAACTTGCACTTTCCAAAACCATGCCGTCAGACGCTAATTACGTAAATAGCTGTACATCTTTCCCAAAACAAATGGTAGATAAAATCTCAGGAGTTTTTTGTTAACATTTTTCTATTATGTTAATTCTACTAGCATTCACTGTATGTGAACTTGTATCTATTTCTTTTTGTTGAGTAAATCTTCAAAATTGGTGGGCTTTCATCTACGAATTTTGAGAAATGTTAAGAGAACAGAAACATGCATTTTTCGAACCATTTAAGGTAGTTCAAACGCTAAAAATAAATTTTGCATAATAATGCGATCAAGATGCGATGACAAAAAGTTTTATTGGATTTCGGGAAAAAATCAAGTGGCAAGTTTTGTATTTGCATAATTTAAGTAAAACAAAAATGTACTAGAATTGCAAGTCAGACACACTAAAGTGGAGAAGTAATTTTTTGTAGGATTTGCTGGAGAGCGAAATGTTATGGAGAGGACTTTCCCAAAAGCTTGTGATATTTTCTCATATTTCAATGTCATTGCTTTCTGTTTGGCTACTAATTTTGCTAGTAATGATAGTTATAACTGCTTTTGGGGCATTCATATCTGATAAATAAAACTACAGAAATAGTATTTTGATTCAGTTCATTGACGAATAATTTTGGTGCCTTATGGAGAAGGTTTTTATCACCTTCATTTGACTAGGGACTAAGGCAATCCAAATTAAAAAAGGCGGGTATAAAATTGAATTGCAAATGAAATGGGGTGTGATTTTTTACCTTCCAAGCCATAAAGAACACTAATGACAGTTATACTCATAGTAAACTATGATACGCTGCTTAAAAGAGAGAATAAAGTTTTGCAAATGAATAATGATGCAAACTTCAGCAATGCTACTGGCAATACAAGTATAAATTAATATGAGCAAAAATTTCCTGGTGAAATTATTCAACTTCATTCACATATTTTAAAATGCAAAAGAATTTTTTAATCCAATAAATTTTGAACAAATGAATATTTTGCTTCAAAAATTGAGTTGATATACACCTATCCAATAAAGAAATTGCAATTCCAAATGCATCATGGCCACCTGTGCCTCGCACTTTCATTATTCCACGGTAGTGCTCAGCAATATGTGTCAAGCTGATAATTTGTTGAATTTCGCACTTTCGTGTGAATTTCTTGTATTATTTATTTATCTTTGGCTTGTTTATTGGAAAATAAAAGAAATAGGTTGTAATCAGTGTATATATGTGAGTGAAGACGTATTGAGTGAAAGTTAAAAATTTTTTTTTTTTAGTAGCACACACTCAAAATAAGATTGAATCAATAAATGTGCTAAAACTTCATGGCTCAAATGGCTCTCTAAATTTATATATTACTAAACAAGAGCATTTAATAAAAACAAAAGCAATATCAAATTCAATTTGATTAAAATTATTTTATATTTTATGCTTCAATTGGAAAAAAGAGAAACAAAACCAACCAACCCTATTCAAAAATTATATGGAATTTCAGCACAACAGTGAACTTTCACCCTATATCAAATATGTTCTAACCTAATTCTAACACAGCCACACAAAAAAAAGTGGGGTATACTTTTGATGCCATATGTCATATCACGTCCTGATTTTTTTCTAACCTCAAAAAATGGCTTAAAAACAGAGAAAATCTTGGAAAATACACTCATAAAATTCGGAAAAATTATTTTTGACATTTAAACCTATATTCATGTGAATTGAGACCTGCTGAATACAAATCCATGGCCAGAATTAACCCATCATGTCTTGATTTTTTTCTAACCTCAAAAAATTGGGTTAAAAACCGAAAATCGCGGAAAATACACTCGTCAAATTCGGGAAAAATTTATTTTTAACCTTTAAACCTATATTCATGTGAATTAAGACCTGTTGAATACGAGCCATAATGTCCTGATTTTTTTCTCACCTCAAAAGATGGGTTAAAAACAGTAAACAACGAAGAAAATGCACTCCAAAAAGTTCGAAAAACAATTTTTTTTCACATCTAAACCTATATTTATACTAGCGGTTATTGGCAGATCCAAGACGCCAGTTTCTGAAATACAAGTAACTTACATTAAATTTCATATACTGGGGATGTTGAGGTGATTGGGTTATTGGCAATTAATTTAAATCAAATACGGCACACGCGGTTTTTGCCTGATAGTTGGTTTTATTATGCTTTTCCAAGCCGCATTGTTGAAATTCACTATTTTAATACCTAAAAGTCCAGTTGAATAAAACCAATTACCTTTGTTCAGAAAGATGGAACTAGCTTAAGGTTATATCGCTTTCTACCTGCATCCAGGGCACCTCCAGCCGGTGCCGGTGGGCAGCGGAGTTGCTCCACTATCCGGCTAAGTTCCTGGATAACGGCTTTCATGCCGTCATGGCAGGTAGAAGGAAGAGAATTACGATGCAGAGACTTGGAAACCCAGTATTGGCGATTGGTCAGGGTGTGAAAATGGGCCCGCAATCGTCGTCATCAAGCGACCGTAGCTCTTTATGTGTGGGTAACTTGGCTCATGTTGAGTATAATGCTACAAGAAAAAAATCGTAGGCAAAAAGGGCAGTTCATCACTGTGATAAAAAATGTGATATGTTTTGTTATATTTGTTGTAAATATGTATTTATCAAAACGCCAATAGCTATAACAGATAAGATTAAGAATCTTTATAAAGATACCTTCGGTCTAGAGTTACTGCACCAGAATACAAATCGGGTTCCCCACATCATTTGCAATTCTTGAAAAATAATGTTGTATAGCTCACATAAGAAGGCCATGAAATATACCAGACTTGCGATATGGAATAGACCTTCCCAAGAAAGTGAATGATTCTTCTGTATGAATGTTGTAAATGACAAATTTGGTCATAGTCGAAAGAATAAAAGTAACATGACTTATACAGATGTTTTGACTTAGTGTCAAAACATCTGTATAAGTCATGCTACCAATTGAAGCTATTTCATCTACTGAATTAAGTAATGTTGTGGTTGCTAATGCTCTGGAAGTAGATGATTCTACCTTATCAGATAATGATGAGTACGAATTGACTGACGACTCAAATAATCGTGATAATGGTGTAGATAGTAGTGAATATACATATATCTCTACCATACGATCGTAAACCACAACCAGTACCCATATCACAGTTAGAACTCAACAATCTAGTTAGAGACTTAGACTAAGCCAAAGATGGTCCAGAGCATCTTGCTTCATTTTTTAGGAAAAGAAATCCAAGCCAGAAACTAGAGTTTCATTTTATAGAAATAGGGACCAAGAATATCGCAAATATTTCAATGTTGATGGGGATTTGTCACTAGCATATTGTACAAATATTAAAGGTTTAATAAATGAATTAAAGGGTAATCTTTTTAATCCTGTCGATTGGAGATTGTTTATCGATTCTTCTGAGCGAAAAAAAAAATTGGCCAGCACGGGAGTAATTTATTCCTGGTGAAGAAAATGTAATCTTTACGCCCATAGTACATTCCTCTTATTCACATAAAACTTTTCTCATGAAGCAATTTGTAAAAGCAATAAATAAAAATTGACCAATGTTTCCAGTATTTGTTCCAAAAGTTTCTAAAATATTCTGATGCAAAAATCAAGGCAGGGGTATTTGACGACCCACAAATAAGGAAATTGTTTCAGGACACAATATTCGTTACAAAAATGGATGAGATTGAAAAAGCTGCTTGACTAAGTTTTGAAGAAGTCGCAACAAACTTTTTAGGAAATAATAAAAGTCCTAAGTACAAAGAGATAGTGAAGAAAATGGTTAAGAATTTTCCAAAAATTAGGATGTCTAATGAGTTTAAAATTATATTTCTTAGACTCCAATATCGATGATTACCCGGACAATCTCGGTGACTACAGCGAAGAACAAGCAGAGCGCTTTCACTAAGACAATAAAGTCGTTGAAAACCGATATCAAGGACGATGGGATGACCATGTGTTAGCTGACTATTGCTGGTCAGTTAAAAGAGAGACAAATCCAAAGCTAAGAAATGAATCGGGAAGAAAATCAGTAAAAAGATCTTTTGGGGATAAGAAAACGAGATATAGTCTTAAAAAATAGGGTAGGCAGTAATATTCGGTCACTTAATCGGGGTATTGAGTTTCAAAGTTTTAGGTTATTCAAGTTATTCAACTTGGGTGTTGGGTGTGATTTTCTGGTTATGGATTAGGTTTCTTAGGCATCAGATTTTGGCCATTAGGATTGTTGGAATTTAGATTTATTAGGTGCCAGTTATTGGGTATAAAGGTTTGAATCATTAGGATTTTTGGACATGGATATTCAAAATGGGTAATTGGGTAATAAGATGACAGGTCTCAGGTTTTTAAGTATGGGTTGGTGGTTTGTATTATGAAGTACTGAGGCATTTGATTTCAACAGCGCCAGATTTAGAAAGGAGGGGAGCTAGGGGGCTGGCTTAACCTGACCAGGGTTTGAGGTTAACAGAATAAAGGTTAAAAAGTGAAAAACTATGTTTTTCAATATATTTTTCCCGATTTTTACTGGTTTCAAACCATTTATTGAGGTAAGGAAAAAATGTGGACGTGGTGATCTAAATTTGATCACAGATTCTTGTTTAATAGGTCAAAATCCATATGAATATAGGTTAAAATGTGGAAAAAAATGTTTTTCAATGTATTTTTGTCGATTTTCACTGTTTGTAGCCCATTTTTTGAGGTTAGAAAAAAATCAGGACATGATGGCTGAATTCTGGCCATGGGCTCGTACTCAGCAGGTCTCAATCCACATGAATATAGGTTTAAATGTCAAAAATAATTTTTTTTCCGAATTGTACGAGTGGATTTTCCAAGATTTTCTCTGCTTTTAACCCATTTTTTGAAGTTAGAAAAAAATCAGGACGTGATGGCTCAATTCTGGACTCGGATTCGTTTTTCGCTGGCCATAAGACAACGGACATGACATATGGAATCAAAAGTATACCCAACTTTTTTTGTGTGGCTGTGTAATCAAATTCAATCAAAAACTTTATCTTATGCTAATAAAATGCTATCACAATGTTCCTAACCTTAATGTTTAACCTTATCTTTAAGCCTTATATAATAAACATAATATATACCTATCCTAAATATTGAAACCTATTCCTAATTTGTAACATAAACAAACAGCAACAATGAGCCAAAACTAAAAATTAAAAACGAAAAACACAAAACAAACTCAAAATAACCATGAACAATTTAGACATGGCCATTCAGCCATCAATACCTAGATTGCTCCATTTCAGCTCAACCAGCCTAAACGAATCTAGGAAATGAGTATCTCCATTGGAATTGTTGATCTCGTGAATTCAAATTTAGAGGATATTTTATCTTCTTATCGGTGGCCCGTCTATATATGTAGGTGATAGATGATTTGGACGTCGTCAGAACCAAAAACATATTGATACATGTCCAAAAACGAGTACATGAATGCTTCTTGAGGAACGAAGCTTGTAGCGAGGCAAGTCTCAATATACCAATCTGTATGGTAGAACGACTGTAAACTTCAGGGGTTTTCGCTCACAGTTACAGATCTTGCGATATGATTCCGAAGAAGTTTCAATATGAAATTCTCCAATTCGATGTAATATATAAAGACTTCAATCCATCTCTGTCTGTTTGTACAAACCAGTACATGCACGAAGGCATTTCCTTTCAAAACCTCTAATCTGCCCATAGTACTAGAACTCTGGTTGTACAAGATCTGACATCCATATGTCAAAACTGGTCGAACCAGGGTCTTGTAACAGATAATTTTGACCTTTTGATCAATGTATCTGGAATGAAAGAGTCGTCGAAGAGTCATGACTAATTTTTGTGCTTTATTGAGCATGATTTTAACATGTTCAGTGTAGTACACATACTGATCGAGATGAACGCCAAGGTATGGAACATAGGATTCACATGGAACCAGTTTTGAACTACACTCACCAGTCATAATGTGAAAATCCTTCCAATAACGTTTCAAATTATGACTGACCCGCTCCAACGTGGCCCGAAACAAAATTGTTTCACACTTCTGCGCATTGATTTTCATTCGCCAATTGTCAGTGTGCAGCTGCTCATCATTAAACATTTTTTGAAGATTGTTCTGAAATATTGTAACTTTTCGGTCTGCCGTATATATGATCAGATCATCGACAAACGCTACCAATGATCTCGTTGGTGAGACGTTAAAATCAAAGCCGTTCAATAGTTTGCGAATGACTTTTGAGAAAAGCACAGGTGCGATAACTGCTCGCTGCTGTAGACCACTCGAGACCTTGAAGCCGCGCATTGTCGTCAGATTTCCATCAGATACAAAAAATTGATTTCCCGTATAACATATTGCTCATCATGACGGAAAGGTGTCTGGAAAACCTGTCTTGAAGGAATTTAAAAATTACTCCAGCTTTCTCCATATCAATGAGACACCCTCCAATACATTCTCTGTTGTTTAGTTTCCAACAGATGTCTGAGGTAACTTTCATTATCGCATGTATGGTGGAATACCTGACACAAAAACTAAATTGGCAATTCGGCATCAACTCATATTTCTCAATGTGGGCGTTTAATGCTTAGTTCAGTACCACTTCAAACACCTTGCTGACGTTATCTAGCAAGCTGATTGGGCGATAGCTTTTAGGACTAACAGAACTTTTCCTTTCTTCAAGATCGGAAATACCTTGATCTTTTCCCACTCATTTGGGAAATATAATTTTTCAATTTGTTGTTGAACTATATGCAATAATTCCTAATTGCAACTTCAGGCAAATGTCGGGGAATTACATTTGGAATACCATCAGTACCACATGATTTCTTATTGTTTATCTTGCCAAATATGAAACACAAATTTTCATAGCTGAGAAAATAATCAATGAAATTCAAGCTCAGAATGAAGTCATATGTCAATGTTTCATTGAAATGAAGAACTGATTCGCCATTCAGGCTTGATTTAAAGCCGGAAACTTTTGCTTCAACGACCTCTGAAAGTATTTGATTCCCTCTCTCAGGGTTTGGTTGATGAACCAATAAGGGAAGTTTCTGCCAACCATCCCACATAATCCATATGCCAGCCCTATCGAGAAGATTTATCTTATCAATAGCGTTTCCAAGATTCAATACCTTCACTCGAGATTTCTTACGGAATAAGCTATTCACTGTCGTGAAAACACCATCTGGGCCCTGTAATTACCTCTCGGTTTTTCTGCCCATAGATTGCTGACCTCACTCCTGAAGTATGAATGGATTAAGTTAAGAAGTTAATTTCAACAAAGCCAACGAGTGATGGTTGTAGTCAAAATATTGCTGATGAATATTGTTGACGCGTGTAAGAAGAAGGCTTTTAATCTTTTTAACCATGCGATGGTTGGTGTTTCATATCTTTCTATATTGTTTCGATGTTTAATCTTGGGAACTACTTTCTCAATTATTACCAACGTTAACTTCGGCAAATAGAGATCTTTTTAGTCGTTAGTTCTGTCATTAGCAACCATTGGACAAGCGTTACTAACATATGATCAGAACGTTGAAATTGCTTCTGGTAATCCCAATTAAACTCCTTTTGATACATTTCCCAATCCGTTTTTTTAAATTCAACCGATGATTTTCATGTTGAACTGGAATGAGGAAGACATCATCCCATACCATTGATGATTTATTTCCATTGCGATTGCTTAGTTTCTGGTGAAGTCTATTAAAGTTGTGCGGATTACGATGGCAAAGTGAATTTGGCTAATTTCAATGAATGGGTCTTTTTCACACAATTCATTCTTTTGGTGGCGCGGTCTTTGCGACGTGCGCCCTGCGTGGCGTTTCGACTCCCTGTTGTTGCTATTCGTTGCCTTGCGGGACTCCTCACAACGGCTGTTGATAAACCTTCCATCCGTTTTCCATTGTATTGCGAAAGTGGAATTCGTGGATAAGTTCCGTTGTAAAGGGGTTGCCGTGTCCAGATTTCAATCGCAAATTTAAATGAATAATATTATTTTAAATTTACAATTGAAGTTTTGATCAGGATTATGGTGGTTCTCGAGCAGTTTGCTTAGGGGACTGCTCGATTACTACAGGGCAGCTAATTTTCTCGCGATCCCAAGAAGATGAGGATGGCGAAAAAGGAGCTAAAGGATCTTCAGGTGGAAAAACGATCGTGTTCGGGGTCGAAACGCAGAGTGGAACGACAGATGAAAATGACTAGCGGGCGGACAGGCTGACGCAAAAACTTCTGAATTGCTGTAAATGGGTAAACTCTGCGTGTGAGTGAAACGAAATACGGACGGACAAAACAGACGAACATTTTTAACTATCGACGCAGTTCTTTGGCGTGATAATCTCGATTTCTTTCCCCGATAGGTCGGTGAGGAGGTAGCGATTGGGTCCAACAACCTTCTGTACATGGCTTTTTAGGAGACGGTAATCTAGCTTGGCGTTGTAATGCTCAGTGGCGTCGCTTTGGCGGAAATTGTAATGCACCTCATTTGCACGTCCTACGGCCTTTATCTTCAATCCAATTTGTTGACGGAGGTCTCCATTCGTTGGGCTCCAGCACAATGACGGGATCTCCCAAACACTTCAATTGCTTTAGTAGCCTGCATGATTTGCCATGGTAAACCATGTGCTGTTCGAAGGCTGCAAAGTAAGGCGAGGCACCATTGACGGAATGATAAGACAACCGCAGGGCGCAAGTGATGGTGGACAATCTGCGGTCCCAATCCTTCTGAGTTGGATGGACATAATTACGGATCGCAGCTAACAGTGTGCGATTCAAACGTTTCGATGCGTTAGATTGAGGAGTGTATATTGGCGTCAGTTGATGTTCGACATCGTACTGTTCGAGTAGATCCTTAAACTGCCAAGAGCTGAACTGTACTCCGTTGTCCGAGTACACACTTTCTGGTACCTCGAACACGAGGAAAACTCGACTCTCTAAAAATTTCACGATGGATGGAGTCGTGAATTTGCGAATAGATCCGCCAGTGGGAATTTTGAGAGCTGGTCTAACACAACGATAGCTCCGATGTGGCCCATAGAAGAACGAGGATGTGGGCCGAGTAGATCTATGTACAGCCTTTGGAATATGCGCTCCAGAAGTTGACTCATAGGAGTTCGAAGAGGCTGGTTGGGAGCTTTAGTGCCTTTTCAGGTCTCACAGGCGCTTACATAGTCTTTGTCCTGGGATGACATTTGAGGCCAATAGAAGCACTTCTTTAGGTGCCTAAGCGTCCGACTGTAACCACAGTGGGCACTTAGAGGATGGTCGTGTGCGCGGAGGATCAGATTGTGAGTCATTTCCTCCGGCACCCTGAGTTTCCAGGACTCTTTCTCCTGTAATGAATCAGCGGTTGCGTATTCATTACGTCGATAAACATAGCCGTCTATCACATTCAAATCAAGCAACTGGTTTAATGGCTTATGACGGCTTGCCTCAACTCGTTGTAGCTGTCTGACTTAATATGCGGGCTGTCTAAGTCTTTCTCAATAGGATCATCGTCATTCACTGTCAATTCGGCTCCCTCGCGTGAGAACATTCGCGAGAGAGTATCGGGCACAATGTTCTGGGTCTTTTCCAGTGTTTGATGGAAAACTTGAACCCTTGCAGTTTAAGAGTCCATTGGCCAAACGGCCTGGTAGGTCCGCTTGATTCATCAGCCATTGTAACGAAGCGTGGTCTGTGATGATTTTAAACTGGTTGCCTTCGAGGTACGCTCGAAATTACTTAACAGCCATCACCACTGCCAAACATTCTTGCTCGGATACGGTGTAGTTCCTTTAGGGCGAGTTTAGTTTGCTGAACATGACAGCAATGGGAGCTTCCTCTCCCTCTTCTGTCAATTGCACACGCACGGCTCCAAATCCATGTTGACTTGGGTCACAATTAATGGAGAAAAAAGTTGGGGCTGTGCAAGACTGGAGCAGATGTTAAGGCTTGTTTGAGCTCTTCAAATGCCTTTCGACTGATTTCGGTCCAAATGAACTTCTCTTTCCGGAGCATGTCCGACAGAGGCACTGAAACTGTTGCATAATCCCGAACCAACCTGCGGTACCAACCACATACTCCAAGGAAACATCGGAGCTGCTTAACGGTCTTCGGTAGAGGAGTTTTGTCCGGATCCGTTTGGTAGTTCCATGTCCGATAACATATCCTAGAAATCGGACTTTGTCCATAACAAACTTTCTTTCCTGGGCGTTTGTTGGTGAGGCCCAACTTACTGATATGTTTGGCTACTTCTTGTAGCAGTAGAAGATGTTGGTCAAACTTTTCCATGATGAGTAGCAGGCCATCCAGGTACACGAACACTTGATGCTTCAGATGAGGTGGAATTACTTTGTCCATCAGCCGTGTCATCATTTGCGGAGCGTTACACAGACCAAAAGGCATTGTGACGAACTAATATAGTGGTCGTCTGAGCACTGTGAAAGCGGTCTTATCCCTTGACCCTTCATCTTTTATGTCAAGACTTGTAATGTAATTTGCTTTCGACAGTCTTCCCAATATTCCATCGATGAGCGGAAGAGGGTTTATCGTCTTTAACGGTCACTGCATTGACTTTCCGGGCATCTAGATAAAGACGGACTTTACCTGGTTTCACCACCAAGGTTACCGGTGAGGACCTCCTCTATAACCCCCAACTTTAGCATCCTGTCCAACGCTTTGCACACTAGCTTTTCCATGGCCCGTGAGATGGCATAATGTCTTTGCTTTATTGGTTTACTATCGCCAACATCGATGAAATGTGCGACCAGAGAAGTGCGGCAAAGGCCTTGCGTAGCGTAAGATGGAAAAGCAGCGACGGCTGCTTCCAGATGTTCTCCTTAGTTAGGCGTTAATTCGTGCCTGTTGGGTATAGAAATGAGTTCATTGACATACCTAGTATTTAAAGGTGAGTCTGTGAATAAGTCTGGCACTAAACCAAATTGAAGGATGAAATCGACGCCAAGGTACACGTTCTGAGTTAGAGAAGGGATAATGAAGAAGGTAATATCCTTAGTTTGACCTCGGAACGTCACGGGTGTGGTCAATTTACCCTGGATAGAGTGTTTGGTGCCATCAGCGGCGCTGATTTCAGAGCGCCAGGGTTTTATCACAGTAGGATGTTGATGGAGGACCTTTAGGTCAAGGCTTGAGGCAAGGCAGCTGATACTTGCAACCGTGTCAATCAGTGCAATAGCGATTTCGCCCAACACTTTGGCTGGTGCGTAGGGTCTGGTGTCGTTTTCGGAAACCTCCGAGATGTTACACAAGTTTAGGGTTTGACGACAGGTGCACACTCTCTTGCGGAAACTCTGCCAACGACAAGTTGACCATTTTACTTTGCGCGAGTGAGAGGTGACTTCTTTGGAAGCAAGGATTCGCTCTTGGGCCGCACGGTACTCTTGCGGTTGAACATGATAGGGCTTTAGTACGCGAATTCGTGGCTGCCGGGGTTCTCTAGGCAGTAACTGTGGTGATCGCTTCAATAGTGTCGTTGAAGAGGCTTCCGGAAGAGAGGGAACCTCCGCAGTCATAATTTTCAAGGCTGGTGTGTTATCATCAATATTGGGGCTTGCAACCTACTGTTTGGCTTTGGTGTACCGCTGAGGTGGTCGGGTACTCGCTCGTCCATTTTTTGAAATGGCGCAATCTGGGCAATCCGGGAAGTAGGTGTCAGGCTTACCGCATTCGTAGCAGAAAACCGTACGCTCTACCTGACATGCAATAAACTGATGTCAAGTTTGCTTCTAGTTCCAGCCAGTCGTGAGGTTTCTCACCACGGCTACCTTAAGCTCGTCTGACTCCATGTCGTTATCTTCCAGATCTGGAGTGTTGGACTCTTGTGCCACTTCCGCAACTCCGCGCAGTGGACCGGTTCTCGCTAACAGGTATGGCCGTTATCGGAGGTCTTCTTCGACTCTCTCCTGTTGACTGGCGGCTCTTAAAAGCGATTCCATCTCCTGAGGGTCGAAGGTCGTGATATGGCGGCGAAGTTCCGGCCTCAAATTTCATTTCAAAACTCGCAGCAGTTCTATTTGCGTCATCGGCTCAGATAACTGGTCATTCAGCCGTAAGATGTCGCCTCAATACTTGTATAAGGGCTCATCTGGACGTTGCCATCTGGCATGGATCTTGTCCAAAACCCTCTCGTCCATGTTAACTGTGGGATGCTCCATACGGAGTACCTCCTTCAACCGGGACCAGCGTTGCGATGGTGGAGTCGAATATATTTTCTTTTCTTTTTATATAGAAAATAAATAAAGAAAATGGGTAGGTGAGCCCAAGAGTAGATGGAGATGGTAGTTAGGCAATTGAAGTTGTGAATGGGGGAAGGCCTGCAAGCTGCGACCGAGAATCAGTTTCCCTGCCCTCTATGATACGCTGTATCAAGATCGGCGAGTTACATTTATAGCAAATTCATGAAGAACGTAACATTGTCCTTTTTGCTATTTATATTGTAGCGCATGGACTTATCGGACCAGCCGTTAATTGGGTAATTCAAATTGATTGCCCGAAAGATTAAACATAATTTATTCATAGAGTAGTTAGAACAGCTAGGAAGAAAGCGAAAGGAGAGAGCTTGCTCGTACGTACGATTAAAGACGAAGAACAATCGCTATAGTGAGAACCAGTTCACTTGATCTCGATAGTGCCCAACATCGAAAACGGGGGGTTGACACGAATCGCCACCGGGTTAAGTCGAATAGCGGCAACCTCCGGTGAGCGGTGCATTTTCGGGCAGTGTGTCACAATTTTGATGACGGAATGGAGAGTCCTCACACATTGACTCGTATCATCGAAACCTTAGGAGTGTGAATCGGCACCAGTACCACCAGAATAATGCCCCACTTCTTGTCGCAGGTCACAATCTGCCTCGTCAAAGACTAGGTCACACCATAGATAGCTTACGGGTAATAACGAAAGGTAGAGATAATTCACAATATTAGCCTTTGGTTCTGGCCTAGACCTTTCTTGTTTTTTACATTAGACACTCCAAAATCCGTGTATGTGAAATAAATTGTGGTAAGATTTGGTGCTAGAGGAAATAACCTGCCCAGGATACTGCAAACGCTAGCCGGCCGGTGCATACACACTTCGCTAGACCAGGTCATTTGCAGTGAGCACCAATGCTTGGCTCGCTAAGGCAGCATGACACCGCTGAGATGGTAATGGGTGATTGCCCATTTCATCCTAACCAAAACAGTGACCAAATATGTTAACAAAAAAGAAATTGGTAATTATTTAGTTTAGGTGCCATACTCCCGATTTTTTTGAAATTTCAGTATGTTATACAGTTTTTCATGCTGAAAAAGAATAAATATATATATATATATATATATATATATATATATATATATATATATATACGAGGTGTGTTCAAAAAATATCGCGAATTTTGTTTTTTTTTCAAAAATTATTTATTTATTCATGAATATCTATTTTGTCCCCTTCAAAGAAATTCCCATGAGATATTATACACTTGTGCCAACGGTTTTTCCAATCTTCGAAGCACTTCAAAAAATCATTTTTTTAAATCTTATTCAGCTCCTCCTTCGATGCCGTCTTTATCTCGTCAAGCGTAGCGTAACGTCGTCCTTTCATGGGCCTCTTCAGTTTAGGAAACAAGAAAAAGTCACAGGGGGCCAGATCTGGGGAATACGGTGGCTGCGGCATCATTAGTGTGTTGTTTTTGGCCAAAAAGTCGCGCACAAGCAACGATGTGTGAGCAAGGGCGTTATCGTGGTGCAAAAGCCAATTTTTGTTCTCCCACAAATCCGGGCGCTTTTGGCGGATTGCTTCGCGCAAATTGCGCATAACTTGCAGGTAATATTCCTTATTGACCGTTCTTCCCTGTGGCAAGAACTCATGATGCACCACGCCCCTGCAATCGAAGAAAACTGTCAGCAAAACTTTCACATTCGACCGAACTTGGCGCGCTTTTTTCGGTCTTGGTTCATGCGGCAGCTTCCATTGAGATGATTGAGCTTTGGTTTCCACGTCATAACCATAAACCCACGATTCGTCACCAGTTATGACCCTCTGGAGCAAATTTGGTTCGTCGCGGACAGAGTTTAACATCTCATTAGCAATGTTCATGCGTTGCTGTTTTTGGTCGCAATTGAGCAATTTAGGTACGAATTTCGCGGCGACCCGTCTCATGCCCAAATTGTTGATAAAAATCGAATGGCACGAGCCAATCGATATGTTTAGGTCCTCAGCAACTTCTCTAACGGTGATTCGACGATTGGCCAATACCATTTTCTCCACTTCATTAATTTTTTCGTCTGTTGTTGAAGTGCTCGGGCGTCCGGCACGCTCTTCGTCGTTCACATCTTCTCGGCCTTCTAAAAACATTTTGTACCACCAATAAACGTTGCTTCGGTCCAAGGTAGCTTCTCCGTATGCCACAGTCAACATTCGGAATGCATTCGCGCACTTAATTTCGTTTTTCACACAAAATTTGATACACGTTCTTTGATCCATTTTTTTGAATAAGTAATAATCGAAGACGATTGAAAACACGTGCAAGTAAAGCAGCTATCACCAATTAAGTGAACATTCAAAATGGCCGAGCTTGTCGGCATAAGTGACAGACATGAGTACCAACATAACGCCACAAAAAAATCGAAATTCGAATATACGTAACCCGCGAAAATTCAAAATTCGCGATACTTTTTGAACACACCTCATATATATATATATATATATATATATATATATATATATATATATATATATATATATATATATATATATATATATATATATATATATATATATATATATATATACAATATATATATATATATATAATATATATATATATATATATATATATATATATATATATATATATATATATATATATCTATATTGGGCGCGGAAAACATTCCTTTACATAGTTTTTAAGGTTTGAAAATTGGGAAATGTACACTATCGTGAAAAGTTGGTATTTTGCACATACTTGATGTTGGAGAGGATTGAGTGTGGGGGGGGGCTGTTAAAAATTTAGAACATCGTTTTAACACCTCCCACCCCACACCCCACTTTCAATCCTCTCCAACATTAAATATAATTATTCGTCAATTGAATTCGAATATACGTAACCCGCGAAAATTCAAAATTCGTGATACTTTTTGAACACACCTCATATATATATATATATATATATATATATATATATATATATATATATATATATATAATATATATATACATATATATAATATATATATATATATATATAGATATATATATATATATATATATATATATATATATATATATATATATATATATATATATATATATATCTATATTGGGCGCGGAAAACATTCCTTTACATAGTTTTTAAGGTTTGAAAATTGGGAAATGTACACTATCGTGAAAAGTTGGTATTTTGCACATACTTTATGTTGGAGAGGATTGAGAGTGGGGTGTGGGAAGAAGGGCGTCCTTCTAAAGAATAGAAGGGCACCCTTCTATTCTCAAGAGGAGCTCCTTTCTATTCTATATAAGGGTACTCTTCAAATGAATAGAAGGGTATCATAAAGTATAGAAGGGTTCCCTTCTATAGAGTAGAAGAAGAGTACAAGAATGCTTCCCTAGAGAACGGAAGGATGCCCTTCTATAGAGTACACACCCTTTAGAATAGAAGGTTGCTCCTCTAGACAATAGAAGGGTGCTCCTCTAGAAAATAGAAGGGTGCTCTTCTAGAGAAAAGAAGAATGCTCTTCTAGAACCCGTCCTTGCACAATATATTACAGCAGCATCGGGGATCTGCGATTTCAAATATTATAATTTAATGCCTTAAATTCCACCAAAATGTTATTGAAATGCAATTCCCATCCTATTTTCTTCAATTGTGTTGTATGACAACATCTGATCACAATTAAATAAATGTGTGGGTTGTCAATTGACGAATAATTATATTTAATGTTGGAGAGGATTGAAAGTGGGGTGTGGGGTGGGAGGTGTTAAAACGATGTTCTAAATTTTTAACAGCCCCCCCCCCCCCCACACTCAATCCTCTTCAACATCAAGTATGTGCAAAATACCAACTTTTCACGATAGTGTACATTTCCCAATTTTCAAACCTTAAAAACTATGGAAAGGAATGTTTTCCGCGCCCAACATATATATTTATATATATATATATATATATATATATATATATATATATATATATATATATATATATACATATATATATATATATATATATATATATATATATATATATATATATATATATATATATATATATATATATATATATATATATATTCTTTTTCAGCATGAAAAACTGTATAACATACTGAAATTTCAAAAAAACGGGAGTATGGCACCTTAAACTAAATAATTACCAGAAATAATTTGTTCTTTTTTTCTTAACACTACCAAAAGTTTTGTGTAACATGAGCTTATATTTGCTTTAGCCATGTTATCTTACCAACACTCACTTAGGGTTTTTCCAATTAATTTTACTTCTTACACTTTTTTATGAATCTAAATGAAAAAATCTGTTGAATAAGATAATACTCAATGACCGTGTAAATATTATTCTTCACAACAGGTGTTAAGCTCACAAGCATGAACTAAAAGAGCTCAACACTTCGCGCTAACATATTACTCCAAATCTCTTTAATTCGTCACAGATCAACTAAGCTATTCACTATTGTAACAGTTTACTTCCCATTCTCCACTAGTTCCAGCTTAGTTTGCTGCTCAGTAGTTTAGCCAATGTAAGCTAACCTGATTTAAAGGTATTTTGTAATGTCATTACTTAAAATCGCATAAAAAATCTATTAAACGATATCAACCATTTCGAATGCACAAAACTTTTCAATTACAATGAAATTCAAGATCATCAAGATCGAGGAAATTGTAAGAAACTTTCACAAATAATCTCAAGGCGAATACTCGTAAGCATTTCACTGTGAAGACTAAACAAGTGCATCGTCATTGCTTGTTACGCACTAATAGCGCTGAAATCTATTCAGCAACCAAGTTCGCTAGTTTGAAACAGTATGAGCTCGATCTCTACATTTACTACTAATAATATTAAATACACTCAAATTGAAGAAAATCCCGTGAAATTGTTGTTGAGGTTCCGACATGAATGATTTATGGAATTAAATGGTGCAATTAATGCATACGAGCATTTATGCTTACCTTACACTTGGAATTGTTTTGTTTTATAGATTTCCAATCACTGTCGGCGTGTTGTAATTGAATTCAATTGCTAAGCGCGAATTATTTTATGTAACTTCATTACCGTAGATTCAGAAGTAATTGATTATGCACACTACATAAGATTGATAGCTTAATTTCATCTGACACATTTTCTTCCGTTTCAATAATTCTAGGTCTCATTAAGTACATAATTGGGCTACATATTGCTCTAGAATTCTCTGTATAAGAAGTATAATTGTCTATTAGCATGGTAGTGCAGATACGTCTTCAACTAATTTTAGTTAATGCAAATTAACTGCATTTCAAATGGATCAGATTTATTAAAATATTTTTTTTTCTTTTCAGAACTAGCCGGCAGCCGAGACGAGAGCATCGTAAGTTCAATTATTTCAATCATCTTAGGATATTTGCAGTTTGTTGGTAGATGCATTTTAATACCAGTCCTCAAGAGTAATTTAAATCAATTTCATACAACCTTTTGCGTGCAACGGTTTACATGTTACGTTAAATTCTTTGGCAGCCTTGAACTTATTTCTTTAGCAAGATGTACAAAATTACCGTTATAGTAAAGAAACCAGTACCCAAAGGTATCTAATGCCAATGTCATGTATGTATGCCTTGGGTGCAACGATAGATACAAGTGCAAGACATGCGTTCAGTGTCTCAATGATCACTTGGGGAGTGTTAAATGCAAAAATGTGTGCAAGCTGCTGTACCGGTTGCATGCAAATGTGATCAATTTCTTGAGGTAGAAGAAACGCTAGAAGTGATACCAATTTATAATCGATAAAACAATGTGGTATTATAATACTAGACACGTTATGACCGTTACGTAAAGTTTTTCGTTCTTCGGAACAAAGATAGTCTATAAGACTGAGAAAGGTACGAATTGGACACTACAGTTCTTTGAATATACTCGTAAGTACCTATGGGATGGATTGCATTGGAAGGGTAGACTGAAAATTTCAGTTACTGAAAACCAATAAAGTAATGAATTTTAATGGCATCAAGGTGATTGTGACGATGCGGATGTTTATTTTGACGGTTTGATGATGACGATAATAGTGAACATGAAAAGAAGAGAAAAGTGATGATTCAGATAATGATGGTGGCGATTACAGTTTTTTTTCATCAAAAATATATAAGAACAATGATCGTTTTCAGCATTGAGTATTTAAATAATACCGTAGT
Source organism: Odontomyia ornata (assembly GCA_963969285.1). Classification (NCBI taxonomy): domain Eukaryota; kingdom Metazoa; phylum Arthropoda; class Insecta; order Diptera; family Stratiomyidae; genus Odontomyia; species Odontomyia ornata. The sequence goes on from OZ017739.1 coordinate 28,696,711, forward strand.
GGACCACTACGTGACCATGTGGTCGCAACAGCCCCTGGGACCACTTTTCCTACTGCTACGCTCTTGTTTACAACCTAAGAGAGAGCCAAATTGCTGAAGTAAACATCGCTGCTACTCAATGAAAACAAATTTTCATACAATCCTAAAAATTTGTTTTCTATTTGAAAAACCTTAACATTATGAGGAAAACATGCAAGACATTAACATATTAACTACTTATCTGTGAAACGAAACACCTACAGATCCTTTTCTACTAAAATTTTAACACCAAGGCACTACACATTTCACTTTGAAATTGCAAAGTAATTTCACAGTGTCACACGTTAAAGTTATTCGGATCACAAAGCACAATAGAACGTTTAAACACTTGGAATGAATTTAGATCGCGAACACTTTTCACAGTTTTAATATCGGATAAAATTCGCGACGAAACATTTTGGCGTTCAATTTGGATCCGTCAACTGGACAGATAGATCCAATTGAGTGAGCTTCTGGAACAAGAAAGTGAGCAGCAAGAGGCAGAGGGAGATGAAATGACAGACGGATCCTTTGGAAGAGAGCAGAAAACGGTCGCATGTTCTCCTATCCATTTTATATGAGCTTAGCCCATCAATTTCTTATTTATCTGAGGTTTTCAGAACCATTCAGCACACTATTCATGCTTGTTGAATAAATGTTCTTAAGCATTAATTAATGTCAAGATCACAAACCTAGAATCCATCAGAATATTCCCAAACTCTTTCAACCACATTTTAAGCAAATAACAACATTTGAATTTTTGAAACTTTTGTCAGAATTAAATTCAATTTCCATCCAAAAATGATATTAAAATGATACAGGAAAGAAACCTTGCCATAAAAGGGAAATTGTGGAAAGGGTTAAGATCAAAGAAGTTTCGTCTTGATTAATTAATTAAGTCAGCAATAGGAAAAATGCTCAGGGCGGGTTCAAGCAATTTTTGAAGATTTTTAACCCTCTCTACCCCTATGTAATGCGCCGTAACGCTTTTCTGTATCCCCCTCCCTAAAGGTTATGTAACATTCAAGTGACCATTTTTACCAAAAAGTCACTATGATGTTGCGCAAATTACCGGAAAGGCGCTTAAATGCCTTTGTTATTGTTTTAATCGCGTTTACAGCAATAAAAAATAAAGCAAGAGATTTCTAACTCGCAAAACATGTGTAATTGACTTGTGTCTTTGTTACTAGTCTTCTTCTATAGTGAAATTTCGGGGTACTATGCTTCGAGTTATCATTATCCTCTTCTATTAGATATCATGCCAGTGTCACTTCAGAAGTGTAGAACTCTTCTTTCTATTGAATTGAAAATCGTACACATATCCAAGCGGTAGAATTCTTCTTATTACTGATTCAGAAATGGAATTATAATGAAATCCAAAGCTGTAAAATCAAAAGAATCTTCGCTTCTTCCTTCAACTTTCGCCTGTTCCTTCAATCTTCATCTGTTTTGTCGTTCTTTTAGTTATTAGATATTTTTATTTTTTGGTTCCTTTCTAAATGATTAGTTATATTTAATAATTCTAAAATATTAAAAACCGAATTTCTTAAACTTGGAATTAGATAGTTGAATTCAAGATTCAAGATCTTTATTTGGTGATTTTTCATATTTTTACATATATACAATTCATCAGTAGTTTAACCTAACAATAGACATGCGGGTTGTGCCTTAGGGCTTTCCCGTAGTTCAATAATAATTTACTTTAATTGCATTATAATATTAATTTTTTGGTAAAAGAAAACTTTAAAATGTTGACACCCACAACATTATCATATATTAATAGATTATAAAAGAAGATTTTAAAAATCATCTGCTCTAACAATTAGTTTTAAAATTTTAAGATTGACTACCTTCAAAACTACTCATTCGCTGCGTCCAGTTGTCCGTCGCTCTCCTAACAACTCCCACCTTGTGCTTCTTGGCTCGTATGATTCCGCTTCCGCAAGCTTTTCTGCATAAGATTTTATCGGCTCTATTCCTGTCTCTTGATACAGCATCTCGTTGGGTTAAGACCGTCCGTCCTCCCATCTGTATAATTCTGTGCAAGCCCGAAGGATCTTACGCTCCACTAATCCTATCTTGCCCCATTTTGATTTCGGAGCTCCAATCCATATCATCACCGCATATGTGATGACCGGACGAATCAAGGTTTTATAGGCCAAAACCTTGACTCGCTGTCGAATGTTTCCTGAAAAGAGGTAAAAGAAGATGCTCCACATAAATCACTTTTTTCAAAATATTATCAACATGACAAAATACCAAAATATTATCAAACTGTCGAAAACTACCCCCAAGCACTTCGTTTGCCTAGAGCAGTGCACCATCTACCCATTCAACTTAACCCTGGAATCACAGATGCCTCTTGCACGACGACCGAAATTTTTGAGGGAGTCGACGAACACAATTAATTCACTTTTCTTTGCATTTACCTTGATTCCGCATTTCCGGTAATACGCAGTAAGAGATTCAAAATATCTTTGGAGCCGCATCGTAGCAAAGCGCAAATTGTGCTCAGATGACCACACTAACAAGTCGTCAGCGAAGAGGTTCACCTGGATTCTGGGCTTATATTCATCTCTTACGCCCAGGACGTCAGAGGTGAATATGTTGAAATGAAATGGGCCTAATGAAGACCCCTGTGGGACCCCCGAGTCAATACTAAATGGGTCTGAACTAGCTCCACCAGCCACCGCAAAGGCAGTTCGTCTCCTCATGAAGCTACCTATAATTTTCACAATATGGGCCGGAAAGCCAAGATTTATCATTTTGTCGAAAAGCCCATTGATCCATACAGAGTCAAAGACTTTCTTCACATCAAACAGGCAAGCTCAAACAAGCTTATAGTTGCGCCAGCTTCTCGTTACATCGGCTTGGAACACGGTCATAACATCCACCGTGGAGTGAGCTTTTTTGAAGCCAAATTGTTTTTCCGGCACAATTCTTGCCACGGCAGAGAATTTTAGGATACCTTCAAGTATTACCCTTTCAAGAAACTTACCAATGTTTGAAAGCAACGAAATCGGACGAGTATCGACTACGTCAATACTGCCCGACTTCCTGGGTGTTGCGAATATTTTTGCACATTTCCATTGCTGAGGGAAGTAGCAAATGTTAATGCACTTATTTAGAATGATCGCGAGGAGAACAAAGAAAATATGGGGAAGCCTTTTAAGCATATAATTGGAGATTCCATCAGCCCCTGCTGTTTTTTTTTTTTTGAATTTCGCTCCAGTGCCAACAAAGTGAGCCTCTCAGGACTGACAAACAGACCATGGCCAGTAGGTGCGTCAGAGGAACTTGAACAGAGAACCGAGTCAAGCACAATTGATCATTGTCCCTGTCGAAATTCGTTGTGGTACTGCTCACTAACGAAACAATGGAAGAGTTCTCACTTGCTTTCTCTCCTTGAATAACTTTCGCAAAATGTTTTGCGATAGAGTCAGCGATAGCTTTGTCATCCATGAGCATGGATCCATCATAAGTGAGGAGCCTGGGCACCCTTTTTCTGCCCGTTATCCTATTGATGTGAGGAAACACACAGGCACCTGGTTTGATACTTTGCAGGAACTGCTCAAATCGCTCATTAGCAAAAACCGTGGTTGCCCTCGAGATCATTCGGTTAAGAGACGTAATCACTAGGTGAATACGTTCACATCACTCCCAGTTGACCATGTTTAAATTGCGGTGGTGGATTCTTGCGAGTAGCTTTCTAAGCCGACTACGTCTACGGTGAAGCTCCAAGATGTCTTCCGGTAAATCTCGATAAATGTAATCATCAAGGGTTTCTTATTGGAGATCTTTGAGATAACCGTATCCAGGGTTAAATTTATACAAGTAACTCCCTCATCGATTTCAGGAATAGAAAGATTTTTCGATCTATGCACTCTTTGTCTTTCTTTGAGTCTTGTTTTCGATATAAACAGGAAGTCTGGTATTCTTGAACAAAATTCCTTTTATTTATAGCGTGGAGCTAGTGAACATATGTTGAGGATGGGAAGTTTAATGGAACTCATCACGACAGCATATTTTGAAGGCGAATTCTAAGTACGCAGCTTTTTTCTCACTAGAGTTAGTGAGTTTTTTTTATAGTGGGGAATAAAAGAGTCTACTTTTCGAATGAGTGTGAACAAGACACACCCAAAAAATTGTTGGCAGTCAGTGCTCAAAACCGCATTTCGGTCATTCTGCAACTGCTGGGGTTGCTGCATTGGTTGCTGTTTTTGTTGCCGTATGGGCTGCTGTGCAGGCTTGAGAAGCAGTTAAAGTAATAGTCAAAAGCGCTTTATTCAATTCTAATCGTTATAAATTTTAGGAGAATATAAAGCAAATTCCAAACAATAACTTTATAAAAACTTAATGGCCCAAATGGCTCTCTAAATTTATACGTTATTAATTAAACACATTTCATCAAAAGAACTATAGCAAACTCACGTTAATTAAGATTATTACATATTTTATGACTTGATTGGAATAAGGAGAAAAAACCAACCTACACTATCCAAAATTATTTATAACTTTAACACAACTTTGATCCTACACCGCATATTTTACTATCTTATTGTAATAAAATTCAATCAAAACTTTATCTTATACTAAAAAATTCTATCACAATATTCCTAACCTAAGCGCTTAACCTTATCTCTAAACCTAATATAATAACCATAACATATACCTAACTTATCCCTAATTTTTAACACAAATCAACAACAACACTAATGAAACTTAAAAACTAAATAACGTTAAAAAGCACAAAAACAGAAGATAAACACGAATAATTTAGACATTGTCATTCAGCCACCAATACCTAAATTGCCCCATCTCAACTCGATCAGCTTCAGCGAATCTAGCAAATGAGTATCTCCATTGGAATTGTTGGTCTCGTGAACTCAAATTCGGAGCATATTTCATCTTTTTATCGGCAGCCCGTCGATATACGTGATATATGCCTAGAACACCGTCAGAATCAAAAACATATAGATTCATGTGAAAATACACGAATGCTTCTGGAGAAACGAAGCCAGTAGTGAGACGATTCGCAATATACCCGTCTGTAGGGTTACACAGTTACAGAACTTGCGATATGATTCCGAAGATGTTTCAATATGAAGATGTCAACTCTTGTCCCTTGAGCAGTTTGATAAATTCTTCTATTCGATATATAATGCTTCCGATCCGTCTCAGGCTTTCTGTACATACTAGTACATGCGCGAAGACATTTCCTTTCGAAAACTCTTAATCTTTCCATAGTACATCCATATGTCAAAACTGGTCCAATCAGGGTCTTGTAACAGATAGCTTTGACATTTTGATCAATGTATCTGGAATCAAAGAGTCGTCGAAGGACCATGACTACTTTTTGTGCTTTACGGAGCGTGATTTTGACATGTTCAGTATAGTACAGATACTGATCGAGATGAACACGGAGGTATTGAACACAGGATTTAAGTGGAACCTGTTCTGAACTACCCTCACCAACCATAATGTGGAAATCCTTCCAATTACTTTTCAGGTCTTGACTGACCCCCTGCAGCGTTGTCCAAAACAAGATTGCTTCGCACTTCTGCGCATTGATTTTCATTCGCCGATTGTCGGTGTAGAGCTGCACATCCTTGAAGATTTTTTGAAGGTTGCTCTGAACTATTGTAGCTTTTCAGTCTGCCAGACATATGATCAGATCAATGATCGCGTTGGTGAGACATTAAAATCAAAGCCGTTCAATAGCTTGCGAATGAATATTGAGAAGAGCAGAGGCGCAGTAACTGTCCCCTGCTGTAGACCATTCAAGACCTTGGAGTCACGCATTGTTCTCAGATTTCCATCAATTACAACAAACATATTGCACGTATAACATATTGCACATCATGGCGACAAGGTGTCTGGGGAACCTATCCTGAAGGAGTTTGAAAACTAGTTCATCTAACCACAACGTATCAAAGTCTTTCTCCATGTCAATGAGGCACGCTCAAACGCTATTCTGTTGTTTATTTTCCAACAGATTTCTGAGGTTACTTTTGCTATCGCGTGTATGGTGGAATGCCTGGCGCGAAAACCAAATTGACAATTTGGCATCAACTCATATTTCTTAATGTGGGGGCTTAATGCTGTATTCAGTATCACTTCAAGCACCTTGCTGATGTAAAGCAGCAAGCTGCTCGGGCGATGGCTATTAGGGCTAGATGATTCTTTTCCTTTCTTCAAGACTGGGAATACCTCAGCATTTTCCCACTCATTTGGATAATATCAATTGCTCAACATGTTGTTGAACAATATGCAATAATTCCTAATAGCAACCTCAGGCAAGTGTCGGAGAACTTTATTTGGAATACTGTCAGTACCACATGATTTTTTGTTGTTTATCCTGCCAAACGTGAAACACAAGTCTTCACAGCTGGCAAAATAACCAATAAGATTCAAGCTCGGTATGAGGTCAGATGTTAATGTTTCATTGAAATGAAGAAGAGATTCGCCATTCAGGCTTGATTTGAAGTCGGAACCTTTTGCTTCAACGACCTCTGAAAATATTTGATTTCCTTTCTAAGGTTTTGGTAGATGAACCAATTCAAACTGAGTTCCAATCAGGGCAAGTTCCAGCAATTCATCACATATAATCCTGTTTCAATTTCTATTTGGAGTGATACTATCAATTTTGGTACCAGCCCCTTCGAGAAGATTTATCTCATCACTACCGACTTCAAGATTCGATACCTTCACTCGAGACTTCTTGCGGAATAAATTATTCACTTTCATGAAAACGTCATCTGGGTCCTGTGGGCTAGTACCTCTCAGTTTTTCCTTCCATTTGTTGTTGACAGCACTCCTAAAGTATGAACGGATTAAGTTCCGGCCATTCTTTAGGTGTAATTTCAACAAAACCAACGAGAGATGGTTGTAGTCGAAAAATCACCGATAAATATTATTGACGTGTATGAGAAGAAGGTTTTTCAATATAATTAACATTGCAATGGTTGGTATTTCATACCCTTCGATATTGTTTCGATGTTTAATCTTGGGAACTACTTTCTCAATCGTTTCCAACGTCAGCTCATCATTTATTAGATTCCTGTAATTAGAAACCATTGAGCAAGCATTTTCATCATCAGAAGGAGGACATTGCTTCCATTACTCCCGATTAAACTGATTTTAATATTGAACTGGAATCAGGAAGACATCAACCCATTGATGATTTATTTCCACTACGATTGCGTCATGGTCGCTATCGTAAGGAAGCACCTGCAATTTCCATTGAGGACCATTAAAGCTGAATTCAAGTCTTGCGTCAGCAATGCAGAGGTCCAAATATAAATTTGTCCTAGGGTATGTTGAAAACTCCGGCCCATATAGATTGCAGAAATATTCAATTTGGGATTATTTTTGGTGTTTAGCTATGATGGATGCTTGGTATTTAGGTAACCAGCAAGAATAGAATAACTATGCAGCCTGTTCGCTTCGAGTATTACAAACAAGGGGAAGAGCTCTTCTTTGAACTTGAGAACATTTCGACCACTAGCATAGGCAAAGATAACGAAGAGGTTATCCCCACCTGGCAGTGAGATTTTGATAACGGACACATCAAGAGATTCAACTTTTTGAATTCACGTTATTCAATTTTTTGGAAACAATAGGGTCTTCGGACCAATATCCTGGTGCCACCTCCCCCATCACCTATTAACATATCGTTTCTTACGAACTCATAATCCTTAAATGTCATGGAATGCCATGAATTGAGGTGGGTTTCAGTGAGAAGCATGATGTCAGGCTTTTGCTTAACAATGAATTCAAGGAGATAGTCATATCGATGTAGATTCACAATGGAATTAACGTTGATCGAGATGAGACGAATCCTATCCATGGGAATGTGACTGGATGACAAACTATTTTGAAACGTATTGGCCTAAACGCTGAAAAACGAAATTGATTTTTTGATCTTGCTTATTTATTCTTTCTGAAATAGACTCAAGCTGTTGATAAATTTTGAAAAGCAGCTCGTTATTGCCATTTGCGTTATTTACATTATATATTTGATTTATATTATTCTATGCTGGTCCTCTAGCAGCAAGTACAAATGATACTCCGGGATTGACGAAGTTGAATGGTAACACACTGCGATGCACTTGGGTTTGTTTTGGGGAAAATTTAACTTTTAAATCTTGATAGCGAGGGCATCCCCAATATGATGCCGGATGACCAAATATACCGCAGTTAACACGGTATAATTTTCCTTTTGGTCCCATCTGAGCCAATTTGCATTCACCGAGGATCATGAATATCTTTACATATAGCGCAGCGTTAGTGCGTGGAACAATTAGCAGCCGAATGACCGACTCCTTGGCACCTGTAACACTGGTTGACCTCAGTTTTTTGGAGACGCTCCCACCTCACAACCCTAAATATCAAGTACCTTACCTTGGCACTTGGAATACGTCGCCTTCAACAGTTGATCCCCTGTTAGCAAAATTTTTCACACTAATGAATTTAACAGCTGGTGCTGCTTCCTCTAACATTACAAGGACATCAACTCCAATCTCTTCATGGTCCAAGCCCTTCAACAGGGAGGTCTGATTATACTCCGTCTTTGGGGTTTATGTGAAGTGGGGAGCTTGTACACTCTTAAGAGCATCTTTCTCTAGCGTAAAATCAGCCAGTGTTTTTGTTTTAATTGTGAGTTTATCAGCGGTCACTCTCGTCACTTCGCAATCATCGATCTTATGTTCATATGCCAATAGCCGAACCATATCCCTTCCGCGCTGCCCAAAGACATTTATCGGAGGAAATTTCTCAGTTATCTTATTATTTTTAATAGGAGAACCAGCAAACACACCGGTCAGCTTCTTCTCCTTCTCCTTATTTTTTGATTTTAAGTATTGAATAAAATTGTCACCAGAATCATTTTCTTGACACTCTTGACACTCCATCCCGATGTCCATATCATCATTCGTCGCAGCAAGTTCTGTATAGTGATTTACCCTGCCGAGTCAAATTGACTTGAATACCAAATGAAAAATAAAAAACCGAAAATTTAAAGCCTTAAATTTTTAGCTGTCTTCAATAAAAATTTAAAGTTTTTCTTCTGCCTTGAGTAAAGCTGCGATTAAATTAGATTCAGCACAGTGATTCATGAGACTCTAAATAAATATCCGTCAAAATCACCAGAAATCAAAAGCTTAAAGTCAAAATGGCGGTCACTCAAACATAAGCGAAATTCATTATTTTAGTTACAACCAAAGTGTTGAATACACTTTTGTGAAAATATTGGATAGTCTGAAAAGTATTGAGCCTTTTTTTGCAATTTTTCGATTTAATATTTCTTTTATTTAAAATGGATTTTACTTATGTACATATTGTCCATTATTATCTATGACCTTTTGTCATTTTTTGGGTAGAGCCATTGTTTCATCTGTGTAGAACTTCTGTGGTTTATCGGCGAAAAATTTGGCCAAGTGATTTTCACAGTCCCTCTTTTCATTAAGGAAGTTTTGCAGAGACCAAAACATATGGTAATCTGATGGCGCAAGGTCTGGACTATACGTTGCATGCGTCAAAACTTCCCAGCCAAGCTCTGTTAATTTTTGCCGGGTCATCAAAGATGTGTGTGGTCTGGCATTGTCATGATAGAAGACAACGCTCTTTCTATTGATCAATTCTGGCCAGTTTTTTGAATTGCTTGTTGCAATCTGGATAATTGCTGACAGTACAGAGCCGAATTAAGCGTTTGACCAGGCTCTAGCACCTCATGATAAACAATTCCCTTCCAATCCCACCATACGCACAGCACAACCTTATTTGGTATCAATCCTGGCTTTGAAGTTGTTTGCGATGATTCACCTTTTTTTTGAGCATGATTTTTTTCGACGACATTCTCGTATCTTACCCATTTTTCACTGCCCGTAATGATTTGCTTCAACAATGGCTCGAGCTTCTTAGTGTATCCAGCCTTACGCAAATGGTTCAAAACTATTTGGTGATGGACATTTAGTTCTTTACCAATGTCACGGCTGCTTATGTGTCGGTCTTCTCCAATTTTTTGTAGGATTTCATCGACTTTTTCAGTGAATGGTCGAACTGAGCGAGGAGCGAACCATCTCTTGGCTATGGCTTTTGATAAAGTATCTTGACCGTAGATACCACAAATTTTTTAAAGAGCCTGCGATACATTCTCACCTTGATCGCAGTGATATTGTAAAATATAAAAATGACGAAATACAAAATTGTCCGAATGAAAATTGAAGACTGGAATATCATCGTTCAAACACATGTCAGTTTGACTCAATCTGATGAATATTGCCCGATATATGACAACGAACACCATCTAGTGACAAAAAGGCTCAATACTTTTCATAATATCCAATATTTGAAATCGTTAACATCAGAAGTATTTATTAAGTAGGAAATTTGTCCTAAATAGTGTTTGACTTTTAAAGTGTTAATCAATCAGATTACTATTTGCTTATTGAAATTAAAAGTACCTACGAGAAATTCATCTTTCCGGCTGGAGGCGCCAACGGGGATTTTTAATGATTTATTGATGTATTTTATCTCAAGAAAATATTGCTTTTTCTTTATACCACTTACGAGACACTAACCGTGAATATCCTTGAATACGACAAAATCGGTACCAAAGTCAGACTATTCAACTTCACTTAACAAATTCCATCTTTTACCATTACTGGGTATACTCGTGCATATCCTTAAAATGGGACCCAATGATAAGTAATCTCAATAGTTTTACGTAAACAGAGTCCTGTGGCGAGTATTTTCACCACATATATGTTCTTCTTATTACATTTGATAATATTCAAACGAGTATTTTCACCACATACGAGTATATGTTCTTCTTATTACATTTGATAATATTCAAACTTCGATAAATATGCGTTTCTTTTAATTGATGAAAACTTTAATTGGTTGTTTCTTAAGGAGATTTATTTTTCAACTAAACTTTTATTTTATAAAAATTTGAATGTCAAGAAAAATATTTCCTAAGGTTACTCCTTTTTGCTATAAAAAATATTCAACTGAATTAATGCTGTTTTTAAATTCAACAATACTAAACTAGATTAATTAAAATTTATATTAAATTTATATAATATTAAAAATGAGAAAGTTCCACCGCAGTCCTTTCCCCTATCCCCACTCAAAAGTTGTGCGTGAATTTTCCCTCCTATGGAAATCCACTAAAAACAAACTTCAAGATAAAATTGAATTCTAAGTATCTCTTTGAGTATCAAACCCATCTTCATCAATATTCATCAAGATCATAAATTACTTATCATCGTTAGCACTTGATTACAAAGTAGATCAATCACTTTTAATTCAGTCTTTTATAAACTTAGACATGAACTTGTCATTAAATCGAAGGAAATATGTTTTTTTTTACTATACAAGAACATTGAAAGATGAAGATGCTTGACTTCAGTCTCCGAAATTCCCATCGAATCAATGCATGCTTCATTAAATTGGGTCAGCAATTATTCTAATTTTCAAGCTCATAAGAAAAATACTCTCCATTGAATGGAGCACCATCTCGTACTATTCAACAACAATGAACTCGTGACTAGAATCTGTTTGCTGTTTAGCCTCAAGAAATACTTTTCAATCACACAAAAATTTCCAATTTCGTAATCTGGTTTACGAGAATCTTTACTGTATCTTGAACGTAATATGCATTTTGCAGTGGTCTTTGTGCATAAAAAGTTACTCAAGATACCGTTATTGAAAAGAAATAAAAATAACAGCATTTGATGAGAGAGAATTTTGAAGTTCGCTATTTCCTACTATATTTCATTCTTTTGTTTTTTCTCCATTCAATGTTGATTTGTTTTTTTGCCGAGCTTTACGCACAATACAGGATATTTTACAATACACGGTTTTTTCCAATAAAATAAACAAAACACTGAGCTTATCAAAAATGAGCTACACTTTCTTATACTCGTAAATTCAGCAGGAATTGTATTCCCAGCCATAATATTTCTAATTTGTATAAAATCCGGCTGACAATACGCTGGAACGATACCTCTCACTCGAAAAGCGTAAATAGAAGCTTTTGTATTCGGTAAATTAATTTGAATTTCAAATTTCACGTGTAAATCTTATACTCGGTATTATGTATTTTAGAAAATGAAAGTAATTTTTTCATCTATAAAAAACGAAATTCAACATTAGGCGCCCACCCGGTGTTACAAATCATCCAATGTCATCGAGCTATGTAAGAGGTGGATCTTGATGATATGGGAATTCAATTTTGTTTTTCTTTTCTTTCATATTCAATGAACTGACTGAGAAAATGAAAATGTTTAATAATTTATAAACATCAGATTGTTCAAGCTTGAAAATGTTAAATTTTTAACGAAATACCCGTAAAGCAAGACGAAACAATCATAAAGGCGATGAAGATTAAGAACAAGAAAAAAATGTAATGATACTTGATTTGAAGTGCGAAAGAAAAAATTGGAAGATTTCTTATCCAACAGGTTGAAATTAGTATTCGTTACAAATAAGTGCTGGTTAAACTTTACGCCTATGCTAAGACGAATATTTATGTGAAGCACTCCAAAGAGTTATGGACACGTAGAATATGGCACAAATGTGATATGAATAATCTCGAACGAGTTAATGTACTACTCAAACATGATATGAGTATACCAGTATGTACACGTATGTACATTCACCTGTGTACAGGTATGTTCGTCTGGGCTAGCTTAGCCATATAGGAAAGTAATGTTTGAAGACGATAATTGAAAGATATTTGAAAAATATGTACATATGTAGATTGGAGTGCGGCGAGGTGTTCTTTTACATATGGCTAACTGACCCACTTTGAACCATGTGTCCCTTAGTCGATCACTAGACTAGGTGATAGATTTTCAAGCTTCAATGCTGGTCAGGTATTTGGAGTCTGCTAAAGTTAAATGTGATATAATTTTTTCAAGACTAACTGTGAATATTGACCGATTTTGCTTGGACAGCTTGTTTGCATGGATTAGTTATATTTATTTATAGTTTACTTCATTAACATTCAAATATTAAGTTAAAGATTATCATTTTCTATGGGGTTGGGAAAAGTTATCAGACTAATACATAAAAGGATAGAAAAAAAAAACAGCTAAGATAGGTCCATAATATTGATGGCTAGCACAATACTTTCACGTTTAAAATTACTTTCACCTCAGAAATATTTTCCATTGAATTTAAGAATGGGAAATATTTGGGTACTTTTCATTGGTTATGTGATGGATGACTAAAAATATGTGAGACCTAATCAGCAACCATTGTTCACCCCTGCGTGAATAAATTTCTTTGCTTAACGATCTACATACGATAGAAAGAATAATAAATGCCTTATTAATTTGCCTGATATTATTTTTTTTAAGGTTGAACTATATTTTTGAAACAAAATCTATAATTAGCCTTGTCAGTTTAATCTAAGAAGACATTTTTTTACCTCAAGACTGTATCAAGCTGGGTTCTGCATTTTCGCTCTACAAATTACACAGTAACTCAATTATCTGTTAGTGAGAAATCAGTCTGAAGGGAAATATTACCATTCCATGAATTTCGCCTCACCCCATAGACTATCGAAATGCTCGAAATAATTAGTTAAAGCCTAAGCAAATTTCAGGGAGACTTATTTCCTCACACGTTGGAATATCTAATCATAAAAATTTCCTATTAACATAACAGTTCTCATCTACAGTCAACCCCGGTTATAACGAACCTCTAGGGACCGTGAAAATTGGTTCGTTATAACAGAATTTCGTTATATCCAAATATTAAACCAAAAACCAAGAACTATTTTTTTCGGTAGCTTATTTAAAGCAAAATAATAATATTTTCATTAATGAACAGAATAAATATGTATGTATGTACTTCAAGATAATACCAAAACGCACACTCAATTTCCAATTAATCCGAAATATAATATCAAATGTCCATGAATAAGTAAATTCCTTACTTAATATAGTCTGTCATTTTTGTTTGAAGCTCTTGAATTTTTAGCGTGTCTGTATAAGAGTCAATTTCTACCAATTTATTCAAAATATTTACTGGTACACCATGAAACTGGAAAAATCCACGAGCTTCTGTTAGTTTTTGCACTATTGATGTAGTTGTTGCAACTGGACCCTCGGTTAACTCGTCCTCAGTTTCAATATCAGAGCTTCCATTATTCTCCATGGCTTGAGTATCAGCAACTAACTCCTCATTCGTTAAAAATGTCGAGGTTACAAGGCTGTCATCTGCAGTGAGGTAATCTTATGGGATATGGAAATCTTGAGGTTGTTCATATGTAATGCTTCTTAATAGCCATTCATTAAGTGGTAACACATCCTCCTCATCAAATTTATCGTTACTGTTGGTCGCCAGCAGCCCTGCATGTTTATATGCATTTTTTATTGTTTCAGTAGATACTTTGTGCCAAGATTTGTGCAAAAGATTGACCGCATCAAGTAATGTGACATTAAGGCATGTACCAGCATCAATGCTTTGAAAAATGTTCAATAAAAGTGCGCTTCGATAATGACTTTTCAACTAATGGATGACACCCTGATCCATGGGTTGTAATTTTGAACTGGTGTTCGGTGGCATAAGCACCAGCTTTACGGAATTCAGCTGCCCAATTTTGGATGTGCAGGACAGTTGTCAAACCAGCGCTGAATTATTGATATGTGGGTACTCCCCTAATTGTTTGACCAAAAGTTCGTTATATCTGATAATGATGACTCAGAAGTTCGTTGTATCCGGTAATGATTACCCAGAAGTTCTTTATATCCGATAATTATGACCCAATTGTGCGAATATTGCGTTCACTATAAACGAATGTTCATTATAGCCGAGTTCATTATAACCAGCAGTATTTCTAAGCAAAATAGCGGATATTAGATGGGACCAGCAAAGTTTGTTCGTTATATCAAAAAGAAGGTTCCGCCCGACCCTGGGGAAAGGAAGGATACTGGAATAATAAAAATCATAGAGGAAACCGATGCAAAGAGAATAAAAAGAAACATCATAGGTAATAGCGCATGCAAGGTTAATAACCCAAATCATAATGCTTACGGTGAATTCAGCGAACCAGTGGACACGGCTGAAACGGAATAAAGTGAATTTGTTAACGGTAAATTGTCAAGCACGCCAAAAAACAATGATAAAATAAAATTAACAGAAGCAACACCAACAAAGACTATGCCAATGAAGGACATCGAAAACTTTATGTCGGATACCCTAAAAAAGACGATCCAACCCAAAAATACGATAGCCCAGATTCTAAAAGATCATATGGCTGCAATAAAGGACAGCGAATATCAAAACACCGAACAAGCGAAAACTGGGAAAAACACCAACAAATACGACAAAAACGACAACAGGAACAAATTCTTTGTCCTAATGGACCTATCAAAAGAGAAAACAAACGAAAAAAATGAGACTCACTCCAATGTCCTTCTACTCAATGAACAAAAGTATGAACATCAAGAACATAAAAGGCATTAAGCAGATAGGATACAATAGAATAAAACTGATGTGTAACAAACTCGAAGAAGCTAATGAAGGAGTCATGAACGACAAGATCAAGAACTAACAAAACTCACCCCAGCAAAATAAAATATGGTAACAACCAACTAGAATGGGTCAAAAATTTCACCTTCCTAGGCAGAAACTTTAATAATCAAAATCACTTCAACCAATTCTACAATAAATCCCTGAGCAAAACAAACATAACAACCAACATAGCATTCAACATCAGTTCCCCCAAACAAGGCCTCCCCCCCCAAAAAGGCATTAAACACCTTCAAATCTCTAATAAGACCGGTAATAGAAAGCAATCTAACTAACATCGTTGACGCTCCAAATTACTTTCAAAACAATATAGACAGTCTGAAAGCCAAAGCCATAAAATGATGTCTCGGGGTCCCTACAACCGCGACAATTATACACGCGCTTGCTCTAGCTAAAGAATTACCAGCCAGACTAAGAGCTGAACAACTCCTCGCCAAAGAAATAGGAAAAAACCTACACCGCCAAGACTTCAAAGAAATGATCTCGGAAAACCAAAAAAACTCGAACTACGTCACAGTATACAAAAAACTCGTCGACATCTACAACAACACTTGTTTGGCTTCTGTACTACCAAACCCGCACTAAATAAAATTCCAATCTAATAGTTTCATGCACAACATCCCCAACAACTACAAGACAATAACTTATGAAAACTTCAGCAATTCGATTGAAGCAGTGTTACAAAACCCCACCAGCAACAAAGCTAATATATACTTCACGGATGCGGCAAAAAACAAACTAGGTACTGGCATTGCCATACACTGCTATAGCTCAAAAAAAGATACTAAAATACTGCCTAAACACAGACTCAACAGCCGCAAATGCAGAACTGAAAGCTGTTCAGGAAGCTATAAACTACGCGGAATCTGAACCCAACAATACCATATCCATTTTCACCGACTCCAAAACACAATAAACGAGATCATAAACAACACAAATCACAAACTCATAACAGAAGAAATCAGAAAAACACTCAACAATAGACCTAACTTACTACTACTCTTATACTGGATACTAAAAGTGGAAAAATTTCACAGCTTCGAATTGGTTGACAAACCAGCTAAACTGGCCACAATTGAAGGCGAAGAGGTCGACTCATTTCTTGAATGGGACGAACTTATCAAAAAGTTTAACGACTCCATAAACATAGAATGGCATGAATACTACCGAAATAACATCAAAAACCTAACATACAGCCCCTTTTCAGAACAAAACCATGGTTTTACGATTCCACACCAAACAGCAACACGCAAAAACAAATAATCCTCCTCAACAGAGCTTACAACCACAAGAGATTAAAACAAGTTGGGTAAACAGACCTACGCTCGTGTCAGAAGGGTTTTGTATTCAATTTACAAAATGCAGTCACCAGATCGAATCAAATCAAGAAACATGTCAAAGACGATTTTATTGGAGAAAATATGAAATGCAAAGATCATACTATTTTTAACAAAGTTCAATAAATTTCGACTTTTGAGGTTTTTGGTATTGTTATACTCATAAATATCTCCCTTGATAATTATTTCAGATGTCCATCCGCGATGGAGGAAACACATTTTTCATGTATTAGTAGGGGTAGTTTACCAGTTCTAACTCACTTTTTTCATACAAATTTCAAATGTGGTCTAGGGTGTGTGTCTTGGGTGTGTGGGTGAGTGTATTAGGGTAGGTGCCTGGTATAAGAAGGTATGAGTCCGGAATAGGTGTGGATGTTATGGATGGTTGCGGCGAGGGTGTGTGTCTAGGGTATGTGGATAGGTGTATCAGATTAGTGTAGGTGCGAGCTAGATGGCGCTCTGGGCGGCTGTTCGCAGGGCTTGAGATCCTTTAGTGTGTGACTTATTGAAGGCGTTTGGTTCGAGCGATTTACTGGGTCACGATAGGCGGGCTGGATTTTTTTATGATGCGAGTGGCTGCGTGGGGCCGAAGGGAGTGGCTGCGTGGGTGACTACGTTATTGACGGGTGATGGGTCTGCTCGTCAGCGAGTGCTCTAAGGCATGGGACTTTGCTTCGTGGGTGCTTGTTTAAGGAGCGCATTGCTCATCGATTGGATTGGCGAGTAAACGTCATGCGTGTCGATTGTTCGAAGATGTAATTTGAGGTGTAGTTTTTATGGCGCGAATGGTTGCATGGTGACGGAGGGCGCTGCTGTAGATGGGTGACTTTGCCTTTCGACGGGTATTCTAAAGCGTTACAATTTGCTCCGTGGGTGCTTGCTTAAGGTGCGCGTTGCTCTTCAATGAGCGTCGGTGGATAAGGCGTGTGGAAATCACCGATTTGCTTGATCACGTTAGGCGTGCTGGACGTTTTTCATGGTGCGAGTGGATGCGTGGTGACGGAGGGCGCTGCTGTAGATGGGTAACTTTGTATTATGGATGGGCGATGGGTTTGTCTTTCGACGGGTATTCTAAGGCGTTACAATTTGCTTCATGGGTGCTTGGTTAAGAAGCGCGTTGCTCATCGATTGGTGTCTATGGCTAAGGATCAACGGCCGCGTGTGGAAATGACCGATTCGCTTGATCATGCTAGGCGTGCCGGAAGTTTTTATGACTCGGTCAGTTGCATGGTGATGGAGGGCGCTGCTATAGCCGGGTGGCTTTGCATTATAGATGGGCGACGGGCTTGCCTTTCGATGGGTGTTCTAAGGCGTGAGAATTTGCTTCATGGGTGCTTGCTTAAGGTACGTTTTGCTCCTCGTTTGATGTCTGTGGTTAAAGATGGATGGTATTGTAGATGTGATGCGCGTCGCTTGTTGGAGGAAGTAATCGAAGGTGTATGTTTCCACCGAATCGTAGAAATTTGTCTCGTGAGCGTTTGGTTAAGTCTCCGCGTTTCTCATCAAAGGATGCCTGTCTTTAAGTATGGACGGCCTTGTCGGCGATTCGGAATGATTTGCGTCGCTTTTTGGAGGATCGTGATTGGGGTATAGATTTGTTCGGCGATGAATGCTGTAAGGCATGGAAATTGTCCTCGGGGATGCGTGGCATGTGCAAGTGAGTTTGCTTGCTAAGTGTAGTGTTTCGTTCGCATAGACTTCTCTATTGGCGGGAGTTTTAGGGCATCGGAATCTACAGCGTGGAAGAGAAGTGGCGTGGCATCCACTGCATTGCAATATGGTTTTGCTTGATGGAGGCGGATTTTTTGTTGTATTGGTCGTGGGCAGCGGGTAACGTGATGCGCGGCATTGAGACGTGTTTTCATAAATGTCCATTCAAAGATGCGCCTGTTATAGTTTGCTGATTATTATTTACATTGATCGTTTTCAGTTTCTTTTTGCTTGGATACGTCGTTTCTTTGTTTTGTGACTCATTGCTATTGTATATTATTGCTTTTATCGGTTTCATTGTAATAGTACTTTAAGAATCGTCTTCAATGTATTTTGTTCGGTTAGACTACTATGTTGATTGTTCAAATCTATGGATGCAAGGAAAAAGATCTTAATGTTTGTTGTAATGCGTTCTTGATATTTAGTATAGTTTTAAATTTCAGTTTGCTTGTAGCAGCATTTTGTTTGTCTGCATCATCATCACTTCTTTCTTAAAGCAGTTTCTATACTTCATTCTCTGATTGTACTATTATGTAGAAGTATGGCGCTATATTCATTCATTTTTTTTTTCTTTGCTATAGGATGCTCATTGGTTTTGTTCAAAAATTCTAATCATTTCTTCCAAGACGAGTTATTTTATCAAATTAATGATCTTGTAGTGCATGAGATGGTGATAATTTTGTTCATACATCATATGATTTGTCCCTTTTGATAAGTGCTTAGGTCTATTTTTTAGATCACTATGTTGAGATGTATGTTTTGGGTATCTATTCTAAATTTGAGATTATTTATGGATGTTGTATAGGAAAGATATTACGGTTTATGGCTTCTGGAATGCTACTTTTTTATGATCGATGTAGAAGTAGTCCTAATGAGTAGGAATATAGATGCATTTTCATTGATAAATTTTGGGTACGTACTGGAAGATAAATAATATAGAAAAAAGTGAATGCGGTAGGTCATTGACATTAGGGGTTTGTTGGTATTATGGTATTATTCATTGTTTATGCCCATAACGCATGGAAAAATATTTTTTAGTCATGCTAGCATTATAGACATGCACTGGATTGAATAAATCATTATATTTACTCTGAATTAGGTGCTGTTATTATGGATCTGTATTATTTAGTTTAGGTAGTTTCATGAGTTTCTGTATAATATAGAGTAAAACTATTATTTTATGCTTGTCTCATATTCTTCACAGTATGTATGATTTTTCGACATTTCCGAATTTCTTTAGGTATATTTTCATTGAGAACTTGTCGATATTCGAGTATGAGAATCTCTAATTTGTTATCTCCTTAGGAATGCTTGCATGCATGGATGATGCCATTTAGCTGATACTTTTCGGATGCATATTATCGCTTTTAGTGCCTACATGATTGCATGAGAATTTACAAACCTCATACTTTGTGTGCTTGTATTAAGCGTAAAGTCACTTCAGCTATAGTCATATACATTTTCAATATTTGAGCATTGTAAAATACGTATTTCCTACATTTTAAATATGCTAGATTTATCATCATAGGGATTGTCGGGTATGCTCATTGACATATTCAAGTATTATTTTCACATAAGTAAAATCTATTCTTGTTGAGTTTTTTCTTATCAGAATTTTTTTCTGCTGGATGCTTGGTTGAATTTTTATAGGTTTGAAGAAGATCTAATTAGTTTCCAACATAAAGGGTATGTTTTGGGTTAGCGCACTGCTACTATAGATCACTTAGGCTAATGTTTATGTAAGATAGTTCGGTATAGATAACGATGTGTGGTAGCATATGAGTTTATGGTAGGCTATTTTTAGATCGATCTCATCGCATCTTGTATAGACAAGTAGCATATGTTATAGAGTGTTCTTGATAAGGATGGTCACGAGTCATTGTAGGATGTTAAGATATGATCATTACTTTCAGGAGGTGTTTGTCTGCTGGTAATTTGATGAACAGATGTATACTTGAGTTGAATGAACTAATGAGGGTTTTTTTTGTCTCTCATTAGATATTTTTGAATGGTAGAATTGAGTGTTTGATACTTGGGAGTTTCGGATATGCTAGGAATGTTTAAGTTTTTTTTGGTTTACTGTTTGAGGTATTTGTTTACTTGAGCAATGTTAGATTAGTTGTTAAAATAAAAAGATTGTGTTTTTTTCAAATAGAAATAATTTATTGAGTAATGCTATTTTTTGTTATATATATAAATAAATTTTCATACAATTTATAGGACATCTAGTATATGGGTTGATATATTTATGAATTCTATAGCATATTGAAGGTTTATTCAGCTGCACTATTTAAGTATTAGGACCATACAAATGTATAATAAGTCCTCTCACGTCTTTTTTAATGTTTATTGTACAATTTATATAGCCTCCTCAGCATATCATTGTAGCTTATGTCCCCTTCACTCTAGTGCAAACTGTTGATGTTTCAATTCCAATATTGTTTTGGTTGTATGTTATGAGAATTGTATGTCCCTTGATGAATTACTGATGAGCATTTCCTTAAACTTTTTCATTCTAATAGCGCTGGCCACCAGTTGGCTCTAATTTTGTTTGGACTATTTATACTACCCGATGCTATGAATTATTACTTTGTCTTATGTATGCGAGACTGCAGGAGTATGTACTGTTTTATTAGTTTAAAAATATTTCTTGTCTCTTGATCGTATGAATGACAAATGCATGTATCAGTGCCTGATGTCGTATTAGAGTTGGACCATTCACATATTTGGTAGTGTATTCCATATTTATTAGATACTTTCTCACCCATATTACCATATTGAAATATATAATTCTCGATTCGTATTCGGTGTCCAGGAAAAATATCACGGTACTCTTCCATGAAGTATAGGATAACCATTGTAATAGATCTTATCGCGGTGAAAGTGTATTGACCTCTGTTTTCCTAGTTTTCTTGACGTCGTTTACGTTGGTTTGCTGAATTTTAAAAACCTCATAATAATCCGTAGAATTATATGTAGTCTAGTGATAGAAAAAACGACGTGCTGCCTTTAAGTTAACATACATTCATGTCCTAGTTTGTACAGTGCAGCTAAGATGAGGGTCTGTTTCTTAATATTAAATTTCAGTATTTTATAGACTCAAGAGATTATACTTGATTTCAAAGCCTTTCACAATAGTTTGTAGATTATCAAGTCTCAATTTCCAATTTCCTTATGAATAATTCCTTTAAGTGAAGTAAAACATTGTTTATAGGGTTTTTAGTATTTTATTTCATCACATGGAAAATTAGATCGTTACATAGTACTGGTATTTCATAAAAAAGCCTAGAGTAGTTTATATTTACAAATGATGTTTGAGTTGGAGTGAAGAAGTCGTTGATATCCAGTTTAAGTACGCTTTTTTCTCTGCATCTTGCCCAATATTGGTCATAGTATTCCTTCACACAATCGGTAAGCAAATTGTTGTATTGCATGACAATGTTGAAAAAATCCATCAAGATGAAAAGCGTGAAGAGCTCGGGATGTTTAAGTATTAGTCTCTCTCCTCCAATAGGTATGTAGAAGAGTTCAAGAAGTCCAAGCTGATTTGCAGGGAACTCATCTACTCTATCCTTGAGATCAATGAGGTATTGGCGAAGTGAAGTCCATTGACTGTTATCTAACTCCAACCGATTTTGTCCACTGCATCGGAAGATTATTTTCGCTTGAAATGTCAGCGGGTCAAATCCAAGTATTACTTTGCTTTTGTGGAAGCCTTCATCAAGATAGTATGCATAGTTCAGCAAGAGGTTTTTCTCATAGATTCGCTGTTTCTCTCGATTCTTTTTTAGTTTCTTCTCTTTCTTGTTCACTTTTCTGGCTGAAGTAGCCTTATCAGTCTGGCTGGCCTTTTCATGCTTCTGACTGACTGACGAAGTTACTGGATCTGCTCCGTTCATTTTAAATGACTGCTTCTAGTAGTAAAACTAAAGATGTATATTTGTTACACCAGCATATATATTCACTTCTCTGCATTTACGGATGGAGTGGGGGGCAAGTTCAATATGTGTTGATAATTCTATTGCATAAGTAAACATGTTTAGCCCTTGAATGCTGTAATGTTGCTTACGCTCATGATTTGAATTCAAAGATAAGAAAGTGCTATGGAGTTAAGATTTGAACCACCAAGCTAACAGGAGTAGGAGTCAGTAACAGGAAATGACACTTTGCTCCGTATTTCCTTTAGAATTTTTAGGAGTACTGCTGGGCTACAATAGATTGCTTCTAGGCTAATTAGCTGTCTTTTTATCTGTTAAACTATCTATTTAGCTGTCACTTTCGCTGATGAGCTGTCTATCTTATGTGTTATGCTGTCTTTTAAGCCGATTCCCTGTCTGTTTAGCTGATATGCTATCCTCTTGAGCTATCTATTTAGCTGTCACTTTTGCTGATGAGCTGTCTATTATATGTATAATGCTGTCTATGCAGCTGTCTATTTAGCTGATGCCCTGTCTGTTTAGTTGTTATGCTGTCTGCTGAGCTAACCGTTTAGCTGATAAGCCCGTACATTTAGCTGGTAAGTGGTCTATGTAGCTTTCTTTTTAGCTGATGCCCTGTCTGCTTAGTTGATATGCTATCTCTTTAGCTGTCTGTATAGCTATCTTTAGTTAATAAGTTGAGCGTTTGACCTTACGTGCTATCTGCCATTCGGTAAATTCATTTGATTGTTGATAATTATCTACCCATAAAAAAATTCTTACTTTCCATACAGTTGCAGTCAGCTTTTTTTTTTTTACATTTACTTTAAATGTCATATGCTCATCACGATTTACGTTAGGCCTATTGGTTACCAAGACTGCATGTTGATCATCTTCCAAGTTATTCGTAGGCTTACATGGGTCAGACAAGAATCTTCACGTCTATGTTGCTCTTCTGGTGAACAAATCTTGATTAGGAGCAAGCCATTGTTATTTGCTCGAGAGTTAATTGATCTTATTTCACACTGATGCATTCTTCATAAGAATGAGTCAAGTCACCATTCTTTTCTATCTGCGTCAGTTTTTCTCTTGACCTCTGTCTATCGTATCTATATGATCCTCTTTCTACAGCAATTCGATTTCAGTTCTCTAGGATTCATGTCTTCATAGGATTTGCGGCCTATGGGACCCTTATTGCTCACTATAATGTTCCATTGCATTGAAATTATGTTGCTACACTTATGAACTCATCCAATCTGCCCAAAAATCATATGATCCCATGGATCAGCCATTTGAATCATTTTGTAAAGCACAAACTTGTTGAATAAATCTCTACTTCATGCAAACCATTGCTAGGGCCTTAACATGAATTAGTTCAGCCTGTTGCTTAGTCGATGTATTAAGGGTTTATAGTGGAACTTATTAAGTATATTGAATCATCTTGGCGTACTCATGTATGATCAACCCTTTTGGATTATCCGGGATATGCTATGACTGGAACGATTTTTTCCCTATCATTGAACAATTGAGTAAAATTTTGATACCTCCAACTGACTAAAAATCTTTCATTGATCCATTTTCAGCGAATGTTTGAATGGTTTGGAAGACTTGAGGCTGCATCATTACTCACAACCTGTGAAATGATTAAATATCATGGACAAATGTGTCTACATATGTACATTATAATAGCTATCAAATGTCTATGTATTAGTATCATATGATCGACTGGTCTCTTTATCATGCAAAGAGGGTTATCCACAATCACCGATCAGTTGAGCCATCTGATACGATCATGAGTTGCCTGTTCAGCAGTTGAACTTTGGTCAACTTCACACCAATATGTTTTCTCTTTCGCACCTGCTAGCCCAATTGCCTGACGAACTCAAGGTAGCCTTCTCTTTCACACCTACAACTCGAGTTGATTGGTGAGCAGAAGGTGGTGAAGAGCCTTACAGGGCTTCTACCCAGCCTGCCCCGTGGCATGCATGCATGATGATCCTCGCAGAGATGCAGAATAACCTTCTACCCAGCCTACCTCATTGCCACGCAGGCATCAATGACCGGTCATCATGCGTTATGACGCGTCATAATGCATGATGATGGGTCATCATGCCTGCATGGCAATGGGGTAGGCTGGGTAGAAGGTTATTCTGCATCTCTGCGAGGATCATCATGCATGCATGCCACGGGGCAGGCTGGGTAGAAGCCCTGTAAGGCTCTTCACCACCTTCTGCTCACCAATCAACTCGAGTTGTAGGTGTGAAAGAGAAGGCTACCTTGAGTTCGTCAGGCAATTGGGCTAGCAGGTGCGAAAGAGAAAACATATTGGTGTGAAGTTGACCAAAGTTCAACTGCTGAACAGGCAACTCATGATCGTATCAGATGGCTCAACTGATCGGTGATTGTGGATAACCCTCTTTGCATGATAAAGAGACCAGTCGATCATATGATACTAATACATAGACATTTGATAGCTATTATAATGTACATATGTAGACACATTTGTCCATGATATTTAATCATTTCACAGGTTGTGAGTAATGATGCAGCCTCAAGTCTTCCAAACCATTCAAACATTCGCTGAAAATGGATCAATGAAAGATTTTTAGTCAGTTGGAGGTATCAAAATTTTACTCAATTGTTCAATGATAGGGAAAAAATCGTTCCAGTCATAGCATATCCCGGATAATCCAAAAGGGTTGATCATACATGAGTACGCCAAGATGATTCAATATACTTAATAAGTTCCACTATAAACCCTTAATACATCGACTAAGCAACAGGCTGAACTAATTCATGTTAAGGCCCTAGCAATGGTTTGCATGAAGTAGAGATTTATTCAACAAGTTTGTGCTTTACAAAATGATTCAAATGGCTGATCCATGGGATCATATGATTTTTGGGCAGATTGGATGAGTTCATAAGTGTAGCAACATAATTTCAATGCAATGGAACATTATAGTGAGCAATAAGGGTCCCATAGGCCGCAAATCCTATGAAGACATGAATCCTAGAGAACTGAAATCGAATTGCTGTAGAAAGAGGATCATATAGATACGATAGACAGAGGTCAAGAGAAAAACTGACGCAGATAGAAAAGAATGGTGACTTGACTCATTCTTATGAAGAATGCATCAGTGTGAAATAAGATCAATTAACTCTCGAGCAAATAACAATGGCTTGCTCCTAATCAAGATTTGTTCACCAGAAGAGCAACATAGACGTGAAGATTCTTGTCTGACCCATGTAAGCCTACGAATAACTTGGAAGATGATCAACATGCAGTCTTGGTAACCAATAGGCCTAACGTAAATCGTGATGAGCATATGACATTTAAAGTAAATGTAAAAAAAAAAAGCTGACTGCAACTGTATGGAAAGTAAGAATTTTTTTATGGGTAGATAATTATCAACAATCAAATGAATTTACCGAATGGCAGATAGCACGTAAGGTCAAACGCTCAACTTATTAACTAAAGATAGCTATACAGACAGCTAAAGAGATAGCATATCAACTAAGCAGACAGGGCATCAGCTAAAAAGAAAGCTACATAGACCACTTACCAGCTAAATGTACGGGCTTATCAGCTAAACGGTTAGCTCAGCAGACAGCATAACAACTAAACAGACAGGGCATCAGCTAAATAGACAGCTGCATAGACAGCATTATACATATAATAGACAGCTCATCAGCAAAAGTGACAGCTAAATAGATAGCTCAAGAGGATAGCATATCAGCTAAACAGACAGGGAATCGGCTTAAAAGACAGCATAACACATAAGATAGACAGCTCATCAGCGAAAGTGACAGCTAAATAGATAGTTTAACAGATAAAAAGACAGCTAATTAGCCTAGAAGCAATCTATTGTAGCCCAGCAGTACTCCTAAAAATTCTAAAGGAAATACGGAGCAAAGTGTCATTTCCTGTTACTGACTCCTACTCCTGTTAGCTTGGTGGTTCAAATCTTAACTCCATAGCACTTTCTTATCTTTGAATTCAAATCATGAGCGTAAGCAACATTACAGCATTCAAGGGCTAAACATGTTTACTTATGCAATAGAATTATCAACACATATTGAACTTGCCCCCCACTCCATCCGTAAATGCAGAGAAGTGAATATATATGCTGGTGTAACAAATATACATCTTTAGTTTTACTACTAGAAGCAGTCATTTAAAATGAACGGAGCAGATCCAGTAACTTCGTCAGTCAGTCAGAAGCATGAAAAGGCCAGCCAGACTGATAAGGCTACTTCAGCCAGAAAAGTGAACAAGAAAGAGAAGAAACTAAAAAAGAATCGAGAGAAACAGCGAATCTATGAGAAAAACCTCTTGCTGAACTATACATACTATCTTGATGAAGGCTTCCACAAAAGCAAAGTAATACTTGGATTTGACCCGCTGACATTTCAAGCGAAAATAATCTTCCGATGCAGTGGACAAAATCGGTTGGAGTTAGATAACAGTCAATGGACTTCACTTCGCCAATACCTCATTGATCTCAAGGATAGAGTAGATGAGTTCCCTGCAAATCAGCTTGGACTTCTTGAACTCTTCTACATACCTATTGGAGGAGAGAGACTAATACTTAAACATCCCGAGCTCTTCACGCTTTTCATCTTGATGGATTTTTTCAACATTGTCATGCAATACAACAATTTGCTTACCGATTGTGTGAAGGAATACTATGACCAATATTGGGCAAGATGCAGAGAAAAAAGCGTACTTAAACTGGATATCAACGACTTCTTCACTCCAACTCAAACATCATTTGTAAATATAAACTACTCTAGGCTTTTTTATGAAATACCAGTACTATGTAACGATCTAATTTTCCATGTGATGAAATAAAATACTAAAAACCCTATAAACAATGTTTTACTTCACTTAAAGGAATTATTCATAAGGAAATTGGAAATTGAGACTTGATAATCTACAAACTATTGTGAAAGGCTTTGAAATCAAGTATAATCTCTTGAGTCTATAAAATACTGAAATTTAATATTAAGAAACAGACCCTCATCTTAGCTGCACTGTACAAACTAGGACATGAATGTATGTTAACTTAAAGGCAGCACGTCGTTTTTTCTATCACTAGACTACATATAATTCTACGGATTATTATGAGGTTTTTAAAATTCAGCAAACCAACGTAAACGACGTCAAGAAAACTAGGAAAACAGAGGTCAATACACTTTCACCGCGATAAGATCTATTACAATGGTTATCCTATACTTCATGGAAGAGTACCGTGATATTTTTCCTGGACACCGAATACGAATCGAGAATTATATATTTCAATATGGTAATATGGGTGAGAAAGTATCTAATAAATATGGAATACACTACCAAATATGTGAATGGTCCAACTCTAATACGACATCAGGCACTGATACATGCATTTGTCATTCATACGATCAAGAGACAAGAAATATTTTTAAACTAATAAAACAGTACATACTCCTGCAGTCTCGCATACATAAGACAAAGTAATAATTCATAGCATCGGGTAGTATAAATAGTCCAAACAAAATTAGAGCCAACTGGTGGCCAGCGCTATTAGAATGAAAAAGTTTAAGGAAATGCTCATCAGTAATTCATCAAGGGACATACAATTCTCATAACATACAACCAAAACAATATTGGAATTGAAACATCAACAGTTTGCACTAGAGTGAAGGGGACATAAGCTACAATGATATGCTGAGGAGGCTATATAAATTGTACAA
Source organism: Odontomyia ornata (assembly GCA_963969285.1). Lineage (NCBI taxonomy): Eukaryota > Metazoa > Arthropoda > Insecta > Diptera > Stratiomyidae > Odontomyia > Odontomyia ornata. Next base: position 28,724,969 of record OZ017739.1, read on the forward strand.
TAAACATTAAAAAAGACGTGAGAGGACTTATTATACATTTGTATGGTCCTAATACTTAAATAGTGCAGCTGAATAAACCTTCAATATGCTATAGAATTCATAAATATATCAACCCATATACTAGATGTCCTATAAATTGTATGAAAATTTATTTATATATATAACAAAAAATAGCATTACTCAATAAATTATTTCTATTTGAAAAAAACACAATCTTTTTATTTTAACAACTAATCTAACATTGCTCAAGTAAACAAATACCTCAAACAGTAAACCAAAAAAAACTTAAACATTCCTAGCATATCCGAAACTCCCAAGTATCAAACACTCAATTCTACCATTCAAAAATATCTAATGAGAGACAAAAAAAACCCTCATTAGTTCATTCAACTCAAGTATACATCTGTTCATCAAATTACCAGCAGACAAACACCTCCTGAAAGTAATGATCATATCTTAACATCCTACAATGACTCGTGACCATCCTTATCAAGAACACTCTATAACATATGCTACTTGTCTATACAAGATGCGATGAGATCGATCTAAAAATAGCCTACCATAAACTCATATGCTACCACACATCGTTATCTATACCGAACTATCTTACATAAACATTAGCCTAAGTGATCTATAGTAGCAGTGCGCTAACCCAAAACATACCCTTTATGTTGGAAACTAATTAGATCTTCTTCAAACCTATAAAAATTCAACCAAGCATCCAGCAGAAAAAAATTCTGATAAGAAAAAACTCAACAAGAATAGATTTTACTTATGTGAAAATAATACTTGAATATGTCAATGAGCATACCCGACAATCCCTATGATGATAAATCTAGCATATTTAAAATGTAGGAAATACGTATTTTACAATGCTCAAATATTGAAAATGTATATGACTATAGCTGAAGTGACTTTACGCTTAATACAAGCACACAAAGTATGAGGTTTGTAAATTCTCATGCAATCATGTAGGCACTAAAAGCGATAATATGCATCCGAAAAGTATCAGCTAAATGGCATCATCCATGCATGCAAGCATTCCTAAGGAGATAACAAATTAGAGATTCTCATACTCGAATATCGACAAGTTCTCAATGAAAATATACCTAAAGAAATTCGGAAATGTCGAAAAATCATACATACTGTGAAGAATATGAGACAAGCATAAAATAATAGTTTTACTCTATATTATACAGAAACTCATGAAACTACCTAAACTAAATAATACAGATCCATAATAACAGCACCTAATTCAGAGTAAATATAATGATTTATTCAATCCAGTGCATGTCTATAATGCTAGCATGACTAAAAAATATTTTTCCATGCGTTATGGGCATAAACAATGAATAATACCATAATACCAACAAACCCCTAATGTCAATGACCTACCGCATTCACTTTTTTCTATATTATTTATCTTCCAGTACGTACCCAAAATTTATCAATGAAAATGCATCTATATTCCTACTCATTAGGACTACTTCTACATCGATCATAAAAAAGTAGCATTCCAGAAGCCATAAACCGTAATATCTTTCCTATACAACATCCATAAATAATCTCAAATTTAGAATAGATACCCAAAACATACATCTCAACATAGTGATCTAAAAAATAGACCTAAGCACTTATCAAAAGGGACAAATCATATGATGTATGAACAAAATTATCACCATCTCATGCACTACAAGATCATTAATTTGATAAAATAACTCGTCTTGGAAGAAATGATTAGAATTTTTGAACAAAACCAATGAGCATCCTATAGCAAAGAAAAAAAAAATGAATGAATATAGCGCCATACTTCTACATAATAGTACAATCAGAGAATGAAGTATAGAAACTGCTTTAAGAAAGAAGTGATGATGATGCAGACAAACAAAATGCTGCTACAAGCAAACTGAAATTTAAAACTATACTAAATATCAAGAACGCATTACAACAAACATTAAGATCTTTTTCCTTGCATCCATAGATTTGAACAATCAACATAGTAGTCTAACCGAACAAAATACATTGAAGACGATTCTTAAAGTACTATTACAATGAAACCGATAAAAGCAATAATATACAATAGCAATGAGTCACAAAACAAAGAAACGACGTATCCAAGCAAAAAGAAACTGAAAACGATCAATGTAAATAATAATCAGCAAACTATAACAGGCGCATCTTTGAATGGACATTTATGAAAACACGTCTCAATGCCGCGCATCACGTTACCCGCTGCCCACGACCAATACAACAAAAAATCCGCCTCCATCAAGCAAAACCATATTGCAATGCAGTGGATGCCACGCCACTTCTCTTCCACGCTGTAGATTCCGATGCCCTAAAACTCCCGCCAATAGAGAAGTCTATGTGAACGAAACACTACACTTAGCAAGCAAACTCACTTGCACATGCCACGCATCCCCGAGGACAATTTCCATGCCTTACAGCATTCATCGCCGAACAAATCTATACCCCAATCACGATCCTCCAAAAAGCGACGCAAATCATTCCGAATCGCCGACAAGGCCGTCCATACTTAAAGACAGGCATCCTTTGATGAGAAACGCGGAGACTTAACCAAACGCTCACGAGACAAATTTCTACGATTCGGTGGAAACATACACCTTCGATTACTTCCTCCAACAAGCGACGCGCATCACATCTACAATACCATCCATCTTTAACCACAGACATCAAACGAGGAGCAAAACGTACCTTAAGCAAGCACCCATGAAGCAAATTCTCACGCCTTAGAACACCCATCGAAAGGCAAGCCCGTCGCCCATCTATAATGCAAAGCCACCCGGCTATAGCAGCGCCCTCCATCACCATGCAACTGACCGAGTCATAAAAACTTCCGGCACGCCTAGCATGATCAAGCGAATCGGTCATTTCCACACGCGGCCGTTGATCCTTAGCCATAGACACCAATCGATGAGCAACGCGCTTCTTAACCAAGCACCCATGAAGCAAATTGTAACGCCTTAGAATACCCGTCGAAAGACAAACCCATCGCCCATCCATAATACAAAGTTACCCATCTACAGCAGCGCCCTCCGTCACCACGCATCCACTCGCACCATGAAAAACGTCCAGCACGCCTAACGTGATCAAGCAAATCGGTGATTTCCACACGCCTTATCCACCGACGCTCATTGAAGAGCAACGCGCACCTTAAGCAAGCACCCACGGAGCAAATTGTAACGCTTTAGAATACCCGTCGAAAGGCAAACCCATCGCCCATCCATAATGCAAAGTCACCCATCTACAGCAGCGCCCTCCGTCACCATGCAACCATTCGCGCCATAAAAACTACACCTCAAATTACATCTTCGAACAATCGACACGCATGACGTTTACTCGCCAATCCAATCGATGAGCAATGCGCTCCTTAAACAAGCACCCACGAAGCAAAGTCCCATGCCTTAGAGCACTCGCTGACGAGCAGACCCATCACCCGTCAATAACGTAGTCACCCACGCAGCCACTCCCTTCGGCCCCACGCAGCCACTCGCATCATAAAAAAATCCAGCCCGCCTATCGTGACCCAGTAAATCGCTCGAACCAAACGCCTTCAATAAGTCACACACTAAAGGATCTCAAGCCCTGCGAACAGCCGCCCAGAGCGCCATCTAGCTCGCACCTACACTAATCTGATACACCTATCCACATACCCTAGACACACACCCTCGCCGCAACCATCCATAACATCCACACCTATTCCGGACTCATACCTTCTTATACCAGGCACCTACCTATACCACCCTAATACACTCACCCACACACCCAAGACACACACCCTAGACCACATTTGAAATTTGTATGAAAAAAGTGAGTTAGAACTGGTAAACTACCCCTACTTGTATTTCCCCCCTGTGCCCACACTGAAGCAAAAACTGACAGTTTAACAACTGTTTTGAAAAGCTCCCATGAAAATTTTCATGTCATACTCATACCGGCTACGTTTGATGAATTTTTTTTTCAGGGGCCACTCTCCTGTGCTGAAATCATCGATTCATGGCCAATTTTTTCGAATCCTAGAATGGTTACAAGACCCTTTTGCTAGGAGCTCTCTGCCACCTCCTTGACTTATTTCACTTATGAGCATTAATTGTAGGTACTCATCTTCAGTGATTTATTAAATTGAATCAAGTGTTCAAAGCATGCACCTTAAACGTTGAAGTTGGGAAAAAATAACTCAAAATTATTCAATCTTCGCATTTAAAACAGCCACTATCTTGTTTTACGATTACTGATACTACTAACTGAACCGATTCTCAAAGATATACATGACACCTATCATTCCTGAAATTTTCATGCAAATCCTAGCAAAACTGTAGTGTCTGAGTCGGTAAAAAGCGCATGTTGTTCCATAGCCATATGTTGCCATAGTAATACATGCAGCGCATATTGTTCCATAGTAATACAGAAAAATTCAAACCGCTATAACTTCGCTAAATATGATTCAATCTTTATGAAACTTTCAGGATACATCAATCTTATAAATAAACATCTACGTACTGAATTTCATTGAATTTAAGGGTACCGTTAAGATTTTATTCAAGAAAACATAAAATCGATAAATCATACTATTACTAACAAACTTGAGTGAATTGCGACTTCTCACGTATTTGTTGTTGTTGTACGCACCAAAGCCTACATCCCTGATTTTTTTCAGATTTTTCGGATCACAGGTGTCCAATCGCGAGGGGGGGGGGACACAAATTTTTCGTATATTTCCCCTCCCTGTGCGCCCCTCGAAGCAAATTTTGCCAAACTAAAACCTGATTTGAAAAGTTCTCATCAAGACCTTTCATTTGATACCCATATCGGCTACCTTCAATGAAATTTTTTTTTCGGGGGGTCACTCTCCTATATGGGGAGACCCCCCTTAAATACCTTATAAAAATTTTTTGTAGTTGAACTTTGAAGAGATCACCACTTTACACCTACACACAAAATTTGATGTTTCTAGCTTAAGTAGTTTCCGAGAAAAACTGCTGTGACACACGGACGGACGGACGGACAGACGGACAGACGGACAGACTGGTCGCGAAACTAGTAGGGTTTTGTAAAATTATTTTACAAAACCCTAAAAAGCAAAAATAGTTCCATCCCAAGGGTGTAAGTGGGGCGACATCACAGACGATCTTGAACACAGAATTCTAAACTGTGAACACTTTAAAACTCTAAGGAACAAGTATGAAGTCTTTCAAAATAACTAACCCATAGCAAAATTTTTTAATAAGAACAATCAAAAACCACTTACTCAACTAATTGCCTTTCTTCAAGAAGCAAACTTAGAACTTTAACTTCATGCGAATAGTCCTCTTTATTTCCAGAACTAACTTCTAATATTCCAGGAAAAGCACTCGATCTAATAATCTACTAACTATTCCAAACGAATACGAACACGCTAACACAGTACAATCACAAAGCCAGTAAAGAAAATTAGGAAAAAGCACAATACTACCATAAGTCCCTAGAAGTCATTTATCGATATATCGATGGCTTGTGCGTTTAAGCCATAGCCAATACACACCTAACATAGGTTAGGCAGAAGTGAAAAAAGTTCGTTATATGCGAAGGTTCGTTATAAACCGGTGGTTCGTATATCTTCTGGTCTTCGATTCAGTTCCTTCCTCCTGACCCTTCCAGCACGATTCTGTTACTTGTGCCATGCATCCTAACATCCGACTCAATCTTTTTGAAGAATTATCTCATAACAAGTAATACTAAGGCTTTTTGTTCTAGATTCTATATTGTACTGTTCCCTTAGAAAATATTGAAGTTTCCCCTCCTTACACGATTTCGAACATTTTTCCCGTGTTCTTTTCCTCTACATTTTATTCTTCTATAGCAACAAACCTACCCTTTAATCTTGGAAATTGTCCTTTATCTTTTACGCTCCTTTCTACTGATTTTCCCAAAGTTCTGTCCTAAATTAATCCTATCGATCCCAATATAAGTACCGGTATTGGAGGCTTTTCAAACATATTCATAATGTTGGTTGGATAAAGCGATCGTCCTGAAGCAGCAGAATGTCTTTTTTCCAGCAATTTCAAAGTATTTAATGAAATTACCCGGTTAAGTAAGGCCCTGACTTGAGTAAGACATATGAACCCGATGCTTTAAGTTAGTGATGAACAGTGGAGAAGCAACAGCTAAGAACGTTTCAAACTCTTTCTTTATCAACACTTATCTAGCTCACCGGACGAGGAGATCAAATGGGAAACCAGTACTATTCCCCACTAAGGTCCTCTCCTGAAGGAAATCATAAATATGAAAAGGGACTGCCAGTAGAAATTACCTTAAATCCATAACGTATATCCAATCCTGCTAATGACAATTGCCATTACGGTTTTATACACATGCCTCTCAGTAAAAAAACATGCGAAGGAGAATCCAATATAAATGGTACATTTTTAAATACATATACTGAATAATATTACATACAAACCATATCATCAACATTTCTCAATAGAATTTAGTCTCCTGCGTTGTCCTCACATTTTTGCCACAATTTTGGAAGTTTGAATAGCGCCTGTTCATAAAAAGTTTGAGGACGAGTTGTCAGCCAATTGCGCACGTGCTCCTCAACTGCTTCATTGCTTTCGATTCGTTTTCCTCCAAGTGATTCTTTCGCGGGCACGAACAAAAAGTAGTCACAGTGTGGACTATAAGGAGGGTGTTTGAGTGTTTTCCAATCCATTTCTTCCAGTTTATCCCTTGTCAAAGCCACAGTGTGTGGACTAGCGTTGTCATGATGAAGGGTGACCTCCCTAATGGGCATACCTAAAACCGATGCAAGATGGGAAGCCATCTAGCAGCAGCGCTTAATACCACACACGTGAACACATGTAGGCCGGCTTTTCTCGCTAGTTTTTATGGCAGTTTATTTAGAAATTGTGGAGGTGTCAACGAAAACTCCAGATATTGTACGGTCTTTAGACGGATTTATATAGTAAAATCTAGATGGTTTGTGGAAAACACAATAGCGTTCTTTGCGAAGTAAAATTATTTCAGTTCTTACACCCGTTTAATTTTTATCACCTTGCAAAGTGAATGAATAAGAGTTTAGTTACTTCTCAAACCTGAGCTATTAGTGGAAGGAGCAAAGCATATGCTTCATTCACTCATCTTGAAAAGTGTCGGAGTACAGTGGACAAAGCATGGTGAATTTTAAGCATGCACGGAATACATTACGTACTTTTTTCATGTAGAACATGGTATATATAACGCCATGTGAGAAATGGCATCTGCCAAAGCTGGCTGACAGCTCACGGGGGCTTGCACAAAGTAGGCCGACTGCTGCATATGCGAATTGCTGCCATATGGCTTCCTATCTTACGTCGGTTTTGGGCATATCTCGTCTTTTGTTTTGATAGGAGGTTTTCGTTGACTATGAAAACTGATTTCTGAAACAGGAAACCGCTGATCACGCTCCATAAGCTCTCGACCGGCACGGATGTTGTCTTCTGTAAAACTTATCTTTAGGCGTTGATCATAATTTTCATTTTCGACACGTCCTTGCCCACCCTTAAATTCCATGGCCCACGTATACACTCGATTTTGAGACAATATAGTGCACATTTAAACGAGTAAAAATGTCTAAGTGTTTAACGCCTTCATTGGTTAAAAACTTTATGATGACGCATTGTGCGACATCTGATTGTACCTCTTGCTCAGTCATGGCTGTACTGAGGACAAAACCAAGCGTGGCCACTAACTAAGCTGATTCTCCCACTCTTTATAGACAAATTACCAACCACCATACTATATCATCTAGTTCAGAGGTGCTTGCTAGGTAGAATATCTAAAATACCGCTTATATTTGATTCACTCTTGTATACTTCATTGAACTGTTAAAATTGTTTCATCTTACGATGACTGTGCACTCCTCCAGAATGATATACAGTCTGTGTCTTGTTGGTGTTTCTCTAACCAGCTTCCGCTTAATATTTCTAATTGCATGCAAATATCTTTTTCTTCTAATCTGAGTTCTCTATGATATCAGTTCTCTATTAATAATACTCAGATAGCCACCGTTTCCAATTTCAAAGTTTTAGTAATCATTTTTGACTCTAAGCTGAAATTTTATATGCACATATTTTATATAGTCTCTCGAGCTGCAAGAGTTTCTGGTTTTATTCGGTGACACTCCTATATTTTCTTCGATCCTTCGTTTTGTATAAAGTTATTCATCAGTTTAGTTCGGTCCATTTTAGAATATTGCTCTTTTGTCTGGTGTAATGATTTTCTCACGTCTCTAACGTTCAAGATTTCCCGAAGGAAATTCAAACTGACCTCTCATAGGTTCTAGACGTGAAGTCTTGGAACGTGACAATGGACTTTACCCATCAGGTCGATAAATCCGGACGCTCTTAGTCTACTCCGAGGTGGCTACTGGCTTGCTAGCTGGTTCAAAGAGAAGTTTCGGTCGCGGGTCAGTCACCGGCTCAAATACCCAATTTAAAACGCCTTGAACGACTTCCATCGACTCTACTTTAAATTACGCAACTTTCTTTCAAGGAAAAGGAGCAAATACAATCGCTAAAAAAGACGTACTTCCGAATATTACCGACGTGGTGCCCGAAATACTCTACTCAAATTTAAAACTAAAAAAATTGGACTGTTTACATTTGAGATTCTTACTAAATAATATGAAAAAAAATTTTCAACAGTGAACTTATTGCGAAATTCTTTACTGAAATAAACTCAATTGGTGGTGCAACCCCTTCAATAGGAAGGTGTTTTTTTTCAATTTTTGGTTTATAGCTCCAGAATTCAGAGCATCTTTGTTTGACTTGAAGTCAATCAGGGGCTTCGTTCTAATAATTATATTGTCTATTTTTTAGCGTTTGATGGTGTTTATTAATCCGTAACAGACATGCCGCGGTAGTCTGCTGTCTCAAACCAAACCGAGTCCACCTGGATGGGTCCTTCCCGGTGACGCGTACGAATGCTAGCAGCTAGTTTCTGCGGTTTAGTGAGGTGGTTTCTTTCCATTTGCCCCGCCGGCACTTGAAACATATTCGGGAGTCATTTTAGTTTTCTTTTTTTTTTCTTCCTTTATACTTGATTTTTAAGTTTTTCTTCTTTCCTTGTTGATTTTGCTTTTCCTTGAATGGGCGACAATTTTCGGATGATTTCTTCAAATAAAGTTTTTTCGCAGTTTTGGCTCTTCTTTTTCCTTTTTTTACTTGCCTGTTTTTTTTTCTTTTATTTCAACTATTTTCAATCCCCTTTGCAATTTCGATCCTCCTTCCCAAATCTCCTCTTTACAAGTTTCTCAATTGGTATTTCCGATAGTTGGTTTCCGGATAGAAAAAAATTGTATTTGGAAGTTCACTTTCCCTAACGTTGAAATCGTCATCTGGCTCCCCCATCCTACTTTTTAGGGAGAAGGCCAAGATACCTTTCACCTTGAGAACCTGATGGGTCAATTGATTGTATAACATGACAAACAATAAACTTTTTCCAACAAAAAAATATTTTTGAATTTGACATTCACAAAAATAAATTTAATTTTTGAATTTGTGACAAGAGCTTTGAAAAAATACATTTGTACGCAACGAAAGATGGACGTAGAGTTAATCAGCGGGGCATGGACACCGAAACTGTGTGTAGCCAGTGGCGTAGATAGCTTTTTGTGATGTGGGGGGATATGGCTTAATGTTTGCATTAAAATTCATAATTTTTTCTTTTAAATTTCGATCATTTGTCATAAAACTTATCTTTCATTGTGCATTGAAAGTTTGATTTCACCTGAATGTATTCGTATCAAAAAAATTTAGCAACAGTCATAGAAGAATTACAACTTTGCTGGGCCTTTTTGATAATACAGATATGACTTCGTCAGCTGTGATTCCGATACCATAATGAATTGCAAAAGTAGCTAAACCAATCAAGCGGTTCTATCAAAGTCAAAAAATAAAACGTTAGTTTTCATTTCCATAATTGAATTCAGAAAAGGAAAGGAAATAAAAAACTCACTTCTTTTGTCGTGTTTCTTTGGTTTTTAGGTCTTTATAAAATTTTTTTTACAGAGACCTACTAGTTTCGCGTCGTGTATATCCGTTTGTTCGTGCGTCTGTCCATCTGTCCGTCTGTCCGTGGGTCACAGCGAGTTTCGTCAGAATTTATAGAAGCTAGAATGCTTAAATTTTGTGATAAGGTCAGAAGTGGTGGTCTCTCAAAATCTTAGGTCTTACCACCATATCAAAATTTTTTAAAGAGGGTCCCCTTATAACGAAGTAGTCCTTAAAAATTTCTTTTAATCAAAGGTAGTCGAGTGGGATATCAAATGAAAAGTCTTGATTAGAACTTTTAGAATCTGAATTAAAAAGGTCATTTCATGCATCAGGGGTCCAGGGGGACGCAAAATGTACCAAAATTTTGGTTTTCATGAATTTAACGGCTGTTTTTTCTATTTCGAATAAATTACACATGAATAGTGCTGAAAATCCTTCTAATATATTCTCTCTCCAAGGTCTATTATACAAAAACCCAAAACGGATTGAATACCGTCATACGAAATAGTCTTCTCTGCTTTCAATTTGAGCTTCAATTTGAGTTTTTCACATAAATTTCAGCGAGAGCAATAGCTTGACCAAATTTAAATTATTTTTTTAGATGTCCTGACTCAAAGGCAGAGAAAGTGGATACACCAGTTTGTTAAGCTATAATCTTATTAGAAATTCGGACTCCATAGAATTTTTTAAAATGTTTGCGGCTCATCCGGATGCGTGCATATCATCCAGAGTTTCAAAAATTGTTGGGAATGTTTCATTAAAATCATCTTCAGCTTAATATTTAAGTATCCACCTAGTCAGACTCGAGCTTTTCAATGTTTTAACTGCTTGAGTTTTATCGAGTTCTTCGACAACGTTTTCCAGAATCGCCCTTCTTTTCTTCTTCTTCGTAGCACTACAGCTCCTCCCGGGCATTTCCTTCCTGCAAATAGTGCCTCCAATTTTCTGGTCCATTGACCAGTTCCATCGATTTCGAAATCCGAGCAGCGATGAACTGTCTTCGTCGAACGAGTCAGACCAGCATTTCCTCGGTTTCCCCACTGGTCTCCGGCCTTCAGTTCTCCCAACGAACACTTTTTTGGGTATCCATTGTTCGTCCATATGATTCATGTGGCCAGCCCATTGCAGCTTCCGCAGTGTTATAGTCGTTGAGGCCTCTGGCCTCGCCATACATTTTATACAGCTCATGGTTTTACTGAACTCGCCATTGGTCCTCATCTAGCTTCGCTCGAATTATTTTTCTCCTCAGGACCTGTTGCTCAAAGACGCTCAATATATTTGCGAATGCTTGGGTTAGGGTCCATGTTTTGCATCCGTAGCATAAATAGATCTTACCACAGATATGTACACTTGGAGTTTTGTTTTCCTGTGTATGCAACTGGTCTTCAAGATCGTCAAAGCTGAATAAAATATTTTATTTGCGAGCTGTATTCTTCGGCGTATTTCTTCTCTTTTATTGCTAAATACACAAATTCGCCCACATTATTGACATTGTATTGTATATTTGAGGTATTTTTCTTCAACTTCGTCATGAGCTTTGTTATATTATGCTTCGCTGTCGAGCTTAAGGAAGAGTTCTTTGGCATTTGTTAATGACCGTGACAAAATATTGATGTCCTCCGCATGGACTACTATTTGGCTCGACTAGTATAGTAATGTACCTCGTGTATAAACAGGTAGCTATCTTATGACATATTCCGGAGCCAAATTGAATAGCAATGGCGCAAAACCATCTCCCTGTTTGAGTCCGATATTTGTGTCAAAGGCATCGGTGAGTTGGTTATCGATGCGGACTTGAGAGGTTGTCGACGTCATTGTCATTTTGGTAAAATGGACTAATTTGGCTGGGATATCAAAGGAAAGCGTTATTTAGTACAGTACGTTACGATCAATTCTATAGTATGCTTGCTTAAAATCAACAAAAAGTTGGTGTATGTCAATGTTGAACTCCCAGCATTTTTCAAGTACTTGCTTGATTGTGAACAATTGGTCAATCGTCGATCTACGTGCTCTAAAACTACCTTAAAACTTCCCAATAATACTGTTGGCGTATGATCTGATGTTATTTTCTAAGATCTTTGAAAATATTTTGAACACCGTGCTAAGAAGAAATATGCCTCTATAGTTTTTGAACTTTGACTTTTTTGTGGATAGGGAATAAAATTGATTGGCTCCACTCTTTCGGCGTATGTTCTTGTTGCCAAATGTGCTGGATGACTTATGAGCACCACTGCCCGGTACTTTATTATTCTTTTGGGCTTTGATGACTTGGATGACTTTATGGATGACTCTCTGAATATCGTTACCACCATATTTAATGAGTTTTATTATTCTTTTGAGCTTTGGTGGTGGAATAAACATCATCCAGAGTTAGTGGGGCCAATGGAAGATATCTGAGAATATCTATAGGATATCTATAGATTCAAGCTGGGCCTTGGCCTTCAGGATGAATCTCCTCCAATCATCAAAATTCTGCAACCTCACCCGCCAGTTGATCACTCTCAGCAAGGATCTACTATCAACTTCTACGGTGTCTTGCCATCAAGTCCTCGGTCATCCCGCTGGACGTTTACCTTGTGCTCTACTCTTCAATGTTCTTTTGAGTAGCCAGTTTTCTTCCGTTCATTCTACATGGCACACCAATTGTAATTTGCGGAACCAATGCAAGTATATACAGGTGGATCGTCAAACAGTTCACATATCTCACCATTGTAACGTAGTCTCCACTCTGTTCCTTATTTCATTGAGCTGTAAATTTTTTGGAGCAATTCGCGTTCAAATACGTCCACTGCCTTTTCACATTCTCTCGTAAGGGTCCATGCTTCACTTCCATATGGCAGCATAGATTTGACTTGTGATTTGTAAATACGAAGCTTACTTTTCTTGTGCGTTTATTCGGCATTCATTCCTATTTTTGGTGCCCCTCCTATGCACGTTGGTGGCACGATAAAAAAAAATATTCAGACTTTCAAGGTTATAGTCTCCCACGGTTAGATTTTGTCGGACTGGAGTGTTCTTCCTCGTTTCATGGACTCGTAGGCCAGCTCAGTTTGCTTCAGATTCTAGACTCAGAAATTCTATTTTGATATCTAAAACTAACCGTGCCATAATATTGATATCATCAGCATATGCTACCAATTGTGTTCACTTGAAATGTGTGTGTTTTTACTAGATGATTTAACTGTTGTATTTCTGATGACGTGTTTCAGCACGATGTCAAAGAGCAATGCGGCAAGCCCATTTTCTCGTTTTAAGCTTGATTCCAATTTGAAGTTCTTACCGTTTACCTTGATCTCTGTGTTTAGCATCGTGACCTTGACCATGAGTATTGTTTTGATGGGACGCAAAAGTCTAGCATTATTTCATACAGCGTATTTCTATCGGTCCTGTCGTCTGCTTCCTTGAAATCTACAAAAAGTTGATGCAAGACGGTATTCCCAGCACTTTTCGAGCACCTGCTTAACTAAGGATATTTGATCAATTGTAGTCCGTCCACTTCGAAAGCCTCCCTGATACTCTCTTATAATACTTTCACAGTACGGCACTTCATCTTGCAAAGCATTGTAACATTATGCAACGCACATCCAGTTCTCAGAAATTATTTTCTAAAATTCAAATAAAAAAAAAACTATCCGAACCAGCATCATTTAAATGAATCTGTGTTAAGTAACACTATCTTCTATAAGCAGCAAAATTATTTAATGCAAATGTTCTTATGACGCTATCCAATCTTATTATCATAATATTGAAGTTTTTTCTCATATTAATGCTGCTTAAATTTGAGCTTGTTTTATAATAAAGAAAGTGAAACCACTGGTTATGTAAATTGTACGGAAATCCGTATAACTCTTCTATATGATAGAGATAACAACTTGAGCATGCATATCAATATTCAATGAGGTTGAATAATTAACATTTAGCCACAACAGAAAGAAAATTGCTAATATTATACAGCACCACTATATTTTAACGCATCAATAACAAAAATATAGCAAAATATAAACAGACACGCATTTTAAATATATTTCCATTTTTATTATTAAGATATGCAAGATATCCTTGTCGCAGAAATCATGATAAGATACCGGTTGTGAAATTTTTAATGACTTGAAATACATTTCATCTTATTATGCCAGTATAACGCCGGCCAATTTCATTCAAACTAACATATACCCGTAAACGTACGAATCCATGCAATATAGGAGTACATGTACTACGTATGTGCAGACGACGCGCTGAAGAATGTGGGAGGACCACTTTCTCTGGATTATATGTACATATGTACATATAGTATGAATGTATTTCTATTTTGGGCGGAATTCCAATGAATCACATCAAGATGAACATCTCACCTTTGATTCATGCTTCTGTACTATCGTTCCATAATAATCGTTTGTCTTCCCAACGTCTTTTACTGCTACACAATCCAAGGGTATGATGTTAATTGGCTTTGAAAGTGAGCTGAGACATACACACGCGGATCAGCCAAGTTCAAGGTGACAAAAATGATGAGTGAGCGATGGTAATAATGATCACCATAATCACGACCGACCACCGAGCATGGGTCATTGGTTGAGAAAGTGGCAGGAACTACTCGTAAGTTCGTGCAAATGATAGATTTGTAGTTTACAATGGTGTGAAGAAAAGTGTTGAGTAAGAATAATAGAGAAATGTGTGCAGACTTTCCAAAGATCACGCTTTTCTGCTACATGTACTGACTTCATATTTGCGTGGCCTTTTTCCTTACATACTTGGATATACAATCGTAGGCGAAAAATGTAGACCAAAATATTCAAGTCTCATGCAATGAGAACCGAAGATTTGATTTTCGCAAAATTTTTATTTATTTAATTAATTTTACTATCAAGGTTAACTTGAAAAGATTAAAAGGCAATGCAAAAGAGATTCGCTGCCTGCCAATATTTTCATTAGAAGAATAGACGTATTCTGTGTAATTTTCAGATGATATGGTACGACAAAGGCCATGCCAATTGATCCTATCCTTCTTTTGGATATACTTTTGTTCAGTCAACTTAAAAAAACCTGTAAGTTCTTTATTTTTTTCTTCTTGGAATTTGGTGCTATTTAATATATCTGTGAGCACTTTAGTACCCACCTACCATTTCAAGTCGGTTTCAGATATTAATATAAAAAATTTGACATAAAAATTTTACATTATAATTTGTAGGATAATTAGATACCTAAGGTTATCTCTGTATTGTTCGAAGGAACACCATGTTGTTCGAAGGAACACCATGTTAGTATGGTTGTTGATTGTGTCGAAAAGTTGAAGTGCTTAGTCACGTGCATACTTTTCCACGGTCTCAATTCTTAGGTCCTTGCAGATTTCAATATGTATAACATACCACGGAATTCTTAAGACCTTTCTAACAACCCTATTTTGGAATGACTAAAGTGCTTATTTGTTTGTCTTCCAATTTTTAAGCTTAAATCTTCTAGACTTAATGAAAAGGTATGAAGAGGAGAGAAATTCTATGCAATCTCCTCGTTTATTCGGTGTTGTCTCCATGAGAGCCTGTTGTCAATCGTGAGTCGAAGATATTTAGTGTCCAGTCCATTGTATTGTGGCCAATTATACGCGTCTGTGGAGTTTTTACTAGTAATGAAAAGCGCCTGGGATTTGTCAGGATTCATCTTAATAACATATTTATTGACGTTTGCAATTTTGAAGTGATGACTCTTGCTTGTCGTACTGTAGTCAATATACGAGTACAAGTATCATCAGCGGTATAATGATAGTTTTACGCTTGGAGGCAGAGTGGGAATGTCTGAAGTAAATATATTGAAAAGGACCGGCGAGATGTGTGAGCCCTGAGGAACTTCAGCTTCAATTGCTATGGCTTAAGAGATGTTTATCAATTCTAACGCGGGACGATGATATTGAATTGATGTATTTTGAAGATTAGTCCTGCATTCCAGACTTTGTTAAAAGTCTTAGCTATGTCAAACATAACTAGACCTGTTAAGTTCCTATGATTTAAGCCTGTTCTGATGGGTTGGGTCACTCTAACCCACTGGAGTATAGTTCAATGCATAGCATTGAAGCCAAATTGTTCTTCCGGAATGACATCTTTGTAAGGTACAATCTCATTGAGTCGTTGCAGAATCACCCTTCCCGCAATTTTTGGCAGTGACAAGGGAAGAATAATAGGTCTCCAGTTTTTGGAAATTATGGTTCCTTTTGATTTTTTGTAAAAAACAATTATAATTGCTGATCTCCATGGTTTGGGATGGTTTCGCAAATGGAATATTGTATTAATTATGTCCGTAGGTGTTTGTAAAATGTAGTCCAGTAGAAATCATTGTGCGTGTAATAGTGTGATGCCCAGACGATTTACTTTTATTGAGCGCCAGTATAACGTTTCTGATTTTGTCTAAGTCCGTTGGTTCAATCCTGCCCTCAGACTGAATGTCACCTCTCAGGAGTCTGCTGATCGAAGAAGCAATTTTATCCTCAGTTTCAAAGTCTTCTTCGTCTGAAGAATTGCATTTCCAGAGAATCTGCAGATGCTTCAGCATTACCCGTATCGTGTATGTGCATTCCGTTTGGACCATGTATTGGTGGCACCACAATTTGGTTAAGTCGAAAATATTTGGACACTCTCCTGCTCCTTTATTGCTCGTTTCGGAATACCCTGATCTTGTCTTGGATTACATTAGTCATTTTCCCGAGTAGAAATTAGCTTAGGCATGCCTAAACGAGGATTAGGGTCTAATGAAGAAACAGGGAGCTTGCCTAAGTTAGGCATGCCTGATGTGGCCCTAATGGGTTCCTAATGGGGCACGCCTGAGATAGTTAGGAGCTGATGGGGGCCTAATTAGGCATACCTACCTTAAGCAATTTTGAAAATTTCGCATTTTGGTGTAACGTCGAGAACGACAAAAATGATCAAATGAAAACTTTGCAATTTAAAAGGATTTAAAGTGAGATTAGCGATTTTTCATTCTTTGTCAGGTTAGGCATGCCTAATATGGATCTAATGGGGCGTGCCTAATGAGTATCTGATTTGGCTCGCCTAAACTGGTTCTGTTTAGGATTTGTTTATGAAAACTCCATTAGGCCCTTATGCCCAACGTAGCACGTTACCCCATCAATTCATAAACACAACGCCTTGAAACACTCATGGGGCTCACCGCATTAGGGCTTAATAGGGTTTTCCTAAACAGAAAATTGTTTGTGTGAAAAATATATGCAACACTAAAATTTCTAAGTAAGAACTTAACATTTTACGAACATCCGTCAAAAACGATAGCTACAATGGTTTTGCGAAAGTTTGGCAAAAGTTTTACGATAGTTGAAGGATAGTCTGAAGATAGTCGAACGATAGTTTTGCGATTGTTTTACGTTAGTTTAATGCTAGTATTACGATTGTTGTACAATACGTTTATAATAGCTTTAAGATAGTGACAGGATATTTCAATGATAGTTTGACAATAGTTTAACGATAGTTTTGCAATAATTATATGATAGTTTTATGATAGTTTTAAGATTGTTTCATGATGGTTTCACGACCGTTTTACCAAAGTTTTACGTTAATTTTATAATTATGTTTTGATAGTCATGAGAGTTTTACGATAGTTTTATGATCGTTTTACGATTTGTCAACAAAAATTTAAGTTGCTGGGCAAACATTTTCTCCAATTCACAAAAACAGTTCCAATTTAGGCGGTGATGGGGCTTGCCCAAACAGTTCCTAATTTAGGCAGTGATGGGGCATCCCTAAACTTTGCCTAATTTAGGCGGTGATGAAGCTTGGCTAAACTGTTCCTAGGTATAAATGTTTTTATCACTATCAATTTGAATCTAATATCTTGTTTTAAACATTGAACTATCCATGAATTTAATGAATTACACCAGATAAGTATTCATTTTTTCCATCGACTGTTCGACTGGCCTAAACAAATGTTCATACGGTCCTTTTCAAGATACAAACTCTTAAAACTTTGTAAAATTAAATAATTCTAACAATTACATATTGATGACCAACGAAATATAAACAAACTATTGGTTTGTTTATATTTGTTGATCATCAATCAATCACTGTCTAAATTAAAAATGCAAGCTGCATTACTGCCTAAATTAGGAACTAGAGGGTTTTTCATTAAGGGCATAACAATAAATAAATAAATTTCAATAAATCGATTGTGAGTCATGCTGTGTGGCTAGTGGCACCGTCTTGTTGAAACCACATATTGCTGATGTCAAGTTCAACCAATTCTGGCCACAAATGATCTTCCAACATAACACGGTAGCGCTCCCCATTGACCATAATATGACGGTTGTTTTTATCCACGAAAAAATACGGCCCAATCACACCTCCGGCAAGAAAACCGCACCAAACAGGAATTTTTTGCGGATGCAACGGTGTCTCGAGAAATACATGTGTTGCTGACCTATAACGCATATTTTGCTTATTATCAAAGCCATTGAGCCAGAAATGAGCTTCATCGTTGAAGATGATTTTTCGATAATAGTAATTAATAGTAATTTTTAATAATTTCCGAACGTTGCTGGTTCTTGAACTTTACCATGATGAAAATGTTGACTTTGACTAACGTTTTGACATAGACAATTTGTTAAAAAAGATTAATTATGTGTTCATATAAAGATACGGAATTTTTAAGGTCCCTAATGTAAAACCACTATGGCACAAGAACATATGCCGAAACAGTGGAGCCAATCAAATGTATTCCCTATCCACAAAAAAGGTGACAAGCTATAGTGCGAAAATTATAGAGGCAACAAAATATTTTCTAAAATCCTAGAAAATAAAATCGGATCATACGCCAACAGTATTATTGGAGAGTATCAAGGTGGTTTTTAGAAATGGTAGATCGACAATAGACCAATTATTCACAGTCAAGTAGGTACTTGAAAAATGCTGGAAGTTCAACATAGCCATACACAAAATTTACGTTGACTTCAAACAAGCATACGACAGTATTCAACGTAACGTAATGTACCAAATAATGCTCTGCTTTGGCATCCCAGCCAAATTAGTCCGTCTTACCAAAATGACAATGACGTCGACGACCTCCCAAGTCCGCATCAATAACCAACTCACCGATGCCTTTGACACAAATATGGGACTAAAGCAGGGACATGAGCTGGCACCATTGCTATTCAATTTGGCTCTAGAGTGTGTCATAAGGAAGCTACCTGCCGATACGCGAGGTACATTACTATACAACTCGAGCTAAGTAGTAGCCTATGTAGACGACATCAACATTTTGTCAGGTCATTAAAAACTGCCAAAGAACTCTTCCTGAAACTCAACTCCGAAGCAAAACAAGTAGGACACCAATATAACAAAAATGGGTAATGAAAGGGATAAAATACGCAGAAGAATACAGCTCGCAAATAAAATATTTTATTCAGTTCTGACGATCTTGAAGACCAGCTGTATACACAGGAAAACAAAGCTCCAAGTATACAAATCTGTGATAAGAGCTGTGTTATGCTATGGGTGTGAAACATGGACCCTAACCCAAGCATCCGCAAATACAATATATTGAACGTCTTTGAGCGACGGGTCCTGAGGCGAATAATCAGAGCGAAGCTAGACGAGGATCAATGGCGAACTCGATACAAACATGAGTTTTATGAAATTTTTGATTTGCCGGAGGTCTCAACGATTATAAGACTGCGGAAGCTGCAATGGGCTGGCCACATGAATCGTATGGATGAACAACGGATACCCAAAAACGTATTCGTTGGGAGAACTGAATGCCGGAGACCAGAGGGGAAACCGAGGAAACGCTGGTCTGACTCGGTCGATGATGACAGTTCATTGCTGCTCGGATTTCGAAATTGGAGGATGCAGTCAATGTATCGAGACAGTTGGAGGCGCTATATGCAGAAAAAGAAGGCCCGAGGGGGGCTGTAATGAGAAGAAGAAGAAGAAGAATGCAAAACCCTATACTTAGGCAAACCGCATCACTGCCTAAATTAGGAACTAAAGTTAGGCAGTGATGGGGTAATCCGTTGCGTTCGGCATTAGGGTCTAATGCGGATTCTGCATTAGGCCCTAATGTCCACTTAGGCATGCCTAACCACTACCCAAATTGAATTTCTACTCTGGCTAAAAGCGTTTGTGCGTAGCGTAGGGATCACCTTTACACCTAGTTCTTCTCCAAACATGATTCCTTATTCTTATCAGTTGTTTAATGTTCTGAGCGAGTTCATAGGAGCTCTTCTCTCTTCTCTGAGCTATAATCGTGTGCTTCTCTTTTGCCGGCATAATGTCTTCAACCGTTTTAGGCGTTTGAAAACTAGTTTCTTTGGCTAATGTGACTTTAAACGCTTTTCAGTTTGTTGTTTTCTTTTCCTGCATAGCAATAAAGATTTGTGCTTTGAGGGATTGGACTGATTAATGATCAGAAGATAGTTCATCGAAGATATTTATCCGAACGTTTTGTGAGGATCCTTGTAGCATTCCAAAGTGCAGTGCAAAGCCATTTTATGTTCCATAATGTTTCATGTTTCGTAATTGGGGATGTGGAGGCTAAATTAATTGACTGTGATGAATGAATTGAGCTAGTTCCTAGCTTGATGGCTTCTCACAGCTCCCCGATAGTGGTGAGTGGCATTAATATCTCCAAAAATGAATAGTGGACTTTCAAATGCAGCAAGCGCATTAAGATCACTAATAAAGCATCTTCGAGTAATACCCGAAGGGTTTTACACAGAAATCACAGTTAGTTGGTTTTTTGATTGCTGAAGCCTCTAATCGTTGGCTCACGTTTTGTCTCACAAGAATTGTAGTCACTTTAATTATCATTAAAAGCGATTTGTCTATATATTGTATTTATTAAAACGAGAGCAAAATGAGTACACTTAATATTTACTCGTACTTTTGTTTACGATGGCTTGTGTGTTTTAGGTAATAGCACGGGTGGAAGTGAGAGAGTCGAGTTATTTAAATCCAATTCTATTAGGCTTCCACATACAGATGGTGAGGGCTGCCACAGTACCTCTTCCTTTATGATTTCGCGTTGAATCTGACAGCTTTAACTTTTAGTCCAACATACTCGTATGGTTTTACAAACACTGGACGTACTGATGTTGTTTTTGTTGCTTCTATATTAGATCTAAATTTTGATTTAGAATGAATGCTGGCTTTGGACGTTGCGTTAACACGTTCACTTCCTTCAGGTCCGTTTGAATTTGGTATACTCTTTCCAAGATTCGGTTGATTACTTTGTGTGGACCGGTATAAAGCTGTTATAGAGGTTTTCGGCATTCATGAATTCGTAAAAACACGTGACTACATGTTGCTAGATATTTGTGTATGAAAATACTCTCAGAACGGTGATGTGTTGCTGGTGTTGGTTTTAGCCTTCGCAGATCGCGATTAAATTACTCCAAGAAGATTGAAGGATTGTTAGGTACTTCGTTCTTCACAAAGAACTCCACAGGCAGTAACAGCGTTACACCGTAAAGCATTCCGGCTAGCGAGTGCTTCATTTCCTCTTTGTGGATGGTGCGCAATCGTTACAACACTGTTGGCAATGTATCGATCCAGTTTGTTCTTTCATGGTTCTGTGCCATCGTTCTATCATACCATACCTGGGTGATATGATGTTGTTTTGATGCTTTTAACACTATTAGATTTGTAAGCGCTTGGAATAGAGATGACTCGAATTAACTGCGTCTGTCTGTGGTGGTTATGCATGATATTCTGAATCGCACTATCCAGCCGGCATAAAATGCTGTCACAACCTTGTCAGCCAAAATGTCATTGATAGGCGCTGCTTCTTTCCGACGTGAAACCCCTGAGGGCGGAACTGATTTGGTAATTCAAAGGGGTGTAACTGCTATTGTTAGATTGCCGTCTCCAATTCCAGTGAAGCTTACAGGGGCTGTCGCTCCCGGGATACCCGAATCGCTTGGTAAAAACATTAGGACAGGAACTTGATCCGAAACATAGTGACTTTGTGATTGTTCGATAACAAGATAAACACATTGCTGTGAACCTCAATCCTGGAGGCATACTCAGGTACCACGGGTAGCTGATGAGTCCCCATATTTGGATGGTCTGCTGATTGGTTCTGGCCCTTCTGGGAGTATCGTGGTGGCTGTTGGTTGAAAACAAAGGTTGGCGTTGATCTTATAGCGTCAGATACAGTTGGATCTCGTATCTACCAGTATGAAGGTTGAGAATTCCCTCAATATAAACTGGAACCGATCTTGGAGGCGATGATTGGTGCTTAAGCCAATCGCAGTCTAATGGTGACCGTGAGATTAGGCCTTAAAAGGCAGGTACTCACGTTAATCATACTCAACTATGTCCAGCGTGGAAATCTGTTGACCATCGTCACTATATACCTATAACCACGGGCTGTAGGCAACGGTCCCCTCACGAACCGCTTTCGAATCAGTTCGATCAATAGAGTCGAATGGTTGTCGTCGATGCAATTTGGGTATTATTGATCGCGCGATTTTCGTTGATACGTCAACAGGAAATCTTTTGATTCGTAGAGATGATTCTGTTTCGATGATGGTTTGGTATTTTGGTTGGATCTAAAGCGTTGGTCATCATCTCTTCGGGGCGAGATAGAGCATCAGGTACAATGTTGTCACCTACTTTGACATTCGAGTATTATTTCAGTTGTAAACTGAGATATATAAGCCAATTGACGTGTTTGTCATAGTGATGCTTTTAAAAACTTTTAGGGGCTTTTGATCTGTTTTTCTAGCAAATGTTCTCCCTTCTAGCTTCTTGAAAATGTTTTATCGCCGAATGTATTGCTTGAAGCTCCTGGTCGTACGAGCTGTAATTTTTTTTTGTACGTTGTTAATTTTTTTTGAAAAGAATTCAAGTGGTTTCCACTTCTTGATACTGCTTCAATACCGCTCTCATGGAAAAATTGGAAGCATCTGTACTTAGCGCTAGTGAAACGTCGAGTACAAGTTAAGCTGTAGATTCAAGTGAGATTTTACTTCTCTCAAACTATTTTTCTGTGATTTCCAAACGAATGTAATTTTATCATTTTTCTTGCTCTTTTCTTATGGAGCATTAAGTGGTTGTAATACTTTGGTGGTATTTCTTATAAATTTTAGACAAAAATGAAAGAGTCCCAAATATCTTCGCAGCTCAACAATAGTTTTCGCCTTCTCTGCATTTAGGACGTTGTTTATTTTCGCTAAAAGTGGTTGAATTCCATCGCTGCTGACAAGGTAACCCAAATATTCAACTTTTTCTTTTTCAGAGTTGCATTTACTTGAGTTTCACCTTGATTCCATATTCTGATAGTTTCGCAAACAATGTTTGATGATATTCTTTACATCCCAACAGGTTTTTTTAGCCACCAATGCGTCATCTTAGTAGACAATGTCATCGTCTGCCAGGAGTACTTGATGATAAGCCCTAATCAAACCGACAGTCGAAGATATACATGTTCCATGCAAGTTGTTGGCAAAATGTTCGACGTTAGCTTTCGGATAGCAACTGGAATTGCGATGGTGGTCCAGAGGCGGTAATTGCCACAGTCTCTATTCTTTATATTTTTTTTTGGTACCAATTGTAATGGTGTGGCCCATTGACTTTTGGATTTAACAATTCCGATTTCTACCATGTGCTCGACCTGTTTCTTTGTTGCAGTGTATTTTTCCGGCGTTAAGCG
This sequence comes from Odontomyia ornata, assembly GCA_963969285.1. Taxonomy (NCBI): domain Eukaryota; kingdom Metazoa; phylum Arthropoda; class Insecta; order Diptera; family Stratiomyidae; genus Odontomyia; species Odontomyia ornata. The sequence continues at coordinate 28,748,650 of OZ017739.1, forward strand.
TCTAGGGCGATCGGCAATTGGCATTTCGTGTGTAACTATCTGATGTTTTACTTGATGTTCCTTCACGAGTATCATTGCGTGCAGATTTGTAATGGATGCAAATTTAGGATTATTTCATAGAATTCGTTATTTTTTAATATGGTTGAAATTGTAGATGCAATTGCCGGAACAACTCGGGCTGCGGTTTCTATTGTTGTTTTACCATCTACCAAACATCTTCATCAAAGATCAATTAAATAGTGAAATATTGCAAACAATCTGCACCGATGATTGGTCGTGATACCTCTGCAACGCAAAATGCCCATTTGAATCATCTGTGGGGTTTCAAATCCAGTACTAGTAATTTTTCACCAAACGTTCTGATGGTCGATGCATTGGCAGCGTAAAGAAGATAATCCGTCACAGTATCTTTAAAACATTTTGAGTGTGGTAGCATTGATATGTCCACACCTGTGTTGATTAAGAAAGTCATTCTGGTATTTTTATCGGTAAATAACAAGCAGTCCTGCATTTTTTCATCATCGCCAATCACACAATTTCACGATGGTGACGCTTTTGGATTTATGAAGGAACACGGTTCATAACACTTCCTTGCTTTTCTGCTGAATTTTCGGTTATAGTAGCAGACACTTGCATCATGTTTTTCACCTGGTTGGGATATCGAACGAGATCGACTTCTGCTTCTACGTACATTCACTTTCAGTTTGTTAATTCCTTCTATCAACCTTCCCAATGTAGTTTGTCCTGTAACACCATTGTCATCTTTTTTTATTGCGAACACTGATGGTTGCGGCGCGGCACTAAATTCCTCCATAATTTAATTGAAAATTACAATCAAAACCTTCATTTTGGAATTACTAGCCACTTTCAAAATTGCTCTAACTCGCAGCGGCAATCTCCGTAACCACAATGCGCGTAGTGCGTCCGCTGGCAACTATTCTCCAGCCAATGAGAGAATTTCGTGGTAAAATTGTGATGAACGCTTGTCCCCTGGTTTTACATCTGTTAAAACCTTCGTGCTTTCGGTCGTATTGGTGAAACACACAATCAGTTGTCATTTCAATTTGTCGCACCTGTTGAGTGCTGGCGGGCTTTCTACGATATCAGCTACATATTCCAAAATGTTGAAATCCAAATTTGAAATGACGGAATTGAATTTTGGGTTATCCAAAGGGGCGCGATTTGCCCTAACACTTGGACGAACCATAGTGCAGGTCGTTTTACCCAAAATTGTAGGGGCTTAAATCACGTACAGCTTCTATGTGCGTTGGATCTGTTCGCTGTGGTAAGTACTCGTTGAGTCGCCATTTTTAAGACTATCGAGATGTCGCTCTATTTATTTTGCTAACGTTTTTGGTGCTGGGTTGAACATGGGGTCACTAAACTGTAGTAATTTCAATTAGCACCAAAAACGATTTGTCTATATATTATATTTATTAAAACGAGAACAAAACAAATACACTTAATATTTACTTGTACATGTGTTTACGATGGTGGACGTGTTTTGGATAATAGCCCGAGTGGAAGTGAAAGAGTCAAGCTATCGAAATCCGAGTCTGTTAGGCTCCACATACAGATGGTGAAGTCAAACATTCAGGGCTGCCACAGAATGGCTGTTCCGCTCCCTCTACCTGTCATTCTGTCATTTCTGTACACAATGTAGTTAAGAATGCGGAATTGTCTGATTGAACTTGTGCTTGAATTTTGGCAAGCATATGGGATATATCGAGTGATTGAGTATTTTGTATGGTTTCGTGACTGGGTATGGGTGTGTGTGTGTGTATGATTTGATTAACTTTGAGTTGGTTGTGTTGATCGAGCCGCAGTAAGCTGCACAAATGACTTTCCAACGTTGTTGGAATTTCTGCGTTATTTATTTTTACTTAATGCTACATATACATTAAATTATCACTTTCATTCACTTACACAGACTAAATTTGTAAGCACTTCAATACCTAAAATAAGTGAAAAAATAATAATAATAATAACTATCAAAACATCAATGTAAGAACAATGTATTATTCAATTCTTATTACTAACGTATTGAGTTAAAATCATACTATACTTTGTATCGTATTAAAATATCTGAAATGGTCCGATTATTCGATGGTATCGATGAGGCACGAGGTGAAACCTGCTCTTAGACTCACGATTATACAATAGTCTTCTATCATGAAAGTATGTTTTCGTTAAATTTTATTACCAACTGCTTCTAATATTCTTTGTTTACATTGTGGTAACCACTGACTTTGAAAATTGGAAACTCCAATTCAGCTGCATACTTGTGAGCATATGCAGCTGTGAATTAAGCTTAGTAATTACTGTTATCTTTCCTCTCTCGGAAACTGTGTGTTTTCCCGGTAAGAAATTTTGCAGAGCTTAAGATATGAAATCAGCTTACTAGTACTTTAATATTACGTAATTTCCAAGCCCATGCCTTATGATATATTGTGCAAGTGCCTATCGTAACGAATTTAATCACATAAGGAGTGAAAATTGATATTTTTAATAACAAATTATAATCTTAATTGTGTCCCAAATCAGGAAGTAGTAGAAACATTTTCACTCTCAATATTTGTCTCCAATTCCACAAATTTTATTGCACTCTCTCGGTCTCTTAGGGTTTTGTGAAATGACTTTACAAAACCTACTAAAATCGCGTCCTGTCTGTCCATGCGTCCGTGTGTCACACCACTTTTTCTCGCAAACTACATAAGCTAGAAACATAAGATTTTGTAGGTAGGTGCAAACTGATGCCCTCTTCAAAGTTTCACCACAAAAAGAAATTCATAAGGTGTTTAAGGGGTGTCCCCATATGTGATGAGAACTTTTCAAGACATGTCTTAAAATGAAAAGTTTTGCTTTGAGGGATGCAGGGGAAGGGGAAATGTACGAAAATTTTGACCCGAAAAATCTTTAAAAAAATACAGAGATGTGACTTTAGGAGTGCAAGGGCAACAAATACCTCAGAAGTCGAAATTCCATCAACTTTGTTACTAATAGTACATTTTATAAATTTTAAATTTTTGCCTATAAAATCATAATGGGACCCTTAAATTTTCCAAAACCTATAATTTAAGTTTTTAAAAAGTAGTTATATATGACCCAAAAATTTCACAATGATTGAATCATAAACAGCTAAGTTCCAACCGATTAAATATTTAACAATTACAACAACATTAACACGTGATACTAGGGAGATACACGTTTGCAACGGACCTAGATACTAAAAATGTGTAGGAATTTGGATAAAAATTTTAGAAATGGTTTGTAATATTGATGTGTTGTCATGACTAATTAAGCAACGGAGTCAAAACACTTGAAACAAAAGCGCCAAATTTAAATGCATAATAACTATAATAATTTTTGAACTCAATTTATGGAATCTGTATAATAGTCAAGTTTTGATATGCGAAATTAATTGTTTTACAAAACCCTTCTGGCAGGAGCACTCTCCTGCTACTTTAACTTGTTTTTTTTTTGCAAATGCGGCCGTTTCTTTGTGATTTCAGCCTTCAATCGATTCAAAAGTGCACAGTGATAGGTGCTGTTGATGGTGGTTCCTTTTTGGAGATATTCGATGAATATTATTCCATTCGCATCCCAAAATACAGATACCATCACCTTACTGGCCGACTGTTGCATCTTTGCTCGCTTTGGATTCGGTTCGTCGACTGCTGTCCACTCAGTTGACTTTCTTTTGGATTATGGTGTGTAACAGTGAAGCCATCTTTCATCCATTGTCACATATCGACGATAGAGTTCAATTTTATTATGGTTTAACAGCGCCAAACACTCCTCTGAAGCATCAATGCGTTATTGTTTTTGGTCAACTGTGAGCTCGTGTGGCGCCCACTTTGCACAGAGCTTTCGCATACCCAAACGTTATGTAAAATGTTAAAAAAACGACCATCTGATATCTTTATAATGTCAGCTAGCTCGTGCACCTTCAATTTGCGATCGTTCATAACCAATTTGTGTATTTTTTTAATGTTTTCTGGAATGACAGCCTCATTTGTGCGTCCACTGCGCTCTGCATCATTTGTGCTGGTACGACCACGTTTAAGTTCAGCAATCCACGTCTCTACCATTTTTCTCGATGGAGTAGAGTCCGGATAATGTTTATCAAGCCATTGTTTGGTTTCCACTGTATTTTTTTTTCATCAAAAAGCAATGCTTTATCAAAACTCGAAATTCACTTTTTTCCATTTTTTTTTTTCAATAACAAAAGTTGCTTCGCACAAAATGCTTTAACTCACGAATCAATATTCCGATTGCTGTCAAATTCATACACGTATCGTTTGAAGGTTAGTCCTTTTAAAAAATCATACGGAAAAATTTCTAGTGACGCCATCTATGTCTCATCGTACAGACTGATTAAATGGACTGTTATTGGACTGAGCAATTTGATGTATGTTTTGCATAGTTTGTTGTCGATTCAGTAAACAGAAGCCTAAACTACTATCTACCTTAGAATCTTTTACTATGGGTCATTATTGAAACGTTTTGCAATTTAGCCCAGAAAATATGGGTTGATCATAAAGCAAAGATAAAATTACTTTTCATCCAGTATCCACCAAAGTGATTTGCATTAGATCAAAGCATTCTAAGGACTCAATGTTTTAAGATGACCATAAAAGTAACAATGTACACCATATATTTTGTGCCGAAATCTCAGCCATTAAGAATATGTCAAATCAGAAAACAGAATATAGCTTATCGAATCCAGAGCTTAATTATCCTCGATTATTATTTATTTATTTATTCATGAACCAAACAAGGTACAAAATATTTACATTGCATTATAGTTCCATTTTATTTTCTTCACAATTACAATTGGGGGGAAATGGGCTAAGGAATTCCAGGACAGAGGATATTTAAGGATTCAAGGTGTTAAGTAAGTTTGTTATAAAAGTGGCCTTCGAAATGCCTGGTGTATAGCAATTCTTCACGTTGTTAAAGATTCTGCCGCATTTATTAATAGGCTCACTATCTGCATAGACAGTTCTATGATGGGTTACTTTGAGAAAAGGAGTATGCCTAGTTTGTCTCGTTGCATTATTAAAATTAAACTTCGTGGAGAGTGATTCAATCTGAATACCTTTTTCGATATTTAAAAAGGGGAAGCAGCAAGATGAAATTTGTCTTCTTAATGACAGAGAAGTCATGTTTAGTTGTTTAAGCCTTTGCGAGTATTCTGGTAAGGTTGAGAATTGACTGGGATCGTTAAGATCCCTTAAGGCAAATAGTACAAACTGCTTCTGGATGGACTCAAGTCTATTTGAGTGTATTTCAAAGATAGGGTCCCAGACAATGCTCGCATATTCTAAGATTGGGCCAACAAGGGCCGTGTACAAAGATTTTGTTACCCATATATTCTTGAACTCCTTCGCTCGTCTTTTAATGAAGCCTAGCTGCTTATTAGCCTTCGCTAAAATGTTATCATAATGTAAATTAAAACGCAGCTTGTGATCCAAGATGACACCAAGATCATTAACATGCTCAACTCTTGCCAATTCGACATTATTAAGGATGTAGGTATTGCTAACGAAGTTTTTTTTGCGAGAAAAACTTATGACCTGACATTTACTTGCGTTGAGTTTAAGTTTATTAATCTCACACCATTGTTAAGGGCAAAAAAGTTTAGTTTGAAGAAAGCTCGCTTCAGTTTGTGAGCCAATAGCGTGGTAAATTTTTAGGTCATCAGCATACAATAGGTGTGGTATACCCGCCAGTTCTTTTGATAGATCAGATATGAACATGTTAAACAGGAGAGGTCCGAGGTGACTACCTTGTGGCACACCCGATGATGCTACAATTTTCTTTGAATAGTAACCCTGAAATTTTACAGTTTGAGTACGATGAGAAAGGTAGGATATAAGCCAATTCAGAAGAGACCCAGAGATCCCAAAGTTTTGCAATATTGTTATTAAAATGGAGTGATTCACTTGATCGAAAGCCTTACTAAAATCAGTGTATACTGCATCAACCTGCTGGACTTTTTCCATGGCATTAAGAGCATCGGAAGCCATGATTATGAGATTAGTGGCAGTTGAGCGACCTTTACGGAAACCATGTTGCTGGTCGTTAAGGAATGGATCAACAAAGGTGGCGAGCCTATCATGTATCATTTTTTCAAATAGTTTTGGTATAGTGGATAGTAGTGCGATGCCTCTGTAATTCTCCACTGATTTTTTGTCTCCACTTTTGTGGATGGGTGTAAGGTTGGATAATTTCCACACAGTCGGAAAGACACCTGATGAGAGAGATTTATTAAAAATTATGTGCAGCGGTTTGGATACCTGTGTTAGACACTGAAATAAAAAAGATGGAGGAATATGGTCTGGACCAGGGCCTTTATTCAGGTCCAGATCGTTAATGGCTTTATGGATTTCTTCTAAAGTAAGAGTTATTTCTGCAATACCACCATTATGAGGTATTTGCGTCTGATGATGTACCGGTGAGCTAGCAGGCAGGAAAACTTCCTGGAAGTATTCAGCAAACATATCACAAATTGTTTTACAATCAGAGGAAGTAGTTTCTCCCTTAGTCATTGTTGTTGGATACCCAGACGATTTTCTTTTAGTATTTACAAAATCATAGAATTTCTTAGGGTCACGCATTATATTTTCTCCTGTTATATTAACGTAGAGATCGTATGCCTCTCGAGACTTTTGAGAAAATTTGTTGGCCAAGTTTTCATAACTTACCCTTATTTGTTCGTTTGGGTTTTTATATTAAAATTCATCGTCTCAAATGTGATTGACTCTGATATATCCCTCTCTACGCTGAAGTTTAACTAAATTTCCATGCCAATTAAATTATTTTTGCAATGCTCACATATCCCAAGTAGCTTTTCTTAAAAAAATGTTCATGTTGGTGTTGAGGCTTACATATAATATGTTATGCCAGATCAAAACATGGGTTATATGTATGTACTCGTTAAGTAATGATCCTTTAATATTTAATAATAACTTGTACAGCATTTACTGCTTCACGACTGGCAAAGATACTGTCTAACTCCGCGTGAGTAACGGTAGGAGGGATGGTCAGAATTGATGGACTGAAATTTTTGACACAAATTACACTAACCTCGTAGAACAATCAGATGTGCTCATACAATTCCAAGGCGTTTTTTATTAGTATGGGGTCACAGAAAAACAATTTACACGCGGTATAAGTTATCAAGAAATTTCAGACGCAACTACGCACTGAGAATGAATCCTATAAGAATCGATTGCTGAATGATGTACTGGAGACACTTTACTTTTGACTTGTCTTTGAAATGTAGTTCGAAGCGTTATCACAAGCACTTTATTTGTCAATTGCTACCAAATTTTGATGGCCTGATTGGAAATGGCTCTAAAAGGTCTTGGGTGGGTTTTCTCAACACGAAGAGTCTAAAGGGGAACCGGCGTTTTCAGTGGCAAAAATTAAGGTGTTAATCAACTCACTACACAGATGACGACACGTGGCCGTTCAGTGGCAGAGATCTGTCATCCAACACTTGCCAACTGATCGCAATTGGGTAGCGATGACATATCTCTATCGGGTATCACAGTATCACAGGCGATCCGCAGGATCGCCTGTTATGACGACTGTTTGTCGCATAATATTGCCGGCCAAATACGCATACGGCTTGTGGATGCATTTTGCGAGTGCCTATGTATAATGCATTTATGGGTGCACTCGCTAGTTTAATTAGTCGTTCGCGCGGGCAAACTACTCGATTAAAGCCCGGTCCAGACGCTACGTCTTGCACAACGTTTTGCCTGCGCAAACTAAAACGTTGCAGGCAAAATGTTGTGTGTGGACGAGAAAAATACAACGTTTTAGAACTGGGCATAGAACTGTGCAGTTGCAGCGATGTTGGAGCTGGTAGGGCTTAAATATGACTCCACAGGCAATACGTTGTGCAAGATGTAGCGTCTGGACCGGGCTTAAAACAAAATGTTTAATATATTTTTAAGGTCCTTTACACCCTATGCAAAAATGGACCATTTATAGATCGCTAGTGTGTCTGTCTATTCGCCTGCCACAGCCAGTTTGCTCCAAACCTACTGCACCGATTAGGCTCAAATTTAGTACATATTTGATGAAGTCTTCAGATCCATTCACACAAGTATATATTAAATAAATGAGCTTTCAAAAAGAGGGAAGGGGATCGAAAAACTTTTGCAAAGTATACTGGGCGATCATAATTAAGTTTTTCATAATTTTCAATTAAAGAGTTTTCAAGGTATTTCAGAGACTACAGAGCATAAAATTTCAGAAAAAAATATATAAAAAGTAGCACTTTAACCATAGATTACAGGAAAATTAATCAAAAGTCTATGGTCCTAACATAGTCTCGTAATTTTTTGTTAATAATGTGAACAAAATCTTGCAATTCAAAACATTCCGTTCCCCATTCTCCTTCTTCTTCCAACGGTTTCGTCCCATTGACCGCATCCTCCAATTTTGAAATCCGAGCAGTGATTTACTGTCTTCGTTGACCGAGTTCGACCAGCGTTTCCTCAGTTTCCCCACTGGTCTCCGGCCTTCAGTTTTCCCAACGAATACCTTTTTGGGTATCCGTTGCTCGTCCATACGATCCATGTGGCGAGCCCATTGCAGCATCCGCAGTCTTACAATCGTTGAGACCTCCAGCTTGTCAAAAATTTCAAACTGAATAGCAATGGAGCCACGTTATCTCCCTGCTTTAGTCCGATATTTTGTCAAAGGCGTCGGTGAGTTGGTTATTGATGCAAGCTTAGGATGTTGTTAGCGTCATTTTCACTTTGGTGAGACCGACTCCTTTGGCTGAGATACCAAAGCAAAGCATTATTTGGAACAGCACATTATTTTTATGATTGGAAAAGATTAGCTTAAGAATCTTTCCTGAAAGTTTGATAGAAATCAAGGATCAAAGAACTATGAAAATGGAATCATAAAGCGTTCAGCTTTTCATAAGGCTTTGGGCTGCAACATATCCTAACAAATTTATTTTCTGCATTCTCGCTTTGACATCCGTCGTAAAACGTTAGGAAAAATTAGCGATGAGAACAAAAAGTCCCATTAAGATACACATTTCTCGAATAGATTAACTGGTCCAGAGCTAAAAAATCTTTCTTGGAAATGAATTATAAAAACGAATTGCAAAAACAAATTCATCAGACGATATTTTTTTCAAGACTGTAAAACTAGCTTTGTTCCTAGAAACCATAATTTTCGAAAAAAAAAAAATTAAAAATCATATTACACTAACACTATTCAAATTTGAAAAACTCTTACATCACTCCTACGTAACCTTGTTTTTAACGTAATCACCTAAAAATTTACTAGCTTAATAGAATTTTTGCAGAGTAGTGCTATCAAAATCTTGCTCCAGAAATTTCTTATGAATATTTACAATGCAACCTGTCCCAAATTCAATGAGACCGCGAAATCGTTTTTATTGCTCACCTGTGATATCAGATCTTTAAAATTCATTCAATAATGAACAATCTTTGATTGGGAAGCTTACGTAATCTACGTCTTACAAGTTTCTTTAAGCATTTGTTCTTTTAGCTACCAGCTTCGTTGTTATTTACTTTGCTGGGATTGTCTGCATAGATGTGTGGAAGAGAAATTTATTTTGCCTACATTGCGTCTTAAACCTCTCATCAGAGTATCAATGTCTTGAGTAATTGCTTAAAAGTGAAAATCTTATTTACCGTACTATACGAGTATATCATTTTCTTCTTTATCATAACCATTATTATCACCATCATCAACATAATCGTTTTCCGTATACAATAAGACATAAATTAGAAATTCTTCATGAGTGAAACATTTCAAAATTTTCCGCAAATTAAATAGGCACTCGCTCAATTTAGTTAATTTCTTTATATTACATTGCAATGCAAGGTAACGTAAGGCAGGTATGCATGCGATTAATAGTTGCGACTCCATCATGATTCTCTTCAAGACTAGACTACAAACCATAATGCAAGTTTTGTTGATTATATTTCGTTTTCACTTTTTTGTCAATTGTAATTTTAAGGCATTGAACTTTTGTTGGTAACTTTCAAGTTTATATCTAACTACTGTGTAGTTTATTTCGTTACTTAAATAGTTTCGTATGTACAACTATGAGAAACCGAATAAGAAAGTGAAGATGGTTGTCAGCTCAAAATTATGATTACAGGTGAATTTGTGGCTTTGGAAATATTAAAGATGTTACGTACTGTCTGAGAAAATTAAGGAAAGATAGTAAAATTATTTTGGTTTCTTCGTAGTAAGTTAGTTCCACGTGCTATGTCAAAATAAAAGAAAAAATAATCTTGCATTTAATAGAGGAGTAAAAATTATTAAAAAACATGAAATTTATTTCATAATATCTTACTGGAAATATTTCCACTGGTATCTCTTAAGCTATATGAAAATAAAAAATTAATTTTCCACTGCTTCTCGATCTACTGACTCCATAATCTACTGCTCTATATTTTTTTGGTTGGGTAGTGAATGTCATTTACGCACTGAATGTGGCACTCCTATGCTCGCAAGCGACTGAGCTACCCACTAAACACCTCCTCTGTCAACCTTGAGAACTCAGCCTGGGACCGTTTGACGCTGTGAGGTACCTTCAAGCTGGGTGATCCCTCTCTAGTGGGAGGGGAGAGAAGAAGAGTAATTGCCAGACAAGCAATTCCCCAGCCTCAATGTTTCCAGCTACTGTGAGTTCCTTTTATCCTTTAGGACCCCCTGAACATAATGTGCCACCTGGTTCCATTTGTCAACCGATTCAAGCATCACCACGACTATACTATCCGGGATGAACTCTCTCGTCTCCCTGTAGAGGCCTCGTCACAACCTGTCCCATTTGTGCACGCAAAAATGTTTGGCAGGCATCATCTTCCTCTCCTGGGCAAAATCGACAATCGGGGGATCGTGACTTACCAATGTTGTGCAGGTAAGACTGAAAACACCCATGCCAAATCAAAAGCTGGGTTAGATACTAGTCAGTCTCACCATGCCTTCAATGTAGTCCCAATCTCACATCTGGGATGAGGCGCGCAGTCTACCTACCCTTCGTGCAATTCAACCAAGACTGTTACCAATCGTTGAGTGAGCGTTGTCTCTCCTCGCGAACAACCGTCTTCCACGCATCCTCGTTAAATAGCGCAAGGAGGGCAACAGGCAACGGATATTCCATCTTCAATAACTCTCACTACCAAGTCAGAGACTCTCGGATATGAAAATGCAATCCTCAGTGTGCGTTTTCTCTGTACCTGGACCAAGCGTTTTCGGTATACCTCCTTACTGAGAGCATGGCGCCATATTTCTGCACCGTACAGTAGCACAAACCCTACAGCACTCAAAATGAGGCGTCTTTTTAATGGGCTGGATCCCTCTACGTAGATCGACTCAGAGATGATACTCCTGAAGTAGCCTTCTCAGCTGTTGCCCTGATTTCCTCAGAAAAACTCATCTTCGAGTCAATCAGTAGCCCCAGGTACTTCACCGCTGGCTTCGATTCGATTTGTATGTCTCCAATACTGTTCAATAGATGAGGCCGTTACTTGGTGAAAGTTCATCGTTTAAGTAATAAAAACACTTTTCAGTTAACTTTCACTTTTTATATTTTATTTCAAACACTACAACTGTTTCGACACACCGTGTCTTCCTCAGGTGTTAATATTACTAAACTGGTTTAGTGATATTAACACCTGAGGAAGACACGGTGTGTCGAAACAGTTGTAGTGTTTGAAATAAAATATAAAAAGTGAAAGTTAACTGAAAAGTGTTTTTATTACTTAAAGTCTCCAATACTGATCATACTTACTCTAGGGATTCTCTTTTTTATCAAGATGACCACTTTGGTTTTCTCCACTGTTAAATTGAGGTATGCATTAGCATACATAGCCTAAGTTGCGCTTGCTCAATGGTGCGTCCAGTGACTAGAGTTGCAACATCGTCCACATAGTTGATCCAGCGTGACTCACCCGGTATATCCAGTCTCAGCAGCCCATTGTAAGAAACGTTCTATAGGTCTGGACCAAGGATAGATCCCTGAGCAACACCCAATGTAACTTCCATCCTTCGTTAGCCCTGTGTAGTGTCGTAAAACAGGCTTCAGTCCTTCAGGTAGTCCCTTAGAAGCAGCATTAGATATTGTGGAACTTGAAAAGGGTTTTCCAGTGTATCCAGAATATGCACCCTAACGTCGAGTGTCACCAATAGAACGATCCACGACTTGGTGTGGCTATATGCCTTTGCCTTTTGGATCGCACTCACCAATTCTGCAACCGCATCAATGATGGAGCGTTCTGCTCAAAAGCCATACTGCGGAGGAGATAGGTCCCCAGGGGCACGAATCGCGTTAGTGAGCCTTCCATTGATGAGTTTATCTAGCACTTTCCCAGCAGTATCTAGCATGCATAACGGGTGGTATGCAGATGGCGATCCGGGACTTCATTTTACCTTGCCGATCAGTACGAGCCCTACCTTTCTTCCATCGCATTGAGGTCCTGTAGGCATGCGTTGAATGTGCTGAGCAGCAAGTCAAGACAATTCTGATAGAAAAGTTGCAGTACCACAGCTGGAACACCATCTGGACCTTGAACCTTCCTCGCTTTCAATGAAACGACTCGGTCTTCCAGTTCCAACTGTGTGAAGAGTGGGCATTCGATTACTGTTTCACCGTGGACAGCGTCAAAACAGACGGGATGTGCGGAGAAGAGTGCTAGCACTATTTTATCCATCTTTTCCGAATTATGGATGCTAGGCATCCGTAGGGCACCAGGCTTCTGCATAAATAGCTTGTAGCCAAGGCCCTACGGATCTTTGTTCACACTGTCCACTAGATCTTGCCAGCTGCGACCCCTGCAGCTGTTAATCAATTTGCAAAGGCATTTTCTGGCTGACTTATATGCTACTACCTGGATGCATGCCTAGAAAAGATTCTGTTTCCTTTGAGGCTTACGCTGAAGCTTGTGACACTCCGTTTGCTTTTCAGGGATTTCACTCGACTATTAGTACACTGGGGACTTGCCATGCTGGCTTTTTTGACGGGGCATAGAAGCATTGCAAGCAGTCGTGATGATGCTCATAGTTGAGCTCACCACGTCTGAATAGCCAGTTCTGCTGTCCCCTGCGAATCGACCTGCAGCGGAGCACCTGCTATGAGCACCTCGACAAATCTCTCGAAGTCCATCCTTCCGATGTTCCAACCAATTGTAGACTATCGAGAACACGAACGTCGGGAGACAATATCACTCATCTCATGCAGAATGCACTGATGATCACTGGCTGAGCAGCACTCTAATACTCCTCCGTACTCAGGGTTCCGAGGCGAATGTCATGCCCGGTATCGTTCGACGAGTGCCATTCTGGATGCCATTTCCAGGATTCGTTTTCCGTGTGGATTTGTTTGAGGCATGCCCCATTCGATTGCTTTAGCACTGAAATCTCCCCCGACGAGCACGTTGCCGTCTGCGTTTGACACATCACTCTCCAAAGCATTCAGCTTGACTTGGAAAGATAACATTGGTTCGTTAGGTACACACTAAAAAAAGTGGTCCCTGAGCGCCAGACCCACACGAAATTACCCACCCGCCTACAGCCCTCCGCCTGGAAATGACTGTTCCAAACCAAGATTGCCACTTTCGCCAGGCTACCATGATGCAGAGCTTTTATCATGGTGTTGCTCCACTATGGAAATTATCTTAGTGCTCTTAAGTATTGACTCATACATAAGTTGTATTTACGTTCATAAATTTTGGAGATATATAAGGCAGACATTCATAAGTTTTATAACGCTATTTGTCTCTTTTGTAGGTATTGATCTGTGTCGATATTTTTATTTCCTATGGAAGCAGGAAACCAACCATTTTTTATTTTATTTATTTTTTCAACACGTATTTCTCACGCATTAATTTAATTGGCTTTATTTTATCTGGTCACAAATACAGAAGAAAAGCTTCAAACTAATTCACTGAGCTTGCCCAGCAAACTTGAGATACATGAAAATATGACATCCCATACAAAAAATTGTTTTAAACGAAGGCGAAACAGGCAAGGTAAATTATTTAATAATACACGGGGCCATGTGCTTGAATTTGAGCCCGATATATATCCTACCTTCTCTGCGTATATTTTCTGTGGTTGCGGATACTTTTAGTGCTATAACACTTTTACAGCATAAGGTATATGATACTGAAAAAAGTTCGTAGTAAATTTAGACACACTGATTATTCTCAACAATGCTATCACGGTGGCCAGTTTATTTACTTTTCCCTTTTGCTTGCGCACCATATCAGCACACTGGCTACTGTTTTTGCTAATATCTTGAGCTTCTGACCTACTCGTAAACATATCACGGGTTTCACAATCATCTTAACTATGACTGTGGGCCTGAGCATGGATACCAAATGAAATGCCTTAGGGCATCTTGAAGTTGGTTTTCATTTTTTTTTTAAATCCTTTATTTCACCGAAATCTCACAACTGCTGAAATCTGCAGGGTCCATAGGAATCAACTTTTGTTCTGATATACAGGCATTTCAGTCCAAGATCTCATAAACGTCTACCTTGATTTTAGGTTTTATAAGAATCCAGTATGAACTCTAGGTTTCGAATTTCGATCCTGGATTTTTTTTATTCTTTACTAGACTTTTCCAATCCGTATCGAATTGCAAAGCTTCATCAACATTGTTTCAAAGGTTTGCTCAAACTACAGTAACAAAATTTTACACGTTTTTTGACTTTTAAGCGGCCAACAATTTGTTTCACATGTTTCGACTTCGAATTTTTTACTGTGAGCTTTATTACAGACTCGAATGTGCCTTTGTACAAATTTTGGCGCACATCCGTGCTATGCTTTGGACAGAACAGAAATCACGGATTTGACTCTTAAACAGCTGCCATTATGTTTTCGCCTGGCCTATTTGGCTGATTAACAAAGCTAGCCAAAATATTTACACAACACACCATTCCTGAAAACTTGGCTGAAATCAAAGCAAAATTGCGACCTCCAGTCTCAAATTAAAACTGAATGACACATCAATATACAAGAACAGCGGCATATACTAACTGAAATGCAAGTACGGTGACTGAAATACATAGGAAGGATAACACGGAAACCAACGACAAAATATAAAGGACACTCACGGTCTTTCTTACACAACAAGGCAGACTCCTTTATCATAAATCAAACGTTTCAAGGAATATCCAAACGGCTTTATTTGTAATCAGATTGAATTCAAAGCCTTCCCATGTAAAACAACGATTTGTTATCAGGTATGAATGTGAAAAGCTCACCGAATGACATTGTGAATTTAACTAAAATAATCGCATTAAATAACAACTTGGGTAGCCAGGACAAAACGGTTTTGTACTTAACGTACGATATGCAGACATATAGAATGATTTAATTCAAGAAAGACTTTAGGGTTCAGCCACATACGATTTTACTGTTGTATCAACGGATTTTTAGACGGAAATATGAACACACTGCGACAAGATTTGCAAAGGAACTTCAGGCATGTGCAGAACTAATATGCTCATTTGAAGGTATATTTTTGCCAGGAATACATGGGCTAAATCATTTGTGCGCTATGCACGCTAGCGTCAAATTTCCAAATGATGTGCATCTGGTTTTAGGAAAAACCGAAAATTCTTGCGACTACCGACCTGGCCAGAATTTTTGCAGACCACAGTGTGCGCGCTTCGATTTAACCATGTGTAACTTGCGACAGTAGTGCGATTATATAGTCGTAGTCTGATCCATCCCTTAATCCTCTAACGAGCGTGCCCGCCTTAGGGTTCGGCCACATTGCGATTTTACGGTCGTAACCAGCGATTTTTAGACGCAAATACGAACACACTGCGACAAAATCTCCGAAGGAACTTCAGGCATGCGCAGAACTAAAATGCTCATTTGAAGGTATGTCTTTGCCAGGAACACATGCGCTAACTCATTTCTGGGCTATGCAAGAAACTTCCATGCACATCAGCGTCAAATGTCCAAATGATGTGCGCCTGCGCGAGTATCATAGAAACTGTCTGCTAAACTGGTTTTAGGAAAAATCGCAAATTCCTGCGACTGCCGACCCCGAATTGTCAAAAATCACAGTGTGCGGGCTTCCATTTAACCATGTGTAACTTGCGACAGAAGTGCGGCTAAATAGTCGTAGTCTGATGCATCCTTTAACGCGGCTTCAGTAAAATCTCATTAATGCACGCAAGTGAATTTTGCTTGTAGTAAACATGCAGTCCTGACTTTTGTATGGAACGTACCCATCCACTGATGCAGATAGAAAGACAGCCGTGCTTTGCTTTCAAATGTTCGAATCAGTTTGATGTGCAACTGCCAACTACAGTGTACAAAACACAAGAAGACAGTTTTCAGAGTTGGAAAATAAATAAAGGTGCCGTGTTTATTAAGCCGGAATATTTATAGGTGAGTATAGAGGTGTTACAATATATTCTGCATATCAAAACTTGACTTATATACAGATTCCATAAATTAAGTTCGAAGAATTATATCCTGGTTATTATGCATTTAAACTCACCGCCATTTTGTTTCAAGTGCTTTGAACCCATTGCTTGATTAATCATGATAACACATCAATATTATAAACCATTTCTAAAATTTTTTATCAAAATTCCTATATATTTGTAGTGTCTAGGTCCGTTGCAAACGTGTATCTCCCTAGTATCACGTGTTAATGTTGTTGTAAATTTTAAATATTCAATCGGCTGTAACTTAGCTGTTTATAGTTCGATTATTGTGAAATTATCAGGACACATACAATTTCTATCAGGAAACTTCAATTGTAGCTTGTGGAAAATTTAAAGGTCCCATTATGATTTTATAGGCAAAAATGTAAAATTTAGAAAGTGTACTATTATTAACAAAGTTGATAGAATTTTGACTTCTGAGGTATTTTTTCCCTTGTGCTCTTAAAGGGTTACCTCTAGGATTTTTTATTTTTAATTTTTGGGGCAAAGGTGTTCAATCGCGAGGGGGGAGATACATCAGTTTTGTGAATTTCCCCTTCCCCTGCACCCCTTGAAGCAAAACTTGTCTGTTTTGAAAAGTTCTCATTAATAGCTTTCAATTGATACTCATATTGCCTACATTTGATGAAATTTTTTTTAGGGGCCACTCCACTGTATGGGCACACCCCCCTTTAACACCTTATTTTTTTGTGGTGAAACTTTGAAGTGGGTGCCACTTTAGACCTGCTTACAAAATCTTATGTTTCTAGCTTATATAGCTTGCGAGAAAAATTGGTGTGACGTACGGACGGACGGTCGGTAGGACAGACGGGCAGACAAGACGTGATTTTGGTAGGGTTTTTTAAAAATAAAGTGGTATTCCGTGGAACTGAAAATCTTCTATCAAGTTTTAACGATTTGGAAATACCTTATCAATGTTTCACGTACTTTTTTAGCCAGGAACTATTTGACGAAATCGCCAGACATACAAGCTTATACGCTTGGCATCATGATATTTAAACATTTTCAGTGGAAGCTTCAGATATTCGTAAATAGATTGGCATATTGACATTCATATCAATATATGGATACCCATGTGCTACAGAGTATTGGGGTCATTATTCTTTTGACCCGGTTCGCACAGCAATGACATCCAAGCAATTTTATGCGATTTGAAAATATCTCCAGGTTAACGACAAGTCCAAAGAAAAAAATAGGGCCAACCTGGATTTGACGCATTATACGAAGTTTCTTCTTTGGTGAAACATTTCAACACACAATTTGAAACGTTCCCTAAATTACCTCGATTGTGTTTAGATGAGCAAATGTGCGCAACCAAAATGGTTTCTACTTTGCGGCAGTTCATGCCAGGAAAATGCCATAGGTGGGAGTTTAAATTTTTCATGCTCTGTTATATCAGCGGATTCTCCTATAGTTTTGAAATCTATACCGGTGCTGGTAGCAACACCATTTTACCTAATATGCCAGAGTTAGTTCCAGTGGCTAATGTTGTCGTACGTTTGTCGCAAACCATCCCTAACTTCGTCAACCACGTACTTTATTTCGACAATTTTTATACCACATTGCCACAGCTAATTTATATCAGAAGCAGAGGAATTTACTCATTAGGGAAAGGTTTCTCTTTTGAATACGTTGGAAATGCACATGGCGTAGATTTCACGACTGTTTTAAGGAAGAACAATAAAACCGTCCGCTTGGCTGCTTCATATGTTGGAATACTCAAGATCAAGACCACAAAGGATATGCAGACATCTAAAGTAACCCGATTGGATCTAACTACAAAAAAATATGAAGAGATTGATTGCTCGACCATTATACGTGAGTATAATCACCACATGGGCGGAGTCGGTCTGATGGGTGGTCTGCTTGGAAGGTATCACATCCGTTTAAAGACCCGTAAATGGACTTTACGATTATTTTACCGTTTCATCGATGTAGCAATGATAAACCCGTATTTATTGCATAAGCGCATTCACGGCACGTCACCCCCATTGTCAAATTTTAGAGCTAAAGTAGCTTCTGTGCTCTCCGCAAATAAAGTTCCAAAAAAGGACCCGGCAGACCATCACTTGCTTCACAACAGGATAAAATGCCAGAGGCAAAACCGAGCAACAAAACATACACTCCCAAGCCAGATATTCTATTTGATGGTTTGAATCTCATGCCAGAATTTTTCGATAGGAGCGGTAAGCGAATGTGCAAAAATAAGGGTTGTACTCGTAAATCCGAAACCCATGTTTTTTACTGCAAAGGCAACTTGAATCTGTGTCTATCGTCAACAATAAAAATGTTTCCAAGAATTTCATACAAAATAAAATTGATAAATATTACTTTTGTTAATGTCATAAATAAATTTCTTTCACCTTTGTATATTTTTCTTATATACTCGTATGTGTTTTTTTTTGTAACCGGGCAGGTCCACCTTAAGGTCTAGGTTCACCTAGAATCTAATATATTGAAAAAAACAGGTTTTTTTCAAAAAACGTTGTTAAGGGTCTCTCTTCTATATGGGGGGGGGGGGGGCCTTAAAACCCTTCCAAATTTTTTTTCACCCCAAAATTTTCTTGAAGTCATAACTGCCGACCTTTCCATAAAGTTTCATGGCTGTATCTTCTACAGTTTCGGAAAAAAAGTGCTGTGACATAAAGACGGACGGACGGACAGAGGTACAGATTTCAATAGGGTTTTGTATTTAAGTACAAAACTCTAAAATTAGCTGCCTCAGACTTCTGATATTGGCTGTCAAATTTACTAACACATTTATAAAAAATTCCCGTCTTATCGAGTATTATTTTCTAGATCTTAAGCTTTAGTCTTTCTTCATATTACTCCAAAGAATTTTCCAAGAATAAATTGGAAACATTATTTCAAAATTTACCATCTAAAAGCTTTATCTTGATGCTACCAGTAACTCTGCATTTAGCAAGTAGACGAAGGTTAGTCAAAAAATATCCACTTCAATTGTTGAAATTTCTCTCTGACAAAAATATGAATAATTTTTGCACAAAAATTTATGTAACAAGAAAAAAGTTCACATTATCCAACATCTATTTCACAATCTCAGACCAATTGCCCATTCACAAATTGCTTTCAGATCTCTACCAATTCTCTACTTCCACTACATTCTCAACAATAAAACATTATCAAGGTCAAACATCACGTTTTAGAAATTTTAAGACAATACGACTATAAATTTTTTCATACTCAACCCAATTAACCATACGAGTAAGAACAAGCATTTTTGTAGGAACCATAACTGTACGAAGCATGTATGCTCGAATACGTAGAAGCATTATGGAAATGGGGAATTTGTTACGCGGTTATCAAAAGAAGTTAAATGGGTTAGAAATTATGGTAGTTACTCTTTAGTATTCATACGTTTGTCATAGATAAGATAGGTAATAAATACCCAATTAATTGCTTATTGAATTTATTATAGATTAACTGTTTCTTTAACCATTTCGTTTTCACTTTATTTTACAGATGGCTGCCTATAGTTGTATACGCTGGAGTGTGTTATTAACTTTTGTGGCACTTCTTTCTGCTCAAAGGTTAACCATTGACGAGTCATCTGATGAAGATGAGTTCATTTCAGGAGGCTTCATTCTTCCCAAGCAGATTTTCAACGAAGGAAAACCATTTTACGTAGACAAAGATCCAATATCAGGGCAATTTGATTTCAGTTCTAAGAAACCAGCTGGTATTGAACCAGAGGTCAATGAAGTTGTTGATCCAAAGGAGAAAATTATTTTAAATAATAGTGCACCAAATATCCACGATTTTCTTAATCTACCCGTCAAATATTCATCATCGAAGTTTGTATACCCACTGGTTTCAAGCTCTTATGCAAATTTGAAATA
This sequence comes from Odontomyia ornata, assembly GCA_963969285.1. Taxonomy (NCBI): domain Eukaryota; kingdom Metazoa; phylum Arthropoda; class Insecta; order Diptera; family Stratiomyidae; genus Odontomyia; species Odontomyia ornata. The sequence continues at coordinate 28,768,994 of OZ017739.1, forward strand.
CCAAGGAAACAACAAGAACTTTGTATCGAACCATAAAAATCATACATCCATCGTTAGTCCACCACCAAAATATTTCACGACAAATCGTGCTAACATTACAAGATTACACCCAGCAACATTCCCTCATTCAACTACTGATCATCCTGTAAAACACTATCCCACATCAACTTTAGCTACAACAAAACATAAATATGCTCCTACTAAAAAATATACATCAACATCCAGTACCACAACAACCGAAAGAAATATTGTGAAAACAACAAATAGACCAACCCCGAGTACAAGACCTATTGCCACAACAACAATGTCCACAACCCGTGAACCAACCACATTAGCCACAACGACAAAACAGGATATTCCTACAACAACAACTGCGCAAAGGGTAGTAACTACAACTCTTCTTCCTACAACGTCCACAACAAATGCACCATCTACAATTCAACCGGAAACAACTACAAGCCTACCTACTACTACCATGACATACCCAATAACAACAACTGATATTCCGCCGTATCAAGCTCCATTCCCACTGACAACCCTTCCTAGCTTAGATGCTGCCGAAGTATACAATAGTGTTGGTCAGAAGAAAGATCCCAGTACAATGTCCTTGGAAGATATATTTAACGCTTTTGCTGAAGACTCGCTAGACTCATTACGTAATCAAACTGATTCAACAGGCCAAGGATCTTTCACTTCGCAAGAAGTAGTTGGCTCAGCCCCCTCACCTTTTGCAACTCACCCACCACAACGACAACCTGACGACTATCAAAACCCGAACGAGCTTACTCCTCAAACAAACCCAATGCGAGATACTAATAATTATGTTCATTACAACGTTCAACAACCTAACACACAGGTTGTCAATTACCATGTCCCTTCAATGAACAACATCTTAATCTCACCGGATCAAAATTCAACAAGTTTTGTAATTGGAAGTCAACAAAGCATTGGGTCAAGTATAGTTGTCGGCACAGGAGAAAAACCACCACCAATGTTTGAAAACGGACAACAAATTCACTACGGTACTGTTATAAATGAGCAAATGACCCCTCTTCAAGGACAGCAAAGCCATACAAATGCTCAACAAGGAGTTCCGCCACATATTTTCTTGGGTCAACCACCAATACAACAACATAATCTCTTCATTGGACAAGGATCAGTACAGCAAGCACCACTTGTTCAAACAATGCAGCAGCAAAAGGAACAGAACTATCATTCACTTCCTCTTGCAAAACCATCCGTTGAGATGCCTCAAACACAAGAACTTCTTGTTCAGAGCAACATACGTTTCCCAGCTGAATCCATTATTAACGGTCATGGCAGCCCAACTCATTTCAATGGAGGAGCAACTACACTGACTAGTACAATGGCAAATCCTTCATTACCAGCCAATCCAGTCGTTTTTCCTAAAAATGAATTCTCGGAAATAGGATCCTATACTCCAATCAAACCCAATGGTAAACCAATTGTTTTCCAGCAAAATGAAGGAAATACAGAGAAAAGTGAGATTTTAACATTAAATCAGCAAAAGTTGTTTGACAAGGTATGTATTTTACAAATTTTTCAAAGAGGTAGATTTGTAGAAAGACTAATTTAATTTCATTTCAGAAATATCCACGATTACCTGAAAATCTCACTCCTCCAAATCCTTCTGTGTCACTTAAATGGCCATCCCGTCTTCACACTTCTACTCCGTCAAACATGTACAACGAATTTACACGTAAACCATTAGCTGGACTACGCCGCCCAAATCCAGATCGTCCTCTTCCTAATATACTTCCTCAATTCCGCCCTAATGCCAAAATTTCTCATGGTCATACCAACTTCAACCGAGAGCCAGGCAATATTAGAGTTCCCCATAATAACGCTCCTATCCCAATCCGCCCAAAAGGACAGGCTCCACCATTTGCACACCGGCGAACACCAATAATGAACCGTTTCAACAATTTCAAAGGGGCTCCAGAACCCATGGACAACAGACGTGTTTATAAGATTCCCCCACCATACCCCCAGAACGTAAATAGAATGTATTTGCAAAGACAACAACGTCCACCTCCACCATTGTTGCTCACTCCTCAACGACCAAGTGATGGATTTTTAGGAGAACGACATGCATTACCGATGGATCCAATGTTTGCATCTGAACCAACACGTCCTGAACGTTTGCCTGCATTTGAAGAAGAGGATTTTATAATCAATGATCCACCGAAACCTGTTGTGAAGAAAGAACTTGATGCACCTAGTCTGGAACCGGTAGTTACTTTGCAAATGTTGAAGAATAAGAAGCGGCCACAGAAGCCAATATTTTCCGGACTCTATCCTGAGGCTGCTGAACAAAAACCAAGTGCTTTGCCTCCTGTTCAAGGATCAGGTAACTTACTCGTATGTGATTAGGATTAATTAGTGACCACTATACTCACTGGTGCAAATACAGAATTATTTGAAGGGCTATTCATAGGAAATGGGCCTAAAATATTATTTAACCCCTTTACAGGAGCGGGCGAGAAGACGATTTTTTAATTCCACTGTTGGATATTGGAAAGCTTTCTGCACTCAAAATGAATTTTCATAAATTGTTAACCATGTTGTCCTTATGCCGTCAAAGAAAAGACCTTGTTTTTTGGTTGGAAGATTTTTCGAATCTGTTGCGTAATTCCATCCTATGAGTAGCCATATGAAATGCTTTTGAATGGGGGACAAAAAATCTAAAGGAAAATGCTTTAAGCTTTTCTCATCCTTACCGCAAACTCTGTAGCTGTCATCTTTTTATACAGATGGCTGCGGCCAATTTTCTGCTCTACATGATTTCTCTCCACTCGAACTTGCTTAGTCTTCGTTTTGTTAAAGTATGACCAAATAGCTCATTCCAAGCTATTTATATCTCTCTCCGGTGAGGTTCCTCTCACTTCTTAGTCTTAAAATGATATCCACGTCTTCTACATTTTAACCAGTTGATCCAGCTCTGTACATCCCATCTGTTCCCTCATTTCTTTCTGTACCAATGTGTCCAGAAACCACCCTCAATTTGACTACCTATTGGTTAGCGGTCTACGAGAACTGTGTAATGGTTTTACACGTCTCGTACGCTTGTTCTAGAGAGATTTTCCGATGGAAATCTCAACCGACCTCTAATCGGTCCTAAACGTGAAGTCTTTGACCGTGACAACGAACTGTTCCCATCAAATCTACAAGCCCGGACACACTTATTCTACTCTGAGGATGCTGCTGGCTAGCTAGCTAGTTCGGAGAGGAGTTTCGGTCGCGAGTCCTAAGCGAGCAGACAAAGTCCGAATTAAAAACCTCAGCCACCAGTTTAAATGCTCGATTTAAAACGCGTCGAACAACTTACAACGACTCTACTTCAAATACGTGACTCCGTTCCGAGGAAAAGGAGGGACAACCGCTGAAAAAAAAGTAAGCGTTCCCGAATATTACCGACGCGATGCCCGAAATAAATTACTCTAGTTAACCGAGCTTGTCAATTCATCTCAGCATGATTACCATCATTAAACTTAGAGCTCCTATCAGCACATTATCCTTAAATTTTATTTTCTGCACTTATATTTGCTAGTGTTTTCATAATTCTTAGAACTGTTATGAGTAGTTGTGCTGCTGAATTTTGCTACCAACATTCTTTCGGTTGCCGAAAATAAAATATACCGTTTAACTCCCTTATTACTAAATCAAAAATAAGAATCGCACCAAGGGAGCAAAAAATTCTTTCTAAAACCTGGAATTCTACTGGTGATCGCTCAAAAGGGCAAACTGAAGTATCAAGATTAAAGATAGCGAAACCAAAAGTTGATTTTTGAAAATCAGTCTTGCATGTGGGAAGGTACATATCCAATTTCAACCAAATATCTCAGAGCTATTTACGATGACATTTTCATGTATTTCTCGCAATCACTATCATTTTCTCGTTAGACAGGAATGCTGGCTTCTTTTCAGCCAGATTTGTACGGGCCAGTGGCGAATAGGCAGCGAGGACTATATCACATTGCTTACTAAATTCGATTAATTTCTATTGATTGAAGCCGGTATGGCATGCAACCGGATTAGTTACTGATTTATTTGTGCAATTCTTCAAAATTCGATCGGTTGGCTCGCTATTAAAATTGAATATTCAAATACTGTTCACCCATTTTTTGAAGCCAATTTCTCCATTTCTTTATGTGTACCAAGGTTATCATATGCACTTAGTTGCAAGGTGCCAGCCTCATCTTTGGGTAATAAATTATTATCAGCTACATACTTACAAGCAATAGAAATTTGCATCAAACGCAAATCAATATAACCTAGTCCTGAATTATTCGATGACTTCGATACTCACAGAACAAATTCGACACCCGACGATGACGTGATTTCCCAATTGCCATGCCGGAGCTTTGGTTCCTATCCAATGAAATTCACGTTGAGGAGGCCAGTCATTGGGATTGCTGGCGAAGAAGTTTTGTACCAGCAGCAAGTGTGGCATTGCTGCCACAAATCACGCCAGAAGTGTTCACAAATGGTGGTCGCGAGTTTTGTTGTGTCGTGGTCCAAGGACATACTTGGTTCATAGTTTCTCGTAATTTCGTATAGAATTTCTGCACAAAACGTTGCCAGGTCTTCCTTGTCGGCTCCGTGTAATCCTAATAAAACGGTGGGCAGTATCTCCAGCCAAGACCGATTTTGATCGTGGCACATGATTGCCGCTTTGAGCGTGCGGTGCAAGCATTTGATTAAACTGTTAGTAGCGGGGTGATAGTGCCTTGAAAAGTGACAACTCGAACTGAGTGTCTTGATCCGTTGTAATTGTGTGTGGCACACCGAACTACGCTACCCAGTTATTGAAACGTGCTTGAGCAATGGTTCCAGTTGTTTGGTTACTCAACGTTATTGCCTCAGGCCACCTTGAAAATCGGTTGATTACCGTGAGGTAATACTTGAAACCTTGGGATGGTATAAAAGGGGTGATGATGTCCAGTTCATCATAAAGTTTTCTGTTGGATATTTTTGGTGGCGGCCAATTTTCGTTCGCTGGCACGGTACGCAATTTCGTGTCCATACTTGGACGTCTCTTTTCATGTTTGTCCATATGACTTTCCTTGATAAAGATTTGAAAGTTGCTTGGCCGCTTGGATGTGATACATGATGAAAAACATCGAATAACTTTCCACGTAATATTAATGGAACGAACGGGCGCTCTTTCGAAAGTGACGTGGACCACGTAATCATCAACGATAACATGTTGTAAGATAAGTGACGTGATATTATTGCGGAGGAGTTCCAGCAGTTCTGCATTCTTTTGCTGCTCAAGCGCCAATTCATTCATATCAACAACAGATGGGACAGAATTACTTCAATCCATGGCAGAGCATCCGCGACACGATTGGTAGTTCCAGGAATGTATCTTACGTCCGTAGAAAACTGGGAAATGAAGCTCAGAGGGCAAAGTTGCCGTGGTGATGCTTTGTTAGATTTTTGAGCCAACGCGTGGGTAAATGGATTGTGGTCCATGAGAATGTGAAATGTCGAGCCTTCTAAATAGTACTGAAATTGACGTATACTGCTGTGCATAGCCAGCAGTTTGCGGTCATACACGCTGTAGCTGGTTTCTGGTTTGAATAACTTTTTATGATAAAAAACGGTAGCCACTGGCCTGCTTGCACCTGCTCGAGCACTGTACCTACCGCTTAGTCTGACGCATCAGTAGCAAGCCTCAGTGGCTTGTATGCCTGGAAGTGCACCAGTAGAACGACGTCGGCCAGCCTGTTTTTACAATTTTGGAACGCCTTTTCTGTTGCTGGTCACCAAATGAGTTGACGACGTCCTCAAGCCTGTTCCGAATCTCTTCTTTTGTTTTTCGTTTTAGCGCGTTCAATGCTGAAAGTGCATTGAAATCTCGAATATAAATCACCTCATTTTTGTTCTTGACTGCTATCAAGAATAAAAGCGACAAAACAAGCCAATGTCATTACTGGCTTTCAAATAAACTAAATTTAATGTCCAAATACTTGCATAAGTTCGCCCCCTTTTCCTGAGCATCTTAAAAAGCCTCTTTTTAGGGACTTGTAGAACGAATTTACAAATAACAACTAATTTTACGCCCTATCTATCTGCCCGTTCATATGTCACAATTTAAAGGTATAAGATGGTGTAGAGCGGCCTAAAGCAATGCACCCTCGCACAGGCCCGAAAGCGGATGCATAACTTGAAAATGCGCACCAAGATTTGAGACCTATTGGCCAATTCTTTTAGACCAATTGAACAGCTTTTGACTGTTCCCACAGTGATGTCATGTATGTTAATGACTTTCCTTTCGGACCTGAGTAAGCAGGCCTTGCCCAAAGACAACAATTACATCTAAGATTCACTCAAACTATAGAAAATTTGCCAATGCGTTAGTTTTTTCAATGGTGCACCAATTTTTATGGTAACTGAAAGCTACAAACTTTAATTTTTGACAAAATAAATTAAGCTTATGAAATATATAGTTAGATTAAATTTGAAATGAATAACTGACAATATGCAATTAAGTACATTAATTTTTATTCCAAGACTGCATTTTTTCCCGCCCATCTTGTCTGTGTTGGTGCTGTCAACGGTAAAATATCAGTTGAATACACAGTCTTCACGTGTTTGGATCTGGACAAGGGAGTCCTGTCATTGAAACTAAGTAAGGCTCCAATTCCACACGACGTCCCAGCTGAGGTGTTGCAGCTAGCCTTTTACCATTGTTCTGACTTGCTGCTCAGTACAATCAACACTTGCCTGCGGGAAGGGGTAGGGAACTTCTAGGTAACCGTCTGCATACCGCTCGTTATGCATGCTAGACACGGCTGGGAAAGCTTCGGACAAACTTTTCAAGTGAAGACTCATTGACGTTATTCTTGCTGTTGATGACATACTATTGTGTCCAAAAAAATAAGCTGACATTTGAATTTAAACTGCGCACGTCGAAGGATTTGGGGAATTGTTGTTTTTTTTAGGTTGGTAGTACTGTCAGTGATATCTATGTCAAATTTACATGTCAAAATATTCATTAGTGTTTGAGATACGCGTCGTTTTGTGAGCTGTTAAAAGTGAGTTTTTCGTTTTTTGCGATGTCGAAATTTGTTGAATTTGCATTAAATTTTGCTTGCGGAATCAATTTTCTGCTGCGGATACGTTGAGGATGGTGCAGAAAGGCTTTGGTGATGAGGCTATGTCTAAAAAAAATTTTACAAGTGGTATAGTGAGTTCCAAGCCGGCCGTGAACGTGTCGAAGACGAAGAGCGTCCTGGGCGACCATCAACCTCTTCTCTTTGATTATCGTGGTGTTGTGCATTATGAATTCCTTCCGCTGGGCCAAACATTCAACAAGGAATATTATTTGAACGTATGCGTCGTTTGCGTAACGCTATCCGCCTAAAAAGGCCGGAATTGTGGAAAGACAATTCAATGGTTTTACACCACGATAATGCACTATCCTATACTACACTCGTAATTCGTGATCATTTCGCCAAAAACTCAATCCATATCGTTCTGCAACCACCGTATTCACCTAACCTGGCGCTGTGCGACTTCTGGCTATTCAGCAAGCTCAAAAACCGCTCCAGGGACAACGTTTTGATACGATAGAGGAGATTCAAGCCGCAGCGAAGACGGAACTGAAGACCATCCCGGAAACGGCGCGTATCTCAAACACTAATGAATATTTTGACATGTAAATTTGACATAGATGTCACTGACAATACTACCAACCTAAAAAAAAAATAATTCTCCAAATCCTTCGATGCGCGCAGTTTAAATTCAAATGTCACCTTATTTTTTGGTCACAGTAGTACCTCCTTGGCAGTATGGGTTAAAAGCAGGCATTGATGTAATAGTAGAGGTAGTAAGCGCGGCCCAAAAGGCGGAAGCTCATAGCCGTACCAAGCGACGGGTGGTTTTGTTGTTGATACAGGATATTCGAAACGCTTAAAACTATGTAGATGGGTGGATATTCTGGATACGCTGAAAACGCTTTTCAAGTTCCAGAATATCGTAAGTGGCATTTAAGGGACTGCCGGAAGGACCAAATCCTGCCTTATGATATGATGCAGAGCCGAGAAGGATGGAAATGACACCAAGTATTGCTCAAGGATGTATCTTTGGTCCAGACCTATGGAACATATAGTACGATGGGCTTCATAGACGAAAGCTGCTGGATAAGTCGCGCCTGATCAGTTATGCGAATGATGTTGTGAAACGAATTGTTGCACGCACCATAGAATAGGTGCAGCTTAGACTAGATATGCTAATGGACCAGATGAGAGGCTGAATGATTGCTTGAGGGTTTTGTCTGATACTGGAGAAAACAGAAGTGGTCATCCTGACAAAGAAGACAGTCCTCAGAGTTAGGACGGTAAGTATTGGGGAACTATTGGTTGAATCGAAACCATCACTAAAATACCTGGGGTGACTGATCAACTCGAAGATGACTTTCTCTGAACAAATCAGGGCAACGGCTGATAAAGCCGTTGAGGAGCACGGAAGGTGGCATCTTCATGTCCCATAGTCTTAGATTCGGTGATGTCAATTATTGCAGGCATGATACCGATTGGCCTCCTTGCTAGACCAACACGAAGGGAAGATGGACTGCGTGCCTAATCTCTGATCTAAGACCGAGGCTCAATCGAATGCACAATGAGGCTAACTTCTACCTGACCCAGCACTTGACCCGGCATGGGTGTTTTCAGTCTTATTTACTTTAGGTTTTCGTTGGTAGGTTTTGGTTTTGATAGGAGCGTTCTCCTGTCCCCTCAACTTGTTTATTTCTATTTCATTTATAGGTGTTCTTTCTGATATAATTTCCTCTACTTGATAATTTTTGGAATGCAATTAAAATTAAACATCATAGCTCATGGACCATATTGTAAAATATTGTAATATTTCTGTAAATAACGATATGTCCTCACCTCAATACGTGTCTATTCTCTCCTTAAATTTAAAATTTATTCATTACTAAAATGTTTAACACTTTTTCCTAAAACTGAGTTTTTATTAAAAAAATTGATTCAAATAGTATTTAATTTCATATTGTATGTAATCCTCGCTAAATTTCTACATGCTTTTTCTCAAAAAATACTTTTTTGCCATTCGCTTTAATCTATCATCAAATTTTAAAATATAAGAGCACTTCATTTAAACTTTGATAAATTCATAAACGAAAAAATAAAAGCTGGCAAGCTATTTAAAAAAGTGCAAAAACACCAAAAATTCAAATATTTGACTGTATTAGACTAAAGATGTTTATATAATAGGAAAGCAATAAGGACTTTATGTTGAAACAATAAATTTTTTTTTTATTTCAATATTGTTCAAATACTTTCTCCTAACCGTTTGATTCTTAGTAGATTTTGAAGCAACTAATAATAAATTCAGGTTTCCAAGGTGCTTTGTGTATCTAAACCTGTAAACCCAACTTCTATATTACCGACATCTTAATAAAAAACGTATAAACAATATTCAATTCAATAATGAACTTTTATTTCTTTTCATTAGCGTCTGGACAGTCACCAGTGTACGTGGTGTATCCAATGAAACCAGGATCTGGTCAATTTGACGAATTGAACACCTTTCCCAATGCTGGTGAAGAATCAGTTGTCCTAGGACAAAACAGCGATCAATTGCCAAAAGCACCTGCCGATGCCAATAAACCGCTAAAGAAATACGAATATGAGAATACACCATTTTCAGTTGTCCGTGATCAACCACAAGAACCAATTTTAATGGTTAAAAATAAATCTCAACTGAACGATAACAAAGATTTCCCTTATCCATTGGAAAAACCTGATCCCGTTTTCGCGGAACTAAGCAAACAACAAGAGTTACATAAATTTGGGCAGAATGGAAACATAGATATGATCCCAAGGGTAGTTAACAAAGGTAATGCTGCCGAAATCGCCAGTGGAAACTCTCCAATAGCAATTGCCTACACACCAACTGAAGCAACAAACTACCACCAAAACCATAAAAATAACAATCAATATTCAAAACCTAATCTAGCAAGTCAAGTGATTCCGGAAATTCAAACTGAAGAATCAATGAACGAAGAACTCGATACGCGAGGACAACATTTCGAAAAAGATTTTATGGCTCCGTTTTACCCAAGTGTAAGTTTGTCGGAAGCGTCAAATTCTCAGCAAGGTTGGTCCGTGTTTTCAGCACCACCAACTAATAACTCCCTAAATGACAAGAATAATATCAACCGAATCGATTTGAATGAAGATGATAGTACCAAGAAATTCAACCCTGATCAATTCCAGCCTGAATTGCAAGGAGGATTTAAACCAATCTACCCACCAGACTACAGAAGCCGCCAAACTGAAGAGCCTGAATCAAATGAGGAGTCCTCACTCGAGTTAGACGCAACAACATTAGGCGCTGGTTCTACATCAACTCTAACTTCAACTACAGTCACAACCCCAACAACAATCTCAGAAGAATCAGAAGCCACAACCAAACGAAATAAATCAAAATTTGAAACAAGTCTTGAAGCACTTCTTTTCGGGGACGACGAAGACTACGAGGAAGCAGATGAAGACAAACTTAGCGACATCAGCCGAAGTAGTTAGGATCCATTCCACTTCAAAATGAACTTCTTCACTTCACTCTTACATTTAAAACGGTAGCATTTACAGAAAGGATGACGAAAGCTTTTGGGAGTCCAATTTGAAAATCTTCCTTATGTCTGGAAGATAAACTTTCACTCTCAACACTATTTAAGAAATAATTTATTAGTCTTTAGCTATTATTTTAAAGAAATAATCATATAAGAGGATATTGTTCGATTTTCATTCTCAAATCTTGAAATAATCCATTTTGTACGTACGGGAAATATTTATTTTTAACTTATTTATTTATTTTATTGAAGAAAAAAACGCACAATTCATATTGGACTCCCGAATCGCAATATTTATGTACACAGCGAAGACTTCACACTTCATAATAATCATGTGCTTAACCAGTGTGGCTTAATCATTTATTTATACGTAATTTGTATTTTTAATTTTAGTTTATGTAATGTAAGTGCACGACAAATTATGTAAGATATTTGACTTTCAGTATCAACTGTAAACATTTCATTATTAGGTTAAATAAATTATTTTATATTGTTATATAGCGTGTTGTTTTAATTGAAGAAGAGCAATAGCAAAAAATATAGCAAAGTAAATATAACATTTATGCGACAAATAAGCCAATTCATACAACTGTTGCAAAGAAGCAATATGGTCAGAATTCTACAGATTTATTAATTATAGAGTGAGTTTAACATCTAGGTACATAGAATCACTCAATACTTCTTCAGTATGTGAAGAACAAATTGAAGAATTCACAAACACTAACGGGCAAGCGCCTGTGGCTGAAAATTTCACGGAGACTCTTGACAACCAGCTGGCTCCCATCTTATCAGACGCATCGTTAAAGACAAACAACGAGCTCTGGATGGAAGTGAAAGTGGCTATCAGAACCGTGGCAGAACAGACGATTGGACATCAAGCCCGGCGCCAGAGGAATGATTGGTTCGATGATGAGTGCCAGAATGCGTTAGATAACAAAGAGGAAAACACTATGAAAATGTCAGAAGAGGAGGGAATAATAAGATAATTAGGATTAAGAAAAGAAAATACTATGACGACCAATTGAGAAGTATAGATGTAAGTTTAGCGAGCAATAACACAAGACAAGTATACAAAGTAGTGAAAAGCCTGGAACGTGGTTATCAGCCCAAAACCACGCTCTGTCGTGATGACATCGGCAATATCATCGCTGATGAAATCAAGATTAAGGAAAGATGGGCATCATATTTCAAGAACCTCCTTAATCCTCCGGACAGCTCCAGAACATCCGAGCCCATAGATGTCTGCGGAGAGCTTCCATTGGCTCCACCAAGACTGGATGAAGTTTGTCCCATCATCAAAGCCCAAAAGAATAATAAAGCGCAGGGCATTGATGAGATTCCAGTGCAGCTCATCAAATATGGTGGCAGTAGTGTTCATCAAGCTATTCACAAAATCATCCAGTACATTTGGCAACAAGAACATATGCCGAAAGAATGGAGCCAATCAATTCTATTCCCTATCCACGAAAAAGGTGAAAATTATAGAGGCATATCACTACTTTGTACGGCACACAAAATATTTTCTAAAATCCTAGAAAATAAAATCGGATCATACGCCAACAGTATTATTGGGGAGTATCAAGGTGGTTTTAGGTCAGGTAGATCAACAACAGACCAATTGTTCACAGTCAAGCAGGCACTTGAAAAATGCTGGGAGTTCAACATAGACATACACCAAATTTTCGTTGACTTTAAGCAAGCATACGACAGTATTGATCGAAACGTACTGTACCAAATAATGCTTTTTTTTGGCATCCCAGCCAAATTAGTTCGTCTTACCAAAATGACAATGACGTCGACAACCTCCCAAGTCCGCATCAATAACCAACTCAACGATGCCTTTGACACAAATATCGGACTAAAGCAGTGAGATGGGCTCGCCCCATTGCTATTCAATTTGGCTCTGGAGTACGTCATACGGAAGCTACCTATCGATACACGAGGTACATTACTATACAAGTCGAGCCAGGTAATGGCGGACAATATCAACATTTTGTCATGGTCACTGACAATTGCCAAAGAACTCTTCCTGAAACTCGACAGCGAAGCAAAACTAGTAGGGCTACAAATCAATGAAAATAAAACAAAGCTAATGACGCAGTCGAGGAAAAATACCCCAAATACACAAAATATCACACTTGGCGAATACAGTATCGAGAATGTTAGCGAATTTGTGTATTTAGGCTCCAAAATAACGAAAACGGGCAATGAAAGAGACGAAATACGCCGAAGAATACAGCTCGACAATAAAATATTTTATTCAGTATTGACAATCTTGAAGACCAGCTGCATACACAGGAAAGCAAAACTCCAAGCATACAAATCTGTGATAAGACCTGTGTTATGCTATGGATGTGAAACATGGACCCTAACCCAAGCATCCGCAAATATATTGAACGCCTTTGAGCGACGGGTCCTGAGGCGAATAATCGGAGCGAAGCTAGACGGGAACCAATGGCGAATTCGATACAACCATGACCTGTATGAAATTTTTGACGAACCGGAAGTCTCAAGGATTGTAAGACTGCGGAAGCTGCAATAGGCTGGAGACATGAATCGTATGGACGAACAACGAATACCCAAGAAGGTATGCGTTTGGAGAACTGAAAGCCGGTGGCCAGTGGGGAAACCGAGGAAACGCTGGTCTGACTCGGTCGACGAAGACAGTTCATCGCTAATCGGATTTCGGAATTGGAAGACGTGGTCAACGGACCGAGACAGTTTGAGGCGCTGTTTGCAGAAAGCGAAGGCCCGAAAGGGGCTGTAGTGCTAAGAAGAAGAAGAATAGGTAAGCTATACAGTGCAGTGTCCCAAACCTATCAAATGCCTCTTATATCTAAAACTTTGACAAAGAAACTTACAACCTTATAAGAAAATAAAACTCCTTGTGGGGTGAATGGCGAAAAACCCGCATTAAGTAGTGTTGCCAGGAGGCTGAGATACAAAACGGGGACACTTAAAAAAAAGGTCTTCCGTATTCTGAAAAAATAGCACGTTTTTTATTTTTTCATTCTGACATTATATTATGTTCATATCTATTAGACTCAAAGCATTTATACATTATTATTAATTAACCATAACCACAATTCACACAGTTACTTAATAATACTTTATTCGTAATGATATCACATATCCTGTCGATCAATCCAACCCCAATTTACGAACAGAACGGCATGTCATCGGCTGCTTTCCTTTTCGCACCTACAGGTACACCGTACTTTTCGGAGCTGCTTATTTCTTTTAATAGGTGCGAATTTCCTGGCAGCCTCAGGAAGTTTCTGAATTGACGACAATCATAATTCGAAAAGTTGAATTTCACTTTCAAAAGATAACCAACGTTTTCCCTTCTTTGGGCCATTGGGAGCTCGCCAACGAGAAGACTCGCTCGCAATTAGCATTGTGAGATGGAATCGCAATGAAAAATTGCGCAACTTTGAGCGATTCGGAGTGTCTTTCCGCTAAATCTGCTAAAAAGCAAATCGTTGCCTTCTTACTCAGACCCGAAAACGGAAACACCGCGTCACGTTGCGAACTAACCTCTTCGAGTAGCCTAATCAGCGCCATCTAGTGCTGTTTACATCAAACAATTTTTTTAAAGATTTTTGACAGTACATATGACTGTAGTTTGAAATTTTATCAGTACTATGTCAACGATTTATTTTAAATATGAGACGTCGAAGACATTAGCGCGCAAATATATTTATTTCGATCCCGTTTGTATCATTTCGGCTAAATTTAATCTGAGAAATGTCATATTTGACAGTCTCAAAAGTAGCTGTTTATCGAAATTTAGAGCTACTGATCAGCTTTTTCCGGTACGGGAAGTGACGTCAGGTACGTTAATTGATTTCCTTATGAGCTTGAGTAAGATGGCAACGAGAAAACGCAAAGTCGAGCACTTGCAGTATTATTCTTAAAAAAGTCAACATCATCTGACTTTACTTCCAAATATTTCTTCAAATTAACGATTTCATCATGCAATAGAGAATCATTGACATTAACCTTTTTGTTCAGCAAATAGTAAAGACATGGCTACACATCACTGAATTGCAAAAGTTGATAACTTTTAAAATCTAACCATTGGAACACTTTAAACTCTGCGAAACTTGTTGTTCAGAGTTTCATATACTCTATTGTTTCAGTGTAAACAACTTTCACTCTCTCAATAAAATGATCACAAGCAGCGTCTTTTCCATCTTTTCTGAATTTCGCTCAAATGGACTTTACTCCTGAAGAAATAAAGTTGGATTTTGCTCTTTCATTTACTTTTTGGAGAAGATCATCAAAAACTGAATTTATTCCCAAAATGCTATTGTCCTTTTTAGGGTTTTGTAAAATAATTTTACAAAGCCTTACTAGTTTCGCGACCTGTCTGTCCATCTGCCCGTCCGCCCGTCCGTGCGTGTGTCACACCACTTTTTCTCGCAAACTACTTGAGCTAGAAACATATAATTTTGTATGCAGGTGTAAACTGGTGCTCTCTTCAAAGTCCACTTACAAAAAAATGTATAAGGTATTTAAGGGGTGTCTCCCCATATAGGGGAGTGGCCCCCGAAAAAAAAATTTCATCAAATGCAGCCGATATGGGTATCAAATGAAAGGTCTTGATGAGAACTTTTCAAAACAGGTCTTCATTTGATACTTTTTGCTTCGAGGGGCTCACAAGGAAGTGAAATACACGAAAAATTTGTGTCTCCCCCCTCGCGATTGGACACCTGTGATCCGAAAAATCTGGAAAAATCATGGTGGTAGGTGTTTATGAGTACAATAACAACAAATACTTTGGAAGTCGAAATTCGCTCAACTTTGTTAAAAATAGTATGATATTCGAATTTCACATTTTCCCCAATAAAATCGCATCCGGACCCTTAAACTGAACGAAATTCGATATTTACGTAGTACTACCAAGGGCTCTTAAACTTTCTAAGTTTGATGAAAATCGAAGGATATACACGGAAGTTATAGCCATTTGAAATTTCTCCAATTACAACAACAATAACATGATTTTGGTATTTTATGGACTTTCCATCTAATCAGTCACTGCAGTTTTAACATTAATATTTTTGAGAATTCATGATTTGAGAGATTTTTGTCGGTTTGCAACAAAATGGCGACCGTTGAAAGTAGAAAAACAATGGATTTTCTTTTGAACATGAACATTTCTTTGACATATTTCTTGACATTATTCATTGCTGGTGACTGCATTTCTGAGAAGTTGGGTACAAAACCCTTCCGACATGAGCGTAGATCTGTTTACACAACTTGTTTTCTATAAGTGCCATTTTCGTATGAAATAGAGCCATGAGTGAATGAACGAATATTAAAAAGCATTCACTAAGGTCGTGCCGAAAGAAATTGTCGAACATAGAAGTGGATTAGTTTGTGATAAAAAGTAAAGTTTTAAGGCATCATGCATGACCATGCTGAACATAATTGTGGATAATATGGGCAAAGCATCCGATTCCAATTAATTCCGGATGTGATTGTTTTAGTGCATGTAATTTTTCCCCTTACGATTTACACCTCCGAAATTCGTGTTCGTGTTGTCAACCACAAAAGCGGCTAGTTTTTCACTCAACCCGTGCTTGTTCAGAGTCTGTTCAATAGAGGATGTAATTGTTGCTGCTTGCTCATTTTCAAGGTTAAATAAATCTATAACGGCCTTGAACCACTTTTTTTATGAAAATATTGAAGAATTATTAGGAACTTTTTGGCATTTCTACGGTTGCTTCCGTCGGTTCCCAAGCCTATAAAAGGAATTTTGTGGACCTCTTGACAAATCATCTTCGTTGAATAGGGTGATAAAACACCATTAATGATAGCAGCAGTTTTTGTACGCCCACATGCGATTTTTTAAGCTATTTCAGAGTCTTCAACAATAGACTTCAGAAGAGGTGCTGTGCAGTCTATTTGAGAGTACGATAAGTGATGCATGGCTGTGTAAAAAGCGAGTACACCTTCTGCAATTGCAATTTTAGTGTCGAGAGAAGAATTCATCTTCACTAAAAAATTATCTAGGGGTCTGGATGTTGTCGCTTCCTGCCTTCGTAATTTATGTTTTCAAGAAGCCATGTGATCCGTTTGTGCTATTTGCCCGTAAAAAAATTAAATTTTTGTCGTACAAACAAAATCTATTTTGGCAAGCATGAAATGTAAACATTAAGCTCGGAGCAGTACGGTGATACCATAATTATTGTAATAAAATTCGAACTAGGCACAATCATTAATTATTTAATTACTTTATTAATATTTCACAGATATTCTGAAAAATGCTACAAATAAACTATATCAACAAAGAATGTGCACACCTCCAAAATATATATATAATAATGTCGAAATAATCTTTTTTATTGAACTTAAAATTTTTTTAGCAAAATTGTCTGCGTGCCCATAAGACAATGCTCAGTGCCTGCCATTATTTGCTACTGAAATTCGCAAATCACATATATTGCAAATTGCAATATTGTCTTTCTCACCCGGCCTAAAGCAGGTAATTTTTTTTCGAAGAGCTGCTGTGAAAGTGAGTTTTCTTTTGTTCATTATGTCCTTGAATTTCTCGCTCACTTTTTACCGTGACACTTAGCTCAAATCACAGTGAAAATAAATTTTACACCAAAACAAACTCACTATTTATTCTACTAAAAGTATCACCGTATAATTAATAACCCGCCGTTAACACTCCACTAATCACACTCAACATATGATTGACAACGAAATCAACAATAGAATTTAATTTCATTGTTTCTCCTTTTATTTTTTTTCGGATTCAGGCATCCGTCGACAGTTTGGTCGCAAATTCCCATTCAACTATGCGTAAATTTCGAAAAGTAGCGCTACAATTGTGTCGCAGTTTGTCCACACCCTTAACTGAAAATATTTTCATTACGGAAATAAAAAGAAGGAAATGACAAAATGCATTCGGTAAACAAAGATACCGCTTATGTTATCATATGTTTCAAGGAAGATATTAAAAGCAAAATGCCTAAATTTAAGTAGGTACGGTGGCACTATGCCATAAATTTGTATGAACTTTGTTATTTCTTCCTCATTCACGCTAGCGGAAGCTAATTATAGCTCTTGAGTTGTTCAAAAAGCTCAATTCGAATGCTTATGAGGCAGTTGAATGAAACTATGCAGCCATATAGAAAAACGGGGAGAATTTCGACTCAAACGGGGACGCGGGGACAAATCGTCAAAAACGGAGGCGTCTTGCAACCCTAGCCTTAAGTCTCTTAAGATTGGCGTAAATAGCGTCACTCTAGCAATTAGGAACAGAATTAAGGAGTTCTGGAATCTCCGATGGAACAACATGCTAACAAATCTGAGCTACAACTCGCGGAAAGTCTGGTTTTTAAATACGAGTAGAATTTTTAAACGAAAGTATCATGTGTTACCATATTCGATAGTAAATAATATCTTAGAGCTTATTTTCTCCAATCAAGGAAAAGCAGATATACTTGCAGGCAAATTTAATGAGTTCCATAATATTTACTATAGGTTCTGCAACAATCTAGCATGAACCCCCAACGGCCCAAATCATGAACAGATTCATGGGCTCGGCAGTATATTACAGACGTTTTATTCCAAACTTTGCTAGGAGACAAACGCGCCTTCAACTGGTCTGTCGCCACCAACAACGCCTTCAATAAAGGGAAGCAGTTGTTAGTTTCCGCTCCGGTGTTGGCCAACCTAGATTTTAGAAAGCACTTCTATATCCAATGTGACGCAAGTACAGTTAGTATTCGAAGTGTTTTGTTCCAGAAGGATGACGAGGGTGGAGAGCATCCAGTTACATCTATGTTCACAGCAGTCGGGGACGTCGGGGTTGGAGGATCACTTTTCAACAATCCCTCGTCCTCCCTTCTCTCCCAGTAGAGGATTGATCCCCAACTTGAAGGCACTTCATGGCGTAGCAATGTGTCAAACGATTCCAGGCTAGGCTCTTAGGTTGACAAGGGAGGTGTTCCGTTGGTAGTCCAGACGTTTTGTGCACATGAGAGCTCACACTCAGGGCGTGAATAGCCTTCACCTCCCAACAAAAAAAAAACTACGTAAATTGTACCGTACCGGTGTTTCGAGTAATTTCCAATATTTTTTCTTTCAGCAAAAACAATTATCCCTGAGATACGCATTTACAAAGAGGTAGTTCAACCAAATTGAATGTGTCCAGGGTGTAATCTTCTATATTTTTCACGTATAGATGGAGGTACAAGGAGGAGGAGATTTTTTAAACTTTCATCTAAGATATGTATATGTATGATAATTTTATGTTTCTGATTGTTATTACCTATAGAAATAATATCGTTGTTTTTGTAAGTAAGAGTGAAATTTGATTTTGGAAAGTTATAGTTTTTATCATAAAAAATTAAAACTTATAATTCTTTGTAAAAGCAGTATCTAAATTAATTCCCTCGTTGCTCATAAGGCTAAATATTTCAATTTCTTTATAGAATTAGTTAAGAGGTAGAGCTAGGTAGTTCAGTTACTGATTGGCTTGCTCTACGGAAAAATAGAGCAGAAGTTACTAGAAACTCTTTTTCGTTGTTTGATAGCACTTTATGTGTACTTGATTCCATATTAATTCCCTCGTTGCTCATAAGGCTAAATATTTCAATTTCTTTATAGAATTAGTTAAGAGGTAGAGCTAGGTAGTTCAGTTACTGATTGGCTTGCTCTACGGAAAAATAGAGCAGAAGTTACTAGAAACTCTTTTTCGTTGTTTGATAGCACTTTATGTGTACTTGATTCCATATATTTTAGAGAGGTTCGGCGTTGCTCACATAAATGATTCAAGGTAATAACCCGGGGAAGCGTTACGCGCATATGGAATGAGGAAAAGGAAGACTTGCTATAGCGACAAACAGAGGAGAACCTGCTTCACTATTTATATTTAAAGACATATGCCTGCTATTCTTGAAAATAGAGGAAAAGTGATTGTGCCCCATAGCAGAACGAGGAACAAAGCTTGCTCCAATAGCAAACAGGAAAAATACCCAAAGATCTTGTTCGGGCATAGAAACAGAGGAAGATGGGCTTGCTCTACTGGCTGACCGAGGGAAACAACACTTCATGTACTTTGGGTCCTGCCCGGATTCCCTCCAGCAGCAGCGGTTGATGGGATATTTTTAGCTGTGGTTTCACAATGGGCCTCCTAGTGCCTGCGTGAGACTTTATCGGCTAACTCCGTAGGAGCCTGCGTCTGTGTGAGCGAAAACCTCATGTCGCAGCCAACCCAAGCTACTGACGATTACGTTGAGATAAGTATGTCTCCCAATCTGCTTTATTCTTTGCGAAAGGTTGATCGTTTATGCAAAAAATGGCATGAAACACTTACGAACCAATTTAACTGTCTTTTCATGGTTTTGCTTTGAAAATATTTTCCTCTCCTATCAATTTCTTTTTTCGTCGATAATTGACTCATAACTCTTAATTTTGATTTCCTAACTTCAAATGCAACCTGTTAAATTGTGCCCAACCAAACTTTGGTTGGGCGTGGATAGCCTACATGTCAAGGCAAAAGGTAACGAAATTTCATGGCTTCCAGATTTATGAAAGATTTCAAGGCAGTTTTTTGAAACGGATTTAAGGACCCATTAGACTACCCCACTTATAAGTCACACTAGTTAAATTTAAATTATAATTTTTATTCACATAATCACTCAGACTTTGGATTCAATCCTTAGCTTACATTTGATTAGCAAATCGATTTTTTCCAATTGAATTCAAAATAATTAAAAAGCTACTAAATCACATTCAAATTAAATCTCGGAAATGAAAGAAAATTTTAGCCATTACGGTTGCGAGTTCATTTGATATTTGTCACATTTTCAACATAAGTGAAACAAAAACTTCTGTTCAGTCTCACACACGATTATTCATGGGGTTTTCCGGAGATTTGTTCCATTCTTTCATCAATATTTGCTTCCATTGGGACATACGAAGCGTTGGATTTTCTTGTTTGATGCGTGGCAGGTTTGCGGTTTCGAAGGCTTTGAAAGCAGCCCGCATTCTCTTTTCAGGATGCTTGTCATCGGCTTCTTGGGCAATGCTAAAGGCAAAACAAACTAATACTTGATCTTAAATTTTGTGATTATCTACGCTCACCTTAAAGCTGCAATAGCTTCATCAACATTAGTAGCAACTAATGTATCAGCCATGGCTCGATTCAGATTTTCTTCAAGAGGATCATGAACAATAACTTTAGGGGCAGGTTTTGTGGTGAGAATGGCTTCAACATTTTTGTTGCGTTGCTCAACTTCCTGTTGAATTTGTTGTCGAGTAACTTTGTATATTGGTTGTTTGGCAGCAGTTTTGATCGTAGACATTTCTTGTTCTAACAAAGCCTTAGCTTCTGCTTTCTTCCGTGCTTGCTCCAGTTTTTTACGTTCTTCTTCCTCCTTTCGTTGCTTTTTCTTTGCCAATTGTTTATCTTCATCCTGCCATAATCGATCTTCTGCTTCTTTGGCAGCTTTATCCTGAGCTGCCTTTTTCACTGCTTGTTTACGTTCACGAGCCTCGACGGCTTTGGTATTTTCTCCTAGTTTTTTGGGCATAGTGACGAATCAGTTGTGGAATTTGATTAGTGAGTAACTGTTGTCTAGAATGAATAAATTGATAAACTGAAATAAACCTTGCTATTACAGTGGATATTGTAAGAAAATAAAATTTTGTATAAGTCAGCGAGACCACGAAATGTCAAACTAAAGAATTGTATTGCCTTGAACGAGGTAACATTCTACACGCGTTAATGGTCAAACATTCTATGGTGCCCTCAAATTGATCATTGTGAATATGTCTACAAAAGACAAAAACAACTCAAAAATCAGCTGGTTGAAATGCCAATGATGTAAATATACTATATTTGTTTCTACAGTGAGCATTTATAACCAGAATGGATATTCTTAAGGCGGAAATTGCTCGTAAACGTAAATTATTGGAGGAAAAAAACTTGGTGGTATGTATTGTACACTATAGTTTGTCAGAACGGGTTTTATTTTTCCAATTATTTGCTAATTTCTAGGATGATAAGAAAAAATACTTCAAGCGGGGCGAACTCATAGCCCAACAGCAGAAGGAAATTTTCGAAAAATTTGGAGAGAAATCCAATAATAACTTTTCGAGCGATGCAGGGTCATTAACAGCAAAAGGTAAGTGCACTAAAATTTAGGGAATATTTTGCCCGGTTTTAGAATGTTGTTCTATGTACCAAACTCCTATTGAAATCACGACCTCTCTCTTCGTCTGTCTGTCCATACCTCCATCCGTCCGTCGGTAACAGTGCTTTCCTCTGAAACTATAATAGCTATAAGAATCAAACTTAAATGGAGGATGTAAAGTGCTGGCCTCTTAAAAAGTTTGAGCTCAAAAATATGTTCAAAGCTTTTTAAGAAGGGTCTCCCTATGTAGGGAAGAAGACCCTTAAACATTTTTTTTTTCGTCAGAGATTACGACGTGAAGTATCAACCGGAAGGTCTTGAGGAGAACTTTCCAAAATAGGTCTTAAACTTGAAGTTTTTGCATCGTAGGATGCAGGGGAAGAGAAATGTAAGATAAGTTTGAGTATGATTATTCGCACAAACCCATAGAACACACACGATTTCTTTTACTAAACCTGATAGAATGGCATCAAAATTTCGAAATCAGGGAAGTTAAATTTACGCTAAAAATGAGTTTTTTTCAGGGCTTTTGGCGAAAATTCTTTAGTTTCTGAGATAATAAAGAATATAAATCAGCATTTTTCTCATACAAATTTACATTTAAACTTATTTCTCAAAACCACCATCAGAGCTCAGAATGCACAGAGGCTAATTTGTATGAGCAAATGCTGAATTTGACGCTCCATTTACTTGTAAACTAAAAACATTTCGTACAAACTTCTAGAACAAAACTCGTGTTCTTATGCCAAGCCCAATTGAAACCAGGGAAAAAATTAATGAAATGTAGTTATAGCCATATTAATTTTCTCTAATTATAACAACAGGGTTTTGCAATTATATTATTTTTGTTTGTACTTTATACTTTTGTCATGGGGTCGGAAAACTGTTTAAAAATGTTAGTTTTTATCTAGAGTGCGCTAGAGCCAAGGTAGCCAAAATGACTTGTGTGATATTGAGAGATCTTTTAACTTTGAACGGCTATAGCTCCCTTATTAAATGCGAATTTGAAAAAAAAGTGATAATTTTAAGAAACAACAGAAGAAATGTTTTTGGGTTCGAAAGATGGTTTATAAGAGCCTTCTGTGTGAAATTGGGAAGTTTCATATTTTCACATTTTTGCTATGATTTTTCTTTCATTGTTTTTATTCAAACTTAAATTTAAATGACAAGTTCGTCCTTCCATCTGATAAGAAATCAGTAGGCACAGTATATTAAGTACATAATTGTTAGGTTAAAAAGGACGCATGTTTAAACCTTTGTCCTTATGCAATATAATGAAAGATATGTATCCTGATTGAAATGAATTTGAGGATGCGGAATACATTTTTTTTTTAGTTGATGAAGCTTTAAAGCAGCAAATGATCAATAAAACTGCAACAAAACTTCAATAATACCACTGCCTATGTTGTGCTGAGGATTTATAATCCTAGAAAATTTAAACGGCTGAAAATTTTATATAATCTCATAACCTAAAGTCCTGAGAGTAACGTGAGAATTATAATTCTTTTTCGATTTTTGAACACAGGATTTTAGCACTTTATCGAATACACAAACTATTTTTAACAAAAATTTGTTAAAGTTCGTATTGGACTGCAGCGATGGAATGATGCTTAGCTGAAAATGACATGGTCTAGGGACGCGTACATGTGCTGGCAAGCTAGCTATCTGCGGCGTTATAGGACGGGTTCTTTTTTTTCTCTACCACCAACTCCAATAAAAAGTACTTCACATGACTAATGATTGAACTCATGGGACTTATTAGAAAAAAGGGCCGAAGTCAGAACTAAAAGGTGCTACCTATCTTCCTATTGTCTTATTTTGTTCACGCTGGCTCAGGGGCCGTCCTGGTAGGGTTCGTGATCGCTAGCATCCCTCCCAGCCAGACCTAAGGTCCCGATGGTATCAGTCCACATGCAAGGACTCTCCAACTCAGCAAATGTCCTTGCAACGTAAAAAAAGTAAGCTACATCCCGATGGCTGATTCAGTTAAAAAATAGCCAACTATCGTGTGGGTCTCATACCCGTATGGAAGCTGAAAAATTGGAAGACCGGTTTCTTAGTGTTCATATTTTCTATGAAGATTAACAAAAGAAAAATACTCAATATACTTAAATTTCCAACCGAAAGTGCTTCTCCTTCTGTACTTCAGGCTAAAGGTTTTAGACTTACAAATGTTTCTTTTGACATACATACGCTGAATATGAAAATCAAGTGCAAACACAACGCATAGAATGTCTTTCAAAAAGTTTATATTTATTGATAGGGCAAAGAAATCATAGAATATCATGGAAAATCGACCCACGTCTCATCATTTCTTTTGTAATGTCCAAAGTTTGCCTCAAATAAATTTACGAGTTAAGTTGAGAATAGAAAATACGATTGATATGGAATTCTTCCTAATCCAGTTTATGTGATCATAATGATTCGGATGAACAAACATGCGTTTCTAAGAATTACGATTATTTAAAGAACTTCGAATCATTTTTTTATGAACTTTCATCTTCTTTCTCGGCATCTCCTATATCTTCGATAACATCGTTATTTTTATCTTTCTCATCCAAAAGAATATATGACAAATAAAAAAATGATAGAAAATCAAAAAATTAGAAAAAAACTTTCCCCCGTCCTTCGAGCGGCTCGTGAATGCTGTGGAATTTTCGTTATAATTATTAATTATAATTTTCTCCTTTGCTTTGTTAAATCCCAAAGATATACTTTATCGGTCTGCCATCTCAAAAGCAGGCTTGGAAATTCTTTGCCCTACCTTAAAAGTGGTGTCCGCAACACATAATGGTGACTACCTTTTGCGGCACTGTTAGAAGGGTTGTGGGGTGCCAGACGCTTCGTTACTTTTTTCCTGTAGCAATTTTCTAGACGTCCGAAGCGAAAACGAACGCCTAGATCTGCTGCGCGCAAATTAAAGATAGCATCTAGGACACACAATTTACCGATTGCCCTACAATTCTCTTCTAAATACACGGCTCAAGCGTACTAAAACTATTCAGACACTTCCCTTCTTTGCTGCCACACCTAAAAGTTCCCTCTACAGTTCACTTTTGTAATACGCGGCTCAAGCATACTAAAAAGTCAGACAATCGCACACTTCCCTTTCACGTTGTCAAATATAAAACCAAAACACTACAATCTGTTTCATTATAAAAGATAGTATTATTCAGTGAAAAATTTTACGATTTAACATTACTATGTTATTCCGCTTTGATATCAATTTAGAGGGCAGCTTCAATTTAAATTAATTGAAATAATAATTCAATGCAGTTAAATCTTACAATAAAAATAGGAAAGATCTATATTACCCTATCAATACTCCCTACTCCTTGGGGCCCTTTTGTAACGCCTAGGTGCTCTGTCCTTCCCTCGATGAACGAATTTGCCTTTTCTCGTTGATTCACGCACATTCCATACAATTATGACATCGATCTTCCACCGTGAGTAGTGTTGGGACTCGAGATTTGTATGTCTTTCGCAGACAGGACCGATCCAAAAAATAATGAGACCTCTGCGATCGCGGCGCCGTACTGGTCACATACTGTGATCCACGGTCATCCGTCATATGTCAAAGAACATATTTGTTCGTTTTTCTCATTAACTTATTTCCAATCCACAAGGAACCCCAGTCGTAGTATAAGTTTTACTCCGATGATTTTCCAATCACTGGCTTTTCGCCACAGTTCGAATTACCCAGTCAAGTTTTTCAAAAAAGGGGAGAGTCATGACAATCACGAACTATCAGTGGTTGTTTATATTTACATTGTAATATGTAGGTTTTGGCTAAAATTTGGTTTAATTATTTGAATTATGAGTCAAATTAAACCTTACTAAGATTAACTACCTCCTTATTATATTATTAACATAATGTGATTACAATATCTACTTATTATTATACAATGTCTGAAGGAGAAACGGATTACTTGCCTTTATTCCGAATACCCGCGACCGAAATTTATACTATTTAAATAGACGTATGCGATTTCGTGACTAAATGTAACAGCTTTAAAAATGTATCACAAATTACAAAAAAAAAATATGACGACTTTAAAAATTAATCACAAAGTGAAAAAAAACTAGGTTTATCCCCTATGTCAAACCCGAAATGCAAAACTTTTAGCAATATTAATCTAATTCAATATCCAGTCTTCGTCTTCTTCTTCTTTTTAGCACTACAGCCTCTCTCGGGCCTTCGCTTCCTGCAAATAGCGCCTCCAACTGTCTCGGTCCACTAACCGCGTTCTCCAATTTCGAAATCCGAGCAGCGATGAACTGTCTTCGTCAACCGAGTCAGACCAGCTTTTCCTCGGTTTCCCCACTGGTCTCCGGCCTTCAGTTCTCCCAACGAATACCTTTTTGGGTATCCGTTGTTCGTTCATGCGATTCATGTGGCTAACCCATTGCAGCTTCTGCAGTCTTACAATCGTTGAGACCTCCGGATCGTCCAAATTTTCATACAGCTCATGGTTGTATCGAATTCGCCATTGGTCCCCGTCTAGCCTCGCTCCGATAATTCGCCTCAGGACAAGTCGCTCAAAGGCGTTCAATATGTTTGCAGATGCTTGGGTTAAGGTCCATGTTTCACACCCATAGCATAACACAGGTCTTATCTCACAGATTTGTATACTTGGAGCTTTGTTTTCCCGTGTATGCAGCTGGTCTTCAAAATCGTCAATACTGAATAAAATATTTTATTTGCGAGCTGTATTCTTCGGCTTATTTCGTCTCTTTCATTACTGGTTGTCGTTATTTTGGCGCGTAAATACACATACAATTCGTTCGCATTTTCGATACTGTATTCGTATTCGCCAAATGTAATATTTAGTGTACTTGGGTATTTTTCCTTGACTGCGTCATGAGTATTGTTTTATTTTCATTGTTTTGTAGCCCTACTAGTTTTGCTTCGCTGTCGAGTTTCTGGAAGAGTTCTTTGGCAGTTGTTAATGACCGTGACAAAATGTTGATGTCGTTCGCATTTGGCTCGACTTGTAAAGTAACGTACCAAGTGTATCGACAGGTAGCTCCCTTATGACGTACTCCAGAGCCAAATTGAATAGCAATGGGGCCAGCCCATCTCCCTACTTTAGTCCGATATTTGTGTCAAAGGCATCGGTAAGTTGGTTATTGATGCGGACTTGGGAGGTCGTCGGCGTCATTGTCATTTTGGTAAGACGGACTAAGTTTAGCTGGGGTGCCAAATCAAAGCATTAATTGGTACAGTACGTTACGATCAATACTGTCGTATGTTTGCTTAAAATCAACGAAAATTTGGTGCACATCTATGTTGAACTCCCAGCATTTTTCAAGTTCCTGCTTGACTGTGAACAATTGGTCTATTGTCGATCTACCTGCTCTAAAACCACCTTGATACTCCCCAATAATACTGTTGACGTATGATCCGATTTTATTTGCTAAAATTTTTGAAAATATTTTGTACGCCGTACAAAGTATGTAGTTATATGCCTATAATTTTCGCACTGTAGCTTGTCACCTTTTTTGTGGATAGGGAATATACTTGATTGGCTCCACTCTTTCGACATATGCTCTTGTTGCCAAATGAGCTGGATGACTTTGTGAATAGCTTTCTGAACACTGCTGCCACCATATTTGATGAGCTCCACTGGAAACTCATCGATGCCCGGCGCTTTATTATTATTTTGGGCTTTGACGATGTAACAAACCTCATCCAGAGTTGGTGGGGCTAATTGAAGCTCTCCGCAGACATCTATAGGCTCCGATGTTCTGGAACTGTTCGGAGAATTAAGGAGGTTTTTGAAATATGATGCCCTTCCATCCTCAATTCGGCTTTCATCAGTGATGATATTGTCGATGTCGTCACGACAGAGCTTGGTTTTAGGCCGATAACCACCTTTCAGGCTTTTCACTACTTTGTATGACTTACATCGATGCTTCTCAATTGGTCGTCATAGTATTTTCTTTTCTTAATTCTGATTTATCTTATTTTTCATAGTGTTTTCTCTTTGTCCTGGTTTTCCTACCTACGTATTCTTTGTACGCCTGATTTTTTTTGTCTAATGCATTCTGGAACTCATCATCGAACCAATCATTTCTCTTGCACCGGGCTTGATGTCCGATCGTCTGTTCTGTCACGGTCTTAATAGCCGCTTTCACTTCCATCCAGAGCTCATTGCTTGTCTTTAACGATGTGTCTGATAAGATTGGAGCCAGCTGATTGTCGAGGGTCTCCGTGTAATTTTTTACCATAGACGCCGTTTGGAGCCTTTCGATGTCAAATTTTCTTAGCGGGCTGGTCTTCACCGAATATGCCTTTGACATACGACGTCGATAGGTTAATTTGATCAAGTAATGATCTGAGTTACAGTAGCTCCTCGGTATGGGTATGACAAGTTACTGATTAATAATTTGCTACTTGTTGATAACGACGAATTTCACGGCAGCAATGTGGGGTATTTTCAACACCGGTCGCTGGCACAATCTTTTCGAGCAGCCCTCTGTGATGAATTTTTTTTTCTCAAAATCCGTGTAGGACACGGGTGCCGATTGTATGGCACAAGTGTCAGCGAGCTATAAACAAGACCGACTTCAGCTGACTAGTTTCGCTTAACGACCGCGCACGCGTGCTTGTCGACTAGCTATTTGCGGGATCATATGAGGCGGGTTCTTGTCGAGCCACGAAGCTACACTACAAAATATTTATCACGCGTACTCTACTCTACGAGACGTGCCGATCAATTTTTATTATCTTTAGGAATGTTCTATTATGTGTCAATTAAGCTACTCTGCTGTAATTCACACGGAGGCTTAAGACAAACGCAATCATTCTACAAAAAGCAACCGTTACTTTCTCCGAAGAAGGTCGTTGCATTATAAGGGGAATGTCAAACCTAAAGATGTTAAAATGGCTGAAGTGAACCACTCATCTTTGCCTAAAGGATAAAAACTTGGCGGATGTAGTTAATTTTAATCTCGTTAAACAACGAACTAAGCAGTTACGACGGGGTAACCACCTTATCTCTTCAGGAGCACCCACTCCTGATCACCACGGGGCTGCTTGCAAAAAAACTTCCTCGCGCGCTTTAAAAAACCTACTACCAACGTCAAACGCCATCACAACCTTCGACGCACAAGCCTCACTACTCACTTGCAAAACGCTGACGGACGAAAAGCGTTATATTTGATAATTTAAAGTTGCCATACTTTCGGCTTTCAAGGATATTTTAAATCCAGAGTTTTAACATGGTGAAGTGTTAGTAAAAGATTTTATTCCTCCGAGTAGATAAAATTGTTTGAAACGTAGGCGGCCGGGGGGTATCATCAGAGTCGTTTCTCTTGCCTTGAATAGTTTCGTGGAGAATCCATAGACACCGAGCGCTTTATCCAACTGAAGGACCAATATTGCAGTGTCCACTTCATCATGATATGGTAGTGTAGTGCGATCTTTATCTGAAACGTCCGAAATACGGGAGTCCTGTATCAGGATTCAGAATGTGTTGAAATCAGCGTTGTATGATCGCATTGCATGCTCTTCACCTATGATTTTGCCCACTTCGTTCTTAAATGAAGTTTTTTGAGGTTTGTATCCTTGTCTGAACTTGTCACCTTTTTTTAATATTTTTGCTTTAAAATTTTTTTGTTTGCGTTTTTTTCGTCTGCAAACTTGATAATATTCTTCTCTGACTTTTGTTCGCCTTTGAATAGAAAGCTTGTAAACCTAAGTTTTTCTTGCTAGTATCTTCCTACACTCATCATCAAACTAATCGTTCCTTCTTCTGGGTTTTTCGTATCCCAATACTTCTTTCGCAGTTTTTGATGCGTTGCCATAGTTGCTTTGCGTCTTAGTTTACAGCAGCCTCATGAGTCGTACTTTCCAGAACATTGTTCAAAGCGAGAGCGCACTCGACATGTATAGAGCAAAAATGCATCGATATATAGCCTTTACAAGAAAGTGGTCTGAAAAGTTCAATTATTCAATGAGCATTTTATAGGCATGAAGATGAGGGAAGCGAGCTGACGATACAACTAAATTTTTTACTTATAGCGAAGCTGATAAATAGCTAACAATTTTCATTGGGATCTTCACGAAGACTGTCCCTCTGGTCGTGCCTCTGTAGATCTTCTCTTTTCAATTTAGCCTTCAAGTCTCCAAATAAAATTATCGTCTGAGGATAAATCGTCGAACGCTTTTTTGAAGAGGCTGTAAAACTAATTTGTTATTATATCACCTTTATCTTCCGTTGGAGCGTGGTAGTTGATAAAGACATGTGTTGAAAAATTTCATTTTTTAGTCAATTATTTTGCTTGCTTTATGTCTGCAGGCCAATTCTTTTTTACTTCAAAAAACCGTCGCGCCCTGTTCATTATGATAAGCAGACACGTTTCAACGCGCTTAAGGCATCTTCAGTGCCTAAGGGATATGTGGAAGGAAATGACTTTATATAGGTAGGTTAAGAGGTAACCCCGATAGATAACCCTCTACCTGGCCTAACCTACGGCCGACCTGGTTAACCTACCCTATATCTATCTGGTCATTTCCCTTTTCACATCCTTTAGACACTGAAGATGAGTCAAGCGAGCCGAAATGCGTCTGCGTACTAAAATGAGGAATAAAATTTTATTTTTCATTAAATCCAGTTATTTATAATTTTTATCGACGACAAATGTCACTCCAAACGCTTTACTGCCGTCTTTTTCTTTCTATGGAAGATAATGTGTAATCTGTTCTCGGTCAACTTACGGCTGGGCCATTTTACACCCTGAAGTGCGAGGATGTTGATTTTTAAGCGAGAAGCTTCCAGGGGAAGCTCAAGTAGAACTCCAGCTCTGTACAATAAGGCGGATTCCAGGATCCAAATAATAGCCCGGTTTTCGTTGCTTTCGAGGCTATATTCTTGGTTTCTGGATGAGTACTTCGGGAGCATTGTCAGCGCTCAGCTTTTTTTGAGCAGTCAATAGTATTTTATTCCCCTCTTACCCGCTGCGATATTTCTCTATCCACCATATGAAGACGAACCTTTATGAAAAAGTTGGCAGTACACATTAATTGGAATGTGGATAGTCATACTTTTACAAGCAAGTTGCGATACGAGATTTCAGTTAATCCAACCCATCTAAGGATATCGACACTGAAGTCGTAAAAATAAATTTTAAGCAAAAGTGAATGAATAAAACATTTATCTATAGTTTAGCCTAAAACTGCATTGCTCACTCATTGATTAAATATCTGCAAAACATAAAAAAATTGCCATTGACAAAAAAATCACCTTGGTGCAACCTTCGAAAGACCACCAGAAATCTTATCTTGTTTAACTTGATCCTTGTTTCTTCATTTTCAGATCGCGCCAGTAATATTGTAGATGATGACACAAGAATCCTACCCCGTCAAGAAGTTATTCGTCGTTTACGAGAGCGAGGTGAACCAATACTGCTATTCGGTGAAACGGAGACACAAGCATTCCGTCGCCTACGGCAATGTGAAATTTCACAACCGGAATGCAATCGCGGTTTTCGTAATGATTTCCAAGAGGCTTTGGAACAAGTTGACGCTGCTTATTTGAATGAATTGTTAGCTCAGACACCCACCAGCAAATCCGACGAGAAGAAAGAGGAATTTCAACTCGACAATTCAGTTACATACGAGTCAATACAAGAAATGGCTAAAGAAGCCGGGCGAGGTAATAAGGATCATGATACACAAATCATCATTACATTTTTGCAATACCTTCTAAAACTGTGGCAAGATCAACTTAAGTCCTACTCAGCTGATGAGAAAATGTCAGTGAAAGTGAAAACTGCTCGGGTCATTTTTACGCAAACCCGAGAATATATGAAGCCTCTATTTCGGAAGTTGAAAAATCGTAACATACCAGAAGATATTTTAGATAGTTTACGAGACATTGCGAAGCATCTGTTAAATCGAAATTATATAGCAGCAAGCGATGCATATTTGGAAATGGCCATTGGTAATGCACCGTGGCCTATTGGAGTAACTATGGTTGGTATTCATGCACGTACGGGTCGAGAAAAGATTTTTTCGAAAAACGTCGCGCATGTTATGAATGATGAAACTCAGCGAAAATATATTCAAGGACTAAAACGACTAATGACTAAATGCCAAGAATATTTTCCTACTGATCCTAGTAGGTGTGTAGAATATGTCGGCAAAAAGGGTTAGTTTATAAATAAATTGAATAATTTAAGATAAATATGTTTATAAGGGATTCTATTAAATCGAAAATAAAACTAGATTTTTATCATATCGACTTTTTACTTATATTTATTTCTTTCCTAATTCAGCGTTTTTCTTAGCCGCAGCTTCTACAGCATTTATTAGAGTTGATCTGAAAAATAGAAATTAACTTAATCTTTTTATTTATACGTGAATTGAAGACCATACCTCAAATTTCCTTTTTCAAGTTCATGTACACCACATATCGTTGATCCACCGGGTGAACATACCTGTTTAGCGAAAGTCATTATACATGTCATTTTGAAACTTTAAAATGAATTTACTTCATCTCTTAAGACTGCTGGATGCTTTCCTGTCATGAGAACAGTTTTCGCTGCACCAAGTAAAGTCTGCGCAGCAAATTGTAATGCCATTTGTCGTGGAATGCCCTGTTTTACACCGCCATCAGCCAATGCTTCAATTATTGTAAAGCAATAAGCTGGACCACATCCTGCAACGGCAGCGATTCCATCAATCATTGTTTCTGGAACCTGCTGAGCCACTCCAAGTGCGTTTAACATGATATGAACTTTCTCTAAATCTTGCTGTGTCACGTAAGATCCTGGAGTATAAACTGTACATCCTTCACCGACTTGCATTGGAGTATTTGGCATTGTCCTAATCATTTTTAACCCTTTTATAAAAGAAAATTGCTACAAGAAAATATTAAGGTACTTCTTTGAAAGTTTTATTATCTGAGGTTACCTGTTCAAGTGTTGTGAGCTGGACACCAGCTAAAACTGATACGAACAATTTATCCTTATCTCTAGCTGTGGGTGCGTAATTTGACTTTATTTGCAAAGCACAAGGCTCTAATATATGTGGTTTGACGCAAATGAATATAATATCAGATTTTTCAATAAGCTGTAACAGAAGTTGTGAAGAATTTTGTTTAGAATTGATTAATATTTTATGATCCTAATAGGTTTTGGAAAACAATATTTGGGTAATACAGCCCTAAAAATGATATTAAAAATATTTCATCATCACGTAAATCATCGTGCAAAAATATTTTATTGTATTTGGGAATAAAATTAAAAACAATTGTGCTTCTGTTGCTAACCTCTGTATTATCATCAGTTACGCTTGTTCCTAACTCTCTCCACCGTTCCAAATTGTAAAGATTCGGCCCGGATGCCATAACTTGGCCTGCTTTGACAATTCCTCGATTAATTAGACCCGAGCCGATAGCATATGCCATATTCCCGCCACCAATGAAGCCAATTTTTTCGTCTAATTTCGCCATTTTAACTGGATTTCGAGCTTTAGAAGTTACTGGGTGTTGCGATTGACCTTTAAATAAAGTATTAAAAGCTCAAAGCTAAATTAAATAAAAAGTAGTTACAATCAATAAAATTTCACACTCATAAATTTCTACTTAACATACTCATTATTTGATAGTTGCGAAAATATTAACTTATCGCTAAATAGATCTATAAAACCGATCTGAAACATACTTCGTCGTTCAAAGCCCGTAGATTCAGACGAGATTAAAATTATTCAATTAATACACCAGTCTCGTGTACTGCAATACCAATCGATGGAATTTTACATTATATTAACTGCGACTAATGCAAATATTTTTAATATTGCTTAGACAAAGTGTTATAATAATAGATTCGAGCCAGCTGTATTTCGTTTATTTAGAGAGAGCAAATAAATAGACGCTACAGTTTATGCTTGGCATTTATCGTGCAGTAAAATTGTCAACAATAGGATGCAATTAGACAGTTTGACGCCGGCAGTTTAAGCTAAGCTCTGGAAACACGTATAGTCCGACGCTAATCTGTATTTAAGTTGCAACAGAATCCAATAAACTATGCTTAATAATAAAATTTTATCAACTTACTGCACTACTAATATATGAATATTAAAGACACCGGATCCACTAAGGATTTCCAAACCTTTTTTTGAATGAAAAATCGATGTTGTCAAAGTCAGTCGCTAAAGCAGCTGTTAGCGAGATGCGTTCGGAAAGCAGAAATATCAGAAACCGAGGAGAAAAGGTATATTCACAATAGTTGATGATGAATAACTGTTTCTTTAAAACTTATTTGAAATTTGTGGAAAAACTAAAAGGGCTTTTTAGGTAAATTTTTGATAGAAATTTACCTTTGCGATATACAGATACACACATATATATATATATATATATATATATATATATATATATATATAAAGGTATTCCTTTATTATGTCTTTTTAATTGCTTTTTTTATTCAATTTTAATTCAATTGTTTTTGAATTTAAACTTAAATATTTACACATTATACAAATCCGATAAAAGAGTAACCTAAGGAAAAAAACTTTTTGACACTTAATTAATTTGTGTTAGATTTTTTCACGCTACCGTAGACAACGGTTGTTCAACGATTCCATTTGTTTAATGTTAATTTAAAATATCAAATAAATTGCCATTATTATTTATAATGAAATAAATGTTAAACGGGCATTAATGAAGAAATTATCTTTTATTATTTATTTTCGTATCAATAAACGAACAAATCTCCATACTGGTGACCATCGACAAGGCACAAGCGCCTTCTGTCAAGAAATGCAGGCCGTTCTAATTTGTTATCCAGGTTCTTTGGATGAAATGG
The DNA here is from genome assembly GCA_963969285.1 of Odontomyia ornata. Taxonomy (NCBI): domain Eukaryota; kingdom Metazoa; phylum Arthropoda; class Insecta; order Diptera; family Stratiomyidae; genus Odontomyia; species Odontomyia ornata. Next base: position 28,803,590 of record OZ017739.1, read on the forward strand.
CAATCTGCGCTGATAAAATTCACGAGATTTCAAGTTCTTCCTCCGTCTGTTCTCTATCGTCAATTAATTCCGCGGTTTCAAATTCAAATAATCTAAATTTTTGTGTAATCAATCAGCCGAATACTGATTTAGTGAAGGAGCTCACAGCACTCGTATCAAATCTCTCGTTGGCAATACATTCTCTGAAGTCTCAAATAGCAACTTAAAATAGATTTAGAAATTCAAGCAGAGGCAATAATTTCCGGAACTGTTCTAGATCAAGAAATCCTATTCCAAATCACGAGACAAATATTTGTTTCTACCATAAAACTTTTGGTTCAAATGCACACAAACGCAAGCATCCTTGCAAATTTTCGCACCCCCCCCATTAAATCATAATCAAACTTTAAACTAATGGGCGTATCCTCGTCAATGGCCCCGGATACAAACAGCCGTTTAGACATTTTTGACCCCTTATCGAGGATGACTTTCCTCATAGACACAGGATCAGAGTTTTTTGTGTTACCAAGTAGCAACAATAAAACTAAAACTCATGATAACAATTTCTATCTTACGGCTGCAAATGCAACTCGCATTAAAACTTTTGATTATAAAAAATCACAGTCAGTTTCGGTCTTAGACAAAATTTTCCTTGGAATTTTATCGGTGCAGATGTAATAAAACCTATAACCGGTGTAGACTTCCTAAAAAAATTTGGTCTTATTGTAGACATTAAAGAAAGATCACTAATTGATCCATAAACGAAAATTGCCTCTAAAGCCAAAATTTCTCAACAACTTTTTGAATCTCTATCAATTTTATTAACTGCATCCAACAATCTTAAATTGGATGAGTAATTAAAACAGTTTATCAATATTATCGTTGATGATGAAACTCTTAAGCCAATTAAACATTCGGTCACTAACAAAATTATAACGTCCGGTCATCCGATTTCTTCAAAAGTGAGAAGATTAAGTGGCGAATGGTTATCCGATGCAAAAAAAGATTTCGACAAAATGCTAGCAGCTGGCATTTGCCGTCCATCAAAAAGCCCATGGTCTTCATCGTTGCACCTCGTTAAAAAGAAAAATGGTGAATGTGGTGATTACAAACGACTAAAGAGCATCACCTTTCCTGATAATTATCCACTGCCTTACATTCACGATGCAAATTGTCTTTTTGGAACTCAAAACTTTTCCACTCTAGATCTAGTTAAGGCATATCATCAAATTTCTGCCGAAGAATTGGATATAGATAAAACCGCAATTTGCACACCTTTCGGATTATTTGAATTTCCTCGAATGACCTTTTGATTATGTAACGCTGCTCAGACATTTCAAAGATTTATTCACAGCGTTCTTAGAGATTTATCTTTCTGTTTTGTCTACCTTGACGACTTTCTTGTAGCATCTAAAGACGAAAATGAACATCTGGACCATTTAAAAACTCTTTTTGAACGACTTGGGGGCTTGGATTAACGATAAACTTAGAGAAGTGCAACTTCATGAAAGCGGAGGTAAAATTTCTTGGTCACTATGTCAACACTCTAGGCTTAAAACCTTGTCCTGAATGAGTTTCTATTATAAAAAATTTTCCCAAACCAGAAACTGTTAAACAATTGAGACGATTTCTCGGGATGATTAACTTTTATCGACGTTTCATCCCAAATGCTGCAGATTTCCATCGCCATTTGGATAAATTTTTAGTGGGAAAAAAAGATTGCAATTGCAAAATTGATTGGGACCCTCTCGCTGAAGAAGCTTTTGAAAAACCAAAACATCAGCTATCCCAAGCCACTTTACTATATTTTCCTTCCTCAAACTCTTGACTTTCATTAGTGGTGGATGCTTCAAACTTCGCCATAGGTGGAGTTGTCCAGCAAAAAATCAATGGCAGCCACTGGGATTCTATTCAGTTAAACTTCCACCTTCACAGATGAGCTACAGCGCTAATGAAAGAGAGCTTCTTGCGATATACTATTCTATTAAAAATTTCAGACACTTGCTAGAAGGTCGTCACTTCACAATCTTTACTGACCACAAGCCTATCATTTACGCATTTCAACAAAATCCGGATAAGGGTTCTCCAATTCGATATCGGCATGCAAATTATATTTCACAATTTCCAACTGATATACAATATATATCTGGCAGCAGCAACGTAGTCGCCGATACTCTTTCAAGAGTAGAATCGATTGAGTTGTCTTCAACCTTGGACATTAAGGAAATCGTTTATGCTAAACAAAACGATGCTGAGCTAAACTCACTTCTACAAGTCCCATCGTTTTGTTTTAAAGAAGTCCCCATTCCAAATTCTACCCTCAAAATTCTCTGTGATCATAGTCAAAATTCAGTAAGACCCTTTATACCCGATCAATTCAGGCAACAGGTCTTCTGTCAATTTCACAATTTACACCATCTCGGAATCAAAGCCACCATAAAACTATTAACATCCAAATTTCTTTGGAGCAAAATGAAAGCAGACATTAAAAATAGAGTCAAAGCTTGTCTCAATTGTCACAGAGCCAAAATTTCACGTCATGTCTCTTCCCCATTATGTGCATTTGATACACCAACGGAAAGATTCGAAGTTATTCATATGGATATAATCGTACCTTTCCCTATGGTCAATCAGTTCAAATACTGCCTAACAATTATTGACCGTATGACTAAATGGACGGAAGCCATTCCCATGATTGACGCTTCATCTCACTCAATAGATCAAGCATTTTTTTCAAACTGGTTAGCACGCTTCGGTATTCTCAAATGCATCATAACGGACCAAGGTCCACAATTTGAATCGCCGCTCTTAAAACAACATAGCATCAACTTGGTTTCAAACGTAAACGATCTTCACCATATCATCCGCAAACTAACGGTTTGCTCGAACGATGGCATCGTACCCTGAAAGAAGCACTTCTTTGTCAAGAGCAACAATCCTGGTCCGAAGCATTTTCTATGGTTTTGCTCGGACTTCAAACCACTCTCTACGAGTCATACAAATTCACACCAGCAATGATGGTGTACTGTGGGAACATCCACATCCCAGGCGAATTCTTTACAGAATCATCACAGAACAACCTTTCCAACGAAACTCTTGTAAACCAACTATAGCGTTTTATTCAAAATATAAAACCTGTACAGGTTACTTCACACAACAAACACAAACCTTTTGTTTTCAAAGATTTAAATTCTTGCCCGCATGTTTTTCTCCGAAAACCACCTATTTAGTCCTCCTTAATCCAACCCTATGATGGTCCATATCCTGTTGTTGGGGGAAACGCTAAAATCTTTACTGTTAAGATAAAAAATAAAGATTTATCAATTTCAGTGTATCGACTTAAACCAGCATACTTCCTCGCAGATACAAACACCTTTAACACATCTTTTATAACACAGGATATTAATAATAAAAAAAACAACAACAAGAAACGTTTGTTTCAATTTACATCATTAACCACTTTAACGCAGCCTAACAGCTTGCTGGTAGGCACACTTCTTCATCGCAGCACTACAGCCCCTCTCGGGCCTTCGATTCCTGCAAATAGCCCCTCCAACATTTTCGATCCAGTGCCCACGTTCTCCAATTTTGAAATCCGAGCAGCGATGAACTGTCTTCGTCGAGCGAGTTAGACCAGCGTTTCCTCGGTTTCCCACTGGTTTCCGCCCTTCAGTTCTACCAACGAATACCTTTTCGGGTATCCGTTGTTCATCCATACGATTCATGTGTCCAGCCCATTGCAGCTTCCGCAGTCTTACGATCCTTAAGACCTCCTACTCGTCAAAAATTTCATACAGCTCATAGTGGTATCGAATTCGCCATTGGTCCCCATCTAGCTTCGCTCCGATTATTCACCACAGAACCCGTCGCTCAAAGGCGTTCAATATATTTGCGGTTGCTTGGGTTAAGGTCCATGTCTCACACCCATAGCATAACAGAGGTCTTATCACAGATTTGTATACTTGGAGCTTTGTTTTCCTGTGTATGCAGCTTGTTTTCAAGTTCGTCAAAACTGAATAGAATATTTGATTTGCGAGCGGTATTCTTCGGCAGATTTCGTCTCTTTCATTACTGGTTCCCGTTTTTTGGTGCCTAAATACACAAATTCGCCCACATTTTCGATACTGTATTCGCCAACTGTGATATTTTGTGTACTTGGGGTATTTTCCCCCCAACTGCATCATGAGCTTTGTTTTATTTTCATTGATTTGTAGCCCTACTAGTTTTGCTTCACTGTCGAGTTTCAGGAAGAGTTCTTTGGCAGTTGTTAATGACCGTGACAAGATATTGATGTGGTCCAACTCCCTATTTTAGTCCAATATTTGTGTCAAAGGCATCGGTAAGCTGATTATTGATGCGGACTTGGGAGGTCGTCGACGTAATTATCATTTGAGTAAGACGGACTAATCTGGCTGGGATGCCAAAGCTGAGCATTATTTGGTACAGTACGTTACGAACAATACTGTCGTATGCTTGCTTAAAGTCAACGAAAATTTGATGTACGTCTATGTTGAACTCCCAGCATTTTTCAAGTGATTGCTTGACAGTGAACAATCGGTCTTTTGTCGATTTACCTGTTCTAAAACCACCTTGATACTCTCCAATAATACTGTTGGCGTATGATCCGATTTTATTTTCTAAGGTCTTTGAAAATATTTTGTACGCCGTACAAAGTAGTGATATGCCTCTATAATTTTCGAACTGTAGCTTCTCACCTTTTTTGTGGATAGGGAATAAAATTGATTGGCTCGACTCTTTCCACAAATATTCTTGTTGCCTAATGTGCTGGACGACTTTGTGAATAGCTTTATGAACACTACTGCCACCATATTTGATGACCTCCACTGGAATCTCGTCGATGCCCGGCGCTTTATTATTCTTTTGGGCTTTGATGATGGAACACACTTCATCCAGAGTTGGTGGGACCAATGGAAGCTCTCCGGAAACATATATAGGCTCCGAAATTTTAAAGCTGTGTGGACGATTGAGGAGGTTCTTGAAATATGATGCTCATCTTCAGCGATGATATTGTCGATGTCATCACGACAGAGCGTGGCTTTGGGCTGATAACCAAGTTTCAGGCTTTTCACTACTTTGTATGCTTGTCTTGTGTTGTTGCTCGCTAAACTTACATCTATACTCCTCAATTGGTCTTATTTGCTACTCTTCAGCGATTTTCAGTGTGTTGTCTCTTCGTCCTGGTTTTCCTACCTATGTACCCTTTATATGCCTTTAGCATTTAGCATCAAACGAATAATTTCTCTTGCGCTGGGCTTGATGTCCGATCGTCTGTTCTGCCATGGTCTTAATAGCCGCTTTCCCTTCCATCGAGACCTCGTTGCTTGTCTTTATGGACGCGTCTGATAAGATGGGTGCCAGCTGGTTGTCGAGGACCTCCGTGAAATTTTTGGCCACAGACGCCATTTGGAGTCTTTCGATGTCAATTTTTTGCAGCGGGCTGGTCTTCGCTGAATATGCCTTTGACATACGACATCGACATGTTAATTTGACCAAGTAATGATCTGAGTTATAATTGGCTCCTCGTTGTTGGATCAGAACCTGGTTGATCTGGTTTTGTGTGTTGCCATCCAGTGATACCCAGGTCGTTTTATGAATACGTTGATGTGGGAAGCAAGTCGAACGTATGACTAGGTTTCTGCTACATGCAAAGCCAATCAGGCACTGGCTGTTATCATTCGTTTCATCGTGGAGGCTATATCCTCCAGTCGTTCCCCTAAGGGAAAGCTCTCTGTCAACCTTAGCATTGAAATCACCCTGAATAATTTTTGTATCGTTTGTAGGCAATGAGTCGACTAGTCTTTCCAGGTGATTGTAGAAAGTTTCCTTCGTTTATACGTCGTTTTCTTCGGTCAAGGCGTGAGCATTTAACAGCCAAATTTTGAAGAATTTCGCTTTTAAACGGATCGCACACAGCCGTTCATTGACCGCCTTGAAATCAATAACGTGCTTTTTGAACTCCCTTTCCACAATAAAGGCCATTCCGAATTCTCGTTTTCCAGTCGGCTTCCCACTTTTGAATATTGTGTGCGATCTCATGTTTTGAATGTTGTTTCCAGTCCAGTTCGTTTCCTGGATTGCCAGTATTTTAATTTATATTGACTGGCCTCTTGTAAAAGATCCTTAATGATGCCAGGGTAATTGAGTGATCTGAAATTCCAGGATACAATGCCATAGTCCGTTTGCGAGATCGTTACCGTGAGTCCAATTCATTCCGAGGCCCGTCTGGAGGTTTCGAAACATTTTAAGGTTTTCCAGGGACGAGGAGTTTGCCCGTTGCCCAACCTCCATTCCGGCGGCATGGTTATTATGTCCATTCCGTTATCAGGTGCGGAAGATTCGCCTTCATTCTCTTACGTCCCCACAAAGGAGGTGTAAGTAGCATTTAGTAGCAGAGCTGTAGATGTATTTACAGTTATTAGCATTTCTTGGGATTTCATGTCCCGTTATTAGGGAACTAGTAATGCCAATGTGCGACCCCGAGAGCATTTACTACCATTTAATTGGGGGTTCGGGATGAGGAACCATGAAAGCTATGGTTTATGAAAATTACTCGTATTTTACAAAGGAGATAAATACAAATCTATTCTGAAATAAGTTCACTTGGTTTCAGCTGTGGTGTTTCAAACATTATCGAAAAATATAATAATATATTACATTCCCAATCACACATTTTATTTTATGCTTTTATTTTTAATTTTATTTTGTCCCTAATGCTGCATTTTTCTTAGCCGAAGCTTCAACAGCATTCATTAGTGTCGCTCTGAAAAGTTGAATGTTAATCAATATTTGTTAATTTATCCAAATTTTTAATATTACCTTAAATTTCCTTTTTCAAGCTCATATACTCCACATATTGTTGATCCTCCCGGTGAACATACTTCATCCCTTAAAATTGCCGGATGTTTTTGTGTTACCAATACTGTCTTAGCAGCACCGAGAATAGTTTGTGCTGCAAATCTTAAGGCCATTTGTCGAGGTACACCTTGCTTTACACTGCCATCGGCTAATGCTTCAATTATTGAGAAACAAAAGGCTGGACCACAGCTTGTAACACCTGCAATAGCATCAATAATTGCCTCTGGGACCTCTTCAGCTACTCCAAGCGCATTCATCATTAAATTCACCTTTTCCAGGTCTCTTTTTGTCACCTGTGAACCTGGTGTATAAACTGTACAACCTTCTCCAACTTGCATTGGAGTGTTTGGCATGGTTCTAATGATTTTCAAGCCTTTTATAAAATTTAGATGCTATGAACATAAAAAATAGAGAGTCTTATAAACTATGACCAATAATAGAATACCTTTTCTAGTATGTTTAGCTTAACTCCAGCTAAAACTGATATCAATAATTTTTCTTTGTCCCTAACAGATGAAACATAGTTTGATCTTAGTTGTGATGCGCATGATTCCAATATATGTGGCTTCAGGCATAAAAATATTATATCTGACTGCTCCAAGACCTATTATATGAGAAAAAAGATTAAAATTAGATTCTAGATTGATTGCAGAATTTTATTTTGCAATTGTAAAAAAAATACTCGTAGTACGTTCGATAAAGCAATGAAAATTGGACTTACAATCAAAGTTTCTGTGTAATTTTAGCAATTGCAAAGATTAAATTATAGCATAGGACACCAGTACATGGAAGGTCATGTAGCATAAAGCAGACTTTCGCACCTTAAAGGTAATTATAATAGAGAATAAAATATCAACAAACCTCTGTGTTATCTTCAGTTGTGCTTGTTCCTATATCTCGCCATCGATTTAAACTGTATGGGTTCAGATCGGAGGCAATAATTTGACTGGCTTTTACAATTTCTCGATTTACTAGTCCGGATCCAATGGCATAAGCCATATTTCCACCGCCAATAAAACCAATTTTCTCATTAATGCTAGCTAAGCTTTTGAAATTAGATTCTATAGGAGACTCCTGTTGAATTTTATCTGAAAAAATAAAGATATTAATCTTAGTATTGATGGGATCTTTCTGAAAAATTCAGGAAAGATGAATAAGCAAGCTTTCTTGATACACTGAATAATGTTTGCTATAATGCAACGAAATGGCGGCCACTAAAGTCGGAATAAGAGAAATATTCCCTTAAACTTATCATTTAACATACATATGAGGTGTGACAATTAAGTAATGAGACTGATTCCATGAAAACCATATACTTAAAAATTATTCTACAACTCTGCCATCTCCTTCAAAGTAGTCCCCTTTGGCAGCTATACAACGATTCCACCGCGTTTTCCATGCTTCGTAACATTTCTGGAACGCTTCGACTGGGATGTCCGCGAGTACCCTCGTCACGGCCACCTGGATGTACGTAATCGACTCAAAATGGGTTCCTTTGACCACCGATTTTATTCTAGGGAACAAAAAAAGTCACGGGGTGACATATCGGGCAAATAAGGTGAATGTTGCAACATAGTGGTCCCTTTAGAGGCCAAATATTGGGACACGCTGAGCGCACAACTTTTACATCCCGAAATCGTCAGTTAAAATTTGTCTGAGTTCCGAGGCCAACATTCGAACAGTTAAACGCCAATCTTCACGAATTAGGGCATGCACACGCTGCGCATTTGCGTCAATCCGCACCTCGACCGGTCTCACGCCCCTCCTTAACCCATTACCCGCCACAATTCAAAAATACAAAAAAAAATTAACTTACCAATGAGATTCATACTAACCAACTGGAATATTTTTTGCCAAAATTGTTAATGTTTTTGTTTTAATTTTAAAATTGGAGCCCGTTCCATTTTTGGGACATTGGCGGGATGTACTATAGTATACTAAAAAACAAAATTAAAATTTTATAATGGTTTTATTCAGTTTTCTCGGTAATAATGAAAGGAAAAATGTTTAAAGAGTATGAAAAGATTCAAAACATGTATCATGTAATGGAACACTACATTTTGCGCATATTCTTGTTGTTTTTTTCCCACAAGCTGCACATCTACGCTGTGTGTCTATTGGTTTTATGAGATGATCTTTTCTATCATAGCGCACTTCTATACTTACTCTGCCTCCAATAACCTTTGATTTTTGTGAACCCGGCCTGTTACGGTTTGTTTTCATAGCTGATAAATAACCAAGAACTATTTTGCGTCGGATGTCAAGAAGCGAAATTTCTTCATTAGGATGCGATATTTGGTACAATCTCCAAGTATTTACCACTGCTATATCCAAGAATCGAGTAAATAATGGCCACCACCACTTTTTGGAACGAATCCTTATTCTATATAAGAATATTTGTTTATCTAGCAAGTCGACGCCACCCATATTTTTATTATACCTATTCACTAAACAAACGAGGAATTGGAACAGTAATTTTTTGTTTATCTTTTCTTGAAAATCGTTTAACGTTTGCTAGCGGTAATGCGTCGCTGTAATTTGATGCCATAGTCACAGTTTTGTTATCCTTCCATCGTACCATCAGAACTTCATTATTTTTGTCAAACTGTTTTTCGTAATATCCTCTTTCCTGTTTTTGTCTATTTCCTTACATGTTGTAAGTGGACACTGCTTGGTTCGATTTTCACGAATAGTTCCTGTTGCTTTCAACTTTATGCATTGTAGATCCTTTAGAAGCTCATGTCACGTAAAGAAATAATCAAAAAAACCCCCATGATCCTCCATAGTCTCCAGTGAAATCACTTTTATCAAATTTTTCACTACTCTAGAGCCTAGGAAATCTCCGTTTTGATTATCTGATCTACCAGCATACGGATCTAAATTGTACACATATCTATTTGAGCTAAGCAAGCACCAAATTTTGTATCCAAATTTTATTGGTTTTCCCTGTATAAACATCTTAGTTGGGTGTTTTCCATAATACCGAACCATCATTTCATCGATGGACAACATCCTATAAAAACACCAAATCTCGAGAAATTGGTTTTCAGCAGATCAAAAAATTTCCGTAGTTTATAAAATTTATCCGTTTTGTCCAGTCTACTGTTGCCGTTTAGATGAAAATGTCGCTCTATCTCTCGAAATCTTCTCTTGTCATAGAATTAAAAACAATCGGTACACCGGCATCAGATGCTTTTTCCCAATACATATTTTCCTGTGGTACTTTGTGATAGCCACTAATTAGTAAAATCCCAATAAATTTCTTCAAGTCTGGTAGCCCCAAAGAAAAATATGGGAAATTGTTTTGTTTTGCATAGAGTTCACTTTGGTCCATGATAAGCTGAAATATGTCATCGGAAAACATGTATTCAAATATATCAATTACCAAACATTTATCCATTTTTTCTTTGACAATTTCCAATTTATCCTCGGAAGATGCATTGGTCTTGCTATAAATTGGAGGAGTACTTGTTCACTTTATTTTCTCCTCTTTTCTTGCCGAAGCAGATTTATTCGATTCTTTTTTCCTTTTTTTTGGTTGCACTGAGGTTTGCTGATACATGTTCTCTTTGATTATCATCAATAGCAGGTTCAATGTGAGGACTAAATACCTCGAAGCTTCCAGCAATGTCGCCGTTTACTATTCATTCAGATCATTTTCGTTTATGTCTTCTAAGTCTTTCAATTCGTCCGTAACTGGTGGTATAATTGCAACATTCACATCGTCAGTGTCTTCATTTTTAAAATCAGCTTGGAATTTGTCATCTTCCAGCAGGGCAGTTATTTCAGAAATTGTCAAAAATTGCTTTGAACCCATTTCTATAAAAACGAAATTCTAGCAGGTATTTTATATAGATTATGCCAATGTCCCAAAAATGGGACGCTGTACTTAGAAGCGGAAAACACTTACTCAGAATATATCTGAAGTAATATTTTTCGTTAGATATATCAAATAAAGTCTAAATATTAAGATTTACTCATTAAATTTTCACTTGCACAAATGTTAGGCACTCTGTGATATCATAAACAAATGCGAACACAAGGCCGGTTGACGTTTGTAGTTTCAACCTGATGTTTGCTACTAAAGGGTGATTCATAACAAGTGTACACATTTTTGTCGAAAAAAATATAATTTTTGTGAAGATTGAGCTGTAATGTTTATTTATTATGAAAATTTGGTCCCTTACAATTAAATATGAAATATTACTTCGGCCATATGTGCACCTGGTGCTGCTTTACGTTATTAGGCGTATGTTGGCTCAAATATTGTTTTTTAATGCTTCAGTAGTCTGGGGAGCATCAGCGTAAACACGATCCTGCGGAAATCCCCAAAGGAAGAAGTCACAAGGAGTCAAATCACACGATCTCGCCGGCCAATTTATGGGTCCATTTCGTGAAATTATTCGATTTCACGTAGAGCGCGAAATGTTTGCACTGGCGATTCATTATTTTTGTAAAAAGTTTTAACAATAATAAAACGTTCGGTTGATGTGTATGACGCCATGGTTAGAATTGTAAAAGACCAAACTGTTATAATCTGTCATTATATGGACCTGACGTTGGTGATAAATAAGAGTTAAGGCCCAATCACATGTGTACACTTGTTATGAATCACCCTTTATTTAAATTAAAATATCGCAAAATTTTGAAGCTTTCATGGCATACAAGATACGATATTATTGTAAGTGCCATTTTCTACTTGAAATTTGCAGTTATTAAAAAAAAATATTTGAAAATCAGTCCCAAAAAAGGGACGTTGGCGGATAATGGGTTAAACTCTTTATGCCATCGAAACACCTGGGAAAGACTTAGAGCACTATCACCATGCACTTTTACAATTTTAGCGTATGTTTCCGAAGCTGTTTCGCCCAATCTGGGGCAAAATGTTATCGCGACGCGTTGCTCTTGATTTTGTTTCTCCATTTTTGTGACGAGTACCACCAACATACGTCTACTCAACACGACAGAGCAGGCGAACTAAACAAACTAGAGTGATGGTAAATATATCAATGGAGAGGAGAAGGATACCAGGGGAAGGGAATTTCAAGGTCGCAGGTTTACCATAAGCGCGGCAATAAAATTAGTCTCATCACTTAATTGTCACACAGTATATCATAGAAGTCTTTCTTGAGTTTTTAAAGTAGTTAGGAAAGGTAAATGTTTTCCTTTCATAGACCAAGCAAGAAACCCCTCTGACAGATGCAGAATCCTGTCTACACGACCTATTCTTTGTTTTTTTCAGTCTGAAAATAGGTGAGCCTTGTATTTAGTCCGCTTCACTTAATTAGGATTGAGTTTTAGCTTCTTCTACAACCATCAATTTTAATCATTTGTCTTAATTTAATTTTAGTCTGTGAAACCATCTAAGTTCATTTGAGCATTTTTTTTGGATATGACCGATGAAAATCTTACATAACTTTATTCATATCCTGCATAATTTTAGGCATATCACATACGACCACACTAGGCACAATAAACTATTGTGTAAATTATAGTCAAATTGTAAGGCAATCAGTATTACGCAAAATAACCGCCATAACTATCGAACAAATGAATACGTTTTATTAGATCTAGTTTTGAGTTAGCCGATATGTTTTTTAGTTAAATGTGAGCGCTTCAGCTTTGTGATCTCAGATATGTTGGTTCGATTCTAAGTCTATGAATAGCTAAGAGTTTGAAAAAATTCATGTTTGAATGAACAAATCCTTATACAGGGTGGGCCATATCAGTGTGTGATAACAGACTTTTTGGTGCCAGCTTTGCAAGAACTTCAAGGCAATACCTCGAGGATGTGGTTTCAACAGGATGGGGCCACATGTCATACGGCTAGGGTATCCATAGAGCTGCTGAAAAATGTTTTTCCCGGAAAACTCATCTCGAAAAGGGGGGATATTGAATGGCCCCCACGTAGCCCCGATCTCTCTCCATGCGATTATTTTCTATGGGGCTACCTCAAATCGGTAGTTTACGAGAATAGTCCGACCAATTTAGAGCAGCTGAAGAGGAATATTATTCAGGAAAGTAACAAAATACCGAGAACAACTTTTCAACGTGTTTTCCAAAATTTGCGACTTCGGTTCCAAGAGTGCCAAGCAGCCGAGGGAAGCCATTTGGACAACATTATTTTTAAGTCTTAAAAATTTCTATGCTTCTACTATTTAACAATACAAAAATATTTGTGTTGTTTCGTAGTTTTTTTTTAAATCGAATATTTAAACCGCCAACACCCTTATGGCCCACCCTGTACAATAAATGAATGATTCAGCTTAACAGTAAGCTATCGGCTTGGATTTCAATACATTAGTCTCTTATTTTTAACATAAAAATGACATATCTTGCAGTTCATTTTGATTTAGATAATTAAGTGAGTAAAAAATCGAAAAACCATTTCTACCTAAAGCTAATCGGTGGACAAAGACATACATTTAATTTTGATTTAAAAACTTTATTAAGAAAAAACCGGAAATCCGGTTCTTCCGAAAACCGGTTTTTTGGCTGTACTAAACCGCCCGGTTAAACCGAAGAGGACAAAAACCGGAAAACTGAAGAACCGATTTTTTAACCAAAAACCGCCATCCCTATGGTGACTACAGAAGAAGTACGCGAATTATGTAATGTGCGTTTGCATTCTTTGATATTTCATGGGAATTGTCGGTGATGAGCACGCGATAAGGACTTGTCTGCTTTTAAATTCTCTTAGAGTCATACATCGTGCGATTTGTGTCTTGAGTTTAGAATTTTGCATACCTCCTCATTCCTTTCAAATATAAAAAGTGTGTAAAGAAACCCACGATTTCATGACTTTTTTCGACCGATAAACGATAACCCGTATGTAATTAGTTTTCTTGAGTATTTCCTCATAAAAATTTTTTCTCTTTGTGCATGTGTGAACGTCTTAAAAATTACACCTTTTGCAACCGCCGTTATAGTTTTCGTTTCAGCAAGAAAATAGGGAGCAACTATTCCAATTTTTCAGCAAATGTTAATGCGGGAAATTTTGTTGCGATCTTATAGTGACTTTTACAAAAAATTTATTATTCAACATAAAGATTGAATCTTGCCATTCTATGTAAAATACAACATCATTCTAACATCCTCCACGGGACCTCTAACAGGCCTCAATCCTTTTGAGGTCATTTTCAATGACTTTTCGGCACATTTCCGGCAATATCTCGGCCATAACTTCACGAATATTGGTTTTCAATTGTTCAAGATTTTGAGGATTGTTCGCGTAAACACGATCTTTTGCATAGCCTCATAAAAAGAAATCCAAAGGTGTTAGGTCGCAGGATCTTGCGGGCCAATTGACATCACTCAATCTCGAAATTACGCGTCCTGGAAATTTTTCTTGCAAAAGTGCTCGATTAGCCTGTGTTGTGTGGCTTGTGGCTCCGTCCTGTTGGAACCACATGTTCTCCAGATCATAATCTTCAATTTCTCTCCAAAAATAATCGGTTAACATCCGTCCATAGCGGTCAGAATTGACTGTAATGGCTCTTCCTTGATCGTTTTCAAAAAAATACGGCCAATAACACCACCAGACCATAATGCACACCAAACGGTCACTTTTTCTGGATGCAAAGGCCTTTTTGCGATCACCTGAAGATTTTGAGAGCCCCATATGCCGCAATTCTGTTTATTTACGTAACCATTGAGCGAAAAATGAGCCTCATCACTAAAGAAAATTTTGTTCGAAAAATCGTTATCAATGGCTTGTTGTTCAATCACCCAATTCGCATACATTCTGCGTTGTGTATGGCCTTGAGGATTAAGTTGTTAAGTGAGTTGGATTTTGTACGGATGGAGATGCAAATTCAAATGCAAAATCCGCTAGAATGAGCCGTAAGACAAGCCCAAATGTTGAGCACGTCGAGGAATCGACAAATTCGGGTCTTCCTTCACACTTTGAGCAACGACAGCGATATTTTCAGCAGAACGAATGTTGCGATGATGCACAGGCCTTGCAATATCTTCAAATTTTCTCACTGTGTTCAAAATTGTTTGCTGTGTAGGTCGATTATGTCGACCGTAATCGGCTCGTAAATCCTCAAAATGTTGATACAGCATAAAATTTAATAATTTTAACGCGTTCTTCGACTGTTAAACGGTCCATGTTTCTAAATGGCATACTTTCAACTAAAAAAAAACACAATTTTGGAAGACATTTAATTCTGACAAATGTCAAATGGCAGGGTTATACTTTCCCAACCACGAAATGGATAACCCTGTATATAATTGTATTTTGTTTTACGAGTGAAATTTTTCAAAACATTCATAGCATCATGGGGTTTTGCACATTGAACATTCGAGAATTGTTCGCTTTTCTTTATTTATAGCTGAACGTAATTTACATCGCCTTCGTTTTCTTTGCTTCACCGACATGTGATCTCCAACATTCAGCCGCATCTTTGCTTGATGGGACCTCGGACTACTTCCAGCTAGTTTCCGTTTTATTTTCGCTCTTGCCCTTCCTTCTGCAATCATTTGTTCTGCTTGCGGCATTAAAAAGTGTTTTAGCTGTATTTTCTTGTGCATAGTCTCCTGGTGCAGAACATGAGTGTTAACAACTGCCGTCATCAGAAGCTTGAAGAAAATTTCTCGCCACTATTTGGTCGATCTTATATTGAAATCATAAGTTTGATCCGATAGATCTACACGTCCCATCATTTCGTTATAAAACGCCAATGCTTCCAGACAATCAATGTGAATTCGACTTCCATTTTTCTGCGTTCTCAATACGATGGTGTTTTTAGGTTCGTGGCAGTTATTTAAAAGCATAACTTCCCGCAAATCCTTCCATTTGGCTACCAGAATTTCCTCTGAGCAGATTCGAAACACGGATTGCCCTCTTTCTAGTCGACCAGCAAGTAAGAGTATATTTTTCTGTCTTGCGTACATGTGCCGACGCAAGCATATGGGAGAGCGGTCATGAGGGTATACGATGTAAAAGCCGTAATAGATGACCGGATTTGGTCCGGCCGGACCTACTGAGGTTCGGTCCGCTCTTTTGCAACACACGATCGGACCAGCCAGTCGTTCTTCAGTTTTTGGTGCGCGAAGATGGTAAACGAAGTGGCTTCGACTATGTCCAACAAACATAAAATCGCTTTTGCGGCAGCAGTCATTGTTGCTACACCGCCACCGCTACGCAACTGATTGCGATTTGTCCGGTCGTTCTGCCCACACACGCAGATTTGGTCCGGAGCGAACTGAGTCGGATTTGGTCCGGTGGAAAATCCATCGAACTCGATCGGACTCAATTTTGGTCCGCGGGCTGCTCTCCGGATTTGGTACGGAGCGGACCAAATTCGGTGGTCCGCCCGGACCAAATCCGGCCGTGTATTAGCAACCTTTTACAACCCTTCTACCTAAAGCTCCTACATTTGAAGAGTCTGAACCTTTTTCAGCGTATACGTTAAGACCATATGTGTAACCCGTTTTAGAATCACATTTGTTCCATATTTTTATTCCACGATTTATCGGCTTCAGCGGAATATCTTGCTTCAATGAGGATCTACCTTTGAATTTTTTCATTGATTCATCAATGCTTTGGCGTAAACTTTTGCCGCAAGCCTTAGAAAAAGTATATTTCATACAGTTCACGACTTTTTCAAGGTAATGAAGTTTGGTGGAACTCTTGGTTCTTTCGGGACTATTGAAATATAGTTTTGTCGTTAGAGTTTGATATTGTATTCGCGACATCGCCTTTTTATGGCTTTGAAAAATAACTTTATTAAAACCTTCTAAAATCGCGACCTGTCTGTCCGTCGGTCCGTCCGTCCGTGTGTCACCGCAATTTTTCTTGCAAACTGCTTAAGCTAGGAACACCAAATTTTCTGTGTGGGTGTAAAGTGGTGGTCTCTTGAAAGCTCAACCGCAAAAATATTTTATGGGTTCTTAAGGGGGATCTCCCCATGTAGGGGAGCGGCCCCCGAAAAAAAATTGCATGAAAGTTAGTCAATATGGGTATCAGATGAAAGGTCTTGATGAGAACTTTTCTAAACAGGTCTTAAACTGACATTTTTTGCATCGAGGGCCGCACAGGGAGGGAAATACACGAACAATTTGTGTTCCCTCCCCTCGCGATTGGCCACCTGTGATTAGGGAATTTAATCCCGGGATCCCGACCATTTTACAGGCTTAGAAATTGCGGGGTTTTATTAAGCTAGCCCTGGGATCTACGGGATTGATTAATCATTTTTGAACTTTTTATAAATACGCTGCTTGAAATGAGCTCCCCCGCTTTCACTTACAATTTGTCCACTCTTTTGTTTTCGTTTGTTTAACTTGTTCAGTTTTCCCCAGTCAATTCGATTAGTTTTTGAGTGCAATGATAATCGGACAGGTTCACGCTTTACAAAAAGCTAAATTTTTTAAACATTAAAACTATTGTTAGTAGAAATTCTTTCATAAGAATAGTTAGTGAAACAAGCAGACGTTGATTTTTTTCTTTTTACCTTAAAGCTATTGATTTTTAGGGTTTTGTACTAAAATACAAAACTCTATTGCAATCACGACCTGTGTCCGTCTGTCCGTACGTCCGTCTGTATGTCACAGCACTTTTTCTCCGAAACTATAGAAGCTACAGCAATAAAACTTTGTGAATAGGTCAGAAGTAGTGACTTCTTGAAAGTTTTGGGGTGGAAAATTTTTTGAAGGGGTTTAAGGGGGATCTCCCCATATAGGGAGGTGACCGTTTAAAATTTTTTTTCACCATTGGTAGTCGAGTAGGGTGTCGTTGGAAAGGTCTCAATGAGATCTTTTCAAAACAAGTCTTAAAATTGCCTTTTCGGTGTCGAGGGGGCAGGGAAAGGGGAAATGTACGAACTTTTCGCGTACCCCCCCCCCCCCCCCTCGCGATTGGACACATTTCATTCGAAAAATCTGAAAAAAATCATGAATGTAGGCCTTCATTAGTACAACAACAACAAATACATGAGAAGTCGAAATTCACTCAACTTTGTTAGTAATAGTATGATTTATCGATTTTACATTTTCTTGAATAAGATCTTAACGGTACCCTTAAATTCAATAAAATACACAGATGACTAGAAATAAGATTCATTTGTTCTGAAAATTTCATAAAGATCGGATAGCATTAAACAAAGGCATAGCGATTTAAATTTTCCTATATTACTATGGAACAATATGCGCTGTATTACTATGGAAACATATGGCTATGGAACAATATGCGCTTTTTACCGACTCAGACACTACAGCTTTGCTTGGATTTACATGAAAATTTCATGAATAAAAGGTAATATGAAATTGAGGATCGGTTCAGCTAGTGGTATCAGTCATCGTAAAAAAAATAGTGGCTATTTTAAATGCGAAGATTGAATAATTTTGAGTTATTTTTGCCCAACTTCAACGTTTTAGGTGCATGCTTTGAACACTTGATTCAAATTTAATGAATGACTTAAGATGAGTACCTACAATCAATATTCATAAATGAAACAAGTTGAGGTGGCACGAGAGAGCTCATAACAAAAGGGCTTTGTAACCATTCTAGGATTCGAAAAAATTGGCCATGAATCGATGATTACAATACAGGGGAGTGGCCCTGAAAAAAATTTCATCAAAGGTAGCCGATATGAGTATCAAATGAAAGTTCTTTATGAGAGCTTTTCTAAACAGTTCTCAAACTGACAGTTTTTGCTTCGATCGGGGCACAGGGGGGAAATACATAAAAAATGTATTTAACAGATAACGTATAAATTTAGAGAGCCATTTGGATCATTAAGTTTTTGTATTGTTATTGTTTGGAATTTGCTTTATATTCTTTTAAAATTTATAACGATTAGTATTGAATAAAGCACTTTTGATTTTGAATTTATTCGTTGCTGGTGACTGCATTTTGTAAGTTAAGTACAAAACCCTTTTGACATGAGCGTAGGTCTGTCTACCCAACTTGTTAGTTTTATAGTCACCAATGAGATACATTTGTTTGTTTCTAGATAGCATAAAGGGAGTAGCATGTCAACAAAAAGTGTCTATACTGAGCATAAAAAAGATAGCGATGCTCCCTCCATATGGAGTCATTTTTTGATTGCTAAAGAGGGAAATACAGCGCAATGTAAGCGTTGCCCAGTAGTTTTGAAAACACTTGGAGGATTACATACCCATCTCTAAACGAAACATTCATTGACATTAAGCTCGACAATATCGTCTACATCAAATGCTCATAACGTCGAAGAACCACCCTTGAAACGAAACAGCAATTCGATTGTGGACTATTTTTGTAAAACTGATACTCTCGACGATCTTTTAGTTCGGATGACTGCTTTAGATGCCTTTCCTATGAGTGCATTTGTAACGTCAAATGATTTAAGGACTTTGATCCTATCAAAAGGGTATTCAGATTTACTAAGATCTGCCGCAACAATCCGCAATCGCGTGATAAATTACAGTCATAAAATTAAAGCGCAAATAAAAGCTGCATTATTTACATTAAAAATGAAGGAGAAAGATTTAGTTTAAGCTTTGATGAATGGACTTCGAGCTCAAACAAGAAATACATGAATATAAACATTTATTCATATAATACAACCTGGAATTTTGGACTGGTTCGCATAAATGAATCATTAATAGCTGAGGCATCTGTGCAAGTATTAAAGGAGTGCCTTTCTGAGCTACTCATTTCTATTGATTCTGATATTGTTGCAATAATAACTGATGGTGCAAACGTCATGCTTAAGATTGGAAGGCTTGCGAAAGCAGAGCACCAAGTTTGCTTTGCACATGGGATTCATTTAGCCGTTTGCGATTTGTTGTCCAAAAATAAAGACGATTCAATTATGAGCCAATCTTTGAACGTGGATTCAGATGATGATGACGAAGATCTTAGATCAGGTTTACTTGTCGAATCAAGCCCTTTTTGAGATTTGGCGAACGATTGCAATATTAAAAACGTGGTTAAAAAAGTTCGTCGAATATCTGTTCTGCTCAAAAGATCACCTATGAAGAATGATACAGTTTCTTCAAAAATATGTTCAGCAGGAACAAAGAAAAGAGCTAACCTTGTTGCTTAACTGTGAGAACAGGCTCTTCACAACGCTTGAACCTTTGTTTTTTAAAGAATAGCGTTCAAAAAGCTCTTATAGACCTGTATAATTCAAATATTTTCGATGAATCTGATTTAGATGTCATAAATGAAATAATCAATGTCTAGGCGCCAGTTAAGCTATCCGTAGAAGCATTTTGTCATTCTGACGCAAATTGTTGCACGGCTGATGAAACTTTAAAGTTTCTTTTTAAACAGTTGAGTGGTAATGAGTCAATTACGGTAACTAGATTGAAATCACATTTGTTAAAACGCTTACAACATCGCCGACGTAATGAATTAATTGGCGTGTTAAATTATTTACAAAATCCTCACAATGAGAGTAGTTGTTTAGATGATTAGATGACTTTCTGAAAGTTGCATAATTCCGCGTATTACCAATTGTTGCCGGCCAAATACTTCGACGTGGGTTCTGATGATTTGTCATATCGTTTAGGTTAGTTCATCACTGGAGCTACAATTTTAACAGCCTACATTTTAGTGACGAGATTAAATTCTAGCCATGGAACCATGGAAATTCTGGATTCATATTGCATTCCCGATGAATACCTTAGAGAAAATAATGCTCCTGAAAAAGATGGAATATCAGTAGAATTGCTCCAGAGCGGAGGTCTCTGTCTAAGTAATCTTCTGGGTCGACTAATATGCAGAATATGATCAGAGGAGCAGTTACTTAAGGATTGGCGGAAAAGTGTAATATGTTTTGTTAAGGCGTGAAAATTATAGATAGATTGGTCTACTGTATACGTCTTATAAAGTGCTCTCCAAAATCATAGAAAGAAAATTAAAGCCGTACTATAAAAATATTATACGAGAGTATCAGAGAGGCTTTCGAATTGGATAGTCTACAATAGACCAAATATTCTTAGTAAAGCAGGTGCTAGAAACGTGCTGGGAATATAACGCTGATGTGCACCAACTCCTTGTGGACTTCAAGTAAACATGCGATAGTGTTGACAGAATTGCCCTGTACAAAATAATTCTTGACTTTGGCGTTCTAACAAAACGAGTCCGCATGGTCAAGGTCACGATGCTAAACCTAGAGTCCTAGGTCATGGTAAACGGTGAACCAAGATACAGCTTTAAAATAGAATCAGGCTTCAAACAAAGGGATAGGCTTACCCCAATGCTCTTTGATATTGCGCTGAAATACGTGACCAGGAAGACATCAACTGAAACCTTGGGTATACTAATGTTCAAGTCCGCAGAATTGGTAGATATGCTGATGACGTCAATATTATGGCAAGTTCAATTTCAGATGCCTACGAGTCAATGAAACAAAAACTAAATTCATGATCAAACGAGCAAGAAAACTCCAGTTCGACAAAATCTGACAGAGGGCGGCTATAACCTTGAAAGTGTGGATAACTTCATTTACCTTGAAGTCAACTTGTATAGAAGAGGTGCCAAAAAGAAGGAGATTTGACACCGTATAAACGCCAAAAATTAAGCCTATTACTCCGTACTTCTTATTCTAAGGTACACAGGCAAAATAACTTCCGTATTTTCAAAATACTAGTCAAACCTGTGCTGATATAGGGAGATGAAACATGGACCCAGACGAGCAAATCCGAAAAGGCAGTGGATAAATTTGAATGCAAAGCCCAGTGAAACAAGTAACAGAGTGGAGACTACGTTACAATAATGAGTTGTATGAACTATTTGACAATCCACCTGTTTCCTCTAGTGTAAAAAAACCGGCTACCCAAAAAACATCCACGGGTAGAGCATAAAGTAGACGTTCAGCGAGAAGACCGAGGACTCGCTGGGAAGGCAGAATAGGAGTGTAATGATTTTCAACTTTTTAAGTCCAACGCGGAACCGACCTCTCATCGGTTCTAGACGTTAAGTCTGAGTAGTGCCAACGGATGGTACCAACAGGTCAACCAATCCGTGCACCGTAACCCATTCACGCGGTGGCTGCTTGTCGGCCAGCTAGTTCGGAGAGGATTTCGGTCGCGGGTCTCCGAATGGGTTACGCTCAATTACAATATTTTCAGCCACCTGAACATGCCCGTTTTCCAAACGCGTTACAAAAACAAAACCATACGGAGAAGAAACCTACTTTACGTTACTCCGTATTTCTTCTTATAACCAGTCAAGAATACAAAATCTAATTTCTATTTCGCGTTCCCGAAGTTCCGACGCGGTACCGAAAAGTATGCTACTCGAAATTAACCCGACGAAAACTACTCTAATAAAATGACAAAACAACAAAGGTACCGCGTACCGCGCGCGACGCGAAACCGACCTCAGCGGGTTTGTCGAAACCCTACCCTCGCGACGGCATACCTACCCTGCACTCACCCTCCTGCTGAAACAGAAAGAACCACTGAAAAGGAAAGTCTTTAATTACTCAGCACTTCATGTTGTTTATTGATTCAATTCCTACTTTTACCAACACTACGAGTAACTTACTACTAAATAGTAAACGATTCAAAAAGAAAAAGATTTTCTTCATAAAAAATTATTGATTTGATAAATTTCCACCAACATGTTTAAATCGAATCGACGTATTCTAACAGGGAAAATAAATGGATAAGGATGAAGAACAACACTTAGAAAATTAGGAATAAGGAAAAAGCGTAAATCTATGGATGAGTAAAAGGAACGCACTTGGTAAATTACATATATGTTAAATGTGTTGTCTGTCTATGTATTATTGTTCTCTTACTAATTGTAACGTTACAATTACAGTGAGACCTGATAGTATTGGCTTATGCTAAGGCATACGGAAGCGTGGCGATATTTTATGGCAATTGAAGATTGATTCTTCTGCCTGGGAAAGCACTCAACGGATTAGAAATGGTAATATAAATTCAAAAAGGATTTTAGTTCTACACTGGGAAGACATGGTTTAGGAAAATTAATCAAGTGTATAGGGAAAATTGATTAATTGTAAGAGAGTCCCTTTTTTTTTCCTCCTTTTACCATAAACCGTCAGTTAGTTCTTTGGAAAGGTTTTTAATTTTTTTTTTTTTTGAGTTTACTCTTGCAAAATCAGTTTTCATCTCTTAATGGCCTTTCAACAAAGATTGAAAATCACATGAAAAATACGTTTAGAAATGCACTACCTGTTGAGTAAATTTCAAAATAATTCATCTAAACATATTCATCGAAAATAGTTCAGTATGAATTTTAGGTTAATTATCTTATTTTGTTTTTCAAGTCAAATTCTTATTTGAATTTCTAGATCCAAAATTACCTTTGTGATATTTTTTTTTTTCATAAATTTTTAAATTTCTAATATATTGATTAGATGTATGCATTCTTCAGTATGTACCTTACAATGTAAATATTTTCGTCATATTCAATTTATACTACTGGAAAAATTTCATTTAGGCCATCATTTTCTGTTCTTTTTTAAATTAACTTGATATAAATAGACTCTAATAAATAAATTTATGACCATATCATTTCACTTTTAATTTATACTTAATATATGTTTACGTTTCGTTTACGAATCGTTTGAAAAAAGTTTATATTACAAATTTTTACGAAATTGGTTCTGTTTTCTTTCTTCGTTTCATTCGTCATAAGTTGGGTAATAAGCTGAAGTTTTTTAAATTTTATTTTAAGTGTTTCTAGAGAACGTTTACTATTATGACAGTATTGATTTATATTTTTTTTTTTTTCCGGTAATAGATATTATAAGCATTCACCACTAACTAAATAATAGTATCATCTCTAAAATTGTCATCTGAAAATTATTGTTGGACACAATTATCGGTGAAAGCCTTGTTATCAAATACTGGTCCGATAAGCATTTAAAATTTTGAATTTTTAAGGTATTTTTCCTGAGTTTTATTTGATGAACGGTGTTTGGGTGAGGCAGGATATTGAAATATTGCTTTTTGATTTGGATTGCTATTTTTGTATCGTCCTTTTTCGTGTTTAACTTTTGACGAAATTATACACGTGTCATAAATATTTAATTTTCTTTGGATGCATAGTACTTGCACTTTGTAGAGAAGACACGTTTTAGGTATAACTTCCCAAAATTCAGTCAAATCCAAACTACCACAACGAAGGCCCCAATTCGTAATATTATTATTATCTCTTGTATTGTACACAGAGTCCTTAATTACACTCCTACCTCTTTGTCCTATTAAACGTGGATGTACACGATGATCGACATCTATGATTTCTTTTATTTGCTCGCTTAGCTCACTGACAATTGTACGAATCTCGTTTTAGCTTCGTTTGCATTCTTTTCTTAGCCGATGGTTGCTGATGCTTGTATCCGCGCACACAATTCCGTTTGGAAAGTTGGTTATGGGGCACTGCCGAAGGTTGCTGGACGTGTGTTCACTATCGAACTGCCAAAGCAATGTCAAATCGTATGCGAATTTGCTTCTACCATTTTACTTTGGCGAAACCCGACGTTCTATGTTTCCGTCTTAAGAGGTGCCAACTGTTTCTCTCCCTCGTGGCGTCGGACTGTCCCTTTTGGCCCAGCTAAAAGTATTGAGCGTATGCAAGGCAAATAGTTCCGAATAATCTCTGGTGACGGATTGATGCCGTTCCTTTCGATATAAGATTTATCACCAATATACGAAGCTAATGGGGTTTCCGGATACTTTCTTATTATTCCATTTGTAACTACCTCTTCAAATAAAGATTCAGTCGTGCGGTCAGGAGTTAAATCTTTCTCCTTCTTCTTTTTACTTTTCTTGCCGCTCCGGCGTGCTCTTTTTTTGGATTTTTTGCCTTTGGAGGCACGATCTCGATCAAGGGCGGCCTGCAGTAAATCTAACTCCTGTCGCATCAGTTCATCAACTATTTTACGAAGCTCAGCTTCCACCTCGGAATACTTTTCCTGATATATCATGTCATCATAATGGGTTTGTTTACGATTCATATACTCATCCTTATCGCGCCAGACATCATTGTATTCGTCTATTCCTGATTTTATATCTGGTAGGAAAGATGACTGCCCTGGTTTGAACCTGCAGTTTCTTCAACACTTAAATCCCCACTTTTGGCCGGTGACTTAGACTTATCTTTTGTTTTACGTGCCTCCTTTGAAGAAATAGCGGACGAACGACTGTTATTTCCCGCCGTTTCTTTTCCTCGTGGCGCCGGACTGTCAATCCGACAACCACCGACAAAACAGATGTGCGGAATGGAACGCCACATGGCAGCAGTGTGCATTTCCATTTGTCGCCAGTGGCATAGTGTTCTGATGGCAACGGTGGAGGGGGCATTCCCAGATGGATATGTCTCGAAATGTGTCGGGGTTTTGATTAATATTATGTTTCAAATATTTAAATCCGCAGATCTAAATATTTGGAGAGAAAAAAAAATATTTTCTGCGCAACGATATCCGCACGAAAGATGAAGTCCGCTTGCACTTCGAGGTCATACCCATCTGGCCGAGTGCAAGGGTTCGGGATCGGAATCACTTCGATTCCCGGGCGTAGGCGTCACATTACAGGAGCTAACAGCAGATCCTTGTTGTGAGTGAACAACTGGCGGGCAAGGTCGCAGAACCGTGATGATTGAAGAAGATTAATCTTGAAGGTCAAAATCCGACTTGGGCTACCGCGCCATAAATGATTATGACTATACGACTTTATCATTTGCAAGGCCACATTGGCTTGGATTTTTATCTGGAAAGCCTCACAACGGTGGAAATGAAAGGATTTAGTCGACAACATATTTCTTGGTGAATGATTCTCTTCTAAATATATGTATGGTAAACATATTGACTCTTGCTTGCCACCTGAATTTCAGACAATATGAACAATTACCATTTTTCAATATTTTTTGAATTCCTTTAGCTGGCAATGAGACATTGCAATCACCGTTGCCAAGGTTACCAAAAAAAAAAATCCTGATTTTCTTCTGCTCGGTACTATCCTTATTTATGCTACAATTTTTTAAATAAAATCATGGTGCTCATAACCAACTGATTTTAATTTATTTATGTTTTCCTTACTTCATGCTTAAGTATGAATACTTGATTAATAACTAGGTTTCGTAAGCAATTTTTTTTCAATATCTCATTAAGGTGCAGCCTCCAGTAAAATTGCAAATTTCGGTAAATTTTACAGCCGTTCACCTCAGAAACGTTAGCAATATTTGCAAAAATTTTTTAGCTTGAAGTCAGAATGAACCTTTGGCTATTGAATCAACTCATTATATTTTGCAAAAAGTTTTTTGCAAAAGTTATAAACTCAAAGAAAATAGCATGTTTTCGTTAAAAAACGTAGTAAATTTTGGAAACTACTTAATATACCGAGTTGATTTAAGCTACGTTTGTTAGATCTAAATTATTTACATTGAATTAACTCATCGAAATTTTTGAAAAATATTTTGCAAAAAAATTCATAGAATAAAATGTGGAAATTTGATACAAATCAATGTGGATGCATGATATTTGCAAATTATACATTTTGTTCTCGGAAATTTTTTTCAAAATTTTTTTTTTTAATTTTTGATGAGTTAATTCAATTTAAATAATTTAGATCTAACATACATAGCTTAAATCAACTCGGTACGTTAAGTAGTTTCTGAGATTTACTATACTTTTTAACGAAAACATGCTATTTCGAATGAATTTTGTAATTTTTGCAACAAACTTTTTGCAAAATGTAATGAACTGATTCAATAGCCAAAAGTTCATTCTAATTTTTACTTAAAAAAAAATTTGCAAATATTTGAATGGCTTCTGAGATGGGCGGCTGTAAAGTTTACCCAAATTTGCAATTTTACTGGGAGCTGCGCCTTAAAACTGGTACCTGTCCGTCGGTCTGTCACAACATTTAATATCAGGAGCTATAGAAGCTAGCCTAATTAGTTTCGTAGAAAAAAAAAATAATTTGAAGGAGGGTCCCTCATGTATTGAAATTTTTTTAACTATAAATAGTCAAACAGGGTTACAAACGGAAATTTTCGGTGAGATATCAATATCAAGTGTCAAAACTGCAGAGAAAAACATCAAAAAATTGTTCTCCCTTTTACGGTTGCCGATCGACAAATGGGAATAAAGTTATGGAGGTAGGTGCTTACGAACTTTGAAGCAACCACCTAAGGAGTAGAAATTCACTCAATCTTGCTAGTAATAGTATAATTTGTAAATTTTATTATTTTCCCCTATACCACTATTAACTAAAGTATATATACGCAGTTTTTTTTTTTCAAAAGTATTGTAGATACTCTATTTTGTACTATCCCCGATGAACTGATACAAACATTTATAGCGGAAATGATATTCTAAATCAGATTTCAATGAAAATCCTGTTTACTATCTAAAAAAGTGCATACGTACATATTCTTCAATGATGAACTACTAGAAAGGCAAGACAAGTCACAATGTTACAAATTCAAGCCCCACATCAATACTTAAATTTAAGCTGATTTAATTTTAAATTTGTGATTTTCTACTTCACGATTGAATTAATAGTGCAAGCATACACATAAGTTTATTAACAAGATAATAAAACAACTTATTCAGTCACAATCAGGAGGTTTGGATTGGATAAGAATGGAGGGTCTCGCCACTAACAATAATTTTAATTTTGTAGTTGCATGAGTTGTAAACACATAGATTAAAATGATGCCACAATAGGATGATTCCAATAAAAAATTTTATGAAATTTCTTCCTTGTCCAAAAAACATATTTCAACCTGTGCGCATTTTCCGTTTTTAATACCATCTCTTCTTGATTTACTTTATGCAAAAAATTAATTAATGATTACCCAACTGATATCGGATTTGGTATCAGCTGAATCTAATCGTTTTCCAACAAATTGATTTATAAAGTAATGAACGATATTGTTCTTTGTGTATTTTCCTGGGTTACCTTTGCTTTCGGAGGAAAAGTTTTTATTCGCTGTCCACAAACACCGAATTTCATTAGATATCTTTCGAAACTTTCTATAAGGGCTCAGTGAATTCATTACGGGTGCATCTCTAAATGGTATAGTACACTCCCAACATTTAACACGCATTACATTAAACAAACCACTACCCGTTTTTCGCGACAACGCACTCATAATTATTTATATATAGTTCGCAACAATTAGAACACTTCTAAATAATAACACAATTGTAACTGAAACGATCGTGAAGTGTCTGTTAATGCAACTGAGAATGCATAAATACAAAGTTAATCTTACTTCACATATCTAACAGATAATGTTTTTGACGAGCTGGTCGACTCTGACTGACCATGTACTCTATCAATGTTTGCTTGACATTCAGTATCACCAAATTATCAGTTTAAATGACGATACCAATTGAGCCCTTGAGCGCCAAGTCTCATATTAGAAAGATGTGTAATTCAGATGAAATCAAGCGAACATACATATAAGAAAGTGCTGATAACAGTGCACGCACAGTACTTCAACGATCAATTCGGCCAGTAGTAATAAGATATTCTTTATGATAGTTATTCAAGTGGACAGGAGACCGCATCTACCAGAAAGTGGTTCTAAATAATCTCCATAATGATTGGATTCCTCTAGAGCCATCCATTTATACTTTAAAGTAGGAGTTTTTTGCATAAAGTTCCTATTTTGAGTTTCATTTATTCACAATTTTTTTTCGCTTCCCTGATTCTATTGATTAAATCGGTTCTTAAGAATTCTTCTCAAACTTTTTTTGGAAAACTACGAAAACATTACGACAACGTAGATAAAAATCGTGACGAACTAAAACAACGTTTGTAGTTCTTGTAATCGTGGCTAATGTGAATAATTATGAGTTCTTTAAGCATAGTTTGGCTCTTTTAAAACTTACAGTTTATAAGAAAATTTCAGTCCAAATTTTATAAAATTTTATTGTACTTAGAGGCTATCGTCCCATTTTTTTGAAGCTCGCGATACTAATAACTAATAAGCATGAGGGTATAAGATTCTTAAGACTACGTCTCAAGTAAGTACTCCAAAGGGTCATAAAGTGATCTTTAAATCTTCCATAATAGGTGAAGAAAAACAAAAAAGGTGGGTGTTAAAAAATGGAATCAGAATTTGCATAAGAAATAGAGAGACATCATACTGAAAATGTATTAGCTTTTTTTTAATGCAGACTATCAATGGAGATGGTAAGAAAAGGAAATAGAGAATATTATATTAATTGTGAATCGTTCATCTGAATGTGAAAATAATGGGAATAACGAGTGCAAGTAGAGGAAACTGAAATCCAAATACTTTGTAGTAAACAAAACTCCAAAAGTAATTAATAAGTAGCTGTCAGATTTCTTAAACTTTGTGCTAAATCAAATGCCAAATCAATCGAAAGAGTACAAGCCACTTTAGCGTCTAAAAGTGTCAAACTTCACCTTATCGTAAGTAAAAGGCAAACCATTGCTTCACGAAGGAGGCCACTAACTATACTTGTAGTAAGGAAGATCATCACGGTACGGAAACTGTTGCAACCACGGAAGTCACCACAGTTGCCGAGATTAGTTTCTGGGGGGTGCTTAGCCAGGATGGCATACTGAGGCCGGTTAGCGCTCAGTCGTGTCGCAGGTCTTTCGGGGCATCCTCTGCCTGTGCTGTGCCACCTTACACATAAAAACTTATCACAAAGAGGAAAGGACGGGTCATCTTGAGAAATGAAATAATATTTTTATTTACGGGGGCGATCCCAAAAGTACCCGGCCCGACAAAGAAAACAGTAAGAAAATTGCGAAAATGTTTAAAAAACATATTCTCCTTTCAGCTCCATACCTTTCCCCAACGATGTTCAATAGCTTTGATACCCACTTTATAGTAGGAACCGTCAAGCTCCTCAAAATAGCTATTAACAGCAGAATCTGCCTCTTCATTGTTCGCAAATCCTTTGCCGCCTAGCCACTTTTTCAAATGCAGAAAAATAAAATAATCCGAGGGAGCCAGATCTGGCGAAAAGGGTGCATGAGGAAACAATTCGAACTTCAGCTCATTGATTTTAGGCATCGCAATGACGCACCTGTGGACTGGTGCGTTATCGTGATGAAATAACACTTCCTTTTTCATCAGATGGGGCCGTTTTTTCTTGAGTTCATCACTCAAACGCTGCAATAAGGCTGCACAATATGCGGCGTTGATTGTTTTTTCTTTTTCGAGATAATCAATAAATATTATTCCACGCGCATCCCAGAAAATGGATGCCATGACCTTGTCAGCTGACTGAACTGTCTTTGCTTTCTTTGGAGCCGTTTCTTCCTTTTTAGTCCACTGCTTTGACTACTCCTTGGTCTCAGGTGTAAAATGATGGACCCACGTTTCGTTCATGGTTATGAATCGACACAAAAACTCGGCTTTATTGCTGCGAAAACTTGTCAAACACTCGATGGAAACATCCTCACGTTGCTGTTTGTGCTCTATTGTGAGCAAACGCGGCACCCATCTTGAGCACAGCTTTCTCATGTCCAAATTTTCGGTCGAAATGCGATGCACAGCACATTCATATGTCAGGTTGGGTACTTTTGGGACTACCCTCGTAATACATACGGACCGTTATATTGAATTTCAAAAATAAGAAACAAAACGATTCAATATACAAGGTGCATTCGAAAATAAACGAGACTGAGCTAAATTAGAAACGACAGGAGCTTTGTTCTGATAAATTTGAGTTTGTTTATTCAATATAGTCTCCTCCTGCCTCGATATACTGTTTTGCATGATCCAAAAGGTTTTCGAAAGAGTGTTTCAGATCATTGACCGGTATGTCCTTTAGGATGTCGGTACAAGCCTTTTGGATGCCCTCTACGGACGCAAAGCATTTTCCTTTCATGGCGAAATGCAATTTTCCGAATAAATAAAAGTCACAGGAAGCTATATCAGGAGAATACAATGAGTGGTTGATGGTTAAAATGCGATTTCTAGTCAAAAAACCAGTCACAAGAGTGAATTTTTATGACAAAATTCTCGTTTATTTTGGAACAAAACGTGCCCAGACCTTTCATAAGCCAAATGATCGATTAAAATGCGATAAATCGATGTTTTGGAAATCTTCAACTCCGATTCCATGATTTTTTTTTAATACCTCCATTCCCTACCACTCTCTCCATCACTCTTTCTTCGTCGCACAACGTTCGTGCGATTCACATTACGTTGCTTCGTTCTTTGTGCCACCCAGACAATGTTTTATTCACACACACAACATAATGTGAACTAGTCCTTTTCATGAATATCTAGTCCAAAAATCATGATCAGCTCTCAGAGATAAAAAAAAACGATATAATACCACTCTCTTCAGTATCTCGCCTATAGGGTCAAAAGCGCCCTAAGATACTGAGCTCATAAAAGCAGAATTACAGGTCCACGCTTTAATAGTGCTCATTAAATGCTCCCTTAGTCTTTTCTTAAATACCAAAAGTGAATTTGCTTTCTTAATAATTTCTGGCAGAATGTTATATACACGCAGAGCATCATTCGTTGCATCGTTCTTTAGACGGGCCGTTCTGGCAAAAGGTATTACGAATTGACCTGCATTTCTCGCATTAAATGGGTTGACTGTGATACCTTAATTAATGGTGTTCGTTCCGATACATCAGTTTTTAAATTTTTGTAGGTAAACTTAGTTTTCTCCATTATAATGATTTGACTAAAGGTTAATGATTTTGCCAATTAGTAAACCAAACTAGTTTGAGTAAGCATTGGCAGTTTCAGAATATTTTTATACGCTTTGGTCAGTAGCCTAGATATACTATTCAAATGTTGCTTTGCTAATAAAAATCATTATAACATAGTGGTATTTACCAATTTGTTTATAAAAAGTACCCATGCGTATTAAAGTAAATTGGTAATATTATTTCTTTTGCTCACAACAGTGCAGTCAATACCCGAATAATTATGGTAGATAATATCTAATCAACCATTGAGAACTAGTCATTTCTTACCTCCTGCCATTATTTCGTCAAGCATCGTAAAGTTCATCGAAAAAATCGAAACAAGTCAGAAGCACGCGCCTACTGTGTAAATGATTGAAAAGCTTATTCTACAGACACTGAAATTTATAACAATATCGAAATGCTGAACCACTCTTTGATAGTCAAGTCTTGTGTGCATATGTTTTTAAGAAGCTATAGTATTAAAAAGTATCTTACCATCTTCAATTAGGAGTGAATACCATGAAACGAGGTTCAATATTGAAATGCTGAACCTCTCTTCATAGTATTCACTCCTATTTGAACCAAGAATGGTACTTTTTAACTCTACAGAACATTTCATTCTTCGTGTCCCAGTGAGATAAAGTCAACGATTGTTTGTAGACTAGTTGAATCAAGTTGGGTAAACAGACCTACGCTCATGTCAGAAGGGTTTTGTACCCAACTTCTCAGAAATACAGTCATCAGCAATGAATAACGTCAAGAAATATGTCAAAGAAATGTGCACGTTCAAAGGAAAATCCATTGTTTTTCCACTTTCAACGGTCACCATTTTGTTGCAAACCGACAAAAATCACTCAAATCATGAATTCTCAAAAATATTAATGTTATCGACCTTATTTGAAAATTTCAAGAAGATCAAGTCAAAAATGCAGTGACTGATTCGATGGAAAGTGCATAAAATATCAAAATCATTTGTTATTGTTGTTATAATTGGAGAAATTTCAAACGGCTATAACTTCCGTGTATATCATTCGATTTTCATCAAACTTACAAAGTTTAAGAAACCTTAGTAGGACTCTGTAAATATCAAATTTCGTTCAGTTTAAGGGCACCGATGCGATTTTATTGGGGAAAATGTGAAATTCGAAGATCATACTATTATTAACAAAGTTGAGCGAATTTCGACTTCTTAGGTATTTGTTGTTGTTGTACTCATAAACACCTACCATTACGAGTATAATTTTTTTTCAGATTTTTCGGATCATAGGTTTCCAATCGCGAGGGGGGGGGGGGGGCACAAATTTTTCGTGTATTTCCCCTCCCTGTGCATCCCTCGAAGCAAAAAGTTTCAAATTAAGAATTTTGCAAAAAAATTCCTAGAACAAAATGTGGAAATTTGATACAAATCAATGTGCATGCATGAAATTTGTTCAGTGTGTGCAAATTACACATTTTGTTCTATGAAATTTTTTGGAAAAAATATTTTTAAATTTTTGATGAGTTAATTCAATGTAAATAATTTAGATCTAACAACCGTAGCTTAAATCAACTCGGTACGTTAGGTAGTTTCCGAGATCTACTACATTTTTTAACGAAAACATGCTTTTTTGTTTGAATTTAATAACTTTTGCCATAAGCTTTTTGCAAAATGTAATGAGTTGATTCGATAGCCAAAGGTTCATTCTGACTTCTTGCTAAAAATTTTGTGCAAATATTCGTAACGTTTCTGAGGCTGAACGGCTGTAATGTGACGACTACGCCCAGGAATCGAAGTGATTCCGATCCCGAACCCTTGTAACCTGCCAGATGGATATGTCCTCGAAGTGCCAGCGGACTTCATCTGTTGTGCGGATATCGTTGTGCAGAAAATATTTTTTTTTCTGTCCAAATATTTAGATCCGTGGATATAAATATTCGGAATATAGAATTAATCCAACCCCGGCACATTTCGAGACATAGCCATCTGGAAATGCCCCTCCACCGTGGCCATCGAGAAAACTATGCCACTGGCGACATCTGAAGAAGCACATTTCCGCCATATGAAGTGCCATTCCACGCACATATGTTTTGTCCGAGGTGACAACCGGAAATTTTGACAGCCACATGGAGGCGCGGAACGTCATCGTAAAGTTCTTCATGAGAATATCGAAGGTATTACAAAACCAGCTATACGTCGTTTGGCGCGACGTGGTGGAGTGAAACGTATTCCCGGTTTAATCTATGAAGAAACGCGTGGTGTGCGTAAAGAGTTTTTGGAAAACGTTATTCGTGAGGCAGTGACATTCACCGGAGCAGAACATTAGGAAAGAGCCGCCGCCGCCGTCGTCCAATTCGAAATACGGCCGCCGCTCTCTCCTCGTTGCTGCCGCGCGCTAAATAAATTTGAAAATAAAAATTCCATCTGAGAAATAAAAATTCAAAATAAATTTGATGAAACAGAGAATTGGGAACGCGGCGTAGAAAATGCATAAATAATTGTAGGAACGCGCGATCGAGGACTTGACTGGAGAGACTTGAAAGACCAAAGAAAAGGGTGAGCGTGGTGGAACGTGGAAAACAGTGCCTGTAGTCGCAAGGAGAAGCGAATCAGGGAAAATCTCGAGTGGATTGTGTAACTTTATGTTAGCCCAACGCAACACCAGCACCAGCAGCCATTGCCATCAAACTATTTTCGGATTACTTCCATCGCTGACATCGTGCAAGGGACACAAGCAAGCAAGCAAACACGGCGACGAACCGAGTGCCTAGAAAAATGTCAAAAAGGACAACATCATCAAACTGGTGACTTTCCATTGCCAGCCGGTTGGGATATTGCCCGCGATTACGACGGCAAAGTCTACTACATTAACCACAATAACAAGGAGACAACGTGGTAGGATCCTAGAGACAGGTGCGTGCCTTTGTCGTCAACCATGCCACAGATTCCATGAATTTTACAATGATTAGGAATTTATGAAAAAAAAAACCAAAATAAATTACTAACAAATTATAAAAGACAAAAATGTATTAACCGGACTAAAACTGTTCGATTTTCTTGATATAATTTTTAAACATGTATTATTAGATGAAAATCGGGGGCATGTCAAAAGATGGTATAACATGAATGTCAACTAAACACTATTCTTTAAATCCAATGAAATCTTTTAAAACTTTAATCAATGATTTCAAATGACAACTGATATGCGATAATTGAATGAGCTTTCTTGGAATAATTATAAGAAGTAAAATTAAAAATCAACACTTCAAACGTAAACAAGCTTCATATGAAGAAAACGTCAAGCTAACATAACTTGAACATAAAATAAATAAACTAAAAATCTCAATGATTAGTGAATCGAGTACTAAATTCAGAAAAAAAATACTAAACTTAAATGAAACAATTAAATGTTAGAATAAATGAATGAATGTCTTAAAAAAAATGATAACTGAATATATTCAATGAGATATCGGAAAGTATACCATTTAAAATACACAACGTAAGCACTAATTTTTCTAGTTTTCACAATAAGTAAAATATCAAAAATCATATTATAGACAGATACATTTCACTATTGATAAATCCCGGTTTTCCGCACAATTTAAGTTTTCTGAGAAAAAGTAATAGACACAAAAGTAGTCTTTATAGTGTTCAACAACCCATACAATACTTTTCTTTCGCAATTTCAATATTTATATGACACCATAATTTTCTTTAATGTATCCCAACTTTGAACGTTATTTTCGTATAATTTACTTCGGATTCAAATTAACTTTGTATTTATTGTCATATGTAGGACATTCGAACCTATTTTGTTTTCAATCGAATCAAGACATTGGTGTGTCAGTCTCAGAAAGTTTAGCTTATATTCAGGAACAAGGTATCCCTGAAAGATAGGAACACAGAATACGATAATATTAAACAATGCCATTGATTTATTTGTTCAACGAGGCCTAGCCCAACGTAATGTGTCAAATGGTTCCAAGCTTGGTTCTTAGTCCGATAGAAGAGGCGTTTGTTAGATAGTCCAGAAGTTCTGCGCTCCAGGAGGTCTCACGCTCAGGGCGTAAATAGTATTCAACTCACTACTACAAAAATATTATTTGCTTTAACGCTGTTTCCTTTGAGTGATTTTCATGTTACTGATTTAAATCATTTGTTTCGTCCGTATTTTGAGTCCTAGCTTTTCACGGTTTCTTCGAAAAAAATATATTTTAAATACTGAGCTTCAGTAACGCATTTTAGTCTAGTGAAAGTCGAGAGATTTTATATCGAATCGCAAATGTTGGGAGATTTATATTCATGAATTGATTGCCGATAGAGATAAAACAGCTAATAAAATGACTTTCCAAGCCCAACGGAGTATTCAACAGTTCAAAACCATTTTTGCTTTGTTCATTCGTTTTCCATATCGTATCTGTTAAATCAAAACGATTTATCATATGTTTTACACACACATAAACCCATGTTAGCTTACTCGAAAGAAAGAACAAAATTCAAATCGCAAATCTGCAACTGATACTCTCTCCTTAAGTTATTAGATTTTTGGGTTCATCTTTGAAGATAAATCCCTGTGTATAGCTTAAACTAGGAAGCTGATGTTTCTGCATTATTTTCCACTTTTTAACTTACGTTGCTAGTACATAGCTTAATTTGATTAGTTGATTGCAATATCTCGTTGAACTTAGTCGCTAAACAAACGATATGATATGCAAAAAGTTTCGAAGAAATGAGAATAAAAAGTGCTAACTATAATATTAGATGCTAGATGTTAGCTGTTATGAAGATAATCAGAAAACTAATTTCCACAAGTTGCCGCCCCTGATTTCATTTCTTTACTGCACGATCTCTAATTCACTTATATTTACTTTAGCTATTTTACCTCTTATTTATCCCGGAATCGTATCCATATAGTTTTTTTTTTTATTTTGTAAATAATATCGGTATAACCTTATTCACAACATGTTTGGGGAAGTTCTCTGTGTTTTTTTCTGATAATATTAGGATATATTTTTAAATCTTTTTAATTACCGCGAATGACTTATGTATAATGTTTCCATGTTCAGACATTAATCAAAACGCACTTCTTTTGCATTCGGCTGTCTTCCTCATAAAGAAAAGAACTATATTTACATAATATCGCCGTCTTTTAAATGAAAATTGTTTGCCATGTTTCTTATTTTTTTATTGAATTTTTAAGGTTTATTTAATGAGAAAAATAAAAAAAATATGGAACAAAAAAATCAATGAATTATATACTGGGATATCATGTACAATAAAATAAGTAAAGAAAAGACAGTTCTTTTGATATTAGCTTTTCGCATATATATACAATATTTTCATTTTTCTGTTTGTTTTTCTTTTCAAAATACACTTATACACACATAATAAATATATTTTAAATTAAGTAAAAATAATATTTGATATGAGGGTAAATATCATAATTTGATTTTGTTCAGCTCTTATGTCCCCTCTCATTGTCATTATTCAACATAGATTGCCCAGGATATATAAGAATATATGATATGTAAGAATTGAATAAACTAAGAATGAATTGCTAATTTAACCACGACTTTCCTTTTCAGTGACTCTTCTTTTTCAGTGGGAACAGAGAGTGTAGGGTAAGTATGCCGTCGCGAGGGTAGGGTTTCTGCAAATCCGCTGAAGTCGGTTTCGCGTCGCGCGCGGTACGCGGTACCTTTGCTTGTTTCGCCATTTCTTTAGAGTAGTTTTCTTCGGTTTAAGTTCGAGTAGTATATTTTTCGGTACCGCGTCGGTGAATCGGTAACGCGCCTGTGGATTTTTGTAGCGTTTTTGATTTGAGATCTGTGGATAGATCCCATCCAGAACTAACGTAATGTAGGTTTCTCGTTCTGGATGAGTGAATGTTGACGCGTTTAGAAAACGGGCAATTTCAGGTGACTGAAATATTGTAGTTGAGCGTAATCCATTCGGAGACCCGCGACCGAAATCCTCTCCGAACTAGCTGGCCGACAAGCAGTCACCGCGTGAATGGATTACGGTGCACGGATTGGTTGACCTGTTGGTACCATCCGTTGGCACTACTCAGACTTAACGTCTAGAACCGATGAGAGGTCGGTTCCGCGTTCGAGTTGAAGAGAGAAAATTCATTACAAATGGCGCCCAACGTGGGGCCCAAAACATCCTAAGGGGAAAAGAACTTCGCGTCTTCTGACGAGTTGGTCCTTTACGGAGGATGTAAGGTACTTTGGTACTCGAGTCCCACTATCAGGAGCAGTGGAATTGTGTGATACACATTAGAGGTCGCTTCACGTGAGTTGTAGCTTCCGCTCTCCTTTGTTTGATTTTTTTTTCGCGACAGAATCCTTCCGATGTGTTGTCCCAGGTTAACCCCTGTAAGGACCTTATATTTTCTTGATGGAACTGCCAGTCTGATGGGTTTACCTATCAGCATGGACTCTCAAGAAAATAGAAGGCTACCTTGCCTTTATGTCGCGGAAGGATTCTAACTATTTCTTATGCGTGTTAGACGAGTGGTATCGGTTCAACGTTCGATGGCGTATGCTGGAGTTGCGAAGCCCGGAATGCTTCCACGCGTCGGGAATTTTGACCGCGTACAAAGTCGTTACGGTAGCTCTACCACTTGTCTCGTCGAGTCACTTTAACGTAGTTTAGAGACGGTTTTTTTTTGTAATGAATGAGGGTTAGGGGATATAATTTCGTAAATCGACCGAAAGCACCCTTTCTTCGGCAGATTACCACGCACTCTCTTTTCCCGTTGAGGGAGTCGACCACTGAAAAGGAAAGTGACTGTCAAATATTTTTTTTTCCCCCTCTATTATTAGCTCGCCACTAACGGCCACTAAATTAATATTAAATTCTTTTTTTTCACTTATATAATAGGAATAAGTATATTTTAGGTTTTATATTTTTTTTTCTCTCGTTTCATACTAGCAACCACTCATAATAAACCCACACGAAATGGCAACGAAGCGGACGCCCGATAAGCGGTGGACCCGGTCCAAAACGGTCCAACCCGCGAACTGTGGAATCTGTTTCGAGGACGTAGTGGAGGGGGTACACAGCGTGCGATTGGATTGTGGACATCTATTCCATCGTGCCTGTGTACAACAGCTCCTCCTCACGTCAGAGAGTTGCCCATTATGTCGGCGACCCATCGAGCGGTCTGCCCTAGACGTCCCCATCGGAACGCCCCTACCAACGCGCGGAGCAGTGGCGAAAGGAGTGCCAGAGGCCGAACAGTCCCAACCACTTGTAGACCTGCAAGGAGCAGTAGGCGGTGAAGTTCCGGCTGCAAGTGTCGTGTCCGAGGTGACAACCATGCCTTCCGCCCACTCCATTGACACCCTCGTGGCGTTGATGAGGGATATGTCGGAGAGGATTGGCAACCTGGAGGGAAAGATCCAGAACCTCCCGTTGAGCCAACCACCCAGCCGCGTGAGAACTCCGCTTGGCTGGGAGCCAAATCCCAGTGTGGCGATGCCCCCCTCCCGACAATCCGAGCAATGGGTCCCACCCCCAAGGAACTCGGGAATGGATCCCAGAGCTCCCGAATACAGACCGCGACACAGTACCGGACCTCCGTTGGTACCTCCAGCCCCCGAGGCAGTTCAGTACAACAGGTCAATCGAGGATGTGATTCCCCCCGGGAACGCATTGGCACCTTTTCGAGACCCGACGCCTCGTATCATGGAGAGTTGGCGCCTGAACTTTACAGGGTTCAACGATATGATATCGGCGGACCGGTTCCTTTTCCGGATTCAGGCGTTGGTGTCCAGCACCCTGGGAGGTGATTCCTCGGCCTTCCTCCGGCATGCCCATCTTTTGTTCAGCGGCGACGCTGCCGACTGGTACTGGAGCTTTAAAGAGTCAACGCCACGTCCCACTTGGCACTCTTTCAGTGCAGCCTTCCGCAATCGATTTGAGGATGGCTTCACTGAGAGAGAGCTAAGAGAGCAAATAAAGAAACGGAAACAAGGCGCTCACGAACCGTTCGACCAGTACTACACCAGTATAGTGAGATTGAGCACTCGCCTGCGAAATACCATGCCCGAGGACGAATTAGTAGAAATTATCAGAGAGAACATGCGCTGGGATCTCCAGAACAGCCTGCTACATTTTCCCATCAACACCATACAGGGATTGCGCCTCCATGCGCGTAGACAAGAACACTTGGATGAGCGACGAGGTACCTTCCGCCCACAACCTCGCATAACGGGACCAAATCCCCGAAATCATCACACCGCGGAGTTGATGGCAGCAGACCACCTGCTTGCTGATCCAGTACCAGTACCGAGGAGCGGAGCACCACCGGAGCTTGAGGACCCCGCATTGATTGATCGACCCTCCCTTGAAGCACTTACAAGCCCGACGGTCTGTTGGAACTGCCGACAACCGGGACATCGGTTCTATGCATGTCCAGCGGAGCCGACGCTTTTCTGCTACCGCTGCGGGAAGGCCGACACATACGCACCTGACTGTGCAAATTGCAAAGGGCGAAAAAACTTGCCACCGAGTGCCGCGACCACCCGTCGGCACTCCTAGACCCCGGACGAACCAATCCAGACCCCATCACCAGCTATGACCCAGCTCCCAACATGACTCCAACTCTGCTGACTCGCACCGCTAAACACAGTTCTCCCGAAGTTCCACAACCGACGCCGTCCTTCGCCGAGGCCAATGCGCAGGGAAATGATAGCGAGACGAAGGCTCCTTGGCATGTAAAACCTTTTCATGTCAGGTTGCGGAATTATTTGGCTACTCGACAGCGCATCTTCCATGAGGAATTGGCCACAACTGTCCCACCGCGAAGCAAGCGAGCCACGCGTCGGATGCGGAGCTTCTGGAGAAAAGTCAGGCAGTCGAGAAAAAGGTTGAAGGACATATACTTAGACGAATTATTGAGGGATGATGTTCGGCCATATGCGTCAGTACACCTCCTGCAAAAACGAGTATCAGGCTTAGTCGATACGGGAGCCAGTGTGAATTGCATATCTGCCGAGTTTGCAGGGGAGGTACTGGCAAAGCACGCGGACCAAATCCGTCATTTCACCTCCTGGTTAAGCACGGCGGACGGAACTCGTCACTCTGTAGTGGGAAAAATTATGACGGATGTCACCTTTAAAGGGGTAACTAAACCTATGGAATTTTTCATCATACCTCAGTTAACCCAGAATCTTTATTTAGGAGTGGATTTCGTTCGAAAATTTAACTTGGCCCCGGCACTATTTTCCAGTTCGACCCTGGAGTCCGTCACCACCGTTCCTGACCAATCTCAACCCACTAACTTATTACGGCATACACTGGATGTAACTCAGCAACTGCGTCTCGACTCGGCTATATCGGCTTTTCCCTCGCACGAGAAGGAAGGTCTCGGGCGGACTGCCCTGGTGTTCCACACTATAGATGTGGGGGATGCTAAACCCATAAAACAGAGACATTTCGCCATATCTCCGGCGAAGGAAAAATCGTTATATGCCGAAGTGGATCGAATGCTAGCATTAGGCGTAATCGAAGAATCACAGAGCGCGTGGGCTTCCCCAGTCACCTTAGTGGTCAAGCCGAACAAGGTCCGGTTATGCTTAGATGCCAGACGCTTGAACGCCGTCACAGTCAAGGACGCATATCCTCTACCGTTGATCGAAGGCATTTTGAGTCGATTGCCTAAAGCCCATTTCATCACGAGCTTAGACCTCAAGGACGCCTTCTGGCAAATTCCTTTAGACCCCGGTTCAAAGGAGAAAACAGCCTTCACAGTCCCAGGCCGGCCCTTATATCAATTCGTGACCATGCCATTCGGATTGTGTAATGCCCCCCAAACAATGACGCGCCTTATGGACAAGGTGATACCACCTCATTTGCGGCACCAAGTTTTCGTTTACTTGGACGATCTGTTGCTTATAACCGAGACCTTTGACGAACACATCGACCTGCTTCAGGAGGTGGCTCTACACATCCGGAGGGCAAGATTAACCATCAACATAAGGAAGAGCCAGTTCGTGATGACGGAGGTGAAGTATTTAGGTCACATCATTGGGCATGGGCATATCAAGACCGATCCGGAAAAGACTCAAGCGATTGACGTTTTTCCACTACCCAAGACCACCAAACAGTTACGCCGATTCTTAGGGTTATGCGGATGGTACCAGCGTTTTGTACGTGACTATGCCACCATTACCACTCCTTTGACCGACATGCTGCGTAAGGGACGTAAATTCGTCTGGGAAGAGCCCAGCTTGCGAGCCTTTGAAGAGCTAAAGAAGAGTCTGACTACGGCCCCCGTACTGCACAGCCCGAACTTTGACAAACCGTTCTCAATCCATTGTGACGCGAGTCAACATGGGGTGGGAGCAGTCTTAGTCCAGGTTGCACAAGACGGCGAGGAGAGACCTATAGCCTTCATGTCTCACAAGCTGAACCCAGCCCAGCGAAATTACACGGTCTCCGAGCAAGAATGTTTAGCCGCGGTGTTGGCAGTGAAACGCTTCCGAGCCTATGTGGAGGGACACACCTTTGAAATCGTTACGGATCACGCTTCTCTGAAATGGTTAATGAGCCAGACTGATCTCAACGGCCGATTGGCCAGGTGGGCACTGAAACTACAGGCATTTGACTTCACAATTCGCCACCGAAAAGGAAGCCAGCATGTAGTCCCCGACACCCTATCCAGAATGTTCGCCCCTGAAGGAGCCGAGTTGGTCCAAGAGGACGACAGCCCCCAATTGATCGATTTGGACCATCCTGCCTTCAAGTCAGCCAGCTACACCCAACTGATTCACACTATCCAGAATCAACTGTCCCAGCTTCCTGAACTGCGGTTGACGGATGGATTTATTTATAAGCGGATGGGACACGCATCCGGAGACCCCATACAAGAAGAAGAACAGTGGAAGTTGTGGGTGCCCGAAGAATTAACCACTGATCTTATCAGACGGGCTCATGACCACCCATCAAGTGCGCACGGCGGATACGGTCGTACACTTAGGCGGTTGAAAACCTGTTTCTTTTGGCCTAAGATGGCCCAACAGATAAAAGCGTACGTAGCCTCTTGTGAGCTATGCAAGTGCACTAAAGCGCCCAACACCATCCTTCGGCCACCCATGGGTAAGGTTGAGGTCCCCGAACGCGTGTTCCAGCGCTTGTACATTGATCTTATCGGTCCTTACCCTCGATCTGCTTCTGGTCACACGGGAGCTGTCGTGGTCCTGGACCAGCTCTCCAAATTCCCTATCATAGAGCCACTACGTAACATGCACACTGGACCAATAACCAGCTTTTTGGAGAACCGAGTCTTTCACATGTTTGGAGTTCCGGAGAAACTTGTCTCCGACAATGGGGTCCAGTTCACCTCCAGCAAGTTCCGAGACCTAATGTCCAAATACGGCATCATCCACCAACGAACTGCCGTCTATTCACCACAAGCCAACGCATCCGAACGACTGAATCGTACGCTCATAGCGGCCATTCGCGCCTATGTCCACCCGAATCAGAGGGACTGGGATCGCAAATTGTCCGCCATCACTAGTGCGCTGCGCTCGTCGTACCACGCCACGACCGGCATTTCGCCGTATTTTGCAGTGTTCGGCCAGTACATGATCGGTCATGGGAGCGCTTACCGGCTATTGCGGCAGCTGAAATCGCTAGAGGACCCAATCGTGGTTCTAGAACCGCACGAAAAGCTCCA
This sequence comes from Odontomyia ornata, assembly GCA_963969285.1. NCBI lineage: Eukaryota > Metazoa > Arthropoda > Insecta > Diptera > Stratiomyidae > Odontomyia > Odontomyia ornata. Next base: position 28,846,717 of record OZ017739.1, read on the forward strand.
ACTTCTGCGAGATCAACTGCGGGAGAAGATTGAAGAAAGTAGACGGATGGGAGAGGAGCGGTACAACTTGCGATCTCATCCTTCTGGCTTTAAGGCCGGCGACGAAATATATCGTCGAAACTTCCGACAGAGCGATGCCACCCGCCATTACAATGCCAAACTAGACAAGAAATTCGTGAAGTGTCGAGTCATGCAAGTCATAAGCCCCACCCGGTACCTCATCGCGGACATGACTGGTAAGACCCTGGGAATTTACCACGCAAAAGACCTTAGACGATGAAGTGCAACTAATTCCCACGAGAAACCTTGGCTTATCCCAAATCTCTGCCTAGACGAAGGCCTCCGAATAACACCTGACTTCCTACTATATAGTCACTGTCGAGTCTTCACGAACAGGGTTGTAGCCTATCCTTCGAAACGGATCTTCGACCCGCCACGTCCCTAACCAAGACCTTTTACAAAGGAGACGGGATCGTAATTACTTCGATTTTGGGGGGGGGAATGTGTAATGTGACGACTACGCCCAGGAATCGAAGTGATTCCGATCCCGAACCCTTGTAACCTGCCAGATGGATATGTCCTCGAAGTGCCAGCGGACTTCATCTGTTGTGCGGATATCGTTGTGCAGAAAATATTTTTTTTTCTGTCCAAATATTTAGATCCGTGGATATAAATATTCGGAATATAGAATTAATCCAACCCCGGCACATTTCGAGACATAGCCATCTGGAAATGCCCCTCCACCGTGGCCATCGAGAAAACTATGCCACTGGCGACATCTGAAGAAGCACATTTCCGCCATATGAAGTGCCATTCCACGCACATATGTTTTGTCCGAGGTGACAACCGGAAATTTTGACAGCCACATGGAGGCGCGGAACGTCATCGTAAAGTTCTTCATGAGAATATCGAAGGTATTACAAAACCAGCTATACGTCGTTTGGCGCGACGTGGTGGAGTGAAACGTATTCCCGGTTTAATCTATGAAGAAACGCGTGGTGTGCGTAAAGAGTTTTTGGAAAACGTTATTCGTGAGGCAGTGACATTCACCGGAGCAGAACATTAGGAAAGAGCCGCCGCCGCCGTCGTCCAATTCGAAATACGGCCGCCGCTCTCTCCTCGTTGCTGCCGCGCGCTAAATAAATTTGAAAATAAAAATTCCATCTGAGAAATAAAAATTCAAAATAAATTTGATGAAACAGAGAATTGGGAACGCGGCGTAGAAAATGCATAAATAATTGTAGGAACGCGCGATTGAGGACTTGACTGGAGAGACTTGAAAGACCAAAGAAAAGGGTGAGCGTGGTGGAACGTGGAAAACAGTGCCTGTAGTCGCAAGGAGAAGCGAATCAGGGAAAATCTCGAGTGGATTGTGTAACTTTATGTTAGCCCAACGCAACACCAGCACCAGCAGCCATTGCCATCAAACTATTTTCGGATTACTTCCATCGCTGACATCGTGCAAGGGACACAAGCAAGCAAGCAAACACGGCGACGAACCGAGTGCCTAGAAAAATGTCAAAAAGGACAACATCATCAAACTGGTGACTTTCCATTGCCAGCCGGTTGGGATATTGCCCGCGATTACGACGGCAAAGTCTACTACATTAACCACAATAACAAGGAGACAACGTGGTAGGATCCTAGAGACAGGTGCGTGCCTTTGTCGTCAACCATGCCACAGATTCCATGAATTTTACAATGATTAGGAATTTATGAAAAAAAAAACCAAAATAAATTACTAACAAATTATAAAAGACAAAAATGTATTAACCGGACTAAAACTGTTCGATTTTCTTGATATAATTTTTAAACATGTATTATTAGATGAAAATCGGGGGCATGTCAAAAGATGGTATAACATGAATGTCAACTAAACACTATTCTTTAAATCCAATGAAATCTTTTAAAACTTTAATCAATGATTTCAAATGACAACTGATATGCGATAATTGAATGAGCTTTCTTGGAATAATTATAAGAAGTAAAATTAAAAATCAACACTTCAAACGTAAACAAGCTTCATATGAAGAAAACGTCAAGCTAACATAACTTGAACATAAAATAAATAAACTAAAAATCTCAATGATTAGTGAATCGAGTACTAAATTCAGAAAAAAAATACTAAACTTAAATGAAACAATTAAATGTTAGAATAAATGAATGAATGTCTTAAAAAAAATGATAACTGAATATATTCAATGAGATATCGGAAAGTATACCATTTAAAATACACAACGTAAGCACTAATTTTTCTAGTTTTCACAATAAGTAAAATATCAAAAATCATATTATAGACAGATACATTTCACTATTGATAAATCCCGGTTTTCCGCACAATTTAAGTTTTCTGAGAAAAAGTAATAGACACAAAAGTAGTCTTTATAGTGTTCAACAACCCATACAATACTTTTCTTTCGCAATTTCAATATTTATATGACACCATAATTTTCTTTAATGTATCCCAACTTTGAACGTTATTTTCGTATAATTTACTTCGGATTCAAATTAACTTTGTATTTATTGTCATATGTAGGACATTCGAACCTATTTTGTTTTCAATCGAATCAAGACATTGGTGTGTCAGTCTCAGAAAGTTTAGCTTATATTCAGGAACAAGGTATCCCTGAAAGATAGGAACACAGAATACGATAATATTAAACAATGCCATTGATTTATTTGTTCAACGAGGCCTAGCCCAACGTAATGTGTCAAATGGTTCCAAGCTTGGTTCTTAGTCCGATAGAAGAGGCGTTTGTTAGATAGTCCAGAAGTTCTGCGCTCCAGGAGGTCTCACGCTCAGGGCGTAAATAGTATTCAACTCACTACTACAAAAATATTATTTGCTTTAACGCTGTTTCCTTTGAGTGATTTTCATGTTACTGATTTAAATCATTTGTTTCGTCCGTATTTTGAGTCCTAGCTTTTCACGGTTTCTTCGAAAAAAATATATTTTAAATACTGAGCTTCAGTAACGCATTTTAGTCTAGTGAAAGTCGAGAGATTTTATATCGAATCGCAAATGTTGGGAGATTTATATTCATGAATTGATTGCCGATAGAGATAAAACAGCTAATAAAATGACTTTCCAAGCCCAACGGAGTATTCAACAGTTCAAAACCATTTTTGCTTTGTTCATTCGTTTTCCATATCGTATCTGTTAAATCAAAACGATTTATCATATGTTTTACACACACATAAACCCATGTTAGCTTACTCGAAAGAAAGAACAAAATTCAAATCGCAAATCTGCAACTGATACTCTCTCCTTAAGTTATTAGATTTTTGGGTTCATCTTTGAAGATAAATCCCTGTGTATAGCTTAAACTAGGAAGCTGATGTTTCTGCATTATTTTCCACTTTTTAACTTACGTTGCTAGTACATAGCTTAATTTGATTAGTTGATTGCAATATCTCGTTGAACTTAGTCGCTAAACAAACGATATGATATGCAAAAAGTTTCGAAGAAATGAGAATAAAAAGTGCTAACTATAATATTAGATGCTAGATGTTAGCTGTTATGAAGATAATCAGAAAACTAATTTCCACAAGTTGCCGCCCCTGATTTCATTTCTTTACTGCACGATCTCTAATTCACTTATATTTACTTTAGCTATTTTACCTCTTATTTATCCCGGAATCGTATCCATATAGTTTTTTTTTTTATTTTGTAAATAATATCGGTATAACCTTATTCACAACATGTTTGGGGAAGTTCTCTGTGTTTTTTTCTGATAATATTAGGATATATTTTTAAATCTTTTTAATTACCGCGAATGACTTATGTATAATGTTTCCATGTTCAGACATTAATCAAAACGCACTTCTTTTGCATTCGGCTGTCTTCCTCATAAAGAAAAGAACTATATTTACATAATATCGCCGTCTTTTAAATGAAAATTGTTTGCCATGTTTCTTATTTTTTTATTGAATTTTTAAGGTTTATTTAATGAGAAAAATAAAAAAAATATGGAACAAAAAAATCAATGAATTATATACTGGGATATCATGTACAATAAAATAAGTAAAGAAAAGACAGTTCTTTTGATATTAGCTTTTCGCATATATATACAATATTTTCATTTTTCTGTTTGTTTTTCTTTTCAAAATACACTTATACACACATAATAAATATATTTTAAATTAAGTAAAAATAATATTTGATATGAGGGTAAATATCATAATTTGATTTTGTTCAGCTCTTATGTCCCCTCTCATTGTCATTATTCAACATAGATTGCCCAGGATATATAAGAATATATGATATGTAAGAATTGAATAAACTAAGAATGAATTGCTAATTTAACCACGACTTTCCTTTTCAGTGACTCTTCTTTTTCAGTGGGAACAGAGAGTGTAGGGTAAGTATGCCGTCGCGAGGGTAGGGTTTCTGCAAATCCGCTGAAGTCGGTTTCGCGTCGCGCGCGGTACGCGGTACCTTTGCTTGTTTCGCCATTTCTTTAGAGTAGTTTTCTTCGGTTTAAGTTCGAGTAGTATATTTTTCGGTACCGCGTCGGTGAATCGGTAACGCGCCTGTGGATTTTTGTAGCGTTTTTGATTTGAGATCTGTGGATAGATCCCATCCAGAACTAACGTAATGTAGGTTTCTCGTTCTGGATGAGTGAATGTTGACGCGTTTAGAAAACGGGCAATTTCAGGTGACTGAAATATTGTAGTTGAGCGTAATCCATTCGGAGACCCGCGACCGAAATCCTCTCCGAACTAGCTGGCCGACAAGCAGTCACCGCGTGAATGGATTACGGTGCACGGATTGGTTGACCTGTTGGTACCATCCGTTGGCACTACTCAGACTTAACGTCTAGAACCGATGAGAGGTCGGTTCCGCGTTCGAGTTGAAGAGAGAAAATTCATTACACGGCTGTAAAGTTTACCCAAATTTTCAGTTTCACTGGGGGCTGCGCCTTAAGCCAAAATTAAAGCACGCAATACTTACGCAGTTTTTACACGCCGACATGTATTCATTTTATTTTTTCTGTCCTAAACAAATAAAAATATACCAAATAGTTTTGACTCCGTGAACCATGTTCTGCTCTGTCAAAAGTTAGCTTTGCTGGGCATATCCGGTTCCCTTCATTCTTGGATTTCATCATATTTATCCTCCCGTTCATGTCGTGTCAATCTATATGGCACATTTTCCTTTCCATTCAATCCTACATCTGGTGTCCCTCAAGGTTCAATCCTTGGACCTCTTCTTTTCGTACTGTTTATCAATGATCTTCCTTCTGTAATTTCCTCTTCTTGTCTCCTGTATGCTGATGATTTCAAGGTATTCCGGACAATTAGATCCCTTGAAGATTGTCAGCAGCTCCAAATTGATCTTTTTAACCTGTATAACTGGTGTAATGTAAACTCCCTTCGTATTAATGTTTCCAAATGTTTTAAAATGACTTTTACTTTGAAAATTGTCCCTTTAATTTTTAATTACACCTTATGTGATGTTGTTCTCTCCTCTGCAGACTCATGTAAAGATCTTGGTGTAATATTTGACCCCAAGCTTAAATTTGATGTCCACATTTTTAGCCTAATTACCAAGGCATCAAAAGTTTCGGGTTTTCTTATGCGGCATTTGCATAAGTTTGCAAATATTGCTACCGCTGTTCGCTTGTTCACGTGTCTTGTCCGCCCGCTCCTTGAGTACTGCTCAGTGGTGTGGTCTCCAAGACATTTATGAGCTCAATAGAAGCTGTTCAGCGTAAGTTTACCCGTATTGTGTTTTTCAAATTCAACGTAGCTTATGAGCCTTATGAGCGTCATCTATCCACACTTCGTCTCCCTTCTCTGTCGTCCCGTAGAACCTTCTTAGATCAATGTTTCCTTTATAAGTTGTACCACCAACAAATTGCCTCCACCCTAAGCGCAGACTTGCAATACAGACTGATGCACGGCCTAGTCGGTCTAATCACATTCTCGAGGTTCCGTACGCCCGAACAGATTTATATTTTAACTCAATTATGCCACGAATCATCAGAATGCATAACAGCCTCGAGCTTGGCTCTCTATCCACGTCCTACTTTGTTTTTAAAATTAAATTAAAGATGTTACTTTTTGCGAATAGTGATTAATGTTCCTTAGCACTAAATTTTACAAACTTTGTTCTTGACTCTATCTTCATTTCTTTCATGTTTTAGATTAACTCTTTTCTGCTTGATTTGTTGTATTGATTTGTCTTACTCTGAATTATATTTAACTATATTTAATTGTCTAAGTCTATTTTGTAATTGGAATTCTGTCTGTTAAGTAGACTTGAATAAATAAATAAATGAATAAATAAATATCAATACGAAATTTTTTTTCATGTTATCCCTTCCCAACCTTTAAATGATTGCATATTAGTTGCAGTTGAGTGATATTGCAACATAATGGCAGCAGGTTAAACTGTTGTAACAATGGTTTTTCTTTTAAAACAAGTAAATATTTGTTGTAGGTGTCGTTAACGGTTTTTTTGAGTTTATTCATTACTTGTGTCTGCGAGCCGTACGTTGAGTACAAAATCCTTCTGACAAGAGTGTTACGGGAGCCGCAGTGCAATTATGACTCGGTTCGCGTACCATCATTCCTCTCTGTGTACTGTGAATGGAAAAATATGCAAAAACCTGGGAATTGTAATCAAACCATCTGTCGGTGTGGCGATCGTATCATGCATTAGCAGAAGTAGGTGTATGTCCATACTCGTATTAAGAATTAAAACATATGCACACAAGATTTCGCTATCCGCCTCAGTGGAACGAATTGGTTATACGCATACGTAATTATGCGAATCTATTGTAAGCTTGAGCTTTCTGGTTACACAAAGTACAAAGGGAACTTTATTTGAATTATGCCGCTCTGTCTTTTTAACTATGTATAAATAGAGGTAGATAATTGATAAATCAAAGACTGCGTGGTATTTTGAAATTTTTTATGAAAAGTAGATATGTGCTATTGATAATTTCCTTGAAATAAAATCAGAAGGAATGATCTTAAACTTGCGAAATTCTGATATAAACTGTCAATGATTTCAGCAAACTGTTAAACAGAAATATAACGTTAAAAATATCTTGCAAGAAAGAGCTTTTTAAAAGATGATCAAAGTGACACTATCACTATATGTTGGGCTTGGGAACATATAGTTTTGACCTTCATTCAAGACCCTTTATGTTCCGTCTAATTTCTTCCTAGTGAGTCTCTGTTTGGTTTAGCGTAACGCTATCCTAGATCTTGCTGGAAGACAGTACAGTGCCGTTCGAGGTCAGTTCATTAGCCGTTTGTTAAAATTGTTGATCTAGATCTTGAGAATACGTGTAAAGTGAAATGGTGAGGAACGGGTGAGTTAAAATTTTCTTGCGTTATCTACAGCAGGTTTATTGGTGAATTATTTAGTAGTCAGCAGTTAGAATGCATTTAATGAGTGGGAAAACATGGGGACTAGTGGTAGTGTACCGGCAAACCATTTTAGATCAACAGAAAGGCTCCGACTGGGTGGTAAATCGGTGTCTATTTTGCTGATATGCATACGACTTAACACTAAATGTAGCATGCCTGCCGAAAGTTGAAGTCGAGCAGTTCAGAGACTATTATGGGTTTCTATTGTAACTGATAACTAAAAATAACGTTACGTTGATAGCTAGGGTCCACGGCTTAGAGGCTATTATTGGTTTCCTTAGTGATTTGTAACTAAAAATAGCGTGTCAGCCGACAGCTTGCGTCAACGGCTGTTTATTCTACTGGTTTTCATTCCAGTGGTGATATTGTAACTCAGCATATACATAGCGTGTCTGTTGATGGTTTGGGGTTAGCAGCTTAGAGGCGATTTTTTTTTTGTTAGACTAAAGGCTGAGTGGCTGCCGACAGTTTCGTTTTGAAGAGACCACGTTTTTGGCTGCCGACAGCAGTTTTTTGGGAGACCACTCACCTTACTATTTGTTTGTCGGCATTTTACCCGCTTGACTGCCATTAGTTTCCATTTCTTACTGCTAACAATATGAAATTGTAGATTGAGTTCCAAATATATATTTGGCCATCTGAGAGTGAAATGAAGCGGGGTTGAAAAGATAATTGGTTTTAGGGTAAATTTGTTTGCATTGTGTGGACCTTCGTTGGATTGCGTTATAATAACTAAATGTCTGTTGTTTCAAAGTTCATACATTTGGATTATTTCAGTGGAAATTAAAATTATTTTAGTTTTTTATTTAGGATTTGTGTTAGAAAATTGTCGTTCTTACGGAAATTAGTTTTTATATTCGTTTCACGCAGTTTGTTTATTTTGTTTGTATTTTAATTTAATTCTATTAAAAATAATTGTCTAGATATTTACTCATTAATCTATTTAATCAAATGCAAATTTTTATATTTAATTTATTTGTGAAACATAAGTATGTAGCGTTAAATGCTCTCAGAAAATTAGTCAGATGCTCATTCAATTAAAAAGATCAGACTTCAATATTCATGTGGGTGCGCGTTATTTTTATTTTTATTATTATTGTTTCAAGGCAAAATCAGAACCGCGATGACCCGCGTCCTGCAGCTACACCTACACCGCAGTTAAACCTCCCAAAATCTGCTTGAGCATTTTGCGAGGGACATGAAAGTCGACTTCTTCCTGCTAAATGAGCAAGACCATAATAAAAGTCCTACATTATGTTATTCTGTTGAGACTGGTACTGCCGCCGTCTGGGTTCGGAACAGTGACTTTCAAGCGGAGAGTTGTGGACGGGGGATGGTTTCGTGTGGGTTTCGCCTCTAAGCTGCTCAGGGACCACCTTTTTAGTGTGTACCTAACGCCTAACGAATCGATATTCTTTCCAAGCCAAGCTTCGGACTTTGGAGGGCGCTATCTCGAACGCAGAGGTGACTTCAATGCTAAAGCAATCGAATGGGGCAATCCTCAGATGGGTCCGCGGGGAAAACGAATCCTGGAAATGGCGGTGAGGACGGCCCTCATCGTACTGAACTCCGGAAATACACCGACTTTCCGCCGTATTGGCTGTGAGGGAACCATGTCGGACGTGACATTCGCCTCGGAGTCCTTAGTACGGAGGATACACAACTGGAAAGTATTAGAGGACTAAGCCAGTGATCATCAGTGCATTCTGCTTGAGATGAGTGATGCTGTCTCCCGACGTCTGTGCTCTTGGCTTTCTACAATTGGATGGAACATCGGAAGGATGGACGTCGAGAGGTTTGTCGAGGTGCTCATAGCAGGTGAGCCGCTGCAAAGAGCTTCGGAGGGGATGGAAGAACTGGCAGCTCAAGACGTGATGAACTCTACTATGAGCATCATTACGACTGCTTGCTGCGCTTCTATGCCCCGTCGAAGACGGGGCATATAAGCAAGCCCCCAGTGTACTGGTGGTCAACTGAAATCGCTGAAAAGTGAAGGGAGTGTCACAAGCTTCGACGTGAGTCTCAACGGGCGCGGAACTGTGACGAGGCATGCAACTGAGTGGCAGCATATAAGTTGGCCAGGAAATGCCTTTGCAAACTGATCAACAGTAGCAAGGCTCGCTGCTGGCAAGACCTAGTGGACAATTTGAACAAGGATCCGTGGGGCCTTGGCTACAAGCTGGTCATGCGGAAGCTTCGTGCCCTACAGAAGCCTTGTATACATGATGCGGAAAAGATGGACGCGATATTGCGGGGACTCTTCCCCGCCCATCCCGTCCATGTTGACGTTGTCCATGGTGAAACAGCAGTCGAGTGACCACTCTTCACACAGCTGGAACTGGAGGAGGCAGTCCTCTCATTGAAAGCGAGGAAGGCTCCAGGTCCAGATGGTGTTCCAGCTGAGGTGTTGCGGCTCGTCTATCACCATTGTCCTGACTTGCTGCTCAGCACATTCAACGCTTGCCTACGGGACGGGGTTTTCCCGGTACGATGGAAGGTGGTGAGGCTCGTGCTGATCAGCAAGGGGAAGGGAAATCCCGAATCGCCGGCTGCATACCGCCCGTTATGCATGCTAGACACGGCTTGGAAAGTGCTAGAGAAACTCATCAAGGGAAGACTCATTGACGCGATTCGTGCTGCTGGGGACCTATTTCCTCGGCAGTACGCCTTTAGAGCAGGACGTTCTACCATTGATGCGATTGCAGAGGTGGTGAACGCGGTCCAAAAGGTAGAGGTATATAGTCACACCAAGCGACGGATCGTCCTGTTGGTGACACTCGACGTCAGGAATGCCTTCAACTCCGCTAGATGGGTGGATATTCTGGATACGCTGGAAAACTCTTTTCAAGTTCCAGAATATCTAATGCGGCTTTTGAGGAACTACCTAAAGGAGCGAAGCCGGCTCTACGGCACGACACAGGGCCAACGATGGATGGAAATTACATCGGGTGTTGCCCAGGGATCGATCCTTTGTCCAGATTAGTGGAACGTGTCTTACGACGGGCTACTGAGACTTGAGATGCCAGATGAGTCGCGCTTGGTCGGCTATGCAGATAATGTTGTGGCTCTGGTCGCTGGACGCACCGTTGAACAAGCACAACTTAGGCTAGGTATGCTAGTGCGCCGAGTTAGGGACTGGATGACTGCTCACGGACTCAGTATAGCACTGGAGAAAACCGAAGTGGTCATCTTGACAAAAAAGAGAATCCCTTGAGTAAGGATGATCAGTATTGGAGACATACAAATCTAATCGAAGCCAGCGGTGAAGTACATGGGGCTACTGATCGACTCGAAGATGAGTTTCTCTGAGCAAATCAGGGCAATGGTTGAGAAGGCTGCTTCGGGAGTATCAGCTCTGAGCCGACTTATGGCCAACGCAGGGGGCCCAGCCCATCAAGAAGACGCCTCTTGATGAGTGCTGTAGGGTCAGTGCTACTGTACGGAGCAGAGGTATGGGGCGATGCTCTCAGCATGGAGGTATACCGAAAACGTTTGGCACAGGTACAAAGAAGAGGAGCACTGAGAATTGCATCTTCGTATCCAACAGTCTCTGACTCGGTGGTGAGAGTTATTGCAGGCGTGATACCTATCGCCCTCCTTACCAGAGAGCGCCACGCTATTTACCTACGGCGAAACGAGGATGTGAGGGAGATGGTTGTCCGCCAGGAGAGACAGCGCTCGCTCAAGGATTGGCAGCAGTCTTGAGTGAATTGCACGAAGGGAAGGTGGACTACGCGCCTCATCCCGAATATGAGACCATGGCTAAGTCGAAGGCATGGTGAGACTGACTTCTATCTGGCCCAGCTTTTGAGCGGGCATGGATGTTTTCAGTCTTACCTGGACAAGATTGGTAAGTCACGGTCCCCCGATTGTTGGTTTTGCCCAGGAGAGGAGGACAATGCCTGCCATACATTTTTTGCGTGCAAAAAATGGGTCAGGCTACGAAGAAACCTATACAGGGAGATAGGAGAGCTCACCCCGGATAATATAGTCGCGGTGATTCTCGAATCGGTTGACAAATGGAACCAGGTGGCACATCACGCTCGGGCAGTCCTAAAATATAAAAGGGACTCACAGCAGCCGGAAGTGCTGGGGCTGAGGGATCGCTTGTCTAGCACTTCGTCTTCCCCTCTCTCCTCCCGCTTGGAAAGGGACCAACCAGCTTGAAGGCGCCTCACGGCGTAACAAAACGAGACCTGGCCCCGAAGTTATGTGTCAAACGGTTCCATGCTGGGTTCTTAGGTTAACAGGGGAGGTATTTAGTGGGTAGTCCAGTCACCTTCTTGCGAGCATGAGAGTCCCACACTCTGTGCATAAATGGTATTCACCTCCCTACCACAAAAAAGGCGATATTTGCCGAAAGAAGAGAATGCTTTCTGTGTGGTGGGATAACAAAGGTATAGTCTACTTCTTGGAGCTGCTTCCAAGAAACCATATTATTGATTCGAATGTCCACTGTCGTCAACTATCGAAACTAAACCAATAATCAAGAAAAAAACGTCCTGAATTGGCCAATCGCGAGGGTGTGAATTTCCATCATGATAACGCCAGACCCCACACCTCTTTGATAATCCGTCAAGAATTAATGGAGCTCAATTGACAACTGACGCCATATCCACCCTATAGCCCAAACTTAGCACCATCAGACTATCATTTGTTTAGCTCCCTTCAAAACCTTTGCATGGTAAAATTTTCGATTCCGATCAGGCTGTTAAAAATGAGTTGGACCAACTCTTCGCTTCTAAAAACGAGGCTTCTTCGAACGTGGAATTTTTCAGCTTACCGAAAGATGGGAAAAGGCTCTCCAACAAAATGGTCAACATATCATTGATGAATGTTTGTTGCTAATATAAATAAATTTACTTTGAAACCCAATAAAAAACGACATTAATTATCGAACAACCGAATACATTTTTAGCCTCTCCAGGGGCAGCTCTATTATGAATCATGTGGGAGCACGAAATCCCTAAATACTTAAAAACTCCCGCTTTACCATATCTATTAAATAATTTCAGAGGTATTCACCTGTATAGTTAAATTGATCGAAAAATCAGAGAAACTATTCCGGAGTAAATACCGATACTTCACATTAAATGAATTTTGCATTTAGCGAACAAAAAATAAAAAATGGCGGAAAAGGATTTCCTAAAGGTACACGAGGTACATTACTATACAAGTCGAGCCAAGTAGTACGCGGGCGACATCAACATTTTCTCACGGTCATTAACAACTGCTAAAGAATTTTTCCTGAAACTCAACAGCGAAGCAAAACTAGTACGGCTTCAAATCAATGAAAATAAAACAAAGCTCATGACGCAGTCGAGAAAAAATATTTTAAATAGACAAAATATCACACATGGCGAATACAGTATCGAAAATGCGGGCGAATTTGTGTATTTAAGCGTTAAAATAACGAAAACATATAATGAAAGGGGCGAAATACGCCGAAGAATACAGCTCGCAAATAAAAAATTTTATTCAGTTTTGACGATCTTGAAGATCAGCTGCATACACAGGAAAACAAAGCTCCAAGTATACAAATCTGTGATAAGACAGTATTATGCTATGGATGTGAAACATCGAGCCTAATCCAAGCATCCGCAAACATATTGAAGGCCTTTGAGCGACGGGTCCTGAGGCGAATAATCAGAGCGAAGCTTGATGAGGACCAATGACAAATCCAATACAACCATGAGTCGTATGTAATTTTTGACGAACCGGAGATCCAAACAATTGTAAGACGACGGAAGCCGCAATGGGCTGGACACATGAATCGTATGGACGAAGAACGGATACCCAAAAAGGAATTCGTTGGGAGAACTGAAGGCCGAAGACCAGTGGGGAAGCGTAGGAAACGGTGGTCTGACTCAGTGCATCGCTGCTCGGATTTCGAAATTGGAGGACGCGGTCAATGGACCGAGACAGTTGGAGGCGCTATTTGCAGGAAGCGAAGGCCCGAGAGGGGCTGTAGTGCTACGAAGAAGAAGGGAGATAAATCAGGATAGGTAACTGAAGGGAGATGTACTGTCTCGGGCGATTGGAAAAGGAATTTTTAAAATTTCGATACAGAATTTGAAGCGTTCGCGGAGCGAAGAAATATCGCTTCATTGATAATACCGAAAACGCTCAGCTGATATATTGTCACCATCCTAACTTAATGTAATACATCATAGGTTTTACGCATCCGGCCATTATATTGTGCGCAAAATATTGAATTCCCTTCACTACGTGCCATCCATATTCTGAAACAACTGAAAATTTTGAGTGCAAGTGACTAAATACCCCTATAGTAACGATCAAATAAAAAACCTTCTTTATTTGTTTTGTTTTTATTTGAAAATAAAGAAAAACGTTCCATGAAAAGTATAATACTCATTTAACTTAAAATTAACAACAACAATGAATATTTCGGAATGATTTTGCTGTATATATTGCTTAATGGAAACAAAGTCTTTAATATAAGGTTTTTATTCATTCTAGTTAAATAGCTTAACCATATAATGTATGTATCACGTAAGAATTCATATAATTTAAAAGATATTATTTTATTCACATTGAAAAAAATGTAGATGGAAGAAGAAAAAATATTTCAATAAAATAAACTTGTTGAAACAAAAATACTACGGTTATTGCAAAGTATTGTGAAGAATATTTGCGTTAAGAGAGATTAGCTTGGAAGTAACTCTAGATAACGCATGTAAGTTCTCTCCACTTTTTATAATCAATAGTCATGAATTTGTAATTATAACCTTTGTTTAAAAAAACTACGCGAGTCACATATTTTCAGTCATGCGTTATCGATGTGAATTTTTACAGTTCGCACGTGCGATCTTATCTAATGACTAATCTTGTTTCCAGTTTGTTTAAAATTATACAGAACTTAATAAATAATCTTATCGTCTACCTACTTTACACGTAAAATGTTATTTATGCATTTTCGGCACATGCATGATATGCAGACAAACAGCTATATTTATGTTTTGTACGTCTTGCATTCGATTTAAGACTTTATTTTCACGTAATGTTAAAATTGTTTTTAATAAATTACTTTCAGACTAGACATGTAATACGAATTGGCTTAACAGGGTTATGTTTGTCGGATTTAGTTTGAATATAGCTTAGGCGTTTGAATAATTTTAAGTAATTGATGTAAATCACTTTCAGGTTGCTGATGAACAAATATGTTGATATCGGTGGATATGGACAAGCTGGTATAAAAAGAAATAATAATTGAGTATAATCCGACAACGTACCATCCAATGCATTACAAAAATTTCCAAACAATTGTTAAATATTCTTTAACTTATTTTAATTAAAAAATGTTTGCTTATATTTTATATCATATCTCATTCATAATTACACACCTATTAATTTGTAAGAATATTTTTTTTAATCTAAAGTTTTATTTACTACTTCTGGCAGACATTTGAAAAATGAATAGTAAGGTTTACCATTCGCTTGGCTGAAAAATGATTTTTGGAATTGAAAAATCTCAAAGCCTAAATCAATCATGGCAGTTCTATACTATTGGCTAAGTATATGTACATTCGTCATTCAAGGGAATTTGTTATCCTATTTTTATAATTCAGTTGTAGTCTCGACTTCAGACCTATCCAAATCGTTCAGATAAGAAAATCCAAGTTGAGCATAATCCCTTTTGCCAAAAGTCACATTCTCATTTGTTGCACTGACATGATTCGGATCTAAACTGGCTCTGAAAATTTACCAAAAGAAAATTTTGCGTAAAAGAATTTATCCTATAAATCAATTTTTCTTCTTTACCTTTGGAAGAGAGCATTGGCTGTTTGTACATCATTAAATCTATTATTTCTTCCTAATGTATTAGTCATAAGTTCGTTGTGTGAAGCAACGTTCTGGTGGAATCCATTGCCACGTCGTCCCAAGGTGCTGTACACATTATTTGGCATTTGATTATTATTACGTCCTAAACTATCCAGTTTGTAGCCACCATTTTGGTAATGATTCGAATTTTGCTTTAATCGGCCCAAAGTCAAAGTGCCAGGCAACGTTCCTGTGCCACTGGCCAAAGGGTTGGCATTATTATTGCGATTAATCTCTAATGTTCGATTGAACGTATTTTGGCGATTGCTATTGTTAACATTATTATTTATGTTTGAATTGTTATTGTTTCGTCGTAAAGTTGCTGTCGTTGCAGTTGTTGCTTCCGAGTGTGAAGGACTTGACTGGCCATTTTCCTTGTGAGTGATGTAACTAACGTTATCCAGACTGAATGCATGATTCTTCGCACTGAAATCTAATTGCAATTCATCATCTCCGTCGTTAGGGACAGCCATTGCCAACACTTGAGTTTCATATTCCTTAAGATTTGCAGCTGTGTCTCCATTTTGTGAACCAATTATAACAGGGTCATATCGCGTTGGACTTGCTGGTGCCGAATATTGGCGCATGCGTTGTTTGAAATTCTTGTATCTGCAAAAGAAATTAGAATAAATTAACAATTAATTTTAATTGGGATTATGAAAAGTAACTTCAATAATGAATTCTTAGTATAAAATTGTTGCGAGTGTCTGAGAATTTGCTTGGATGAACAAAGAACATGGAATTGATACACATAGGAACTCCGCCGTATACGATCCCAAACCCGTTTGAGAAAGGAGGAGGGAACCCCTTGTTTCCCCAACCCACAGCTTCCATGATTTCTCATCCTAAACCCGACGAGTAAGTGGTAGTAAATGTTTTCGGGGTCGCATCTTGGGCTTACTAGTTCCCTAATAATGCAACATTAAATGCTGAAAAATGCTAAGAACTGTAAATACATATACAGCTCTGCTACTAAATCCTACTAACACCTCCTTTGTGGGGACGTAAGCGAGTGAAGGCGAGTCTTCCGCGCCTGGTAACGGAATTGAAGTAATAACTATGCCGCCGGAATGGATAAGTAATAACCACCGCAGAGATCTGTCACCCCTACACGATTGCGATCCGCTGAAAAAGGGTTGGATGACAGTTCTCTGCGATTGAACCGCCACTTGACGTCAAACGAATAGTGAAGTAGAAATTTCGAGGTTGGGTTTGTTCAAGCGTAAACCACACCTGTAAAACATTTCACTCAAGGACTTGTGAGTGCTCCA
Organism: Odontomyia ornata; assembly: GCA_963969285.1. Classification (NCBI taxonomy): domain Eukaryota; kingdom Metazoa; phylum Arthropoda; class Insecta; order Diptera; family Stratiomyidae; genus Odontomyia; species Odontomyia ornata. The sequence goes on from OZ017739.1 coordinate 28,863,213, forward strand.
GATTGTGTAAAATATTCGTGGAGAGAAGTTCGTGTATCGCAAGAAAAATCAATTTATCTATCTTTAATTCACCCAACACACCGTCAGCCTTTCAAGTGCTCAGAGAACAGTGTCAGAGGTCGGATGAAATAAATCTAGCGAAATGCCTGTGGCAGAATGACACCCTGTTCATTCCACTGTTGAATAAGAACAAGAAGTGAAAGTAGTGAATTTAAATGAGTGTACGTTAATGTCCTCTGTCGGGCTGCAACCTGTGATAATCGAGTGTAAGTTACTGCGAGACCTGAAACTGTCGAAGTATAAATGGTTAACGTTGGGAGCAGTAGACGCACTGACCCTGCATCAAAGTAACTTGTCGGAGTTGGATATATCCTACTGTTACGCCATAGGTGAAAGGTGTCCCATAATTTTCTTCCGGTTGCTCTACAAACGCGAGTTCCTTTCTCGCGCTAACACCCTTAGCGTGACCGACTATGTCCTAATGCAGATAGCTCACCATTGCCCAAAGGTGAAACAGATGAATTTAACAGGATGCCATCAAATTTCTGACTTGGGAATAGAGTAAGTCATTCAACTCCCTTGTTACGACATGTGTTAACAATTAAACCATTTCAGCGCAATTACAACCCATTGCAAAAAATTAGAATCGCTGGATCCGGACAGGATCGAATCTGCTGAATTTTGTTCATAGGGCGGGCGGGTTCTTTTCCCCAGCACAAGACCACTACAAAAAATTTTGCATTCACGAATTGAAATGATGTAATGCGGATCGACTGGTGTTGAGGCCGGGCTAACCTACTAAGGGTTGAAATTGCTTATAGCCAGTAACAAACAGGGCCGAGAAAAACAAATGAACTTGAGAGGGCTTCGCCGTTACCGACGATACTTATGGCCCCCAAATAAGAGTGGGGCATCCTAGTGGAAGCGGCGCACTTCAAATTAAATTTAATTGTATTAAACTACACTTTAAAGGAAATTTAGAGTGAGTGATAGGAATAGGATTCTGTGAATAGATCGATGCCGGCTTTAGCGATGGATTGCTAAGTTAGCCCAGTCTTTCCTTTTCAGCAAACCCATTCTTTTTCAGGGCGAAATGATGGCGAAGGTGAGTATGCCGAGAGGGTAGGGTTTCGATAATCCGTGAATGGTCGGTTTCGTGTTGCGGTCGGTACGCGGTGCCATAGTTTGGCTTTTGCATTTTTTTGTTAGAGCAGATTGATTCGGTTTGAGTTCGAGTAGTTTATTTCGGGCACTACGATGAGGAATATTCGGGAGTGCGTGGTTTTGGTTAAAGGTTTAGTGTTGTTATTTTTCTCGAATCGAAAGAAAACGGAAGCAATGTAAATTAAAGTTGAGTCTGTGGAAGTTTCTCGACGCGCTTCAAATCGGTGGCTGATTTTCGTAGTTGGGCTGAGTCTGCTCTCGGAAGACCTGCGACCGAAATTCCTCTCCAAACTAGCTTCAGCGCCAGCAGCCACATTGGGGTAGACTAAGGGTATTCGGACTTGTTGACCTGATGGGTACTGTCCGTTGACAGGTTCCCAAACTTCACGTCTATAATCAATCAGAGGCCGTTAAATTTCGAACGAACGAGAATTATAAAAATCACTACATAGGTTAAGCGACGGGCTAACTCCCCATACCTGGAAAACTAGACAATGTTTCGAAACCTACAGAAGGCCCTCGGAATGGATTGGACTCACTGCAACGACCTTGCAAACGTAAAACGGATTATGGCATTGGATCCTGGAATGTCAGATCACTCAATTACCCTGACGCTGTTAAGGACTTTTTACAACAGGCCAGTTAATATAAATTAAAAATACTGGCAATTCAGGAAACGAATTAGAATGCAAATTTTATTCAAGACATGAAATCGCACACAACATTCAAAATTGGGAAGCGTACTGGAAAACGAGAATGCGGAGTGGCTTTTATTGTGGATAGAGAGTTCAAATCGCATGTTATTGATTTTAAGGTAGTCAATCAATGGTTGATAGTCCGCGTGGTGCAGTATTTAGAGCACTCATCCCATAAGCCGAAGGCCCTTGGTTTGACACTGGTTGGCGGCAACGAGATTTTGTTCACGTGATTCTTCGGACGGACTATAAGCCCGTTCAATTATGATACGTGCTGGTTTAAAACCAGAACGTATCGCAGCTGAGTGGATGGCTACACGGCCAAAGCGTGATACTGACCATATCACCTTATGGAGTGCCGACACATTCGATCATGATAATGAGATACCCTATCTATTTCTAAGCGAAGGCTTGTAGTGCTACAAAATAAAATAAACAGTTGTGTGCGATCCGTATGAAAGCAAAATTATTCAAAATCTGTTTGATAAACGTACACGCCCCGAGCGAAGAAAAGCACGAAGTAAGAAATCTAGTTATAGGTTCGACTTGCTTCCCTCATCAACGCATACAAGTACATAAAATGTCTTGGGTATCACCGGATGGCAACACGAAAAACCCTATCGACCTTGTGCTGATCCAACAATGTTGGGCCTCGAGCATACTTGACGTCCGTACATACCGAGGAACCAATTGTAACTCAGATTATTACTTGATGAAATTAGCGTATCTATGTTGTATGTCAAAGGCGTATTCGGCGAAGACCAGCTCGCTACACAAATTTGACATGGAAAGGCTCCAAACGGTGTCTGTGGCAAAAAAATTCACGGAGACCGACAACCAGCTGGCTCCCATCTTATCAGACGCATCGCTGAAAATAAGGAACGAGCTATGGGTTGAAGTGTATATGGCAATTAAGATCGTGGCAAAACACACAGTCGGAGATCAAGCCCGGCGCAAGAGAAATGATTGGTTCGAAGATGAGTACCAGAATGCGTTCGACAAAAGAATCAGGCGTACAAAGATTACGTAGGTAGGAAAACCAGAACGAAGAGAGAACACTATGAAAATCTCAGAAGAGTAACGAGTAAGATAATTAGAATTAAGAAAAGAAAATACTATGACAATCGATTGAGAAGTATAGATCTAAGTTTAGCGAGCAATCACACAAGACAAGTATACAAAGTAGTGAAAATCCTGAAACGTGGTTATCAGCCCAAAACCATGCTCTGTCGTGATGACATCGGCAATATCATCGTGAAACCAAGATTAAGGAAAGATGGGCATCCCATTTCAAGAACCTCCATAATTCTAGGCACAGCTCCAGAGCATCGAAACCTATAGATGTTTTCAGAGAGCTTCCATTGGCCCCTACAACTCTGGATGGAGTTTGTTTCACCATCAAAGCCCAAAAGAATAGTAAAGCGCTGGGCATCGATGAGATTCCAGTGGAGCTCATCAAATATCGTGACAGCGGTGTTCAAAAAACTATTCACAAAGTCATCCAGCATATTTGGCAACCAGAACATATGCCGAAAGAGTGGAGCCAATCAATTATATTCCCTATCCACAAAAAAGGTGACAAACTACAGTGTGAAAATTATAGAGGCATATCACTAATTTGTACAGCGTACAAAATATTTTCAAAGATCTAACAACATAAAATCGAATCATACGTCAACAGTATTTTTTGGGACTATCAGGGTGGTTTTAGAGCAGATGGATCGACAATAGACCAATTATTCACTGTCAAGCAGGCACTTGAAAAATGCTGGGAGTTAGATGTACACCAAATTTTCGTTGACTTTAAGCAAGAATACAAGACTATTGATCGTAACGTACTGTACCAAATAATGCTTTGCTTTGGTATCACAGTCAAGTTAGTCTGCCTTACCAAAATGACAATGACGTCGACAACCTCACAAGTCCGTTTCAATAACCAACTCACTGATGACTTTGACACAAATATCGGACTAAAGCAGGGAGATGGAGAGGCTCCATTGCTATTCAATTTGGCTCTGGAGTCGATAGATGAGATACATTACTACACAAGTCGAGCCAAAGTAAGAGCCTATGCGGATGACATCAATATTTTGTAACGGTCATTAACAACTGCCTAAGAATTTTTCCTGAAACTCGGCAGCGAAGCAAAACTAGTAGGGCTACAATCAATGAAAATAAAACAAAGCTCATGACGCAGTCGTGGAAAAATACCTCAAATACACAAAATATTCCTGAGGCAAATAATCGGAGCGAAGCTAGACGGAGACCAACGGTGAATTCGATATAACCATGAGCTGTATGAAATTTTTGACGAGCCCGAGCTCTCAACGATTGTAAGACTGTGGAAGCTGCAATCTGCTGGACACATGAATTTCATGGACAAATAGCGGATACTCAAAAAGTTATGCGTTGGGAGAACTGAAGACCGGAGACCAGTGGGGAAACCAAGAAAACGCTGATCTGAGTCGGTCGACGAAGACAGTTCATCGCTGCTCAGATTTTGAAATTGGAGGATGCGGTCAATGGACCGAGACAGTTGCAGGCGCTATTTGTAGGAAGCGAAGTCTCGAGCGAGGCTGTACTGCTATGAAGAACCTTTTCTTGGATCATGTTTTCAACATTGATCATCAACATTTCCGCTAACAATAGTAATAGTGAGTTCCCCTGGCTAGTCTCTTGGTCACTTTGAAGAACTTTTTCCGGAATGTAAAATAATTTGCATTCATACACAACCTCGCCAGGTTATCGTATAGTGATGCTTGTTCTTTCCATTCAATTGAGGTTCCATGGTTGGGAATCCATTTTGTAAACTCGAAAATTGCTTGCTTTGCTAGAGTGCTTGAAAATAATGCATGGACTTCGAAATGTACTAATACTTCATATTACGCTACATTCTCATCATGATTTGCATATTTGAAAGTTATGGCATGTTAAACATGAACATTCTAGCCTTCTCATTTCTCCGTGTTATATGAGTATGAAAAGGGTTCTTTTGACGTTGTTGGGGATTTTACCCTGCATGCGGACTCATCGCTAAATGCTAGTCCCAATATTTCCGACTCACGCCATTGGGACCCTAGATCCCATCCCATCATCCCGTGACGCCGCAGACAACTAGCTGCCGGAACATTTACGAGTCCCTAGACCTTGTCAATTCAGCAGAGCTTTTCAAGCTTGTTCTCTGAAGCAGAACTCCACCGCAGCTGTCCTTAATTGACTTTAACATCTTTTAAAAAACTACGAAAAACCCTTAACTATGATATAAATCCAACCTTGCTCAGTCAAGACGAAATCAGCAACGTAATCACTGGTTAAGGAAAGTGGGTATCCTTTTTCAAGGAACTTTTTAACCCCTCACATAGCTCTAATAAATTTCTCGCTAATGTGTTTCCCCCCAAGAACTACAATTTACCCCTTTAACTATAGAAGCATATATGAAGTTCATAAAAAAATCATTGAATAATACCCCATTTGATTTGTTTTTAAAAAGGAAAGCTATTCATTCTATCAAAAAAGAACAGTATGCAGACTAGAAGTTGTCTGAATTATTTAAAAAAAATTATTATTTTACAAAATAATAATTACTTAGAATTGTGTAATGATGGTTTTTTTGGTAACATAATAATTTTCAAAATTATATATCTTTTAATTCATGCTGAACTAAGATAATGTCTACTTACTTTGACCAAGAGACACAAATATATATTATGCCGATAGTTCCCAGAATTAGGATGATGATAGATATCACAATCAGTGCATAAGGAAATACTTCGTCATTGATAGCTACGGCTGCTTTCACCTTTAATGAAAATGTATGATTTCAATATTATTTACCGGTTTCTGAACAGTTTTCAGTCTAATACCTTTTGTATTTGATGTTTGGCTACCACAGGCTCGAAAATACCCCGTGCAGTAGCACGTGCCACTCCTGAGGCTGCAAAGTTAATATCAGTTTGAGCTTCCGGCTGAAGAATTGTTGAAGTAACCGGAGTTGAATTCCTCAGTAAAATAGCTTCAGTATTAGGATCGATTAAATAAAACCACACATCAGTTGCTTGAGGATTTTCCTCGATTGAGCCATTTTCGTTGAGATATTTTTGATTGCTAAATCGTTCGATGATTGCAATAAGACCATTCGATTTCTCATTCAGAAGATCTTGTAACTCATGGTAGTGAGTTCGAATTTCATTTGGTGCCGAGTCGGAAAACATTAGTGCTAGTCTATTAGCGTCGGTTATTTGATTGATAACAACTCGCGCTCTAGCCTTATGTGATCCTTCTTCTTCGCCGTTGTTATCTTTTGCTTCTACGTAGAAAATCATTGGAAAATCTTTAGCGTCCGATAAAGCTCGTTGTACTTTTATAATGCCAGTATCTTCAGCGATCGCGAAATAGGATGTAGGCTAAATAAAATAAAATAATTGATTTCCAATTTACTTTCGAATTATTTTGCTCTACTTACCATGTTCTCATCGCCGATAGTATTATCTTCTTCATCAAATATTCGATATTTAATCATTCCGTATTTTCCAGAATCCCGATCAATAGCTTTGACTTGCAGAATGGGCATATCATTATCCATATTAGGATTGACAACAGCATAAAATGTATCATTACGTCCTCTATGTCCACGGCCAAATACAAACACGGGCTCGTTGTCATTTTCATCCTGCACAATAATTTTAACTGTTGACACACTCTTTTGTGGATTAACAAAATATTTATGTGAGACGAGTTTTATCGATAGTTCATGCTGTGTCTTATTTTCGAAATCCAAATGCTTATCCAAGCTTATTCCACAAGCGTGATCCTCTAAAGCTACTCGAAATATTTCAAGATCATTTCCTTTAATAATTTCACATTTAAATCCTGCATTAGTTTTCGTTGCCTTTTTCGAATTAATTATTTGTATCATTTTAATCGTTGCGTTTAGTCCAGCCGTTTCAGGAACACTTATTGAATAACTGTCATCACTAAATGCTAGTCCCAATGTTTCCGGATTGGTTATAACTGCCCCATCATTCTTAGCTTCAATTATTGCTTCATTTGGATCAGTCAGCACGTGACGAACAAGGACTGGTAGCGTTGCTACGGAACTTAGTTGTGGTTCTCCCATATCATAGGCACGGACATCTACTTGATACTCAGTGTCATCCTCTTTTCTTAGTTCATCTCGAATGCGAATAGTTCCTGTGTCAGGATCTATTTGGAAATATTTTAATGATTTACCCCGCCCAACAATTTCATATCGAACAACGTTGTTTGGAGAAGTTCCGTCTGCGTCAATAGCTGGCATGGCTCCAATCGTTGTGCCAATTGGTTGGTCGTCATTTACAGTCACCGTTTCAGGTACGGATACGAATACTGGTGGTATGTCGTTGCGATCGTCCACTTCTACTTTGATTCGAATAAAATCACCGGTGTTGTCACCTTTGTTTTCAATCGTTCCAACTATTAGTAGGTGACTTTTATCCTTTTCGTAGTCGAGTCCACGAATTGTTTTAACCTGACCACTTTTAGGATCAACTTTAAATAAGTCGGTGGGTCCGTCGCGAAGGTGGTAGGTAATCTGAAAAATTAAAGGGAGAATATTTTAAAAGGATGAATATTTTAAAGAGCGTAAAAATGTAATTAAGTAAAGGGTGGTCCAACCATAATGCACGATGTTAATTGTGAGTCATATCTTAATGTGAAGTTTTTCGCCCAAGTTAATTGGACATTTCTTTGTTTCAGTGTTTGAAAAATTCAACCATGGAGAGGTACACAATTGAGCAGCGCGTTAAGGTTGTTGAAGCCTTTTACAAAAATGGGCGTTCAAATCAAAATGCATTACGAGCACTTCGTGATTTTTTTGGTCAGCATAATCGACCAAATGTGTCCACAATCGGGAGACTTGTGCGCAAATTTCAGCAAACCGGGTCTGTAAGAAATGTAAAATCATCTGTACATGTTGCCCAGTTTGTTCTGCGGAAAACATTGCTGTTGTTCGCGGTAGTGTGGCAGAAGAGCCGTCAACCTCAAATCGTCGTCATGCCTAACAATTAAATATCTCATGAACATCACTCATGCGAATTTTGAATAAAGATTTGAATTCACACGCTTACAAGGTTCAACTGACTCAAGAGCTGAAGGCTACTGACCATTTCAAGCGTCGGCAATTCGCCGAATGGTTGGTTGAACAGACAGAAGGGAATGGTGGCTTTACAAAGAAAATCATCCTTAACGCACTTTCACCTCAGTGGATTCGGTAAAAATTGAATTCCCGCATTTGGGCAAATGAGAATCCATGAGTGATTGTTAAAAAGCCGATGCATTCACAAAGAGTGACTGTTTGGTTTGGTTAATGGGCTTGCGGCGTCTTCGGGCCGTATGTTACTTCTTCGAAAATGAGGACTGCCAAGCAGTTATCGTGAATGGTGTTCGCTATTGCGAGATGATTAAAGACTTCTTGTGGCCAGAAATTGTAGTTATGGACCTGGACAATATGTGGTTCTAACAGGATGATGCCATTTGCCACACAGCCAACGAAACTCTGGCTATTTTGCGCGAGAAATTCAATGGCCATGTTATCTCACGTTGTGGGGATGTTAATTGGCCGCCACGATCATGTGAGTTGACACCGTTAGACTTCTTTCTCTGGGGTTATCTAAAAGAAAATGTGTACGTCAATAAGTCAAGAACAATTCAAGAGCTACAGGATGAGATAATTCAGCACATTAACGACATTGGACCTCACTTATGTCTCAGTCATTGAAAATATGGACCATCGGAAAGAAGTATGCCACCGTAGCCGTGGCGAGCATTTGGGCATTATTTTGTTTCACACATAATTGTCATAAATCCTTCTATTATAATAAAAAAAATTTATTTATGTATATGAGTTCACGGGCTTTTTCGACCAAAAAAACAAATAATACTTTAATCGACGTTGCAACCACTTTCGTGGTCTTCTTCAGGATAATAATTCCACGGAGTTTACATTTTATTCATACATACTACATACTTTTAGTTACCCTAATTACTTAATTGCTAACAGGCCGCAATACACATCGCTAAGTCCATCCGTGTCCGTTTTTTTGTTCATTGTTTTTGCCGTCGTTTTTATGGTTAACGCCTCCAGAATCTACTTTTTTTGTAATTGCGCTCCTCGTCCATTATTGTTGTGCTCAGGTAGGTGCCCCAGTTGTGCGCAATGTGCTGTCAGTGCCGTTTTGTAGTTGTTATCGCTCCGTAGGTCCAATTTGTGTCCTGCAATTCTATTTTTCATCCATTGTTTCGTTGTTCCAATGTATACCATATTGAAGTTGTTGCATGGGATGTTGTTGATGATGCTGGATCGGTACTCTTGCGGTATCTTGTCCTTGCTTGCCATGTATATTGAGCTCAGCCTGTTTTTGATTTTGAATCCCTGTTGTATTTCTGCGCAGCCCTTGATGACGCTTTTGAATTTTTCGGAGAGGCCTGGGATGTATTCCACGGTTGCGAAAATTGGACGTCTTTCTGTTTGCTGTGCCGGTGTATTATCGTTTTCCATTCTGTCGTATTTATCGATGAGGCTGTGGATGATTTTGATTGGAAAACCGTTTTTTACCAATATCGATTTTATTATTTTCTTGTTTTTTTCCCGGTAGCAATGGTCAATTATGTTGAGGATGCGGTGGATCATGTTATATGCGGTATTCAGCTTTTGATGTTTTGGGTGGGTTGACTTGAAGTGAAGTACTCTATCGGACGCAGTTGTTTTTTGAAACCAATCAATTTTGCAGTTATTGCCATCTCTTGTCACGAGAGAGTCTAAATATGTTAGTGTTCCGTCATTCTCCAGCTCCACAGTACAGCGTAGTTTTGGATGGTAGTTGTTTAGAAGCTCCAAAAAACTGTCGATTTCTTGCTTTTTCACTATTGCGAAGATATCGTCGACATATTTTGTAATTAATTTTTGCTGCACCGTGGTTTTGCTCAGCGTTTCCTTAAGGAAATCCTCCATGACGATGTCTGCAATGATAGGTGATAGCGGACTTCCCATTGGTAGACCGTATATCTGCTTTTAGAGTGTATTTTTGTAGCTGAATATGTTGTCCATTATGCAAAATTTTTAAGAGCTTCCATGAAATTTCTTCTGCTGATGTTTGTGGTGTCTTGTATTTCACCCCATCTTTTTTTGATCAGATCGGTTGCAAGTTTTGTTGGAACACTGGTGAACAATGAGCTGACATCAAATGAGACCATTGTTTCGTTGTCGTTGATTTCGATGTTTTTAAGTTTTTCTTTGAATTCCGTTGTATTCTTGACGTTGAACGCAGAGTCGACTGTCAGGATATTGAGGTGGTTCACTAAGTGCTGTGCTAAGTTGTACGTCGAGCTGTTTGAGTTTAAAATTATTGGTCTCATCGGACAATCTGGCTTGTGTATTTTTGGTACTCCGTACATCCTTAGTATCCATGCTGCGTAATTTGTGAGCTTCGATTTCATCATATCGTCTATTTCTCCATGTCGATGCATCTTTCTCTCAATTTCATTGTTGGTCTGCTGTAGCTTATTGATCGGATTTATTCTGATTATTTTGTACGTTGGTCGATCATCTACAATATCATGCATTTTTTGTTCGAGATCAGCTTTGTATATCGCGACTGTTCGATTTCCTTTGTGCGCTGTAGTTATTGTGATATATGTGTGTATTCTTAGGAAGTAATCAGCACATTGCGCACAACTGGGACACCTACCTGATTTTTCGAACACAACAATAATGGACGAGGAGCGCAATTGCAAATTGATTGGTTTCAAAAAACAACTGCATCCGGTAGAGTACTTCACTTCAAGTCAACCCACCCAAAACATCAAAAGCTGAATACCGCATATGACATGATCCACCGCATCCTCAACATGAGTGACCATTGCTACCGGGGGAAAAAAACAAGAAAATAATAAAATCGATACTAGTTAAAAAACGGTTTTCCAATCAAACTCATCAGCAGTCTCCTCGATAAGTACGACAGAATGGAAATCGAAAAAAAACCGGCACAGCAAACAGAAAGGCGTCCAATTTTCGCAACCATGAAATACATCCCAGGCCTTTCCGAAACATTCATCAAGGGCTGCGCAGAAATACAACTGGAATTCAAAATCAAAAACAGGCTGAGCTTAACATACATGGCAAGCAAGGACAAGATACCGCAAGAGTACCGATCCAACATCATCAACAACATTCCATGCAACAACTACAATATGGTATACATTGGAACAATGAAGTAATGGATGAAAAATAGAATTGCAGGACACAAATTGGACCTACGGAGCGATAACAACAAAACGGTACTGACAGCACATTGCGCACAACTGGGGCACCTACCTGATTTTGCGAACACAACAATAATGGACGAGGAGCGCAATTACAAAACAAGTCGGGTAAACAGACCTACGTTCATGTCAGAAGGGTTTTGTACCCAACTTCTCAGAAATGCAGTCACCAGCAATGAATAACGTCAAGAAATATGAAAATCCATTGTTTTTCTACTTTCAACGGTCGCCATTTTGTTGCAGACCAACAAAAATCACTCAAATCATGAATTCTCTAAAATATTAATGATATTGACCTTATTGGAAAATTTCAAGAAGATCAAATCAAAACTGCAGTGACTGATTGAATGGAAAGTCCACAAAATACCAAAATCATGTGTTACTGTTGTTGTATTAATCACCAAACTTACAAAGTTTGAGAATCCTTAGTAGGACTACGTAAATATCGAGTTTCGCTCAGTTTAAGGGTACCGATGCGATTTTATTGGAGAAAATGTGAAATTCGAAGATCATACTATTATTAACAAAGTTGAGTGAATTTCGACTTCTAAGGTATTTGTTGTTTTACTTATAAACACCTACCACCATAATTTTTTTCAGATTTTTCGGATCACAGGTGTCCAACCGCGAGGGGGAAATACAAATTTTTTGTGTATTTCCCCTCCCTGCGCGTCCCTCGAAGTAGAAAGTATCAAATTAAGACCTGTTTTGAAAAGTTTTCATTAAGACCTTTCATTCGATACCCATATCGGCTACCTTTGATGAATTTTTTTTTTCGGGAGCCACTCCCCTATTTGCGGAGACCCCCTCTTAAATACCGTATAAAATTTTTTGTAGCTGAACTTTGAAGAGAGCACCACTTTACACCTGCATACAAAATTTTATGTTTCTAGCTTAAGTAGTTTGCGAGAAAAAGTGCTGTGACACACGGACGGAGGGACGGACAGACAGGTCGCGAAACTAGTAGGGTTTTGTAAAATTATTTTACAAAGCCCTTAAAGGTTGATTCTGGAGGCGTTTACCATAAAAACGACGGCAAATACAATGAGCAAAAAAACGGACACGGATGGACTTAGCGATGTGTACTGCGGCCTGTTAGCAATTAGGGTAACTAAAAGTATGTAGTATGTATGAATAAAATGTAAACTCCGTGGAATTATTATCCTGAAGAAGACCACGAAAGTGGTTGAAACGTCAATCAAAGTATTATTTACTAACACATTGTTTTTTTGGTCGAAAAAAGCCCGAGAATTCATATAAGTAAAATTTAAACAAAAGCGGCCAAAATAGTATCATAATAAAAAAATACTAACATAATTCTCTGAAAACTTCTTGTTTTAGTTACAATTCACATTGTGCGTTTAGGCTGGACCAGCCTTTACATAATTTATAAATATGCCTTTACTTCTGGCGGAAATGATAATATGGTTTATTTAGATTAGAGAAGAATTTAGAATTTCCTTTTCTTTCTTATGTGCTCTGTTTGATACGAAATTATTTCACGAATAACCAAAAATATAACTTACATGTTTTGTAGTATCCGGATCCTCAGCTTTCACAGTTGCTATAATCATATCCGGAATATTTTCCGCAACATGCACTTCCAGCCAACTGTCGGAAAATTTGGGCACTTCATCCTGAATATAAGATAAGAACAGATTAACTCCACGTTTTCTATTGAATTCCATCATAAAAAAAACTTACAGGTACATCCAACACTTGTACAGTGACACTAGCCGTCCCTAATCGCGCATCTGGAGCACCATCTTTTGCAGTCACCACAAAAACATATTCTTTCTTTGTTTCATAGTCAAGAGCTGAATTGGTTCGAATTTCTCCTGTATCAGGATGAATTGAAAATGGAATGTTCTTTGGTATTGAGTATGTAATTTGAGCATTGATTCCATCATCGGCATCAGTCGCATGAACAATGCCAACAAAAGCATCTTCTTTGCCTTCTTCAACTTTGAATATGTACGGTAGCGTAGATTCCTCGAATTCGGGATTTTTATCGTTGATATCAGTTACCTTAATATTAACAGTAGCGCTGCTTGCCAATCGACCATTATCTTCAGCTTTAATTAGCAATTGGTATCTTGTTAATGATTCGCGATCAAGCTTCCGTATGACGGTTATCATTCCAGTTTCCTGACCAATTGCAAATTGTCGTAAATCATTTCCAGACACAATTTTATATGTGACAGGGTCATTTTCAGGATCTTCTGCTTTTACGACGGTTACAGTTGAGTTGATTTCTGCTCCCTCACTTACCTGTTGTGGTAAAGAAAATTGCATTATAATGGATTAATAAAATATGGTCAAAACTCTATAGAGTTTTAATTTACGCTCCATTCAAATGTTACACGTATGCTTCCTTAGAGCAAGATTAAACGGTAAAAGTCAATCATATATTGTGTTAAGGAATGAATATGTAATAAATGTCTAAGCAATTATAATTTGAACTGATAAGTTTTGTGCTACCAGCAAAATATGGTTAGACTGTTCAGAGGCAATTAAAGTCTACCAAATCCACATCCCGTTTACAAGGATCATTTCAATTCATATCAATATGAGTAGCAACCAAATGAATTGTGTCCAAAATTTATCACCTATCACCCAATAACGCCCAACCCCACTGCACTAAGCAACATGTGTGACACTATTACCCACCTGCACTTCGTATACTGGTTTTAAAAACCTTGGCGGTTTGGTGTTCGGACCAGGATTGACGGTAACTTCAACAATAGCTTGAGAGTATAATCCACCAGTATCGGTAGCCTGCACCGTAATACTGTATTGTTCGCCGGCTACTAAACGTCCATGTGCTTCAATCTCACCGGTCGTTTTATCGATGCTAAATTTAGTTCCACCATTGTTCGACACGTGATAAATGGAATATGTTACCACCGCGTTCTCACCTTCATCATTGTCAACAGCAGTTACTTTAGTCAGCAGGCGACGTTCATTGCCGGCTGTAATTGCAACTGGCGGTATAACTGGCAATTTAGGAGCATTGTCGTTAACATCTTTTAATATAACTGTCAGACTAAGAGGAGCACTGGCTGCATCGCCATTTGCTTCACGGGCTACCACTTGGAATGTGAATTTGCCAGGACTAGGAGGATCGCGATCCAAGTTCGCTTCATTCACAACTAAAATGTTGTCTTTTGATACGCTGAAGAAAGGTGTTGTTAGCTCGTAGATATAGTCTGGTTTGGCATCACTCTCTGCTAAATCTGCGTCATTCGTTTCAAATGTAATTGGTTTTCCATTTTCATCTATTATTCTAGTTCCAATTGGAGAATTTTCATTCACATAACCAACAATATTGCTTGCTTCTATCACAGGAGGATTTGCGTCCACAGGCTTCACATAAATGGTTAATTTGGCTGTTGTAAAACGCTTCGCTTCCGATACTTCTTCAGCTTTTACAATGATGTCATATCGTTTTGCAGTCGAAGTATCTATAGCTTTAGTTTGTTTCAAGACTCCTGTTTGTTCATCGATTTCGAAGTAGTCTCCGTAGTTTCCCGGAGTTCCACTCAAGAAAGAATATTTGATCAATGAACTGATTGTGTCTAAATCAACAGCTTGAATGCGTTCGGGTGAAACTGTTAGGACTCCTTGAAGTGAACCTGCTGGTACTGATGCTGAGTATTCAGGATTGATACAAGCGCCATCGAGAAGTACGCATCCACGATAGATAAAAGAGGGATCTAAGTCGTCTGAGTCAGCTATGTTGACAATGAGTGTGGCTGTTGAAGATAGTCGTTCTGAGACATTGCGCGCACGATCCTGGAAAGGGAGGAAGTGAATTTTATTAGTAATATTATCATAAGTTCAAAAAGCAATATGGTATTAGCTTTAACGTAGTTATATAGACAGATGCATAGATGATGATAAATATTGATATCCCATCAGATCGTCCACTCTCATCCAGAAAATTGTTTACAATTATGTATAAGCCATACGAAACTTCAGGAGAAAGAACTTGTTCCAAATACTTTTTCAAATAATATCTGAGAATTAGACTTTTAAAATTTTGCTTTTATTAACAACCGAGATATACTAGATTTTTTTTTGATTTTTACATTGAATAAAAACTAGTTAATAACTAATCTATTGTAGAACTATCTTGGCCTTTTTGGGATAGGGAGGTGAATCCCGCAATGAGTATGCGGATATCATGTTCGTGAGCAACTGGACTATTCGATAAACATCTTCCCTGTCGACTTGGGAGCCTAGCCTGAAACCGTTTGACACATTACTTTGGGGCAGGTCTAGTTTCACTACGCTATGGGGCATTTTCAAGCTGAATACCTCCTCCAAAAGGAGGGGGAGAAAGGAAGGGGAATCGCTAGATAAGTGATCCCCCAGCCCTGATAACCCTGGCTACGATGAGTCCTTCTTGTCGTTCAGCACTGTCCGAACATAATGTGCCACATGGTTCCATTTGTCAATCAATCAAAGCATCAACGCGACTATACTATCTAGAGTGAGTTCCTTTGGTTCCTTGTAGAGGTCCTATTGCAGCCTGTCCCATTTTTGGGATGCAAAAATGTGTGCCACGTATCGGGCGAAATCTACAGCCGGGGGATCGTGACTTACTAATCTTGTGCAGGTAAGACTGAAAACACCCATGCTCGCTCAAAAGCTGGGTCGGATAGAAGTCAGTCTCACCAGGCCTCTGATTCAGTCACGGTCTCAGATCAGGGATGGGCCACGCAGTTCATTTTGTCTTCGCCCAATTTACCAAAGACTGCTGCCAATCATTGAATGAGCGCTATCTCTCTTCACAAGTAATTGTCTCCCTTGTGTCCTCGTTTAGACGCAGGTAGATATTATCACACTATCTAACAAAGAGGGCAACAGGTACCACGCCTGCAATCACTCTCACCGCCAAATCAGGGACTGTTGGATATAAATATGCATTTCTCAGTGCTCGTCTTGTCGGTACCTGTGCCAAGCATGGTACACCTCCTTACTGAGAGCGTTGTCCCATATTTTTGCCCCGTATAGTAACAATTACCCTACGGGACTCATCGAGAGGCGTTTTCTTGATGAATTGGGTAGGTTTACCCAAGTCATCAAGAAGACAGCCATAAGTCGGCTCAGAGCCGATACGTCTGAAGCAACATTCTCAGCCGTTGCCCAATATGCTCAGAAAAACTCATCTTTGAGTCTATCAGTAGCCCTAGATACTTTACTGCTGGCTTCGATTTGATTAGTATATCTGAAATACCAATCGTCCTTAATCTAGGGATTCTCTTCTTAGTCAAGATGGCCGCTTCGGGTTTCTCCAGTACTAGACTGAACCCGCGAGCAGTAATCCAGTCTATCACTCAGAACATTAGCATACTTAGCCAAAGTTGTGCTTGTTTAGCCGTGCGTGCCGTGAATAGAGCCGCAACATCATCTGCATAGCTGATCAAATGCAACTAATCTGACATCTCCAGTCTCAGAAGCCCATTGTTAGACACGTTTCACAGGTCTGAACTAAGGATAGATTCTTGGGCAACATCCGATGTAATTTCCATCCTTCATTGGCCCATAAAGCAGGTTTCGGTCCTTCAGATAGTTCCTCAGAAGTCCTATAAGATATTGTGGAACTTGAAAAAGAGTTTTCAACGTATCCAGAATATCTACTCATCTAGCGGAGCTGAGGGCGTTCTTTACGTCCAGTGTCACCCAAGAAAGGATCCGTCGCATCGCATCAAAAGTGATGCTTTAAAGTCATACTGTCGAGAAGATAAGTTCACAGCAACACGAATCACGTTAGTGATTCTTCCCTTGATGAGTTTCTTTAGTACTTTCCCAGCTATATCTAGCATACATAACGGGCGGTATGTAGATGGTGATCTAGAATTTTCCTTCCCATTGCTGATCGGCACAAATCTCACCACCTTCTATCGTGCTAGGGAAATACCATCCCGTAGGCAAGCGTTGAATGTGCTGAGCAGAAAGTCGGAACAATGGTGATAGACAAGTTGCAACATCTCAGCCAGAACACTATCTGGAACTGGAGCCTTCCATGTTTTCAAAGATAGGACAGCTATGTAAAGAGCGTGCAATCGGTTGCCGTTTCGCCGTGGAAAGCGTCATCATGGACGGGAAAAAGTGGCTTTGTTTTATTATTATTTTTATGGCCCTGCTCTTTGAACCATAAAGCTTTTGTCTGCACTCCAACATACTCACCTTTAACTTCAACATATTTGGACTCTTGCCAAACTCCTGTAAAAGATTTTTTATTTATTATTTTAATCATAATTGATTAAACGTCATTTCTTCACAATTTTTTCATTTAAGTTCTCAATTCAGTTCACATTTCATTCATTTACACTTTAACACTTACGAGCTAAGGACCCTAATCTACAGCAGATCTTAGATTTTGGCTGCGGGGCTGGAGGTGTCTGTTGCCGCGCTGGTTGCCTGGGATTGTTGCCTCGTTGGTCGGAGGCCACCTGTCCGGCGTGTTGTTGCTAAGATGTCTTCACTTTCCCAATCTATCGCTGAAGATCCTTTTCGCGACGCATTTAAGAGTTCTAGGCAAATAGCCAACTAGAGCACTTAGATATGCGGTTGGGATTCTGAGCCAAAAGGCCAACCAGAAAAGCGTTATGCTTCCTAAGCCAACAGGGTAACCAGGAAGAGGAGAGTAGAAACAGGTCTAGGCACTTAGTCCAATAAGACCGAACCAGGGTCAATTAAATTTCTCCAAGCGATCCTGCTGGGCAAAACCAACCAGCGGAAAGGATGAATAAAATACGTCTCGGGACGTAAGCCAACTAGATTTAACCAGGTGCAAGGCCAACTGGTTTTCGATAATTGCTAGGTAAAGCCAACCAGCAAGAAGCAACGAGTAGCAGTCGCTTGCCTCCTTCTAAGCGAACAGGCTAACCAGAAAGAGGTAAACTTTCTAAGCCAGTCAAGCTAACCGAAAAGAATAGTTTGCTGGAATATACTGGGCACTAAGCCAACTAGTTAAAGTAGGCCAAAGGCCCACTAGCTTTAAAAAGTCGCATATTCTTACTTGTTCAGAAATTGTTCTGGGTCCTTTTCGGGCAAGTCTATAATGGATCCTGCCTAGACTAGGGGGTCTCTTTTGATGGCCCCTTCTACCTCAGCCAGGACTAACACACAGTTAATGTCTCTTATTTCGACTGCCGCCATCGGCTCGAGCGAGGCTACAGTTATACTTTTGCCGAGTACCATCTTTACTGCAGCGCAGAATGCTTCTTTATTGTCGGCCTCTGCTCCGAATTCAACCAACATATGGCCCAACCAGGTTGGTTGTACTGCTTTAATAGCAGTGTTGGCAGCCTCGGGCCTTATATTTTTCCTGATATCCTGCAGCAATTCTGCCTAGGATTGCAGCAATGCCTGCAGCCGGGGCCTACATTGTAACTTTTTTAGGGTTTTGTAAAATAATTTTGCAAAACCCTACTAAAATCGCGACCTGTCTGTCTGTCTGTCCGTCCGTCCGTGCGTCCGTGTGTCACAGCAGTTTTTCTCGCAAAGATTAAGCTAGAAACACCAAATCTTACACACAGGTGTAAAGTGGTGCTCTCTTGAAAGTTCTGCTCCAAAAAAAATTTATGTGGTATTTAAGGGGGGTCTCCCCATATAAGGGGATGGCCCCCGAAAAAAAAATTTCATCAAAAGTAGTCAATATGGGTATCATATGAAAGGTCTAAATGAAGGATTTTCAAAACAGGTCTTAAACTGACATTTCTTGCTTCAGGGGGCGCACACGAAGGGGAAATGCACGACAAATTTAAGTCCCCCCCTCGCGATTGGACACCTGTGATCCGAAAAATCTGAAAAAAATCATAGAGGTAGATATTTATGAGTACAACAACAAATACCTTAGAAGTCGAAATTCACTCAACTTTGTTAATAATAGTATGATTTTCGAATTTCACATTTTTCCCAATTAAATTTTACAGGTACCCTTAAGCTCAAAAAAATTCTATATTTGAGTAGTTACCTAATATCCTGCAAGTTTGATGAAAATCGAATCATATTCGCGGAAGTTATAGCCATTTGAAATTTCTGCAATTACAACAACAATGACACACGGTTTTGGTATTTTATGGATTTCCCATCGGTTCAGATACTGCAATTTTGATTTGATCTTCTTAAAATTTCCAGGTAAGATTTATAACAATACATATTTTTGGAATTCATGATTCAAGTGATTTTTGTTAGTTTGGAACAAAATGGCGACCGTTGAAAATGGAGAAACAATCAGTTTACTTTTAAATGTGCACATCTTTTTGACATATTTCTTGACTTTATTTGTTGCTGGTGACGGTACTTCGGAGAGGTTGGATACAAAACCCTTCTGACATGACCGTAGGTCTGTTTAGCCAATTGTTCATTTTTGTCTCACATCAGATCTTTCTTCTTGCTAGGCGTCCATGCGAACTTTATTTTCTTGCAAATTTGAGAGGAATTTCTTTGCTGCTTTTTGCGCTCCTTTTTTCAGCACTGTCTGAAACCCCTGATCTAGCGTTCCATGTCCATCAAGTGCCTCTCTTTCCCCTTTTTATGCTGATCTTCTTCAATTGGGCTAAATGCCATTCTTTTGTTGGTTTTTGATGGTGGAGCTATCTGCGTGAGCTTTCCTTACTTAGTCCTTAGCGTTTTTAGCCTTCTACTCTTTTTCGGCCTTCTGGTCCTCTTCTGTTTTTAACCAGCTTTCTCGGTAATAGCCTGTGCGGTCTAGAGGCTCCTCGGGTTCAAGCAGACCATTCTTACACCTTTGCTGGTTTTGGGCGAGTCGCATGCAGATTTTGTTCTTTTTAGAACATCTCTCGCTTTTCGAATAAACCGTTCTTCTTGATGTCGCTGGACGGCAATTGTACGTTGTGACCTCATTTCTTGGGAGAAGTTAACGTTCCGTTTCCAAGTACAGTACTTCAGCCACATTCTCGACGGTAGCAGTGAAATGGTACAATTGCGCTTCGTTTGTCTGGTCACTCCTTTCTTTTTCTGCCGTGATAACCTTGTGACCTCAGGATGGCTTGTTATTATTTCGGCATTTAAGACCCTTCAACCGCGGTTCCAGCAGTTATTATCGATTTCCCGATATCATTTATAATTTTCTTATATCGCGTGAAAATCTTGTGCATCACAAGCCTTTATGGGACAAGTGGTTAGACCCAGACCAGCGCCAATCAGAAAACGTCTCTCCTAAACCCACACCACCAACCCAATGGTGCGAACTTCGAACGTTCTTCGAGGTCTGCCAAGGTTTTATCGGAACGGAGACGATATGATTGTTGGATTGGAGCCTTTCGCGCACGAGTATCACCTCGGCATTACCATGCAAAGCACCTAGGTCCAAACTATCTTATCCACCAGCTGAAAGCATCAATCCCAGTTCATTGTCTAAAGTTTAGTCCAGATTCATTGCAAAAAATTGGTGGCTATTTAAATGAAAATTCATGATTTTCGTTCTGGGCAAAGCATAACTTCGACTTAGACGAATTTTTGTATAGAGGTTCATTGAAATATGCAATAAAACTCACAAAAAAGTTCCAAGTCGAACCGTCTAAAACACTGACGGGTGCTCAAAGGTCGAAAAACGTGCCAAAAACTGTAGTGTGATAAAAAATATGTGTCTAGGAAACACAAATTTGAAGGTCAGGTGTTAAGTTTCAAAATCATCATCATCATCTATGGCGCAACAGCTCAAATCGAGCCTTGGCCTCGAGGATTGATCTCCTCCAATTATCACGGTTCTGCGACCTTATCCGCCAGTTTTTTACTCCCAACAAGGATCTGCTATCGGCTTCTATCGTGTCTTCCCATCAAATTCTCGGTATTTCCGCTGGACGTCTACCTTATGGTCTACCCGCTATGTTCTTTTGGGTAGACGTTTTTCTTCCATTCTTTGCACAACGCCCGCCTATTGCAAGTTACGAAACTTTACGCCAGAGGCAACATGTGGAATTTCAAAATGGCGGTTAGTCGAAGTTGGGGATTTCAAAGGCCTCTAAAAATCTCAATTTTTATTCAATTTGTGATATCAAGGAAGATGTTAATTAGCCATAATGATCTCGCTATTTGCGTGGTTATCCATGTGCAAGATTAAAAATGGTGGCGGTTCAAATATGCGATTTTTTTATATTTTCGCGACCCTCTAGTGACCAAGTTCCTCAACCAATTTTGATGAAACCTGGAACCGTAGATTATTAGAACAAGCCATTTCATTTTGCAACAAAATTATGAAAATTGGACCATAAACTAAAGAGTCGAAAATTTTAAACTTTAAATTCGATTTAAAAAACTGAATATTTTTGTTCTGTTTAGAGTTAGGCTCCAATTCAAACGAGATTTGGCACACTTTGTGATTCTAAGATAGGTTTCTTTTAATATAATCCAAAATTAAACGCTTAGATTCAAAATGGCGGCCCCGTAAGGTCAGAAAGTAGGCGAATTTCGTTATTTTAGCAGTAACTAAAGTGTTGAGTAGGATGTGACTTATATTGGAAGTATTTGTACGACAGTACGTTTTTTTAAACAGTGTTTAACTTGCAAAGTGGTGGCCAATCATATATTATTTGCTTTTTGAAGCTAAGGGCTCCTACGAGAAGTTTGCCTCTCCGGCTGGTGCTGCCAACGGGGATTTTTTTTTTATTGAAAGTGTCCCGTATGTTATCACTATAGACAAGAACGTTTATGTTTGTTCCTACATTTTCAAATCCTGAAAAATAAAGAAATTGATCGGTGAAATATTTGGAGTAAAAGGCAGGCCAAGAAGCAATTCGTCTTTCAGTTTGCTTAATTTGGATTTTACTTTCCGGTATTTGTGACTGCTTATGCCACAATACCGTTCGTCAGCACGCTGCAGCAAATTTTAATACTTTGAATGAAAGGAAGAAAGCGTGCATCGGATATTCGTGTATAACGATTAAAATAAGTCCAGCAATGAAAAAAGGCAGGTTTCGAGGTAATAACATCCAGCAGACGTATCCAGCTCAAGAATATCCTGAAATCAGTAAAGGACAAAATGACGACACCAGAGTGCAGTAGGGCGTTCAAAATTTCCTGCTCCCAATGTCCGAAAGTTTATATCGGCCAAACGAAGAGGCTTCAAAGAACACCAAAAAGAAGTGAAAATATGGCAGAACGGGAACAAAGGCCAGCAACAGGTATTAGGTCAACGGTTGCACGGCGCATCATCGAAGTGGCTGACCCACTATCAATTTGAGTCGTAGGAGTTATAAAAAGAATAAGAGCCCCATTCAAATTAGATGCGTACGAAGGCATCAACATTTACAAACTACCCGAAGAAAATATATTGATTACTGATTTAGGAAATATACCATCCAAACGCATTAGTCTTTAAATGTACATTAATAACAAAAAAAAAAAGAAATTCGACATACTCGTATATTTTGTGAAAGCGCAATAGAACGTTAATTAATTAAAAACGTTGAAAATGTGAGCTAGTAATTCTTGAAATATATATTTGTCGTAATTAAATCAAATAAATTAGTTTAGGGAAATACAGTTTAGTTTGTAATAATAATAAAAATAATTAAACTTTTTCACTACAAAACCCGAAACATCAACAAGTGCAGGCTTTATTTAATTTTGATACTGTTGGTGAATTATTAGAATATTCTAAATAGGTGAAAATTGAATAAATTTTCTTAAAGGGACTTATCTAATTGGCGCAATCCATTAGTACGAGTCCGAAGGTTCACTGAGAAGAGCTGAAGAAGTTAAGAAAATGAGGCGTAATAGTAATATAACGATTAACTTAATGACAGTCTAATTAAAAATGCCGTAAGATCAGTCTACAGAGCAGTGACAAGAATACCAACCGAAGAGAAATTTTGTGCTGGAACTGGCATCATTATCTTCTTCTTCTTCTTTGTAGCACTACAGCCCCTCTCGGGCCTTCGCTTAGAGATGGTTAGAGTATCCCATTTTCATGACCGTATTGATTTTTTCGGAAGTTGGTCTGGTCAGTACCATGCTCCCGTGTGCTGATGATATGATATGAACACTCGTAGTCTGTCCGAAAAATTCCCCTGAACTAAATCACGTTGCTCCCAACGAGATTTGAACCTGGGACCTTCGGCTTATGGGTTCACCCTCTAACTACGAGGCCACACAGACTGGCATCATTATAGCTTCGACAAAATGTGCATGCTACTTTAAAAACCTTTAAATTTTTACACAACCGCAGAACAGTGGAAATAAACGCCGGGTATCGATAAGAAACTACTAGAACTTATCAATCACGGGAAAAAGGGCTTAAAACGTAGGACCATACGCTCAAAATTTAAGAAAGATGTCATCGAAATTATCAAAATATGCGGTTAGAGTCTAGCTTCATTACATATAGACTTCTCTTCCTTTGTTAACCCTTCCTCCTCGTATATAAAAATTTTGTGGCTAGGCACTGAAAACCCTACTAACGTTCTTCATATCCTTACCATAGAAGTAATACTATTGAAAGTGGGTATATTTTTCACTTTGAGGACGATCATATTCGACATCAGTATGTATTTGAATGTATCCCTACCTCTTTTTCGGTATCAATGTCCATCAACTGATGCAATGGCATCATATTTAATAAAAATAGACATATTATTTTTCTCACAATATTCCATCATCTTTTGAACTTCTATTGGAAGAGTTTTTTCATTGTCTATAAGGAAGTATTCCGGCGCAATAACTATGTCCCGAGAGTAATCTTCTATTAAAACGGAAGTTCTTATAGGAAATGGCAAATTTTAAAGGGCGTAAAAAGTTTGTATTGGATAGTCTAAAAAGTAGTTTTTGTCACTAAACGGGGTTCATTGTTATATATCGGGCAATACTAATCATATTGAGTCAAACTGACATGCGTTTGTTTCATGTGGACAGTTTTGTATTTCGTCATTCGTGTCATAAGTATACTTTATCAAAAGCCACAGCCAAGAGATGGCTCGCTCGGTTTCGTTCTAGAGATTTTGATGTCAAAGATGCACCTCGCTCAGGTCGACCAGTCACTGAAAAGGTCGATGAAATCTTACAAAAAATTGAAGAAGACACATAAGCAGCCATAGCATTGGTATGGAGCTGAATATCGATCACCAAATAGTTTTGAACCATTTGTGTAAGGCTGGATACACAAAGAAGCTCGACGTTTGGGTGCCGGACGAATTAACACAAAAAAATTTGATCGACTGAGCTTCCATTAGCGAAATGCTGATAAATCACAACGAAAATGAGCCGGGTAAGATACGAGAATGTCGTTGGAAAAGGATCATGGTCAAAAAAAGGTGAATCATCACAAACGAATTCAAAGCCAGGATTGACACCGAATAAGGTTATGCTGTGTGTATGATGGGATTGGAAGAGAACATTCAATTTGGCTCTGGACTGTCAGCAATTAATCAGATTGCAACAAGCAATTCAAATAAACCGGCCAGAATTGATCAATACAAAGGGCGTTCTCTTCCATCATGACAATGCCAGACCATACACATCTTCGATGACGCGGCAAAAGTCGACAGAGCCTGGCTGGAAAGTTTTGATGCATCCACTAAATAGTCCAGACCTTGCACCATCAGACTACCATTTGTTTTAGTCTCTGCAAAACTTCCTTAATGAAAAAAAAATCACTTCAAAAAGGGACTGTGAAAATTACTTGGCCAAGTTTTTCACCGATAAACCACAGAAGTCCTACACAGATGGAATAATGGCTTTACCCAAAAAATGGCAAAATGTCATAGATAATAATGGACAATATGTACTTAAATAAAATCTATTGTAAATAAAAGAAATATTCAATCGGAAAATAACAAAAAAGGCTCAGTACGACTTACCAGTATTTTTCTTGATAATGACGCCCGCCCTGGGTGGGCCCAGTCCCGTACTTGCAATTAGTGTGGAGTCCTGAGTGTCCGAACCTCAGATTTGACCTTCTTAGATCCTGAACTCCTAAATTAGAGCTAGCGCTAATTGTTCTTTAGTGAATATTTTAGCTAGAACCGCGAAGGTGGATGAATACAGGTCTGTACGGGTAACTTCCCCGCATATGGTTGTAAATTTAAGACCTCGGTATTTCTTTTATGTCAGAACTGATCTTAAGAACAGAAAGATCTAGCTCCCCCGGTTTTGTGGTCCAAATCACCTTTTTCGGATCAAGCTGCCCAGGTAGTATGACCTGATTTGCATTCTCCAAGTCAGGTTTCTAAGAGAGTGTGTCCCAATTTGTCACTTTTAGGTCTAGCTTTTCAGGTAGGTTAGCCTGATATGCCTTCTCTGAATTTGGCTTCTTGGGCAGTATGGCTTGAATCGCCTTCTCCCTATGATCCGAAATCTTACCTCCTCCATGGGGCTCCTCTAAGCTAAATTCTGGGGTAGTTTTTTTTTGGATTTCCCTGTGCTTTTGGATTTTTCTAATTTACCCAGTCCTCTCACAAAGATCTTGCTAAACCCAAGCCACAGGCTTGATCTTTTTCAGAATATAAAACCTTGTGATTCCTCTTCAATATCCAAGGTTAGGATCCGACCTGTTTCTGCTGACATCGCATTTATCACCTTCCTTCCTTTTGTGAAGAGGCCCTTCTTTGTGGCTGCAAGCTGCCAGTCGACGGTTTTCATCTCTTTCGAATGACGGGTTTCAAAGTATCGGTTTGTGCTATTACCAAAATTGATCCTACACGCCACACAAATATCCATACAGAGCATTAACTGGAGTTTAACTTGCGGATCAAGATTCGGCAGACAAAAGTAAAATGATGAACATCATCAATATTCTACATTTGAAAGCAATATTCAATGACACACATTTTCGAAAATTTTCCCTCTATCAACCCTAGTTGCTGGGAGCAATGTTTTAAGATCCGCCATAAGAATCTTTAATCAAAAAATCAATACATATAAGATTTCATTTTAGGTCCCCTCTTGCAAATCTATAATTAATTAATATGTGTATAAGCTAATCACTCATTATCTCCTGGTTGTGGGAAAATGATATTCAAAATAAGTATTTCAATATTTATTTAGGAAATGGATGTCGTTACAACCCTTAACTCTAGGAAAATATTTAAATTAAATCCTCAAATTTCGCCACAAACAATCGCCTTTAAAGCTTTATATTTACAATAGATGGACACGTACTCGTATATCAGAAATACTCATTCAGACAGCTTAAATCAAGCTTCCAAACAAAATCTATTTTCAATTCTTTTTATCTTTCTACTTTATTCAAATTTTAAGCTATTGTAATGGCAATTTGAATGGCGAATTAAAATCTTAAGACATTCTGTTTTACATATAATTAATATCCACTTTGAATTTCTTAGAAATCCTATTTGAACGGACGTGTTTCCAAACACTTCTTAGTCTGGTTTAGTTAAAACGTAGAGCTGTCTATCTATATGTCTATCAACAATGGTGCATTAATAGTGTGTCGTTTGATTCATGAAAAACAGTGCCGAAAACTTGTTTCGATAAAAATTTGAATAATTGTTACAATTGGTGGTCGACATTGTTGTCACATGCATACCATGTGTGGGAGTGGTTTAAAAATAGTTTATACATATTTGGTGAGGTAGAATTTGATGATTTTTATTTGGTTTTATTAAGGTGTTAGCAAGATTTGAATGCTGTTGAGAATTTATATGTCTATTGATTCAGCAATGGTGCATGAACTATTATGAATTGTTTTATAATTTACGGAATTCGCTACACAGTGGGCTCACTTGTTGATGGACTCAATCGGGTGTGACGAATTTTTGCAAGGACTTAACAATAATTATCTCCTAACGGGTTACAGAATGTTAATTAGTCGCCTTGATAGCTATGAGTGCTGACTTAGATTAATTTTTTCCTTTATTAAATCCTATTATAAATTACTTGTGCAAATATTTGAATAATAAGTTATTTTACCTTGAGAGGAGATTTCGGTTGTTTCTTTAAAATTTTCATTTGTTTCCAGATTTAATATGACTTAATCTCAAGGCTTATGTAACATAAAATTTGTTTAAATTTAATTAAAACATGTCGTCGATTTTTTAAAAATTATGACGAAAATTAGATTGTATTTGATTTAAAGTAGGCTATGAAAAAGAAAATCAACTTTTTTACAAACATGTAAATGAATAATTATAAACTTTCCGATTATAAGTCTGTGTGAATTTGAAATCTCCCTTTTTATGTTTAATATAAAACATTTCATAGGTTTTAAAATTTGCGTCGAGGCAATAAACAAAAGGTCGTATGTTACCATACATTAAACATTACCTTTACATATATGTGAATTACCATTGGTATTGAAACACATGTTCAAATCATTTAAGATCAAATTATCCCTTTCTAAAATTTCAAGTACGTTTAGTTCAACTGTTAAATAATTACTAGTCAATTTAAATCGCACTTTAAATCAATCAACACATAATCACATTTTATAAGATAATAATGATGGCGTTTAAATGAACATGTAAAATAGCAACAACCAACGTAACAGCACGAGCATAAATTGATGATGACGACGGTACCATTTGTGGTTTCCATTTCTAAAGGTAATTTGAAATGCAATTTCTTTCCAAGTCACACCTTTCAATTTCTTGACAAATTTTCTTGTTTTATCATTAAAATAAAGGTCCCATGTGTTGATGATAGTAATCATACAAATGACTTCAATTTAGTTAGTTAATAATTTGCGGCGGTAATATTTTTAGAAAAGTTGATTCTTGTTGATAGATCTGATGAAAACTTATACTATACTACTATATTCTCAGCACATTGCAAATACTTAAAGGAACTATTGTAGAAAACGTATCTTTGGTCAACGAAATAATGAGTAAGAATTGCTTTCATAGAGCTGTGATTGCTGTAACAATTAAAATAATATTTCCACATCTACGAAAGGTTTGATAAGCCAATAACTTCAGTGTTAGATAAAAGGTTGTAAATCTAATTTTTTATGCAAAAAAGCTCCTCGCTCTTCATTCAGATTACACATGAATCTGCTTAAAGTTAAATCAAATGTTTTTCATGCATAGTGTCCAAGCAAGCAAGTGGACGTTTTCATTAAAATCTCCGTGTAAATTTCACGGTTCTGTCCATTAAATAACTAAACTGTTAAATTTAAAGTGAAATTTCTTTTTACCTATGACCCCTGATATTATCTGTGTGTTGAATTAGTTAATATAACCATTCTTGAAATTATTTAGTGCATTTGTGACCTAATTAGACATTCAACTTATGGACGTAATTAACTTTCCAGTGAGTGTATGCATTTCGATTATCGAACCAAATTGTGAATTCTGCAATTTTTCATTAGCTGTGCGATTATTTTCTTTTGCTTGTACTGACATAGCTAATGTGAATGTGAATATATGTTCGTGCGTATAAATAAATTACTGACCTTCCCCATTAAATATTGAAGTGAGATACACAAACAAATTATAAATATGACAACCTTCAAATATGTGATCTATAAGGGCTTTTGCAACCACAAACTGAACGGCGCCTGCATGGATCCACCGAGGGACTGGTATCATCCTTATCTAGAGGAACATTTCGTTTGCTCTGATTGTTAGAATTTTGAGCATAAAATGAAAAACATGTATGACCGCATTATTGATCACATCGATAATCTAATGGAAGAGGAGGATCAATTAATCGCGTGGCAGCAATCGAAATCTCGAGCGAATGATGAGAGATTTGTTGAAATGGCTAGTAGCTTCGACGAACTAGCCGCTAACCTATCAAAGAGCGATAAGAAAATATTTATAGCTGATGCTTAATAATCGGTTGATCTGTATGAAGGAGCAAATTGCAACCATCCAATCATCGTGCAAGGAAGACTGCCGGAAAGAAGATTGCCGTAAAGAAGATTACCATAGAGAAATGTTGAGTGATATGTTAACAAACATCACCAAAAAACTAACCGAGCAGAAAGATTCATTGCAACAATCGGAAATGTTAACAAAAAGAGGAAAAGTGCGATTCACTAGAAAATAAATTACAGGAGCAGCGTGAAGTACGCCACACATTTCCAGTAGAGAGTGATGCAAACGGTCTAAATTCGAAATGTTCAGAACCGAAAGCATCAATTCAAGCTCCAGAAGTCGTAAAACGCATCTTCAAGCTAGACACGTTTTGGTCAGTGGATGAATGGGATGTAAGGCTCCAAAAGTTAGAAGCAGTAAACGCCAAAATAGCGACCGAAGCAAATTATGAATCACCAAAAAATATTAGCACCACTGTAGTTCGAAAGTTTTAGGAGAATAGTCTCATGCTCAAAGGTTGCAGAGTTGAGGACGTATCAAAGGGGAATAAGCGTAACCGTTTGATCAAGGCTTCCATCCCACATAAGTATGCCTGGCTTTTCTCCAACCATCAATCTGAAAACGGTACTGTCAACTGAAATGGAATGATCTTCAAAAAGTGGATATCACATAAGCCTGTTTACAACAAGCATCAACCAAGTAAATCAATGAATAGTATAATAAAAATAACAATACTAATACGACTTACAAAATTCACCCAAAGATTACTGATAAAACTGTAAATCCTTCAGATCCTTCAGATGGTAGTCTAGTGGCAAACAGTACTGTTTGTCATAGTAACCAACAGAGAGGTAGTGTTGGTTCTTCACATGAGCATTCTATTTCCACTCCTGAACTGAAAACCGCACCCCAAATCTCCCAATTTCGTATGTGATGGTCTTCAAACAAGGATCAATTCAGTTACCCAGCACATCACATATGTTAACTCGTTAGCCCAAAAGGAGTCCTTTTTAGACCCTCTCTTACCTCCAGCTGCAAAAGCAACAATTAACTCTAAGAACGATTTTGAAAGCAGGCATCTCTTATCAAGACTGCGAAAGCATAAAATATATGAGTTTGTTCGACTCTACTCGGCCTACATGCATAAAGCGCCAGATACAACATGCATTGATGGTAAAACGGAGACCAATCTTAAAGGATTGATACAAAGAGAAGCTCTTCCTATAGAACTAGATGCTCTTCGCAAATTATATTTTAAATATCACGAGCAACTAGGTATCAATCCAGGACAAGTACAAAAAGATATTGAGACTTACGCTTCACATGTAGGCTCAAATCATATATCTTCGCTTCAAAGGACACGAGAACAGCATCACAATTTTTTTCGTTCGCAATAAAAGTACTTCCTCCAAATGCATCAAACTGTCCTACCATAACTGTGGTGGTATAAGAAGTAAACTCAGCAAACTTTTTTTGACGCTAAATCATGCCCTTTTACTGTCCTTGCTCTAACGGAAACTTGGATGAATAACGCCTCTCGAAATGAAGAGATTCTCGATAGTAGTTAGACTATATATCGGAATGATCGAGACTATCAAAGTACCGGGTTGTCACGAGGTGGTGGAGTCTTAATCACTGTACACAACTCGATATTGAGTGACCTCGTCGCTACGACCACATATAAACATTTCGAGCATACAATAATCAAACTTTAAAAATCTGACTCAAACCGTTAAATTTCAGGGATATGTGTAAAACGGAATACATGTCTACTCCGGTGTTCCTCAAGGCAGTCACCTCGGACCTCTTCTCTTCAAAATTTTTATAGCGGACCTTTGTGAAGTGTTATCCGATATACCACACTTATTTTATGGGGATAATGTCAAATTATATCATGTGATAGCATCCCAAAGTGATTATTTGTTCCTGCAGGACAAAATAAATACTTTATTAGTGTGGTCTAACAAAAATCATTTATATTTGAATTTTGAGAAATGCCAGGTGATGTTTTTCTCGGAAAAGTACAATTTTAATATCTGATTATCACCTCAACGATACAAAGCTTTCTAGAGTTGATAGTGTAGTAGATCTTGGTGTTCACTTGGGTAAGAAACTTCGCTTTAATTTGCTCACGATGAGGTTCTCTGCAAAGCCAATAAGCTTTTAGGTTTCATCAAACGACGCGCAAAAGAGCTGTTTGCCCTGAGATCCCTCTATGAACCAAAAAATTTTCATAATTTGCCATCATACGATAACCGGCTATCCCTTCTCAATATGACACCACTTGCCTCCCGTAGAACCACATTATGTTCTTGCTTCGCATTTGATGTCCTTAGAGGAACCGTTAAAGTCCAATATCAAATCGAAAAAATAACCTTAAACGAGCCAGTAAGATTTACGAGACATTCACCTTTGCTCGTAGAAAGGGAACATCATACTATCTATGGTGATAATGAGCCAATAAATAGGTGTGTCAAAATTTTCAACAAAATGAGCCATATTTATTCCCCAACCATATCCAGATCCTAATTTAAATCCAATTTATCGAAGTTTCTCGGTTCCTAATCCTTCACTGCAAATGTGAATTTATATTGTAAAAAAATAAAAATAAAAAAACTGTGATATTTTTTTTGATAGAATGTAAAAATGTATACCTTATTTGGTCAAATAAATAAATAAAAGAAGGGCCAGATACCTTGAAAAAAACCTACAAATATTATTACTTTTAAGGGTTAAGAGAAAGGCCACGAGGATGAGCTATACCTCGAGTATGGTCTGGACTCTAGGTACAACGAGGAACTCCTTGAGCATTTTATTCATAATAAGCGACCACAAAAATCCTTGAGTATGATGTTCTGTTCCATTTTCAAATAAAGTGCAAGCCAATGCTCAGAAATAATCTAGCTACTATCTAGCTACGTCAACGAACATGATTGGTAACGTATCCATAATCTGTTTTGTTTTCTGTTTTAGCATTACAGCCCCTTGCGGGCCTTCGTTTAGATATATTTGAGTATCTCTTTAACTTGATCGTATATATCGGCACCCAAGAAGATGATATGGTCAGTATCACGTTTTGGCCATGTGTCCAGCGAATCAACAGTGATACGTTTTGGTTTTAGACCAGGTTGTATCACAACTAAACGGGCTTATAGTCTGTCCGAACAATCACTCAAAACAAATCTCATTGTCATTAATGGAATTAGAACCAGAGACCTTCGGTTTATGAGGTGGGAACCACTACACCACGCGGACTGTATCTATGATCGACGGCCTCTAATTTCATTTCAATTGGAAACAGTTTCAAGAAAATTCCTGGGGATGATGTTAATACCCCGGCAGTCAAGGTTATTAATTGCACCGGGAAATTTGATTGACATTATGTTTGAATCGACGAGCCGAAAACCTTCGAGTAACCAAATTGGGCTGATATCCACCATGGCTGTTTAAAATTGTCTGAACAAGCAAAAAAACTGGGCAAATACGGATTGAGCTCGCGTAGAGAGGATTCCGTATGATCGATTTATGATTCGGCAGTTTTTTAAGGTTTTTTACGATCTTAAAATACCCAACTGAAATCATTACCTGTCTGTCCGTCTGTCACAGCAGTTTTTTCCGAAACTAAAATAGGGACAAGGATCAAACTCAGTAAGATGATGTAAAGTGATAGTCTCTTGAAAGTTTGCATATAAAAATTTTTAAAGATTCTCAAAGGGGATTTCTCCATATATGGAAGGAAACCTTCAAACATCTTTTTCTATGAAAAGTAGTTACGTTGGGTATCAAATGTCTTTATGAGAACTCTCCAAGAAAGGTCTTAAACTTTAAACTTTTACCTCAAGGGTACAGGCGAAGGAAACTGTTTGAAAAAAATCTGCACCACCACCGTCGCAACTGGGCACCTGTGACCCAAACTTTGGAGAGGTCAGTGCTGTAGTTTCTGAGGACTGTATTCGCCAAGTGTGATATTTTGTGTGCTTGAGGTATTTCTCCTCGACTGTGTCATGAGCTTTGTTTTATTTTCATTGATTTGTAGCCCTGCTAGTTTTGCTTTGCTGTCGAGTTTCAGCAAGAGTTCTTTAGCAGTTGTTAATGCCGTGACAAAATGTTGATGTCGTCTGCATAGGCTACTACTTGGCTTAACTTGTATAGTAATTAACCTCGTGTACCGGCAGGTAGCATCCTTATGACGTACGCCAGAGCCAAATAAAATAGCAATGGGGACAGCCTATCTCCCTGCCTTGGAAGGTCGTCGACGTCATTGTCATTTTGGTATGGCGGACAAATTCGGCTGGGATGCCAAAGCAAAACATTACTTGGTACAGTACGTTACGATCAATACTGTTGTATGCTTGCTTGAAGTCAACGAAAATTTGGTGTACGTCTATGTTGGATTCCCAGCATTTCTGAAGTACCTGCTTGATTGTGACCAATTGGTCTATTGTCGATCTACTTGCTCTAAAATCAACGTGATACTCCCCAATAATACTGTTGGCGTATGATCCAATTTTATTTTCTAAGAGTTTAGAAAATGTTTTGTACGCTGTACAAGGTAGTGATATGCCTCTATAATTTTCGCACTGTAACTTGTCACCTTCTTTGTCGATAGGGAATATTATTGATTGGCTCCACTCTTTCGGCATGCCAAATGTGCTGGATGACTTTGTTATTCTTTTAGGCTTTGATGATGGAACGAACTTCATCCAGAGTTGATGGAGCCAATAGAGGCTCTCCGCAAACATCTATAGGCTCCGATGTTCTGGAGCTGTACGAAGAATTTAGGAGGTTCTTGAAATATGATGCCTTTCTTTCCTTAATCTTGGTTTCATCAGCGATGATATTGCCGACGTCATCACCACAGAGCGTGGTTTTGGACTGTTAACCACGTTTCAGGCTTTTCACTACTTTGCATGCTTGTCTTATGTTGTTGCTCGCTAAACTTATATCTATACTTCTCAATTGGTCATCATAGTATTTTCTTTTCTCAATTCTAATTATCTTATTTGCTACTCAGAAGAGTAATATTTTTTCTTCGTCCTGGTTTTCCTACCTATGTAATCCTTGTACGCCTGATTCTTATTGTCTAGTGCATTCTGGCACTCTTCATCGAACCAACCATTTAATTTTGTCTGCTCTGCCATGGTCTTAATAACCACCTTCACTTCTATTCAGAGCTCGTTTCTTGTCTTTAATGATGCGTCTGATAAGATGGGGGCCAGATGGTTGCCGAGGGTCTTCGTGCAATTTTTGACCACAGACGCCGTTCGGAGCCCTTCAATGTCAAATTTTGGTAGCGGGCTGGTCTTCACGGAATATGCCTTTGACATTCGACGTGGATAGGTGAATTTGATCAAGTAATAATCTGAGTTGCAATTTGTTCCTTGGTATGAACGGACGTCAAGTATGCTCGAGGCCTACGGTTGTTGGATCAGAACATGATCGATGTTGCCATCCGGTGATACCCAGGTCATTTTATGAATGCGTCAATGTGGAAAGCAAGTCGAACGTATAGCTAGACTTCTCCTACAAGCGAAGTCGATCAGGCGCTGGCCGTTGTCATTTGTTTTATCGTGGAGGCTATATCATCCAGTCGTTTCCCGGTGAGATATCTCATTGCCAAGCTTAGCGTTTAAATCACCCAGAATTATTTTGTTTCGTTTGTAGGCAATGAGTCGACTAGTCTTTCCAGGTGATTGTCGAACGTTTCCTTTATTTCTTCGTCCTTTACTTCGGTCGGCGTGTGAACATTTTTAGCTAAATTTTGAAGAATTTCGCTTTGATCCGGGCCGCACACAGCCGTTCGTTTATTGCCTTGAAATCAATAACGTGCGATTTGAGCTCCCCATCCACAATGAAGGCTATTCCAAATTCTCGTTTTCCAGTAGGCTTCCCACTTTTGAATATCGTGTCCGATCTTTTACTTGAATGTCGTTTCCTGGATTGCCAGTATTTTTATTTTTTATTGACTGGCCTGTCGTAAAAGCTCCTTAACAGCGCAAGGGTAATTGAGTGATCTGACATTCCAGGATCCAATGCTATAGCCCCTTTTTCGATTGCAAGATCGTTGCCGTGAGTCCAATCCATTCCAAGACCCGTCCCCAGGTTTTGAACTATTTGAGGGTTTCCCGGGGACGGGGAGTTAGCCCGTCGTCGAACCTCGTTTTGGGTGGCATGGTTATTACGTCGATTCCGTTATCAGGCGCAGAAGGTTCTCCTTCGCCTTCGCCCTATTACGTCCCCACAAAGGAGGTGTAGGGAGGATTTAGTAGCAGAGCTATAGATGTATTTACAGTTATTAGCATTTCTCGATGTTTGGTGTCCCATTATTGGGGAACCGGTAAACCTAATGTGCGACCCCGTATTTACTATTACTATTGGGGGGTTCGGGATGAGGAATCATACAAGCTATGGGTTGGGGAAACAAGGGGTTCCCTCCTCGTTTCTCAAACGGGCTTGAGACCGTCTACGGTGGAGTTAAAAAAATAATCACATAAAAAAATATAATTTTGTCGTCTCAAAATCCAGATACAAAAATTAAGTTTTCGGAGACCTAAAAATCTGTTAGACAAGTTTTCACTGATAATCAGCTCAGTCTTCAGAGTTGAATGTTTCTAAAATAAGATGGCTTTCAGACAGGATAGCGAAAATCTATTTTATTTTTGGTCAAGCTTTTTGGCCATGATTAGACCCTATACACCTGGGGAATGCAATTAGGTTCAGATTATTACTTGCAAAAAGACATTCTTACGTGTAGTATATAGAAAAGTAATTCAAAGAAGAGAGCAACCTGTTTGAAAAAAACATTGCAACTGAAATAATTTACGAAAATTTATACAAACTTACGGCAGTACAGTCAGTACTAATTAGGTAATCACGTATGATTTTCATTTCTTTTATAGGTGTAACTCTTAAAAAATAAAAAAGGCAATAAGCGTATAGTCAAATTATATTGCCCGTACGGTATGGTTGCTAAAATACATAATTATGATATTTCCTCAAATAGTGGAAGAAACTATATTTTTCTATTGGCCTTATTAGGTTGTATATCTAAACACTTCACGTATAGAATACAGTTACCAAACGTTGAAGAGCAAAAAGATGAAAGTCATCCAAATGTTGTTCCTACTTGACATATTAACTATCAAAAAAATTCTTGAGTAGAAATGCAGACTGCTAAGTGCAAAAGGAACTGTTTAAAAACTTGACCAAACGGTAACAATGAAGAGTTACAAGTGCTTATGCTAATATGGTTAAAACCGATGCAGGGAAATATGGCCACTTAAATGTTTCAAAAAATCAAACTTTCGTTGAAATAACATAATAACACTTGGAATTTATCGCGTAACTAGTGCAAACGGACTCAACGGAATCGAATAAAAACCATTTAAAATTTCCTACTATCTTTTCTATTCTGCCTTCAATATTTATACAGACATACGAGTACACCTTCATTGTGAAAGTAAAGAATCAATTGTTGAATAAGTGATCTTTTGTCTGTTTTATGTATCAACGATGGTGGTGGCGTCTTGCTATTAACTCAACTCCTCGAAGGCATTCCCATTGACATGCTAAGTACTGAAGATCAGGCCTCATTAAATTTGAATGACTATTGAATCCGACAAATTGATTTGCAACGCAATTTTAATTTTCCTTTTAATTGATTGCATGTGGTGCGTTGGTGATAGGTTGCTGTGCTTCTACGCAGCAGCAATCAATAATATTGGGGAAAAAGTTAATTCAACCTTACATGCGTAGGAGGACAACTTGGTACTTCTTCAATCAAAGGTAGAGCTTCCGTTACTGTTGCATAAATCAGACCCTTGTCAATGGTGTAAAGAAGATGTGAGCACTTAAGATTGTTATTTTATTTTTCTGTTTTTTTGTTTTTCGCTAGTACGTCGTTCAAAGTGATTTTCAACTACAAAGGTGGAGAATTTCATTTGAAACTTGATAGTTCATTACCATATTTGGAATGTTTAAGGATTTTGCTATGGTAATTTTCACTTCAAAAGCTAGCGGTGAAGTTCATACAACTTCATAAAATGTCCATTTGATATTTGATGTGATTTGGATAAGATTGGTTTTTTGCGGAGGAGAAGAGCAAATTCATTGATTATTATCTAGAATTTATGATGTGGTGGCTTGATGGTGTTTTTGTTTCAATGTCACATGTTTGAAAAGGATCCGGGATAAAAAGTCAAGTGTCAAGTAGGTGTGTGAATCAAAATAAAAATCAGAAATGATGGTGTTTTTTTTTTGAGCGGTTAATGAATATATTGAGTAGTGAAAGTTTTCTGCTCATGTTGATTGATTGATGGAAATATTGTAGGAATTAGTATTCATAGTGGCAATGAGTTACAAGAGTGCAAATAAAAATATATTTGTCACTGTGCAAATATTAAAAGCTTCACCTTAAATGAAGGATTTGTAAATGATGTGTAATTAGTTTCGATATCAAGTAATTCCAATGTCGGATAGCCTAGACCTTAATCATTAGATAGCAGATAGTGACATAAGCTACTTTTTGATAAGGAACCACTTATAAGAGTATGAACAAAATGACGAATGGAGATCTAGAGTACCTTTAA
Organism: Odontomyia ornata; assembly: GCA_963969285.1. Classification (NCBI taxonomy): domain Eukaryota; kingdom Metazoa; phylum Arthropoda; class Insecta; order Diptera; family Stratiomyidae; genus Odontomyia; species Odontomyia ornata. The sequence continues at coordinate 28,900,707 of OZ017739.1, forward strand.
TTAAATATTAATTCACTATAATCGCTCATCAGTTACAGCAGCTTTCAAACTAAGATAGAGCTGACAAAGAAGGACTACTTCATTATCAATCTCGGTTAGAATCATGGAAGACCAAAAGCCAAAATGTCTCAAAAAATTTATTATCCGATTGAAACTTCAAGACAACAGCTATCCAAAACAAAAAAATTTAAGCAATCTGTACTACGACCCAAACTATGAGCCTCATTTAATCGAATCACCCATCTTCTCGATTTTATTATCACCAGAATCTCCTTGATTTCAAAATCACTCTCCAATTACGAAAAACCTGATCCCCATCTTTTCTCATATTTTATCCATCATATTGCTACATGTGCAAATAATTCTGCGAGCTACTGTCGCAATTTTTTTTGCAACTACTAAGCACATGATGATCAACAAATGAATGTACTCGAAAGCACAAGAACCCACCAAGCATGATCAACATCTGAAAGTGACGTCACTGCGCCATTCAGAATTGCTCGAATATTCCAAGCAGTTCACCAATGTAGGAGAAGTGGATTGAATCATTAGAGACCCTATATAAAGCCGAGCTGAATGAATGGGAGGATTATTACAACCGCGATATAGTAAAAACTGCGATAGAGTGGAGCGCGAGGTAAAGGCGATATTGATTGATTGATTGTGGAGTGATTTTAATAAAAATTGATTTAGTTAAGACATTTATAGACAAAGTGAAAAGTAAAATTGGTGAAATTGTTAAATTAATGATTGTGCATTATTAGTAAATAAACTCTTTTAACTTAATTTAAAAGACAGTGCGTTTTCACTTTCCCAGAACATTAAAATTATTGGTCGCGAACCATAACACGCGAAAATATTTTAGAAATATTCTACTCTGAATACCGAGCTGATTATCAGTGAAAACTTGCCCAACAGATTCTTAGGACTTGGAAAACGTAATTTTTGTATCTGTATTTTGCGATGAGAAAATTATATTTTTTTATGTGATTATTTTTTTAACTCCACTGCAGACGGTACCTAGCCCGTTTGAGAAACGAGGAGGGAATCCCTTGTTTCCCCAGCCCACAGCTTGCATGATTCCTCATCCCGAACCCGCCAATAGTAGTAGTAAACACGGGGTCACACATTAGGCTCACTGGTTCCCCAATAATAGGACATTAAATGTCGAGAAATGCTAATAACTGTAAATACATCTACAGCTCTGCTACTAAATCCTCCTTACATCTGCTTTGTGGGGACGTAAGAGGCTGAAGGCGAATCTTCCGCGCCTGATAACGGAATCGACGTAATAACCATGCCACGCGAACGGAGGTTGGACGACAGGCTAACTCCCCGTCCCTGGAAAACCTTAAAATAGTCCAAGACCTGCAGACGGGCCTCGGAATAGATTGAACTCACGGCAACGATCTTACAATCGAAAAAAGAGCTATGGCATTGGATCCTGGAATGTCAGATTCCCTGGCGCTGTTAAGGAGCTTTAACAGCAGGCCAGTCAATATAAATTAAAAATACTGGGAATTTAGAAAAGGCACTGGATTGGGAACGACATTCAAGACATGAGGTCGGACACAATATTCAAAAGTGGGAAGCCTACTGGAAAACGAGAATTCGGAATAGGCTTCATTGTGGATAGGGAGTTCAAATCGCACGTTATTGATTTCAAGGCAATACACGAACGGCTGTGGGCAATCCGTATAAAAGCGAACTTCTTCAAAATTTGGCTGATAAATGTTCACCCCCCGATCGAAGTAAAGGACGAAGAAATAAAGAAACGTTCTGAAATCACCTGGAAAGATTAGCCGACTCATTGCCAGCTGGTTGCTATCCTATCAAACGTATCATTAAAGACAAGGAACGAGCTCTGAATGAAACTGAAAGTGGTTATTAAGACCGTGGCAGGACAGACGAAATGAAATGATTGGTTCGATGAACAGTGCTAGAATGCGTTAGACAAAAAGAATCAGGTGTATAAGGATTACGTAGGTAGCAAAACCAGGACGAAGAAAGAATACTATGAAAATATCAGAAGAGTAGAAATAAGATAATTAGAATCAAGAAAAGCAAATACGATGATGACCAATTGAGAAGCATAGATATAAGTTTAGCGAGCAACAAGACAAGACAAGCATACAAAGTAGTGATGATGACATCGGCAATATCATCGCTGATGAAACCAAAATTAAGGAAAGATGGGCATCATATTTCAAGAACCTCCTTAATTCTCCGTACAGATCCAGAAAATCGGAGTCTACAGATGTTTGCGGAGAGCCTCCATTGGCCCCACCAACTCTGGATGAAGTTCGTTCCATCATCAAAGCCCAAAAGAATAATGAAGTGCCGGGCATCGATGGGATTCCAGTGTAGCTCATCAAATATGGTGGTAACAGTGTTCATAAAGCTATCCACAAAGTCATCCAGCACACTTGGCAACAAGAACATATGCCGAAAGAGTGCAGCCGATCAATTATGTTTCCGATCGACAAAAAAGGTGACAAGTTACAGTGCGAAAATTTTAGAGGCATATAACTACTTTGTATGGCATATAAAATATTTTCAAAGATCTTAGAAAATAAAATCGGATAATACGCCAACAATATTATTTGGGAGTATCTAGGTGATTTTAAAGCAGGTAGATCGACAATAGACCAATTGTTCACAAGCAAGTAGGTACTTGAAAAATGCTGGGAGTTCGACGTACACGAAACTTTCGTTGACTTTAAGCAAGCATACGACAGTATTGATTGTAACGTACTGTACCAAGTTATGCTTTGCTTTGGCATCCCAGCCAAATGAGTCCGTCTTATCAAAATTACAATGACGTTGACGACCTCCCAAGTCCGCATCAAAAACTAACTCACTGATGCCTTTGACACAAATATTGGACAAAAACAGGGAGATAGGCTGGCTCCATTGTTATTTAAATTGGCTCTGGAGTACGTTGTAAGGATGCTACCTGTCGATACACGAGGTACATTACTATACAAGTCGAGCCAAGTAGTAATCTCTGCGGGCGACATCAACATTTTGTCACGGTCATTAACAACTCCTAAAGAACTCTTGCTGAAACTCGACAGCAAAGCAAAACTAGTAGGGCTACAAACCAAACAAAATAAAAAAAAACTCATGACGCAGTCGAGGAAAAACACCTCAAGCATACAAAATATCACACTTGCGAACACAGTTTCGAAAATGTGGGCAAATTTGTGTATTTTGGCGCCAAAAAAACCAAGACGGGTGATAAAAGACACGAAATACGCCGAAGAATACAGCTCACAAACAAAACATTTTTTTTTCTGTTTTGACAAACATGAAGATCAGTTGCATACTCAGGAAAACAAAGCTCCAAGTATACAAATCTGTGATAATACCTGTGTTATGCTATTAGTGTGAAACATGAACTCTACCCCAAGCATCTGCAAATATATTGAGTGACGGGTCCTGAGGCGAATAATCGGAGCAAAGCTAGTCGGAGACCACTGGCGAATTTGATACAACCATAAGCTGTATGAAATTTTTGGTGAGCTGGAGATCTCAACGATTGTAAGACTTCTGAAGCTGCAATATGCTGGCCACATAAATCGTATGGACGAATAATGGATACCTAAAAAGGTAATCGTTGGGAGAACTGAAGGCCGAAGACCTGTGGGGAAACCGAGGAAACGCTGGTCTGACTCGGTCAACGAAGACAGTTCATCGGTGCTTGGATTTGAAAATTGGAGGACGCATTCAATGGACCGAAATAGTCTTTCCGATGGTCCATATTTTCAATGACTCTGAGACATAATTGAGGTTCAACGTCGTTAATGTGCTGAATCATCTCATCCTTTAGCTCTTGAATGGTTCTTGGCTTATTAACGTATACTTTTTCTTTTAAATATCCCCAGAGAAATAAGTCCAATGGTGTCAAATCACATGATTGTAGCGGCCAATTAACATCGCCACAACGTGAGATAACACAGCCATTGAATTTTTCGCGTAAAAGAGCTGTGTTGGCTGTGTGACAAGTGGCACCATCTTGTTGGAACCACATATCGTCCAAGTCCATAACGTCAATTTGTGGCCACAAGAAGGCAATAGTGAACACCATTCCCCGTAACTGCTTCGCCGTCCTCATTTTTGAAGAAGTACGGCCCGATGACGCCACCAGCCCATAAACCGCACCAAACAGTCACTCTTTGTTGTCTTGGATTCTCAATTCTGCTTGTTAACGAATCCACTGAGGTGCAAGTGCGCCTTGTCACTGAAGATGATTTTCTTTGTTAAGTCACCATTCCCTTCTGTTTATTCAACCAACCATTCGGCGTATTGCCGATGCTTGAAATGGTCAGATCTTGAGTTAATTGAACCTAGTAAGCGTGTAAATTCAAATCGTTATTCAAAGTTCCCATTAGTGATGTTCGTGAGAAGTTCAATTGCTGGGCACGAGCACGAGTTGAAGTTAACGGTTCTTCTGCCACACTATCGTGAACAACAGCAATGTTTTCCGCAGAACGAACTGGGCGAGCATGCACAGGTGATTTCACATTTCCTATAGATCCGGTTTGCTGAAATTTGCGCACGATTCTCTCGATTGTGGACACATTTGGTCGATTATGCTGACCAAAAAAATACAGAGTGCACGACATGCATTTTGATTTGGATGCCCATTCTCGTAAAAGGCTTCAACAACCTTAACATGCTGCTCAATTGTGTATCTCTCCATGGTTGAATTTGTCAAACGCTGAAACAAAGAAATGTCCAATTGGGTTGGGCGAAAAACTTGACGTTAAGGTGTGAGCCACAATTAACGTCATGCATTATGGTTGGACCAGCCTTTTTATAGTTACATATTATATACTTCTCTAACAGAAACATATTATAAAAGTAGAGGGGAAAATTTTGGAGAGTAGTTTTAGAGCTATATTTCATCGTTTATTTCGTGTAAGCCACGGGCTAACACTGCTCATTTTTATCCTATGTTTTCAGTTAAAATTTGTCAAATATGGGTAAAATATTAGGAAAGAATAGTAATTCATGAACTGCAAAGCCAAAAAGAGGAATTTTTCTGGAAATCAATTTACCGGTGAACATAGTAATTTATACGTGCTTTGGCTGCAAAGCTGAAAAAAGTGATGAGATTAATAATTCAATTGATCCAACTTTCCAATGTTGTATCCTACAGTTCAGTGTATTTACTTATTAACACACAATTTTAAAATGTAAAGACTGTAACGGCGATGTAAAATTTTCAAAATCTGACGAAAGGGGGCTGGGTTTTAAGCTTTGTGTAAAGTGTAAGTGCAGTGATCGCTTTACTTTTTCAAGCCCAAAAATCTGACAAGCCTACAAAATAAATAGATGGCTTGTATTTGTTATGAGATTGCTTGGTGCTGGATTCGAAGGCATTACAAAATTTTGTTGTTTTATGGATTTGGGAGTGTCATGGAGCAAAACAACATATTACGAATCAGTCGATAATATCAATATAGTAGTTGACGCAGTGCTCAAAATAGTGCTCAATAAAGCTTCCAATGAAGAAAAGGACAAAAACAAAGCCGCTGGTAATGTAGAAAATGAGTTTAGTGTATCTGGTGATGGATCGTGGGCAAAGCGGGGACTTACAGCGCTTTTAGATGTACATAGTCTCTTTGATTGGTAAATTTACAGGTAAAATACTTGATATTATCGTAAAGAGCAGCTTTTGTAAAATTTGTAGTGAATGAGCTTCGAAAAATACCGCAGAATATGAAGCATTTTATGAAGAGCATATGACTTCTGCACTGCTGATCACGAAGGTTCTGCGGCAAAGATGGAAGTCGATGGTATCATCGAGATATTTCAAAGATCTGTATACCTTCACGATGCGCGATAGAAGTTTTACATTGGAGATGGTGATGCAAAAACGTTCAAGTCTCTATAAGATATGCAGCCTTGTGGTCCCGATTTGGACGTTGTAAAAAATGAATGTGCTTTACACGTAAAAAAGCGAATGTTCAGAAGGGCTAAAGAAGACAATTACTAAAAAGCAAATAAAAAATAAGCTGAAAAAGCAGCTAAAAATTCTCAATCGATACCGCAAAAAGGTAGTTCAAAAAAATGTACACCGCAAAAAAAAAACCTCTTCAAAAGGTTCAAAGCCTGTACAAGTGATAATCAAATTAATGAAAAATTTATCAACGAACTATGGCTTAGCAATCTGTCGCCACCCAGATTCTCATGAAAATATGCGAAAAAAGTTTGGGCCGTATATTACCCTGAAATTTCCACAGATCAAAATCCGCAACATTTTAATTACCCAATTGGCGTAGATTCTTGGTGCAAATGGCGTAAAGCAGAAGCCGCTAGACTGGATGTTTTAAAGAACTATAAACATTCAGCAGTATTAGATCTTGAAGTGCAAGAGGTATTGAAACCAATCCCCAAACACACTTTTGCTGGCAAAAATAGCATTAAACTTGCTGCAAATACCTCTGCATGCATCTTCAATGAAGGATTCATTATAATTTTAAAGATCATGCATGCTATGTTACTCACAAGTGGCCCGCAAGCCATGCATCACGTGTTGACGCTGCCCCTATCAAGCAGGGGAATCGCCGCAGCACTGAGGCATCTAAAGAAGCGAGGACATCTCGTACGGATGAAAAATCACGTATGGAGAAAGAGTATAGACAGGAAGAAGGATTATTGTATGGCCCAGGCATTGCCGATTAAATTTAGGTAGCATTTTGTATAAAAATAATTTTTCAAAACTGTAAAGCGCTTTCTCTAGAAATCACATTTTTTGAGTCGGCGCGCGTGATAAAAAATACGACTGGGCTGATCGTTCTGAAATTTGAATATGTTATTGTACACATATGAATCTATAGATTGAACTACGGATAGAACGATCAGTAAAGTATTTTTTGGTTTTCAAGGAATTTTTCGGTCCCAAATATCGGCTAATTTCGAAAAAACGCCGCCATTTTGTCAATGTTAGCCAAAAAAATTTTCATATAATTCAATCTATAGCGGTTTTGATGTTTTTGTCTTAAACGTCTAGCACTCGTTGCGTGTAGACGTGTTTTTAATCGCTCCTGTCATTAATTTTAAAAATTAATTTTTCACAAAAGTCAGTTTCGAAAAATTGAAATAATTTTTTACGAGCCAGTCAAAAGCAAGTTTTGATTTTATTGGGGAAGAATTTATCGTCGAAGGCATCGACCAACCATATCAATAAATCAAGAAAAGGCAACAAACCAAAGACAGCTCGGGACTGCTGTATGGAGGAGCCCGACGGCTTCCCTCCGTTGGGGGGCCCGGGGAGAGTGACGGTGTGAAATTGGCGATAGATAAAACTTTAAAAAGGCGAATAATCAGCGAAAAATCCGACGAGTCGCAACGAAAGCTGCAAATAATAGAGCCCAGCGCTGAGATAGAAAAAATCAGACGTGAAAATGACGAACTTAAGCAGAGAATATATTCAATGGAAGAAACAATGAAAGGATTAGTAAGTACGTTAGAAAGAAAAGAGAAGAAGCAAGAGGAGACAAAAAAGAAAGCAAATATTTTGAAGAAAAGCTTTGATAAAACCGAAGACATTCTAAGTGCAGATGGCACAAACGAAAGCCGAAACTATTATGCGGCCCTTAAGGACCTAGGCGAATCCATGGAATTGGAAGCAGAGACATCACAGACGAACTTAAGAAACGAAACGGAACCATCCACATCAGAAGGTATACGATCAAATAATAATAATAATATAAATTTCATAAAAAATTTAAAACAAAAAAATCTTGGAAAAAACCCAACTAGTGGTCCTGCTGGCTCTCAGGGCCAAATTAATGTTAGTAAGAAGAAGGACAAAGTCCCACCAATAAACGTTTTTGGACAACGTGGTAGCGACATGGTTCAGCTGTTGGCGGCCGAACGAAAAATTGAAAATTTCGAGATCAAGAGAATAAACTCAGAAAAAATCACCATCAAAACGCAATCACTGGTTGATTTTCAAGCAACTAAAGACGCGTTAAAATCTGTAGAGCTTCCCCACTTCACATACACCCCAAAAAGCGAAAAAAATCAGACCTTTCTGTTGAAGGGCCTGGATTGTGGAGAAAATGTCGTTGATCTTCTTGCAATGCTGAAGGAAACTGCACCAAATGTAGAGTTCGTTTCGGTGAAAAATTTCATAACAAGAAGATCAGCCATTGAGAATATAGAGTTACCTTTTTATTTGGTACAAATCACAAATACGAGCAGCCCAAGTACCCTACAATAGATAAGGTACTTGAATTATAGAGTTGTGAGGTGGGAGCGATTACAGAAACAAGAGGTCAACCAGTGTTACCGGTGTCAACGATTTGGCCATTCGGCCGCCAATTGCACCATGCACTACAGATGTGTGAAGTGCAATGAAGTGCATGCTCCTGGTGAGTGCAAATTGGCTCACACGGAGCCCAAAGAAAAATTATATTGCGTCAACTGCCGCACATTTGGTCATCCAGCATCATATCGAGGATGCCCCCGATATCAAGATGCAAAAAATAAAATTATACCGCAGGAAAATCAAGTAAAACGCCACAGTATAGCTCCAAATCCCGTCAAGCCTGGGGTATCATTTGCACTCACCGCGAGAGGACCAGTAGAGCCTAGTATTCATAGTGTAAGTAGCAATAATGAGCTGCTTATAAAAATGACTCAACAGCTTGATTCATTGTCTGGCAGAATGGACAAGCAGGACGCGAGGATTAATCTAATTTTTCAGCGTCTTAATTTAAATGTCTCGAAATAATTTGTCAATCAGCCACATTCCCGTGGATGGACTTCGTCTCATCTCGATCAACGCCAACTCGATTGTTGCTATACATCGACGTGACTATCTGCTAGATTTCCTTGTCAAGCAAAAGCCTGACATCCTGCTTCTCACTGAAACCCACCTCAATTCATGGTACTCCATGACATTCGAGGATTTTGAATTCGTAAGAAACGATAGGGTAAATTGTGATGGGGGAGGTGGCACAGGGATATTGGTTAGGAGACCCTATTGTTTCCAAACTATTGATTAAGTCGAATTCAACAGCTTTGAATGTCTTGAAGTGTCCGTCATCAAAATCTCACTGCAAGGCGGGGATAACCTCTTTGTTATCTCTGCCTATGCAGCTAGTGGAAACGTGCCAACTTCAAGGAGGAACTCGATTCCTTGTTTCAAATACTCGAATAGAACAGGTTGCATAATTATTATGTTCTTGCTGGAGATCTTAATGCCCGGCATACTTCATGGCTGAACGCCACCAATAATCCAAGAGGAGTACTCCTAAAATCGTGGATAACAGAGAACCAGATTGAATACAAGTGCAAACTATATGGGTCGGAGTTCCCAACATACCCTAGGACAAATTCACATTTGGATCTTAGCATTGCTGACGCAAGACTTAAATTCAACTTTAATAACCCTCAACGGAAACTGCAGGTGCTTCCTTACGATAGCGATCATTACGCAATCGTGATGGAAATCAATCATCAAAGAGATGATGCCTGTCTCATTCCAGTTCAACATGAAAACCATCGCTTGAAATTCAAAAAAACGAATTGGGAAAGGCTTCAAAGAAAGTTTGATCAGGAGTACCAGAAGGAATGTCCACCTTCTGATGATGGCAACTCTTGCTCAATGGTTCCTAATGATAAGAATCTAACTAACGATGAAATAGATATCTATTTGTCGAAGTTAGAGAAGCTGACATTAGAAACGATGGAGAAAGTAGTTCCCAAGATTAAACATCGAAACAATATGGAAGGATATGAAACACCAACCATCGCAAGGTTGAAAAGATTGAAAAGCCTTCTTCTCGCGCGCGTCAACAATATTTATCGGCGATTTTTGGACTACAACCATCCCACATTGGCTCTGTGGAAATTACACCTGAAGAATGTTCGGAACTTAATCCGTTCACGCTTCAGGAGTGAGGTCAGCAACCAATGGGCAGAGAAACTGAGGGGTATTAGCTCACAGGACCCAGGTGGCGTTTTCACGAAAGTGAATGCTATATTTCGCAAGAGGTCTCGAGTGAAGGTATCGAATCTTAAAGTTGCTAGTGATCAGATAAATCTTCTTGATAGGGCTGGTATCGAACTCAACAGTACGACTCCGAGTACAAATAGAAACAGGATCATATGTGATGGATTACAGAAACTTGCTCTGATTGGAACTCATTTTGAATCAGTCCATCTGCCAAATCCTGAGAGAGGGAATCAAGTCCTTTCAGAAGTCGTTGAAGCAAAAGTTTCCGACTTCAAATCTAGCCTTAACGGCGAATCCGTTCTTCATTTCAATGAAACATTGACGTCCGACCTCATACCGAGCTCGAATCTTGTTGATTATTTTGTTAGCTATGATCGCTTGTCGGTCATATTTCGCAGGATAAACAACAAGAAATCTTGTGATATAGATGGTGTTCCGAACATAGTACTATGACATTTGTCGGAGGTTGCTATTAGAGACTATTGTATATTGTTCAACAATATGTTGAACAATTCATATTTTCCAAATCAGTGGAAGAAGGCCAAGGTATTTCCGATCTTGAAGAAAGGAAAAGAATCTTCGTGTCCTAAAAGCTATCGCCCGATCAGCTTGTTGCCTAACATCAGCAAGGTTTTTGAAGTGATACTGAACGATGCATTAAACGCCCACGTTGGAAAGTATGAGTTGATGCCGAATTGCCAATTTGGTTTCCGTGCCAGGCATTTGACTACACATGCGATAACGAAAGTAACCTCAGACATCTGTTGGAAACTAAATATAAGAGAATGTGTTGGAGCGTGTCTCATTGACTTGAAGAAAGCCTTCGATACGGTTTGGTTAGATGGACTGATTTTTAAACTCCTACAGGACAGGTTCCCCAGACACCTTGTCGCCATGATGTGTAATATGTTGTACGGGAAATCATTTCTTGTAACTGATGGAAATTCGACAACAATGCGTGATTTCAAGGTCTTGAATGGTCTACAGCAGGGAACTGTTACTGCGCCTCTGCTTTTCTCGATATTCATTCGCAAGCTATTGAAAGGCTTTGATTTTAACATATCGCCAGCGCGACCAGTGGTAGCGTTTGCTGATGATCTTATCATTTATACGGCAGATCGGAAAGCCACAGTAGTTCAGAGCAATCTGCAAAAAATGTTTAATGACGTGCAGCTCTACACCGACAATTGGCGAATGAAAATCAATGCGCAAAAGTGCGAAACAATTTTATTTCGGACAACATTGCAGTTGGCCAGTCAAGACCTGAAACGTAATTGGAAAAATTTCCACATTATGGCTGGTGAGGGTAGTACAGAACAGATTCCACATAAATCCTGCGTTCGATACCTCGGTGTTTATCTCGATCAGTATCTGTATTATAACGAACATGTTAAAATCATGCTCAGTAAAGCGCAAAAGGTAGTCATGTCCCTTCGAAGACTCTTTCATTCCAGATACATTGACCGAAAGGTCAAAATTATCTGTTACAAGACCCTAGTTAGACCAGTTTTGACATACGGATGCCAAATCTGGTACAACTTGAGTGCTAGTACAATGGAAAAGTTAAGAGTTTTCGAAAGGAAATGTCTTCGTGCATGTACTGGTCTGTACAGAAAACCTGAGACGGATTGGAAACATTATATATCTAACAGAAGAATTTATCATACTGCTAAAGTGACAAGAGTCGATATCGCAAGATCTGTAACTGTGAGTGAAAACCCCTGGATTTCACAGCCGTTCCACCCTACAGACGGGTACATTGAGACTTGTTTCGATACTGGCTTCATTCCTCCAGAAGCATTCGTGTATTTGGACATGAATTGGTATGTTTTTGATTCTGACGGAGTCCCGATTATGTATCATATATATAGACGGGCCACCGATAAGATGATAGAATATCCTCCGAATTTGAGCTCGCGAGACCACGACCTACAATGGCGATACTCATTTGCGAGATTTGTTGAGGTTGATCGAGCTGGGAGGGAGCTGGCACGGTATTGGTGGCTGAATGACAGTAACTGTGTTCGCGTGTCTCGTTTGTATTTGTTTTCTTTTTATTTTCAGCTCATTATTGCTACATTCAATTGTTATTTGATTGTGTTATTTAAAATCAGCTTATAGGATTTAGAATGGGTATATTGTGATGTTCGTTATATTAGGCTAAGAGATAAGGTTTACTTTGTAGATTAGGAGTATTGTAAAAGTATTATAGTAGGATAAGTTAGAGTTTTTTGAGTAAATTTTATTAGACGTAAGTAACAACATATTAGATATAAGTCAAAAGATTCCTGTTTTGTGTTCTTTGTATTATATTTAATTTTTAAATAGAATTGGTTGGTTTTTTCCGCTTTTTCCAATTGATTAATCATATTTAATAATATCCATTTGATTAATTTCACATAATGTTTTTATAAATCATTTTAGTATCCATATTGTTTAAATTTAGAGTGCCAAGTGGGCCATTAAGTTTTTCTAATTGTATAATGTTTTTGAAACTTTGCTTTATGTTTTTATAAAATATGTTATGGATTTACTTAATAAAGCACCTTGAATTAATTATAGCGGTTTTGATGTTTTAGACGTTTATCTGAGCCAAAGCTACGCCCGCCGTGATTTTATTATGCTATTTTCAAAAACCTGCAGTTACCAAAAAACACGCTGAACAAATCCAAAAAAAAAAAAAAAAATTTTATACTTTTTTACATAAAAATAAATATGCAAAATTTCAATGAGATATCTCTTTCGTTTCTTAAATTATTTCTTTCTTGCATTTAAAAAATTTAATTTCTAAAAATACTAGGGTATACTGTCCCCTTAATATGTCTTTAATTTCATCTTGCAAACCGTAAATACAACTAAGGAGTATGATTTCTCATTTTCGGGAGAAAGGAAATTTGAATTAATTTGACTATATTTATCAGCATTCATATCATAATTTTTCATTTATTGGCTATTAGTTTGTATTGAAGTAATCTTACATTTCTGGCACTTATAGTAGATAATATCTTTGGATTATTAATCTTTTGATTTTGCCCTGTGCTAGATTTCAAACGTTTTCAATTTGAAGATATTTGTTTACCGCATGGAGGAGGAAATTTGTGGTATAAATGAAAACAGAAATAAATTGTCTTCATGAAAAAGTTCACGTGATAATTATCTTGACAGTATCTAAAATGATCCATTCATATAAAATTTAAGTTTTATGCAAATTTCATCTAATATCAGTTTAGATATTCAGATACTACGAGTATTTCCGTTTATGCGTTAAAATTAAATTTTAGAGTATGCATCATGTCTCACTAATTGATAATAAATTAACCAAATGGTTATTTCTGAATTGAAAATTTTATTTTCAATTCGTTCTGAGAACTTTCGTATGCATTCGTACAATATATTCATTAATGCTTATCTACCAAGAAACGAAATTCACTTCGGATGAAGAACAAAGAGTGTTTACCGGCGTTTATGACGTGTTAAAGTCGTGGGAATAGGTGTGATTGCGTCGAAGATAAATTTTGTTTAATGTTCCGTAGGATGAAACAAACTTAAATGCAATCAAAGATGGTTTTCACTCTTCATTTGATTTCAGGAAACTTAAGTTGAATTTTATGGTGGAGAGTTTTCTTTTTGCAAGGAAAAAGACTATAATTTTATCTTATGAGTATGGCATTAATTAAGTAAATGTTTACTACTGCAGAAGAAATTTTTAATGAAATCATTTAGTTATTCTTTTCTTTTAATAAAATGAAGCAGCGTCTGCTTGACCTGATTTTCATACTGAAGTACGTATGTAAAGTCGAACTACCACCTTACGTGTTTTAGAAATAAAATAATGATTAAAATGAAAAAGTTACATCACTATTGTTTACTTTTGGCGTGACGAGTTTATAACAAAGACGTTGAATACCATTTCCAGGCTAGTCAAATTAATTGTGAGAAAAGTTTTGTTATTCTTCTACGGCGACTGTGTGTCGGAAATATGGGTAATGGTTTCATTATCATTAATTTTTTCTTTTTTTGCATCAAAATGAGCATAAGGCAGTGATCTTAACAATCAGCATCATAGTTTGAATTATCAATTCAATAATTACACTGACCTACAAAAAATTTTTTTTTTTGGTGCAGCTCTTTTTGTATCTATTGTCGATAAAGTAGGTAATGTACAATATATTGACATACGTCATTTTAATTCATCAGCTCTATTTTATCTACAAACCTCAATTTAGATTTTTTTCCGCCTTGTTCGTATAAAGTCGTTATCACATTAACATCGATAAAGTTTATGTTACTAATTCATTATGGCTAGCACGTCCAGATGTTGTGTTAACGATCCTGATACATATTGTTTTGTTTGTGGTGAATACATACCAAAAGATCAGCGTAAAACGATTACAAACACTGTGAATCGTTTGTATTTTGCTTATTTCGGTATTGAAATTCGACACCAAGATAAAGTGTGGGTGCCTCATAGTGTGTGTAAAATATGCGTTGAACATCTACGACAACGGGAGAAAGGCACACGTAAGTCTTGGAAGTTTGGAGTGCCTATGATATGGCGAGAACAAAAAAATCATTATGACGACTGTTACTTTTGTATGACAAATATAGTGGGCATCAACAAAAACAATCGCCATAAATGGAAATACCCTAATATCCCCTCGGCACAAAGACCTATTCCTCATTCAGAAAATGTTCCAGTACCAGCTTCTCACCAGGTAGTGCAGGAATCTCAGGAGGATCAAACTGAAACACTTATTTCTTCCCAAGTAGATGACGACTTTGAATACTGCGGGAAATCATCAAATCCTAAGCTGTTTTCACAGAATGAGCTGAATGACCTCATCAGAGACTTAGACCTTTCTAAGGAACGTGCTGAGTTACTAGCGTCAAGATTAAAAGAAAAAAATTGCCTTTCCTCAGACGTTCGAGCGTCTACATATCGTACGAGAGAACAAAACTCAATGCAGTTCTTTTCATCTGATGAAAATTTTGTGTATTGCTGTAATGTGAGTGGTTTGCTGACTTTCATGGGTTTGTCGATTTATCAGTCCAATGAATGGCGTCTCTTTATTGACAGTAGTAAACGAAGTCTCAAAGCAGTTCTTCTACATAATGGAAATAAATATGCCGGCGTTCCAATTGCTCACTCAACATGTGTGAAAGAAGAATATGAAGTAATTTCAATACTTTTACAAAAAATAAAATATACTGAACATAGCTGGGCGATTTGCGTCGATTTGAAGATGGTAAATTTTTTATTGGGTCAACAGAGTGGTTATACTAAATACCCATGCTTTATTTGTCTCTGGGACAGTCGAGCCAAATCATGTCATTGGACTCAAAAAAATTGGCCTATAAGAGATGCTCTTGTTGTTGGGGAAAGAAATGTTGTAAATGAACCCTTGGTTCCAAGAGAAAAAATCATTCTTCCACCATTACATATAAAATTAGGGCTAATGAAGCAATTTGTTAAGGCTCTCGACAAACACGGTCAATGGTTTCAGTTTATTTCACAGAAATTTCCTGGTTTAAGTACTGAAAAACTAAAAGCAGGTATTTTTGATGGACCTCAAATACGTCAATTAATAAAAGATACCACTAAATTTGAGACTTCTATGAATGATGTGGAACGGCTTGCGTGGAAATCTTTTGTGGCAGTTGTACAAAATTTCCTCGGAAATCATAAGGCTGACAATTATGTAGAATTAGTAGAAGATATGCTGGTTCGATTCAAAGATTTAGGCTGTAATATGAGTATAAAATTACACTATCTCAACAGTCACCTAGATCAATTCCAACACAATTTAGGAGACCTAAGCGAAGAACAAGGAGAACGTTTTCACCAAGACATAAAAACAATGGAGAATAGATACCAACGAAGATGGGACACTCATATGATGGCCGACTACTGCTGGGGAATCATGCAAGATTGTCCAAGTCAGTATCATTCGAGAAAATCACTCAAAAGACAATTTCTTGATGTTTAATGCCATAAAAATATATATTTATTGTGAAAAATTGTTTTTTTATTTATCTCGGAAACTAGAGCTGATAGAAAAAAACCGATTACATTTTTGATATCGCCATTTAAGACATGCTTAAAATCAGGTTCAAAATCCCCGGCACCAAAATTGTTGTAGGCCAGTGTTATTTATGTGATCTTTTCTGTGAAATTTCGAAGATTTTATATTGTGTTGAAAATAGTAATACTAAATTAGAAAACATTAAAGCAATGAAAAGAAACAATCAGATTACTAGTTGGCATTCCTTAAAAATTTCGCATTTATGATTTCGAGGTATAGTTATGATACGAAGAAATAATGTTCAGAACTGGCTACCTAGTTTTTTATTGCCAAAATTTCATTAACATGACTCAAGTGAATATCTTCACGTAATTCATCACGTCATCATATATTTGCAACATTTTGTCGGTGTTAAGTTTTAAAAAAACAATTCCTCCTTTCGGCAAATATATTAATTACAAAACGTTTCACATATCGTAAAAAATTTAACAACTGGCTACCTGAAAAGATAATGTATCTAAAATAATTCTTAAGCATTTTCATTGCATTTAATTCTGACTACTTTTAATTTTAGTATCCTGACTTTCTTAAATTATGAATGATGTAAGACTTGATTCTTGTCTTCCATGTCTGGATTTTATTAGTTCTGCTCAAATATAAAATTTTTTAATTGTTCAGAATTTAAAATATAAACTTTGAATGATATCATGTCTCCAGACCCGTAACTATGAAATAACAACTATGCGTTAAAAAGGCGCAGACTAGTAAATCAACTGAAAAGAGTTCGTTTAACTTTTCGCGTTTCTTTATGTCTTTGACCTTGCTTTCATGTAATCCACGCACTTGTAATGAATTTTAACTGGGATTGTAATCAAGTCAGTTTTACTTCTCATCATTTATTATCTCACGTGAGCATTTCTCGATGCAACAATGTCTTTATTTACAATACCATTAAGTCATCGGTGATATATTTCAGTCATATTAAGTCATTTGAAATATTTTAGAAAAAAACAAAGGTGTTAAAAAATTTGGACTAGATGTTAATGATGGCGTTGTGTGAATTTATAGAAGTGCCAATTGAAATAGACATACAAAATTCGGTGCCGACTAAATATGATGTCAGCGGACAAGTTAATGAGCAATATAAAAGGTGTAAAATATTTAATTGTGTGCAAGAACCTTGAAAAAAAAAGAAAGTTCGCATGCACTTTTTTGTAGTCTTCAAGACTTATGCAAGTCAAAGAATATTGCAAAATAACGTGAGAATATTTTTATTTTTATAGGCACACAAATGTTAAAGTTTAAATGAACAGCTAAAGATCGTCAACTTTTATAATGTTCGTCACAGCTCGTTTGTATACGAAAATGTTCCCCTGATTAAATTAATTATTCCTGCGTAGTGCAACATCAGACCTATCGTCACAGGCCTGGTGTGTAGAGCTTGCATTAAAAACTTCTCCTATAGATACAGTTCAATTAAGGTGTGAAAATTATAGGGGCATTGCTCTACTGTATCCATCTTATAAAGTGCTCTCCAAAATCAAAGAATGAAAATTAAAGCCGTACTATAAAAGTATTATAGGAGAGTATCGGGAGGTTTTCGAAGTGGAGGTCCTATAATTGAACAAATTTTTTTTGCTTTAGCACTACAGCCCCTTTCGGGCCTTCGCTTAGAGATAGTTAGAGTATCTCATTATCTTGATCGAATGTATTGGGCACTCTTCAAGGTGATATGGTCAGGTCAGTACCATGCTTTGGCCATGTTTCCGTCCACTGAGCTGTGATACGTTCTAATTTTAAACCATCACGTATCATAACTGAACGGAGTTATAGTTCGTTCGAAGAATCACTCGAACTAAATCTCGTTGTTGCCAACGAGACTTGAACCAGGGGCCTTCGGCTTACGGGATGAGTGCTCGAAAAGTCCTGAGAATTTAACATCGATGTGTACCACCTTTTTGTAGATTTCAGATAAGCACACAGCAGTGTCGACCGAAATGCGCTTTAGAAAATAAAGCTTGACTTTGGCGTCCCAAAAAAATTAGCCGGAATGGTGAAAGTCTCTATGCTAAACACAGAGTCCCAGATCAAGGTAAACTACGAGTTAATGGACAGCTTCAAAATGAAATCAGGCTTAAAATAAGAAAATAGATTTTTTAAAAACGGGAAAACATGCCGCTCTCCACTTTAACCCAGCCAATGGCATCGATACCGAATGTTGTGAACGGGCAAACACGCCGCTTTGCGTTCATATGCATCGTTTGTTAATGATCAATTTATAATCAGCCAGTGGCATCACGTACAGAGATAAGCGGTGAAAATGGAAGGGACAGCAGCGAAATGTATCTTGTAAGCAAGTCCAAGACAGTCAACGGAAAGCAACAACAAGTACAGGAAGTGTGCGGGAAACATAAAAGAGAGTGAAATATATCTCGCGGGCAAATGCAAGACAGCCTGTTGAAAGCTGTAAAAAGGAGGATTCTGCACAAGACGATCGGCTCAAAAGTTTTCCTTGCTCTTCTGCAAGCTCTGTTTCCTTTCATTGCGCTATGCGAATATAGTTTTTGGCTCTCTCCGTTTACGTGCATTCGAGATGAAGCGGGGATGAAGAGAACACATGTGCTCGCCTCTTCAGGAGGTTTTAGGGCGAAACATCATAATCGATTTGCCCTGATGCTCTTTAATATTGCGCTGGAGCATGTCGTCAGAAATAAAGCTGCTAAGACCTCGGGTATACTAATGTTCAAGTCCACAAAATTGGTACCATATACTGATGACGTCAATATTATAGCACGGTCAACCTCAGATGCAAAGGAAGCATTTCTGAGCCTAGTACCTGAAGTATACTGAATTAGTTTATGAGTTAATGAAATGAAAACTTAATTAATGACTCAAACAAGGAAAACCACTCCAGTCCAACGAGATCTGACCGTAGGACATCATAACCTTGATAGTGTGGATAACTTTGTTTATCTTGGAGCAAACCTGAATAGAAAGGGCATCAAAAAGAACATGATTGGATGCCGGATAAACGCCACACATAAAGCATGTTACTACACAGGCAAAATAAGCTTCAGCCTTAAAAATCACTACTTAAACCTGTGCTGTTATATAGGAGTGAAACATGGACCCTAACTAGTGAGCCCAAAAAGGCAGTAAACGAATTTGAACACACAGTATTCCGGATAATCTACAGCCTAGTGAAACCAAGAACATAGTGGAGACTACGTAACAAGGATGAGTTGTATGAAATTTTTGATGAACCTGTATCTGCTTGTGCAAATAACAACTAAAAGAAGTCCGACTACCTAAAAAAACATTGAAGGCTAGAGCACAAGGTAGACGTCCAGCAGGAAGACCAAAGATTCGATGAGACGACACGATAGAAGCTGACATCAGATCCTTGCTATGAGTGATCAACTGGTGAACAAGGTCGCAGAGCCGTGATGATTGGAGGAGATTAGTCCTGGAGGCTAAGGCCTTGCTTGGGCTATCTCTCAATAGATGATTATGAGAATTTCATTTGGAATCGTGCCCTACTCTGGGACAGCTTGCACATAATTTTAGGGTCGTCATCATCATTACTCGTCATGGGTCTTGACTTTCTGCATTTTCACCTGTTTCGGTCCAGTGACTACCTCCTCCTATTTCAAAAACCAAGTAACTATACGTTGTCTCCGGCAACAAAATTAGGCTAACGTTTTTTTCATGTTCCCACTGGTCTCCATCCTTCGGTTTTTCCAATGAAACCTTTTTAGGAACCCGATGCGTGTCCATACGTATTACATCCTTGGTTTTACAATTAGAGAGTTATTTGGAAAAACAGTCAGTGTCAAAAAAAATATTAAAAGGGATTCTTGATGCCTATGGTTAGCATCATAATTTCCTTTCAAGACTCAAAATCTTGTTTTAGACAAAACAACCTATGTCCAAAGATATTCAAGGAAAAATGTCAATGGCAAAGGGGGAAAAAATCAATTTTGTATGTGTTTTTGGAAGAACTACATGAGTCAAATAACATGATTTTTTTTGCTTGAAAATTTCTGGCAATAATATTCTGTGACGCATGCAATTATGCATTATATTTCATTGAGTTTGTCGTTTGCTGTCAAGCTAATGTGTTTCTCTTTTTTGGTCTAATTTATCAGTAATTAGGTATACTACTTGAAATCATGAATAGCAGCGATAAAAACATACCACGGGATATAAATTTAAGTGTCAAGGGACTTTAAAAAGGAAGAAAAAGAAAGTCAAAAAGGGACATTATAAAGCCGAGGAAAGTTGCTGGCTAACCTCACTTCAGCCATGGAGAACATCCAATAAGTGGGTCTATAATCGGAGAATGAAAGCCAATATGGTCTCAATGGTTCCTAATGACAGGAATCTAACTAACCATGAAATAGATCTCTATTTGTCGAAGTTAGAGATGAGAAAGAAGGTTCCAAGATCAAACATCGAAAAAATATGGAAGGATATGAAACACCAACCATTGTAAGGTTGAAAAGATTGAAAAGCCTTCTTCTCACACGCGTCAACAATATTTATTGGCGACTTTTGGACTACAACTATCCTTCGTTGTCTTACACTGGAAATTACACCTGAAATCTGTCCGGAACTTAATCCGTTCATACTTCAGGATTGAGGTCAGCAATCAATGGGCGGAAAAACTGTGGGGTATTAGCCCACAGGACCCAGATGGCGTTTTCACGAAAGTAAATAGCTTATTCCGTAAGTCTCGAGTAAAGGCATCGAATCTTGAAGTCGCTAGTGATGAGATAAATCTTTCCGATAGAGCTGGTATCGAAATTGATAGTACGACTCCAGATAGAAATGAAACAGGATTATATGGGATGGGGAAATTTGTCCTGATTGGAGCGCATTTTGAATTGGTTCATCTACGAAACCCTGAGAGAGGGAATCAAATGTTTTCAGAGGTCGTTGAAGCAAAAGTTTTCGGCTTCAAATCAAGCCTGAATGGCGAATCAATTCTTCATTTCAATGTAATATTAACATCAGACCTCAGACTCAGCCTGAATCTAATGATTGTGTTTCATTTTTGGCAGGATAAACAATAAGGAATCATGTGGTATTGACGGTATTCCAAACATAGTTCCCCGACATTTACCTGAGGTTGCTATTAGGAATTATTGCATATTGTTCAACAATATATTGAGCAATTCATATTTCCCAAATGAGTGGAAAAAGGCCGAGGTATTTCCACTCCTGAAGAAAGGGTCAGCTTGGTGCCTAACATCAGCAAGGAGTTTAAGTGATACTAAACAAAGCATTAAACACCGCACAGAAATGCGAAACAATTTTGTATTGGACAACGTCTCAGGATGCCAGTCAAGACCTGAAACGTAATTGGAAAGATTTGCATATAATGGCTGGTGAGGGCAGTTTAGGGGGGTCCCAAATAAATACTGTGTTAGATACCGCAGTGTTCATCTCAATTAGTATCTGTACTACACTGAACATTTCAAAATCATGCTCAGTGAAACACTAAAAGTAGCCATGGCCCTTCGACGGCTCTTTGGTTCCAGATACATTGATAGAAAGGTCAAAGCTATCTGTTCCAAGACCCTGGTTAGACCAACTTTGACATACGGATGTCAGATCTGGTACAGCCAGAGTGCTAGTACTATGGAAAGATTAAGAGTTTTCGAAAGAAATGTCTTCGTGCATGTACTGGTTTGTACAGAAAGCCTGAGACGGATTGGAAGCATTATATATAAAATAGAAGAATGTATTAAGCTACTAAAGTGACGAGAGTCGATATCATCATATTGAAACTTCTACAGAATTTTATCGCAAGATCTGTCACTGTGAGTGAAGACCCCTGGGTTTCATAGCTGTTCCACGCTACAGACGTGTATATTGAGACTTGTGTGACTACTGGCTTCATTCCTCTTGAAGCATTCGTGTATTTGGACATGAATCGATAAGTTTTTGATTCTGACGGCGTCCCAATCATATATCACATATATATGTTAGACGAGCCACAGATAAGAAGATAAAATATCCTCCGACTTTGAGTTAACGAGACCAACAATTCCAATGGAGATACTCGTTTGCTAGATTCATTGAGGCTGGTCGAGCTAGGATGGATCAATCTAGGCATTGGTGGCTAAGTGACAATGTCTAAACTGTTCGTGGCTATTGTTTTTTAGGTAAATTTCTCGAGAGAAGTTTACCTATTGCGGAGAGCATTATATATGTATATATATATATATATATATATATATATATATATATATATATATGTATATATATCCATATATATATATATATATATATATATATATATATATATATATATATATATATATCTATATATATATATATATATATATATATATATATATATATATATATATATATCTATCTATCTATATGGGATATAACGAAATTTGTGACCACGCCAGAGGTTGCAATTTTGCTCCGATTTTCACCAAATTTTCAGGAAAGGTGTATTGACTAAATATCTCGGTTAGTTCGTGAACCAGCTATATCGGCCAGGCGAAAACAAAATGGCGGCCATTTTAGACGAAAAATCGTGATTTCTGTTCTGACCAAAGTATTGCTCCGATTTGAATAAAATTTGGTACAAGGTTCACTGAAACAAAATGGTGGTCGCTCGAAAGTCGAAAAACGTACAAAATTTTGTTATTGTAGTTTTGACCAAAGTTTTCAATCAATGTCAATGAAATTCGGTACTTTGATAGAAACTATAAGTATTTAAAGAGTTGTGTAAAAAAAACTGGAGGTCAGGTCGCAAAAAACAAAATGGTGATGTATATGAAATTTGATTTCAAGATAGAAATAAAATAGATCTAGAAACTTTGACATTTTGGTGATAATGCATGTGGAATTTTCAAAATGGCGGTGGTTTAAATATGCGACTTTTCCAGGTCTTCGTGGACCTCTAGGGGTCACATTTTCCAACGGATTTTGATAAAACTTGAGATTATGGATCTTTGTACTAAGTTCTTTTATTATGCAGAAACTTTTTTAAATCGAATGAAAAAAAAAAAAGTCGAAATTTTAAAACTTAATATTTTTAGCTGCCATTTTCACAGACACAATTTTTATAATTTTGCCCTGTCTAGAGTGAAACTCTGATCTGAACGAGATTTGCTGCGTTGATTGATGAGGTCCTAGCATTTAAAGATTTAAAATAATCCAAAATCAAATGCATCCATTCAAAATGGCGGCCCCCAAAGGTCAGAAGGCAAACGCAATTCGCTACTTTAATAGCAACTGAAATAATGAATAATTTTCATGGAAACTTTTTAAATTACTTAACTTGGAAGTATTTATAAAGCAGACCATTTTTAAGGATATTGTTAAAATATTTTTACAATACCCTAAAAAATTATGAAATCGTGACTTGTCTATCTGTCCGTCCATCCGTCCGTTTTTTTGTGCATCACAGTAAGTTTCCTTGCAAGCCACATGAGCTAGAATGAGGAAATTTTCTACGTGGGTCAAAAGTGGTACCTCTCGAAATTTGCAGTGCAAGAAAATATTTTAAGGTGTTTAAGGGGGGCCTCCCCATACAAGGGGGCGACTTAAATTTTTTTTATTTCTATAGCCTTCTAGCAGCTAAGTTACTCAACAGATTCCAATGAAATTTGAAATTACAAGTTACTAAAGCAAGTTGATTTAACCTGCAAAAAAATTATGCAAATCGGATGACAAATGAAAATGTCGAAAATTTACAGCTTAATATTTTTAGCAGCGGTTTTCAATAAAAATTCAAAATGGTGGAATTGAAAATATTTATATTAATAGCAACGAACGTTTAAACTTTTATGGGAATCTTTTGAAATTATCTATTTCAGCTATTTAAGCCGACAAGTTATCACCTTTGTGAGGTAACCACTGTGAAATGTATAAACAGCAAACGTGAGAAGGACAACACCTGTATTTATATGTTTATAACAATTTATTATCTGCCGATTTCAATATGTGATCCATAAATGTGCAACTCAATTGAATGAGCAAAATATTTGCGCCTCTGTGAAGGGTCTTTAAATACAAACGTCGGCACATTCTTTTCATGTCAATAAATACCCATGTGGTGTTACGAAAATTGCAGTAAGAAGATTAGCAGTACGCAAGCCAAATTTTTTTCCGAAATCTTACGCTACATACGAGAAATTTACCTTTCTGGCTGGTGCTGCCAACGGAGATTTTTTTTTTGTGTTGGATTGTTCGTTACCTAGTTTTGAGTTTCATCTTATTATTGCAATATCTAGTGCTGTTGTTGTTTGTTTATGTTAATAATTGGGGATAGATTTCAATATTAAGGATAGTTATATGTTATGGTTATTGTCTTAGGCTCAGGGATAAGGCTAAACATTTACATAGGTTAGGAACATCGTGATAGCTCTTTGTTAGTATAAAATGAAAGCATTTTAGATGTAGGATAAAAGTTCACTGTTGTGTTAGTATTATAACTAATTTTTGAAAAGTGTTGGTTGAATTTTTCCCCTTTTTCCAATTCAATCATTAAATATGCAATAATTTTAATTAATCTGAATTTGATAGTGCTTTCTAATTAAATGTTTTCATTTGATAATGCAAAAATTTAGATTCTATTATATTCCTTGTAAATTTATAACGATTAGTATTGAATAAAGTGCTTTTGATTTTGGCTTTGATTTTATTACGATTCCAAGTAACCAATCCACGATTTCACTGATCGCCCTGCAGAATTTAAATCGACAGTGGTAACGAGAAGAAGGCTATTGTAAAGAAGTAAAGAAGCAAGAAAAAGGCCAATAGGGTCTCCAACTCAAAAGCCTACTTCAAAGGTATCGAAGACCTTTGAAGTGAGTGAGTGAAATTTTGCCCTGCTCAAAAAGGTAGCAAAATTAGCTTCCGCCAGTTTCTCTGGGACCTTACCTAAGCTGGGTAGAAGGCCGGGCCTTCAGAGTGGCAAAGGAAAGTCTAACCTCCAGCAGCCAAGCATGACTGCTACCAAAACAGGGAGGGTGCCTCCTATAGTGTGCTGTAGGATTGACCTGAAGACTTACAGGGATAGCGTTAAAATGGTATGCACACACAATTCTGGAAAGGAGCCAGAGTTAAACATGATGGTGAATAGCTCCTCATAAACTTCGCTCCACTCTAAAATGTCTGAGGATCATACCGGACAATTTAATTTTCTGAAGTGTGTGAAAGTAGTTTACTAAACGTACACTCTTCCAGAAGAGAGGAAATTGACTCTCCTTCTCAAAGACGTGCATAGTTCATACGACAAGAACGATGTTGTGGCTGAGTTGTACGAACATCTCGGAGAAGATATCCTATCAGCAAAAAAGTTTTCCACCATAACCTCTAGGAGGGAAAAGAGGACGCTTTCCTCTTTTTTATTCCAGTTCCAACGGGACTTTGTAGTCAAGAAAGCGATGGACATAAAGTTCCTACTGTATCAGAAAGTACATTGGGAACGTCTACAGAAAAATTGCATTTCCTAGTGCTTCAGTTGCCAGAGATTAGGCCACACCGCTTCTAACTGCGGACTTGAAGTTAGATGCGTAAAATGCGATAAGCAATATAAGTCGGTTGAATGCCCAGGCTCGAATGACGAAAAAAAAGAAAAGATATTCTGTGGCAACCGTAATGGTAAGGGACACCCTGCGAGTTTCTGAGATTGTCCTAAAGCAAAAGAAGTTGAGGAGAGGAGGAAAAATCTCTACAAGAAAATAGAGGAAAGAAGAATAATTGCATTAACATTTGCTACTAGTTCATCACCACCTCTATAAAAAATATTGTATGAGAAGGGGTCTCGTCATCTAGCCTTTTGCAAAGTGCAGGAAAGCAATTTCCATCTCAGTCTATATGATAACCCTACAGCAGCAATCGCAGAATGACCAAAATACGATTTTGAGCACTGACTGGCAACAATTTTTCGGGTGTGACTTGTTTCGGGGTAGACTGTTTCATACCCCACAATTTAAAAACTCATCTTGGTGAGGAAAAAGCTGCGTACTTAGAATTCGCATTTAAAGTTTGTTGCCATAATGAGCTCCATTAAACTCTCCATCCTCAACATGCAAGTATGTTCATTAGTTCCACGCTATGAAACGAATTTTGTTCAAGAATACTTGAACGCCCATAGACCAGACTTCTTGTTTATATCGGAAACAAGACTCAAAGAAAGACACATCGCGCACCTGAGAAAATACAAGATCATCAGGCGTGAAGATCTAGAGTTAATTATTGGAGTTGCTATGGCTCATAAAGATCACCTGAAAGTCCAAAGGTACTGCCTTTCAAGTCTGAAATATATTGAAGCAGAAATAATAAGCTCCATACTGGGAGGGTGCACCTTTGCTTTCGTGGAATCTACATGTATGTTCGACATAGATATCCAGTGAGGGAACTCATTGACTCCTTGGAAACAGTGCTTACTCTGTGCAAAAAATTTGATTTGAATGCCATGAGAGGTTATTTCAATACGAAGCATCCTTCATGGGGAAAAATTGCATCTAATGGCTATGGAACAGTTATCTTTAACTGGGTTCAATCAAATATGGATGTCATACTAATTGCCCCGAAAGAGCCTACCTTTCGCTGAAGCTCGTCTATTATTGATTCCTTCATCGTGTCTGCCAATCTGGTAAATCTCTCCCACAGTTGGAGGAATTCCGAGTGTGAAGTTCTTCATGCCGAGTCTTAACATCCTTTGGTTGAGCTGACCTTAAGAGTGAAAAAGGGTGTGAAGGTTGAAGTTACAGATACAAGGGAATAGATTGGGCAGCAGTAAGTGCTGACGTTGATGGAAAATTGAAGGGAATTTCAATTTCGATTAATAGATAGAAAAATCTTTCTATTTCTGAAGTCGATGAAGGAGTCGCATGTATAAATTCAACCCTAGATACAAACATCTAAAAGATCTCCATTAAGAAATCCTCTACGAATTACCTTTGTCAAGATTTACCCGAAAACATCTTGGAGCTTCATTGCAGACATAGTCACCTTAGAAAGCTACTCGCAAGAATCTACCACCTCAATTTGAATATGGTCAACTGGGAGTATGAACGTATTCATCTAGTGATTACGTCTCTAAACCGAATGATCAAGGTTTTTGCTAACGAGCGATTGCAACAGGCCCTGGAAAGTGTCAAACCAGGTCCTTGTATATTTCCTCATATTAATAGGAGAATTGGCAGAAAAAGGCTACCTGGGGTCCTCACGTATGATGGACCCATTCTATGGCTGACCCTATTGTAAAGCATTTTACGGAAGTTCTTCAAGGAGAGAAAGTAACTGAGGACTCTTCCGTTACTTCGTTAGTCAGCAGCACCTCAACGAATTTCGGTAAGCACCGTGAGGAATTGCGCTTGACCAGGTTCTCTGATTCAAATCCCTCGGACATTAAAATTTGCTACTTCGCTTAGCAACGAAAATGCGCAAAATTATTAGCAATACTTGAAGGCATCATAAAAATCCCTGAGGGGGCAAGAATTGCGCCGGAAAGACAATTTGGCTTCAAAAAAGCCCACTCCACGGTGGACGCTATGGCCGTGTTCCAAGCCGATATAACGAGAAGTTGGCGCAACAATAGGCTTGTTGTAGCTTGCCTAATCGGTGTGGTGAAAAACTTTGATTCTGTATGGATCATATTGTAAAAATTAAAGGCAGCTTCATGAGGGGACCAACTGCCTTTGCGGTGGCTGGTTGAGCTAGGTTAGACCCAATTGGTATTGACTCGGGGTTCCACAGGGGTCTATAGTAGGCCCATTTCTTCTCAAAATAACATCTCTGACGTCCCGAGGGTAAAAACCAATATAAGCCCGGAATCCAGGTTAACCTCTTCGCTAATTACTTGTTGGTGTGGTCATCCGAGAACAATTTGCACTTTGCTAAGATGAGGCTACAAAAATATTTGGAATCACTTACTGAATATTACCGGAAACGGGGAATCAAGGTAAATGCAAAGAAAAGTGAATTAATTGTGTTCAAGGACCCCCACAAAAACTTTGGTCGTCGTGCAAGAAGCATCTGTGACTCCAGGATTAAGTTGAATGGGCAGATGGTGCACTGCTCTAAACAAACGAAATAACATACTTGGGGGTAGTTTTCAGCAGGAGGGCTACCTTCAGTGCTCACGTTGACAATTTTTTGACAATAGTGACTTATGCGCACCATCTTCTTATACCTCTTTTCAGAAAACGGTCAACAGCGAGCAATCGAGTCAAGATTTTGGCCTATAAAACCTTGATTCATCTGATCATCACACATGCGGTGATGATATGGAATGGAGCTCCGAAAACAAAATGGGGTAAGATAGGATTAGTGGAGCGAACTTTCTGTCGGGCTTGCACAGACCTATACAGACGGGAGAACGGACAGTCTTACCCCATCGAGGCGCTGTACCATGAGGCAGAAATGGAGCAAGTCAAATCGTATGCGGAAAAGCTGGTGGAATCGGGAATCAGGAGAGCCAAGGAACACAAGGTGGAAGTAGTCAGGAGAGCGATGGACAACCGCTCAATGGATGCAACGAATGAGTAGTTTTAAGGTAGTTATAAGGAAATAATGTACTTAATTTTAAGAAACTCAATTTTTAAAATTGCAGTTGATAAAGCTAATGAATTTAACACCAAATTTCTTTTTATAATCTATTAATGTTTGATAATGTTGTCGGTGTCAACATTGTAAAGTTTTGATTTATCAAAAAATTAATATTGTAATCTAAGTAAAGTAAATTATTATTGAAGTCCGGGAAACGCCCAAAAGTACAACCCGCACGAATATTGCTAGGTTGTTATTCATGAATTGTATATATGTTAAAATTAGGAAAAATCACCAAATAAAGACCTTTAATCTTGTTAAGATTCATTCGATGTATAACAAGTTATCAATAAAGAAGCATAGAAATATCATGTATGTATGTACGTTACCTTTTTAAAGCGGCTAAATAAAACATCAATCAGCAGAATCAGTTTCTTTGTAAAGACAGTTCTCACCTTGCAAAGCTTTCAGATGTAAGAAAACTAGTTTTAATTTCACTTTCGTAGGCATTTAAAGTTGAGCGGATATAAAAACAGAATAGAGTATTACTTTGTCAGGTTTTAACCCTAAAACCCTTCTTCATCTCAACTGAAGTATTGAGTTTTCTTCATAGATTCCGCAATTCTTCATATAACAAAATGAGAATCATGACCAAAAGTCAGTGTCCATAAGGTTATCGATTCGTATGTGGTACTAGGAGTAGGGTTTATCGTAGGTTAGTCTCGGGGGAAAAGATACATGAGAAGGAGACAATCTTGAGTGGAGACGTAAGCTGGGAACGGCCATCTCTAGCTCTCTCTAGTATAGAAGGCTGAGGAAGGCGGGAAGAGACATTTTGCTAGTACTCCTTGAAGATGGTCCACTGCAAAGAATCTACCTTGTTCATTTATCAACTTTTTCACTCAAAATAAAAGGGCCTTCCAATAATTAACATTAATAACTCCTCCACAATACCTTTCTAAAGATATGGCACATAAATATAAATATCTTCCATGAGGCAACAGCTTCAGAAGACATATGAGCCAGATGAATGCACAAGAAAATCTATTTTTCTTCAACACAACAATGGTTAAAACTTCTTTTTTGCAAACCTATTTCAACGATGTAAATGAATAAAATTATGTATTGTGAGAATAACTAGACAATAAAGTTAAATATTGTTGAATGTACGAGCAAAAAGTCAAGACATTAAGTGCTGATAAGAATTCAAATTAAGTTGAACTATGAAACTATGCTTTTTGTAATGTAGCAAGCATACAATGAAGATTGTATCTTTTTAATTTAGGTACGGTAAATTTTCTTCCTGGGTATTTTCACATTTGGATAATTTATAGAGATAAAAAAATATGTATTCCATTAGAAATTCCCAAAGAAATTAATTAATATTATTTGATTCCATGAAATTGTTTTTTTTATAAGTACCAATAAACCAAGTTGCATAATTAGGGGTCACAAATTAAATTTGAATTCTATACTAAAATCAAGATATTAACTTTTACTTTTTTGTGATTTCGAGCTGACTATAAATCGTGAACCGGTATTAAATTCATTTAAGAAAAACTAACGATCTTTTGTCACACAAAGCATATTTTTTTCATAGAACTCGAAGATAGCTTTCCCAATCGCCCTTGCTTGATTGTTGAGACGAATTCGCGGATATTATGATTTGGTTTTTTGCATCGCAAGCTACTTGTTTCAAATGTCTTTCTTTCAAGCAGGTGCTTGTCTTATGTCTGTAGATGTATTTATAAGTTTTATTCGTTCTCCGCTTTCTCTCAGTCATTTACTGTTTCATTGATGGTGTCATTTACTTTTCCATGGGATTTCTTCAACTATTAGTATGAAGGCAAATGCTGATGAATCCACATAATCATTAGCAGTTTTTCTGATTTAGGTCAGTATTATAAATGGTACTTAACATACTGAAAAAATGAACTTGAACGAATGGATAGATACACGTTATTAATTATTCATGCAGAGGCAAAAATTTAATTAAGTGCAATAATATATCACTTAATGTTCGTTCAGAGAATAAAATCATTTACACAGCGCATGAGAAACAAGTTGGGTAGACAGACCTATGCTCATGTCAGAAGGGTTTTGTACTCAACTTACAAAATGCAGTAACCAGCAACGAATAAAATCAAGAAACATGTCAAAGACGATTTAATTGGAGAAAATGTGAAGTTCGAGGATCATACTATTATTAACAAAGTTGAACGAATTTTGACTTCTGAGATATTTGTTATAGTTATACCCATAAATATCTCCTTTGATAATTTTTTCAGATTTTTTAGATCACGGGTGTCCATTCGCAAGGGAGGAAACACATTTTTCATGTATTTCCCCCCTGTGCCCCCACTGAAGCAAAAACTGTCAGTTTAAGAACTGTTTTGAAAAGCTCTCATAGAGAACTTTCAGTTGATACTCATATCGGCTACCTTTCATGAAATTTTTTTTCAGGGGCCACTCCTCTGTACTGTAATCATCGATTCATGGCCTATTTCTTCGAATCCTAGAATGGTTACAAAGCCCTTTTGCTAGGAGCTCTCTCCTGCCTCTTCGACTTGTTTCAATTGTATGTACTCATCTTCATGATACCTATCACTCCTGAAATTTTCATGCAAATTCTAGCAAAGCTGTAGTGTCTAAGTCGGTAAAAAGCGCATATGGCTCCATAGCAATATGTTTCCATAGTAATACAGGGCATATTGCTCCATAGTAATACACGAAAATTCAAATCACTATAACTTCGGTAAATACTATTCGATCTTTATGAAACTTTCAGGAAAGATCAATCTTATTAATAGTCATCTTTTTGCTAAATTTTGTTGAGTTTAAAGGTACCGTTTAGATTTTATTCAAGAAAACACAAAATCGATAAATCATACTATTACTAACAAAGTTGAGTGAATTTCGACTTCTCATGTATTTGTTGTTGTTGTACTCATTAAGGGCTACATTCATGATTTTTTTCAGATTTTTCGGATGGAAGGTGTCCAATCGCGAGGGGGGGGTACGCGAAAAGTTCGTACATTTCCCCTTCCCCTGCCTCCCTCGGTACTTATAAGACAATTTTACGACTTGTTTTGAAAAGATCTCATTGAGACCTTTCCAATGACACCCTACTCGACTACCAATGGTGAAAATTTTTTTTTGAGGGGTCACCCCCCTATATGGGGAGACCCCCCTTAAACGCCTTTGAAAAAATTTTCCACCCTTGAACTTTCAAGAGGTCACCACTTCTGACCTTTCCACAAAGTTTCATGGCTGTAGCTCCTATAGTTTCCGAGAAAAAGTGCTGTGACATACAGACGGACGGACGGACGGACGGACGGACGGACGGACGGACAGACGGACACAGGTCGTGATTGCAATAGGGTTTTGTATTTTAGTACAAAACCCTAAAAAGTATTTTTCACGTTATGCATATTGGCCGAGATAATTGTTTTAATTTCAAAATTCTAATTTTTCAAAAGAATGCTCTATTAGAAATGTAAACCAGAAAACTTACCGATGCAACAATCGTCAAGTAATATCGCTGAATCCTTTCGTAATCCAAAGTTTTCGCAACCGTCACCTGGAAAGGAAGTACAAAAATAGTTAATAAATGGCTGAAAATACAGTTGTTGTAGTAGAATCATTTGAAGCGATAAAGCAGAAGTTTATAAAGATTTTGGTGAAAAATTCAAAGGAATATTTTTTTGATAAATATAGTAGAAATATACGGAGAGGGGGCATACCAGGATAGAAGAAAACTAAAGTTTATAAAATATGGAACTTATTGGAAACAATATCGATGTATTCGCTATTTGTGTAGGTTTATTCATAAAGTATTATTTTTAACAAGCCCTAAGCTTTCTGGCTATAATATAAATCATATTTCAGATCCATTCGATAGAGAAAAATTCAGTAAATTTAATGGATATGAGTAGCCCTACCAGAATAATAGTATAATAATAATAGCATGCACACTGAACGCTTGAATTGAGATACAGGGACAATTAGAACTCAATAAGCATATAGATGACGTTGACCTTGTCCAACTCCAAAACCATCGATCTTGGAAGATGATGCAATAAAAGAGATAAAGCTACTCTACTTTTGAGGCAATTATTGGCTGCATTGCTCTAGCAAGTGAAAGTCTTGCCCACACCTGGTTAGAGGAAGCGGAGGTGAAAGGCATAGAGAGCAGTGAGAATGAAGCATTAATCTATTAACATTGAGGAGAAGTTGGAGGCAAATTGCTGAGCCTTACCTTAGAAGTAGTCCAACCTTGAATATAAGCTCTGGTCTTTGATGTTGGCAGACAACAGGGAATTTTTTACAAACAACAAGGTTAAGAAATAGTTATTAAAGTGAAACTGCACACAACAAAGTGATAACCACCATATTGCCGTTTCTAAGTTTCAACAAGGGCACTAGTCTGGTGGCATATGTAAGGCCTTGTTTTGTGGAAAGCATGTGATGACTAACGAGAGGTCAGAACTCAGCACTCCAAGAAGATTCAAAGCTAGTAGTTAAGGTTGTGGTATAGCTTGAAACCAAAGATAAGCCAGTAGCAACATTAATCATGTTATTTGCAATGAAAAAACCAACGGTCATACTAAAAAGCTGGTCAAATCTCTCTCGGTGCAAAAAGTGTCAGTTAAGCCTGTTTTAGAAAGTTTTCTTCAAGACCTCTCATTTGCTGCCTATCCATATTGGCTATTTTTGATAAATGTTTTCTAAAGAGCCACCACCCTATATGGTAAGACCCCTAAAGCACCTTATAAAATTTCTTTATGCCTAAACTTTGAATAGCTCATTGCTTTTGACTTGCTTAGAAAATTTTGTAATTGAAACTATTATAGTTTCTGAGTAAGCTTGGCGCGAAGCCCGTATGGGTAGACGGACGAACAGACAGATGGACAGGCTTAGAATCGAATAGAGGTTTGTAGAGGCACTTAACAAAACTCTTAAGATGACACTTAGAAGTTTTTAATATAGAGTAATGGGGGGCAACCGACCGCGGCGGGAAAGTGTACGCAGTAAAGTTTCTGCGAGCGCCACTGTAGATTGCAAGTCGAATGACATTGAGTTTAGTTCTTCTCTGGAACGCAAGTGAGATAGCCGCGTGGCATACTTAGTGTCTGTAAAGATTCGGAAATTATCTGACATTATTGTTTTTCCCCTATTTTGGTAAAATTTTTCCACAAATATATAGGCGTGTTACAAGTATTCAAAAAAAAGTTGTAGGCAGTAAACGGGTTTTAAAGGCCCTTAACGTTCATCAAATTTTCATCGGAAACAGCAAATTTCAACTAAGGTAATTCATATGTTTTTTATTTCTGTTTTAATTTTGTTTGACGTTATGGGGTAAGTATCCGCGGGTAAGTGTACGCAGTACTGAAGTGCGTACACTTTCCCCATTAAAATACTGGAAGAGCTTTAATTTATTTTTTATTGCTCTTCAGTTCAACCATGCCTCGAAAGTACATAAGGAAATGTCCTGAAAGAAAAGTATGTACCAAAGAACAGATTGAAAGGGCAACAAAATTAATAAAAGAAGATAAATCCCAAAGAACTGCTGCTGGAATTGTTGGAATAGATGAAAGCACTCTGAGAAAACGTATGAAACTTGGCTTCATTGCAATATCGATGGGACGATATAAGCCAACATTTACTCGTGAACAAGAAGTAAGAGATTCAAACTATACATGCTATTTAAACTGAACATATTAATCAGTTTTGTTTTATTGTTTTTGTTTTGTTTTCAGCTGGAAATCTATAACTACTGCAAATCGAGTGATGATATGTTCTATGGTGTAACTTTGGATTCATTAAAAAGAATAGTTTATGAATTTGCAGAAGTGAATAAAATTGAAAACAGATTCGATAAAACAACTAAAACTGCTGGAAAGGACTGGGTATATGAATTCATGAAACGTCACCCCGATTTAGCGTTAAGAGAAACCACACCCACTAGCATTGCAAGGGCGATTGGCTTCAATCGAATCCAAATGAACCGGTTCTACACTAATTTAAAAGAGTGCCAAGAGCGGTATAACTTTTCACCAGGTCGCATTTTTAACATGGATGAAACTGGCATCAGCACTGTTCCCAAAAAAACACCTAAGGTAATTTCTTTCAAAGGCAAAAGAAACGTCAATAAAATTGTTTCCGGAGAACGTGGTCAAACAATTACAGTAGTTTGCTGTGTCAGTGCAACTGGAAACTATGTACCGCCGGCATTCATTTTTCCACGTAAACGAATGAAAAGTGAACTAATGGATGGAGCTCCAGCTGGTAGTGTTGGTATGACGTCAGATTCAGGGTTCATAAATACAGATTTATACTTGAACTGGCTGCAACATTTCATGTATCACCGACAGCCGACAGCCCAGTGTTATTGATAATTGATAACCATTCCAGCCATATTAGTCTAAAAGCTACATTGTTTTGCAGAAGTCATAATATCATCGTGATAACATTGCCGCCACATAGCAGCCACAAGATGCAACCTTTGGATAAGGCTATCTACAGTCCTTTAAAGAACCAATACGCAACCGAATCTGACCGATGGATGGCACAACATCCAGGAAGATCAATTAATCAATACCAAGTAGCTTTAATTTTCGACAGAGCTTTCAAAAAATTTGCAACTGTAGGCAATGCAGCCTCAGCATTCAAGGCCACTGGGATATTTCCGTTTAGCGACGACCTTTTTACGGAAGCTGATTTTACTCTGTCTTCTGTTACAGACATCTTTAGTACAACTGAACGAACTGCCAACTCTAATCCATCTAGTTCCGGTTTAACTAGTTTTGTCAACATAAGACAAGATGATGAAGGTCTTGACACTCCAAATATTGCTGAAGTGCATATCGCATCTTCCTCTAGTTCGGGAGGAAGACAAGATATTGGAAATGATATCACAGTAATTGCTGCTGAAATACACCCTCAGATAACTTCATGTCCACAAACTCATAACGATTCCAAACCTTCATCCGAAATAACGATACTAGTCCCTGATCTTGAGCCACTGAACTTGGGTATCGAACTTGAGAGAGAAGAAATTCAAAAAGTACAGTGTTCTTGCTCTTCTATTTTAAATATAACTTCGAACACTGCTGTACATCATGTTACTGTATTAACAATAAGCCCATTACCAAAAGCAAAACATATTCAAACAAGACGTAAAAATCCGAGCAAATCGGAAATAATAACTTCCAGTCCATTTAAAAATAAGTTGGAAGAGAAACAAAAGGAAATAGACCATAAAGCAAGCAGGATTCAAAAGCCAAAAATTAAACGCATGACAATGACCAAAGATACATCAAATGAGATGAAGAGCATGAAAGATACGATTATAGAACAGAAGAAAAGAATATCAAAATCACTTGAAAATCACAATAAAAAGAAATATTATTGTCCACTATCCACGAAGAGTACAAAGATCCTCCTACAGAAGAGTGGATTGAGTGCAATAGCTGCAAGCTTTGGTGGCACGAAGATTGCACAAGTTATGAAAATGGAATATTTACTTGTGATCTTTGTTGCCAAGATGACTAAGAGTCCACAATAATGTTGCGTACAGTTATCCTAAAGCATGCGGACACTTTCCCGTTAAGACGGGTATCTGTCCGCACTTCCCAAGTTCATCAAACAAAGTATTATAAATCAAGTTTATAAAAAGAAGTCAAATTTTAAGTTTTGTTATTACTTATCACTGTTTATTAGAAGAGAATAAAGACTTTTTTTTTTTAATTGTGAAGCGGTTTCATCTTAGAAAAACTTTAGTCAAAACTGCGTACAGTTACCCCACATTACTCTACAGATAAACGTAAATCGGGAAAAATAAGTACCATGAATTTCAATGTAATGACAAAAGATTTGCAGACAAAACCAAAAATAGACATTGAACCGATTTTAAAACTTGAAAGCAAAATGCAAAATAGGAATAAAAGAGCCGTATTAACTCGTAGTACTGTGAAAAAGTCTAGCCAATTGTAAAGATGAAGACGGTAATATCATAGCCAACGAGAATGAGATCAACTGTTTTTAAATCTCAATACAGGATCACCGTCAACTGATTTTTAACAATCCCGGAAGATCTAGATCAGAAAGTTAAGCCCATACTACCCTCTCAAGGAATAAAATCATCAATCCATACCGTGAAGCGTAGGCTGGAGGGTATTTAGATGAAGCTATGAAAAACAGGTAAAAGAATTGAGTAGGCAGAAGAGTATTCTTCCAAATGGGCTTTGTAACCATCCCAAGGGTCAAGAAAAACTTTTTTGATAACATGAATCAATGCCTTGAATTATGATTCCATTAAACGTTAAACGAAATTATGCAATCACATACGAACGATCAAGAGTTTCTTTCATTATATAGGAAGTGAATGCATTTTTTTCTATCACGTCTAGTTTTTTGAGGTACTCTCCGATAAAACTTTTGATATAATCCTCATTTCAATTATCTTCTTTGCTTTCTACATTACGAAGGAATTTAAAGGAGGAGGCATGTAAGAAACATTGCTAAATACTCACACGCCCAGATCCATTGTTTATCTTTCCCACCAGCATATTATCATATCTCGCTCTCAACTACGATTTGAGTTTCATACATATCTTCAGTCTTACCCGAAACTTTATTTAGATCAAATAACAAATCTTCTTACCACTACAAATAACAAATCTTCTTAGCGCCCCTAACTGTCTCGGTCCATTGACCGCGTTCTCCAATTTCGAAATCCGAGCAGCGATGAACTCTCTTCGTCGACCGAGTCAGACCAGCGTTTCCTTGGTTTCCCCACTGGTCTCCGGGCTTCAGTTCTTCCAACGAATACCTTTTTGGGTATCCATTATTCGTCCATACGATTTATGTGGCCAGCCCATTGCAGCTTCCGCAGTCTTACAATCGTTGAGACCTTCGGTTCGTCAACAATTGTCAACATGGTTGTATCGAATTCGCCTCCGATTATTCGCCTCCGGACCCGTCGCTCAAAGGCGTTCAATATATTTGCGGATGCTTGGGTTAGGGTCCATGCTTCACCCCAATAGCATAACACAGGTCTTATCACAGGTTTGTATACTTGGAGCGTTGTTTTCCTGTGCATGCAGATGGCCTTTAAGATCGTCAAAACTGAGTAAAATATTTTATTTGCGAGCTGTATTCTTCGGCGTATTTCGTCTCTTTCTTTGTCCGTTTTCCTTATTTTGGCGCCTTAATACACAAATTCGCCAACGAAACTGTATTCGCCAAGTGTGATATATTGGGTATGTGAAGCATTTTTTCTCGACTGTGCCATGAGCTTTGTTTTATTTTCATTGATTTGTAGCCCTACTAGTTTTGCTTCGCTGTCGAGTTTCAAGAAAAGTTCTTTGGCAGTTGTTAATAACCGTGACAAAATGTTGATATCGTCCGCATAGGCTACTACTTTACTCGATTTGTATAGTAATGTACCTCGCGTATCGAAGGTAGCTTCCTTATGACG
Source organism: Odontomyia ornata (assembly GCA_963969285.1). NCBI lineage: Eukaryota > Metazoa > Arthropoda > Insecta > Diptera > Stratiomyidae > Odontomyia > Odontomyia ornata. The sequence continues at coordinate 28,938,715 of OZ017739.1, forward strand.
TACTTCAGAGCCAAATTGAATAGCAATGGGGCCAGCCCATCTCCCCTCTTTAGTTCGATATTTGTGTCAAAGGCATCGGTGAGTTGGTTATTGATGCGGACAGTGCGTTACGATCAATACTGTCGTATGCTTGTTTAAAGTCAACGAAAATTTGGGGTGCGTCTATGTTGAACTTCCTGCACATTTCAAATACTTGCTTGACTGTGAACAATTGGTGAATCGTCGATCTACATGCTGTAAAACCACCTTGATACTCTCCAATAATACTGTTGGCGTATGATCCGATTTTATTTTCTAAGAGTTTAGAAAATATTTTGTACGCCGCACAAAGAAGTGATATGCCTCTATAATTTTCGCACTGTGACTTGTCCCCTTTTTTGTGGATAGGGAATATAATTGATTGGCTCCACTCTTTCGGCGTATGTTCTTATTGCCAAATGTGCTGGATGACTTTGTGAATAGCTTGATGAACGCTGCTGCCACCATGTTTGATGAGCTCCACTGAAATCTCATCGATGCCCGATGTTTTATTATTCTTTTGGGCTTTGATAATGGAACAAACACCAGAATTGGTGGGGGCAGCTCTCCACCGACATCTATAGGCTCCGATATTCTGGAGCTATGCGGAGGATTAAGGAGGTTCTTGAAATATGATGCCCATCTTTCCTTTATCTTGGTTTCATCAGCGATGATATTCCTGTTGTCATCACGACAGAGCATGATTTCGGGCTGATAACCACGTTTCAGGCTTTTTACTACTTTGTGTGCTTGTCTTGTGTTGTTGCTCGCTAGACTTATATCTATACTTCTCATTTGGTCGTCATAGTATTTTCTTGTTTTAATCCTAATTATCTTATTCGCTGCTCTTCTGATATTTTCGTAGTGTTCCCTCTTTGTCCTGGTTTTCTTACCTACGTATTCTTTGTACGCCTGATTCTTTTTGTCTGACGCATTCTGGCACTCATCATCGAACCAATCACTTCTCTTTGCCGGGCTTGATGTCCGATCGTCTGTTCTGCCACGGTCCTAATAGCCGCTTCCACTTCCATCCAGAGCTCGTTGTCGTCTTTATCGACGCGTCTGATAAGATGGGAGCCATCTGGTTGTCGAGGGTCTCCGTGAAATGTTTGGCCACAGACGCCGTTTGGAGCATTTCGATGTCAAATTTTTGTAGCGGGCTGGTCTTCGCCAAATATGTCTTTGCCTTATATCATCGATAGACTAGTTTAATCAAGTGATGATCTGAGTTACAATTGGCTTCTCGGTATGTACGGACGTCAAATATGCTCGAGGCCCAACGTTCTTGGATCAGAACATGATCGATCTGGCTTTGTGTGTTGCCATTCGGTGAAACCCAGATCATTTTATGAATGCGTCGATGTGGGAAGCAAGTCAAACGTATGACTAGATTTCTGCTACATGCAAAGTCAATCAGGCCCTGGCCGTTGTCATTTCTTTCATCGTGGAGGCCATATCCTCAAGTCGTTCCCCGATGAGATAACTCATTGGCAACCTTAGCGTTGAAACCATCCAAAATTATTTTTGTGTCGTTTGTAGGCAATGAGTTGACCAGTCTTTCCAGGTGATTGTAGAACGTTTCCTTCGTTTCTTCGTCCTTTTCTTCGGTCGGGACGTGAACATTAATCAGCCAGATTTTGAAGAATTTCGCTTTTATACGGATCGCACACAGCCGTTCATTGAGTGCCTTGAAATCAATAACGTGCGATTTGAACTCCCTATCCACAATAAAGGCCACTTCGAATTCTCGTTTTACAGTAGGCTTCCCACTTTTGAATATTGTGTGCAATCTCATGTGTTGAATGTCGTTTTCAGTCCAATTGACTGGCCTGTTGTAAAGCTCCTTAACAGTGCCAAGGTAATTGAGTGATCTGACATTACAGGATCCAATATCATAGTCCTGTTTTCGTTTGCGAGTTCGTTGCCGTGATTCCAATCAATTCTGTGGACTATCTGTAGGTTGCGAAACATTTTAAGGTTATCCACGGACGGGCAGTTAGCCCGTCACCTAACCTCCATTTGGGTGGCATGGTAATTACGTCAATTCCGTTATCAGGTGCGGAAGCTTCGCCTTCACTCTCTTACGTTCTCCCAAAGGAGGTGTAAGCAGGATTTAGTAGCAGAGCTGTAGATGTATTTGCAGTTATTCGAATTTCTCGACATTTAATGTCCCATTATTGGGGAACCAGTAAACCCAATATGTGACTCCGAGAGCATTTAATAGCATTTAGTTGGGGGGTTTAGGATGAGGAATCATGGAAGCCGTGGGTTGGGGACACAAAGGGTTCCCTTCAACTTTCTCAAACGGGCTTGGGACCGTCTACGGCGAAAAGAAAACAAATATTCATATTTTATTCTTGTAGTTAGTAAGCGAAGACTATTTACAGCCTAAGTATAGGACTCCCAGACGCGCAAGACGTCTGGACATCCTATTAAATGCTCACCTATCAATCCTAGAGCCTATCCTGAAACCATTTGACTCATTACTTCGGGCTCAGTCTCACTTTGCTACGCTGTGGGGCGCCTTCAAGTTAGGGGAAAGGAAGGAAGGAAGGGGTTTGCTAGAAAAGTGATCTCACAACCCCGAAGTTCCCCGCTGCTGAGAATCCTTTTTATCTTTTAGGACTGCCTAAGCATAATGTGCCTCATAGTTCCGATTTGATTATTGGGGAGATCTCTTCTGCTTCTTTGTAGAGATTCCGGCGGAGCCTGTCCCATCTTTTGCATGCAAAAAACTTATGGTCGGTATCGTCTTCTACTCCTGCGCAAAACCTTATACACATTTTTGCATGCATAAAATGTGTGCTAGGTATCATCTACTACTCCTGCGCAAAACAGCTTGAAAAGACTTTTTCAGTGTATCCAGATTATCCTCCGTCTAGCGAAGGTAAGGGCGTTCATAATGTCAAGTGTCACTAACAGAATCACTCGTCGCTTGGTAAGGCTATATGCCTCTGCCTTTTGAATCGCGCTTAACATCTCTGCTATTACATTCATGGTAGAGCGTCCTGCTCTAAAGCCATACCGGCGAAGAGATGGGTCCCCAGCAGCACGGATTGGTTCTGTCATTCTTTCCATATTTAGCATGCACAACGGGCAGTATGTAGACGCCAACCCGGGACTCCTTTTCCCCTTGTTGATGAGTACGAGTCTTGCTACTTTACATAGTTTTGAGCAAACTCCTTCCCACAGCATTGAATATACTGAGCAGCAAGTCAGGACAATGGTTAAAAACGAGCTGTAACACATCAGCTGGGAGACCTTCTGGACCTGGAGCACTCCTTGGTTTCAATTATAGGACTGCTGAACCTAGTTTTACCTGCGTGAAGGGAAGGTATCCGACTTCTATTTTGCCGTGGACAGCGTCAACACGGATGAGATGAATAAGGAGTCTCCATCCATTGATAGCGTCCTCCAATTTCGAAACCCGAGCAGTGATGAACTGTCTTCGTCGACCGAGTCAGATCAGCGTTTCCTCGGCCTTCAGTTCTCTCAACGAATACTTTTTTGGGTATCCGTTGTTCGTCCATACGATTCATGTAGCCAGCCCATTGCAATTTCCACAGTCTTACAATCGTTGAGACCTCCGGTTCGTCAAAAATTTCATACAGCTCATTGTTGTATCAAATTCGCCATTGGTCCCCGTCTAGCTCGCTCCGATTATTCGCCTCAGGACACGTCGTTCAAAGGCATTTAATATATTTTTGGATTCTTGCATATATCTAAGCGTTATCATGGTTTCATTCAAATCGTCATATATGCAATTGGAGTTCTTGCATTTGACGAAAGTCTAAAGATGAACGAAGGGAACGAGATTGAAGTGTATTGAACTTCAATCACGTTACCTCTATACGGCGGCGGATAATTAAGGAAAAAAGGTTGCGGGACTAAAAGAGTTGATTGGAGACGGTTAAAATGGAAGTCGTGATCGCTGTGCGGACGGTTCTTGTGGTTCACAAATGTTGACTTAATCAGAAAGAAGTGCAAAAAACTGTCGAGTGAAATTTTTTTATGAAATTTTGAGTGGATGTCGTGTTCTCTAATATATTTGCCTGGAGCAAAAGACGTGTATCGTTCGAATCGGCGAAAATTCTTTGCGTTTGGTACTACATGAAGACGATCTATGTAATTCCACTGGGCAAAAGTTCCTGTTCCTTGGCCTCAAGCACCAAGACGTGACAAATTCCGATGACCGCTTGCATGAGTTGGTAATCATCCAACTTGTGAAGCGAAATTGATAATGGAGCATTGGCTTGAACTGAACTAAAGATTTGTTCCAGGGCTCACTGGGCAAAATGCGACGTTAGTAGGAAATTGAGATTATGCGCTGTGGAATAGATTGATTACCGATGGGACAGGAGCAAGATACTTTACTCCAAATAGTGAAAGCAAATTTTATGTGAAACAGATAAAAGTGAATTTGTAGAGAACAGATAATAGTCAATTTTACGCTTAATAGAGAATTTGGATTGTAAAGTGCGAAGAATCCGTGAGGGCGAAATCCGTGTTCTTTTTCAGCAGAAACTGGAAAAGGCAAAGCGAAAACATAAGGACTGCAGCAGCGTAGTGAAATTTTAGTCCGGACTAGTGGCAGATATACTCGAGGATTCCATTAGATTTCCCTTTTAAAATACACCAAAAGTTATTTTTAAGATCTCCTACATCCCCTTTTATTTGTAGAGCGCTCAGCAGCATCGAAAATGGTGAGTTGCTTCTGTTATAAATTTAAATAAATCTTTTACATCTATTTATCGTTACTCAATTTACAGTCACCAAAGGTAACCATTTGAAACTTGTTTTTATGGTTGTATGAAATAGTTTTTTTTTTATTTAAAGGAGGGTTTAATTTGTCCATATAATTAGTTTGATATTTTCCGTTGATTAGATTTTTCCATTGAATTGTTCTTTTTTAAATAAACGGCAATACTTGCTTTAAAAAGCACTTTTCATTTCTCAAAAGGACCTCCCTCTCCCCCTTTCTTACCTTTCTTGACAAATTTCTATGTGTAGGGTGCCCCGGACGACCCGCAACACGACTGACTACTAGCTGGTCTCAGTATGCCACCACCAAATTAAGCACCGCTCTGCTAGTGTCTAGTGTCTTCCGTGGTTGGTAGCACTAACTTATAGCCTGTTCATATTGTCCACTAGATGTTGCCAGCATTGACCAGCTTATATGCTGCTAACTGGTTTCATGCCTCGTTGCGTTTCCGCTCCCGTTGTGCTTCAACAGTCAGTACACTGGAAGTTTGCATGGTGGAGTCTCAGGCGGGGTATAGAAGCGCTGCAAACAGACATGATGATGCTCATAGTTAAGTTCACCATGTCTTGAGCTGCTAGCTGTTCTGTCCCCAAGTCCTACCTTGGCCGCCTTTTCTAGGACTCATTTTCCCCGCGAATCAGTTTGAGGTATGCACCCATTTGATCGATTTAGCATTGAAGTCTCCCCCAACAAGTAAGTGGCCATCTGCGTTTGAGGCAGCGTCCTCCAAAGCATCAAGCTTGGCTCGGAAAGATGATATTGGCTCGTTCGACATTGAGTGCAGTCCGATAAGTAATTAGCCTCATACCCCGATGGCACCACTATCGCAAGAAGTTTCACTATCGGGTAGTACATTATTGCAGACGGCTGATTTCAGCCGAATATAGCTACTGTCAAAATTTCAGCTGAATCGGACTCGTAGTTTTATTATGATCCCGGATGCAAGCGGACATGTCCGTGGATTTTAGAACCACGTGGATCATATTCCGCATGAAATTTTGGGCGTGAGAAACCTGTGAGCAGCGTTTACTCACTCCGGACAGCAAACACAACAGTGAGCCCCCTTCAAAGCAGTGTTTGACACTGTTTAAGTGCAATCCGAAGGAGTTTCTGCTTCGTTTTGTGATCCTCCACGAAACATGGCTCCACTGGTTTACACCAAAATCCAAGGAGCAATTGAAATAGTGGACTTCATCCGGCGAACGTTCGGAACAAGGCAAAGGCTGTCCTATTGACCGGGAAAGGTGATGGCCACCGTTTTCTGAGATTCACAAGGTGTGACATGCATTGACTACCTAGAGTAGGGCAAAACGGTCACAGGGCTCTACTATGCCGAATGATTGGGCCTATTCAATGCCGAATCGCAGAAAACAGGCCCCATTTGACGAAGAAAAAAGTGCTCTTCCAGCATGACAACGCACCGACTCACAACTCCACCGTCGCCGCGGCTATATTCGTCGAATTGGGCTACGAACTGCTACCCAATCCACCATATTCTCCAGATTTCACCCCGTGCGACTTCTTTTTGTTTCCAAACTTGAAAAAATTCACTCACCGAGCAGAGTAGTAGAATGACGAAGTCATTGCCGCGTCGGAAGTCTACTTTGCGGAACTCGAGAAAACATATTTTTTAGATGGGTTAAAGAAGTTGGCACATCGCTGAGTCAAATGTATGTTTTTTTTTTTGTAGGATAAGGATCGCACTCGTAAATACAAACTGAATGTAGAAGATGAAAGTAGTCCTTGAACACCGGACCCAGATGAAACCATTCTTCTGTCTATAGCTCTCGACTAGAAAATCAGCACTGTTCCAAGCCCAGATGGCGGCAGTACCAGATTTGTCAGGATATCATGTAGGGGAGCTTCACTTGTGGTGACGCTAACTGAGCAAGTCAGCTTGACTGTCTCTCGCAAGCAGCTCGAGTAGATTTTGAGCGAGTGTGCTCCGATGTGGATCAATGTACAGCTCACTGCAGAAGTGCTTTGGCTTTTGTTACCGCTTCCTGGAAATTCTGGCATTTGCTTATACTTAGTATGTGTTTCAAATTATCTGACCTTGAGTCAGCCTCTCGGCAGAGGAAGCAGTGTCTCGCTTGTGTGCATTATTTCTTTTCGTGCAATTATAGCACAGGGGGGAGCTCCTATCGATCCCTTTATAGCCCCTTGCAACTTGGATGTATCGCTAATTATATTTTAGTTGAGAGTCTTATGCGAACCTTTGTTCAGATCAGGTAATAAATATGCATAGTTCAGACATTTAAGTGAACTTTTTTTATTCAACTTTGAGTTTACTACAATTATCCAGTCTTTAGGACTTGTCAGTTAATAGCTTTGTACTTGTATTTGTCAAGATTTGCGAAGTTGCTCACGGAAACAATATTGCAGTTTGATTTGAACATCTTCTGAAGGCCTCAGAAGCGAGAAGCTGACCGCTTTTGGATTATTCTGAGAACTTTACTTAAAAAAGTCGCTTTAATGGCTTATCGTTTTTTTGAGGTATGGAGGTGAAGACTTTCCAAGCCCTAAGTGTGGAGCCTTGGATGCACAAAGCTTCTGGGCAACCTAGTAAGAACATTAGCATCTAGCCTATAACCTTACCGGACTCTTACATTACCACAAGTTTTTCTGTTTTCAAAGCTTCATCTGCCGTACACGCAAGTATTGAAAAGTGAATATTCGTTTAAAATTTAATTTTAAGTAAATATGTGTAAAATAGTCCAAGTTTTCTTAATTTAAAGAAAAAATTCGTCGCCTTTTAAAGTCAAACATTATAAGAGTAGTGTGAAACAAGCATAGAAAATTTATTATAGGCACACTAAGATTGAAAGTGCAAGTACAAGAGTTAAACTCGTATATAAGAGACACACTCATGTTAAACTTATATGCATGTTATAACACTTACATTTCCTACGTTTTTCTAATGTTGCACGTATAATCTAATGTAAATGGCAATAAAACATAAAACCATTCACCAAATTATGTAATAAGCATTGTTACTAACCTGTCCTTGATGCGGAAATGCAATTTCAAACGTGCCATAGCCATCAGCTGCTGTTAATGTATCGTCATCGGTCATATTGGCTGATCCTTCAACGAGGAAATATTCCACTAAACCATTCACGCCGGCATCTTTGTCGACAGCGTGAATATTTCGAAATATTGTTGTACCGACTGGTGTTGACTGGAAAATCAAAAGAGAAGAAATAAATTGAAATTTAATTTAAAATTTATTCATACGGTGATATGTGATGACGTGTGTTTTGTGTGAAAGCATTAAGAGGTTAAATACAACTTCGGCATGTTTTAAATATTGAAGGAAACCATTAATTAAATTGTAAAACATCTTGGCGGTATGAGCACGATTTGATTGCATAATTTAGACAACTACTTTTAGTATTGTTAATGTACCTAGCGAAGAAAATAAGAGAAATTTCTAATTTCATAAGGGTTGATGAGGTATAATCATAGGCAATATTTCAAAGCAAGATATCTTACATAACTTGTTGATCCAAGAACAATAAATTACCTTTGGAGATAGGATTACTACAGAAATTCTTGAAACAAACCTAAATATTTATATTTGCGGGGACGTTAATACCAGTTTTTCACAGAGTTTTCTGTTTTTAAGTAAAAAAAATCATATGTAAAATATTTATGTGGTACCTGTAGAATACCAAAGGATTTTAGTCCTAAGCGATTCGTTTGCTATTTCATTACATCAAATCTTTTACGAGCTACTTATTAGGATCAGTTTTTCCAGTCACATTACCAATAAATGTACTCAAATTTCCACAATAAAATACTTATGCCTAATAACATGTAACAGTTAAGTCATATTAACATTTGCTGAATGATTTATAGCAATGGTCATTTTCATATACCTTCGAGCAGCAAATGTGGCCGCATGCAATTTTATTAGCAGAGCAACAGAGACCACCCGTGAACTTAAACACAAGGTCCACTTTGTTATAACAATTTGATATAAGCAATTCTGTTTTTGTTAACAATTTTAATTATATGTTTTATAGATGGAAAAAGTACGGAAACGTGCGTTCGTAATATTATTGCAACAATGCTTGGTAATTTACAAAAAAAATCATATTTATTTACTCTGAAATTATAGCTCCAGAAAACTTTATAACTGCTTGTGTTGTTGCAAGTTATGACTTGGAAGTCAAATAAATTATAAACCACATAAACCAAGTCACATTTAAATGTCTAACAAATTTTCTCAGGCTATAATATGACGATCACCCTCCTAAAAATTTTAACTCGAACATATTTAACGCTAATCAAAATTAATGAGACATACAACCGATTATTTGGTCTATCTTTCAACCCAACAATTTTTTATCACCTTTCTAAATCTTCCTTTTGATCGACAGTTAAACATTTTTTCGAATGCTGTGTCATCTCAAATATACTTGTATATGTATCTTCCACGACTAGAAAGCATTTCTTATCAAATAGCGTTGGCATATTATGAAATCAGATATCGTGCATTGTGATAAATGGTAAGCGATAACTTTTCAGATGTCTTTTAGATTTAACGTTAGTCAAGAAAAGTATTTTCTACTACACTTTAGGTTTGGAAGATGATGATGCTTTGGGATACAAAAGGTGCTTGGCCTTAACGTGGTTCACTTTCTACGGTGCTACGGGGCTGTCGTTGCGGTGTCTTAATTGGCTTATAACCATTAACTTTGCGATTGGCCAATATTTCCCAGCGATCAAACCGTTTGTCATAGAAATAAAAGATTGAACAATTAAGTTGGATTAAAGTGCATTCTTTGGTTTTTTTTTGTACTTGCATTTTGATTTTGATTGCCGTTAAACATGGCTCACCGACTTAAGAAGAAAGGTTAAGTTTGATGTTTTTACATAATTAGCGCTAAAGCTCTTAATTGTCAACTAGAAAAAATTATCGCACTATCGCATCTAACGATATTTTTCTATCGAAAATTAGAGTTATTATACTAAAGTTAAGATTTACTGGACGATAAAATAAGGGGATAAAAATTACTCTTCCTAAAAATATTCCCTTAATGTCGAGAAGCATTATTTACTCAATAGCAGAGTTCGAGAGATGATGTATGGACGATTATCAACGCGCTTAACCAAAGGTTATTTTATATGAGTATTATCCACGCTGATTTAATAAGGCCCGTAGTATGACCTACAAAATCACATCACACCAATCTGTCTATCTACAATTTTTACAGGTTTCCCAAAGGCTGATTAAAAAAAATAAATAAATAAATGTAACCATTCTGAATTCACCAACCTGTTGACAAAATTACCAAAGCCATAACAAAATGTAGGCCTTTCATATTTTGATGTAACGACCCCTTGATCCATCAGATATGTTTAAACGATTTCGTTTTAATGAAATGGGAGGACCACTCTCTTGTTTACTTAACCTTGTTTTTTAGCAAAGATTCACAAATTTTTTCAATTTCTTACTAACTTTGCAATAGGTGACTTCAGCAGTAAATACTAATAAAAGATGTCACATTAGAAATAGTCGGGTGACAATTCCATATTGCATTGGTAAAACTTAATCGTTGCTTTCAATTATTTGTTCGTAAACCTTTTAAAATTTGAGTGAAAGTTTTTGAGAAGCTTTAGCTTTTGACTCTACTTCCAAGAAGTCTGCAACTGAGACGTAGTTGGCACAGTGGCTCCTTCATCATATTTGCCTCGTTCTCGAGAATCATCACCTAGCTTTTTCCTTTGAAGGATGCTACCCTCCGCGTGAGCCGGCTTGCCGTCGGAGATGGTCGTAGGGGGCACTACTCGCTTATTTCTTGGTCCTAAATAGCCGCCAAGCGAAAAACGCGGCCGGCAACCACCCCTCACACAGCTGGAAATAAAACCCACTATTTTCCTCTAACAGGGGAGGATTAGTCTAAGCCGGGCCGACCATTTTGCACTATTTTGCCGGTATCAGATTACCCGTCGTAACTCACACCGTGCGAAAATCTAAAGCATACCCGCGCTAAAAACCAAAACACACCCGAGCTAAATTCTCAAACACACCCAAGCCAGGTGTACAATTTACTTCCGAATCAATATTTTTCTCTGCTAACGATTTTTCAAACGACAGAAAACCATGCATAAGTTAAAAATGAATTTTAATTAATCAAAATCTCAATTTACATACAAATCTTAAACTTATGTGTACTGTTCCTATTTGGGGGCCCCCGAAGTGATTTGCATCGCGAAGTTCTCCTTCCAGCGCTTCTTGTTAACCTTCTACCGCCAATCTTCTCTGTCTCTGTTGTTAATTGTTTCGTTGTCGTTCTGGTAAAGTATGTCTCCCAGTCGCTGTTGTAATTTTCTTCACTTGATGAATTCCAGGAAAAATTTGTTGTTGCTCGTCGCTCTCGATCCTTGTCCCCCTAAAGAAGACATCCATTCTTTATTTCCAGGTTTTTCATCGGCTCGGTTTCAACCGGCGAGCCGTTAATTGTCCTTCAGGGCGATTCAACGTTCAATTGCGATGCGGCTTGCATCAGCGATCCCCCAACTGATGTTCATCGGGCAATTGAAATACAAATTTCCCTTCATCTAGTACATTCGCCCATCAGGTGTAAATGCCAAAGTGACTGAGGCTCTGTCAGTACTGTATTCTTGTTTTGATTCACCAGTTGAATAGTTTCTTGGAACTTGTGTCACAGCAACGCTAGTGAGAATTTGTCGTAATTTTGAAGTGAATTCGCTACGAATTAAATTTGGTAACCAGCCATAAAAGCATAATATGTAAGAGATCCAAAAATGTTACATTGTACTCAACCGCTTTCTACACCTCCGTTCAACAGCATATATCCTAGACATGTACAGTAATGGACAAAAGTCTACGACAATTCCTTATATTGAGATATCGGTTAGTTGAAAGCTTTAATCAAAAATCCATTGGTGCACATTTTTCAGTAACGTAAATATATTTACAAAAAAATAAAGAAGGAAACTTTTCATACCAGAATTAAGGAAAAATTCATAAAAACATAAAAAATTGAATGGACAAAAGTCTACGACAGTTAGTGCCGAATCGGTTATACACAAAAAATTTCCAATTAAACGTATCGGAATGTCATCAGTATTTATTTATTTGCTCTTATTGTCATTCCGTATATGTGCTGCTGCAATTCTGTTTTAATTTTATTACTAGTTTCTAACTGTAAGGACCGCAAGATGTCATCGCGAAAAAAACAATTTCTAGTGATATCCAAAATTTGGTCGTACAGTATAAAAAAGACAATAAATCGTGCTTGACAATTTTGAAATTACTGAAACTTAAACAAACTTCTATGTATACAATCATCAAAAACTTTGAAAACAGTGGTTCTATTGAAATTAAGCCGCAAACTGGCCGACCGAAAAAGTTGTCGCGCAGAGACATTAGTTTCATTCTAAAGAAAGTGAACAGTAATCCTAAAATAAGTGCTCCAGATCTGGCGAAAGAAGTTGCTACGGAAAGGAAAAAGGATGTCCATGCAAGAACCATCACGAGAGCATTAAATATTAATGGGTTTCAAAGCAGAACTCCACGTAAAAAGCCATTAATATCGGCCAAAAACCGACTTCTGCGTCTACAGTTCGCCAAGGCCCATATTGGCAAAGACAATAATTTTTTGAATCGCGTCCTTTTCATATATGAGTCCAGATTCAACATTTTTGGAAATGCTGGTCACAGTAAAATATGAAGGAAAAAGAATACGGCTTTAGAGACCAACAATTTGATTCCTACTGTCAACTCCTGTGGAGGTAATGTGATGATTTGGGGAGCCATTGCTGCATCTGGGTATGGCAGATTGGCCTTTGTTGAATCTACAATAGACCATTATGTTTACAAGAACCTGTTAGAACAACATTTTAAGCCATTAGTGCAGAAGCTGGGTCTTGGAGAGAGATGGATTTTCCAATAAGACAATGATCCAAAATACACAGCACTTTTCGACAAGAACTGTTTGTTGTACTACGCTCCCAGGCAACTTAATATGCGTCCGCAAAGTCCGGATTTAAGCCCAATAGAGCATGTATGGGAGCTTTGGACTGGAAAATTCGAAAATGTCGCATTAAAAATAAAAATTTGTTGAAGGAAGCGCTTGTTGCAGAATCGGAGAAAATCGCATCTGCAGAAACTGGTAATTTAGTCCCCTCTATGCCTCGAAGACTGCAAGTAGTAATTAATGTGAAAAGGAGTCCAATCAAATATAAAGCTAGCAAAAAATTTTTAAAATTCCAATACGTTTAGCTGGAAATATTTTGTGTACAAGTCAGCCAGCACTGACTGTCGTAGACTTTTGTCCATTCATTTTTTTATGTTTTTACGAATTTTTCCTTAGGTTTGTTATGAAATGTTTTTGTCTTTGTATTGTTTTATAAATATAAGTACGTTACTGTAAAATGCACATCATTGGATTTTTGATTAAAGCTTCCGATTAACCAGAATCTCAATATAAGGAGTTGTCGTAGACTTTTGTCAGCCACGGTATATCCAGTTGAAAGCGAGACTAAGTAGCAGCATAAGCATATCCCATGGAGATTGTGCAATTCTGGGATAGCAGCATAAATTATGAAGGTAAGTATCATAAATGGAACAGAGAGAAATACAGCAATTCCATAAATAAGAAACCTTATGTTATTCCGAGCTCCTTCAAAGCACATTAGTAGATTGGGTCGCATGCTTGTTTCCTTTCCTGCAGGTGTAGGCGATAGACAATATTCATTCTTCGATAAATTGGTCCCATCATACAAGCGATTAATCATTCCATTTTGATTTAAATCCCATTTATCATCATCTGAGTAGTCAGGATCCGAAAAATATCCTTCCCTGCATGGTCGGCCCTAAACAAAGCCAAAAAGCAATTTTAACTCCACATCCCTGAAATTATGGTTACCATCCGTGACAGTAACTCTGCTGCTTACATCTTTACTTGTTTTGTAGCATTCCCACTTGTAACTATCGAAAGCTCCGCCATCTCGGCAACATATTCGGACGCAGCTTTGGATTTCACAGATACAATTCGCAAATGAGGTTTCGCGGATTTTTTGTGTGTTCCGTTGATATACTCGTAATTATACACTCCAATGTATTTAATTGGATAAACAACGCCACCGAAAATATACGATCTGTTTGCTAATTTACGTCCGCTCGTTATGTTTACAGAACCAAAATAACCGCACGATAGATTCCAGCTATAGTCTGGATATTCTCGAGCTTGTACCGTGAAATGAAAAACTAGCACAGAAAGTACTATCAGCAGCACCTTCACGTTGAGGAGCAGTTTTTAATTAGGTGAAGAATACGATAAGTCCAGTTAGTACATCGGAAATGAAGTACTTTATATGAAGAATGAATGCTTTGGATTGAATGATCTGTTTTATGCTTACATTCTCTTCATATTTCTCTTCATATTTTCAATGTAAAGATTGTTTCTTGCTTATTTATATGTTCTTTAATTATTTTCCATGTTTGTTGCTCCGGTTGTCTCGGCTGGAGTTGGATTATCCTTATTACTATCACCGAAGCCATCTGTTAAGTTCGGTATATTCTCATCTTCGGAATATTCCCCTTCATTATCGAGATCATCAAACGACGTTTCATCATCCTTATCAAGTTCCATATCTACTAGCTTATTTAATAAATCCATATTTTTGCCTTCTTGCTCCATGCGCGCATCATCATCCTTCCATTTATTAAAGTCAACTTTTAACAAGTGTGGCTTCTTTTTGTCGTTTGTAAACGTTCGCGAAAAAGGTCCTGTACCGGCTTGGTAAATCTTGAATTCCAGTGACCGCTTATTATCTAACATTTGCACATTATCTGGATTGCTGTTCCGAAGGACGTTTAAGGTGACTTCATAAGGTTTATTATCAACAACAGATGTCCCCTTGAACTGCATGCTATTTTCTGTGAATTTATAATTGATGTCTTTGCAATCAAAATATATCATCACATAAAACAAATCGTATTGCTGGGCCCATGAAACCGGTGGTGGTACCGCAACGGCTGGCGACATCGCATATTCATAGTTTTACTATTATTTCTTCTGGCTGAGTGAAACGCGAATTGAGATTTTTCGATATGAAACTTCGTCTGCGACAAAAGACAAGGAAGTGTATTCACGATGAAGGTCAATTTACAATGTTGTATATTGTATGATCCGTATGAGAAAACTAAGATGTAGAGAAATTTAATTAAGTATTATCAAATCCGATTCCGCTTGAGTTCCTATAAGAATCTTTCCATGTATCCGTGACTTCGTCAATAGAATTGACATTTGGAGATGTATTCATTTTATTCTTCAACCAATCTACGACTTCTCAAAGGCCCTATTGTATTCAACTATCTATTCTATTTTATTCCACTATTTTCTTTTGTTTAATGAAATCGATTTTTTTTTTCTTTTCGTTTTAATTTATTTTCACTTTAACATTTTTACTTTAACCTTTATAACATTGGCTCAGGCGGTATTTAACGACCGCATGAAAAGTTTAAGGAAGAACAAGAAGCAAGGTCGGATGAGTAAGGGGTGTTGAAGAAGAGTGATCGAGAATTTAACGAAAAACTCACAACTTATGAGGGCTGAATGGGTTAGGTTATTGTCATGATGGAAAAAACCATTTGCAATTCCTCCACATTTCTAGCCTTTTGTGACGAAAAGCATGTCTCAGACGTTTTAGAATTCCTATATATTAAGTGTAAAGATGCGATTACCGACATAGCGAAAAAGGATTTAAGACATCGCCCAAAAAATGATCGGAATGACTGGTTCAGTAATGAATGTCAAGATGCGGTCCACGAAAGAAATAACGTATATTAACAGCACCACCAAAGACTATATTGGGCGAAAAAAAGCAATACAAACAATATGTGGGGACGCAGCAGCTCGCCGCTACAAGGTTTCGATGTAATGGACTCACCGCCAGAGATGATGCTACGTTCAAAAGAGAATCAGACAACAACGCAGAAGTTGAGAAGCAACAGTCAATCTGATGACGCCATTCGATGCAAGCAACACGTAATTCCGACCGTGTAATGCTGATACGTGATTATTGTTAGTTATTAAGTTAAATAAAGTTATATACAGTGACGACGCTTGTATTGTTTTGTGTGATACCCACAATTGGTGACCCTAACTTCTCGTGCAATGGCAACAGAACAATTTTAAAATGCTTGTAGAGCGTGCAAAGTGCAACAGCGATCGACACACTGACGAAGTTGCATAGTATGGCGGCTGTGAAACTACCTCTATTTTGGCAAAGCCAACCGGCTTTATGGTTCACACGCGTCGAAGCACTATTTCGTGCAAACAAAATTAACGACGATGCTACTTGCTTCGACAGGTGATAGCGGAACTTGACGTTCCCATGCTCACGCAAATACCAATATCAAGTCATAAATATGACAACCATAAAACACAACTGCTTTCGTGTTACGGCATGTCGGAATCGCACGGGTTCGAACTAGGTGATCAACTCCCATCGCAACTCCTTTGTTGCATGCAAAAGGTAGCTAAGGCAAACATATCTGAAGGAGTCTTGCGTCACATGTGGCTGGAACGTCTGCCATCAGGGGTGCGCTCAATAGTGGCCGCGTCGGATACCTCAACATTAAGCAAATTAGCACAAGCAGCTGATTGGATTTTCGACAGTTTCAACGATGATGCCATTTCAGAAATAAACTCAAGCTGACGGGCAGAAACGCGTCATGACAGCATACGAAACGAAGATGCATTGAGAGAGGAAATCGCAGAACTCCAAGAACGTTACATCAAACTCATGTCCAGCCCGTCAACGTCAGTTAATTTTAGTTACCAGCCCGAATGTAAGTACACGCAAGCAAATCAGTCAAGCGCAACTGTAGGATTAAAGAAATCTCCGCAAGAATCCGAAACAACAACATGTTATTTCCATTGCCGTTTTGGCACGCCAGCTAGACAATGTCGACCACGCTACTCCTTTCGAGAGAAGAAGGGAAACGAATGCCATCGCTGATGAATCAGGTGGACATCAGCAACGCAATGACAAACCGCCTGCTAGTGCGCGATAGAAATAGCGGATTAAAGTTTTTAAGTCGACACCGAGGATAACGTTTCAGTCATTCCAAAATTCCACGCGCCAGATGAAAAATACGCGTCAACCTCCAAATTATGGTGGCCATCAACTTTCTGACAAATAGAACAGTTTTTGCCTGCTTTGGAACATGTTCGCCGATGATGTCTACTGCTCTGACTGCTCCTTGATCTCTGGCGTATACTAATGGAGTCATATTTCATCGAAGGTCACGGAATGTTGGAGGAACTCCTTCTACTTTGCCAACTTTTTTTTTACATTTTTTGAAAGTATATGATCTCAAGAATATCGTATTAAAATTTCAAAATGATGAGCAGGGGTCGATGATTAACTGTAAGTATCATTTTTATATAAATTATCAATTAAAAAAAATTTAGACGCGTTTTTATCAAAATCATGTTTTTCGATACTGTCGAAAGCTTTTCTCACATATTTGTCAAACATACAGCTATGGCTGGTACTAGAATCGTTTCAAAAAATTGATTTTTTCTATTTGTTTTCAACAAAAAATCGGTAAAAAACCGGTTTTTTCGAAAAAAAAATTTTCAAACAGTTGCCATTTTGTTGATTTTGCATAAAACTGCATAATTCTAGTACCAGCCTTAGCCGCTATTATACAAATTAAGAATCTTTTTGAATTTTGTGTCGCCGCTTTTATACAAATTAAGAATCTTTTTGAATTTTGTGTTTCAGACTCTCAGTTGCTGAGAAATCTTATGGACCAGTGCATCCCTTTTTTTATGACATGTCAAGAATGTATGCGTCGTGACTATATATATAGATATATATAAATAATAAAATATTTTTTTTGGGAAGTTCAAGAGTTTATTTATTCAATGCCAGAAAGATTTATAACGAAACATGTAATGTCTCCTCAAAAAAAAAAAAAAATTGCAAAAATTAGCATTTTTATAGGGCTCTAAAGTAGAATACCCCCTTAAACAGCGTCTCACGGTTGCGTTTGCTGTCCAGAGTGTGCAAACGTGAGATCCATAGCGCCGATAGCTTCTCATGCTCAAAGTTTCATGCAGGATATGACCCGCGCAGTTTGTTGAGATTCTTATTGGATCATTTATGTTGCGCACTTCCATCGGCGGTCTACCAATACGAGCTCGTGGATTTTTGTCACATTTCCTTCATTGTAGCCGTCATCCGGGCACCTGGGCGTGGCTCATCAAAAACCGACGTGAAGCTCGTTAAACCATTTTTTTACGGGCACCATAGCAGGAGCAGAGTCACTATATACAGCACCCAAGCGCTTGTGCTATGCTATGGGTGTAAAACATGGACCCTAACTGAAGCATCCGCACGGGTGCTGAGGCTGACAATTGGAGTGAAGTTAGACGGGGACCAATGTTTGACGAGCCGGAGGTCGCAATGACTGTGAGACTGCGGAAACCGAAATAATCTGGCTGCGTGAATCGTATGGACGAACATTGGATTCGTTGGGAGAACTGAAGGGTGGAGACCAGTGGAGAAACGATGCAGGAACTAATTCGGATTGCGCTTAAACAGCGTCAAACAGTGTTCTGAATTGGTCTCACGGTTGCGTTTGCTGTCCAGAGTGAGCAAACGTGGCATCCATAACGCCGATAGCTTTCTCATGCTCAAAGTTTCATGCAGGATATGACCAACGCAGTTTGTTGAGATTCTTATTGGCTCATCTATCTTGTGCACTTCCATCGGCGGTCTATCAATACAAGCTCGTAGATTTTTGTCACATTTCCTCCATGGTAGCCGTTATCGAGGCACCTGGGCGTGGCTCACCAGAAATCAACGTACGACCACGTTGAAGCTCGTTAAACCAATTTTTTACGGTCAACATCGCAGGAGCAGAGTCACCATATACAGCATTCAAGCGCTTGTTGATTTCTTTTCGCGATTTCCTTTCCAAAATAAGAATCGAATCCACGACCGATATTGCTGTTTCTCCATTTTTTCTAAAATTCGCGGACACGCCCGCTTGCATACGCAATCAAAACAAAACTACGAGTCCGATTCGGCTGAAATTTTGACAGTATCCATCTACAAGAATATACTACATGATAGTGAATCTCTGTTGCGATAGTTGCGCAACCGAGCGGCAAGGCTGAGTACTTGTCGGACCGCCTTAGTACTGATGCAAGCATTTTATCGCATTGCATCAATTGGAGCTTGATTATTCAATACCTAATGGGTGAGTGAATGTCAACGACTAGTGCAATTCCTCACCAACCCATTATCAATGCTTGCAAAGTGTGTAAGGTAGTATACCGGACAGCCTATCTGGGGTTTGCTCAAATTGCGAGTTCAAGTTCCCTTGCGGGCAAAATCTTTTCAATCTTCATTCAACGGCTACATTTCTGGGCAGATGGTGATTTGTACATAGATATGATGGCTCTTTGTAGCATATTAACGATGTGCAAATTAGCTGGCATGCATTTGGAAAGCTGTGTTTGGTGAAGATGGAAAGATTAACCGGCCCTAAGGATGTTATACTCAGAAAATTCAGCAGTAACTGGACGCAGCAGCAGTTGTTTTTATGTAAAAAAGAGTTAGTCAGCCAAGAGTTCCACATCGACGCATACGTGAAATGACCGGGGCTTCACCGAAGAGCCAATTATAACTCAGATCATTACTTGTGTCAAAGGCGTATTAGGTGAAAGCCAGCCTTCTACAAAAATTCGACGGCAAAAAGTTCCAAGCTGCGTCAGTGACGAAAATTTTTACCGAGACCCTTGACAACCAGCTGGCTCCCATTCTTTCAGGCAAATGGCCGAAAACAAGCAACGACCTTTGAGAGGAAGTGAAAGTGGCAATTAAGACCATGGCAGAACAGACAATCAGACATGAAGCACGGTACAAAAGAAAAGGTTGGTTCGATGATGAGTGGCAAAATGAGATGGACAAAAAGAATCAGGCATACAAACAATATTCAGGTAGGAAAACCCGGACGAAGAGAGGACGCTATGAAAATCTCAGAAGGGTGGCAAATAAGATAATGAGAATTAAGAAAATACTATGAAGACTAATTGAGAAGTATCGATGTAAACCTAGGGAGTAACAACACATGACAAGTATACAAAGTAGTAAAAAGCTTGAAACGTGGTTATCAGCCCGAGACCACGATCTGCCGTGATGACATCGGCCGCATCATCGCTGATGAAAATAAGATTAAGGAAAGGTAGGCATCATGTTTCAGGAACCTCCTTAATCCTCCACACAGCTCCAGGACATCAGATCCTATGGATATTCTCGGAAAGCTTTCATTGGCCCCACCAACTCTGCGTGAAGTTCATTCCATCATCAAAGCTCAAAAGAATAATAAAGCGCCGGGCAGCGATGAGGTTTAAGTGGAGCTCATGAAATGTGGTGGAAGCGGTGTTCAGAAAGTCATCCACAAAATCATCCAGCACAGCTGATAACAAGAACATATGCCAAAAGAGTGGAGCCAATCAATTATATTTCCTATCCACAAAATAAGAGATAAATAACTGTGCGAAAATTATAGAGGCATATCATGACTTTGTACGCGGTACAAAATATTTTCAAAAATCTCAGAAAATAAAATCAGGTCACACGCCAACAGTGTTATTGGGAGGTGGTTTCAGAGCAAGCAGATCGACGATAGACCAATTTTTTCTGTTAAGTAAGTACTTGAGAAATTCTGGGGAAACATACAACAGTATTAATCGTAACGTCCGATTTGTGTCCGATTTGTGTCCAAGAAAGTCGATGTTTGCTCAGGTGTACCTCAGGGCAGCCATCTAGGTCCTCTTCTTTTTAACATTTTCATTTCGGATCTTTCTGCAGTTCTGTCTGATATTCCTCACCTATTTTATGCCGATGATCTTAAACTATACCACGTGATAACTTCCCAAAAGGACTCACTATTCTTACAAAACAAGATTGGTTCCCTACTAGAATGGTCAAAAATAAACCAACTGTCTTTAAACTTTGATAAATGTCAGGTAATTAGTTTTTCTCGTAAAAACTCCGTCATCGCTTCTGACTATCATGTAAACTACCAAAAACTTAGCAGAGTGCACAGTATAGTAGACCTCAGCGTCATTTTGGATAGTAAATTGCGCTTCAATTCACATTACGATGAGTCTCTCTGTAAAGCCTATAAGCTCCTTGGCTTCATTAAGCGACGATCTAAGGAATTTCAGAACGTATGGGTTTCAAAATCATTATATGTTTCTTTAGTACGTCCCATTCTTGAATATGCCTGCCTTGTTTGGGATCCTGCCTTTGATGTCCATATAGACCGACTTGAGTCTGTTCAAAAACAGTTTCTACTATTTGCGTTGAGATCACTATATGATCCGAAGAATTATAAAGATTTACCATGCTACGAGCATAGACTCCGTATTCTCAATATGTCCTCACTAGACTTTCGACGAAAGGTGATAACTTGCTGTTTCACATTTGATGTTCTCAGAGGCAATATGAAAATACCGTCCTTAGTTGAAAGAATAAAAATGAATGAGAAAATACGTTTCACAAGGCATTCACGTCTGCTGGTTGAAAAGTGTCATTACACAATTTACGCTGATAACGGACCTATAAACAGGTGTTGCAAAACATTCAACTCACTAAGTGTGCATTACTCCCCAACAATTTTCAGATCCCAATTCAAAACTTTGTTGTCTAATGCCCTATCCTCTTAACCCCATCATTTTATTCATAGATTAAGAAAAAATATTGTACTTTCATAAAATTTCAATAAATTGTAAAATATATTTTTAAATTTTTGTACCTCTGCCTTGTTTGGCAATAAATAAATAAAATGATGCTTTGTTTTGGTATCCCAGCCAAATAAGTCCGTCTTACAAAAGTGACAATGCCGTCGACGACCTCCTAAGTCCGCATCAATAACCAACTTGACCAATGCCTTTGACACAAATATTGGACTAAATTAGGGAGATGGGTTAGCCCGATTGCTATTCAATTTGGCTCTGGAGTACGTCATAAGGAAGCTACCTGTCGATACACGAGGTACATTACTAAACAAGTTGAGCCAAGTGTTAGCCCATGCGAATGACATCAATGTTTTGTCACGGTCGTTAACAACTGCCGAGCAACTTTCCCTGAAACTCAACCGCGAAGCAAAACTAGTATGGCTACAAATCAATGAGAATAAATCAAAGCTCATGACGCAGTCAAGAACAAATACACAAAATATCACACAATATCGAGCATGTGGATGAAATTGTGTATTTGGACGCCAAAATAACGAGAACGGCTTATGAAAAGGACGGAATACGCCGAAGAATACAGCTCGCAAATAAATTTTTTATTTCAGTTTTGACGATCTTGAAGACCAGTTACATGCGCAGGAAAACAAAGCTTCAAGTATGCAAAACTGTGATAAGACCTGTGCTATGCTATGGTTGTGAAACATGGACTCTAACCCAAGCATGCGCAAATATATTGAATGCACTCGAAAATCGGGTCTCGAGACGAACGAAGCTAGACGGGGACCAATGTTGAATTCGTTATAACTATGAGCTGTATGAAATTTTTGATGTGCTTGAGGTCTCAACAATTGTCAGACTGCGAAAGCTACAATTTGCTGGCTACGTGACTCGAATCGATGAAGAGCCGGTACCTAAAATGTTTTCATTGGGAAAGCTGAAGGTTGGAGACACGCCGGTCTAACTCAGCTGACGAAGACAGTGCATCGCTGCTTCAAGTTTTAAAGTTAAGTATGTGGAT
Organism: Odontomyia ornata; assembly: GCA_963969285.1. Taxonomy (NCBI): domain Eukaryota; kingdom Metazoa; phylum Arthropoda; class Insecta; order Diptera; family Stratiomyidae; genus Odontomyia; species Odontomyia ornata. Next base: position 28,961,276 of record OZ017739.1, read on the forward strand.
AATGGACCAAGACAGTTTTAGGCGCTTTTTACTGACAGTGAAGTCACGAGAGGATTTGTAGTGCTACGAAGAAGATGAAGAACTTGATTGTAGTGCTGTGTCTTTCAACTCCGTATTTACGCACCCGGTTTTGAACGATTTCTTCAGCAACTCTTAAAGCCCCCCTAATCTGGAATGAAAATACTTCTAGTCATTTACTGAGGTACTTTGGCTTCAGCAATGCCAACATCTATTCCTTCGAATGGCGCACCTATGCTGTAAATCTGCATTTCTTCTCGAGGTGTCTCCTATTGCTCTTTCATAATGGTACATCTCGGACAGTTCCAGCACCAGTTTTGCGCAACTTATCAAGCATCCAGTGAAATTACTCAAAAATTCACTCCAGCGTTACGTGTCTTTTCGAAAATTTCCATCATTTTACTTCATGCTACTAAGACCACCAATTTTGTTTGTCTTAGAGTTGACTTTAATAACTAAAAACCATGAGAAAGTGCCTCTGTTTCACTCACAGTGGTCCCTTTTTAACCTCAAAGCGTTAATTTTGAAGTTACATTAGCAAGCAGACCACATTATCTTCCTGATCTTTAAGCTTAATCATTTTAGAGGAAGGTGTTGAGCCGAAAGAAAAATTTTAAATCATACAGTCTTATTACTTGCGAAAACTTGTAGCTTTTTCTACTACCAATTACTGTAACATACTAGCAACTTTCTTCCGCTGCGATAGTAAAGCTCAAATTTGATGTAAGCGTTTGTGTCTAAAATAAACGTTTTTTGATGCAGGCTTAGTCAAAATTAATGCATGTTGCAATTCCCTTCTGAAACGTTTAAAAGCAATATTTCTCTAAAAGTCTGTGAGTACGAGGTGTGTTCAAAAAGTATCACGAATTTTGAATTTGCGCGGGTTACGTATAATCGAATTTCGATTTTTTTGTGGCGTTATGTTGGTACTCATGTCTGTCACTTATGCCAACAAGCTCGGCCATTTTGAATGTTCACTTAATTGGTGATACCTGCTTTACTTGCACGTGTTTTCAATCGTCTTCGATTTTTACTTATTCAAAAAAATGGATCAAAGAACGTGTATCAAATTTTGTGTGAAAAACGAAATTAAGTGCGCGGATGCATTCCGAATGTTGACTGTGGCATACGGAGAAGCTACCTTGGACCGAAGCAACGTTTATCGGTGGTACAAAATGTTTTTAGAAGGCCGAGAAGATGTGAACGACGAAGAGCGTGCCGGACGCCCGAGCACTTCAACAACAGACGAAAAAATTAATGAAGTGGAGAAAATGGTATTGGCCAATCGTCGAATCACCGTTAGAGAAGTTGCTGAGGACCTAAACATATCGATTGGCTCGTGCCATTCGATTTTTATCAACGATTTGGGCATGAGACGGGTCGCCGCGAAATTCGTACCAAAATTGCTCAATTGCGACCAAAAACAGCAACGCATGAACATTGGTAATGAGATGTTAAACTCTGTCCGCGACGAACCAAATTTGCTCCAGAGGGTCATAACTGGTGACGAATCGTGGGTTTATGGTTATGACGTGGAAACCAAAGCTCAATCATCTCAATGGAAGCTGCCGCATGAACCAAGACCGAAAAAAGCGCGCCAAGTTCGGTCGAATGTGAAAGTTTTGCTGACAGTTTTCTTCGATTGCAGGGGCGTGGTGCATCATGAGTTCTTGCCACAGGGAAGAACGGTCAATAAGGAATATTACCTGCAAGTTATGCGCAATTTGCGCGAAGCAATCCGCCAGAAACGCCCGGATTTGTGGGAGAACAATAATTGGCTTTTGCACCACGATAACGCCCCTGCTCACACATCGTTGCTTGTGCGCGACTTTTTGGCCAAAAACAACACACTAATGATGCCGCAGCCACCGTATTCCCCAGATCTGGCCCCCTGTGATTGTTCTTGTTTCCTAAACTGAAGAGGCCCATGAAAGGACGACGTTACGCTACGCTTGACGAGATAAAGACGGCATCGAAGGAGGAGCTGAACAAGATTAAAAAAAATGATTTTTTGAAGTGCTTCGAAGATTGGAAAAACCGTTGGCACAAGTGTATAATATCTCATGGGGATTACTTTAAAGGGGACAAAATAGATATTCATGAATAAATAAATAATTTTTGAAAAAAAAAAAACAAAATATTTTTTGAACACACCTCGTATATCCGGGTTTTCAAAGAAAGCTCGTTCAATGGCTTCGCATTTTCGCGAAATCTTCTACGAGTATAAAGCGTTGACAATATATAGACGAGTATAGAGAAACTCATGGCTTGTTATGTCTCATGAAGGTGGCAAATTTTCATCGTACTTTCAACTTTTTCAGGATCTTGCTTAGAATATGAGGATATAAAATAGCACGATCCAAATAATTCATTTTTTTTTAAATGTATAACGCAATTCATTGCTTAGCCTCAGGTTCGTGGATTGCAGCCTCAAAAAGCTTCATGGAAGTTGAACGTTTTACCTTTGACAATTATATAATCTAAGTTGACTAGGTATAACCTTTTGATTCTGATTATACAGTTATATAATAGTAACTTGCAATATTTGAGATCGTACTGAAAATACTTTCTATCCTAACTTACCAATAGCCAATCTAAAGATGCAATGTTGAGAACATCTTAGATTCAAACTTCGTACTAACAAGGCCATCGATTTATGCATGACAGCAATCAAAACAACAACAGCAAATACTTCCCTACTAATCAAAACAAATCAATCATTATGAATCATCATTGTTAACAATCATTATGAAATGTTTTTGAGTCAATCATGCGATCATTAGCAACAAACAGCAACAAAAAGCATTGATGAGTAATCTTTGACTAAAGCGATATAGAATAGAATCGTAAATTCGAGTTGTCTTAGCTAATGCATAAAGAAAGGTACGATAACGTTTTGATATAGTTGTTGCGCGATTGAAAATTTTCAAGTGATTTTCAAGGTGACATTAAAGTAAAACAAAAATAATTATAGTGGAAATCATATTCTGTAAAGTCAGTGATTCAAAAGTGAACTATAATATTCAGATACAGTCCTGGTACATATCACTTAAGTGAGGAAATCAAAACAGATCATCAATTTTTTTAGCGAAGTGGTGGTAGCCAAAAAAATTTCTAGGCGTTTATTTTACTAATTAGAACTATCAATTTCAAGTTACTTGCCTAAATCTTTCGTATTTCAAAGTAAAGAGCTGACATTTTACGAGAAGAAAAAAGTAACTACCGTAGAAAGCATGAATAATGCACAGGAGGGGATCAAGATAAAAGCTTGAAGAAACTAAGAAAAAATGAAAATCTTCATTATGCAAATTTTTAAGAAAGTTTTAAGTCCTTAATTCTGTTTTCTGAATATGCACAGAAGCGAATTCATTCCCAATTATTATAGTTGTATTAAATCGAAATAAATTTAAACCCATTCAAATGATATTTAATTATTTTTAAAGTAGTTTGTCTATGATAATAATCTATTAAATGTTTCATTTATCGTTAGATCGCATTGAACAATGCCACATAAAATTAAGTAAAGTATCATAATTTCCCTATTCAAAGACAACTTTAGTATTAACCTTTTATAATAATTTTCCTCTGTGCAATCCCGCGCGACCAGAGCACAGGTGTAAGATAACAAATAAGAACTTCAAGATAATCTGTGAGCATGTCTAGTATTAATAGCATTAACAGTCTTTGATGCAGAGTCTCTAAAAGACTAAAGTAACTATATAAATGGGAACACGTAAAGGAATTCAGAGCTGGTGAATTGCAATTTCTACTATATCTACACCCATTTAATTGAATCCAGTAAATTAGTGCAAAAATCTCAACAACCATTTATTCAATATACGAGCGTAGTCAACACTATAGATGGATAGATATTTGTAACTTTATATCCATTGATTCAAAACAAGGCCATTGTAAGTGAACAAGAACAGTTACTAAAGACAACACTTATAAGTAACTTTATATGGTATTTAAGTATAATTCAATATGGTCCAGTTTGAGTGCAACAGACAACAGCTTAAAAAGGCTTGAAGTTGTGCGCTAGTAGTGAGCCTTGGAATAGCTAATAGGAAGCAGACCGTTACTAAATCAACTATACCTGCATACATCGCAAGTACAGTATGTTCACTTGCTAACTGAACTCATTTTGGCGCTACGTGCTTGGAAACTACTGAAGGCATTGTGTTTCCTTAGATGGTAGTGCAAAAATGACTTGAAATAAACTTTGGTATTCAATGAATTTCCCTTAAATTATATTGGTGGGTGATATAATTCATCATTTAACCAATGCAAGTGGAAATTGTTAAACAGTGACTTCATACTTCTTGTTATGAGGTGAAGTATCGATCTAGTGCTTGTCACACATGTTCAAAATTAAAAAAGTACTCATTGAAGGTGGTCTCGTGTTTCAAGGTAATTGGATTTTCAGAAAAAGGAAATAAGTAAATCGCGAAATACAAATTTTTCTGGGATTGCTATTGTTGTTATGAACTGAAGGCTTACCGAATAATTCTGATGTATTTTTGTTCATGATGTAATTGCTTATCCAATATGATTTAATAGAACGTGTCAAAATCTGATAAATACAATCGATGTTAATAATTATTCTAGGACATGTATCCAATATATCTTATTAGGAAAATTATAAGATGCTTTTAACAAGTGTGATTCAGGCCGGAGGTCCTGGATCCTGGTCACTGCGTTAGAGATTGGCCCTAGGATACCACACGTCTACGCGTAAACAATCCCCCGTACCTCAAGATGAGTTTGGCTCGAGCCGAAGTCTTCACTTTCCTCACTATTGTTGTGGACCACCGGAAGAACATTTCAAGTCCTTCCTACCCTGAACACTATGTTTCCTGACACTAGTAATTAATCCATCGGAGGGAGAATAATTATCAATTACACCTTTCTGACTAAACGCAACAATACCCGGCAAATTTTGCAATCCATTTCTTAGATTTCCTTTTTTTCAGCGAAACTAAATAAATGTCGCGAGCTGAGCTCCACATATAAATCTCGCAACAATATAACCACCACTAAGAAAGAAACGATTGCAAGTGAATTCCTATAGGTTATAATTATTTTTCTTTCAAATCAAATCGAAATAAATTTTAGCTAAAATATATCTACTTTACTTCACGCTTTTCTGAAGCCACCAGCACTAATCTTCACTTTTTATTTATTTCTTTGTTCCGGTAGATTTTCCTCCTTGTCTTCCTATCTTGTGTTAAATCAAGTCAAAAAGAAACATGCGTATGGCCATAACAGCTGCTACATACAATTTAGTGATGGCAAACTGGAGAGATTAAAACAAAAGAAAAGGTGATCCTGTGACAAGGCGAATGTTACACCAGATACACCAGCTGCCACGTGGTCACAAGTGAGTATGGTAGAAAGCTGTATGTTTTGTGACCTAGCTGGCGCTCAGACACAGATGCTCAGTATTGTCAGTACAGATGAGGGAGATTTTAGAGGATGATACAGTATTTTCCTTGCCGCTGACAAAGGATTGCATGTGTTTTATATCAATTTCTTTTAAAGAAAATGGTCTCGTTTCTATGATTGTTCCATACCATTTATTACCAAAAACTGACTGACACTTCATACATTCTTATGTACTGACTATAATACAGCATTTCAGTTTAACCTCTAAATATCATATTCTTATGTACTAACTATAATATCAATATGTAACAGCATGGGTGTGGCAGATACCACAAAAAGTGACGCGCTGGTGCAGCATATGGTAAAGGCATCCCCTTAGACTAAGATTTGGCAATTGTCAACCAAAACAATGCAGGACCGGCTTTTTCTAGCTCGCTGGGGCTTGAAAGAATCTGCATTTAGCTTGTAGATGCCTAGATGGCGGTGCAAACATGTTACACAAGAGTCATGTAACGCATTTGCATATTGGAAATACAAAAAATATGTAAGAGGCACTGAAGTTGTGACGAGAAGGGCACTTCTTGCCAAGAATCGGGTCATTATAACTTTTTATAGCTTATTGCGTTTGTTGCGATAAGTATTTTTTCACTTGTATTTATTTTAATTTCACACTCACAGCACATATGAATTTTATCCTTATTTATAGTCATTATAAGCGCAAACTTAAAACAACTCTACAAATGAGTCTTACTTTTCCCTGAATATTAAACGTTTGAAATTTTTTTTGGTGTCAAAATCTTGACCTACTAGGAGGCTGTACTATGGTGCACGCCAAGTACGCAGATGCTCCTCTTTCTGAAAAAAATTCAGCAGTTTGCATTCAAGTTGATTGAATACAAAATGGTTGTAGATGGACTTTCTAACAGAATCGGGCCGGATATGGTCAGTTAATTTCGAAGTGCGTAGATAAGAACTTTTTGTACAAAATTCAGCCTATTGGATTAAAAGCAGTCCCATGTTAAAAACAAAACTTTGTAGATTGTCATTTTTCAGCTTTCTAGGAGGCCGGTTGGCCTCATGCAGACGGCTTTAATTTGGCAACACACCTCAATTTGAAGGTATGGGTATGTACAACATTCATGCCTAGTGACATCATTAAGTACGAGTTGAAGGTGGTTTTTGTCGCTTACGGAGCAGGCTTAAATAGTTTGAAACTTGCAGGCCTTCCAAGAGGCCAGCCTTGGCCATGCTAAGTTACACGCCAAGTGTACGGGTACTCATTTTACTTGACAACATCAACCTTTTCGATTAGAGCTGAAACCCCGTCAAAACATGCGGCTTTAGATGACTGGGCATCTCGTGATCTTCAAAGAGGTCACGTGGTCCCTAGCAGAAAGTTTGACTTTAGCATTAATTTCTAGTTGAATGTATGGATATGTACCATATTCATGCCAAACGCACTCGTGTAAGGGAAGGCCAGGAGTGGAGAAGTGGTTCTCAAATTAAAAGAATCGTGGTTGTTTAATACATATACGAGTATTCAACAACTCGATATTTCCAGCGCGATTACTAGTCACTCAGTATATCTGTTTTGCGGGTCATCAAAGATGCTTATCTCAGTTCTCACTAAGTCGACATTGCCAGATTGAGTTGACTGCTCAACTACTTCTGACCAAGAGTCATCCCGATGATCGTTGTCATCGTCGATGTCAACGCAATCTATTTCCGGACTGAGGTGACACCATGGTTTGAGTCGGTCTGTCTTATAAACAGAGCTATTGTGTATTTCCCTCCTCAGTTTTCAGAATCGAGCAGGTTTCCTACTACGTACCTGTCACGGCAAAGAACCTTCATTATTTGAAAATGATCTTTGTATTCTGGTTCGAGCGGTTGGGACGGTTTTTTTGTTTTTCGTCGAAACGACATTCCTAACGCGGTTTTTTACACAGGCTGCATTCCGTTGCTATTTTTTTGAGTCTCCAACGTTGAAATAGTTTCATCACCAGCATTCAGGGCTTGCCCTTCTCGATTGGCTGTTACGTCACGCAGTTGGAAATCGAATACCAACTAGAATGGTTGTGGAATGCAGTTTGTAGTGAATAATAGATTTTCATATGTCCGTGAAGGACCGCAGCGATGTTCTGCTGCCTCGGCAGAGGAAGATGTTGGTTCCTGCCGAGAATGCCCTCGTCCGGAGACGCGTGAATGCGCTGGCAGGCTAGCATTGCGGTGTCGTGGGGCGGGTTCGTTTCCCCGGCACGAGGACTCACTACAAAACATTTCGCATTCACGAATTGCTTGCAGAGTTCGAGAAGACGACCGAAGTCGCAAATCAGTAAATAACCTCCACGAAGGAATTACGACTTGTTGCGAGAACAAGTGCAACCTGACAAGAAAGACTAATTTGGGGTTGAGCTCGTCTTTACCCAAATACATTCAGGGCCCACAAATGAAAGAGGGGCAACCGGGTGGTGGTGGAGCCCCTTCATGCCCACCCAACCGGAATAAATCCAATGTTAAATCGTTGAAGTGGCCAGGTATTCCTCTTCTGAGTGGACAACTCATACAACTTGAATTATATGAGCTTTCCCATCAGAAGGGGAGTACCCCGGTGACCAATTTATGTCATAGAATTATACAATTGAATTGCATAACTCTATGCCATAAAAAGGCACTTGGCTTGGGCCACTCAACCCATTAAGTCTCCTGAAACAGAAAAATTTTTAAGTACCCGGTGGCTGGCTCATATTTTGGGGTGGAAGCCTGCCACCGTACCGGGTCCTATACCCGATTGGAAAAGACCGGAAGGGAAAGACCGATTTTTACCGTTTAATTCATCATTTTATTTAATTTCATTGATTTCTTGTAAATACAAAGCAAAGAAATCAAAATAGTTCAACAAAAATTATTCAGTGTATATATTAAAACATTTTTTAATATTGATATAATTAGTATTTGCAGTATATATTAAAGATTACCCCACTTAATTGAATAAATTGAATAAAAAGAAACAATTGGTATATATAAAAAAAATGAAACAATTGGTATATATAAAAAATGAAACAATTGGTATATATGTAAAAATGAAACAATTGGTATATATGTAAAAATGAAACAATTGGTATATATGTAAAAATGAAACAATAGGGGAACTTACCCAACCTTTTCCGACGACGAGCGCTCGTTGACGAGGTGAGTAAGTCCTGTAAAGTTATAATACTGCATAGCAAATTAGTTAAAAGCACTCGCGATATTTCTGGAATATTTTCGTTGTCAACTTTTCTTCTTCTTTTTTTTTTTTTTTGGTAAATGCTAAAACGCACACGTGATAACGAGATTCATGCAAATTAAAACGTTTTTCTTTAGAATTTCCTTTTCGGCTTCTTGGTTGAATTCGTGAAAAATTCAGCACGAAACACATTAAAACTTTCTGGCGCGCATGGATCAGTACAAGTGACGCGCGATAAAAAAAAATGTTTAAATCCGGGCTTTGAGTTTCTTCGCTAGAATATTTTCCCCCTCTCTTGCAGCACAGTCCCAACAAATTTACTTCCACGAGCAGGCAAAACTGAAACTGTTTTCGTTTTGGCTTTCCCGTTATCTTGACGAATAACTTCCCTTTGTTGTCTGCTGACGACCGAAAATTTGTAACAGTTGAGATCAAACAAACTAAAATTTCACGTCCCGCAATCTTGCACTGAGCACTATTTGTCGGGTGGAAATAAATAACTAAAACGGATAGAAATAACTAATCCTCGTTAGTTTTTCCGGTAATAAAATTATTCCCAGAGTTTCGTCCGCGATGACGTGTTTCCACAAGACAGTCCGTGATATTCACGAGAAATGCTCCACGCGAATTTCCTGCTTTTCCGGCGCACACAACACTATCTTGCACTTGAGCAGTTTTCCGCGCGAGCAGGAAAACCCAAGGCCGACTAGCAATCTCCAATTTTACTTTCGTACGTCACTTGCGCACAACGAGCGCCAAGTTTTTCTTTTTTTTTTCCGCTGCTGAACAACAACGTTCGTTTTTGTTGTACGGAAGATGCAAACACGCTTTTCTTTGTCGCGCACACGCTTCAGCAGCAACGCACCACCAACTTTTCCGCGATCGCCAACACCTCGCAGAAGCAGCACGAAGAACCGCAAAGAAAACTCTCCATTTTCAAAGCATAAATCAATTGCGGATTTTTCTTTTTCACTTGACACTCATTTATTCACATTCAAATCAATTTTCCCGTTCCAAAAACATTTACGGTCTTTCCGTCATTCAACCAACGCAAACCCCACAACAATTTTTCTTCTTCCACTTATTGCATCCAAATGCCAAATTCCCGAGCACTTTTTCTTGGAAACCGTAATGAACACCACCGCTCTTGTCCTATTTTCACCCACGATAACTTTCCGATCTCCTAACATATGCATTCGAATAGGCAATCATTAACGCGTATTTGGTAATTTCGATATTAACACCCTACGACATGATAAGTTTCTTTCCGCATCCGACGTGACCGCCGTGAAAATCCATAACCGAATGCCCACAATCCCCGTAATTCCACTTGACTTTGCGAAATGCAATTTCTATAGCGGGATCGCTACTCAAACCGCTTTAAAGGGATTATTACCAAACAACACCAAGATGTAACTCCGGAGCATGCGATGGAGCGATGACACGCCGGAGTAAGCGTAACTGAGATGACGTTATGTCTATGTGCATATTTCGTTTTTCGTCACACAATACTGCTAATACAAATGCAAGATCCCGAACGATATTGGCGATGGCTTGGATGAAAAACTCAAGCATGCAACGCAAAATAAAATCAATCAGAACAAATCACTTCACCGTCCAACGTAATTCGGAACTCGTATTCAATCGAAAACGAGCGAAACACTCCCCATCTCCATCCAATTCCTCGTTTGTGACACGAAGCATAAGACTCGACTTGCCGGCGCCACTCTCCCCGATAATTCCAATGTTGTTATGTAGTTATCACCCATTTTCATGATTTACGACGCAATAGCATGCAAATTTCGCAAGCACAATTTAATATTCTCCACACTCAAGCAACTACGACACTTTATGGGCAAGTAGAACAATACGAACCCATTCAGAAAGGGGGAAATCACACAATTGAAGGTTTTTTTTTTTTTTTGTTGCTATCAAATGTACTTTTTCCTTATCAGTTGTAGTTTATGACGGCGGTATTTGCAATTTCCCTTTTCACTGTCTTTTGTAGGTTCAATTAAGTTATCAATTGAAGGCAATTTGTCGTTTATGATAATTAGGCGTAATTAGGTGGGAAAATCGGAAGAATTAGACAAATTTTAAGGGGTTTAAATGATACAATGATTTTAGCGTTCATATAATTAACAGGTTAAATGATACAATGATTTTAGCATTCATAATTAACAGGTTAAATGATACAATGATTTTAGCATTCATAATTAACAGGTTAAATGATACAATGATTTTAGCATTCATAATTAAAAGGGGTTAACCGTTTCGTTCTAAGCATTTGCATACCGCGTTACACCGCAATTCGTTAAATTATCTTCAAAAGATATTGTAATAAGATACTACACATTAGAAATTTTTTTAAACATTTTTAGAATTTTGTTTCCCGGGTGTTAAGTACAAAGGAAATTTTTCCACTTATTATTCCTGCGAAAAAAAAAAACGAGTGTTGCGATGGGGAAGGTGACTGAATCGACTGAATCCTTATTAAATTGCGTTCGTGCTGTGTGCCTGTGTCAGCGCTGCTTTTAGAGCCATAGTTCTTAGATTACTACAGGGCAGCTAATTTTCTCGTGATCCCAAGGCAATGCGGATTACGAAAAAGGAGCTGAAGGATCTTTCTGTGTCTCACGGGTTGCCTTCGGCGTCGGGACTAGAGATGACGAACAATAAAAGAACACAATTAACAGACGGACGGACTGACTTATGTCTATGTTTGCCTGGAAGTATACAATCTTTGCGCGTTTTTGAAAATATATGCGGACGGACAAACAGACGTGCCCAATTATCTATCGGCGCAGGTCTTTCGCGTGGTATATCCCCACTTCTTTTCCCGATGGATCCGTTATCAAGTAACGGTTAGGTCCCATTACCTTCTTTATGCGGCTTTTCAGGAATCGCCTATCCAGCTTGGCGTTGTAATGCCCCGCGGCGTCACTTTGGCGGAAATTTCGCCGGAAAACTTCATCTCCTTCTTTGAAATTAGCAGATCGTGACCGGAGATTGTACTGCGCTTCATTTGCACTACCTGCGGCCTTAATCTTCCGTCCGATCTGTTGGCGGAGGTCTCCTAAACGTTCGTGGGGCTCCAGCGCAACGACCGGGTCTCCCAAACACTTTAATTGCCGTAACAGTCGGTATGATTTACCGTGGCAAATCATGTGCTGTCCAAAGGCGGCAAAGTAAGGGGCGACACCGGTGACGGAATGATACGAGGATCGCAGGGCGCATGTGATGGCAGACAATCGCCGATCCCAATCCTTTTGAGATGGGTGGACGTAGGAACGGATCGCGGCCAATAGGGTGCGGTTCAACCGTTCTGACGCGTTGGACTGAGGAGAGTATATGGGCGTCAGTTGGTGTTCAATGCCATACTGCTCAAGTAGGCTCTTAAACTGCCGAGACCGGAACTGTACTCCATTATCTGAGTACACACTCTCTGGAACTCCGAACACATGGAATACCCGGTTCTCTAAGAATTTCACGATCGATGGAGTTGTGAATTTACGGATAGGTTCCACCATTGGGAATTTTGAGAGCTGATCTAGAACGACTATAGCTCCGATGTGTCCCATGGAAGACCGAGGATATGGACCGAGTAGATCGATGTATAGACGCTGGAACACGCGTTCTGGGACGTTGAGTTGACCCATAGGAGGTCGAAGAGGCTGGTTGGGCGCTTTGGTGCCTTTACAGGTCTCACAGGCGCTCACGTAGTCTTTGACCTGGGATGCCATTTTAGGCCAAAAGAAGTATTTTTTTAGTCGCCGTAGTGTTCGACCGTAACCTCCGTGGGCACTTAACGGATGATCATGTGCGCGGAGGATCAGCTGTTGTGTCATTTCCTCCGGTACCCAGAGTTTCCAAGACTCTTCTTCCTGCCATGGATCACCAGTGGCGTATTCGTTTCGTCTATACACATAGCCGTCTATTACCTTCAAGTCAGGCAGCTGTGTCTGTTGGGTCGCTATGGTTTGCCTCAACTCTTTGTAGCTATCTGATTCGAAATGTGGGCTGTCCAAATCTATTTCGATGGGGTCCTCGTCATTTATTGTTATTTCGGCTCCCTCTGGGGAAAACATCCGTGAGAGAGTGTCGGGTACGATGTTCTGGGTTCCTTTCCGATGTTTGATGGAGAACTTGAACCCTTGCAGTTTAAGAGCCCATCTGGCTAGGCGTCCACTTAAATCTGCCTGGTTCATCAACCATTGTAGTGACGCGTGGTCCGTGATGATCTCGAATTGGTGGCCCTCGATATAAGCTCGGAATTTCTTCACAGCCATTACCGCTGCCAAACATTCTTGCTCGGAAACAGTATAGTTCCTTTGGGCCGAATTCAGCTTATTGGACATGAAGGCGATGGGAGCTTCCTCTCCTTCATCGGTCAATTGCACCAGCACGGCTCCTACTCCATGTTGACTTGCGTCACAATGAATGGAGAAGGGCTTCGTGAAGTCGGGGCTGTGCAAGACAGGAGCTGATGTGAGGGTTTGTTTAAGCTCTTCAAATGCCTTTCGGCTGAGTTCGGTCCAAACGAACTTCCCTTTCCGCAACATGTCTGACAGGGGCGCTGAAACTGTTGCATAATTCCGAACAAACCTTCGGTACCAACCGCACACACCAAGGAAACGTCGTAGCTGCTTCACAGTTTTTGGTAAGGGGAACTCATCAATCGCACGAGTTTTGTCTGGATCCGTTTTGATAGTGCCATGTCCTATGACATGGCCTAAGTATCGGACTTCTTTCATGACAAACTTACTTTTCTGTACGTTGATGGTGAGTCCCGCCTTACTGATGTGCAGGGCTACTTCTTGTAGAAGTAGGAGGTGTTGATCGAACGTTTCCGTGATGAGTAAAAGATCATCGAGGTACACGAACACTTGGTGTTTCAGGTGAGGTGGGATGACCTTGTCCATCAACCGAGTCATCGTTTGCGGCGCGTTACACAGGCCAAAGGGCATTGTGACGAACTGATATAATGGTCGTCCAGGCACTGTGAAGGCGGTCTTGTCCCTCGAGCCCTCACCGAGTGGAATTTGCCAGAAGGCGTCTTTTAGGTCGAGACTGGTGATATAATTGGCTTTCGGCAGTCTCCCTAGTATTCCATCGATGAGTGGAAGAGGGTACGCGTCCTTGATGGTAACCGCGTTTACCTTACGGGCATCAAGACAGAGGCGGACTTTACCTGGCTTTACAACCAAGGTTACCGGTGAGGACCAGGCACTTTGGGACTCTTCTATGACCCCCAACTCGAGCATCCTATCTAATTCCGCATACACCAATTTCTCCATGGCTGGCGAGATGGCGTAGTGTCTCTGTTTAATCGGTTTACTATCGCCAACGTCGATGGCGTGTGAGACTAGGGTGGTGCGGCCAAGGCCTTGGGTAGCGTAAGATGGGAAAGCAGCAATGGATGCTTCCAGGCGTTGCCGTTGGTTGGGCGTCAGGTCATGCCTATCGGGAGTAGAAGTGATTTCGTTGACATTTCTGGTTTTTAAAGACAAATCGGTGAATAAATCGGAGGCCAGTCCAAAGCGAAGGACGAAATCGACACCAAGGTATACGTTCTGAGTCAAAGACGGGATAATGTAGAAGGTAATATCCTTCGTCTGACCCCTGAACGTCACGGGTGTTGTTAGTTTACCTCGTATAGGGTGTTTGGTGCCATCAGCTGTACTGATTTCAGTGCGCCAGGATTTAATCAAGTTCGGGTATTCTTGGAGCACTTTCGAGCCAAAGCTCGAGGCAAGACAACTGATACTGGCACCCGTGTCGATCAATGCAAACACGGTCTCGCCCAACACTTTAATTGGATGATAAGGTCTGATCTCATTCTCAGCAACCTCCGAGATGTTACAAGAGTTTACGGTTTGACGGCAGGTGCGCACTCTCTTGCGGAAATTCCGCCAACGACGGGTTGACCATTTTGTCGTGCACGAACGGGAAGTGACGACTTCGGAAGCAAATATTCGCTCTCGAGCCACCCGATATTCCTGCAGTCTAACATGATAAGGTTTTAGCGTGCGTACTTGAGGCTGCCGCGGTTCTTCTGGCAGTGACTGCGATGGTCGTTTTAATATTGTCGTTGGTGAGGTCTCCGGAAGAGAGTGAACATCCGCAGTCGTAATGGTTATGGCTGGTGGGTTAACGTCAGGTGTATTGGGGTGAGCAGCTGGCTGAGGAGCTACTGCGGGGTTTTCGAGTACCACTGAGGTGGTAGGGTACTCGTTCGTCCGTTTTTTGGAGTGGCACCATCTGGGTAGTCCGGAACATAGGTGTTCGACTCCGTGTGATCTTCCAGATTGGTGTTGTTGCAATTTGGAGCCACTTCTGCGATTTCACGTCGGGGACCCGTCCTCGCATGTAGGTAAGGCCGTTCTTGGAGGTCTTCTTCAAGCCTCTCCAATCGACTCACGACCCTCAGTAGTGCTTCCATGTTCTGCGGGTCCGAGTTTATCACATGGCAACGAAGTTCCGGCTTTAGATTCCGTTTCAACACCCGCAGCAGTTGAGTGGAAGACATAGGCTCTGACAGCTGGTCATTCAACCGAAGGATATCGGCTCGATACTGATGAAAGGGCTCGTCCGGACGTTGCCATCTGGCATGGATCTTGTCCAGGACACTCTCATCCATGTTGACCGTCGAGTATTCCATGCGGAGTACCTCCTTCAGCCGTGTCCAGCGTATTGATGGTGGGGCCGAATGAATCCGCCAGTACGTCTCGAGTGCTGCTCCCCTGAACAGCATCGGTAAATATCCTGCCAGCACCGTGTAGTCTCCGGCCAACATCTCTCCGACTAAGGACTCCACGCGACCAATGAAGACTTCCACGTTCAGGTCGTTTGGCTCCCCGCTAAAATGAAGGTTCCAACCCTGTACAATGCTGGGGATATGCTTCGGTTTCAGCATATAGGGTTGTTCCTGCGGAGCCACTGAACCTAGAGTCGGTGGTGGTACTTGGTTGAGTCGTGGCGGAAGATCCCAGGCGTTCCAAGGCTGGTATCGAGATGGTGGATCCGGATCCTCAGACGGATGGTAGTCTGCTCTTTGAATCCTGTTCCGCTGGTCGATAACTGGATCTCGAGATCGTCGTGCTGATTTAAGTCGTTGTAGTGTTGACTCGGTCTCTTTGCAGCGACGTATGAAGGAGTATATCCGTTCCACTTCCGTGTAACACTCACCACAGATGTGGTCTGGTGAGCCATCTTCCAATATGATGTTGATGTTGAGGGACTCCTTCAGGAAGTCGACAATAAAAGTTCTCCTCGCTTCATCGACCAAACTATCACCCAGCGGATACATTTCCTCGCCTAGTCGTAGACAAAGTCGGCATGCATTTTGGATGTCCATAATTATTCTACCTAGAATTTGTACCTAAGTTGATGAAAGGCTAAAATGACGCTATGAAATAAATAATTAAATATTAATAAGGAAAAACATAAAAGTGGCCGAAAGTGGCGAACTATCAAAGAACCTCACAAAAAAAAATGCTAAAATGTTTAATTAGTTTTCAAAATTACGTTATCAAAAAAAAAAAAAAAAATAATCGGTCTTTTCCTTCCGTCCTTCCTCCCAAGTATGGACACCATGGCACAATCCTTCTAAAACGTTTCAGGGACACTCTCTTGTGGCACCATGAAAATCAGGGTTCCGAAGTGATCCCTCATTAGCAAACTTCTCAAGTTACAGCTTGTCAGCCCAGGGTGGGATTCTAATCCACAAGCAGCGCGTGTCTTGTCATGGATAGTCATGGATTAGCTAATCAGCCAATCACATGAAATCAAAATCCATGTAATTTAAGACACTTAGGCACCGCTGGTTTGGGGAGCGGATCAGAATCCTCCGCAAAATAGATGTTGGGATAATAACCTCCGAACACAAAAAGGGACTCTAATATAATTTGGCCTTACTAGTTATACAATGGTGGTAAACCACCAAGGTATAAATCAAAAGAAGGACCAAACGATATTGATGTCCGAAGACAACACACGTTCGGAAGTTACTCGGCTGCTGGGGCACGATTAGTGCAAAAACCCTCGGGAGTTATCTACCCGCCAAAATTTCTAACACCTTGTGGGGACACCTAGAGACGATGGACTGTCTCGTGCTCACGACTGATGATACAGCCGGGCTTTTCGGGCCCCACGTTGGGCGCCATTTGTAGTGAATAATAGATTTTCATATGTCCGTGAAGGACCGCAGCGATGTTCTGCTGCCTCGGCAGAGGAAGATGTTGGTTCCTGCCGAGAATGCCCTCGTCCGGAGACGCGTGAATGCGCTGGCAGGCTAGCATTGCGGTGTCGTGGGGCGGGTTCGTTTCCCCGGCACGAGGACTCACTACAAAACATTTCGCATTCACGAATTGCTTGCAGAGTTCGAGAAGACGACCGAAGTCGCAAATCAGTAAATAACCTCCACGAAGGAATTACGACTTGTTGCGAGAACAAGTGCAACCTGACAAGAAAGACTAATTTGGGGTTGAGCTCGTCTTTACCCAAATACATTCAGGGCCCACAAATGAAAGAGGGGCAACCGGGTGGTGGTGGAGCCCCTTCATGCCCACCCAACCGGAATAAATCCAATGTTAAATCGTTGAAGTGGCCAGGTATTCCTCTTCTGAGTGGACAACTCATACAACTTGAATTATATGAGCTTTCCCATCAGAAGGGGAGTACCCCGGTGACCAATTTATGTCATAGAATTATACAATTGAATTGCATAACTCTATGCCATAAAAAGGCACTTGGCTTGGGCCACTCAACCCATTAAGTCTCCTGAAACAGAAAAATTTTTAAGTACCCGGTGGCTGGCTCATATTTTGGGGTGGAAGCCTGCCACCGTACCGGGTCCTATACCCGATTGGAAAAGACCGGAAGGGAAAGACCGATTTTTACCGTTTAATTCATCATTTTATTTAATTTCATTGATTTCTTGTAAATACAAAGCAAAGAAATCAAAATAGTTCAACAAAAATTATTCAGTGTATATATTAAAACATTTTTTAATATTGATATAATTAGTATTTGCAGTATATATTAAAGATTACCCCACTTAATTGAATAAATTGAATAAAAAGAAACAATTGGTATATATAAAAAAAATGAAACAATTGGTATATATAAAAAATGAAACAATTGGTATATATGTAAAAATGAAACAATTGGTATATATGTAAAAATGAAACAATTGGTATATATGTAAAAATGAAACAATAGGGGAACTTACCCAACCTTTTCCGACGACGAGCGCTCGTTGACGAGGTGAGTAAGTCCTGTAAAGTTATAATACTGCATAGCAAATTAGTTAAAAGCACTCGCGATATTTCTGGAATATTTTCGTTGTCAACTTTTCTTCTTCTTTTTTTTTTTTTTTGGTAAATGCTAAAACGCACACGTGATAACGAGATTCATGCAAATTAAAACGTTTTTCTTTAGAATTTCCTTTTCGGCTTCTTGGTTGAATTCGTGAAAAATTCAGCACGAAACACATTAAAACTTTCTGGCGCGCATGGATCAGTACAAGTGACGCGCGATAAAAAAAAATGTTTAAATCCGGGCTTTGAGTTTCTTCGCTAGAATATTTTCCCCCTCTCTTGCAGCACAGTCCCAACAAATTTACTTCCACGAGCAGGCAAAACTGAAACTGTTTTCGTTTTGGCTTTCCCGTTATCTTGACGAATAACTTCCCTTTGTTGTCTGCTGACGACCGAAAATTTGTAACAGTTGAGATCAAACAAACTAAAATTTCACGTCCCGCAATCTTGCACTGAGCACTATTTGTCGGGTGGAAATAAATAACTAAAACGGATAGAAATAACTAATCCTCGTTAGTTTTTCCGGTAATAAAATTATTCCCAGAGTTTCGTCCGCGATGACGTGTTTCCACAAGACAGTCCGTGATATTCACGAGAAATGCTCCACGCGAATTTCCTGCTTTTCCGGCGCACACAACACTATCTTGCACTTGAGCAGTTTTCCGCGCGAGCAGGAAAACCCAAGGCCGACTAGCAATCTCCAATTTTACTTTCGTACGTCACTTGCGCACAACGAGCGCCAAGTTTTTCTTTTTTTTTTCCGCTGCTGAACAACAACGTTCGTTTTTGTTGTACGGAAGATGCAAACACGCTTTTCTTTGTCGCGCACACGCTTCAGCAGCAACGCACCACCAACTTTTCCGCGATCGCCAACACCTCGCAGAAGCAGCACGAAGAACCGCAAAGAAAACTCTCCATTTTCAAAGCATAAATCAATTGCGGATTTTTCTTTTTCACTTGACACTCATTTATTCACATTCAAATCAATTTTCCCGTTCCAAAAACATTTACGGTCTTTCCGTCATTCAACCAACGCAAACCCCACAACAATTTTTCTTCTTCCACTTATTGCATCCAAATGCCAAATTCCCGAGCACTTTTTCTTGGAAACCGTAATGAACACCACCGCTCTTGTCCTATTTTCACCCACGATAACTTTCCGATCTCCTAACATATGCATTCGAATAGGCAATCATTAACGCGTATTTGGTAATTTCGATATTAACACCCTACGACATGATAAGTTTCTTTCCGCATCCGACGTGACCGCCGTGAAAATCCATAACCGAATGCCCACAATCCCCGTAATTCCACTTGACTTTGCGAAATGCAATTTCTATAGCGGGATCGCTACTCAAACCGCTTTAAAGGGATTATTACCAAACAACACCAAGATGTAACTCCGGAGCATGCGATGGAGCGATGACACGCCGGAGTAAGCGTAACTGAGATGACGTTATGTCTATGTGCATATTTCGTTTTTCGTCACACAATACTGCTAATACAAATGCAAGATCCCGAACGATATTGGCGATGGCTTGGATGAAAAACTCAAGCATGCAACGCAAAATAAAATCAATCAGAACAAATCACTTCACCGTCCAACGTAATTCGGAACTCGTATTCAATCGAAAACGAGCGAAACACTCCCCATCTCCATCCAATTCCTCGTTTGTGACACGAAGCATAAGACTCGACTTGCCGGCGCCACTCTCCCCGATAATTCCAATGTTGTTATGTAGTTATCACCCATTTTCATGATTTACGACGCAATAGCATGCAAATTTCGCAAGCACAATTTAATATTCTCCACACTCAAGCAACTACGACACTTTATGGGCAAGTAGAACAATACGAACCCATTCAGAAAGGGGGAAATCACACAATTGAAGGTTTTTTTTTTTTTTTGTTGCTATCAAATGTACTTTTTCCTTATCAGTTGTAGTTTATGACGGCGGTATTTGCAATTTCCCTTTTCACTGTCTTTTGTAGGTTCAATTAAGTTATCAATTGAAGGCAATTTGTCGTTTATGATAATTAGGCGTAATTAGGTGGGAAAATCGGAAGAATTAGACAAATTTTAAGGGGTTTAAATGATACAATGATTTTAGCGTTCATATAATTAACAGGTTAAATGATACAATGATTTTAGCATTCATAATTAACAGGTTAAATGATACAATGATTTTAGCATTCATAATTAACAGGTTAAATGATACAATGATTTTAGCATTCATAATTAAAAGGGGTTAACCGTTTCGTTCTAAGCATTTGCATACCGCGTTACACCGCAATTCGTTAAATTATCTTCAAAAGATATTGTAATAAGATACTACACATTAGAAATTTTTTTAAACATTTTTAGAATTTTGTTTCCCGGGTGTTAAGTACAAAGGAAATTTTTCCACTTATTATTCCTGCGAAAAAAAAAAACGAGTGTTGCGATGGGGAAGGTGACTGAATCGACTGAATCCTTATTAAATTGCGTTCGTGCTGTGTGCCTGTGTCAGCGCTGCTTTTAGAGCCATAGTTCTTAGATTACTACAAGTTGAGAGTTCAGAGTCAATGGTGGATGTTGATCTCATTCTTTTTGGTTGATTGTCAAGCAATGTAGTCTCGAAAAGATAGTGTGATTGAGATACTCTACTTGTACTTGGCCATTACATTGGTATGCGTATAGAAACTTGAATGTGCTGTATAACATGGAGATTACAAAATTTAGAAAAATCTTTCGACATGCAAGCGGATCCTCCATCGGATATGATATGCATAGGCAATCCAAAGAAGGTTGTTACAACATATTCCGTAGCATTGCGATTGCATACTGATCACTCGTATCTCAAAGAGCTCAAAGTATCGTGTACGAGTACTTGGTAAACGGATCAATAAGCGCTATTAGATGAATGTTTACTCGTTTAATCCTCAGAAAAGGACCCAAATGTCTTTGATGAACAAAGTTCGCGTTTACTGGCCGGTATTTTGGTGAGGCAACAATCGATACAAGCATCTACGTAAGACTTGACGTAGCAACGCATTTGGGCAAATCAAAACAATTTCTGTATTTATTGGATCGTAAACTCGCAATCTGGGTGTCCAGATTCATCGTTACAGCTTGACACAATCTCCCCCGTATAGCGGCAGGCATAACAAATGGTTTAGCAAAACGTCGAGAATATTTTGTGATTTACTGTCTTGTTTTTGCATTGATAGCAACCAATCGTCTGGCTTCGACTTAGGGCATTTATATGAGGGATGCGATTGCCTGCTCAATGTGTGACTTCGTCACTTGGAGCATCGAGCTTCACGGTCAGTTTATCAAGATGTATCTCGGTTTATAACAGTTATAACAAAAACCTTCTGGTGGGGTCGAATGTTTTTGTCTACAATAGTTTGCTGGGAGGTCGTAAATGGAACTACCAATGAGAAATCACAACTTTTACTGTAGGCAGTTTAATTGCGTTCATGAGAACTCTTGAGATGCACATATAAAATTCGTTTGTATCCCGAAAATTGAGTCAAATGGTTTCACCCGCAACGGATGTATTGAAGGAAGGATTCATCAATCAACCCAACCATTTTACTTTCGGCACACATGTGAAAATGGTATTCCAACACAGGTTCACTAAATTTCCTTACGTCAGCAGCCATATGTAAGTAAAAATTGGATTCGTGATCGGGAAATATTTATAGTAGTTCCCTCGAAAACTGAGCAAATTTCACAAACATTTCACCAGTTGAGTCCAGCCACACTTTAGTACGGCCCTTTAGTTTGGAATGCATCGCAAAAATAACTAAATTATAGTCCAACCCAAACGCGGAAGTTAATTTTACTATACGATTAATGAAGGTACTTGCGAATAAAGAGGTGTTCGTTCGTGAATTGAAATCAGTTTAAGATACACTACATCTCTCGTACTTTGAAAAATAGAACAAGAATCCATTCGCACACCAGCAAACAGATTCGATGCTCAGTTTTCAGGCAGAGATGTTGACGTTTGAACAGGACGTTGACTCCCGCTCAATAAACGGACGTCGGTGCTCAATTTCTCGTCTACGGCTGCAAAAGTCGTGATTGTTTGGTTCATTTGTTACACCTCGGTCTCCACTGCCTCTTTCATTGAGATCAGGTGATTCCCAATTGCCTCAGTCAAACGTAATACAAGGGCGGCTTTATCGTTGGTTGTGTCGAGTCCACGCCTCCTCAACTACTCCTTCAACAAAGCGACGGCTATTGAATCGATACTGACTGGTGGGATGGTTGACGGAAGAATCCATGCTGAAAAACATCCAGTACGTTGGGGAGCGAAGCGCGCAGACGGTAAACAACATACAGGTGGTGACGGTATGTGTAGACGACACCACACACAAACGAATGACAGCATAGCGTACAACAAATTTTTAAACATTGAAACTTGTTGCACTGAACGGTTGTTCTCCTAAACTATGGAAGCTACAGCTATAAAACTTTGTGGAAAGGTCGGGTGTTATGGCTTCTAGAAAGTTTGGGGTAGCATGAATGTCAAAGAGATTTAAGAGGGTCTCCCATAAAAAACCCTTAAAAACCCTTTAAAAAAATGGTGGTCAGGTGATATGTCATATGAAAGGTCTAAATGAGATATTTTCAAAACAGGTCTTAAAATTACTTAACGCAGGGGGGGGGGAGGAGATGGGAAAAGCACCAAAGTTTGAGTCGATTACGGACACCCAGGCGGCCGTAACGAGGGTACTCGCGGACATCCCTGTCGAAGCGTTCCAGAAATGTTACGAAGCATGGAAAACGCGCGGGAATCGTTGTTTAGCTGCCCAAGGGGACTACTTCGAAGGGGATGGCGGAATTGTAGAATCATTTTTAAATATACGGTCTCATGGCATCAGTCTCATTACTTGATTGTGACACCCCGTACGTCAGAAGTTGAAATTCATTCAATTTTGTTAGCAATAGAATGATTTAGCAATTTTATATTTTCTTGAATAAAATCGTAATGACACCATTAAATTCAATAAAATTCAGTATACAAATCTCATTTTACAAGGTTGAAAATTTCAGAAAGATCGAATAGTATTTAACAAAGTTATGGTGGCTTAAATTTTCCTGTTTTACAACAGCAACTAACATATAACATAAAATACTATGGGACAATATGCACTTCCAATCAACTCAGACACTACGGGTTGCCTAGAATTTGCGTGAAAGTTTCAGGAATCATATTCATAGAATATCTTTGAAATTTGTTCAACGGGTGGCATTCGTAATTATAAAACAAAATGGTGGCCGTTTTAAAAGAGTATGGTGATATTCAGAAGCTATCGACATTTTACTCAACTCTCAGTGCCAGCACCTCTGCGTCAACATCAACTGCGAATCGTGGAGATACCATCAACATAACGCTTGAGACTCGAGACGTACCAGCAAGTACATTTCAGCTTCCGAAGTCAGATGGCGGTCGGTCATGCGTTTTTAAATGGTTCGAGACGTACGATTGACTGCATTACGTGGAAAAACGCGACTTTGTATTGTGTTTCATGTGCATTAAAGATCAGCATTTAAAAAAAAAAAACACCGGATAGTTGATATGAGCAGATATTAGTTTTCAGAGGCTTTAGATTATGGCGGAAACCTATAGAAAAATTTGAGAGCCATTTGCGTTCTGCATACCATTCGGAAAGTGTCGAGTGTTTGGCTAGTGTTTCGACTCAGAAATCTGTCAGTTCATTGCTTTCAACGTAGCTAAAAGCATCGCAAAAGAATTCAAGAGCTGCTTACAAAGTATTATTTAGCTCCTTACGATATCTAGCTCGCAGCGTTCAGGCGATTCGTGGTGGGACACATACAACTGGCAATCTCATGGAACATGGAGGAGAAAACACTTGAGCGCCCTGAGCTGAAAGAGTGGCTTCAGTGAATGGACAACTGAGTGAACTCCGATATTCAGAATGAAGTTTTGCAAATCAATTCGACGAAGTCCTACGTGCAATAATTAAAGACATTAAGGAAAGCCCATTCTTTTCGCTGATGGTAAGAAAGACATCTCCGGTAACGAACGACTATCAGTTTGCTTCAAATATGTCAAAAGGCCACTTTTGAGGACCACGAAGACTGCGTTGGTCTATACTGCATCGCCAGTGGGACTACCATATCCATAAAGAGTTCCATCTTCGGCGTTCTACTGCGGTTGGGGCTAAGCAAACATTTTTTGTGTGGTCACTGTTTTGATGGCGCAGCTGCTATGGCAGAGAAGCTAAATGGTGCCCAAAAATTAGTAACAGATAAGCAACCAAAATCAATATTTGTTCACTACTCAAACCATGCCCTCTACTTGGCAATGCAAGAAATTGCCAAACGATGTGACATCTTTGCAGATAGTCTCTGCCTTGTCAAGGAAGTCTCAAAAGCCATAATGGAGTCGGCGAAAAGAAAACAAATCTATAGTAACGTTGTAGTACAAGCCTGCTCCTTCGACTCTGATGCTGATGATGGCAAGATAAAAGGTCCATCAAGACTTCGTGTTGTTTGCCCTACTCGTTAGTGCATACGGGCTTCAGCGTTGCGTAGTTTCATCGAAAATTACTCACGAGTGAAGCCAACTCTTGAAATTTTGCTCACCAATTTTTCTATTAATATAAGTGATGAGCGAAAAGCTTCTCTGAGAGGCTATCTTGCAAAAATGTGGAAATTTAACACCTTTGTAGCATTAAAAATATCCCTTTTAATTCGTGAACTTGCTGAAAAGTCAGCGAAGGCTTTGCAAAAAGAAAACTTTACGACCACTGGTGCAGACCAGGCCGCTCAAAGTCTGCATGAATTTTGTGATGCCATGAGTGAATCGGACTTTGAATGCAAGTGGACAGAGGCAGAGCTGATCAATGTTGAGCAGAATCTTGAGCTTAGTATATCAAATCCAACTAGGGTTCGAGCGCCTCCACGTAGATTAGAGGACCTAGGTGGGAAGGCCCTATCTTTTCAACTGGCTAATAAGGATCGCCAAGGTAAAGACTTGATTTCTGTGCTTGATTGGGCAAAGTCCGAGCTGAAACGACGTCCGGAATGCACCAGAAAATCAGTTTGGTAAAAATCCTATTGTCTGGTGGCCCTCTCGAACTGAAAATTGTTCTTGGTGTTCACGCTGATTATTTCAATGTGAACAAGCTAGCAGTTCAACTGAAATTGGCTGACACAATATTCAGTGCATCGAAAACACTTCAAAAGTATACAGATGCATTGAGAGCAGCTCCTAGTATGATAAGAGAAGACACTCTTCAACCAAAATATGAAATATAATATTAGCAGCAAAGACATATAAAGTAATGGACGCGAAATGAGCTTATTTTCATCCATACGTGAGTGAAGCACTTTTACTACATATATGCCTTCCTCTCGCATGCGTATTGAAATCCCCCTGCCTTTCACGCCGCTAGAGAATCCACACATTCAAGTCGCTCTCTAATTGCTCTCACGGAAATCCCACTCTTCTTATACCTTAACCCCCGAATTGTCTACGAAATATCAACCATATGATTGACAACATATGATTAGTGAAAATTCAACATTGATGGGAAACGTCTAATCAAGTTGAATTTGAAATTGTACACAAAACAATTTTTTTAAGATAAACCGTGTTGAACCTAGTGCAAAAGCGTTGCAAATGTGATAATTAACCAAACTGGAAAGTTTGTTACGGATCGCGAGTGTTTTTGTGTTGAAAAATGAATATTGTAGTGACGTGTGTGGGATTCTAAAAACAGCTCTAGGAAGCATGTCAGGGACGTATCCTTCGTAGGGTAAGTCATGTTCAATATTTCATATCGTCCAAGTTAGAGTACCCGCACGGAAAATTGATTTAGTTCAAGATGCGAAAATTAGTGGGAGACGTCACGTCAAATTTATATGAAATTCGAATTGACAGCTAATAACGCGCCAACTTCACGCTACATCATAAAGTGCTTCAACTCTCTCGATGCATTTCGTATCCATTCTCTCATACATCTATGATTAGCAGCAATAAAAAGCCTTAGCATGTGTTGGTGAAATTTTCAAAAAACGATTTTCGTAATTTTAAATTACGAATGCATTAAATGAGTCTTTTTGTAGGGCATTGTAAATAAGCTTTTTTAATCCCCTTTTAAAATTGCGCCTATCAATCCATTCATCTGTTCGTCTGTTACATCAATTTTCCTCCAAAAGCAAAGCAGCTTTGCTCAAAAAAGGAATCCAAACAAATTCCAGAGAATGAACATTTTTTTCGAAGATCTTAAGGTTGCTTCCCCATGTAAGGATCTGATCTTTTATTTATATGCAGTTCAGTTTAAGTTTTTCTGCAAATTGGCGACTTCATGAAAGATCAGAAAAAAAGTTAGTTTAAAGTATTTATGTAGCTGAATTACGGCATCAGTGTCGAGAAACTTTATCTCAGATTGGCCAAAAAACAATAATAAACCGTAAAAATTCAAAGGACTCTTTTCAATATGTTCCGAATTATCACAAGTTGGCAAAAAAATTTCCGTTAATTGTACAACTGCCTTTAACAATACCTTATCTTGTTTCCAAGCCAAGCTTAATGCTCTGGAGAGCGCTGTCTTGAACGCAGACGGCAACGTGCTCGTTAAAGGAGACTTCAACGCTAAAGCAATCGAATGGAGTATGCCTCAAACAGATCTACAGGAAACGAATCCTAGAAATGGCGGCCAGAATAGTGTCGTGGTACTAGATACCGGAAATATACCGACATTCTGCCGTATTGGCTGTGAAGGGACCATACCTGAAATAGCATTCGCCTCGGAGTCCTTAGTACGGAGGATACACAATTGGAGAGTATTAGAGGACTATTCAGCCAGTGATCATCAGGGCATTTTGCTTGAGATCAGTGAGGTTGTCTTCCGACGTCCGTGCTCTCGGCTTTCTACAACTAGATGGTGCATCGGAAGGATGGACATCGAGAGGTTCGTCGAGGTACTCACAGCAGATGAGCCGCTGCAGGGAGCTACGGGGGGACGGAAGAACTGGCAGCTCAAGACGTGGTGAACTCAACTATGAGCATCATTACAACTGATTGCTGCGCTTCTATGCCAGGTCGAAAACCCCGGCACGGCAAACCACCAGTGTACTGGTGGTCAGCTGAAATCGCTGAAAAGCGAAGGGAGTGTCATAAATTTCGACGTGAGTCTCAATGAGCGTGGAACCGTGACGAGGCATGCAATCAGGAGGCAGCATATAAGTCGGCCAGGAAATGCCTTCGCGAATTGATTAACAATAGCAAGGCTCGCTGCCGGCTAGACCTAGTGGACGATGTGAACAAGGATCCGTGGGGCCTTGGCTACAAGCTGGTTATGCTTGGCGCCCTGTGATGCGGGAAAGATGGACGAAATAGTGCGGGCACTCTTTCCCGCCCATCCCGACCATGTTGACGCTGTCCATGGTGAAACAGCTCTTCACACAGCCGCAACTGGAGGAGGCAGTCCCTACGGGACGGGGTTTTCCCCATATGATGGAAGATGGCGAGGCTCATGCTGATCAGCAAGGAGAAGGGAAATTCCGAATTGCCATCTGCATACCGCCCGTTATGCATGGTAGACACGACTGGGAAAGTGCTAGAGAAACTCATCAAAGGAAGACTGCTGCTGGGGACCTACCTCCTCGGCAGTACGGCTTTAGAGCAGGACGTTCTACTATTGATGCGATTGCAGAAGTGGTGAGCGTGGTTCAAAAGGTAGAAATACATAGTCGCACCAAGCGACGAATCGTCCAGTTGATGACACTTGACGTCAGGAACGCCTTCAACTTCGCTAGATGGGTGGATATTCTGGATACGCTGAAAATTTCTTTTTAAGTTCCAGAATATCTAATGCGGCTTTTGTGGAACTATTTAAAGGATGGAAGCCTGCTCTATGACACGACACAGGGCCAACAAAGGATGGCTGTTACATTGGGTATTGCCCAGGGATCTATCCTTGGTCCAGATAAGTGGAACGTGTCTTATGACGGGCTACTGAGACTTGAGATGCCAGATGAGTCGCACTTGATCGACTATGCGGATGATATTGCCGTCTGTTCGCTGGACGCACCGTTGAACAAGCGCAACTTAGGCTAAGTATGCTAATGCGCCGAGGGAGGGACTGGATAACTGCTTGTGGGTTCTGTTTATCACTGGAGAAAACCGAAGTTGTCATCTTGACAAAAAAGAGATACCCTAGAGTAAGGATGATCAGTATTGGAGACATGCAGATCGAATCGAAACCAGCGGTGAAGTACCTGGGGCTACTGATCGACTCGAAGATGAGTTTCTCTGAGCAAATCAGGTCAACGGCTGAGAAGGCTGCTTCGGGAATATCGGCTCTGAGTCGTCTTATGGCCAACGTAGGTGGACCCAGCCCATCAAGAAGACGCCTCTTGAAGAGTGCTGTAGGGTCAGTGCTGCTGTACGCAGCAGAAGTGTGGGGTGACGCCCTCAGTAAGGAGGTTTATTGAAAATGCATGGCACAAGTACAGAGAAGAAGAGCGCTGACGATTGCATCTTCGTATCCAACAGTCTCTGATTTGGCGGTGAAAGTCATTGCAGGCGTGATACTTGTCGACCTCCTTGCTAGAGAGCGCCGCGTAATTTACTTGTGCTGAAACGAGGGTGAGAAGGAGTGGTTGTCCGCGAGGAGAGAAAGCGCTCAATCAACGGTTGGTAGCAGTCTTGGGTGAATTGAACGAAGGGAAGGTGGCCTGCGCGCCTCATCCCGGGTGTAAGACCGTGGCTAAATCGAAGACATGGTGAGACTGATTTCTATCTGACCTAACTTTTGAGCGGGCACGGGTGTTTTCAGTCTTACCTGCACAAGATTGGACAAAAAATGGGACAGACTGCAAAGGGACCTCTACAGGGAGATGGGAGAGCCCACCCCGAATAATATAGTCGCAGTGATGCTCGAATCGGTTGACAAATGGAACCAGGTGGCAGATTATGTTCGGGCAGTCCCAAAAGATAAAAGGGACTCACAGCAGCCGGGGGTGTTGGGGCTGGGGGATCGCTTGTCTAGCACTTCGTCTTCCCCTCTCCCCTCACGCTAAAAGGGGGATCCCCCAGCTTGAAGGCACCTCTCGGCATAGCAAAACGAGACCTGGCCCGAAGGAATGTGTCAACCGTTTCCAGGCTAGGTTCTCAGGTTGACAGGGGAGGTATTTAGTAGGTTTTCCAGTCGCCTTCTTGCGAGCATGGGTGTCCCACACTCTGTGCGTAAATAGGCATTCACCTCCCTACCACAAAAAAAAGCTACCTTAGCATGTTTGGCAAAAAGAAATAAAATATATTTCTGTTGTATATAATAGGAAGCTTTCTTTCATTATTTTACTTGCCACACATAGAACATAATTAAAATTGGTTGCCTACCAATGAAAATTTTTTTTATGGAATCTTGAAAATTTATATTTATTCATCACATTTGATAGGGCCGGGCCCTTTTTCTGAGTTGGCCCCCTCTGAAAAAATGACTTCCGATGCCTCTGAATAGAATGTACAGAAACTATTGTTGTTTGAATCATACATAGTTTTTCTACTACATGGGCTTTCCATCGAACCAGATACCACACTGTTGATTATACATATTATTTTCTCCATATATATAATATAACAAAAAGACATTTAAGATTCCGCTTAGTCAATAATATTCGACAAAATGTTGGCCAGTTAGAATGGAGTAACAGTGGTTTTTTTTAAAGCAAAAATAGATTTGTTGTACTAGTCATTAAAGTTGTTCTTGAATTAAATCCTTCTATATGTCTGCATAACATAAGTAAAGTACAAAACCCTTCTGACATGAGCGTATTTCTGCCTACCCAACATGTTTTTTTATTGTAATTAGATTTATACTAGCTGAAATTATTCTAAAAAAAATTAAATAAATGATTTTAACTTCATAAGCATATAGGATGTATTTTGCCATAAGAAAAATAAAAACAAAAACAAAAATTTATTAAAAGATAGATGATATTATAATAGTCAATATTAAAAATAAATTTGAAATGCTTTTATTTTCAAGCCTTCAATATTTCCAATCACTTTCCATAACAATCAGTTCAATAGCGTGCATTGTTCTCAAAAAATATAATCAACAGATATCTCTGCAACCTATCGATATTCTATTCACATTTCATATTCATTCTGCCGCCTTTTAAAATTTGAATGACAGATAAATTAACTCGCGAACAAATTCAGTGCCAAAACGCATTCAATTGTTTAACATACAAACAATGGACACTTATCCCTTTGGCCTTTTCAACGAGGAATAAACGATGGGTGGGTTCCAAGGGAAAGACTTTTGCAGAAATTGACACAATCGTGAATAAAATCCCGTAAGAAGTTCAAAGATGTGAAGTTTAGATACTCCACATTTGCCGGTACGTTTTCGCGCAAGGATCGGATGCTGGAAATTTATACGTCAGTCGATGCACTCGTATAGTATATCTTGTCAGGCGCATTTGCATTCATTTTCATACGCGATGTGTATTTATACTAGTATGCAGTTAGCGTATGAATTATTTATATGCCATCATAGGCTACAAACAAATATTTGTTGACCTATGTTCAATTAAAATTCAAATCGGCCACATACAAACGTATTGATTCGGACTTTTGATATTGTGCTAATACCCATGAATAGAAACGACAAAAAACGAATTTGGTCATAGTTTCGTCTTTGGGCAGAAAAACTGTTGGACCCAAGCAAAACCCCAGCGGCGTGCTCTGCACTGTCCACAGAAGACATGGATATCTGAGAGTCAGCATCTTAAGAAATATCAAGCATTTACAGTTGGTGACAAAAGAAGGCAAGTATGAATAATTCTCTGTCCAAGGTTTTGAGCAGCCATGGCAGATGGCACCTTGGGTTCAGGAGGAAAGGGTCTGTGGTTGGTCGGTCACATGCTGGTATCATGGTGATCGTCGGTTTGCGTTCACAAGCCGCCTGAAATTATTCAAATCTCCAAAGCAATTTTGAAGGATATTTCCCTTTTCGGGAATTGTGGCTGCAAACAGGAGAATGGTCAATGAATGTCCTTCTTAGTCCAACGATTTCGCTACGCAGATTGTTTTCGCAAGCAGGAAGGGAAAGATTTGCACATGAAATGACACGCTCAACTTCAAATGGAATTTAATTCTAGAGATTTCATAGTTGCATTTTTGAATGTTGCATTGTTTCTAGGTAATAAAAAACACGACAAACAAATGCTAGATGTGCCATTTTATTCAGCTTGCGATAACCACGATGCGCTTAGAACCATCTCAACCGCGAAGACCAAGACCTAAATCCAAGAAGACGTCCAACGACCAGAATGCTGCATGTTAGCATAATGTGCCATCGCGTTTTGCAATACCTATCGCTACTCGATGAATATTAATGTAAATGCACTTATTGGGATGAAAGAGAATATCAGCTCCTTGATTTCACTTTTTCGTTCTTTATTTTGTACTCGTCGTTTCAGCTTTTTTGCAGGTAGCATCAAATTCAACGGTAACGTTACGTAGAGTAACTTCTGTAAGTACCAGCGTGGTACAAGCGTGGTAGCTTAGCATGCCGATGAACGATAATAACTGATTTTTGTCTCACGTATGTATGTCGGTTATATGGGAATGTTGTGTGTGCATTGAATAAATAGGTTGCACAAAAAACTACTTGTATTCGGAATTCTCTCCTGCTGCCGCAATATATCTCATTTAGAAGTACGACATGGTGAATGTAACGGCAATGCAATATTGCACCAAAGTGCAATATGCAATTTATTGTAGAGCGACACACGGGTCAAAACAGGTAGCAGAAAACAATTGTATGTTTCGTTACTTCCTACTTGATTTTGTCATCAGATCGGTGCACTTTGAATTAGTTGCGGTTTTAGTGTTGTATTTTTACGATGCGGTAGAATAACGTGTCGCTGGAATTATGTGTGGTTGGCTGAAATGTTCAATGTCTTCTACTATACATTCCGTATATTTTTGCTTTTGCTTTGATACAGGGTTATCCATTTCGTAGTTGGAAAAGTCTAATCCTGCCATTTGACATCTGTCAGAATTAAATGTCATCTAAAGCGTGTTTTATTTAGCTGAAGGTTGGCCATTTAGAAATATGGATCGTTTAACAGCCAAAGAACGTGTTAAAATTATTAAATTTTATTATAAAAATGGTGATTCTGCTGTATCAACATTTAGGGCTTTACGAGCCGATTACGGTCGACATAATCGACCTACACAGCAAACAATTTCGAACACAGTGAGAAAATTTGAAGAGGCTGGATCGGTTGTTGATATTGCAAGGCCTGTGCATCATCGCAACATTCGTTCTGCTGAAAATATCGCTGTCGTTGCTCAAAGTGTGGAGGAAGACCCGAATTTGTCGATTCCTCGACGTGCTCAAAATTTGGGCTTGTGTTACGACTCATTGTGGCGGATTTTGCATTTGGATTTGCATCTTCATCCGTACAAAATCCAACTCACTCAAGAACTTAAGCCTCAAGACCATACACAACGCAGAATGTATGCGAATTGGGTGATTGAACAACAAGCCATTGATAACGATTTCTCGAACAAAATTTTCCTTAGTGATGACGCTCTTTTTTCGCTCAGTGGTTTCGTAAATAAACAGAATTGCCGCATATGGGGCTCTCAAACTCCTCAGGTGATCGCAGAAAGGCCTTTGCATCCGGAAAAAGTGATCGTTTGGTGTGCATTATGGTCTGGTGGTGTTATTGGCCCGTGTTTTTTTGAAAACGATCAAGGAAGAGCCATTACAGTCAATTCTGACCGCTATGTACGGATGTTACCCGATTATTTTTGGAGAGAAATTGAAGATTATGATCTGGAGAACATGTGATTCCAACAGGGCGGAGCCACAAGCCATACAACACAGGCTAATCGAGCACTTTTGCAAGAGAAATTTCCAGGACGCGTAATTCCGAGATTGAGTGATGTCAATTGGCCCGCAAGATCCTGCGACGTAACACCTTTGGATTTCTTTTTATGGGGCTATGTGAAAGATCGTGTTTACGCGAATAATCCTCAAAATCTTGAGTAATTGAAAACCAATATTCGTGAAGTTATGGCCGAGTTATTACCGGAAATGTGCGGGAAAGGCGTTGAAAATTACCTCAAAAGGATTGAGGTCTGTAAGAGGTCCCGTGGAGAACATTTGAATGATGTTGTGTTTCACGTAAAATGGCAAGATTCAATCTTTATATTGAATAAAAAATTTTGTTTCTATTTGAATATTTTATGTGCTTTTTTTAGCTTTACTTTCCCAAGCGTAAAATGGATAACCCTATAGAACCTACTAAGTGGTTGAAAAAGTATGAAAAGGGATGTTATAGTCCACTCAGTTTTTGGCAACTTCATTATAAGTATGCTTTATTAAATCATTACAAGCAGATATATGCTTGAACAATACTATCAAATAATTTAGGTTTGCTTTAAAAATTGTAAATCTATTCATTGTATGTCCATTCATACTTTGGGTCTTTTTTGGCTTGACTACTTAATAGACAACCAAAACTACCGAATTAGAAGATCGTATATTTTTTTATTATCTTTCTTCATGCATGTTGACGCATAACGTTTGAACGAGGATAGCTAGAAGGGTTCTGTTTTCGCCAAACTATTCAACATGCTAGTTATTGGATCCTATTTGAAGTATGTTTGAATTGCGTAATGGTAAAGTACGAAATCCACTAGGTGAAGTTCAATTTTCAGACCTTGGTACCGATTTCTCTTCAGCTGGAATCGACCTGCGGATGGATTCCAGTTATTAAGTTTGCGTATGAAAGGCAACATACTGTAGTATAAATATGGGCTACGCAGATATTCACGCTAACATATAGCAAAACTGACAAAAAAGCACTTTATGATTCTTCACACAAAACTACCTGTTATCTTCGAATGAGGAGAGAGAGGTGAACACTGTTTTTGGCAGACCATGAAGGCCGAAAAAGGGCTATAGTGATAAAGAAAAATTGAAGTTTCCTTTTGCTGCTAAGTTTCAATAAAATCGAATCATATTTACAGAAGTTATAGCCGTTGTATTTTTTTTTATTACAGCAATTGCAATCTATGGTTTTTCTACCATTCAAGCTTCCCATCGAACCAGACAAGACAATTTTCATTGGATCTCCCCCAAATTTTCATATAAAATGAATAACCAAAACGTCTTTCAGACTACTTTAAATGAATGTATAGTACCCTCTAATGTTTTGGAGCGATACCCGACCGATAGCTGTCATCCTTGCACAATTTGCTAAGCAGGTGACAAGTGTGAGATGACAGATCTCTGTCTGTCAACCGACACGAGACGAGTACGAACTTGAGTCATTTTCGACGGCAGTAAAGAACTCTTAGGTTCAATACTGAAAGAAAGGGGGGTTTCCCGAGTTCAAATTCAACGCAAAAGTGTCTATAAGATCATTTTTAGTAGAACAGTAATATATTTTTTTGTGAGCATTTCAAAGTGAGAATTGAAGTTACGGTGTTGTATTTGAAAGGATTCTCATTGACTCATGATTGAGAGTAACCTCAACCTGGCCTCTAAATTCTGGGCGTTTGTCCTGTCCTCAAATCGTGCTGAGAAAAAGTGTGTCTAATGACTTAATGGGAACCATAGCCAAAGATAACAACTATTAACAAAAATATCAGGTAACAGAGCCTTTTTATTGAATGCATGCCATAACGTTTGTTTCATTTGTCATAAAGTGAGCAAGAATGGACCATCTCTAATCGACATTTTACTTTGCGTAATCATGTTGGTGTTCCTGTGTAGAGAACAGAAGGACCGTTTTGCACATTCACGATATGCGGAGTCAGAAAATTTATGATGCACAGAGTGTATCATCTATTTTCAATTGTGTATTCATGACTTAAGCAATTGTCTTAGCCATAAAATTTCGTGAAATAATTCAAATAAGTTGAGTGAGCAGGAGAGTGCTCCTACCAGAAGGCCTTTGTAACCATCCTAAGGTTCTAACCTTTCCACATAGTTTGAGCATTATAGCTTTTATAGTTTCTGAGGAAACGGACAGATAGGTCACGAAACTAGTAGGTCTTTGTAAAATTTTTTTTTTACCATACCACCATTTCAAAGAAAAACGGTCCAATGATTCCACCAACCCAGGATCCACACGACACTGTCACTCGCTGAGGATGCATTGGCTTTTCGGAAATCACGAGTGGGTTTTTCGAGCTCTAGATGCGGCAGTTTTGTTTGTTAACATAGCTGCCGAGATACAAATGTGCCTCATCAGAAAAGATAATTTTTTTTTAAAACATCGGCATCCAGTTCGATTTCAATATTTCTCAACGTTGTTGAAGCTTAAATCGATTCATTTTGTTCCACGGAGGCTTAATACTGACTCACTAATATCATTTTGTGCGGGAAACAGCTGTCAGTGTCAAAATAACATGTAATTTAAAAAGAAACTACTATATTGTCCACGCTGTATTAACGTCAATTTTCACCAAAGTTTACTGAGGTTATAAAAAGCCAAGTTGAATAAGGAGAGTCCTCCGGCCAAAAGGTATTTGTAACCACCCTACGGTTTGAAAAAAGTTTTCTAATAGTGTAAATCCGTGACTTGAATTATCTATCCACTACTTGGGTAAAAAATCGTTCAAATTTATGCAAAAGATGCAGAATTTCTTTCATAAGCACGTTGCAACCGCCAATTTTTTGCCAGCTTAGATAATTTTTCTAATGCTCGGCCGATTGCAGATATTCAAATTAAACACTATTGCTTCAATTTTCATGAAAATTGGAAAAAAATAAATGTACCTAGGTCAATTTGCAATATGTATCACCCATCAATATATGTTATTGTTGTTGTGATTGTATAAATTTTGAATGGCTATAACTCACTTGATTATGATTGGATTTCCATAAAATTTTTCGAGCTTAGAGATCTTATATCAATCTAAACAATTGCTGAATTTTAAGGAACCATTTTGATTTTATGGGCGAAAATGTAAAATCTACAAATCATAACATTATTAATAAAGTTGAATGAATTTAGATTTCAGAGGTATTTGTGGCCCTTGTACCTATAAAGACCCACCTCTGTGTTATTTTTCCTGATTTTTCGGCTTTCGGTGTCCAATCGTGACGTTGGGGGGGACACCAACTTTTGGTACATTATACTTCCTCCTGGACTTCATGATGCACAAAATAACGTATTAAATTCAGATTCTAAAAGTTCTAATCAATACCTTTCATTTCATACCCTACTTGACAACCTTTAATTGAAAAAAATTTTAAAGGCCACCAACATTTTGAAATGTTTGGTAAGGCCTAAACTTTCGAGAGACCACCACTTCTGACCTTTTCACAAAGGTTGAGCTTTCTGGCATCTATAGTTTCTGAAAAAACTTGCTACGACGCACGGACAGACGGACAGATAGACAGGTCACGAAACTAAAACGTCTCTGTAAAAAACTTTTTTAGAAAGACCCTAAAAGAGCACAAATGAGGCACTCTGGGAGTGTTCAGTGGGAAGTTTAGCTTCGTTTTGCGAATGATTATGTATAAGTTAAAAATTTGTGTATAGATAAATGCAGGAAAAATTACTCAGTACAATAAGGACATAATTACGATGTCTAATTACTAGTGACTCGCTAGTAGATGCACTTCCCACATGTACAAAGATGCTTAGTTGTTTGCGGGCATTGATGGATGGAGTGATTGCATAAAATTGAATTTAGCAAAGAGCGTCCATACGTATATAGTCGGAAAAGGACAAGTGTTTTTCAAATCAAAGATAAATGGTGAGTAAAAGACGGCCAAATTCATTAAAGCTTTGTTTGTGCCAGACTTGATAATCAACTACGCATCGGTTGAAAAAGTGACAGAAAAGGGGCATCAAGCCATTTTCGACAAATCAAAAGCCGAAGTTATTCTTGTCACAAAATATTATTTCGAAGACGCAACTCGCTCGATTGCCATGAGACTATTGCAGTTAAAGAAGAAACACTACTACCTAAAAATTCATTGAAGGATTGGCACGTGTGGATGGGACATTTGAATGTCGAAGATCTGCGAGCCGCAATTAGATCGAAGATCTGCGAGCAGCTTTAAGATCGGGACTCGAGTGCAAGTCTCAATCAAGTTAACCCCAAACAAGAATTTGTGTGCGAGGTCTATGCCCAGGGAAAGTTGAGCAGAATCTCCTTCCCAAAGAGTTCCCATAAAAGATCGAAGTTGGGTGAGCAAATTCATCCCAATCTGTGCGGGAAAATAAGGACCGCATCGATGGGAAAGAGTCTTTATTTTGTGACATTTATTAACTATCACTCAGGTTAGTGTGAGGTGAGATTTATTCTACAGAAGAACCAGGTTCCTAGTGAGTCCGAGAGATATCCAGCCATCATACGCACGCAGCAATAAACCAAACTCAAAACACCAAAGTCCAAGGTGCAGCCAAAACAGTGGACTTCACCCGGCAAACGTGCTCCAATGAAGGCAAAGACTGACCATTGATCGGAAAGGTGATGGCCGCCGTTTTCTGAGATTTACAAGGTGTGATCTGCATAAACTAACTGAAGAAGGGCAAATGGTCACAGGGCTCTACTATGCTAAATTATTGCGGGGATTCAACTGCCAAAGTGATGAAAAGACCGCCCCATTTTGCGAAGAAAAAAGTACTCTTCCACCAACGCACCGGCTCACACCTCTGCCGCTGCAATGGCCGAACTGGGCTACAAACTAATACGCTTCTCACCATATTCTCCAGACTTAGCCCCGTGCAACTTCTTCGTTTCTAAACTTGAAAAATTCACTCACCGGGAAGCAATTCGAGTCGAATGAGGAGGTCATTGTCGCCACGGAGGCCTACTTTGCTGACCCTGAGAAAACGTATTTTCCAGACGTGTTAGAGAAGTTGGAGCATCGTGGGGTCAAGTGCATCGAGCTAATAGCAGATTATGTTGAGAAATAAATTGCCACTTTCCCAACATTATCGCTTTTCTTTTGTAGGCTAAGTACTTACCGGACCGCCCACATAGTGGACAGATCAAACATTCCAGGTGTAGTAGGCAGCAAATTTATTTTTCAGAATAAGTATGGATCGAACGGTGTTCTCAAAAAATAAGGCAAGAATAGTTACATAGGGGCACGGTCAGAAGTACGGCAAAGATTTCTACGAGACATATACTCCAGTTGCATGGCTAGAGCCCATTTGCATAGCAATCGAAACGGTTAATCCGAGAAATATGCACATAAGCCAATACGACGTGGCAAAGACTTACCTGAATGGCGACTAGCAAGAGATTGTATTAATGGAAGTTCATGATCAGTCTCGAGAAATGCTTAGCCACATAAAGAAAGAAGGAATGCAAGACAACCAAATAGTCGAAAGAGATAAGGCGATGCTGTCGGAAATTTCCAGCGGTGACAAGGTTTGTCCTTCGAAAAAGCACTTATATGGCTTAAAACAGGCTAGTATAGCATGGTGGTGGACAAAGTGATGATAATCATTATTAATGTCAACAATGTCTTGATAATTTTGTGAAATTTGGATGAAATTGGTCAGCAATTTGACAATGGCTTAGCTCAGATTTTCGACATCAAAGATCTAGGAGAGCTCAAGGGTTGTTTGAGCATAAATTTTTCTAGAAATTAACAAGGCATTTTTCATTTTCAAATGTTTTGCGATGGAGTTTTACAATCATACATCGACGCCTTTGGATCTAGTAGTGAAACTGGTACTCCGATTCCATGGACGCACTAAGCATATTGACATCCGTCATCGTTTCATCGAGTCAAAAAGTTTAGTACTTCAGACCGTTAAGTCAGAAGATATGACCAATGACATAATGATGCGATCCCTTACCAAAACTGGACATGAGCGATGCATCAAGTTGTTGGGTCTGTCAAGGTTGTCATTCTACGATCCAGCAGTTTTATCGAGAGGAAGTATTGGAATTATCAACTGAGCGATGTTATCCAAATGCTATCTATCAGCACTGAGGTCATTATTCTTCTTTGAACACAAGCACGTTCGGGTTCTTACAGTCAGTGCCAACTAGAGTCTTGTACCACGAACACGTTTGACTTTTTGTCATCTTTGTAATTGCTCAATATATGTATGTTAGTTCTGAAAGTCGGTGACATATCTATTTTACTTTTGTCTGCCCGTTCCGTTGTAAATAAATATGATTATTAAAACTAACAAAAGCAAATATTATGACGAATAATTGAAAAATATAGATAATAACTTAGAAAGCAACAATACAAGACAAGCTTATAAAGTTGTGGAAAGTTTAAAACAAGGTTACCAGCCCAAAACCACGCTGTGTCGTGACAAAATCAGCAAAATCATCGCTGATGAAAAAAGGGCTAGGAAAAACAGAGCTCCAAAACACCAGAGACATTAGCTATCGAGGAAGAAATGCAACTGATCCCTCCAACTTTACTAGAAATTTATTCCACCATCAAAAGATAAAAAATTAATAAAGTGCCCAGGATCGATGAGATACCTGAAC
Organism: Odontomyia ornata; assembly: GCA_963969285.1. NCBI lineage: Eukaryota > Metazoa > Arthropoda > Insecta > Diptera > Stratiomyidae > Odontomyia > Odontomyia ornata. The sequence continues at coordinate 29,000,710 of OZ017739.1, forward strand.
TCTTCAAATATGGCCCTAGCGGCATACAAAAAGCATCCACTAAGTTTTCCGTGAAACGTAGGAGCAAAAGCATATGCCGCAGAAATGGAGCCAGCCTATAATTTTCCCTATCCACAAAAAAGGAAATAGACTACAGTGCGAAAACTTTAGTGGCATATAACTATTTTGTACATGGTTATATAAAATATTCACCAAGATCTTTGAAGATAGAATCGAAACATACGCCGACATTATTGAGGAGTATCTAGGTTGCTTCAGAGCTAGAAGTTCAATGGCGGACCAATTGTTGATGGGTAAACAGGCGCTTGAAAAACGCTGGGAATTCAATACCGATGTCCAACAAATATCCATGGATTTAAGCAAGCATATGACAGTATAGACCGTAATTTACTGAATAAAATAGTACTGGATCTCGGTATTCCAATTCAGCTAGTTCGTCTGACAAGAATGATAATGCCATCGATCATAGAACAAATATGGATCAATAAATTACTAACAGATACCTTTGAAACTTACATGGGATTAAAGCAATGAGATGGGCTGGCACCATTTTTATTTAACATTTGTTACCCCCACTTTTTACCTCGCGAGAGCCACTATGGCCCTCAGGGAAACTGGAGTGCTCCGGCGGGGCTTATGGACCCGGTTAGCTCGTCCGAAGACGGGCGTGAGGCGCCACTCGCTTGTCCCTCAAAGCCCCAGATAGCCGCCAAGCTAGAATGCGGCTAACCGGATTAAACGCGACGTAATTCGGCCAAAGCCCTAGCTAATGACCACACTATGACCTTCACTACAATCCTTCACCTACACCACTGTACTCCTCTACTTCTTACTCACACTAATCTTCGCGTGGACCACTATACCACCCCCGAACACTCTGACTTCCGATATCACGAGTTTCATTTAATTCCACGACACTTCCACTTCGACTTGTCGTTCCAAGCCGCACTCGTCACAACCCGTAATCTGAAAACTAAGATTTTCTCTGATCTTGTCCTAAAGACAAAAATTTCTTCCTCCAAGCATTAATACATCTCGAAGAAACTACGATTATTTAAAATTTTCCAACACATGTACTTCAAATCGGAACTTCCATATAGTTTTAACATGTGATACACTGTATTCAATAAGAAAACTTACTTCTATTATATACCTACAAAGGGGCCCCTTCGACGATCGTATATGCTGTTGTACTTTGTAGCCTTTCCTCCAATGTCTGGGCTTGCTTGTCGTTTTGATACTAATTTTCCCTTCGCTTGGATCTCAATTGCTTATTCCGCTGTCCTCCACTGAAGATTGCCGCTGCGCTTCGAACTACTTTCTCCCTGGTTGTTCTTGCTCCGCTGCTTCGTCGCACACGATAGAAAAGATAAAAGAGGAGGCGCGTCATTCTTCGCGCGCTTTTATAGCCTCCTCCTAACGGCTATGGTTCCGCTCTTCGGTCATCCACCTCTTCAGCGGGGTAATTTCTTTCTGCCGCCACTTGGTCTCCGCTCCCCTCTGGTGGCGAGCACTCCAAGTGCGGCTGAATCAGCTGAACATAATTCACTGACAGTTTGGTAGTTTCACTGGTGATTGCAATCTCTCCGGAGGGTGCGGTGAAAGTAAATTGTTTTCCTGTTTTGTTTATAATGCAATGTTCGAATATGGTCCAAATTAAGTCTAAATGATCACTGTTCTTAATTTGTAAGCCCTCGCATAGTTTTGACATTCTTCCGTAGGCTAATTCATAGAATTTTCTAAAGAAGTGTGATAGAGATCCTGCTCTAGGTTTTGGTGGGCTAACCTCTTTCGTTCTATCGACATCACATTTAGCTTTTACACTTGTTCCAGCATTAAAGAGATCACGTCGAGCTGATTCTGCTCCAGCAGATGTTTTAATATATGGCGCTCCTGTACAAGGTGACTGAAAGAAACTCCCTTGTAGTCTTGATTCTTCTGTTTTTCTACAACTCGATCCAATTGAATTTTTATTTCGATGGTCAACTTGCTCATACAATGGTAGTGATCCGCCATGATTTTTTATTGCACTCCACAAAGATGAATCACTCAACCAAGCAAGATGATCAAGACATTTGCTTTCAATTTTATTTAGGTGACTAATTGCGGGCCGTGTTAAAATATTCTCATGGTTTTGTACAACAATTTCAATTATTCTATAAAAATAATACGGATCCAGCGCAAAGCATTTTAATACCCAAGGAAATTCAAGTTTTACTTCATGAAGAAACATTACGATTTCCACACAGCATACAATGGGAGTAACTTGAAGTGTTTCATTTTCTAGTATTACCTTAGGATCTAGCTGAGATTTAATTTCCAGCTCGGTGGGTATAATTTTGCAAAGAAATTCATAATACAAGGCTTTTGCATATTTAAATATGTCTTCATCAGGGGTTGTATTTTCTGTTTTGGGATATTTATCAAAAAATGCTGCTTTTAACCGATCCAGCCTTGCCTCTAGCATTTTTAAATGTTCATCCCCGATGTGCGAAACAAAGTCTTTTGAAATATCTTTCATCGCAATATTTTCCAAATATAGTTCTGTAGCCGTACTTGATACTGGCGTACCAACAATTCCTCGTGAACTAGAATTCATATGGAGAGATTTATCCTTTTCCGAATTCAAAAATATCCTTTCATCAAATTCTCCAACACTGAGAATAAACTGTTCGTATGTATTGCTTAATGACTTCAAATTGGGTTCAAAGTATATGTTTGAAATAAGTTCTGAAGGTACAGCAGCGTCTTATGTTTGATAAATTTTGTCAAAATATCTTTCCACGACCACCGTTTTAAATTTGCTACTTCCATATAATCAGCTGACACCAAGTCGCACAAGTGACGTATAACACAATAGTTTTTCACAGCGGATACCTCGAAATCATCACTGTTCCAGTTCCTTGGTAAACCAGCAAAGTCGGGTCGGATTATGTCTCTCCGATCGTCAAGAACAGCGTTAACAAAAACTAAATCTATACAACACAATAATAAATGTAAAGACAGAACGAGATGAGTTCTACGAGTTGGTTCCTCTCCTTTTGTCGCAATAAATAAACACCAACAAAAGTCGTAGAGTTTATTCGCTGAACACCGTCCTGGCTTAGCCTTTTTCTTCTTTCTTTCGGTAAATGAGATCACAAATAGCTTTGGAAATATTACTTCATATTTTTGATAAACGCAGAGTAAAACGTGGACACTTTGTTCAAGCTGTTCAATTTGTGAGCGAAGACTTTTCGATATATTCTTGATGTTAGCCCAAACTTTTATTTTATTGCAGAATTCATTGATACTAGTATTACAATTTCTCAACAATTTTGTAAGTGAAACGCAATTGCTAGTTTTCGTTCCGTGGCGAGCAAATAATTGTTTCGAACTTGATCCGGCACGTTTCGACTTAGCTCCATAAAGTTTTTCTGCCAGAAGTCGCTTGTCAGTTGATAGTTCTTCAAACGTTTTGCCACGGAAAACTTATGGATAAGAAGTAGTGAAATCAGCGGTGTCAAAAACACACAATCGATAACGATAATTATGTGCAAGTCTATGTTTGCATAGTTCCTGTCAAATCCTTGGTTCAACTGTGAATTTCAAATGAATCTACCGGAATTGTGAAAAACTCCCGTAATTTCTTCGTCTATCTAGAGCCTTATTGTCCAATTTATTTCCTTCCACTTCAATATTCGCATCCAAACAAACCGGGTCAATTAATGTGGGGCTATCCCATGAAGGACCGAACGGTTTTCGTGTCCTGTATGTCGGAATGAGTCATGCACGGGGCGACTAATATCATTGTTAGGTTTTGATTTTACCGAAATATTTCTGGGGAACATTCCAACTCCAAACATGCGGTGATTCTGACCTTGGCTCGATGACAATTATGTTTGCTTAAAACTACCAATAATCGTATTTAAACTACTAATATGATTACGATTCGGACTGGCAAACAAACCCTAGTCGAGTGCGGCTTAGCTTTCTGACTATACATAGTCACGCGAATGTTACGATAGTGTTCGGGGTGAGGTAATACTGGTGCCCTTCGGTTTTATCCGTAACACATTGCTCTAGAGCATGTCATTAGAAAGCTGCACGTTGATACAAAGAACATATTAGTGTATGAATTGAGCCAAACTATAGCCTATGTGTATTAGCAAGATCGTTCATGGCCACTAAGGACATTCTCCTTCAACTAAATGAGGAAGTAAAACCCACAAATCAATTAAACGAAAATAAAATGCATGGTTTTATCGAGGAAAAATTCTCAAAACTCACAAAACATAGTGGTTGATTGACCCTTAATTGAAAACATAGATAAATTTTTATATCTAGGCACTAAATTACTGAAAGATGTAAATGAAGAAGCAGAGATACGAGACTGAACTCAACTCGCGTATAAATCGTTTTACGCTGTTCTGAAAATCCTGAGAGCCAGTTGCATACACAAGAAAACAAAGCTACAAGTATGCAAATCTGTGATAATACCTATGTCATGCTACGGTTGTGCGACATGGACCCTCATCCAAGCTTCCGCTAACATGCTGAATGCATTTGAAAGGCGGATAATAAGGTGAATAATGGGAGTGAAAAAGAAGGGGCTCATGGCCAACGAGATACAACCATGAGTTGTATGAAGTAATTGACAAGCCACAAGGCTCCAAAATAATAAAATTACGAAAGCTACAATGGGCTACGCACGTGAAATTTATGGACGAATAACGGGTACCTAAAATGGTTTTTGCTGGAAAAACTACAGGACGAAGACCAGAAGGAGAACGGAGGAAACGCGGGTCTGACTTTGTCAACAAAAACAGTGCATCACTACTTGGTTTCGGTAATTGGAGGACAGGGTCGATGGACTGACAACTCGAGGTGCTGCCTCTGAGAAGCTTAGCTCCATGAGGAGCTGTGATTCTGCGATAACGACAAAGAAGGTGATTGACCGAACTATTATTAGTTCTACAAAATGGAAATGTATTTCAATTAAACCTTTTTATATTGTAGAAACTGTTGATTGAGAAGAATTACAGTACAAATAATCTTTCTTCTTCTTAGCCCTACAGCCCCTCTCGAGCCTTCGCTTCCTGCAAATAGCGCCTTCAACTCTCTTGGTACACTGACCCCGTCCTCCGATTTCGAAATCTGAGCAGCGTTGAATTGTCTTCGTAGACTCAGTCAGACCAGCATTTCCTCGGTTTGCCCACTGGTCTCCGGCCTTCAGTTCTCCCTACGAATACCTTTTGGGTATCCGTTGTTCGTCCATACGATTCATGTATCCAGCCCATTGCAGTTTTCGTAGTCTTACAATCGTTGAGCCCTCATGCTCGTCAAAAATCTCATACAGCTCATGGTGGTATCGAATTCACCTCAGGATCCATCGTTCAAAGGCGTTCAATATATTTGCCGATGCTGGGATTAGGGTCCATATTTCACTCCCATACTACATATAACAGGTGTAATTTTGATATTAAAAGAAAAATGCCTTTTTTTTAATATAAATGATCGGATGTTTATTTCATTATAAAGAGGAAGGTATGCCGTTAATAGAGGAAAATAACATCAGGCAAATGACCACCACGACACGCTTACAGGACCATATCCTTTTCATGAAATTTTCCATAACCAAATCGCAAAGTGGCTGCCCTATGCCCTCGATAGCCTCACGAATTCCATCTTTGAGGTCTTGAATCGACGCTGGGCTGTTGGCGTAGACCTTCACTTTCATGTGACCCCAAAGGAAGAAGTCGCAAGGTATTAAATCACAAGATCTCGGTGGCCAATTGTGATTACCTCTTCGAGAGATAACACGGTCCGGAAACTTTTCCCAAATAAGATCAACCGACTCGTTGCTTGTGTGGGACGTAGCGCCGTCTTGTTGAAAGTAAACGTTCATTAATCATCCCTCGATAGCGCAATCCATTCACCGTAACTATTGCTCCAGCCTCATTTTCGAATAAGTAAGGTCCATTGACTCCGCCGGACCATAAACCGCACCAAACAGTCACACATTGAGGATAGAGAGGCTTTACAACAATAACTCTTGGGTTTTGCGAGCCCCAGATGTGACAATTTTGCTTGTTGACAAAGCCACCGAGGTGGACATGGGCCTCATCACTCAAGATGATTTTTCGATGGAATTCCGGATCAATTTCGTGCATTTCGAGGACCCAGTCAGCAAAGACACGACGTTGTTGATGATCAACTGGCTTTGGTTCTTGTGTTAAGTGAATTTTATAAGCCTTAAGACCCAAATCTTTTTGCAAAATACGGTGTAATGACGTTTGTGGAATGCCTAATTCCAAAGAACGACAAGGAATGGACAAACCTGGGTTTTCTTCAACACTTTCGGCTACAGTAGCAATATTCTCGGCTGTTCTTGAGTGACGTGCACGGGTTTTATTCTTCACATCACTAAGTTATCCCAACAGCTCGAATTTTTTCACCAATTTCTGTAATGCGGTCCGACAAGGTGCTTCACGGCGACCCAAAAATGTCCGAGTTTTACGAACCGTCTCTGCCAAATTTTTATATCACCATTTTAACAGTGAATTTTAATAATTTCAATGCATTGTTGAAGCGTGTATTGTTCCATTTTTATCAATGATGTAGTTTCTACTTGTCAAATGTCAAAAAATGACAGCTTCAAATGTGACATCTACTGAAATAGCGGGTTATTCAAAATAACACATCTTATTGGAAAACCCTTTATAAGACAGGTCTTATGTTATCACAGATTTGTACATTTGGAGATTTGTTTTCCTGTGGATGCAGCTGGTCTTCAAGATCGTCAATACTGAATAAAATATTTTATTCGCGAGCTGGATTCTTCGGCATATTTCTCTTACAAATATATATTTTACAAAGAACTTATGATGCTTGTCAGAATTGCGTGATCACTTCTTGCATTTGACATCGATCTTGGCTTTTGTAGACTTTGATAACCATCAATCAGTAGCCAAAGATACTTTTTACGTTGAAATATCTAATTCATCTTATTTTTCATTCTTATTATTCTTTGAATAACCTGTCCAAAAAATCCTTCCAAGCTTGGATGGATCAAGCTTCTGTGTAAAATTAATCGACTTTCATCACTTCATCCATCATCGGTGCGAGTGTAATCGAAACGGGAATCAAATAAAAAACATCTTTGCATCGTCATGCGCTAATGACTTCCTTTCTCGACATGATCAATGTTGTGGAAATTCAATATCAAACATGCGAAAGGCTTAAAAAATGTTACAGGCAGTCTAAAGTGGCGTCAAGTTGTTATGATTGTTGATAAATATTTGGCAAAAGAATTACTTGGCAAATTTTCAGTTATTTGGCCCTCAGGCAATGATTGATATAATTTATAGATATTTGCTTTAAAATCAAAAATTGAATGCATCATTTGTGTGAAATGAAATCATTTGAAACATTCAATGAAATCAGTGATAATTTATGTTATGTTGTACTTGTAAAGCTCTTCAATTTACCCAAATGATCTTAAAAAGTCATTGAATTCATTTGAGTAGTTACAATTGTTTGTTTGAATTTCAATAACGCGAAAAACTTAAGTCATTATGTAATTTACTCGTAGATTGGTGATCACCTTCACGATTTTATGCAGGAGTAAAAAATTTATTAATCGACAGAAAAACTTTATGCAATGAACCAGACCACGTCGTCGCGTCGCAAGATCAAAGGCACCCTTTTAAACCTGCATTCTGAATTTATCGAATTAAGATTATATAAACGCTAGTTTCCATTAGCGCATCCAGCATTCAGATGCAATGCAAGTAAATCTGTTTAAGCTTAAAGTGAATCTGCTGCAAATTCTGCCGCTGTATGGATAAATTGCATCAGACCTAGTATGAAAAATGCAAAGTCCGCTGTTTGCACTTGAGTTCATTTAAAATGAGTCTAATCTAATCTGTTCTGGGCGAGGAACATTAATGGCGATGGCAGTATGAAGTAGCTGTACTAAGGCTCCTTTCCCTCTTCGTTTATCTGTAAGGTTCGAAATACGTTAAGTAATATTTCCTAGAATGTCGGTGGGTGTTCTTTGGACGGCTTCTGTATGCTGAGCACTGATTATTACATTTTTTAATCCCAGGTGAGTATTGACAAATAACTAGCAGTTATTTGGGACATAGGTTTCTCTAAAGATACTAACTATTCAACAGAGGAATATCTTGACCATGCGTAACATTATGTTCGCTCTCAATCGAAACTTTCACCAACTTCCTTCCGATTATCATGTCCATTGCTAATAATGGAAAACAAATTACCCAGACCACAAGCGGGTGCACATATCATAGTAGCATGGCACGCTGCTGAGTGTGTGGGCTGCTTGCAGCCTCCATACAAGATTCAACCCATTGTCGTATCGCAACATGTTTGATTCAGGTCTTGGATTCAGATACATATTTGTTACGAGTATTTTGAATTTTTCTGCTCTCATGCTGCTTGTATTACCAACACGTTTGTATTTAAAAATGCCCGTGAAGATACCACCTCGTCAAGCCATAATTTAAATGCCTGCTGTTTCACATCATAGTTTTCATGTAAGCCATGTTTGTTTGAGTAATGACCCGAAATGGTGGTTTGCTTGTTGGAAGAAGTTACTATTGAAGATACATTTTGTACCATAAATGTTATGGTCGTAGATTTCACGAGAACTTGTTTCTAATGAATGAATGAAATGCGACGCGAATTTTCAATGTTGTATTTTTAACATAGAACAGGTGAATTTTAATGAGCATCTGAATCTTTAATGAGCATCTGAATCTACAGATTCTTCTGAATCTACAGATTCTCATGATACGAGACTGGGACTGTAATTTAGAAAAAAATATTTCACCATCAAAAATAAAATATTTAATTAAAACCTGGGTGAAAATTCTATCGATTTATGTAAGCGAAATTATCTTCCTTTTAGTTTTATAGTTCAAAACATTGAATTAGACCATAATGCATCGGACATGCGATCATATCTTCGCGCTGGTGCTTTTTTTCGTCCACCGGTTCATGGCACCCATCAAAGTAGTTCTAGTTTGATGGCTCCAATCCATGTTTCTACATTCTAAAATCGTTCTGGAATACAGATAACAGAAGGACTTTTAGCACACTGGTGGTATTAGTTAGAACTGTCCTATTTAAATCGGAGTCCTTTAAGCGACATTTTCAATCTTGGAAACAGCGGAAAATCGATTTCAGGAATAGGTAAAAGATATCATTTCCAAGTTGTCCGGAGTGAATTGAACTACTCAATTTTGAAAAAAAAAGAAAATAATAAAAATGTAGCGGTCAACTACAGTATTCCAAGACCTGCACAAACATTTCTCAAACACATGCAGGTATCCACACTACATTTACGCAAACACTCATTGTCTGAAGTTGTATTGCATTTAGCAGTCAGTCGTATACGAGGTGTGTTCAAAAAATATAGCGAATTTTTTTTTTTTTTTTTAAATTATTCATTTATTCATGAACATCTATTTTGTCCCCTTCAAAGTAATCCCCATGAGATATTATACACTTGTGCCAACGGTTTTTCCAATCTTCGAAGCACTTCGAAAAATCATTTTTTTTAATCTTGTTCAGCTCCTCCTTCGATGCCGTCTTTATCTCGTCAAGCGTAGCGTAACGTCGTCCTTTCATGGGCCTCTTCAGTTTAGGAAACAAGAAAAAGTCACAGGGGGCCAGATCTGGGGAATACGGTGGCTGCGGCATCATTAGTGTGTTGTTTTTGGCTAAAAAGTCGCGCACAAGCAACGATGTGTGAGCAGGGGCGTTATCGTGGTGCAAAAGCCAATTTTTGTTCTCCCACGAATCCGGGCGTTTCTGGCGGATTGCTTCGCGCGAATTGCGCGTAACTTGCAGGTAATATTCTTTATTGACCGTTCTTCCCTGTGGCAAGAACTCATGATGCACCACGCCCCTGCAATCGAAGAAAACTGTCAGCAAAACTTTCACATTCGACCGAGCTTGGCGCGCTTTTTTCGGTCTTGGTTCATGCGGCAGCTTCCATTGAGATGATTGAGCTTTGGTTTCCACGTCAAAACCATAAACCCATGATTCGTCACCAGTTATGACCCTCTGGAGCAAATTTGGTTCGTCGCGGACAGAGTTTAACATCTCATTAGCAATGTTCATGCGTTGCTGTTTTTGGTCGCGATTGAGCAATTTTGGTACGAATTTCGCAGCGACCCGTCTCATGCCCAAATCGTTGATAAAAATCGAATGGCACGAGCCAATCGATATGTTTAGGTCCTCAGCAACTTCTCTAACGGTGCTTCGACGATTGGCCAATACCATTTTCTCCACTTCATTAATTTTTTCGTCTGTTGTTGAAGTGCTCGGGCGTCCGGCACGCTCTTCGTCGTTCACATCTTCTCGGCACTCTTAAAAACATTTTGTACCACCGATAAACGTTGCTTCGGTCCAAGGTAGCTTCTCCGTATGCCACAGTCAACATTCGGAATGCATCCGCGCACTTAATTTCGTTTTTCACACAAAATTTGATACACGTTCCTTGATCCATTTTTTTGAATAAGTAAAAATCGAAGACGATTGAAAACACGTGCAAGTAAAGCAGCTATCACCAATTAAGTGAACATTCAAAATGGCCGAGCTTGTCGGCATAAGTGACAGACATGAGTACCAACATAACGCCACAAAAAAATCGAAATTCGAATATACGTAACCCGCGAAAATTCAAAATTCGCGATACTTTTTGAGCACACCTCGTATACGCCATCAATCAAGCAACACGTGTAACTCCCAACTCCCAAATATTTAATTGTTATTCTTGAATAAATGTATAGTTAGTTAAGTATGGATTCACGTTGTCATTACCTGACCTACTTAATCCCTACAACTGGTGACCCCGTCAAAAACGATCACGACGACGATTTTGCTACGTTATTGCAAAATCGCCGCGAATAATTTCCATAATCTTTCGAAATCCAACGCATCTTGTCGTAACAACGCTGAACACAGTACAAATCACTCGTCAGCAGTGCAATAGGGCATTCATTTCATCTATAAAACAGTGTCGTGGAAATTATATGCGATTAGCAGTGGAAATAATAATAAGACAATCGGCTTAATCTGATCACAGTGTATTTACGTACAGTAAACAACCGGCGCATAGCTGGATATCTATAGATGTTGTACCGTGCTGGTGTATGCGTAAGAACTACATCGGTGTACCTGTGAATTATGTTAGTGAATAATTATCATCATGTGTAACGTCAACAGAGATTCACAGTCTACTCAGGCCGATGCGGTGAGCAACAAATCAGCGATAAGACCACCGACCTTCTCATTCGACCACCCGTCGCTTTGGTTCACACAGCTTGAAAAAAAATTCGAGCTATTCGACATTATAAGTGAATTAACACGATTCAGGTATGCTGCGGCCTATCTTGATACGCGTGCTGCTATCGAGGTAGAGCCAATCATCAACAGTTCGCCCGTCACAAATCCATACCAAACACTTCGCGACACTCTCATTGAATGTTTATCGCAATCACGTGAAGCAAAGCTAAAGCAATTGCTCGAGAAAGAAGACATAGATGACAGGAAACCGTCACAATTCCTACGTTATCTTCGGCAACAGCCTGCTTGAAAAAATTTCTTCGCGCAGTTTGGCTGTCGCGCCTACCTGCAGCAACACGAGCAATTCTCGCGCATCACAAAACTGATCCTCTGGATGTAATAGCAACAATCGCTGACAGCATCCACGAAGTGACGCCACAACTTCAGCTGGCCACGATCAGCAAACAACCGTCGATGCAAAAACAAACGACAAGCTAAGAAATCAAATGAGCAAGCTCATAAATATCGTCAGACAGCAACGATCACGCTCATCGTCGCGTGATCGATCACCATCGCGTGACAGACCATCGGGAACCGACGTTGATCCCAATCACTGCTGGTACCAGCAAGTGTTCCAGAATCAAACGAAGAAGTGCAAACAACCCTATACTTATAAGGAAAACGACAATCAGTGTCATTAACGGCGGTAAATGATCCTGCACCCACGTTAAACCGCCTCTTCGTCACTGATCGAGCCACAAATGTCCGATATTTAGTAGACACTGGCTCAGACATCTGTGTATAGCCACGTCGTTTGCTCCAGGGTCGCAGAGAGAGGCTTGATTACACACCCTACGCTGCAAATGGCCCGCGAATCAACACTTACGGCTGCATCAACATCGTACTCAACGCTGGTCTTCATCGAGATCTCTCGTGGCGATTCGTAATTGCTAACATGTTAAAGCCATTCATTGGCGCAGATTTTCTCAGTTTTTACGGCCTTCTCGTCGACCCCTCAAAAACGCCAAAGTCATCGACTTAACCACTGGCTTAAAAACTCAAGGCAAGGCATCTCGCTCCAGCAACGTATCATCCATTAGATCAACACGAAATCAATGTCCTTATTTATTGATCATAAAACACTTCTCAGGCGTAACACGATCCAATTGCATCTGCAGAGCAGCTGAACATTCAACCGAGTATCGCATCGAAACAACGCCAATTCAACCGATTGCTAGTAGAGCACGTCGTCTTGAAAAATTGAAAATTTCCAAAGACGAATTCGACAAAATGACCAAGCTTGGACTTGCACGACCGTCAAACAGTCCATGGTCTTCACCTCTCCATCTGGTCCCAAAGAAATCTGGTGACTGGCGGCCTTGTGGAGATTACCGTCAACTCAATGATCGCACGCTGCCTGAAAGATAACCTATACGTCTGTTAGAGGACTTTACGGCTAATCTTCATGGCACAAAAATTACTCGACAATCGATCTCGTTCGTGCCTTCAACCAAATCCCTGTTGCTTCAGAGGATTTTTGCAAAACCGCAATCATCACACCAGCCGGTCTTTACGAATTCCCATTCATGACTTTTGGGCTTCGTAATGCATCTCAAATCTTTCAACGTTTCATTGACGAAGTCACGCAAGGACTTGACGTTGTATTTCCATACGTCAACGAAATTCTTGTCACTTCATCTACCAAGAAAGAGCATCATGAACATCTTAAGCAACTCTTTACTCGCCTGAAAAAAACGGCAATGTCATCGACAGAGCTAATTGTCATTTTAGCTTGCCAGAGGTGGATTGCCTCAGTTACCGAATATATTCAGCAGGCATCATACCGCTTCCAGAGCGAGTGGCAGCAATAGCAGAATTTCCCAAGCCATGAACAATCAAACAGTTACGTAAATTTCTTGGCATGTTTAACTTTTATCATAAATATTTTAAAAATGCTGCTAATTTTCAGGCTACTCTCAATGACTGTCTCCAAGGATCGGATATTAAAGGCTCTAATCCAGTGTCCTGGACACCTGAAAGCAAAATTGCCTTCGAAAATTGCAAAAAACAGTTACGCTCGTTCATCCAAACACTGAAGCACCTTGGGCTATCTTCATCAATGCTTCAGACTTTGCAATCGGCACCGTCGTCCAACGGCGAGTCCACGACACGTCGCAACGGCTTGCATTCTTCAGCCAAAACCTCTCGCCGTCGCTAAGTAAACACAGTACTTACGACCGTGAACTTCACGCAATTTATATTGCCGTTTCTCGCCTCAAACACATCTTCGAGGGCAGACAAATCACAATTTACACCGATCAACGACCACTCCTTCACGTCTTCAAGCAAAATCCTGATAAAGCAACGTCTTGGCAATTCTGCCGGCTTGATTTTATCAGCCAATTTAGAGCCGACTTTCAACACGTCTCTGGCAATGATAATGCCGTCGCCGACGCGCTATTGAGAATCGAAACAATCTCTGCAGTAATCAAAATCATCGATCCCGCTCGCGCACACGCCAACGACGAAGAACTTCGCACATATCTTCAACACGACAATCACTCACTTCATCTTTGACGGATCAACGTTCTAACATCGATGTACCATTTTACTACGACACATCAATCGACACAGCACGTCCATTAGTCTCAACGCAACTACGAAAACTTGTCTTCGATGCTCTTCACAGCATAAGTCACCCCGGCCAAAAAGCAACAGTCAAATTGGTATCACAGAGATATGTTCGCCCTGGGATGAAACGAGACTGCGGAGCATGGGCTTAAGCCTGCGTCGAATGCCAACGTAGCAAAATTACTGGACACGTTGCAGCGCCAATACAGCACTTTCCAGGTCGCTCTGGCTGATTCGAACATATTCATGTCGACATCAGCGGAACATCACGAGGCTACAGACACTGTCTGACAATAATAGACACACGGTTCCCTGAAGCGTTTCCACTCGACAACATCTCCGCAGATTGCGTAGTCAGAACAGTTTTTACTGGCTGGATCTTTCGCTAAAGAGTGCCACTCAGAATCACTACTGACCAAGGGCAGCAATTTGAGGCTGATCTTTGCAACGCATTAGCTCGTTTTCTAGGCAGCAAGCACATTCATATAACGACATATCACTCATCATACAATGGTCTCGTCGAACGTCTTCATCGTCAGCTAAGGGCTGCAGTTGTGTCATACATCCAACGCATGGGTTGATACGTTACCAATCAGCTTGATGGGCATACGGGCTGCTTGGAAAGAAGACGTACAAGCGATACCAGCTGACCTAGTTCTTGGCGAAACAATATGACTCCCTGGTGAATTTTTGGCACAATCAAGACAACTTGACGTGCCTCCAGCCGACTTAGTGCAACGACTTCGTAACCATTTCATTGACTTACGACCTCGACCATTGTCTGGACACGGAAACAAACAGATCTTTGTCTTCAAAGAGCTACCCACATGTTCTCACGTACTCATCCGAGTCGATGCACCTCGACTAGCATTCGAGCAACCATATGAAGGTCCATACGAAGTTGTCAGGCAAACAGAGCGATACTACATCGTAAAAATTCGCAACGTCAACACGCCGGTAAGCATTGACAGATTTAAACCAGCTTTCATGCTTCCTGACGACGAACCAGAGATCGCAACTCCGCCGCCTCCACACAACGAACCAACTCCGTCGACATCTGGCCATACAGCTCCAGCTTCGGGTACGTCATCGAAACCCGAAGACACATCATTACGCAGACGCACGACGTCTTTTCGACCATTATCTTCCGACTCATCGAGCAGCGATTCGTTACCCCAACGACAATGCAGAAAACGTGTGAGATTCAACGACAACAAGTAATTCATTTTCCTTTTCTCTTCAAAGGGGGGGAGTAGTTGTAGCAGTCAGCTACAGTATTCCAAGACCCGCCCAAACATTTCTCACACACATGCAAGTATCCCTACTACATTCACGCAAACACTCATTGGCTGAAGTTGTATTGCATTTAGTTATTAGTCGTGCACACACCATCAATCAAGCAACACGTATAGCTCCCAGCTCCCAAATATTCAGTTGATTCTTGAATAAATGTATAACTAGTTAAGTAAGGATTCGCGTGCTCATTTAATGGCCAACATAAATCCCACCAAAAAAAAAATAATAAAAAAATGAAAACTGGTGTACTTTCGAAACATTAGAACACTTTAACCGAAAAACCCGTCTCTGAGACGGATGGGGTTATTGAATGCTGGCAATACTACTCATTTTTAGAGGCTATGCTCTGCAGTACCTTTCCGCCGCCCCTTCTTCACAAACTCTAACCGATTTTCAGTTTTTTTCCGGCCATTGTTCATGACTGACATATTGTTTCTGTGAACTCTACCTGTCTCGCAGACGGGACGTTTCGTATTACGTTTGGCACTGAACCGCATTAGAGGCGGGATGTTTCGAATTTTGTTTGAATGATTTAAACAAACGTTGAAGTGTTGCGTATTGCACAAATATTTAGTGCATGTACAAAGTGTATATACTTGTATATGTTTATTCTGCAGTTTTTTTTCTAGTGTTATATTTTCGTAGTGATTATTTTTTTCTCTCTTTGTGTGCAAACATAAATCGTCCGTCCACTTCCAGTGGCAAAGTTAGTGTCATGGATTCAAATTTTGAAGATCGCATAAGGCGAATGCTTCACCATGAGGAGTCAGACAGTGACATTGAAAGTCCTGTAGATGATTCTGATGAAGATCCTGACTTTGTTCCAGGGAACAATAGTAAAGAGGATGTTAGTGAAAGCAGTGATGATGATGAAGCAGTACTAGATGAAGATTTACAGGAGATGAATGAAAATGAGGAAATGATTGTGGATGAGCCAGATCGACGAGAATACATATTTAGCCGTCAAAAAAGCGAATTCGGGCCTCCTTACTGCGGGACAACTAAAGAAACGCCAAGAAATGTGAAAACTCCTATATCGGTCAGACCGAGCGACTCATCACTGCACGATTCCAAGAACACATAAAAGAAGCGAAGTCCGGGGAAAGGCGGGATCTCAATACGGGGCGATCGGCAGTGGCCGTACATACAATTTAAAATGGACACCGCATAGGAAACGATAGCCTTTAACTCCTCAAGTATGTCAACCGACCTTATACTTTGGACGCGTGGGAGAGCCTCTACATAATGCAGCAAGACCCCCAAACACTTATAAACACATACGAAGGAAACTGTCCATCGAAGTTAAATAAGAGACTTGTTAAAAGGAACCGGAGATCACCCCCATTAGTTAATTACCTAAATATTTCGTTATACTTGTACCTTTAATGGTACTTTCAATCAATGTCTCATTTAATGTTCGGTCATTATTATGTCTTTAAATTTTTCTTTCTTAAATTTTATGATTGTTTAAAACCGTTTAGTACCTGAAAATCTCGTAGTATTTAAGATCAAATTGTATTGCCAATGATTTTAGTATCAATGGACTGAAGAAGAGAGCAAGTTACTCTCGAAATGGCCATATCCATAGTTTAAATAAGGTTGTAGTTTTGGAGTAAATACTGTGTTTTTACTATACAAATTTTGAATAGCTACAAGTTTCGGAAAACAATACTACTTAATAAAAAGAGCTTATTAAGCTTGGTCTTTAACCCTCTTACATTTTGGTAATGTACTGAAACATTAAAAGTTAAGTTACAGTCATGAAATCTTATACTAGTTCGTAGGTTGCGGTCTTCCCGGTGCACGAAAGGACTTCTTTCTTCTTGAGCTGAATGGTTTAGTAACTACTCCAGGTAGCCAAGCTTCAGGATTCAAAATACTATCACAATTTGAGCGCACTATAAGCTTGAAAGGAGCTACCACTCTGTCCTCCAGATTATCCTTAGTCAATTTGTGGCAACTAATAACTTTAACAGCTGGCCCAAATTTTTTGCAAACGTAGTTATTTAGGTAGTCCGCGGTTGTATGGTAGCTTAGGCACGAAATAAAGAATTCCTTTGGAAGGGATACGATGTCAAGAGATGAGAATTTGTCATCCGAAATCAGAGTAGCCACAGCTAATGTGTAAACACCAGATGAGGGTGAAAGACTAGGCGAAGGATTATTTTTGGTTTTAGGGCTCGCCCCATGATTGATTGATGAGGGTCCCAGAAAGCTATCACATGTCACACGTAATTCATTACCAGCCATGTGCTGAGTTGCTGCTGAAGCCACGGGAGAACTTGAACACGACGTAGTAGTCCTAGAACCAGCAGCATGATCCGGGGTTTTAAGAGCCGATAACTTTGCCAGCGATTTACTTCGAGTTAGGATGTAAGGTCCTTGTACAGGCGTATTGGAACCACTATACATTCCCGCTGTGCTGTCGGCGTAAGTAATTGCGTCTGGCTATTTATATCAGTGATTTTCACTGAAGCCAGAGTTTTGGGTGACGCGTCCTCTGTACATCTCAACAGAGTCCCAATTTCCAGACATGCACTTGAGCACTTAGTTTGAAGCTGTTTGAGCTCTTCCGCCAGTGGTTTGATTGTTTTTTCAGCTAATTGTAAACTAGAAACATATGCTGACAAAAAATACCTCCTACAAGAGTCACAGTACCAGTACACTCCGTTACCAGCCTTATTAATCAGGTCGGCTGCAGAACCTTTAAGGTTAATACATGCCGAATGGTATGAAAGCTCACAAAAGTCTTACAGCGGCGCTGTAAAACATGTAAAATTTACCACCCCTCTATCTTGAGGTGTAGTTCTACTGAAATCTAGATGCACAATGATTGGAATATCCTACCGTGAAAGATAAGGAAGGTGGCTTTAAGATTGGGCATTAGGACCGAGTCAAATGATCCAAGCTATCCCCATGGATCAGTGCACCGTTTCAAAACATGGTGACACAGTTCAGCTGCGAAAAACTTTTGTACTAAGCTGGGCAATATGAGGAGTTAGAGCTCTCAATCTAGTGTGTGCCACTTAGAGCACGCAATCTAGTGTGCGCCACTTAGAACATGCAATCACGTGTACACAGATGGATCTAAGAATAAAGAGGAAACAGAGATTTGGGTTTTGAGCCTGGTGCAAAAAACTACGGATCGCTGAAAATAATGTATCTTCTTGGTGGAGGTCTATGGAATTGCAAAAAGTGCATAGCGGTGCATGGACAAGCAATAAAAGGGTTAAGCGATAGCTATCTTGTCTGATAGTCAAGCAGCAATTATTTATTTATTCGCCAAACAAGGAACAATTAAATATATATACACAAAATTAAGTAACATGCATATCAAATTCATACAAACATACAAGAATATCGTCTATCTTATGGATGAATTCAGGGCTTTTAATATTTTTGACTTAAAACAGGACTTGGAAGTGGTTGGGGAGTAATGATCACTAAATTTATTGAATATTTTGCAGCACCTATTAACCGGCTCATTGTCTGTATAGTTGGTTTGATGCGTATTCGTAGTTAACATGGCACTATGTCTAGCGACTCTAATCGGATCACGCAAGTGTATCTTGTCTGACAGAAAAGGAACTTGAATATAACACCTTAAGACGTAAAATGGTAGACATGCTGCCAAAGCGAATCTCCTGGAAGCGAGTGATGTCAGGTTTTATGTTTGAAGTCGATCCTCATAAGATGGTAGATTATGAAAAGAAGTGGGTTCATGCAGGGATCTTAATGCGAAGAGTGGAAATAGTTTTTGTACAGACTCAAGTCTACGGCTATAGATATCGTATAAAGGATCCCAGATTATGCAGCCGTATTCGAGAATAGGACGGACTAGTGAAGTGTACAGTGATTTTGTTGCCCAAATATTCATAAATTCTTTTGCTCTCCGTTTAATAAAACCTAGCATCTTATTGGCTTTACACAGAACTTGATCATAATGAAGGTTGAATCTGAGTTTTTCGTCTAAGACTACGCCAAGGTCTACAATTTTTCGACTCGTCTCAGTTGTATGTTATTGATTTCATAATTATATATGATGACATTCCTTCTTCTTGTAAAGCTTATTATCTGACATTTTTCCAAATTGAGTTCAAGATGATTCTCAACGCACCATTGATGGAGGATGGTTAATTTGGATTGGAAAAAAGAAACATCGGTTGAGGATTGTATTTTATGATACAGTTTGAGGTCGTCTAGTAAAAAAGGTGCGAAATATCAGACAGCACTTTTGATAGACCTGAGATAAAGATATTGAAGAGAAGTGGACTGAGATGATTGCCTTGAGGAACCCCAGAGATGACATTGATCTCACGCGATAACCGACTTTGAAATTTAACAAATTGTGTTTTTCAAATAGGACAGAATCCAGCGGAGCAGTGAACCGGATATGCCAAAGTTACGGAGTTTCTTTAACAATGTTCCATGGTTCAATCTATCGAACGCTTTGCTAAAATCTGTGTATATGGCATCCATTTGGTTTCCTTGCTCCATGCTGCAAAGAATATCAGACGTCAAATTGATTAGATTTGTGGTGGTAGATCTATTTTTACGGAACCCATGTTGCTCTTCATTAAGAAATGATTCAATTAGGGGAGAAATTTTACTACATATAATTTTCTCAAACAATTTAGGTGTAGTAGATAAGATAGCAATACCCCTATAGTTCACTACAAGCCATTTTTCACCTTTTTTACGGATTGGTGTTATAAAGGATGGCTTCCAAGGCTTAGGAAAGATACCACTAGATAGTGATTTATTGAAAATAATGAAGAGGGGTCTAATCAGCTCATTTTTGCAGAGGGCCAGAAAGCAAGGAGGGATAAGATCTAGGCCAGGCCCTTTATTCAAATAAAGGTCTTCGATAGCTTGGAGAATTTCATCTGCAGAAATTGTAATACTGCTTATAAGAGTCCTTGACTTTATTTCCGATGACTCGAAGTTTGGTAAAGTAGCAAGATTGGAGTAAACATGCTGAAAATGATCGGCAGAAAACTCACAGATCTGTTCTGTACATGATGACATTGAGTCTTTGTATGCCATTACCGAAGGATAGCCATTGGTTTTACGCTTAACGTTTACAAAATCAAAAAACTTTTTAGGATTGGAAATAGTTTCTTGAGCTATAACGTTAACATACAATTGATATGCCTCTTGAGATTTAGGCTTAAATTCAAGAGCAACATCGTTATACTTACTCTGTATCGCGTTGCTTGCATCATTCCTCCTTTTTAGGAGCTTGTAAAGTTTATTTCTTTGATTACGTAAATGTCTGAGATCACTTCCCGGACATGGTTCCAAAATCTTGTCTCTTTTCTTTATTTTAGGTATGAATGATTCAACGGCGTCAAAGATTATGCGGTAAAAGGTAGATAGAGTCGTATCCAAGTCTAACGTTGACAGGGTATCGTTCCAATTCACTCGGAATAAACGTTTATTAATGTTATCATAATCTCCATTGCGAAAATCATATACAACAGTGGAATTGTTCGATATAGAATTAAAATTATCAGTAGTGGACAATTCAACAGTAAAAGCTGATTGATGAACTGAATTAGAAAATAGATGCTCGTTGTCATCAGTTAAACTGACCACTGCTTCGCCATATGCGTTAGAAAACATAAAGTCTAACCATCTGCCATTTTGGTTGGGTATAGGAGCTATTTGCTGCAAATCGTTACTATGAAAGGTGCTTATAAGATTGAAATCAATACTATCTAGGAGATCGATCGGAAGAAGGAGACCGTCTTCTTCATCGACCACAAATTTTAAGTTTGGTCGATTAAAATCACCAGTAATGATAATTTTATCCTGTTCATTAGTAATTGCAGTGATTTCAGCTATAACTTGACAGACGTCGTCGTAGACAGTGTCGTTCGATTTTGCGGGGACATAGAACACGCTAATATATACGCTGGATATTTCCATTTTTATTTTAACCACTTTATGCTGGAATAATTTGTATTGCGTGGACCTTACTAGGTCACTCATAAAGGAGTTGTGTACTGCGAGTAATACACCACCTCCTCGTGACTGTGCTGTGAGGGTCCCTATCATCTCTGTAAATACTCCAATTACTATCAAGGATCTCTTCGTTAATGTGAGAATGGTTCAACCATGTTTCAGAAAGGGTGAGGATATTAAAATGGCACGATTTTGCGTTTAAAAATAGTTTGTTTAACTAACTGCGCATACCACCACAGTTATGGTAAAATAACTTAAAATTCTTCTGTTTATTGGGGATGAAAAAATTTATGATGTTATTCTCTAGCCCTTTGCAATGACGGGATATGCTTAGAGCTAACATAGGATACGTATACTTCAAGATCTTTTTTTGCCTGATGTAAGGTAATACCAAGCTCTTCATGGGAGGAGAAATACACAAGACGAAGTTCCTCAAGATCAATTGGAAGACCTTCTCTTTGAATCATGATTTTTAGGCTGGTTTTCGTTTTCCCGTCAATGAAGTTGTATCTGGAGCCTTGTGCATATATGACAGGTAAAGCCGAACAGAATCGTAAATTTTATGATGTCTGAGTCGAGATAATAGATATCTTTTTTCCAGGTCAGCACCCGAAACCATAGTGGCCTTGACTGTAGGTGGCAACAGCGGGTCTTAAAAGGATTGGTTGGTGTTGGTTGGAGCAAGTGACACGGGTTGTAAAATTGATCCAGACAAAATTGGACATAAGTCTTCTCCGCGCACAAAGTTATTGTAAGTGCCCTGTACAGAAGAATTTGGGCAGGAATCTACTTTCGGTTGTTGTGCACAAAATGTCTCTGATTCTAAGACTGTTTCGAGTGGACTATCACTGTCACTATTAGAGTGCAGCTTAGGGTCGACTAACGAAGTGCTGCAGTCATTCAATCGTTTAGAAAAATAAAGTGGGGATTGAGATTTGGGATTTATGTTAGTAGTAGAGAGTGAATTCTTAGTAATGATAACGGAATTACATACATTCTTAGAGCTATTTATTTTTCCGCTGTCTTTGGATCCTGGGCTCGTAATTTTATTACTCCATTGCTTGAAAGCTATGCCGCTCCATGAACAAACACCGTTCTTCTTGTTGGAATTCTTGAAAAGCCAGGTATATCGTGTTGAAATGAATACCATGAATCCACATCTTTGTTGATTGCGGCAGGGTAGTTTCTCAATTTTGTATCCACTGATTAGAAGGTCATCTTCCATCGTTTTCCGAACTGTGGCTTCATTCAAGTTTTTTCTGTTTCCTCTTACAAAGAAAATGCAGAAGTTTGTTTCATGATTTGAATCCTCAAGTCTTTTTATACGATTATCCCACTCTTCAGCTGACCAAAAAGTTCCAAGTTTGTAGATGTACTTAGGGGTTTTTGGGTTCGGTGGAGGTAGACAACTGAGCTGAGCATCAATTGAGCAAGGAATCTGTGGCACGTTGTGAAAATTATGTTGTTCACTATGAATTTATTGTTGCCCTTCCATGATGTTGCTGCACTTCTTTTCAAGCTTATCGAGTTTGGCTAAAAGTTGAGATAAAGGATGATATAAAAAACTCAATCAACTAGGTGAGAACAACAAGATGAATCTATACTAGGTGCCACGGCAAAAAGAAGTGATAGCTAACAAACAAGCCAATCTCTTAGCGAGGTAAAGATCAAAGGCAGCATTCGTTGAACCTGGACACTTCAGTACGATTTAACAGCAATTTGTTTACAGACAATGGAAGAAACTAAGAGCTAGTAAGCGTGATAAGCTCTGGAGAAGTTATCCAGAGCTCAAGACATTCAAAGTGATCCTTAAGTCCTATGATGCGTAACGATTTGAATCGTGCATCAAACTAGGAAAGAATCAGGTTAGGATGCCAGCGGGATTGTAAACAGGTTTGCAGATGAAACACCAGAAATACTTCGGTCTTACTGCGGAACTTTGGAGGAGAGACAATCTAGAAGCTCACTACATAGCTGAGAAGCATCTTGGATACTTGAAGCCAGTGAAGATCATACACTTTCTAAGAGAGGTGGATTTGATTGAGGAGCTCTAGGTATCCCAATGACAATGGGGGCACAATAAATCTGAAAATTGCTATGACACACAGACAGACGGGTAAAACGGATTTAAACATTTTCTGAAAAGAAATTCTTTGTCTCACTGGCAGATACTGCTAAGCTCTGAAAATAATCCAGTCATGAACATACTGCCTATAGTGTCTTGCAAAAGAGGTAAGAATTAATTAAATTTTTAAGAATAATTAGAAAAAATTTTGATATGAGTCTGATAAGCTTTCACTTTTGTCAAAAAAAAAAAAAAAAATTAAAACTATGCTCTAAAATTCGACATCAATATAACTACTTAATTTTAGCCTAGTTTCGTTTTCCTCCACATCTCCATCAATAAAAGGATTATCATGCATTCATAAATTCGTAACAACATGATTTGCTTCCTACTTGTAACAGTCGTAACAAAAGACATCATTAAAACTTGAAGTACATTTCTACGATCAAAAGAGATCTGAATGGAATCAGTCGAGTGAGTTCATCAGATCAAATGATGAGCTTACACAAATGTTTACTTAACCACCAAAAATGGTCGCAACATTGATTGCAATTAAACCAGACAGCAAATGTTCAACTTATTAATTTAGAATTGTGTAACAATTTATTTAGGAAACTTTAATCATCCGCAGTAACTGGCGAAATACGAGTAATAGATTTCGCAATGGACAACGGAAGAAGATTGTTGATTTCATTAAAATTATAAATTCAGATTCATGTGATGCAAAATATCTTCATAACGAATATGAATTATTTTGGTTTTGTTTGTGTTATTGAAACAATTATTGAGTATTCAAATTGAACTAGATTTTTTTTGAGACTCATTATTTTTGCTTTTTAATCTTATTTATTTGAATTTTTTTTAGAGAATTCCAAGCCTCCACTTTACTCAGTGTTTTTGAATAAGTGGATCTATTTCATTTTTCATAATATTTGCACAACGACACAAGACTCCATTGCAAAATATTCAATGTCAAATTTATTCAAATTGTTCAATGAGTTCAATGATAAAAATCTACTAAGTATCACTTACCTCAGGCACAGTAACTTCATATGGCATATTTTCGAATTCCGGCGGATTATCATTTACATCCGAGACACGAACAATAATTGGAATATTACGTTTCTTTCGTGTTGTTCGTATTGTACAGGAAATCTATGGGAAAACAAACAAAGCCAAAATTATAAAACTGACATTCCCAGAAACCTCACATGTTTCCTAATCTATCAAAGCTGACATTTACAAAATTTTCTAATGTTCAAATACATAACATATAGTTAACATTTGAGTATATAATGAAACATACCTGAAAAACGATATGACTAAGATTCTCCTCATCACGATCGAGAGGTTGGAGTAGCTGAAGTTGCTTCCCATTCAATATGAAGATTGGATTACCTTTAGGGAATATCAAATCGAGCGCGATATCCGTGTAGGGGTCACCAAATATGGGCAGATCAGGTGGTGTTGTATGTTGACCGACAGCTGGAAAAAATTGATTGAATTAAATGCAGGAATGAAAATATCAAAGAGACAAATTAAATAAAAATACAAAGTACGAGTATATATTAATTGCAAACGCTGTGGGTGTTTTGAATAGGTGATTAATTAGATGAGGATTTTAATTTTCTTAAGCGGCGTTGGCGATGTAATTTTTTTAATGAATTGCATAATACTATAGTATTCTTTTCATTATATTGTTAGTTCTATTTTTTCGTTTCAAGTTGCAATATAGAAAATATTTGATTTATGGATTAATTCATTTTTCTTTATCTTAAAGATTAATTTATCTGTCAAATTTGAGCACATATTGATTAAACAAAAGACTTAAGCGAGTAACCTGTTATTTTTGTAAATTATAATTTGACCATTTAAAAGTGGGACAAAACATTTGAAATGATTTTTTTTTTCATGAATCAAAATTAAATTTTTCAATTGTATTAAAGAATTTATATTTCCTTTAGAGTTTTTTTTATCTTAGGCTATCCTTAGTTTGGACGTTTGAGCTGAGCCGCCATGAATGTTTCTTAAAACGTGCAAAAAAAATAAGAATATGTTCAACAACATCTTATTTGTTCTGTCTTCTTAGATTTTTGCCAATATTTTTGAGAAATTTTTGAGATGGAGATTTTTTTGTGTGATTTATATGAGAAAGCCTATAAACATTCATTGAGACCTAAAATAAGGGTTACCAAACTCTGCGTGATATTCACATTTACCTTTTTGTGTCTCCCCTCAAAAATTCAATCATGAATAAATGCTTAATTAAGGAGGCTTGTGCGCGAACGGCATTAGTTTAACAATAATACTGCCTTCGTCTCGGTAAAATCTTTGCAGGCCTCGCATTATGTTTGAAGCTCACTGCATTGAGTTAGTGGTATAGGCTCGGTTAAGTTGAACTCCCAATAAGCACCAGTCTGGCTCTAAGCACCTGTCTCCATAAGGGTCTGTGCTGACCGCTGCATGGCCTCCCTGCTTCCCAAAGGTAACCAAGGGACCAAAAAGCGCCAACATATACTAAAAGCCAGCTATATTGTCCGTTATGATCAGTGTCATAGGGCTGAAGGAGCTCTTAGAGAGGATTGGATACTAAAGACGTAAGTGGTTCAGGGCAGAGGAAGAGCACAAGGTTGAGACACTTGGAATATTTTCATTCATCTCAACTCCTATTACCAGCAAAAGGGTAGCTCCCAGCCTAATCCAAAGAGACACAGAGAAGAGGAGGAAGGATGAACTCTACAGGGAGTACACCACGTCGGATGAGGAGTTCCAAGCAATCCAATCTAAGCCAGCTAAAAGTATAGCTGCCAACTAATATTCTCCGAACCACGAAAGATCAGTAGTTTTTCCAGGAGGAAAAATGCTTACGAACACCCAGTGTAACCCAAATCAGGGACAGCCAATGGCGCAAACCCCTAAAGCAGGCTTTGAAGGCCAAACCTATCGACGGTGTCTGACGATGTCCTACGAGAGGTAAAAAGAGTGGTTAAGCCGAGTAAGGTACAAACTTTCATTAGAGCAGTGCGGCCCACCTGGTCTGGTGGTCTTCTACTGGAATGCCGGCCAGAGGCGACGAACGGGGGCTTTACGCAGTCAAAAAGGTATTTGGAGGGAGCTCTACTGTAGCCTGGCTCCAGCGCTTGATATCTGGAACATTGACTACATCACGGAAGTGACCAAGGTCAAAGACGCCATTAACTTTGAATATCCTGGCTTGAACGGGGTTAAAACAAGGCGCATCAAAGCAAACACCAGGGAACAATGCATGACCATAGTGTTTTTTCGTGGTTGTGAGGTGAATGCCTCTTATGCACTGAGTGTGGAGCTCCCAATGCTTGTGGGCAACTGGAATACCTATTAATACCTCCCCCGTTAACCTGAGAGCCCAGCCTTGAGCCAATTGATACATTACTTCGGGCCAGGTCTAGTTTTGTTACGCCGTGAGGCACCTTCAAGCTAGGGGATCCCTCCTCTAGCGGGAGCCGAGAAAAGAAGAGGAATTGCCAGACAAGCGATCTCCCAGACCCAACATTCTTGACGGCTGTGAGTCCTTTTTGTTTTCAAGGATTGCCTGAAAATTATGTGCTTCATTTTCTTCTTTGTAGCACTACAGCCCCTCTCGGGCCTTCGCTTAGAGATAGTTCGATTATCTCATTTTTAGACCGTATTGATTTTTTTTTCGGAAGTTGGTTTGGTCAGTACCATGCTCCCGTGTGCCTGCTCAGCTATGATATGATCTGATTAAATCAGTACATATCACCACTGAGTGAACACTTGTAGTCTGTCCGAAAAATCCCCTGAACTAAATCACGTTCCTCCCAACGAAATATGAACCTGGGACCTTCGGCTTATGCGTTCATGCTTTAACTACTAGACCACACAGACTACTAATTATGTGCTACCTGGAGTCATTTGTCAACCAACCCAAGCATCACTGCACTTATGTACTCGTAAACTATCCGGGGTGAGCTCTCCCATCCCCCAGTAGAACTCCCGCCGCAGGCTGTTCCAGTTTTTGCACTCAAAAAATGTGTAGCAGGCATCGTCTTCCTCTCCTGAGCAAAACCGGCGATCGGGGGACCGTGGCTTACCAAAATTGTGCAAAAAAGACTGAAAACACCCATGATCGCTCAAAACCAGGTCAGATAGAAGTCAGCCACACCATGCCTTTAATTTTAGACATGGTCTATAATCCGGCATAAGGCTGTGCAGTTCACCCAAGACTGCTGCCAAATTTCGAGTGAGCACTGTCTCTCCTGGCGAGAAATCGCCTGCCTCGCGTCTTTGCTTCGATGCAAGTTAGTAGTGCGGTGCTCTCTAGCAAGGAGGGCAGCAGGTACCATACCTGCTATAACTCCCACCGCCGAATCAGAGACTGTCAGATACGAAGATGCAATCCTCAGTGCTCCTCTTCTCTGTACCTATCCCAAGTATTTTCGGTAGTCCTCTTTATTGAGAGTGTCGCTCAATGTTTCTGCTCTGCATAGTGGCTCTCACCCTACAGCACTCATCAAGACACGTTTTCTTGATGGATTGCGTCTCCCTACGTTGCCCATAAGTTGACTCAGAGCCAATGCATCCGAAGCAGCCTTTCCAGCCATTGCTCTGATTTGCTGAGAAAAACTCATCTTCGAGTCGATCAGTAGCCACAGGTATGGCTCCAATACTGATCATTATTACTCTGGGGATTCTCCTTTTCTTCCAGATGACCACTTTGGGTTTCTTCAGTGCTCGACTGAACCCACGAGTAGTTATTCAGTCTCTAACGTAGCGCATTAGCATTCCTAGCCTAAGTTTCGCTTATTCAACGGTATGTCCAACGGCAAGAGCCACAACATCATCCGCATAGCCGATCAAGCACGACTCATCTGGCATCTCTAGTCTCAGTAGCTTGTCGTAAGACACGTTTCATAGGTCTGGACCAAAGATAGATTCCTGGGCAACACCCGACGTAACTTCCATGATTTAATTTATTAAATGAACAATTTGGAAAATTTTGTCCCTTTAAACATTGGATTTTATTTATTTAAAAACCCGCATAACGCGTTTTCAACTGTTATATACAGTCTTTCTCAGTACACTATGAATGGAATCTTTTTAACAATCTATTTATACTAGAGACTATTTACGTTAATTACTTTACAACATCAAGTAAACATGAATTACAATTTCTCAAATCTGTATTTATCCTTAATCCTGCAGGTATGTGCAGAATTTTAAATGACTCTACCGCGTCCATTTTACTTAACTTAATAAGTTAAAATTTACATTGGGAACCTTCCGACAACAATATTACATATAATTCCATGCTTTTTTGACCCTGTGTCGTGTCGTAAAGCAGGTTTCGGTCCTTCACGTAGTTTCTCAGAAGCTGCACCAGATACTCTGGAATTTGAAAAGAGGATTTCCACCGTATCTAGAATATTCACCTATCAAGCGGAGTTGAAGGCGTTCCTAAAGTCAAGTGTCACCAAAACAAGAATCCGTCCCTTTGTACGGTTATATGCTTCTGCCTTTTGGACCACGCTCACCACCTCGGCAATCGCATCTAAGGCCGTAATTATGAGGAGATAGGTCCTCAGCAGCGCGAATCACGTCAGTGAGTCTTCTCTTGATGAGTTTCTCTAGCATATTCCGTACCATGTCTAGCATGCATGACGGCCGACATGCAACGGCGATCCAGGATTTCCTTCCCCTTACTTATCAGCACGAGCTTCGCCACCTTCCATCATACAATTAAAACCCCGTCTTGTAGGCAACTGTTGAAAGTGCTGAGCAGCAAGTCAGGACAATAGTGACAGACAAGTTGCAAGACCTCAGCTGGGACACCATTTGAGCCTGGAGCCTGGAGCCTTCTTTGCTTTCAATGATAGGACGGGCTCTTCCAGTTTCGGCTGTTTGAAGAGCTGGCACCCGATTGCTGTTTCTTTATGGGCAGCGCACTACTTCAGCCATCTTTTCCACTTCATGCAAGCAAGACGTCCATAGGGCACCAAGCTTCTGCATAATTAGCTTAAAGCCAAGGCTCCACGGATCCTTGTCCCCATTTTCCACTGTTGTTAATTAATTTATGAAAGCATTTATTGGCAGACTTATATGCAGCTATACGGTTGGATGCCTCGTCTCAGTTCCATGCTTGTTGAGCCTCACACCGAAGCTTGTGACATCCCTTTCACTTTTCAGCGGTTTCAGTCGACCACCCAGGGTTTTCGACGGGACATAGAAGAGTCGTGTTGATGCTCATAGTAGAGTTCACCACATGTTGTTCTGCCAGTTCTTCTGTCCCCTCACAATCACCCTGCAGCGGAGCACCTACCATGAGCACCTCAACGTATATCCTTCTGATGTTCTATCTTTCTGATGTACAATTGTAGTAGGCCGAGAGCAAGGATGTCGGGAGACATCACAGATCTCACGCAGAATGTAGTGATGATCACTGACTGAGTAGTCTTCTAATACTCTCCAATTGTGTATCCTCCTTACTAAGGACTCCAAGGCAAATATTACATCCAGTATGGGTCTTTTGCAGCCAATGCACCAGAAAGTCTACGTATTTGCGGTATGTAGTACGACGAGCACCATTCTGGTCGCCATTTCTAGCACTTTTTTCCCGTGGATCTGTCAAAGGTATGCTCCGTTCGATTCCTTTAGCGTTGAAGTCTCCTCCAATAAGCACTTTGCTATCTGCGTTCAAAAGCGCGCCCTCGAAAGCATTAAGGTTGGCAGCACCGGATCCCAGCTGAAGTACTGGAAAGATGATATCGAATAAATATAGAGGCAGTACCAGTTTCGTCAGGATACAATGTGTCAGAACCTTTATCGTGTTGTTACTCAGTCAGCGGCAAAAAGTTAATTTTCATTTCCCTCGTAGGTATACCTGCAATATATGGGTCATCGAAGTTCTGATTTTGCTTTGGCTAGAGCTACCTGGAAAACGTTACATTTGCCTGATCCCAAGACTTGCGCAAGATCTAGTCAGGCATCAGCATTCTTGCAAAAGATATAGTGATCCTCCTTTGTAACATAGGGAACTCCTATTGGGTCCTTTGCTTACTTGTGCGGTGTGACCATAGCCAAGGCATTTGAAGCATTGAATAGGCACTACTTTTCACTGTATCCTGCAGGCAATTTACTCTATTCTTTACTTTGCCCTTATTCAGAAGTGGTTCGGCGTCCTTTTCGATCAAGTCAAATATTGTTCTGCGTCTTCCCCTATGGTTTCCTGGCGTCAATTGCACTGACTCCGCCACGCTAGAGAGCTCCCTTTTGATGGCCTCAGGTTCGTGACGCAGTCAATATATCTTATTTCGATCGTTGTCATCGGCTCAAGCAAGGCTATAGTTGCGCTTCTGCCGAGGAGTCTCTTTACTGCGTCGCAGGAAGCTTCTTTATTGTCAGGCTCTGCTTCGAGTTCGACCAGTATGTGACCCGACCGCGTTTGTCGTACTGTTGTTGTTGGCCATCATTGACCTTCCTAAAAAGGAGACACAACTAATGCTTACCAAGGGCAATATAAGAATTGGTTGGGTCATCCACAGAATACGGCAAAGAACAGTATCTTTTTATTTATTTAAGTGCCTTGGTTATGGTCATAAAGCAAAAGAATGCAAGGAGCCTTATATGAGCTCACTTTGCTACAAGTTTGCTAAAGTGGAGCTAAAAATGAAACTATGCACGGGCGAATCGCATTGCGTTGTATGTTACGACGCTGGCCTTAGTGTGGAAGAACTTAATCACTTCCTAGGGACAGGGAAGTGTCAGGCCTTCAAAAAAGCTCTAGCCAAACTGTTTGCAGTTTCTTCTGCTGAGTAAGTAGCATCATGATAGAAGTTTATCACCATAGTTCTCTGATAAATCTGGTACTGCTACCATCTGTGTGCGAGACAGCACTTATATACGGGTGCAAAGTTACAGGCGGAGGAATAACTTTGCGTGGGTTGGGTGTATGGATACAACATCCTTTGGTATGTACGAGTATCTAATCCCAAATGAACCGTTACTGTCCTTCCAGGCCAACCTCGATGCTCTAGATGCCGCAGTCTTGAGCGCAGAATGGCATGTTCTTGTTGGGAGAGGCTTCAATGCGAAAGGCATTGAATGGGCCATGCCTCTGTCAGATGCTACAGGAAAACAATTTTTGGGTATGGTAACCAGAACTGGGCTTGTCATATTAAACACCGGCAATACTCTACTTTCCACCGCTTCATTGCATTGGAGCCATCTTTTAAGTAACAATCACATTGGAGTCCCTACTATCAGACGTACTCAATTGGAGAGTTCTAGATGGCTACTCGACCAGTGACCACCAGTATATAGCACTTGAAATTAACGACAGTCCTCGCCTTGCATATGCTCAATCTCCCAGTCTCGCATTGAACACTAGGAAGATGGACATTGAGCCGTCTGTCGGCGTGCTCATGAAACGAGCATCAATACTGGCTGCTCTGTAGGAGAATGGAGGACTAGCACCTATGGACACGGTGAACTTAACTATGAGTAGTATCATATCTGTCTAAAAGTCTTCCATGCACTGTTGGAGACCCCTACATGTCAAGCCTTCAGTTTCCTGGTGGACATCTAAAATACATGAGCAGGAAAGTCAATGTCACAAGCTCAAACGAGAGGCCTAGCGGGAACGGACTTTAAAAGAGCGATGCACATAGCTCGCTGCATGCAAGTCAACTGAAAAGCGTCTTTGGAAACTTATTAACAGCAGCAAGGTTGGCTGCTGGGAAAACCTGATCGCCAACGTGAATAGGGATCCATGCGTTGGTCATGCTGAAGCTTGCTGGTGGAAAAGATAGACGTGATTTTGCAGGCTCTTTTCCTTACATACCTCTTTCTTTTTGAAGTGATCCACAATGAAACTCCAGTGGGTTGCCAACTCTTTACAAAAATCGAAATGGAGGAAGCAGTTTTGTCGATGAAGGCAAAAGAGGCCCCAACACCAGATGGGATTCCAACAGAGGTACTGAAGATAATCCATCGCTGTTGCCCTGGCTTACTGCTCAGTACGTTAAACGCTTGCCTGCGTGAAGGAATCTTCCCGGAGTGTTGGTAAGTAGTGAGACTCCTGCTGATCAACAAAAAGAAGGGGAGACCCGAGTCACCGTCTGCATTTCGCCTAGTATCTATGCTAAATACGGTCGGGAGACTCCTCGAAAAATGCATCAGGGACGGGAGTCATGGTACTGGAGACCTATCTCGGCAGTTTGGCTTTAGAGCAGGCCGCTTCACCATTGATGCTATGGGCGGAGTAGGGAGGGCAGTATAGTGCGCAGAGGCATAAAGCAGTTTCACCCGATGGATTGTTTTGCTGGTCACTCTTAACGTTAGAAATGCTTTCAACTCCGCTAGACGGGCGAATTTTCTGGCAGCACTGGAAAATTTTTTCCTAGTACCAAAATATCTGATGCTCTATAACATGAAAAAAGTCGGTGGAGGATGGAAATAACATCGAGCTCTATCTTTGGCACTGGCTTGTGAAACATCTCGTATGAATGGTTCCTGACTGGAACTGCCTATGAGTCAGTTTTGATAAGCTTTGCGGATATTGTTACGGTGTTAGCTGCTAGATGCACGATTGAATATGCTCAACATAAGTTTGGTATGTTAATGCGCCGATAAAGAACCGAATGACTGCTTACGCCTTTGGTCATGCACTGGAAAAACCGAAGTCATCATCCTGACAAAGAAAAGAGTTCCCAGAGTCAGGACTATCAATATAGAGGAAATGCTGGCAAAATCAAAACCGGTGGTGAAATACTTGGGCATATTGATAGGATGCTTTTCATCAAGAAACAAATGTCGATGCGTATGGATTTTTTCGTTACTTTCATAACTCTACGCACAAATGATCAAATGACGATCTAAATGGTATTGTTAATTATTTTGCTAGAATTTAGAGAAATGCCGAACAAACTCATTTATGGGCTAAATGTATTTATAGGCAATTGTTTTGTTTATTTGATATGTGCAGACTACTTCTCCTCGAAGTAGTCGAAACGCTTCTGCCTCACACAACGAAACAAGGCCCGACGGCTTTTAAAGAAAAAAGAGAATT